>JAOVFP010000002.1:4163470-5551293 GCA_025738555.1 Cyathus striatus
ATCGAGAAGGTCTTCATCATAGGCTACATCGGGGAACTCCTTCGACACCTCACGGCATGCCGACAAGAACATGCCGTCTGACATTTTCCTGTGACGTTTTTTAGATGATAGCACTAGATTATATAACAAACACATACATGATATTGGCTTTATGAACGGCAGTTACGCGCTTCCTACCACTGGACTGGGCATAGTGGAAAGCATAGCGAGCTACGCGCTCCGATGCATCCCAGGTGATAAGCTTGATAGATTGGACAACTCCATCGACAACCTATAGAAATGGCGTAAAGTAAATAATATTTCTGAACATAAACAAACTGACCTCATGTTCAATTCCGGAATATTCACCCTCGGTATTTTCACGGATTAACACCGTATTGACATCGTCGTACGGGGTTTTGAAGCCCTTAATGGACACACAAGGACGAACATTAGCAAAAAGATTGAACGTTCTGCGCAACGTCAAGTTTAACGAAACATGGCCTTTTCCAACTGAAAGAGAATAATTAAGGCTCCCCCACACAGAGCAGGTGATATAAACGCACTAGGAGTGGCCAGAGGGCCTGGTAGGGAAGAAATTTAATGCCTGTACTAGTAAAAATAGGAAAATTGCTGCATACCCTTTAGAGCAACTGTGTTCTTCTTCACTGAATGAATAGCACTTTCTGGAATGACAGTCTTGCCACCCTTAAGAACAGGTGTGACGCTGACTTCTTCCCATTGGATAGGAACCTAGAAGAACTTGAGCGGATACCAAAGAAACTAATCCTTACATACATTGGCTGCTACATAAATGTCTTTAATAGACTGGCTGATTTCAGGACCAATGCCTAGGGACATGTCAGAGATGCGAAGGGTATACAATAGCTGAAGGTATACCATCTCCAGGGATCAAGGTAACGGTATACTTTCCCTGAAAAAGAAATGCTGTATTTAGAGCTGAAAGAAATGTAAAGAGAAAAAGTTGAAGCTCACGTTGCTTCCCTTCTGTCCAGCAAACGCTGCAGTTGGGGCAGCCGATGCATATCGTCGGACAGGCTTCGATAAAAACTATTAACTTAGGGAAATGGAGGAAAATATCGACACTAACAGCTGAATGCTTAAGTGCACCCTGAGCAAAGCCAGTAAGGGAACGGGAAGTCAACATTTTGGCTAGAGGAAACGTTGGAGGTCGAGGTGAAAGCTCCGTTTGCCCATCAAAATTGTCCCATCTCGTCCCGACAACTCACGTGCCACTGCTCGCGATTGAAACTGATGCTCCGTAGCTATGATGTAATCAAGAATACATAAAACAGTATTTGCATATCTGATAAGACAAGATAATTCTTCCGGTTGTCACCGACTTGTTCAAGACCTCTCAAGACTTGCTGGAACTTTTTATGTAAATGACTTTCCCACTTGGCCAAGCATTTCGTTCGTAAACTCATCTCTGGAAATGTGAGCTCGGTTATACCACAGTCCCTTGCAGCGGTCTTTCATTGATATTTTTGAATCTTGACAACGTGCATGGGTTTGATTATACAAATAAGCTTTATGTGTTTCGTCTAGCAGAGCAAGTACACTACATGGTATACAATTTCAATATTAATATGACTACCATAATCCTTCGACTCGTAGGAAGCAGCTAAGAAAGGGGAGGGAGGGAGAAAATAGTACATCATGGCGCGCGTTGAATTTGATTCACCAAAGCTTCCCAGTATTTCCAGTCGGATCCTTCCAGTCCTGTAAGCATGGGAAGATTGGATCCTCCCATTATCGTGCTCGCACCAGCCCATCCAGAAAAATCGCTCCCTTGAGTGCCGCCCCATGATATTCCTCCAGCGGACATGTCTATAGGAGCATTGCTCATAGTATTACACCAATGATCTAGCAATGATTGTGCAGCCGATTCATCATCCGCGTATGGGCTTCCTGAGGTTGTGGGTGAAGTAATGGGTTCGGAGTGTTGAAGACGTTGGAAGGTGGGAGATTGTGTTAAATGGCCTGTACTTGAATATGGCATTGAGGGAGACCGCGGGGAGGATTCCTCAGGCATGAGCACTGGATATGAGTTCGAAGTCGTAGATGGTCCTGGAGCAGATTGATGAAGTCCTAGTAATAACTGAGCCTGTTGTTCTGGTTTTGTAATTTCAAGCGAGACTGAAATTCGACTACTTTCTGTTCTGGCTTCCATTTGAGAGGCCTTGCTTTTCAGGAATTCGATGGTTTTCAACTCTCGGCGTGTCGTTTCATCAATCTCCCTCATGCCTTCATGATCCTTCATAAATGCATCAAGAATGGCATGCATCTTTCCCGCATGGCGGCCTTTTGGCTCTAGTACGAAATAGATGCCACTGATCATAGCGGTCTGAAATTCACGGTAAGCATTGCTGAGCGAATCGCGTGCCTCCTTCGGCATTACGTCTCGAAATACTTGTCGAACATCAAAATCTTTCATCGCAGACTCGAAACATGCAGTCCTTGAACGAGCATACCGATCGGATTTCAGTCGCCTAAGCAAATATGGGCGATGAAGGCTGATTCTGACGAATAGGATCTCCGTTATTAATAAGAACCGATGGACTGGAATATATTTTGCAGATTCATCCAAAGACTTGTCGGGCTGTGGTGAAAAGTGAGGTGGTAGGTTGTTAATAAATTTCAAAAGCTCCTCGTCCAGTGCAATAACTTCAGAGTAATGACTTTTTTCTCGAACTTGCTGGAAATGATGAACGATGCGACCAATTATTCCAGCAAGCTGGTGTCTTAAAATAACGAAAGTCATCGGAGTGGGAGACGAGAGGGGAAATGGATCAGTAGAGTAGGCAGTCGGAGACTCATCATCGATGTTGGAAGGAGCCTTGGTGGAAGTATAGTCGTCTTGAATGGAATTTGGTCTTCCAAGTACCATTGCGTACGACCGATCAGCATGATACAGGTAGGACCTTATGAAGTGGGTCATACTGAGCCAGTATTATAAATGGCGAATTCTTACCATATTCTTCGACGATATTGAACACTAGCTGGATCCATTCCCTGGAAATGCTATATTCGAATATTGACAGTACCGACTGAAACACTGTACATACCATGGTAGAGCCATCACGATGTAGTCCCAGTGCTTGAGCTGTGCGAACAGCTGCACCAAGTTGACTCCAGCATTCTGTTATGCGACGATCGAATGTGAGGAAGCGAGCACTCTGGATGCAGATTTAGTTGTAAATACCGTGTAAGCGCTTTTATAACACACCAGTAAACGAGTAAGGACTATGTCCAGAGAGTCTGGTTGTATCGCCGCAGCTATTAGCAATGATCTACGTGCTAGAATAACGTCAAAAATTTCAAATGATACACAAGCACGTACAGTCACTTACAGGACCAGTAGTAGCGCAATGAAGTGACTCTACGACTACGTGCATCGCCAGCAATATGTTCAGGCGCAAGTCGGACAGAAATTGCAAGTACAACGAATAGAAGTGGGAGAAATCGGACGTCATTCGGGTTAGTGGCACCGATACCGTCCCGGCCATGTGCACACACAGAATTGTACGCTGAACGAAAATCTTGTTCTGAAACAGGATAACGCGTCCAGTTGCTGAATATGAAGTTTAGGTGTAAGCGAACACCGTCAAAATATGCATACGTACATAGAACTAAAATAATAGTCAATCAGAATATTGGACAACCGAAGTGGGGGTAGCTCTTGAAGTAATTCCGATATCTTATGCGGAGACACGCCGCACTCCTGCACCAAGGATTTCAGATTATCCGCGGCCGAAGGTTCAAGTTCATCTACAACAGTTTCAATCGCAGACTTGGTGCCCGCTATGGGTACCTGCTGAAAAGATATTCCACTCTGTCCTTGTAAGATCCGACGTGAAGAATCTTGATCGTTAGGAACCACACTTTGGAGCTACTAACATAAGTTCCAGCAGACTGATATAAGATTGAAGCTCACTTGTTCCAAGACAGAAGCAGGAGCTATGCTCCCCGATGCACTATTCCCATACCATTTTCCACTTTGAAATGTTCCACCACTGGGATCATGCTCCTCCGCTTGCGATCGACTTTCGTCCTCATCTGACGGAGAGCGTCGAGACTCCTGGGTAAGATGGCTTTCAGTAGTACCTGAAGTGCTCGAACTAGGAGTGCAGTACTGTGGCAGAGCGATTTCTATTATTTGTTCTAACCGCAATATACGAGCATTGAGGTCATGTTCCGCTTTCCCTGGTGTATAAGCTTTACATAACTCTGGAACCTTGCGAGCTACACACTAATATAAATGTTAGCTCTTACGGAGAAATCAGCAATACATAATATCGAACATGAGAGCAAGGAATTTGGCGATCACACTAATCCAAAAGCACCGTTAGTTGGATTTTAAAAAAAGGGTTCGGGTAAGACGAACTTTCTGTTTGCGGCGATGGCATTCTCCACATGAAAAACTGGTTCGTATGTAAGGAAAAATCAGAATAGTAAAAATATAGTATGCACCTCACTCGTGTTCTCTGCTTTTTTGAAGCTAAGTTGACAGAGACTTCGTCCTCAATTTTTTTCCTTTTCGTAGACGAAATTGCTGAAGGTGGAGACGTATAGTCTGTTGTTTTGACCATTAACCGTGGAAGAAGGAAAAAGGAAATTTTTGAGGCAGTTATATCTAGAAGTGGATCCCTCGCGAGGGTGGGAAGAGACAACGAGATAGTAACGGGAGGTTGATTGAGTTAGAGCTAGAAAGGCGCTACCAGGCGGGATGTCGGTCATTAGCATCAACCCAATAATAGCTCTTGCATGTACTACTGATTATAGTGTACACACTTCCACGCTGACCACAACTAAACCTGATAAACCCTACAAATCCTTGACAAATCCCCTCTAAACACCGTTTAATTTCGAGCGTTGTTTACGCTACAAAATTCAACCATTCCAATAACATTGCCCTGTAGCACAAATACTTAATTCTTGACAATTTCACTCTGCTATCATGGAGGACCCAGCCTGGAAGAAACTCAAGCTCTCCCTTGAAAGGCCCTACAAAGATGACGACGGGAATCCTATTCCTACTCTGGAGGATATCACACCTTCCGGTGAGCATGTATATGAAACGTATGGCTTTCTAATGTCACATAGGGAATGCCATCTAATTATGGCTTGTTAGGAAAGAGAGCTCTTCAGCGAAGCTACGCAAGGACCTAAAGCGAATATTCAACGAACGTGGTGCTGATTTTTTTGAGCGAAATTCTACGTTACATGGACAAGAATGCCAATCTCAAGGTGACAATGACTCAAAGGCCCCAGGTGTTGAGACCGAGGAAAATGTGGACGAGACGGATGAGAACGATATTAAACCTATGTCGATGGAAGAACTACATAGAATGCGAACAGAGGTTTTCCCCCACTTGTCGTGAGTGCACAATTCGTAGCTTATTCGTGTTATCCCAAAGTCAAAACCAGCGTAGCGTATGGTGAGATGACCCATGCAAGGGAACTTTTATCTTCGTTGTTATCTTCGGGCCCAGCAAGTGCCACTGATAGTGGGACAGCAGCAGTCACTCAAATCTCTGCTACAATGGTCACTAAGCCATCCCCCATCGCATCTGTTCAGGCATTCAACAGGCAACTGACGATTGGGAGTAAAGATGAAGCCCTTCGGAAGGCTTCTATGCTATTTAAACGAGCAGCTGAAGGGATGGAAAGGGGGCAAATCCGCGGTGAAAAGTATTGGGTTGATGCACTCAAAATCAGAAGAGCCAACTGGGGACTCATACCAGCTCCTCTGCCTGCTGGATCTGCAACCGGAAAAGGTGCAGATAAATCATCTAAGGACTTTCTTGTCTCCTTTGCACTAGAAGAATGTATGTTCCTTTTCTTTCGTGTGGAGAAGAGTTGACCGTACGCAATCAGCGCCTGCCTTGTTTCGACGCAAGGCAATTGCTCAAATGGCTGGTTACAAAACCACTTCATCAGATCTCACATTTCCATACCGAGACCGTTCTCGACTCCGTGTACATATAATTTCGTCAGATAGCACCGACAACCAAGCGCGCTCTACGAATATCGAAGTCAAATCCAACCAGACCACGCTCGACGCTACGATTCGTGCAGCACAAGAAGAAATTGTCGATCAAGAAATATTTGCGCTTATTGTCAAAGAAGCTGGGTCTTTTTCCGGTGTGCCAGCACGCGTCTCAGAACGACTGGTTGTCATAGAAGCCGCCCCTGGGGTCGAGATAAAATTTGAATTGGTGAGTGTGTCTTATGCACTACTAAAATTGTTTTACAATCATACCAGTCTGCGGTGGATGTCCCGTCCTGTGGCAGTACAGAACAATCAGCTCAACTTTGCAGTCTGGTATATCAGTCTCTTCACATCCTACTTTCTCGAAGGCATAATCATAACAAGCAAGAAAGATTGGGGAGCGGTGGGCTTCCATCCTCTAAAACAACATCAACACCAGCAGATGCCCAACCACCTATACTGAAGCCAATAATAAACATAATACAGTATCAAGTCTTCTGCAAACGCATTGAATCAGAAATTGCCAACGCGGCGAGGGCATTAACTAGAGCTGGCGTTCCATCCAATTTTTCTTTTACCCCAATTGGGGAAACCGGATTGGAAATCATCAAAATAGTTTCTGAGTATGGAAATGAAGCTGTAGGTGGTGAAGCAGTTTTAAGGATTGACCATCGGTAAGTCTGACTTTTGTTAGTTTTGATAAACATATTTAACCAGTAGTAGTCACACAGTTCGGTTCACTTTTATGTCGCCATCGACGTTGACTGCGCACCTATCACAGGCTACCTTAAACGTTTCCACAATTTCTCAACTCTCCCAACTACTTATGGATGAAATAGAGAAATGTCTCCTGCAACGAATATGCGAACTTGGCCGACAATTGTCCGATTGCGTCGATGGTACATGGTTTATTGACCTTAATCGCTGCGTGGGTCGATGGGAGGGCTGCGTAGTGTAAGTCGCCATCCAGCTTATTACTAACATGAATTTATTACACTGTATAGAAATTTCCGAATCTTCTACGGGAAGGGGCTTGCAATCGATTGCTCCGCTTTTCGACTTCACGTTATGAGTGGAAAACAAGGACATATGGAAACATATTCCACGCAGACACTAGCACTCTTATCCTGGGCTGAAAAAATCATTCGACAGGCTATGATTCCATAATTATTATCATATTGTTGTAGCACAACTTGCATATTTAATATTGAGAAGTCTGTCATAATAGCATGAGCCATGGACATACGCATAAATTGAAGGTAATAGCGTATTTTTGAGTGAGTAGTACAGTAAAGTCAAAGAACAAGATATGGCGGTCTCTAATCCTCTTCCTCATCCTCTCCAGCACCTGCCTTGAACTTCTCAATCTTCTCGGCGATACGGGCTTGGCGTTCTGCGTAAGTGAGACGGTTTGTCTTGTACTTAAGTGATTCAGCCTTCCAGTCCTTGCTCTTCTCAGTTGGCTTGAAAGTAGGATCTTCACGAATAGCAGCATGTGCATTGCTATAGATCTCTTCGATATCCTCGGAGCCTACGCCGTCAGCAAGATATGTAGCAAACTGTTTCTTGAAGCTATAGGTTTCATCATAATCAGAACAGCGAATTAAATCAAAGTTAAGGAATTATACCGTTCGTCATCTTCCTCCTCCAAGCTTTCCATGTACTCAGCAACATGACCACCATAGATGTACTTCTTCAATACTTCAGCATCCAGCTCCTTGCTTTCGGGGTCGTAACCAGGGAATCGCTTATCAGAGTGAGGAATGAAGATTCCACCATCACTGGCGCCCTTCATCGCTCCGAAAACTCTTGAACCAGTCGACGTGCGCTTGAGACCGACATCCAGGAAGCATTTGAAAGGGCGTGGAGCATCTTCCTCATCAAGAACCTCGGTAAGGACAAGCGTCCCGTCAGGTTCGGTGACACCCTCATACTTCTCGGCAAGACCAAGCTTCACGAGAGCACGGCGGGCGCAAAGCAAGCCAGTTGCATAAGCTGTCGAGAGTCAGCGTCCCGAGATAAATAAAAATCAAATATAACGGTGCTTTACCTGCTGCCCAGTTGGTGAGGCCGTGATTTATACCATAACGAGGAAGCTCCCTCGACTGTGCAGCAGTCAACACGAAGTCGCCTTGCAGACGCGCGTAAACGATTTGGACAATGATATCCCTGTTGGTGAAGCGAACAACGAGACGGTACTTGGGTGCATTGCTAACCACAAATAATAAGAATTTACAACTGTGGAGAGAGATGATGTCGCCGTACTATTTGTTCTTTGCCTGTGTTACCAGCCTCTTGCGAGCATAGTCTGTCCCAACATCAGCTCCGTAGAGTGGGACACACGAAAGAGGAACTCACAATCAGTCTTCCCCTCTCTACGTCTGCGGTACTTCACCTGGAAACGCGAGAAGTAGGCGTCGGACTTGACCTTCTTGACGAACGGCATCTGCAACTAAGGATCAGGATACGTTACTTGGGTGCGTTATCCAGAAGACTCGGGTTGCATCCGACTGATCTTTTTTGCAAAAATGACCCAGAAGTTGTTGGGCATATTGCAAGGGGTCCCGAGGCTTCCAGGACGTAGAAAAAGACTAAAGCTCACCTTGAAGAGAGAGACGAGGGGGGTTGGGGGACGACGAGTAGGATGGGTAGATTCTGTAGTTGGCGCTGTTACTTTCCTAATACGGGGTGTTTTCTCACAGTAGTATGTGACCGTGTGTCACGTCAGATGAATCATGGCCCATTGCCCTTGTTCTTCGTTCTCCACTACCACCGCTCGACTACTCTTAATCGCAATGGATCAGTATTCAAACCAGCAGTATGCCCAACAAGCATCCTACGATGTTAATCCTTATTATAAGCCTTACCAGGGTCCCTCATTCCCACTTCCAGGCTCCTCTTCTCATAGTGCCCCCGTTCCAGCAAATGCCTACGAGTATGATGTTGGCATCCTTGCCCAACAGAGTGTATATGTACCGGGCGCTATGATTGACAAGCGAGGAGGTGCCGGCGGAAAGCTGGCGAAGGGGGGCAAGCGGACAACTGTCTTGCGCAAGGGTGCAGGCAAGGTATGGGAGGACCAGACGCTATTGGAATGGAATCCTTGTACGTAGGTTTCGCTTATCTTTACGTTCCTTGCAACTCATGTTCTTTCTCTAGCGTGGTTCAGGCTCTTTGTTGGCGACCTCAGTAACGATGTCTCTGACGATGTTCTTTCGAATGCGTTCAACAAATATCCGTCATTCCAGAAGGCTCGCGTGATCAGGGACCGTCTTAGCCAGAAGGTGTGTTCAATTGTAGAACGCATACATAATAATAGTGCTGAGAAAGTGGTATACAGGCCAAGTATGGGTTCGTTGCATTCTCGGATCCCGAAGATTTCTTGAAGGCTTGGAAAGAGATGGACGGTGGGTTGCTATATGTGTTCGTGGTAATTGCATTACATGCTGATTGATGGTACAGGCAAATACGTGGGGAACCGGCCGATAAGGTTAAAGAAGGCGGATAGCACTGCAATTCGCCCAGTGGAGATTGGACATCGAAAGGCAAAGCAGTTGGAGATGGAATTGAAGAAGAACAGACGTAAACCCTACTAAGTATAGAGGCTTGGAGTATATTTTGTTGTTGTAGACTATAGCGTAGGCTGTTGAACAGGCCTAATTTGAAAATTAGATAGTTTGGTGTAATCTTTGTGTGTGACTTGTGACGTTGCTCGCAGCATAGGCGCTGCATTCCGTTCCTTTCCACCTTGACTCGAGTCGTATTTCTTAAACTTCAAAGCTTCAAGCTTCAGCTTCAGCTTCAACGTTCAACGTAACTCTGAGTCGATTTAGCCCCAGCTCATTGCTGCTATGGCATCCAGCGACCTGCTCAAACAGATCCAAGCCGGAAAGAGGCTGAAGAAGGCAGAAACTAATGACCGCAGTGCTCCTGCTATCGATGCCTCCAAAGGCGGCGGAGCTATGGCTGGCGCCTCCAGAGCGCCGTCGATTCCCTCAGGTGCCCCTGGTATTCCTGGTGCGGGGGCTGTTGGGCCTCCTCAGCTGGCTGGCCTTTTCGCAGGTGGCATGCCCAAGTTGAAACCCGCAGGTCAGTCAAGCTTAGGTGCGTTGTGAGCTTGGTATAGTCCTGGCCGACATGTACATATAATTATTGTCATAGGAAAGCCTCCAGCCCTAGGAAAGCCCCCTTCAGTTCCAAAGCCCACTCCTCCTCCTGGCGCTCCTCCTTCAGCTCGCGCCTCTCCCGCTGCTCCTCCCTACAGATCTGTACCATCACCATCACCTGCGCCTCCGACGATTCCTTCTAGAGCACCTCCCACACTGCCGTCTCGTGCGCCTCCCACATTGGCGTCTAGGCAACCTCCTTCGCCTGCAGCCCCGAAACCCCCTACCAGAACTCCCCCTTCTAAACCTTCGCATGCACCACCTGTCATACCGTCACGATCCGCACCAGCTGTACCGTCCCGCCCTGTACCTCCGCCAGGCAATGCACCCGCACCACCCGCTCGTGCTCCGCCGCCACCAATTCGCACCGCAACCCCAACCGCACTACCTTCTCGCGCGCCGCCAGTTCGTCCTTCAAGTCCTCCTGCACCGCCTGCTCGTGCGCCGCCGCCACCGATCCGCACCGCAACCCCACCCGCACCACCTGCTCGCGCGCCGCCACCACCGACTCGTACCGCAAGCCCTCCTGCACCACCTGCTCGCGCGCCGCCAGTACGTCCCTCAAGTCCGCCCGCTCGATCTGCACCAGCAACGCCTCTGCGCTCAGCTCCTCCCGTACCTTCCCGTAGCGACTCTCCTGCTAAAGCGGCCCATGCGCATCTACGCCCAGTTCCATCAGTACCTCCGCGTCCCCAATCTGCTGGTGTGGGTTCGACAGGAAGACCTCTATCGGCTGCTCCCGCGAGGACACCGCCACCACCACCGCCTGCGAGACCGTCGAGTGTGGTAAGTACATCACCAGCTAGAGCTCCTCCACCACCCCCTGGGCGAAAACCACCTCTTGGTGTACCGCCGGTTGCGCCTCGTGTACGAGCATTGTCTGAGGCGGAACATTTGGAATCGCGAACGTCTTCGCCAGAGATGAGATCACGAACACCATCGAGTTTGGCTGCCCCAGAGCCTGCACGTGCGCGGACGATATCAGCCAGCTCGGCTATTCCTCCCAGGCGAACTGTTATGGCTCCCAGTGACGAGTCCAGACCGGCCGCTCCTGCTCCACGTCGTAAAAGTGAGAAATCCATTTATTCGTGTATGTAGCAGTACAGACTAATGTACAAAAACAGTACCATCGCCCCCTCCGAATGCTGGAGCACACACATTTCCGGTGATAGACTTTCCGCCTCCGCGAACGTTCCAGGGATCGAGTAAGCAATACGGAAGCGGGAGCCAGCGCGGAAGTCAGTTTGATTTAGGAATGTTGTAAATGAAAGTGAAATGGTAATGATATCATTGTGTCAGTTGTGGGAAGAAGTGCCAGCAATGTAGACTAACAGCGAGACATGTGCAATGAGCATACGTGTCAGCGCCAACGAGGCGAGAGATTGAGTTGATACTGTATTGGTGGTACAAGGTTACACAATTGCTGGAGCGTGGTGGACGACGGAGAATTGTTGGGGTAGAGAGGGATAAACGGAGCATTAATTAAGATTGAATAAGTGAAAATAAGTGAGGACGAGCAGTAGTCAGCTTCGGTGTTGAAATTGATGGCTGATTTGGAAGTGACACGTCAGTTTATTATTCCGTTAGCAGATATAAGCGCGTCCGTCCTCTCTTTCCCTCATTCCTCCTTCCTCCTCCAATGCGTCTCTCCGCATCCCTTTCTCTGCTGGCTCTTGCCGCGTCCGCCCTTGCTGATGCTGCCTCCGATGTCATCAGTCTCTCATCTTCCAGCTTTGAGGCTTCCGTCGCTCCGGAGTCTCTCATGTTGGTAGAGTTCTTTGCTCCCTGGTATGTCCCTCCTTCTCTCATCCCTTCGCCTTTCGTCCTCACTATTGCTCTTATAGGTGCGGCCACTGCAAAGCGCTTGCTCCTCACTACGAAGAGGCGGCCACCGCTCTGAAGGAGAAGAACATCAAGCTCGCCAAGGTTGACTGTGTTGACGAGGCCGATCTCTGCCAAGAAAAGGGCGTCCAGGGATACCCGTATGTCCCTTTCCACATCCTATACTTCCTTTGGTTCTGATCTTCCTTCAGCACCTTAAAAGTGTACAGAAATGGAGTTGCCTCCGATTATACTGGTCCCCGCAAGGCCGACGGAATCATCAGCTACATGATCAAGTATGTCTTTCTTTGTTGGCTCGCCAGCACCAATCTAACAGTCTGACTACCTTTTCTGAAAGACAATCATTACCCGCCGTTTCCAAAGTCACTTCCGCAAATCACGACGAATTCCAAAAGGCTGACAAGATCGTCGCCGTGGCCTATCTGGCTTCTTCAACAGATGCTCCTGCTTCAGAATTTAGCAAGGCTGCTGAGGCTCATCGTGATGACTATTTGTTTGGTATTACCATTGATGAAGAAGCCATCAAGGCCGCCGGCGTCACTCCCCCTGCTATTGTTGTCTACCGCAGCTTCGATGAATCCAAGTCCGAATATCCTTACCCGGCTTCCTCTGCCACCCTTAAGGATCTCGAGGAATGGATAAAGGAACTTGCTATCCCTGTTCTTGACGAAGTCAATGGCGAGAACTATGCTATCTACGCACAGAGCTCCAAACCCTTGGCCTACCTTTTCATCGACCCTTCTCATGAGGACAAGGAGAAGCATCTCGCTACCCTTCGTCCCGTTGCCCAAAAGTACAAGTCTAAAATGAACTTTGTTTGGATCGACGCCATCAAGTTTGGTGACCACGCCAAGGCTCTTAACCTTGCCGGCAGCGACTGGCCTTCGTTTGTCATTCAGAATGTTGAGAAGCAGCTTAAGTATCCCTTCGATGAGTCCAAGGATGTCACTACTGAAGGTGCTGCCGATTGGGTTGAACAGTACCTTGCGGGAAAAATCCAGCCTCAGCTCAAGAGCCAACCAATTCCGGAGACCCAGGATGAAAGCGTTTATACCCTTGTCGGTAAGAACTTCGAAGACGTTGTTTACGATGACAGCAAAGACGTGTTTGTTGAATTTTATGCTTCATGGTAGGGAGTTCCTTTTATTTCGAATTTAATGTCTTCCTTACCCATGGTTATAGGTGTGGTCACTGCAAGCGTCTGAAGCCAATATGGGAGACACTCGGTGACAAATATGCCGCAATCAAAGATCGTCTCGTTATGTATGTTTCGTTGTTTCTGTCAGCTGTTGTGTTGCTCATTCATCGGTATTTAGTGCTAAGATGGAGGCTCAGGACAATGACCTTCCTCCGTCTGTTCCTTTCCGTATCCAGGGTTTCCCTACGTTGAAGTTTAAGCCCGCCGGCTCTCGCGAGTTCGTTGATTACGAAGGTGATCGCTCATTTGAGTCCCTTGTCTCGTTTGTGGAGGAGCATGCCAAAAACTCCCTCGACATCCCGACTTCTGATGCACAGACACCTTTGAGTGACTCGAACACAACTGAGACCCATCACGATGAACTTTAGGGCATTAATATTAGTATAGCACCTATTTTCTTAAAAAAATTCTAATAAAAATCTTAAGTATGAGGAAATGTCTGTATTGCAAGATTTTGACTATCGTTACATCGCACAGTGTAAGTACCTATTAATACAGTCTCAGTGAATGAACCTTATGATACCGTGCTTCTACAATTGCAAAGATACAATTGACAATATTGAGAGAAGATATGAAAATATTTTGAAACCAAAATTTCTTTATTGTCAAAGGAAGTAACTACTCAGCCTAGTTGATCTAGTAATAGCATGCATGACTTAAGTATATATAAAACGCAGGGGAATTATACTTATGACGAACCATCTAGGACTTTAAATATAAGTAATCAGAGAATTACTCCCTCCAGCCTTTTGCTTATTTCGTAGTCACACATCAAGGTTTAGTTGCGTCCTTACGAAAATCACAACAAGGTATAATAATACATGCAGTAAACAAGGAGAATTACACAAGTTACACGACAAACCTTACTCCCCCATATCATCCGTTACTTCTTTGTTTTGTAGTAATCCGAAAACGAAAGCCGGATTCCTAAAAAGCGACAGTCCAGATCAGGATGTACTTGCAACTGCTGAACAGTAGATTGTATTTTCTCCCTAAAAGAATGCCCATAGGCTGCAAGCCGTTCCAGTAATTCAGATAAATCTTGGTTTTGTACAGGAGTTTCTTTACTTCCAGTAAATACCCCCTATTAAACTCGGTGCTTAGTCGTGCATTGAATGATTTCAATCTAGCTCCTTACTCTCTCGGTGTCCAGGATCTGATCCCGCCTGGCAGCCTCGGATAAGCAATAGTTATACAGATTATCCTAGGGATTATCATGAACTACTGAAGATCGTCAGAGAAAGTTATACGTACCGTAGTTTCACGGAACTGGAGTGTAATAGACAAAGCTTCTTTGACTGTATTCAAGACAAAATCCTGCAGATGCATTATGCAACCACGAAAGGAATGTAGTAATAATATGATATACCTCCTTTCCTGATTTTGGATGCCATAAGTGGATCTTTTTCGTGACGCGGTCAAGATATGAACGATGAGCATCGATCAACGCATCTAAATCGCCTTCTTTCTGACTAAGAAAGTCGATCAAGCTTTTCCAAGAGCATTCTATAACTTCAAGTCGACAATAAGCTTGTATTTGTCGCGTAAAATGTATCATTTCTGCCATCATCAGACGAATCTTATGCCATCGGGGCTCTAGTTCTAGGGCGGACAGTCACCTGTTAGAACATTTTCGTTGATAGCGAAACTTGTTACCTTGAACGCGCAAGAAAGTTTTGGCACCGCCCGTGATCCTCATCCACCCTCTGTCTAAAGCCATTTCGGCACGTTTCAATTGCCACAAATGCCTAAATATCTTGAGGTATTTTTCCATAGATTCCGGGTCAAGAACTGTGTCGATCGGAGAATCCACTTTATACTCCAAAGTGAAAACATCCCAGCCAATTTCACCATGTGAATACTCTAACATGCGAACGTCCAGACGACGCAAAACATCCACCGAATCATGCTGGGCATTGGATGAACGAATTGCAGTTTCTAGAGTGGCAGTAAGATTGTGTCGATATAGCGTATTTGCTGGCTTTCCAAGGCTAGGACTATGTATTATGAGTACAACGGACAAGAATGATGAAATGATGTTATACCCTAGAGCTTCCATCAAGTGGTCTGAAAAATCGCCATGCCCAAGCATGAGGTAGTTCTTCAAGGCAAAAAGGTGGTCTAACAGTTTAAACTTATCGATGAACACTTCGAAGAGTCGTTGGCTTGCAATACGATATGCTGCATCAATCGACCTTTCCAACCCTGCTATGTCATTGTATTGTAAAGCTAATTCCATCAGTGCACCGCGTACACACAATTACAGGCTTGGTCTTACCTCCCTTCATGGTGCTCATTTTTTCCCGGGTAATGACCCAGTCATTGTCGTGGCAAGTATAACGAATAAAGTTCAAACTTTTCCCGGTGGAAAATATCTACGTGAGACAAATGAGTAAGTTTTAAACCCGAACTGAACATGTGAAATTATAAACCTTTTTACCAAATGTTTCGCCAACAAACATTGGAAGCATGTCTTTACGAAAGCGATACTTACCTTCCCAAAGTTTTAGTCCGCCTTCTCTAACCGTAGAGTAATCATCAGCATCGCCATTTAATGCAACTAGTCCACCCTCGTTTCCGGACGTTCCAGACGGAAAACCGTAAGACCCCTTGGCAACGTCTGCATCCAAGGATACAAAGAACTCGGAAAACGGATCATGGAGCTCTCCATAAAATAACCATTTGTGTAAAGTTGCGAAGAAAGGTCGAGAAACCTTAGCATTACGTTTATCGACCGTATTCACTTAAGAGTGATATTTCTTACCTCATCCAAAAGCCGGTCGGTGAATTTCCTTATGAATGGGTCACCATTATCAGTGTAGCTGTGAATCAAATTGACTAGTGAACCACCCTGCGCCTCTAATGAATGGGCATCAAAATGCCAATTTTAGACAATTTCGATACTTACCTCGCGCACCTTCTACGCATACACTCATCATCCTCAATCGCAATCTCCATTCATTAACCCACACGTCGAGGCGTTGCAGAGACAGAGCAATTTCTTCAAATGTCCGACCATCATAAAGATTGTTGGAGATGGCGGTATTTGAATCCTCCGTAGTAATCTGCGTTTCAAGGACAGCAACTAATCGGTAATACTCAGTTAATTGCGTTTGGAGATGGTGACATAAACTCTGTTCTATCATTCCGACGCCACCTGCACCTTCTCGTTCATGAATGAAAGACTCAACACGATTGCAGAGATATCCCAGCTCTGACAACCGATGTATCAAAGCTTTTTTAGGACTTGGTATCTGATGGGCCTCGAGAAGCTAGTAAGAACAGAATGAAAGGAAAACGAACCTAAAACTCACTGCATCGTCCAAAAACACAATTCCCTTGTCTTTATCATTCTGTTCCGCAAACCTGATATACTTTCCTGAGATGCCTTGAAGGAGATATAGAGTGTCTCGTAAGAGAAGCTTCTCGGGTATGTGTGCGCAGTCTAAGGCGATAACAAGTCAATTTTCAAGATCCTTGCAATACGTTTGGACGTGCCTCTGGAATATCTGTATTCTCTCAGTAAGCTTGCCCGCGATTTTCCCGCCTTCCCAACATCTTTTGTTGCATGCGGTAATGAGCTAGGCACTTTCCGTTCAGGAAACGGCGGAACCCTTAATGTAGGAAGTGTTGCGGATTTTGGACGCGATTCACTGAAAGCCAGCGCATGAAGAAACTGGATTGATTCATTGTTTCTTGACAGAGCAGACTTCGCAGGTCAAACTTAGAAAAGAAGGATAGGTATATAATTGAGGATGTACCTCATCGAGAAGCCGTGAAAGTAAGTTGGTGAACTTAAGAGCACGGGAACCGTCAGGAGATTGATGTAGTACTGATGCAAAAATCGTCAGACGTTGCAAGAAACACGATGTGGTAGCAAACATACATTGTCTGCGCAGTACATCCGTTAAGTGACCAAGATCAGAATCATGAGCCTGTCCGATATTACTGCAATGACTGTTAACCAGTGCTTGTTTGATTGAACGATAAGTGAAACGACCTGTTAAGGATTTCTTGACATAAACTAGATAGGTCCCTTTTCAAATCACTGTTTGTCCTTGTAGATGGCACTAGAGTTATGATAAGAGAGTCAATGCTGGTGGTTACATGCGACATAGTTCACGAAGAGGTCGTAGTATACTACTATAACCATACGCGACGTAACGACGTCGATTGGCACCAAGACGCGTTTCTTCACGTGACGCATATTTATTCCCGCTACCTTTTAAGGTAGTAGGGTTAGACCGGAAGCCGGTCGGTTACGTGCAAGCACGTGATATGAACGATTGAATCGTGTCGATATACCGACCGGTCCAACTCGTCGATTTTTAGCGTACTAAACCTTACGCGCAAGTTGTTTCCTTTTTTGGATTTTCGAAGGCTCTCGCGCGTCACCTCTCTTGAGTCTGGTCTATCTTTCCTTCTTACTTCCTCCTTCCCCTCTTCCACAAGGCCTAATTTCTGCGAAATGTGATACAGCGTCGACATCCTAATGCGTTCTACTGCCAAATGGGTCTCCTACGAGTAAGAACTAGTTCTCAATCGTATCATTCAGCGGACCAGCCATAGTCTGTACATATGCGATGTTACGAGGCCTATAATTGGCCATGTCCCATCAGCAAGATCCTTGGGCTGTATCAAGATATCTTATGGATACTAGGGAGGACATGGAGGAATGGGTAAAGGAGGAGTTGGAAGTTGGATATGCTGTTCTGTTGGATTTGAGGGGGTGGATATCAGATGATGTCAGGTTTGTTCACTTTCAGCCTGAGTTTTTGTAGTTTATAGTGTTATAGCGTAGCCAGAATGTGGCAATAATATGTTTTCTGAAGTGATTCTTCTGGTACACAAGAGTGCAATTCAGCCAGCAGTCTGTAGAACTTATGTAGTATACCACCGTACATGGTGAAGCCAAATTAATTCACAATTTTTGGCCATTTTACTACCGTTTTCTCTCTTTTTTTTGGCATCCCCAACCAAGGTATATCAAGAGGGTACATACGTATCGTAATTGGAGGAGGGGATGGTGATTACATGGTGTAAGTTAGAGGGGTGCAAGGCGAGACGGCGCGCAAGCAACTTGCGCGAGAGCCTTCGAAAATCCAAAAAAGGAAACAACTTGCGCGTAAGGTTTAGTACGCTAAAAATCGACGAGTTGGACCGGTCGGTATATCGACACGATTCAATCGTTCATATCACGTGCTTGCACGTAACCGACCGGCTTCCGGTCTATAGTAGGGTTATGTAGGGCGATGAAAACTCGTTTCTTGCAGAGCGAACACCTCCCATCAACCGGAGTTTAAATACACGTGGTTGCCAAAAATAATGGCAACCAGCAACAATTCCCACACATAATATCGGGCATTCCCGTATCCTAACTGCTTGGAGCTACTACATACTTATCGCGTCCGGCGCGTCGTTGACCAATCGTTGATTTTATTGTTGAAGTTACTAACTTGCAGTAGGCCAATAGATGAACGAGAGTGTTACGTACCGATTCTCTTCCTGCTTAGAAGTGGTTGCGAAGACACCGGAGGGTGTGGGAGAACTATAACGGAAACCCGAAGTAAGTACGGGTGCGGAAACGTAGAGCGGGAGTGCGGAAAGAACCGTGGCTTCAGCTTGTGTGCTGCGCCGCCTGGATATCCCCAGGGAATGGTTCGTATTTCGAGTAAGATGATATGTAACAAAGGAAGACGTTCTAGAGTATAAGAGAAGGCTTCGCCACTACACTAGGTAGCGGGAGAGAAACCCGAAGGAAAACCCGGAGCGGGTTTCGGAACTTAGAGTAGGAAGAAAGTGTACAGAGTTGATACGAATACTGAATACTACCTATTACAACTGGAAGACTACTTATACTAAGTAGGAACCTGTAGATACGAATGTAGAAGTATTATACAAAGGACAAGTCAAAGGAGTAAGTAGGAAATGAAGTCTTGGCAAAGCGGAGTAGGGGCGCAAATGACGCGCTCAGAATGAAGAATAAGGAACTAATCTACAAAGGCCATAATGAAACGTATAAGTAGGAATGGAAGGGAGGAGTAATAGAATGATGACGCGGTGAGGCCGTCATAAGAGAAAGTACGTATCCGGGATACCCGATAGAAAACCCGACGGGTTCGGGTACGTTCCCGGGCGGGAACGTCGGGAAGTGTAAACCCGAAGCGGGTACGTTCGGAAACGGACCGGGTATGTTAGAAGGTCACGTGGGAACGTCGGCACGATGTATCCGGACATGGATATAACAGTATCCCCTTTTAGGGCCGAGCCCACGAGGTCATACTGTGTGCGAGAAAATATAACTAAAAATAATACGAGAAATCCTATTGGTCAGTAGATGTTCAAATAAGAGAACATATGCGCATCTGATTCCTTTCTAACCCCCATCATGGATAAGAGTGTCAATCTAGCAAATATTTCTTCGGAAGATTATGCTGCTTTCCTAGCCTATCGTGCGGCCAACCAACAGTCAGAAAATTCGACTCCAGCATCCCGGAGTAGTTCCGGAAAGCGAGACCAAAGCCGAGGCCTATAAATCCGGCTCCAAGGCGGGAGAACGCCGCGTACGTAGCTGTTCCACCGGCAACGCTTCCCTCTGTTCGTTCCGGGACGGCGGCAAACGCGGTTACGCCGCGGGTCGTAAATCCGCGGAGACGAGTGTCGGGAGTGGGTCAGAAGCGTCGGGAGACGTGACGGGTTCTGGATATGAGGCGGAAAATGGTGGAAACATAGGAAATAGTAAGGGTAAGGGTACAGATGATTCTGGGGAGCCAAAGGAACTACGATACTATCATGATGTGCCTTGCATAAACTGTCAGGATCGGGGAACTGAGTGTTATCGCTTGAGGGAGTCAAACAGGTGAGTAAAACATGATTATCGGTCTGTATAGTTTATAGGAACTCCCTGTAGTGCTTGCGTTGCTTGCGGGGTGCTTAAGGGAAAATGTTCCCTTAGCACTCGAGGCCGGAACAAAGCCGGAACAAGTCCCGTTCCATCCGGTCCTTCGGAACACTCGGATACTCACATGGGTCCCCCATCCGTTGCGCCATCTCGCCAGTCGTCTCGTCAAAGCATGAAGCGGGCTCGGATCGACGACACGGATGATGAGTTTATCCGTCCTTCATCCGCAGTAGCGGGTCCATCGTTCCGATCCTCTAGTGCAAACGATTCTGCTAATCTGGTCTCCTTGTCCACTTCCATGAATGTCGCAACATCCATCCTAAGCGCGATGCGGCTGCAGAACGATACTATCATCTCTTTGCAAAGGGAGATGATCACTCAACTCGGAAACCTCGCGGATACCAATCGCAAAGTGGTAGGCGAACTTGGTAAGTTGTCGCGAGTAGTTGCCGAAGTATCCGAGCACGTCGTCCATGTTTCCAACATCGAAACCCTGCTCGCGGAACGCCTCCGGGATCCGGATGCGTACGAGGAAGTTGTTACGGGTTCCGGGATTGCGTCGGAAGGTGAAGTAGGAGCTCGGGTCGAGTCGCAGACGCAGAGGGAGTGATGGAAATGGTCGTAACACGTTACCAAAGAATTAATGTACTTGTATCTCGCTTTTTGGATGTTATTCGTTGTTTTTGGTTTTTGTATAAGGTGAAACTGCAAGCGGATAATAAGTAACGTGAAATTTAAGAAATAGGAGTAGGGCCGGGCTTATCCGGATAGCGGGAGTGGAACTCTTCGATGATATCCGTAGCGTGTTCCAGTTCCGTGGCGGAAGCCATGAAAACTCTTCATCTGTCCCTTCATACCCTAGCCAGCGTACGTAGTACCTCAGTTTGCAACGCAAACGACGATCAGTTTAGAGTCCAATATTTCCGAGACCTCGTATTCAATATCACCATCAACCTGGACAGGTGGTGGTGGAGGAATAATGCGATCTGGGATAGTATTTTCAGTATTGGGTTCAAGCATGGATACATGGAATACTGGGTGGACTGCACGAAATTGTTCTGGAAGGCGCAAGGTACGCGAATGCGATCCGGCAAGTGCAATGACTTCAAAAGGTCCTAGGAACTTTTCTGCAAGTTTCCGGGATGGTCGGGTTGTCCGGAAGTACTCGGCTTTGACGTATACCTTTGTCCCGACGGGGAATGCGGGTGCGGGTTTGCAGACGCGCATCGGCGGGTGCTTGGTAACGTTTCTGCGCACTGAGTATTTCGGTCCGAAGCATCTCGTGAAGTTCCTCGAGGTTTACTGCGAAGTGCCGGGCACGAGCGGAAGTGAGATCACGTTCCGGATGTATCGCAAGGTTCGGGTGATAACCCTTGTTTGCGTAGAACGGTGAAATTCCTGTGGTTGCGCTCGGTGCATTATTGTAAGCAAATTCAGCAAGAGGTAAGAGATCACACCAGTTATCCTGCTGGTAGTTGCAGTAGGCCCGAAGGTATTGTTCCAGAGTTTGGTTTGTGCGTTCCGTTTGGCCGTCGCGCCGGGGTGATAACCCGAGGTGAAATGTAAAGTGATGTCGAGGGCTGTACCGAGGGAACGGAAGAAATGCGACACAAACTCGGAACCACGATCGGAAGTGATGTGTTCCGGGACTCCGTGCTTGGAAAAGACATGAAGTACAAATAGAAGCGCAAGGTCGGAAGAAGAGCAAGTGGTATGAGTGGGAATGAAGATAGACTGCTTGGAGAAACGATCCACGATAACGAGTATAGAATCATACTTGGAAGCCGATGATTTTGGAAGTTGATCTATGAAATCCATAGATATCGAATGCCATGGGCGTCCGGGAACCGGAAGTTGTTTCAGGGTTCCGTACGGGCGGTGGCGCTGTGGTTTAGAACGCATGCAAGTATTACAAGACTTACAATAGTCCTTTACAAACGTCCGTATAAGCGGCCAAGTATATTCGCGTCGAATTAGCTTGAGGGTCTTGTTCTGTCCAAGGTGTCCTGAAAGCGGGTGGTCGTGTTTGTACTGTAAAACCCGAAGCCGAAGGGTTCCGGAGTCCGGAACATAGATCCGGTTATCTAGACGGAGGAAACCGTCCGGGGTTACAGTCCAACGATTCTCGGGAGTCCGCATTCGGATAACTGCGACCGGGTCATTAGGGAGAGCTGATAATATGTCAGTATGTAACTGTTCAATGTCCATGATGATACTAGCGCGAAGAGCGGGTACAATAAGTGATGTTGCTCGGAGAGAAGTGATAAGCTGTTCCTGTGTGAACACTGGACGATAGTTATGCGGATTGACCTTAGCGTAGTCGCTATCCCCCTCTTTAGGGTAGACGTCCCATCGTCTAGTCAGAGCATCCGGCTTCGCCCGAGTTTTCCGGGTCGAAAGCGGATAACTAGATTGAACTGGGAAAGATACTCGGACCATCGGGCTTGTCGTCGGGACAAGATCTTGGTTGTGGAAAAGTATTCCAAGTTCTTGTGGTCTGTGACGACGTCAATGGGTGAACCGGAACCTTCCAGGTAATGACGCCAGACTTGGAATGCTTCAAAGATAGCAAGCAATTCCTTGTCATGGGTGTCGTAGTTTAACTCGGGAGGTGTAAAGGTTCGTGAGTGGAAAGCGATAGGGTGAATCTCGCCATCATCGGAAACTATAGACAGGATAGCAGCCAACGCGTAATCCGAAGCGTCGGTTTCCACGATGAGCTGCTTGTCGGGAACCCAATGGGTAAGAATGGGTGCCGACGTGAAAGCGTCCTTAAGTTCAGTGAAAGCGGAACGGCATTTTTCCGAGAAGTTCCACGGATTACCCTTCCGGGTAAGGCGGGTGAGCGGAACAACTATGTCGGAATAGTTGTATATAAAACGCCGATAGAAATTAGCGAACCCAAGGAAGGATTGAATGTCTTTTACTTTCCTTGGTTCCGGCCATTCTTGAATAGTCTTCACCTTTGTTGGAGACATGGTGAGACCGTTAGGCGATAGTATATATCCGAGATATTCCACGGATTCGAGTGGAACTCACACTTATCGCGCGCGCGTACAACCCGTGCTTCCGGAGTCGACGCAAAACTTCCCTGACATGTTGGCGATGTTGCGCAAGGTTATCAGAGTATATAAGGATGTCATCCAAATAAACTATGACGCACACATCAAGAAGGTCTTTGAAAACATCGTTCATGAAGCGTTGGAAACCCGCGGGTGCATTGGAAAGTCCGAAGGGCATGACTAGCCATTCGAAGGATCCATAGCGAGTCCGGAAAGCGGTTTTCCATTCATCGTCCTCGGCAATGCGGACCAGGTGGTACGCATGACGTAGGTCGATCTTGGTGTAGATACGGGCGCGACGGGGACTGTCGAGCAAATCTGAAATGAGTGGCAAAGGATAACGATCCTTTTTAGAAATAGTGTTCAACCCGCGGAAATCCACACAAAGCCGAAGCGATCCGTCCTTCTTGCGGACAAAAAGGACGGGAGCTCCGTGCGGAGAGCGTGAAGGTTGAATAAATCCGATCCGGATATGTTCATCAATGAATTCCCGAAGAGCGGAAAGCTCGGATTGGGAAAGGGAATAGATCCGACCTACAGGAGGTGAAGCACCTTCTTCTAGGTTGATTTTTAAGTCGTAGGGACGGTGAGGGGCAAGTGTATCTGCCCGGGACTTGCTAAATACATCAGCAAACTCGTGATACTCAGACGGTATTGAAGAGAGATCCGGAGCTTCCTCTGGATTGAGGGCAGCGGCGGAAGCGACAGCACCAAGCTGGATACGGAAAGTCTGTGCTCCCTCTAAACGGCATGCACGCGAGAAGGCGGCACCGTTTATTAGCGAAATGCTAGGAGGAGGTGGCAGAGACTCATCAGAGGTGACCGGAGATGGATCCTCGGAAGCGGAACCTGGTTCCGAGATCCCGGATTTGAGCGGAAGTTGCTCGGAAGTGTCTGGAGTCCGGAATGTTAATGAGCCCGATACCCAGTCAATCAACGGATTGAAGCGGGTGAGCCAATTGTATCCTAGGACTGCAGAACACACGGAATCAAGAGGTGTCACATAGAGTTCGACTGTAATACATTCACCGGTAGGGAATTGTACAGGCAGTGTAACGAACTCGGTTATAACATGATTGGTGGTGCCATCGAAAAGTCTGAGAGCAATAGGTGGAGTAGGTGAGGTAGGAATAGCATGTGTCCGAACGAAAGATGAATCCATAAAACAATGGGTAGAACCCGAATCGACTAGAGCGCTATATGAAACTGTACAGGGTGTAGGGAGAGCATGGATGGTACTACAAAGTGGAATATGAAGGGCATTGGGGTCGGAAAGAGCGGAAGCGTTGAGTCTTACCTGCATCGGCTGCGCACAAGGGGAACAACGCGGTCCTCGGCTTGTGTGGTGTCCAGAGGACCGCTCCCTATTTTTCGAACCCGAAGCCGGGTTGGAAAGAGGCGCGGATCTGCGGGTCGAGGGACCCGCAGAAGCCGACGTAGGAGCCGAAGCGGATATTCCGGATGCCCGGGCTCTAGCCGCGGAAGAGGCAGAGCGGGGACATTCTTTGGCGCGATGCCCCGGATTACCGCAGAACAAGCATAGATTGTTGTCCATGCGACGCTGACGTTCTTGTGGCAAAAGTTTGCCATCTCGACCAACCTTGTCATTCAATTCCGGCCTCCGCTGTTGGGGAGGCTGCGAGGAACGAGGTGGGTGACTACCAGCACGGTGGGGATAACTCGGACGTGGCGCATATTGACCCGAAACGAGGCGGGAAGGCGCTGGGGTGACTGCGGGGCGGTTTGTAGTAGCTCTAACAGAGCTATCCGGAACCCGCGGACCCCGAGGCTGGTGGGATTCCCGCGTACGCTCGGACTGGCGTTCCCAGTACCGACTATCGATCCCTTGAGCTAGTTTAATCATCCGCGCTTTGTGGTAGGTTTCCCAACATGAGAGATCTCATCCTTAATGCGACCCGGAAACCCGGAATAGAGTCGGTGGCATAAGGATTTATCATCCCAGTCGGTGCGCTGTGCAAGCCTGTTGAACTGTACAAGATACTTGGACAGTTTCTGTGAATCCTTCATAATGAGGACATCCAGATCATTCTCGGCATCCCCTTCCGGGTTCGCTAACCCGAAGTTATCCTCTAGCATGACGACGAAAACCTCCCAAGAGTGAAGGAACTCATCATCAGCATAGGGATTGGAGAGGGTCGGCATAACGAGCTGAAGCGCGGTATCCCGAAGATATGCGAGAGCGAAGTTGACTTGAGAGTGTCCATCCGAGTATTGGGAAGGATTATTCCGGAAGTAAATTTGGCATTGAGTAATGAACTGCTCCAACTTCTCAGCACTGGAACCATCAAAAGTATCTGGCTTTTGAACGTTGCGTTCCCGACGTGTTCCCGATGTACCCCGGGCGGATTCCGCAACTCTCAAAAGAGCCGGCAAGCCGGTCTTCCCGGGAGTGGCGCGCAAGAGGTGTGCGCCTGGGATTGTCGACATCATCCTCATCACCATCATCCCCTGAGTCTGAGGATGGTGGAGACGGAGGATTGGGCTGAGAAGGAGGTGGAGGTGGCGGTCCAATGGTACCACCATCGGAACCGTGACCCTCGGGAGTGTCCCGTTCCGCTGCGACTGTACCGTATGGCGGTGGAGTGCCATCCGGAGGAGCCTGAGCGGATCCGAGATTCCCGGCTGCAGGAACAGAAAGTAGCTGAGCGGAAGTCGAGGGTGGACCCAGGAAAGTAGCACTAGGAGGTGGTGCTGGGCTGGGTGTAACCCGAGACGGTGTAGAAGGTAGAGAACCTGAAGTACTCCGTGGAGGCTGTTGCCTCGTAGCTGCACGGGTGGCACGAGCACCCACAGCATTGGTATGACTAGCGGTATGCGCTGTGCGAGTAACCGAAGTCCCAGTTGGAGCCATGATAGAAGAGATATCCAAGGTATCAGTATTCGTATACTGTTACGTACCGATTCTCTTCCTGCTTAGAAGTGGTTGCGAAGACACCCGGAGGGTGTGGGAGAACTATAACGGAAACCCGAAGTAAGTACGGGTGCGGAAACGTAGAGCGGGAGTGCGGAAAGAACCGTGGCTTCAGCTTGTGTGCTGCGCCGCCTGGATATCCCCAGGGAATGGTTCGTATTTCGAGTAAGATGATATGTAACAAAGGAAGACGTTCTAGAGTATAAGAGAAGGCTTCGCCACTACACTAGGTAGCGGGAGAGAAACCCGAAGGAAAACCCGGAGCGGGTTTGAACTTAGAGTAGGAAGAAAGTGTACAGAGTTGATACGAATACTGAATACTACCTATTACAACTGGAAGACTACTTATACTAAGTAGGAACCTGTAGATACGAATGTAGAAGTATTATACAAAGGACAAGTCAAAGGAGTAAGTAGGAAATGAAGTCTTGGCAAAGCGGAGTAGGGGCGCAAATGACGCGCTCAGAATGAAGAATAAGGAACTAATCTACAAAGGCCATAATGAAACGTATAAGTAGGAATGGAAGGGAGGAGTAATAGAATGATGACGCGGTGAGGCCGTCATAAGAGAAAGTACGTATCCGGGATACCCGATAGAAAACCCGACGGGTTCCGGGTACGTTCCCGGGCGGGAACGTCGGGAAGTGTAAACCCGAAGCGGGTACGTTCCGGAAACGGACCGGGTATGTTAGAAGGTCACGTGGGAACGTCGGCACGATGTATCCGGACATGGATATAACAGAGAGCGGTTTTGTGGACCGTGAAGTCTTTATGTAATAATCCTCATGGGCGGCTGGCACCAGCGATTTGAACTTGGTTCTTTCAGTACTGAATTTAATTCAACTTACTCAATTACTTTTGCTCGTGCTCGTGCAATAGTAAGGCAAGGCTTACCTCGAAGTCTCCTTACACAAGGTTCAAGGAAGAAACAGAAACCGTTGTTCCAATCTCCTTCTCGCCCCGCACCTGGTAAGTCTTGGCAATCTTTGGTGCCATTTACTGATCGTTCCTCTTCCTCTCACACCAGAGTGCTCCGCTAGGTTTTAGCTAGGCTGTCTCGTCTGTAGCTTTTGCATTACCCACCCTTGTTATATCCATGTCCAGATACATTGTGCCAACGTTCCCATGTGACCTTCTAACATACCCGGTCCGTTCCTGGAACGTACCCGCTTCGGGTTTACACTTCCTGACGTTCCCGCCTGGGAACATACCCGGAACCCGTTGGGTTTTCTATCAGATACTTCGGATATGTACTTTCTCTTATGACGGCCTCACCGCGTCATCATTCTATTACTCCTCTCTTCCATTCCTACTTATACGTTTCATTATGGCCTTTGTAGATTAGTTCCTTATTCTTCATTCTGAGCGCGTCATTTGCGCCCCTACTCTGCTTTGCCAAGACTTCATTTCCTACTTACTCCTTTGACTTGTCCTTTGTATAATACTTCTACATTCGTATCTACAGGTTCCTACTTAGTATAAGTAGTCTTCCAGATGTAATAGGTAGTCTTCAGTATTCGTATCAACTCTGTACACTTTCTTCCTACTCTAAGTTCCGAAACCCGCTCCGGGTTTTCCTTCGGGTTTCTCTCCCACTACCTAGTGTAGTGGCAAAGCCTTCTCTTATACTCTGGAACGTCTTCCTTGGTTACATATCATCTTCCTCGAAATACGAACCATTCCCTGGGGATATCCAGGCGGCGCAGCACACAAGCTGAAGCCACGGTTCTTTCTGCACTCCCACTCTACGTTTCCGCACCCATACTCACTTCGGGTTTCCGTTATAGTTCTCCCACACCCTCCGGGTGTCTTCGCAACCACTTCTAAGCAGGAAGAGAATCGGTACGTAACAACCCTCCCTTTTCCGCAGCTCGTCAATTTGTAGCCACTACTTTCCTATTCTTACTCTTTTTTTAGCCATCTATTTTCTCTCTCACTACTCTTACTATCTCTCTTGAATCATGTCCTTTCGATAGAATCTCTTTAATTCTGTTTACACTACACTTACCTTTCTCTTTGTGTCGGCTCTCATCGTTATGTGTGCAATATAGCTGTTTTAGCGGTGTCGAGGTACATCACGTAGTTGATGGATGCTGCCTCTCCACTTGCTGCTCCTACTCTTTGTGCGAGAGTGTTTTTTGATTGGCGCTTGAACGAGTGCTGAGCAAATTTGAAAAAGCTTGCGGTTCTGGAACACCGTAGATGACCCATTCAATGGGTGACTCTCCACAATGTCTGGAATGGTTTCCAGAGCCAGATTTCAATTCAGACTCGTTAAGCCGAGATGCTGTTGCTAAGGTACATGAATAAGCGAAACTTTCATACTCAGCAAGACGAAGCCACCCGGTTCCAAACTTTGTTGTAGACATCGCATTTTTGCCTCTCAGACAACTTTCAACTCAGTTTTATTGTCCGCGGCGGCTTGGAAACACTTTTTTTTTCCCCCATCCACTTTCAGACACGTTCTAGGAGTGCTCTCAGACAATTTTCACCTCAATTTTACTGTCTGCAGCAGCTTCTTTCCAGATGTGTTGTGGTTTATCAGACCACATTATTAAAATCCACTCTTCGGAGTTTTCCGTCAGGATCATGTCTGCAACAGTGTCTGAAATTTTAGACCGTTATGGAGAGTCATCCAATAAACTTTCAATAATACACCTCAGGTAGCGGGCCTTGCTGCTAGTTGGCCTTATTGATTTATTTTATGTATTACAGTCATCAACCACCTAATGAGGCACCACCTTGTCACGTGACACATCTAGATTATCTGCGCTCTCCCACCTCCAAATCAACACCAATTTCCACAGAACTTTTTGTAAATCACAGCTATATATGTAGTTAAGATTTAGGAATATTATAATCTTGCACATTACTGTAAACTTATATAAATAACATTCACTAAACTTGATAGGTTTGTCAGAATTTGAGACTTTCAAAAATTGAATGACATAGAACTGTGTATAGACAAGAGTATTTCACATAGAAGCAGCTGTTTTAAGCATAAGCCTGCCAGTCAGATATATTGTACATGAGATTTATGGATATCTATGTGCTGATGCTCAGTAACAAGGATCAGGGTGCAGCATAGATTCTATGCTATTAGAGTGGATAATACACAGCTGTTCCACTGCTTCACACCAGCCATTTTCTCACTGTTCTTTTCACTTTTACAGATAATACAAAATAGATCTACATTACTAAAGGTAGTAGAGGAGAGGATATTTGTAGAAGAGTAGACATGATGTACTTAGTTACTCCTTATCTTGCAGAGTGCAAAGCCAAATGGGAAGGGTACATACACAATTGCTGGGGATTTTGAGCAGGTATTCTTACAGTCAAGTGGTAATGTATTAAACTCAGTATTGACAGTATTATTGCGAGAGAAAATCAAGAGCAAATGGTAGACTAGCAGTGTCCCAACAGTGATAACAGTTAAGCCAAGAGTGGGCTGTCACGCCACATGGTGATGGCTGATTTCTGGCCACCTCAACCTTTTCGAGAATTTCACCTACCTCCCTCCACTCAAATTTTTCAAAAATTTACTATGTTATATATGTGGTATTCCTTTAATCAACTGTGCAAATTTTAAATTTATTTCGTATATATCTGATGACGGAGATCGATTTTTTATTTTTGATGTCACATGTCCCAGTTGATGACTGTACTTAGTAGTAAATTATTACTTACAGCTGATTCCAAAATCCTTAGTCCGGAAGCCGAACCGTCTAAGACGAGAACACGCTGGCATCACATGACTGGCGTGGGGTATCTCGTCGATAGACGGTCCGGTTAAACTCGTTGACATTTTAGTATATCGTTCCTTACACTGTCCCACCTCTGTCCCCCACTGTGGGACCTGACTGGGACGTCAAAACATTTAAGGACTCATAAGAATGATCTATGTCAGGTTAAAATATTGAAATAGCACGAAAATCTGGTAAAATATGTGGGGCAATTATGTAACAGCACACTATAGCAGTGTTGTACAGGTTTCAATTCAGAGCTCGTACATTTCTTCTTTCTCCATTATTATACCTAACAATTTCTCTGAAATATATACAGGAACTAATAATGTATGTACGTTGAAAAATAATTTGGTATATTGTACAAGAGGGAGGGAGGAACATTTGCAGAAGGCAAAGTGTAAGGAACGCTACACCAAAACCTTAACGAGTTTTACCAGTCTGCCTATCAATGAGATAGGCCACGCGTCCTCACATGACAAAAAGCGTGATCTCGTTCCCAGGATAGGCAGACTGGCCCTCCGGTCTACAAAATCCTAGGCCGTTTTCAAAAATACACACATGTTCCATGTGCTGAAAATTTTCCAAATGTGGTACCTGAGCCCCACCTTGCCCCCCCGGGCTCCAACGATGCTATGGTGCAGATCGCTTAGTCACCACTAGTTTTGTACAGCGGCAAAATTGGGCCACGAAATTTTTTGAAATTTTTGGGCCAATTTTGTTCATCTTTTTGAAGGTTTAAGAGTATATTATATCTGTATGATATTGATACTTCATCAAAAGAGTAGATTGTAAGGTGAAATGTAGTGCTTTCATAGCTTCCTTCACAAATTTGAAGCATAGGAGTGATGACTAACTATGTCTATTTATAGTAATTACCTTCCTGATATGGTAATTCGGCAAAATCTGAAATGTGTGAAAAATATAACTCGCTCAGTTTTGGGAATTTTGACAAATTGTTTAGTAGAATTATTCAGTTCATCAAAACAAGCATTTTTACAAGAGGAATAAGAAAATGGGGTTATTTTGCGTGAGAAATATCAAGTGACTTTTCCTTGTACAAAAGTTGTGGTGACTAAGTGATTCGCACCATACATGCCCCTTCCTTGCTGTGTGCTCCTCTCCTCACCATGAACACCAGACATGCCATACCGCTACATACATCGATTGAGCTCGAATTGTGAATATAAGGTGTACTTACACTCATCCTCAGTGTCCATGACTTATAGTGCTCTCGACGGAAGGGTAGGTGGGATTTGTATATTACATTTTCGTCATTATTGGAGGCGGCGTGCTCAGCACTCAGTGGGGGCTCAGAGAATTGAAGTCCGGACTATGGTAGCTAGTACCGTCCGTGGAGCACTTAACCAAATATGTAACATGATGTCATTTTAGCACGTGAAGCTACATGCTAGAATTTTTAGAAACGGCCTAGGATTTTGGAATCAGCTGTAAGTAGTACAGTTTAAATAACTTACATACGGATTTAACGGCGTTAGCCAAACTTGAGCTCGAACGTTGCGAGCGACTGGTTTGGAGTGTACGAATGTTGAAACGTTGACAATTGAATGAATCTAAATATGATTGAATCAAGCTCACTCTCTGACTCTCCTTGACCCAGTCATTTTGAATCGATTATCACACTACCACACGCCTGCATGGCCATGAATGATTGGCATCTGCACGATGATAACCATAACTACTCAGAATCTTACATGAAATCCGATAAACTATAACTAAGTATATGTACACATAATCCAATCAGAGTTTGACCTGCTTGGTACCATCCTTCCAGAATGTGATGTAGGCTGTAATTATTTTGATCAGTACGATACTTGGTTCCGATTGCAACGATAACATACGAGTGATTCCGTCCTCCTAAAAAGTCATGAGAATAAGAACATAAACATCGAACACTAAACACATACCCGGTAATTCAAGAGAGCAACCATTCCGTCAGGATTCATTCCCTCACCAGTGTACTAGTTTTACAGAGACATCAGAAGAAGCATGCAAAAACATGATAGGACTTACAAATTCGAAGTCTTTAAAGTTAGCCACAATTTTTTTGGCGAAAGCTGCAGCACCCTTTTCGAAAGCTTCAACACGATCGGGATTTGTTTCAGCAAGTCGTGACTTGATAGCTTTCATGTATCCCTGTAGAAATTAGTTAAGCATGATCATAAGCACGCTGAACGACAACTGTTACTTTGAGGTAGGTAAGGTAGCTCTTTTTGTCGAAGACAGTCGACTGGAGGCGGAATGAATGGACGACGTTGTTGACCTGTACAGTGCCATCCTCAGTAGTATCTTCTTGCTCCTCGGCGGAAGGGTTGGCACCTGAAATGTATTGTGAGCGATATCCTCAAGAATAAAATTGGACCCTGAGTACCAATGTCAATATCGGCACCCTGTTTAATGGTGGTTAGCTGACAATCTACTTCATATACGATGCCATCGACTTCCTTGCTGATGTAATGAGATATAGGTCAGGCGGATGCAAGAGTCACCAGGAAGAAGGACATACACTGGGAAAGCATCGGAGAAGAGCTCATCTCCCGTAATGATATCCTCGTACAACAGCATGGCGGGGAAGAGAAATTCTAGAGGTAAGGTGATGAAAAGAGAAGAAGGATAAAATAAAAGTTGATCTGCAACGATCGTTTTATAGATTGATCTTATCAAATGGTCACGTGTGACTTTCGAAACATAATTTTTGCAGCAGCAACTTCAAGAATCGAGTACGGTATTCACTTCATGCTGTTACTGTTAGTTCTCCATCTGGCCACCAACTGGCAATAGCACCACCCTCCAATTCATCGTCTGACGCTTGTATTTCGCCATGGACTACCAACCTGTCGTCCTCAAGTCCCATCCCCGCCTCTCGTCGTCTAAGCACTTTCCGGAGTCGAGATACTGGCGACAGTTTAAGCACCCTGTCTTTATCAAGGAATATGCTCCAATAACCTCAGTTCATTTCTCGCCTTCTAAACCTCATCGCTATGTCGTCACTGCTGCTACACGCCTGCAAATATATGCACCACGCACTCAAAAAATAACAAAAACCATCTCGAGGTTTAAGGATATTGCAAGGAGCGGGAATATACGCGAGGATGGTAAACTAGTTGTTGCTGGTGATGATACTGGGCTTGTTCAGGTATATTGCTTGTTTATTTCCTCCCTACTATTCATCCCTTTTGATTTCCGGCTGCGTCTTTAGGTGTTCGATGTCAACTCGCGTGCGATCCTTCGGACCTTGGATTCTCATAAGCAACCTGTACATGTAACAAGGTTTTCATCTCTTATGCCAACGCAGGTCCTATCCTGCTCCGATGACACCACTGTAAAACTGTGGGATGTGCCTTCCCAGGTCCCTATTTCTACTTTCACAGACCACACGGATTATGTTCGCTCAGGGCACGTGCTATCATCAAATCCCAACCTTATTATCACTGGTTCATATGATTCCACTGTCCGTCTGTTCGATGCAAGAAGTGGCAGTTGCGAAATGTATATGGGTGGTTCGCTTGCCGGAAACGCCAAAGTTCCCGTTGAGCAAGTATTGATGTTCCCATCTGGTACTGCTGCGGTATCTAGTGCCGGACCGATACTTCGTATCTGGGATATTGTTGCGGGAGGGAAATGCATACGTGCTCTGTCTAATCATCAAAAGACAATAACTTCGTTAACGTTCAATGCTTCCTCTAGTCGCCTTCTGACAGGCAGCTTGGATCAAATGGTTAAGGTTTATGATGTTAGCACCTACAACGTACTTCATACTATGCGATATCCAGCTCCATTACTATGTCTCGCTATGTCGGTGCGTGGGTTCGACGACAAATTCCATTTTAATCTAATATATGAGTAGCCAGATGAGACTCATATAGTAGGAGGAATGTCGGATGGAACCTTATCTGTTCGCCGACGTCAAGTAAAACCAACCTCCGAGATGACATCCGACACTTTGCAGGCTAATTCTCTGGAGTCTTTTATTGGATCTCGCATAGGCCAGGGTTCTCTAAAACCGAAAAGGATAGGAAATGCGATCGGGGATGTTGAGGAACTGCGGATCGAGAGTAGGAGAAATAAAAGGCTAAGGGAATATGATAGATACCTGAAAAACTTCAAGTATTCAGCTGCATTGGATTCTGTATTGAAGAAGGTAGCGTTCTCACTTCATTGACAACAAATAGCTTTTAAATTATTTCCAGCAAGTGCCTCCGACCACCACATTTTCATTAATACAGGAACTTATACATCGGCAGGGTTTGAGGACTGCGCTAGGGGGTCGCGATGATGTTCTTCTCGAGCCGGTTCTTCGATTCCTGCTGAAGTACATTGCGGACCCCCGCTTTGGGGAAATAGCATGCGATGTAGCTTCTATCGTCATTGGTATTTATGTGTTGCCGTGTATATGTATCAACTTCTCACTCAAATCATATAACAGAGATGTATCGACCCGTAATAGGACAAGCGCCGCTCATCGATTCTCTATTTCTGCAACTACGGAAAAAAGTTGCGGCTGAACTTAAATTTCAAAAGGAGCTCTTAAATGCTAAGGGGGCGCTTAACATGATACTTGCTTCAGCCTTACCTTCTGTAACATTGTAAATAGGATATGTAGCTCATATCCTTGTGAGACTACGGGAAAGCAAGGTATATTACATTAGCTAGGCCGTGGGAGGTAAATCCAGCGCAGAAATAAGACTACCCAAAATCTCTTTTTGCGATGAGCCTTCGATATCTTCTGTACCGTCTCCGACGTTATTGTAATAGAGCTTTAGTGTATCGACGATATCCAGAAGGCCCTGATTTTTTCTGTTAAGCATTTGCAAGACATGGAAACGTATCTAGAAAACGTGGTTAGCATCAGATATAATACATTTAGCAATATAATTACGCCATCATCCTCCATAATAATCCAGGCCAAAATATAATCCACCATCTGCAGAGTGAATAAGCCTCCATCCAAACGCTTCAGATAGCGCGAGTCGGCGTCGTCATCATCGTCTGCCATGTCCTTATTTTGCGTCTTCAACGAAAAGTTAAAAATATATACATATAAAGCGTGTAGTTGTTTTAATCGTACCATCTCACTTTTAATCTGAATATCCGTAGTTTTTAATCTCAATCGAGCGCTTTCTCTGATATCCAGTAATTTGTCTACTTTTTCAAAGTTCGCTTCAACGAATTTCGCCAGTAAACGAATACGAGCGGGAGAATCTGAAGATAAATTAGAGAATAATGAAGCAATAATCCCGAGAATATGTGATATATCTTCAGAGCCTGAAGTCGAGGTGTTGTTTTTCTGTTTTTTAGAAGGCTGAAATTGTTACGTAAGCTCGAAGCAAGTTATGGAGAAAGATATTGAATACCTTCCCCATAAAAGTCGAAAACAATGTTTTAAGTCCGAGTGCTTCTACAAAAGCTTCACAGGTTGCAGAGCCAGATGGTCCAGACATCGCATAATCAAGAGTTTTAATAGATCGTGATTTGGACTGCATCTTTTCTCTGTAGCAAGGATGTAAGCAGAAAAATATAACGTTGAGACTGAACCCGCACTTCATTAATAAGACCATGAGGTCTGTCCCTTCTGCATCTAGGAATAATTGTTTGATAGATGCTTCACTTAATGAAGAACATAACGAATCAAAAATATTCTCCATGAATTCTGATTCGTCCGCATCGATAGGATCTTTCCGACGATATTGCTACATAAATAGATAAGAACGCGAGGAGATCAATGTCGGGCTATTTACTTACTGAAATGACTTTCAGCAAGACTTCCACGCCATCTTGCTTTCCGAATTCAATGCGATTTTCGGCGTTATTTTGAAGAAGAATAGAGAGAAGCTCTGCTGCATAACTACGATTCTCGTCGTGGTCTTTCGAAGACACTCGTTGCAAAATCCATGACAGAAACTTCGTCTGCTTAACCAACTGCGCCGACAAATCTGGATTGAACGCAAGAATATTTTCAAATATACCTGCAAATAAAGTCATTACAGAGAGTGATATTGATAGACAATCCACGTACCCAGTACATGAAACACTCCTTGTCTATCAGAATCCTCAGCCTCATTCATCCGACCTAGATTGTCCACCAATAGTTCAAGGATAGAGTTCTCAAGCTACAAACGTTGTAAGCATAGTATATATATGGAATGTAATACATACAAATCCTTCTATCAAAACCTTTAATGCATCATCAGCATCTTCACGATCTTCTTCATCAACGTCATTTCCTACGTCTTCGTCAGTTAGCTCATGTATTAGTTCTACAACGTCAATGACAATGTCAACGTTTTCGTGTGTGAGTAAGCCTATCAGTAATGTCACTGTCCCGGATCGCACAATCTCTGGATAAGCAAGCGTGGGGACTTGTGATAGTGGGAGAAGCGACTTAATGACACTGTCAAGATCAGCCTCTGAATCAATGAATCTAATTAGGAAAACTCGTTAGTGTGCTATTCAGTTTAGGAGACAAGAAGAGGTACCTCGTAGGCTCATTTGGATACTTCGACCTTTGGTCCGTGTTCTTGTTCACGGCGCGTTCAAACCGCAGCAACATTTGACGGGCAGTAGTAATTGATAGTTCCTCTGGCTGAACAAACTGAACAAGTTTTATAAGCATGTGACTCTTCAACGTACCTCGTCCTGTGTGCTTTCGCCGACTGCACGATCGAATATATTCAAAATCTCCTTTTGTTCAGATGTTAGACCACCTCCATAAAAACGGCCTTCGTCGTCCTCTTCAGCAAAGTAATCCGCATCTCCACCAGGCGCAAAGTCGCCCCGTGTACTATCTTGATCATCTACTTCTTCCACTGTGGCGACGCGAGCCTTTCCGTTCGATGAGCCTTCGGAAGACAATGGCCCAGAGTAAGAAACGTCAGAATTTTCGTCAATGCGCATCTTTTTCAGCATCTCAGGCGTTGGGTTGTCGGAAAATTTACGTTTTGTGCCCCCTATAGGGAGCTTTGGAACCTAGCAATCTTTGGTTAGACGGAAATGCTCATGCATAAGGCATAGGACTTGCTTTGAAGAGTTTGTCAATATCCATGACACAAGTTAGATAGAATTCAACTTCAACGGTCTAAGGTAGAGTTAGTTGAGGATGGCCTGCAGAAGTGATATAGTATATATCTGGCCAGAGTTTCACGCCAAAGGAATACAGCGATGTGTTAATTGCATTTACATAACGAAAGTATGCAAGTTCACAGCCGGCTTGTATGTGCGTGCTTGTCAATGTAAGTATGAGTCACGTGATTTAACAATGCTTTACGCAAGGGCCAGTAAATTCAGGCGGAACGTTAACCACCCATTCATGCGCAAGTAAGTGAGACTGAGTATGGCTTCTCTCCCTAATATGGAGCCTACAGTCCATCTTGCGACTGCTTCAGACATTGAAATACGCGTAGCTCGAATTGCTGATCCAAACATAGGTATAGTTGACCGCTGTGTGCCGGAACCTGTTGAACTCATCTCAGCATGTAGACCTAAGGACCAAACATGCTGTTGCATCCGAAATACGCGAAATGCTCGACACCGTTAGAGACACGGAATCTTTACGCGCATTCCCGTGTCTAATCCCGGCTGTTGTGGAGATACTGCGTTCTGGAGAGCCGACCATGCAGAAGGACTCCCTGGAATATCAGTTTCGTCGGCTTCTATTGGAAATGCTACACCGATTGCCCGTTAATGAGATTGTCCGTTCATATATTCCAAGCATCTTTGCTTGTATGATCCATATCCTGCGGCACGACAATGAAGACAATGGAGCAACGGCCTGCAAAACTTTGGTGGACCTGATTCGCAGTTATCGTTACCTTAATGAAGACAGTTTGAAGGAGTTCGCGCTAGTGTTTCACGAAGTCTTCCATAACATGCAAGGTCTCGTAGACCAAGTATTATCAGTGGACTCCGCTATTCTCGATGCCAGTACACTTTTTCCTGCGATGCGCAGCTTCAAGGTTATTGGAGAAATGGGAATGGTCATGGTTATAATGTCACAGGTGCAGCGAAATATGGTAACAAATGCCATCCAAGAAACTGTAAATCCAGCATTTGATGTGCTTCGTCTGGAGTCTTCGGCTCAGAATCAAGCAAGGGAAGATTTTGAAGCAATGGGGGGCATATGGGCTGGAATGGCGCCGTCGATAAAGAACACAGTGGCGTACAGCGAATTCATACACGCTCAAATTAAGGTATGTAGTCTCAATTAAAGCAGACCTTTATTGACCTTCACTCTAGATGCTTTCCTATCTAGCGTATATGATGAGGTTTTCTGGGGATCACGATAATATTTATGGCGAAACATTAATTTTAAGTGCTTTGCGAATATTGCAAGATTGCCCAGCCAACGGCATCGCTCTTAGAAAGGTAGTCCATTTTTCGCTTAAATTATGACAAAAGCTTATCGTGTCCAGGAATTAATGGTGGTCTTTCGGCATTTGTTGGGAACTGCCCACCGCAAAGCTCTTTTCGATCACCTCGACAAATTGTTTGATGAGCGAGTATTACTTGGAAATGGGATAAGCAGTAAGGAGACACTACGGTAAGGCAAATGTGAACATTTCAGAGGTCTATGTTTTGACTGACAGTTGGTAACCATAGAGCGGCAGTCTACAGTGCCATAGCTGATCTAGTTCACCATGTACGAAACGAACTGAGTTCAACGCAGCTATCTCATGTTGTGCATGTTTACTCTTGTCTCATGCATAATCCGGCACTTGGAATGAATCTTCATACACTTTTCATTAAGATGATGGTTAATCTTACGGATGCAATCGCTACTAAAGAGACGCCTCAGGGAGCAATGAAATTACTTGGAGCAATATTCGAAACATGTTTAGAACGATTGGAAGGATTGTGTGCTGTTCAAGACGATGTGGTTGATCGTTTGGAGCGTGCAAAGAGCAACGAAACATCTCTTGCAGATATTAGCTTTATTGAAAAGGCAAGGCCCATCGGAAGTGCCGTTTATGCAATTGAAAAGCCTGAAGAGGTATTACAAGGTTCCGAGTCTTTTGCTAATATGTTATTCTTTGAAACTCACTGTATACCTACAGAATCGCGCATGGTATTTAGAGCACTTCTTCACGGATTTAGAATGACGCTTGCATCGCTTCGGAAGTGTGATGCGCCTACACCGGATGGAACTCTCATTTTTCGATTTTTTGAGGGTTGTATTCGTTGTATGTCACTCTTTGATCCGGATCCTCGTCTTAATGACCAGAACGATGTCATCGATTGGTTTGGACATGCTCTTCTTGAAATCAATCTTCATGTCTTCCAAGAAGTGTGGACACATAAGATGGAGTTCTTCTTCGAACATGCTCGTAAAAGAATGATATTGCTGAATATTTGTCAGTTCCTATTTAGTCGAGAAGCGACGAGCCCAACTCTACTTGCCATAGTACTACGTTTCCTTGTGGATCGACTTCCTCTTCTTGGTGAATATGATGATATGACTGCTGCGGCAACTATTCGGTTATACAAGATGTCATTTGGCGCCGTAGCAGCTCATTCTGCAAGTAACGAAGCAATATTGGCATCGCATATGGGCAAGCTGTTACTTGATTGCTTTCCGCTTGCAGCAAAGGCTACACGTCCAACCAACTACTTTCACCTGTTGCGAGCTCTTTTCCGAGCTATAGGAGGCGGCGGGGGTCGATTTACCCTCCTGTATGATGCTGTACTACCCACACTTCCGGAAATGTTAGAAAGTATGAACCGTCATATTGCAATCTCGGATGGGCAAGCAAAGGACATGATAGTGGAATTATGTTTGACTGTTCCGCTTCGGCTCACACATTTACTCCCACATCTTTCATATTTAATGCGACCTCTTGCTTTGGCATTGCGTGGTGGGCCTGAACTTGTTTCACAGGGTTTACGGACTTTGGAACTTTGTATTGATAACTTAACGCCCGACTTTCTGGATCCCACATTGGGCACGGTTCTTCGTGAACTGATGGAAGCTCTGTTCAGCCACCTGAAGCCGCTTCCAGCAAACCACCACCCTGCGCACACCACAATAAGGATCCTTGGGAAGCTAGGCGGACGCAATCGTCGTTTATTAAACAAAGAGCCAGCGTTAAGTTACCATCATCACTCGGAGCCGCCTAAAATGTCCATTGCTTTCTCTGGTATTATGGAGAAAATTGAACTTGGGCCGGTATCGTCACTGGCATGTCAAACCCTTATTCGCTCTGCTTCGCCAGATAGGTTACATGCCTATAACTATCTAGAGCTATGTGCATCAATACTTCTTCACGACGTAAGTTTTTAAAGTAACAGACGATTAATTCATTCACCCATTTTGTATTGCAGGGTATCAAAGGGCGAAACGCAGAGGAGATTTTCATACATACTTTGGAAGGAATTCATGATGCTGTGCATCTTCTAGAGGTTCAACTGCAAGCTGGAACTTATCTTCGAAAACTCGGACAGGCTATTTTTCAGGCTGATATTCTGCGATATAAAAACCGGGACTCCGGCGTTCGTCCTTCCCCCAGTAACGTCTTACTGTGTTATCTGGATGCCATTCCTCATGCTCTCGCGCGGGAACAGCCAGAGCAGGCGGAAAAGGCTCGATCCATAATCAGCACAATTGTTAATGATCTTGTGTCTATGAGCGGTCAAGGAACCACAGGACCACAACACATTATTCACATACTGCATCAGATCGCTAATCGCTTTACTGCACTATGTCTGGAAGACTCTTGGGTCAGAATGAGTGCAGGGTGCAATGGAATAAAAATTATGACTGAGACTCCACAACTTGGCAAAAAGTGGGTCACAGACCGCGAAGTTGATCTCGTGCGTACCTTACTGCATGTTCTGAAGGATCTTCCCCACGATATTCCACGAGGAGTTGATGATGCGATTGAGGTTTTACTCACCGTTCTGCGCATATCCAACGCCCATCTTGATATCCAAGGCGATGGGGCATTACAATCCCGCAATAAATTGGTACATTTGGTGGGTATTTTTTTCCCTGAGCTTCAAAGCTCCAATCCTATCGTAAGAGATGCCGCTCAAAGGTGTATCGGATTACTGGTCAGTATCAGTGGCCGGCCAGCTGTTGACCTTTTGATGCCACATCGCGATCGCATGCTGGTCGGGATTTATACGAAGCCTCTACGAGCATTACCTTTTCCGAAGCAAATTGGAATGATTGAAGCAATTCGCTACTGTGTTAGCCTAGATCCTCCTCTCATTGAACTTAACGACGAACTTCTCAGGCTACTGCATGAAACACTGGCACTGGCTGACGCAGAAGATGCACAACTACTAGGGCGTGGAAATGCACGTCAAAATGCTCTCGAAATCATCAAATTGAGAGTTGCATGTATTAAGCTCCTGACAGCCTCTATGCCATTAACGGATTTCTTCTCAAGGCAACATCAAACGCGCCAAAGGTTTGATAAATTCATATACCATAGTGTTATGCTAAAAAATATTTAGGGTGACGGGTGTTTATTTTAAGTCTCTTTATTCGCCTTCTCAGGAAGTAAAGGACGTTGCACATGAAGGTCTGAGAATGGTTCTTACTCATCAGACTCGACTGCCTAAGGAATTGTTGCAAACCGGCCTCCGACCTATTCTGATGAATCTAGCGGATCCTAAACGTCTTTCAGTTCCCGGTCTAGAAGGACTTGCCCGCCTTCTTGAATTATTGACAAACTATTTTAAGGTGGAAATAGGGCATAAGCTCCTCGATCATTTCCGTATTGTAGCCGACCCTCAGCTACTTCAAGCTTCGTCCAGACTTTCTTTAGCCGACAATGAAGGAATAATAAAGCTGGTGCGGCTCGCAAATATCTTCCATCTTCTTCCTTCTGCGGCAAATATTTTTCTTGAAAACCTCATCAACGTCATTGTCCAGACCGAGGCAAAGATGCATTTCTCAACCCGAAGTCCGTTTTCTGAACCTTTGGCAAAATACCTCGATCGCTATCCTGTAGAAGGTATTGATTTCTTTATGCGGCACCTCAACTTTCCGCATCATCTCCGCACGTTAAGAAGTATTCTCCAAGGACAATTGGCACCTAATCTACAGCGAGAATTGGCTTCTCGAACACCGTTCCTTGTTGATCGATTTCTGAAAGGGACAGATGCTGCTTTTGCAATCCCAGCTCTGAATATCTTGGATGACTTGACGGAGTTAATGCCTACGTGGCTTGAAGAAAACGGATATGTTACGGATGCTCTAGTGCAAGTCTGGCAAACAATTGCTTCTCAGGCTATGCATGTAAAGGTTGTCGTACCGGAGATTGTGCAGCAACATTTGATCATTACCCGTATCTTTATCAAGGCACTCAAACAAAGTCCGCGTATTGATTTGCTATTCGAGATTGTCGACATCTTCAACCGAAACATTGGGATCGATAACATCCATATCAGTCAATTCCTTTACCAACACGTGGCAATGAGCGACAACATTTTATTCCGTCGCAACATTCTCATGCGGTTTTTAACATGGTTCAACGATTCAGCCTACTCTTGGCCTCAAAAGGCGTGTTTTATTCGATATATCATAACTCCCATACTCTTGGTGCAATCTACTCGACCCGCTCCTCAAGCACAGCTGCTGGATGCAGATTTTATTAGCCAACTGCATCGTATCTTGTGGCACCCTATCACTGAGACGACTACATTCTCTGACACCGATGACATGTTCAAAATCGAGATGCTGCATTTCACAACCATGTTGGTTCAACACTATTCAGAGTTCTTGGAAGACGTGAAGAAGGATATAATCAAATGTGCATGGCATTTTATACAAATGAGTGAAGATGTCATCGTAAAACAAACAGGCTATTTACTTGCTGCCCGCTTTTTCGCTGCCTTCCAAACCCCTCAGAAATTTATTCTTCGCGCCTGGACTGGGTTACTGCGCTCCCCTCATTCAGAAGGTCGTCCTGCAGTAAGGCAAGAAGCGCTAGCCATCCTTGCCCCCTCCCTTCCTCGTTCTGACCCAAATGAAACGGGTTATCCTCAGTGGGCAAAGACAACCCGTCGCTTGCTCGCTGAAGAAGGATTGGCCCAAACGGTTTCCATATACCAGTTGATTGTAAAGCAACCCACACTATTTTTCCCCGTTAGGTCCTTGTTCATCCCTCACATCACCAACTCGCTAAATAAGCTAGGAATGTCTGCTACTTCGACAGCAGATACTCGCCTTTTGACAGTAGAGCTCCTTCAAATTATTTTCAATTGGGAAGAGCAAGCATCTCAGCTTTGTCGCAACTCGACTGATCCTGTCAAGTCAGAGGGTGTGTGGTTGACTCCTCTCGGCTTTAGGGAGAACATGGTTAGCTATCTAGTTCGACTTGCCACCCTTCCACACGAACCAACTTCGAGGGCTTCTCTTGTCCCAAGGGCATTACCGCTTCTTCAAATGATGGTTGGACCTAATGGTTGGACAGACGTTACCGTGGGACTGCGCTTTTTCTCGAGAGCGCTAGAGCAGGTATGTTATGAATTATGCTACACGCTACAGCCTATTGATTAGAGTTGCATAGAATGATTTTTCTGCGGACAATGCGCTTCCACAAGCATTGTCAGCGGCCAAGGTTTTGGGAGTAATAGCTGCCGAACAGCCAGATTCGTGGTACACTTCGAACGCCACTGTGTTGCAGAAGTTGATTCGAAAAGGCTCACTGGCAGATGAACCAAACCTTCAAGATGCGCTGTACCCCATTTTTCAGCAACTTGGTCGCCTATATCCATTACCGAAGGAAGATGAAGAGCAACACAATGAGATGTCAGATTTTCATAGCTTCATATATTCTTCAATAGGAGATGGCCTTCGCAATTCGACATCTCTCCGAGGTGTCTTACTTATGTTGAAATCTGTTGTTACCGTCATTCCAGAACGAATTGAACCATTCAGTCAGCAATTGATGAAATTACTCAGTAAGCTGGCAAAAGAGCACATCCAGTCTTCACCGCCAGCTTCTGGAATGGACAATGGGGTCAGGCTACTGATTGCCATCCTGGATATCTGCCAGATTTCTGTCGCATTCCTTGGAGATCAACGACGATGGCTGCTCAGCACTTTGGTTGTCTTGGCAGACAAGTGTAAAAGTCCGCAGCTTTGCCGGTATATGTTGGATCTTGCCCGTGCATGGGCCATGCATAGACATGAAGCCTACCCTACCATGAAAGAAAGAGCTAGTCTTATTCAAAAAATGGCAGCCTTTGAGAGTAGGGGCGAGGCCCTTTTCCATCCTTATCTCGAATTAATTTATGACATATATACTGAACCTTCCTTGCGTCGAAGCGATCTGACAACGCGTCTGGAATCATCGTTTCTCTTAGGATGTCGTGCCAAAGACACTTCCCTTCGAGAACGTTTCATTGACCTTTTGGATGTCAGCGTTCCTCGCTCAGTTTTCAGCAGATTGACTTACATTCTCGGGGTACAAGGATGGGATGTTCTGGCTGACCATAACTGGATATATCTTGCTCTTCATCTCCTTCTAGGCGCTGCAGACATCGAGCTTCCAGGAAGCTATGAAAGAAGACAACATCCTCATGATTCCTTTCCTTTGGTTGGTCGTCCAAAAACGCAAGACATCATTCGGCCTATGCAACGTCTTCTGTTTTTCGATCCGCACGTAGCCCATGATGCATGGATATCAATATTTCCTGCTGTGTGGTCAAGTCTCTCGAGACGGGAACAGTCGGACATAACAAACCATATGATCAATCTCCTGAGTAAAGATTATCATATCAAGCAAGCACATTTACGGCCAAACGTAATTCAGACATTGTTAGCTGGAGTTCACGCTTGCGCACCTCCGATGACATTACCGCCACATCTTGTTAAATACCTAGCGAAAACTTTCGGGGCGTGGCATATTGCTCTAGAAATCTTGAGCTCTTCTTTAGAGTATGTCAAAGATGATGAGCCGACTATTCGTGACTTCGTCTACGACTCACTCGCGGAAGTATATGCCGAGCTAGCAGAAGATGACATGTTTTATGGCCTCTGGAGACGACGCTGCTTACACTTAGAGACAAACATTGGACTTTCTTTTGAGCAGAATGGGATGTGGGAACAGGCATCGAACGTTTATGAGATGACACAAAGCAGAACCCGTGCAGGTTCACTTCCGTTCTCGGAGACTGAATATTGTCTATGGGAAGATCACTGGGTCCTTGCTGCAGAAAAACTTCAACAATGGGACATTTTATATGAATTCGCTAAAAGCGAAGGAAACCAGGAATTAATGTTGGAAGCGGCCTGGCGAACGAAGGAATGGGCCGACCACAAAGAAAGTTTGGAAGAGCAGATTAGTCATCTTCCTGAAATCCCAACTCCACGTCGTCGAGTTTTTGAAGCGTTTATTGCTCTTCTAAAGCTTCCCGGTGCTGTAGAAAAGAATGTTGAGTTCACTAGGGTACTAGAAGATGCCATGCAACTTTCTCTTCGAAAATGGATCAATTTACCAGTTCATCTTTCTGCTGCTCATATACCTCTTCTTCAACATTTCCAACAGTTCGTTGAGCTCCAGGAAGCCATTCAAATATTCGGTTCTCTATCGCAAACTACAGCGCAGAATTTAGAGAAAAAATCTGCAGAGTTGAAGATGGTTTTGCAAGCTTGGAGGGAACGCCTTCCAAACCAACATGATGACATTAATATCTGGAGCGATCTTGTTGCTTGGAGACAGAACGTCTTTCATTCTATCAATATTGCATATATGCCTTTGATTGGAGGTAATAATCAGTCCGGCAATGCTGCTGCAAACTCGAATACTTATGGATACCGGGGGTATCATGAAACTGCGTGGATTATAAACCGCTTTGCCCATGTTGCCCGGAAACACGACCTACTGGATGTATGCTTTACATCATTGAACAAGATATATACCCTGCCAAACATTGAAATATCAGAAGCTTTTTTGAAATTACGAGAACAAGCTCGGTGTCACTATCAGAAACCTAATGACCTTCAAGCTGGTCTCGAGGTTATCAATAACACTAATCTTATGTTCTTCTCGACATCGCAAAAGGCGGAGTTCTACACTTTAAAGGGAATGTTTCAAGCACGCCTTGGTCGGAGTGATGAAGCCAATACAACTTTCGGCCAAGCGGTCCAATTAGATATGACGCAACCAAAAGCTTGGGCACAGTGGGGTCGTTATAATGATCGAATGTTCAAAGAAACGCCAACTGAATTAAGCCATGCGCAATATGCCGTAAGCTGTTATATGCAAGCAATTGGGTTGTACAAGAGTGCTAAAAGCCGGCCGTTGATTGTGCGGGTACTTTGGCTTCTCAGCTTGGACGACAGTTCACTAGCCATATCTCGATTTTTTGATAATTACAAAGGCGATGCAGCTTTCTGGTACTGGATTACATTGATACCTCAACTCTGCCTCTCCCTTTCCCATCGAGAATGGAAGCAAGCTCGGTATGTCCTTTTGAACCTTGCACGTCACTACCCGCAGGTAAGTTGTATCAAAATAATTTATTTGAAACACTGATGGCTTTTTGACAAGGCGTTGTTTTATCACTTGCGAACGACACGCGAAGAAATGCAGTTGATGAAGAAAGCACGTCTTGCAGCAGCAGAGCAAGCACGTCGTGCTAGTGCGGATCAGTCCATGAGGGATGCTACTGATTCATCTCACAGTGAGGTGAATGCCAGCGCACCCGCACAAACCACAGAGTCTATACAGCATGATCGCTCTGGATCAGCAGGCCCAAATGCCAACACCCAGAATACTACAGAAAATGTGGGATACCAACGCCAGGCTTGGGATTATGTGGACGAAGTGCTTCAAGTACTTAAAACAACCTTCCCTCTCCTTGTCCTCAGTTTGGAGACAATGGTAGATCAAATTCAACACAAGTTTAAGCTATCTCAAGACGAGGAAGTTTACCGGAACGTATGCATGCTGCTTCAGGATGCAGTTCAGGTACGCTGTTATGAGTTTATTGTGGTCATGTTAACGATATACTGCAATCTAGAGCTACGTCTTACGCATGAATGCTCAAGATGACGATGGTTCTCTCAGCCAGCAAACGCAACAGACATTGGTTCGCATGAGCGTCAACATGCCGGTGCATGTCAAGGTACATTCCAAATGTTATTGCAGAAATAGAACTCACGAATCTCTCAATAGAAGGATTTCGAGGAAGATTTTGTGAACAGCAAACCAACGCACTACGAATATATTCAGCGTCTCCAACAATGGAGGGAAAGATACGAAAAGATGCTTGACACTCGTCCTAGACTTCAACCGCTGGCCGTCCTCAGTCATTACTTGACTGAATTCCAGTACAGTAAAGTTGACGAAATTGAAGTGCCTGGTCAATATACAGAGGTATGTTCATCGGTAGGTTTGGGTATAAAATTCTCACTTTCCACCAGGACAAAGATACCAACCAAAATTTTTCCCGAATACAAAAGTTTGATTCCAAGTTTGAGAACTCTAGAGCTACTGGAATGTGTTGGAAGAGATTCATAATTCAAGGGGTGGATAGCACAAGGACATCTTTCACCGTTCAATTGCCATGCCACCGCCAGTACCGCCGAGAAGAAAGAGTTATGCAGATACTTCGAACGTTTAATGTGTGAGTCAAATTCTTTATATATAAATAAGTATGATGACTGAAATGAAATATCAGCGCATTAAATCGTAAGAAGGAAACGCGGAAACGCAATCTCTTCTTTCACGTCCCCGCTGTTGTGTCTTGTAGTCCGACGTTGCGATTACTGCAAACTGATTCTTCGTATGTCCCACTGTCAGATATTTACGATTTGCACTGCGAAGAATCGGGTATCTCTCGAGAAGAACCTATTCTATTTGCGGGTGAAAAGGTAAAAAATGTTCTTCGGGAATTCCGCCAGTCGTCCACGAGACAAGTAAGTTTTGCTAGTTGGATATGCTATCGATGGATCCATTGATTATTTTGTAGCTGACAAAAACGGAGTATATTACCTTGAAGAAGGATATTTACGACGAAGTAACAGTAAAGATGGTTCCTGAAGATATCCTCACTAAGGTAACGATATTTTGATGTCGACCTTGATCCAGCTTCATTTGAACTGTTGCTTTTAGTACATGATACGGACTATGGACGGTGCAAGTGAACTATGGAGAATGCGGAAGCAATTTGCTTTGCAAATGGCATCATCCAGCTTCATGACTTACGTGCTTTGCCTGTCTAGCCGGCATCCTAGTCGCTTTCAGATATCACGTTCCACCGGACTTATTGCCATGACTGAACTTCTTCCAGGTATGGTGTCTGTGCGTCCGACTAGTATATATAACGAAGATGATATTTACAGGTGTTTCCAACCAACTTCCTATGTTTGCTACAAGCGACGTTGTTCCATTTCGTTTCACACCAAATATGCAAAATTTCTTGGGGCCAATCTTCATAGAAGGCATTATGACTTCCGGAATCATGGCAATCGGTCGTTCACTCACGGAGCCAGAGGTAAAGTAAACCTTATTTAATGTTGGTTGTCAAAAACAGACTGGTATTGCTTTAGTTTGATCTCGAGCAAGCTCTGTGTCTATTCGCTCGGGACGAAGTAGCCGCATGGATGACAATGCGGGCACGGCCGTGGGCAGTAGATCACGTCTTTCGTCAAGGTGTCACCACAAATATTGAAGGCATAGTGAAAAAAGCGGAAACGATGGCATGTAAAGCAGAGAGGGAAAACGTAAGCCTAATATCGTTACTATTTATAGAATGCCTCCTAAGTTATTTGTTTTAGGCATTGCAAAATGGCGGAGCATCTATGACTGTCCCCGTCATTCAAACAGTCACAAATCTGATATCCAGCGCGACAAATCCAATACAGCTGGCTAAGATGGGGGAACTTTATCATCCGTGGTTCTGATTTGGTTCTAATGAAGTTGATAAGATCTTGTAACGTTATTATATTACTAGTACCCTGTAATACATCCCCTGTATCCCAATAGATGTACATGTATTCGGTTACTATTATGAATACAGTACCGTAAGTATAAACCCAGATGTACTACACAAGTGTGAAAAAGGTGACATATTCCCTCATTATCCCCGATTCCCTCTTACAAGCCCTTCTGTCTGCCTGAAGGTCCTTATGTACCCTTCACTCTCTAACATCATCTATACAGGGAAATAGGTTGTCAAATGTATTCAAATTTCAAAAATATACGGATGACACTTACATCTTCGGCCATACTATGAACATCCGATTCCGGCCTATTATACATCATAGCATTCGCAAACATGAGATAAATATCTCTTTGATACTCAAGGGAATTAGCAATTAAGCCGTCTTTCACCTTCGCCTTGATGGTTTTCAAGTCCATGGGTCTTTTGACAATGTCATGATAGTCGGGTGCTTCTGTATTTTTAATGGGATTGTGGAAGATATTCCCGTTCCGGTGCTGTGAAATCTGCGAATGTAACATTCCAATAACGTTCTGAAATCGTTTTTGTTCCTCTGTACGGGCAATTTGACGCGGTGGACGTCCACGAGGCACGCTTGGTCCTGTTATAAAATGAGTAAGATAGCCGCAGTGGTTTTGATGAGCTAAGTTGTCGACGAACCAGACCCAATTTCCTCTTCTTCAGCTGGCTCAGATTCATCTCGAGCACGCTTTCGCTCCCTGGTGATTTCCAACCCTTCCATAAATGCTGCCTTGCGCTTACCTGAAATCAGAAATTAGAATAATCTAATCAAGGACAATGAGTACACAAACCCTGGTGTTTTGACATTGCAATGTCAACTATAGTAGACGATGGACGGGCCTCTTTGTCTTCATCCATACCTGAATCAGGTTCCGGATCCAACTCTATTGCTGGAGAGGATTCTTGTTCTAATGCAAGCTGAGACTGACGGCGAGGTCTTCCACGGGTAGGAGCAGAAGGATGTGTTGACGTAGCAGATGATTTTCGACGCCTTGTTGAGCCTAGAAGGAATTTAGAGAAGTAATAAACTAGGAATATGTAAAAGAACACACGTCTTGGGGCAGGGGATGGGCCTTCATCTGACGAATGTTCATCTTTAATAACAGACTTCCCTCCGGATTGTAATTCCTCTTCTATAGGTTCAACATCTAACGGAGTCGCGGCCTCCAACCCACCATACTTGTCATATTCCAAGTCAGTATCTTTATATTGAATACTTGATATCAACTCCTGTTCGTGTCTTTCTGTAGATTGCTGCGTCGACTGTTCCAAAGGAAGCGCTTCCTGCGCTGAATTCCCATCATTTATAGGTTCCAATACAACTTCCGAACGCAGGCCAACATCTTCATCCTCTCCATCCCCTCCCAAAGGTACATCATTGTTTTCTTGTTCCAAATTTGTGCGGGTGATTCCAACTTGCTGTATTTCCAAGTCTTCATCGCCGATAGTTGTGTTTTCCTCAGATGAAACTGTCGGATCGTTAACCTGCTGTTCCATTTGTTGTTCCTTTGAATGCTGTATCGACTCTCTAGCCTCAAAGACAGGTTCTGCTGCTTCAACAACTTCGTCTGTGCCTTGCAAGTCTTCCTCCTGCCCCCCCTCGTTTCCTGTACTCATGTCAATATCCTCTGAGTCTGGCTCGTTCCGTTGTTCCGTCTCAGTAACTTCGTCTGTACCCTGCAAATCTTCACCCTGCCTCACGTTTTCTGTACCCATATCAATATCCTTAGAGTGCGGCTCATTCCGTTTTTCCGTCTCTGTTTCATTTTCAGTTATGCCTTCAATATCCTGCTCCGGTATCGTCGTATCATCTTCCGGTATATGACCCTCTTCGTTCGTTTGATTGTCACCAGAGTTTACTACACTGGACTGTCGATTCTCTTCGAGAGTAGTTCTTGCAAGTTGTATCTGATGCATATCTTCCCTTTCAAGACCTTCATGTTTCTGTTGTTTCTGTTCAGAATCGTGATCCGATTCTTCAACAAATACACCGATGTGCTGCAGGGCGCTCATTTCATCTCTCTCTGCGGTCTGGATGTCAGTTTCCAGGGTATCATTATGTCCCTCATCGGACACGTGCACAGAAACCATCTCTAACAATTGGGCACTGGAATCGACGTCAATGGCTTCATCTTCGGTTGGGCTAGAAATAATTGATGATATTTGGTCGGGAACAAGCTGGTCAGCAAGTTCGTTTTCCTCGGCTCTTTCGTCATCAGCGATGTCCATATCGACGTGATGGAATATAATCTCCTCCGATGGACCCGCAGCTGGTTCCTGGCTTCCAGCTTTCGGTGAAGAAGTTCCTGGAGATGATGGCGCATCTTTCGTCGTCGAATCTGGTGGAGAGAGCTCCGCAGGACGCTTTTCCAAATCATCCTGTGAGTAGTTAGGTTGAATAGTTCAGATAAGCAGTGGACATACTGGCTGCGACGGAGAGGTGGAATCAGTTACACCACTTAGATCTGAGCCGTCAAATACTTCTTCCTGCAGAGTAGATATGGGATTTCTAATGCAGTAGTAATTACCGAGATAGAACACTAACCTCGATGTTTGCTACTTTTGTCTGTCCCACAGATGTTTGCGCTTCCCCATTTTGCTTCGTTTGAGATTCGTCGACATCTTTGTCTTCAGCCACGGCTATTTGATCCACATGTAGTTGATCCGACATTTTTTCCTTCAGCTGGTTGTCGCAGGCACCAGAGCGAATATCCTGAATTTCGGCCATGATAGATCTAATATATCTGAGGCCAAAAAGAAGACAAGAAGCACGACGAGCTCACTTGAATTTTGCTTCCTCCCCAGCGATAAGTTCGCGTAGTTCATTAAAACGCAATGTATAGTACTTTTGGGCGAGTTGTGTGTTGACCGGAGCTGGGATACAGGAGAACTTGAATGAATTGCCATGATAGGAGTAAATGTTGCGTACCATGAGGCGAAGCATTCTTATCTGTGCTAAAAGAGGGCTGGGTGAGATAGAATGTCAAATAAGAAGTTGGAAACAGACAAGTGAAGGCCAGCGCTTTTCAGCAAGTCGTCATACATAAGATGGCAGGACTAAAGCAGGAGTGAGAGGGGAAGAAGGATATGGTGGGTAGATGGAAAGCACCTGGGGGGTGAAAAAGGACTTGGGTCTGTCGAGAAGAGGATGTTTTGAGAGAAGGGATGCGATATGTGGCCATGTAGCAGGAGAGGCGCCTACTTCGTACACGGCTTGGGCAAGGATGAGGGACTCGAGGTTTGAGAGGGACGGGTCATTTGATTTCTTTGAAGAGCGAGAGGCCATGTAAGTAACGGGTAAGTAGTGCTAGTAAGTTGAGTAAGTAGGTTAGTAGTAGGTTAGTAGTACTTACTAGTAGTATAAGTGGTAGTAAGTAGGTCAGTAAGTTGCTAGTACTAACCACGCTAGTCAGCATCTTTGAATAATATCAATTGACCATTGTTTGCACATCCCGTGCATGACGTCTCCGCTGAACCGAGCTTGCGTTGGTTACCTCAAGAGTCGCACCTAGTCCCTCTTTCTTCCCTCCCTTCACTCAGCCATGATTCTCTCTCCCCTTCTTCTCTTTCTCCTTCCCTTCTCCGCTGCTGCTCGCGTTCACAAGCTCAAGCTACACAAGCTTCCTCCAGCTTCCTCCAGCCCTCACCTTGAAGCCGCCTACCTTGCCGACAAGTATGGCGCTTCCCCGCCCCTCCAGGCTCCTCTCATCGGCGCAGGCGGTTCCGGCAGGCGTGTTCGCCCAGATGCTGTAGACGGGGAACCGCTCTTCTGGACGCAGGATGACCTTAAGGCTGGCCATGGCGTTCCTCTTAGCAGTCAGTATTCATTGCCATTCTGCGCAGCATTCGTTTGTGACGCATGTTGTACCGAACAGACTTTATGAATGCGCAATATTTCACTGAAATCTCTCTTGGGTCTCCCCCTCAGACAGTGAGTCTTATTTAGACTGCTCGCAAGTTCGCTCCCAATCTCTCTTGTCTTAGTTCAAGGTCATTCTCGACACCGGTTCCAGCAACCTCTGGGTACCTAGCATTCAATGCACGTCCATCGCGTGTTTCCTTCACACCAAGTATGATTCTGGAAAGTCATCTACTTACAAAGCCAATGGTTCCGAATTCTCCATTCAGTATGGTTCAGGCTCGATGGAAGGCTTTGTTTCGAATGATATTCTTTCCATTGGTGACATCGCCATAAAATCACAAGATTTTGCAGAAGCAACGAAAGAGCCCGGCCTTGCATTTGCATTTGGAAAGTGGGTTATTCTGCTTTTTTATGTCTTTTAATGAAGCTTACATATTTGACAGGTTCGACGGAATTCTTGGTCTGGGTTATGACACCATTTCTGTCAACCACATAGTTCCGCCATTCTACAGTATGATCAACGAGAAGCTTGTTGATGCACCCGTGTTTTCGTTCCGGTTGGGGTCTTCTGAAGAAGACGGCGGCGAGGCTGTTTTCGGTGGCATTGATGAGGAAGCCTACAAGGGCAAGATTAAATACGTACCTGTTCGTCGTAAAGCTTACTGGGAAGTTGAACTCGAGAAGATCAGCTTCGGGGATGATGAACTTGAACTTGAGAACACGGGTGCTGCTATTGATACTGGTAATTTCTCCACTCCTGCTGCTTTCGTTCAGATTGGCTTACGTTGATTGTGACTTACAGGTACTTCCTTGATTGCTTTGCCCACCGATATAGCAGAGATGCTGAATACTCAAATCGGTGCCAAAAAGTCCTGGAATGGCCAATATACTGTTGAGTGCTCGAAGGTGCCTAGCCTGCCCGAGCTCTCTTTCTACTTCGGCGGCGAGGCATACCCTCTCAAGGGAACGGATTACGTTCTTGAAGTTCAAGGCACGTGTGTTTCTGCGTTTACTGGAATGGATATCAATCTTCCTGGAGGCGCTCTTTGGATCATTGGTATGTGCTCTAGTTGGTCATATTCCACTCATGTTAAGATGGTCTCATTGCAGGTGATGTTTTCCTTCGCCGCTACTTCACTGTTTATGACCTTGGTAGGAATGCTGTTGGATTCGCTGAATCGGCTTGAAGCTGTGCTGCTTCATCAAATGTCTAGCATATCGAACTGTTGCCTCACACCGATCTGTAGTATAGTGATAATGAACATTCTATTATATTTTTGCCGTTACATGCTAGGTGCATGAATTGGTTGACTGGATCCTTGTAAATTTTGCAGTGTGTGTGGAGTTTGTTGGTGAGGTGTGACGCATCGATCGTGCGTCCGGCTTACAGGTTATCTTATCCATTTCGACATGCAACAACGCACCAACATTTAAACACTGACTTCATATAAGTATATTGACTTTCCTGATGGAATTCGCACCAAACCTGAAGGTAGCGTGGTCGGCGGCCTTACACATCGAAAAACCTCCGTCTCTATTTCCCCTTGACAGGCTCAGAACAACAGCCCTTTCACGAGCATTACTACAACCATTGGACAGAGTCAATGTTCTTGGTGACGATGGACAATATGGGCATACTGGGTATGCGTTTCCTAGGTTGTTGAAATCTTGACTTGCTCCTTTAACCTTAAGTTCCTTCAGATGTGTCAATGCTCTTAGTTGGGCAAACAACGGAGAACTACTCCTTAGTGGAGGAGATGATACTACAATACGAATATGGCGGATGGATAACTCAAACTCAGAGCAGGAGTATCCTTTTGTCTCCCGGTTCGTAATTAACACAGGGCACCGCGCAAACATATTTAATAACCACATGATGCCCCACTCGTCGCGAATGTGCGTTTGCTTTACGGTTTTGTTTTCATCGAGCTATATTTGTTACGTATAGCGTCACTGCTGCGGGAGACAAGCAAGTTCGAGTTTTCGATATTGGCTCCATTTTGAGTACTGCTCCGGATGGCGTAGAAACTCAATATTCGCCACGCCAGGCGAACGTTCGCATTTTGCGTTGCCATGAAGATCGTGTCAAGAGAATTGTGACAGAGGATAGCCCCGACTTGTTCTTGTCTGTTGGAGAAGTGAGTTGAGTCTGTTTTATTGCCTTTCTACTGGGTTCAAGTTTTTGCCTTGACGTGCTATTAGGATGGCACGGTGAGACAACACGATTTACGGACTCCTCATAACTGCAGAAACGGCCATTGTCCCGCTCCTCTTATGAAAGTTTCTCATGAACTTTCGACTTTGTCGTTGTCATCCCTTACGCCGTATCAGTTTGTTGTTGCCGGACAATCACCCTATGTACACACTTCCTGCTACTATAACATCTTGAACGACGTTATTAAACCTTTACAATTCAACAGGGTTATTTATTCGATCGTCGCCAATATGGACCTTTACTGGAAGAACAATGGGGTATGGTTCCTCGAGTTGGCGAACAACTCACAACTTGCGTGCGTCGATTTGGAAGACCCCCCAAAGTAGAAGGCGAGACCAACCAGAGAAGTGATCACATCACTGGGGCTCGTATTTCTGAAGTGAATGGACACGAGGTGCGTAAATTGCTGCGTGAGTTGGTTACTTTCTTTAATCTAATTGTAGGTTCTACTTTGTGTGTTATCCTATACCTTCGATCTGGGGAGTTTTCTGATGATGTCCTAGCCTATAATGGAGATGGGGTCTACCTCTTCTCTGCTTTAGATAACCTCAAAGACAAAGATAATCTTAATTCCGCAATATCATCTATAGTTCCTCGAAATTCAAGCCTTTCCACCGAAGTAATAGGAGCTGGAAAGACGTGTTCTGACGGTGGTCCAGAGCACAGACCATGCACTGGTCAAACTCACATAAACGATGCAGTACTCTCTAGCCAACGTCATGAAGACAATACTAATGATAGTGAACCTGAGGAAGACCAGGACGAAGAAGCATTTCTTGAATTTGACGATATAGCCGGTATAGATGAATCATGCTGTGAACCAGGTGTACCAATCATTATGCCCAGGCGACGTTATGTAGGTGCTCGGAATGTTGCCACCATTAAAGACGGCGAGTTTTTCGTGCACACTCACGATGATGATGGTTCTGAGATGACCTATAGTCAATTTCCTCGGCCCGGATGATGAGTGGGTATCTTCCGGTTCGGATGACGGGAACTTCTTCATATGGAGCAAAAAAAACGGTGTTCTCCATGGTATCTACGAGGGAGACAGTAGCGTTGTTAATGTCGTCGAAGGACATCCATATTTGCCATTGATCGCTGTGAGTGGCATCGATACAACAGTGAAGGTACTTAAACGCCCATCGAAATGGACCTTTACATATTTATTTATGTTGGGCTGTAGCTCTTTGCGCCGTCAAGTCAGACAAGTTCTTTTTCGCGATTATCCAATGCAAAGCAAATCATAGACGAGAATGCTCGCAGAAGTCATACTCGTGTAGCGAGATACAATTTTGCAGCTTTGCTAGCTGAGGCGAGAGCTGCGATGGGAGCGGAGGCAAACATTCCTGATTGCACTAGCCAGTAATTGGTGCGTGGCAACAACTTGGAAGTGTCTGTCAGTAGGCTACTGTATGTAGCCGGGTACATTAGTATGTATCCAGTATGTATCACATGTATATATAATAAGGTATTCCAATATGTAGTATTTAATATTTCCATCTTGAAGCTTGAAGCTTTAAACCATGTGCATACGAAACTATTACTAATATACTTAGTATGCATGCGATATAATCTCTGGACTATGGTAGGTGAAGCCTATAATATGTAGGACAACTCTCGAAATTGAATACGATGTGTGGTTTGGAGCTACATACAGTAAGTACTGGAAAGACTGCTACTGCCAGGACGACTAACGTTGGACGATGCTTTGCACGATGCGCACATTTCAACCCTTGCTCAAAAATCTACTTCGTCTTGGATCAGCTTCATGTTTTCATCACACAATTAGTTCGTTGCGGAATTCGAAACTGGCGATATATCTCTCTCCGTGAATGAGTTCTGAACAAGTGTTACAGTAAGAAGATTGTGGGTGCGATAATAACGGTTTGTGTACTAGTACAACAGCGTTCTCCGCTTAAGCGTCTTTCCTCTTTACTTCGACTCACGATCATCGTATCGCGACTGCAATTTCAGCTACTGTCCACTCGTCATTAGACTGGTCACTTATCCAACTAAACGTTTGCAAGGTCATACTTATGCGAAGCACTCTCAATTACGGTGTTATGTAAGTTTTCGCCTTGCATTTTTGACCGTGCCAAACGTGCTGCTTACCGTTACACTTCCAACCTCGTTCTCTCTGACTCTCCGAGCAGAATCAAAGCTTAATTCTACTGCCTTCGCGTCCTCCTGCAATTTATGTGCATGCTAGTGCATTGTAGACATTCACAGTTTAATTCAGCGACACACGAACTAGTCACCGTCATATTGTAGAACTCTTATTTCTTCGACAATGCGTTCTCACGGAAGAGCATCGAAACGTTCCCGACCAGCTAAGGACCCAGAGGATGACTTGTATATTCACGCTCGTGACGACGACTCTACAGTGGCCAGTTCATATCCACGAGCTCATTCATCTCATCATTCAGAGAACTATAGAACACCCTCCAGCTCCAACAGGAGTATGTACGACTCGACCCGAGATCTACATTCACGGGTTCGCTATGAAGACGATTGGAGACTTGCAGAAGATGTTGTTGCAAGTGGACGGTATGATGATACTTATCGACAAGACGAGAGGGACGTCTATTCTGCATCACTTACGGGGGGATCCGAGCCTTGGCATTCTAATAATGAAGACTCTCGTCCTCACACTCGTGCTGACTATACTTCTCGATATGCGTCCTCGACAACTGAGTTCAGTGAATCCTCAGCTTGGAGCTCCGCTGCTACCACCTCGTATGACAACACGAGACGCACATACTACTCGGATTGGCGTCAACGAGACGAGCGGCAGCCAGTTGTTGACGACCGCGATCCAACCGTAGAAAGATCATATTCTAAAGGGGACCGCTCTAGATGGTCTCGCGACCATCAGCCGCAGAAACGATTTCAAAGTGACTCTGGGTGGGAAAACCGTCGACAGGATAGAGTTTGGGAACAAAGGAATAAAAGAGAGGAACAAGCAAAAGTCGACACACCCGTGGAAGATCGTTCATGGGAACCAGCAGCTTCTTGGAAATCATCAAATCGAAGCTTTCATGAACGTCGAAATCAGGATGTACAACGAGGTCAAGGCTACTACAAACAACGGACAAAAAAACGAGGGCAGGAAGGATTTAAGCCTCGTAGGGACTGGCGTGAAGATGATGGTCTGAACAAGTATGTCTTCCTAGTACGTTGGTGGCGCATCTTAACTGTTGTCTTTCAGCTGGACACGAAGGGAGCCATCATCCGCCACTAAAAAAACCTCATACCGCAAATCAGATCGCTCTGTTTCGTCTCAATCGAGATCTCCTTCACCTGCTAGATCCTTTCGTTCTCCGCGTTCGTCCCGAGGACGATCTCATTCGCGTTCTCAGTCTCCTGCTCATAAGCGCCGCAAGCAGAATAAAAGCCCTGGTGTTTCGGAGAATCAAATTTCCACTGAAAAGGATATACAGGGACAAGCACCTCGAGAAAGAGAAAGAAAGCCTTCTCGTTCCGCAAGCCCGTATCAAGACTCAAATACGGTACGCGGCCGTCGAAGGGGCGCATCCATTTCCAGTGGAAGCAGCAGCCGAAGTATGAGTGGGAGTCCCGTCCCACCTATTCATCGACTGCCTTCCAAGACATCGTCCATTTCCACGTCGCCAAGTACCTCAAATCGTGGCTCCGTTTATAATAAAAACTTAAGTTATCGTAACGGCAAACAGCGAAAGCAGTATGCCAACGGTAGACAGCATTATGATGTAAGTGGGAGTGATCCATTCTTGTTAACACGGCTTAATTTTGTCTAGAGCGGGCAGCGGAAGGCAGGTATGAGGGACCAGCCACCGTCAGAGTTAACCCCCATGCCTCCTCCATCTATAATACCGAAAAACCGACATGCCCGTTATCCAGAAGATGACGTCTCGTTGACAAAATCAATTACGCTACCCGGAGACGACCTTTCAAATCTTGGCTCCAATAGAAATACTGGTTTTAAGCCCATTGGTGTGTCAATGACTTCAGGAAAATCTACCGGGAAGCCTAGCTCGGAACTCCGCCGGTTCTTTCCAGCAGAGGACGAAGATCCAGAATATATCGAAGAGCGCACAGAGAATTCGACTGTACAGGAGTTACCTCTAGAATCTAGAGGTTCTTCGTTTGATCCACCACCGAGATCTTGGGATAGGTCTGAGGAATACTCAGTATCTGTGGAAAGGGAGGACAAAATCTGGCAATCTCGCTGTGAGGTTGTGCCGGCATTACGGGAAAGCGATTCACAAGAGTCACAATTTCCACCGTACCCGCAATCGTCTCGAGGTACAAGCCCCGAGCATTTCATTCCAAATTCTGCACGCTCAGAAGGGATCTATAATCGTCATGTGTCAAGCCGCTGGCCATTAACATATGAACGACCGGTGCCCAGAGTTTCCGAGCACGCAGACTATGGGATACATTCGAATATGTCAATCATCTCCTCCACTATTGAACCACCTAATGTCCCATGCGACGCAGGAAATCTTGCCAACGCTCTGAGTACAGAACTTCCAGACAGACAAGAGAGTCCAGCTACTATTGCTCAAGTCACTCCGTCTTCCACTTCAAAGGAGCTATATAGTATTGTAAGTCAAGTTGGGGAAGGTACTTTCGGGAAGGTGTATAAGGCTCGAAATACCATTTCAAACCTCCATGTCGCGTTGAAGCGTATCCGTATGGAGGCGGAAAAAGACGGATTTCCTGTTACCGCTATGCGAGAGATTAAACTTCTCCAGTCCCTGCGTCATACCAACATAGTTCAATTATATGAAATGATGGTATCAAATGGTAATATATTTTATATCCTGTATTTGTCCTGACTAATTGTTGTTAGGTTCCGTTTATATGGTTTTCGAATATATGGACCATGATCTTACAGGAGTCTTGTCGCAGACACAACTGAGCTTTAGTGACGCACATCTGAAATCATTATGCCACCAAATGCTAGCAGGTCTCAAGTATCTTCATCACAAGGGGGTCATTCACAGGGATATTAAGGGCTCAAACATACTGGTGAATAATCGTGGCGAGCTGAAACTGGGCGATTTTGGACTTGCGCGGTTCTATCAAAAGCGGAGACGCTCGGATTATACCAACCGAGTGATTACCCTCTGGTATCGACCGCCTGAGCTTCTTCTTGGAGCAACTGAGTACGGCCCAGAGGTAGATATGTGGAGTGCTGGGTAAATAGCTCTCTTATCTTATAGATGGTATCTAACGCCAATATCATGCCCTAGGTGTATAATGTTGGAACTTTTTACGAAAAAACCTGTTTTTCAAGGTGCTGACGAAATAAATCAGCTTGAAGTCGTGTATAAAATCCTAGGAACTCCTACCCCAGAGCTTTGGCCAACCGTCGTAAACCTTCCGTGGTATGAGTTAGTTAAGCCTTCCGAGACCATCCCAAATCACTTTAGGGAGTTATTTCGAAAGTGAGTAGAATAGATTATTAAAATAACAAACTAATTGATGTGCTGTGAACCAGGTGGATGTCCCCGTCTGCTTTGGATCTTGCAGAACGATTACTATCCTACGATCCTGCTCAGCGAATATCCGCAGCTGATGCCATGGAGGCACCTTATTTCACACAAGAGAGTCCGACGGCAGAACGACCATTTGGGTATGTTTATGTTTTTCCTATTTAATGAACATGTTACATATGGCTTTTTTAGGCTTGCTAGTCTAGAAGGAGAATGGCATGAATTCGAGACGAAGCGAGAGCGGGAAAGGCGCAAGCACCAGCAGCATCAACGACGAAAGCTGGACGTTGCAGGTTAAAGTAGGGCCTCGAAGTTTGACCGTATTATGTTACACTTGAATTACATACATATCTAGTTGTAATATTTTAACCGCTATGCATTGTAGGAACCACGCTTGGGTTCGCGTACGTGTAAGGATCTCTAATGCTTTGGAACAGTTCGAGACAAGTTCGAGTAGAATACCGATCCTATGAACAGAACAGTGCATTATTCCTAATAAGTATACGAACCGACGTGGCTTTTTATTTCGTAGCATTATAGACAAAAAAAAACACACCATTACTATTACTACACCGCAACAGCGGCCACGTTTACTAACCGCTTTTCTGTCAAATGTTGTACAATAGATTCGACCTACGGTATCTTAAGGATATATCACGAAGAGGCAAAAAAAAATTACTCACATTTGCAGCCGTAACACGGATTTGCAGATCCCAGTGCTTAGTAAAAGGGGCTCCTGTATCTTCCGCTTCTTCAACATCACCCAGTCCTCCAGCCTTACCCTGTGCGTCGTCCTCTTCACGATGACCTTCAAACCAAATCAGATTTTCCACCTGGTCTATAGAGCCACGTAAGCGACCCTGTTCGATCATCTTGCGAGCCATCGTCTCCGCAGCACCTGGAGCCAAATCTAACAAAGATCCCAATCCTCGGAACGTAATATTGTTATAAATTTTGGAGCTTGCAAGGAGATTGTGCTCCATCACGGCCCTGTCAAGCACGGTAGATGGTCCAGTCCGCGCACTTGTGCTCGGTTCCCCTAAAGTATCCTCATTATTGGTTGAAGCCAACTTATCATTAGAGGAAATGGCAATCTTTGCAAGCTGATGAGGTTTAAGAGTCTTCTCAAATTCTTTGATTTCCGCTGGACGTAAAATGTGGTCAAGGAACATCTTGGATAGCACATTGTAAGTTGGTAGCTCTGCAGTACGCTCGTCGCGATATAGGGATGCAAGGACACGAGAACGGTTTGGGCCAGCAGGAGCAAGAACAGCACAAGTAACCGCTGCTAAGCTACGCATTGTTCAAATAAATCTTAAAGAGGTATCTCGTTAAAACACTCACAGCATATGGCGACGCTCTTCTTCATCAATCTCCCCGACGTAGCTCAATTCATGATATCTGCTCGCAGCCTCAAGGAATTTCCTACCATAATCGCTGATGCGCGCTTGACAAAGCTTAAATTGAAGCTGAGTCTCGCGATCTGTAGCGGAGTGAATGAGTAAAGCAGCGCGGTTGTAATATGTTTCTGCTTGAACTGAGTCTTCATCTTCTAGTAGTAGACGTACGATACGGACATATATCCGAAGTTTCTCGGCATCAGCACCAGCGCTATTTAAGATGTGTTATTAGCATCGGTGTTCAGAAGGGTGGAAAGGGTGGATACCGTTGAGCGGAGTCCATTGAGATGCCCATCAAGACCCGAGCAGCATCACTCCATTCCTCTTCTTGTTCCAGTAGATCAGCCAGTTGAAATCGCAATGAGTTAATCTGTAGAGATGGAAGATGTAGCTAGGTGTTTTTGGATAAAAGCGATAACATGCCTGTTCTTCGTAACTAACGATGCGAGGCTGTACCAGCGTAAGTGTGTCTTCCAAAACACGTTTGCGCAAGTCAATATCCGTAATGGCGCCCTCTGCGAGAAGTTTCACTAGTTCTGAAAGAACTTGGCGTCCGACAACGAGCCCAACGCTATCCTGGTTGACCATGAAATTGACAAGATCATGGAGTTCAGATGCAAGCTTGGAATGATCCTGCTGTGAGAGAGCGTGAGATATGAGAGACAGGAAAGCAGGGCCTTTGTCCTTTTGACCAAGAGTAGCAAGCTGAGATAGCTTTGATTCCATGACTGAGGAGAAAAGTTATTTAGATGGGTGCGGATGTTGAAGCAGGCAGAGTGTGATAAGAATCAAGTGGACAACTTAACAGAGCAGCGAGTGTACTGTGTATAGCAGAATGCAGCGTAACCAGTCTCCAGATCTATCATCTGTCAATGATGTTACGTCAGCAACTCCTTAGCAGAAAGATACTTAGCAGTCACCGGGACCAGTGCTCCCACCCAGTTAACTCCTTCCTCACTCTTTCTCTTCGTCCCCGGTGGACATTGTACTGCCATTGCTCGCGGTATAAAATAATTGCCATACTAATCAGCTCCTCCTTTATAATCTGAACCCGCCACTTACATGTCAAGATTCACATCCCTTCCTTTCCATAAGCCTGCTCCTTTCCTCTTTCCCTCCCTTCCCTTGAGTCCTCCAGAGACTAGCACCGACGTAGGAACTGTTGTCCCAGGAACCATGAACAATCCTTTAGACTCCGGGCGTTCGACTGGAGGACTCGCTGCTTCCACTCCTCCAGACCTTCCCGCTACCCGCCCGCGCAAAGTTTCTTCTATTCACTATCATAGTTCTCCCCTTCGTGACTCCAAGGAGAGGACGCCCCACCGGTCTCATAAATCTCTGGTCATTGTAATACCACCAAACTCGTTGATTCAGCAACATGGTCAATTAGGACACACTCTTTCCACAGGTCCTCAACACCGACTCTCTCAGGGCGTTATGATGCCCTTGCTTCCAACGGTAGCTATTTATTTACTCAGCCTATGCAATTCTGATTGTGATACTCCTAGATGTATGCTCAATTGACTGCTATAGCCCGGGAGTTCAATTTTCCAAGTATAGTGGGACTATGCCTGTATCTTCAACTTGCTGAAGGTGGCGTAACGACCACCCCGCGCATCCCAGATGACTCTTGGCAGCTTCTTTGGAGCCACATTTTCGAATCCTCTCCAGCATCTCCTACAATTGGCCCGTTTATTGCAGGTAGGCTTGAGTTCGACATCGACATTCAACATGCTCGTTGGTATTCATCTTGGATATCATCACTGCATAGGGATCAAGTTGACTCCTTGCCTTCCGGTTTCCCGTTTACTGCCCCTGTTGGAACTCACGTTCGAGATTCAAGCCACCCATCTCTTAGAGATGACGACTATATAACTGACAATACGTACCAATCCCGTTTCGGTCACACCACTCGGCACGTTCCAAGAAAATTATCATTGGCTGAAAGATTCGACACTCGCAGTGACAGCAGGGCTCCATCACGACAAGCATCGTCACCTCAGGACCAGCTACCTGCTGCTCCCCAAGGACTTTCGCCCATCTTTCAAGAGGAAGAGCCGAAATCTGCCCGGCATGAACTCGATAAGAAAATCCTATCATGGCGAAGTAGTGCAATATCAAAACCTACACCCCTCTCAAAGATGGGGCAGCTCAGCCTCGAACCAGCCAATATGCCTAACGACTTACCCACCTTAGGCAATGAATCTGCTATCGGCGATGATTTCAACCTAGATGACTTCGATTGGTCAGTTACATCCCTCGGTCCTCAGGATTATGATCCTATTTCGCCAATCACGTGGGAGCGTCCCGACTCCGTTCATCTTGCCGACCGCCTACAAGGTTCTGTGTGCCTGACTCCTTCTATTTGCACATCATTTGGACCCCCAGATATACTATCTCCTCTGGCTTCAAGTATTTCACGGTTGCCTTCCCCTGATATTGCTCATCGTATGTATGGCGATTGTCCACTCACTCCTGACACTTGTACGACTTGGGGACCACTATCATCTATTTCTGTCGTTGAGAGTTGTTCATGCATTTCTTCCATTGACATTGCCAATCGGATGGTATTCAGTCGTCCGGTGTCGCCTTTAACTGCAACAAGTTGGGGTCCTTCCGACAGATCATGGCCATCATCAGAATCTTGCATAGAATACGAACCCTCAATTCATCTCGCAGATCGAGGTCTCTTGTCCCCTATATCTCCAACTTCCAACTTCCTTTCTTCGCATAGCTCTTCTCTATACTCTGAATACAACAAGTCTATGCCAGAGCACTTCCATGATTTCGATTGCTCCAGTGGAATCAGTCTTCAGCAACCAATGTTGGCTTGTGAAACCACTGCTGTCGAATCTACAAACATAGTTTGGCAGCATTCATGGCCCTATAGCCGGTCTTTGAACCCGAGCGGACATGAAACACTGAGATATACCGAAGAGACTCGTCTGCTCTCTGAACATGACCAGTCCATTCCAGTATCCGCAGGTGGGACTGTCACTGTACAATCTAAAAGCGCAGTTTGGCAGCATTCATGGCCATATAGTTGGTCTTCGAACCGAAATTTCATGAATATTTCTTCCTCTGAAAATCGGTCTGCGATAGTGACGTCAGTACCGTCGTCGTACCCGCGATTAAACATATGTGAGGGTTTTTCATAGCCATCTCTTACATGCTAACCCATATTTAGACCCAGAAGTCTATCCACATCTTGTTATATATCCTACTGTAAGTGGGTACGAAACACTGGGATATGCCGAGGAGACTCGCCTGTACTTTGATCATGACCAGTCCATGCCAGTATCCGCAGGTGAAACTGTCACTGTACAATCTAAAGGCGCAGTTTGGCAGCATTCATGGCCATATAGTTGGTCTTCGAACCGAAATTTCGTGAATATTTCTTCCTCTAAAAATCAGCCTGCGATAGTGACATCTGTACCGTCGTCGTATCCGCGATTAAACATATGTAAGGTGTTTTGATAATTCCCTCTTGTATGCTAGCTAACCCATATTTAGACCCAGCGGTCTATCCACATCTTGTTATATATCCTGCTATAAGTGGGCACGAAACGCTGGAATATGCCGATGAGACTCGTCTGTACTTTGAACATGATCAGTCCATGACAATGTCTGCGGATGAAACTGATGCTGTACTCTCTATAAGTACAATTTGGCAGCATTCATGGCCATATAATCGAACTTCGAGCCGAAATATCTTGGAGGTATCTTCCTCTCAAAATTGGCCTGTGGTAGTGACATCTGTACCGTCGTCGTACCCGAGATTAAACATATGTGAGGTTTCTTAACATCTCTCTCTTGTATGCTAATCCCACACATAGACCCGACGGTCTACCCACATCTGGTGATTTATCCCACTGTAACTGAATTTGCTTATGATCAAGATCGTGCGTATTTGCTCAGTTGCGCGGCTACATACCAGACTAGCTCAAGACTGGCTTCAGCATCATTTCCCAAAGATGACATCTCTTCTATAAATGGTACCAAGTGTCTGGCTTCTGGTATTTGCGCATTTTCACGTACCTTGGAGTATATTTTTAATTCCCTTGTTATGCCAGCAAATATGTATTCCAATCGACAATCCGGTAGGAGCTCCACTCCAGAGGAAGAATGCTCTAAATTACTAGCACAAACACTCTCCGGGGGGTACCCAATGTTTAATATCTGTATGATGTGCATCTACTTTGTGTGATTCTTTAACTCAGTTAAATTTCAGATCCTGCGGTTTACCCACACTTTGATCTCTATCCAAGTGCAGTGGAAGTTTACGGTTCACAACATTCTGTACTCTCGCAGTGTAAGTCAATTCAATTCACCATCACCTTATGCACTGCTTCGATTTACTTGTATACTGACTTATACTCCAATTAACATAAATGTTCAGCATGTTTACCGACATGGAACTATCCATTCTTTAGCATATGTGCGTCCATCGTAAAATAATCTAAGCATATTATCACACATGTTTACAGATCGCGCCGTATACCCACATTTCGACTTGTACCCTAATCACATATTAATAGAAGATGAGCACGGGAAACGGGGTAGTATGACAGGGTATCCTCGTCTTAATATATGTACGCCCTGCGGTCTCAATCTTTCGATGTCAGACTCACTGCAACATCATCACATATTGGCTCTAGATCCGTTGAGTTACTCACATTTCAATGCCAGTCCAACTTTCACGTCGGTTGAAGATGAGTTGAGAGATCAATTATGCGTATTTGCAGCGAAATACCCGTATCTTAACATCTGTGGGGTCCTTTAGTTTTATTTATGAATCACCACTAAACTTTAGATTAGATCCTGCGTCATACCCATTCTTCGACTTGTATCCCAAAGCTGCGGCTGAAATTGATCACCCTAAAAGTGGACATATGAGCACTTCGTTAATTTCTGGTAGGCACACGTTAAAAATGTAGAATTGCCAATGTTTTTTGAAACGAGCTTGATATAGGAATATTAGTTACCAATAGTGGCGAATCGATGGTTTCCAGCACTCTTCAGTCTCCTCGGCCAAAGAAAAGCAGCCGCCTTACACATTCCGAGCTCCATGCGATGGTGATGATAGAAAGGTTATCCAATGATTTTAAGAAGCCGACCCAGCAACTGTTAAGGCAATATCCATCTCAGCATGATCATCACTCAGTGTCACTTCCAAGGAAAAACACCTTCAGTTTTACAAAATCTCGAAGTGATATCGGACCCGCATTGACTTCACCGGTATCCACACTTAGTACAATTCCTAGGCGATCACAGAGCCTCAAAATGCGTGCACCGACAGACCCATCTATATACGAGCAGGATCTCTTCGAAATCATTACTCCACCAAATTTCAATGAAACCAATTCCTCCAGACCAACTTCTACATCCACTTCTAAACGGAATCATGAGCTAAACTTAGATGAAGGTAATCACAACGATCATAGACAAGCTGCTCATTCTATCCACATATCGAGACAAAGCAATAGTATTGTCAACCAGCGAGTGAAAGCTTTTGACTCCGGTGAGTTATTTGTGGGCAACACTTCTTGCAGTTTTCACGCAGGAGTTCTAGTTGCAGACAAGGCGCTGGGGGAAACATTAAATAAATTTCCTATGCCACCAGCATCCACAAAACCTAAATCTCTGGATCGGACGAAATACCCATTCTTGTGATGTACAGGTGCTAAATCCACAATATATAATGTAGTTACTCTTCTTGTTCACTAATGTTCTCAATTTTCTCGTAAGAGGGAGGCGAATCTGAATCTGAAGGTCCAAGCTGTTGTCCTAAACCTGGCATCGTATTGGTAGGCGATGTAGAACGTGAACGTGTGGTAGAACGCTGGCGCGCATTCTGGGTATCGCGTCTTCGTTGCTTCTCCATTTCGTCCCTCATCATTCTAGTCTTTCTATCATCCATATATGCAAGCTTAACCTGTAATGGCCGCAGTTATCGACACTTATGAGTAGAAAAACAAAAGTAATAAACCTTTTTAGCGGCTTCCTCAGCTACTAGTTTTTCATTTTGTTTTGCATGAGCTGCTCGCATTGCTTTCTCGTTTTCTAAACTTATGAAATCCTTTAAAATGCCAACACCGATTTTTAAATCCTCGAAGTGTCGCTTGTTAAAAGTGTAGTACGGCTGGAAGTTCCGAACCTGCCTCTATTTGTAAATAAATGTCGATAAAATGTGATTATTGTTACCTCCGGACGAAATCCAAGCTAAGCAAACCCATTAATGTCGGTAAGTAATCGGAACATTGCAGAAAATACCCTCTTACCTCAATTGCGTATTCAATAGCACCTTTGGGATCCATAAGATTCCGCTTGATCAATGCGTTGGTTGGTTTGAATTGCTGGAACTTAGGGTTTTCAGGATCACGCAGGAGGTTTTCTGATAAAGTTAGTAGAGTCTAAAGATTATGCATTAAAGTTGATATATGTAAGTCGACGACGAAAGATATACTTGTAACGAAGCTATAGCCTGTTCTTTGGAATTCGGTCGCACGATACCAGGATCTATCATTCTTCTGAATTTTTGGCGTTTCTCATGTTCTACAGCCATTTGCGCAGCAGAAAGCTGCTGAGGATTGCTTCGAGCACGACGCTCTGCTGCAGCGGCTAATGACTCCAAGGTAACGGAAGGTACTGGGGCGACGTGTGTTTCAGAAGTTGGGGATGTCATGACTGAGGCTTTTGTCAGAGTTTTCCAATGAAATTACAATCACCGCCAGAATGAGCACTGGGGAAGTGAATTGCGTAAGTAGTGCTAGTGAGCGCTTGAGCCGGTAAAGATAAATCATTAATTTGCTTGTTGTTACATAATACAATAGCAGGCTAATTATAACTATAAAGTCGATACGAAGTCTACAAATGTTCTTCATAAAGCTCCGGAGATAAATTATCGGATGAGCTATCACTACTCCAACCATTATCATTGGCCACATCTACCCGAGAACGCTCTCCTGATCCAAATGGCATAGATAAACTTCCAAATGAGTTTTGTCTAAGTCTTGAGAGGAATCCATTTGACGTATGTGTGCCATTGGCTGTAGACCCATCGAAAGAATGATTATGGCTAGAATTATGTCTGTGGTCGGGGACTCCTTTCAGCAGGTCTGTAGCCCATTTACGTCGTATTGCGGTGGAAATCAGAGGGTCCTGATTAATAGCTCCTGAATCAGGTTCCTCCTGCTTAGGGGTAGATGTCGTAGATATCACACGCCCGCGTCTGAAGAACCAGCTGGATCCTTTAGAGAATGCATCCTCAGCATCAGTATCTACAGACAATGGCATATCAGAAGTGGCTGGTGATGATGGATGTCCGACAGAGCGTGTGGCTTCCAAACCAACTCCCCGTGCAAGTAATGAACGTGGTTCAAAAGCATCCGGAGACGTCTTCCTTCGCAGTAAACGTCTTACCATCTGGCGTCCCAATAATATGTGTTTCTCTATTCTAGCTCTGTTCTCGATCATATGAAGCTAAGCACGTTAGCAATCAAACAACAGATACTTTAATTTGTGATATTAACTCACTTTTGGCCATGTAACGTTTTGGCCGACTTTTATCATCCGCTCGAGTTCAGATGGGTTAGGATCAGTGAGGATTCTTATCCAGTCCTGGATTATCACCACATGATTGAATATCTGACATAAGCAAAAGCATAATACACTTACCCCAAACCGAGTTTTTGGCCATATTCTTGATGCAAAGGTAAGTGTATTAAGCTGGCTTAACCATTAGATATCATCATTTATTACTTACGTAACCACACCATCGAATCGCTGCAGAAAAACACTTGACCAGTCTTGGCCTAATAGTTGAGGAAGTAGTTCAAGATCACGAATGACTTTAAAGTTTTTCGTTAATTCATGCTTTAACCATTGCTCCGCAGCAGACAGTAAGAAGTTTCCACGCCAGCCTCAAAATTATAACATAAGCCTATAGCTATTAGCCAGCATCAGCAACTTGTAATCACCTTTCCCTTTACGATGAGCCACGGGCTTGCCAGCAGACCCACGAGGAGCAAAGAAAAAAAGATGCACATGAGGATTAACTTGTGAAACGACGGGGTGCGTAACTATGTTTTGGATCGAGTAAGCTGATGTTCAATGAAACCAACATCTTAACCCACCATTAAAATATAAGTTCAACGCCTGAATAGGAATGTCGACCCTTTAATAAATGTATAAGCTGTTTAAATACGAGCCGTTAACAGGATTACCTGAGTGACCCATCCTTGAACTTGCTTCCCCAGCTCCAAGGAACAAGCGTTCCGTCCTTTAATTTTTGCATCAAAACGACAGGGTTTAAAATACCCGGTACGGCTGCAGATGCAAGGAGGGCGGACCAAATGACAGCATCAGGAGCAGTTATGTAATTAAGAAGTTTGGTTGGCCTGAAATATTGTCTTGATTTGTGCTAGCTCTAACAAAGAAATACCACCTACGAATGTCTGTCTGCAGGAATCACAGATATGTTTAGGATTCGACCAGTCCTCATATAAGCTTCTTTGAAGGTCATAGAACCACGAGTAAAGAAGGTGCACTGTCATCCGTTCAGTACAGCTGCACTACCAAATAATAAAACATACTCACCTTTCGTGCCCATCTGAGAAATATAATGTATGTCAGCAGCATAGTAAAATGGACCCCAGTAAGCATACATTAAACTGTCAAACCGTGCACCACTTCTCCAAACACGTGGAATCCAGACACTGGGAGGTTCTTCGCAAGCAGTTATTCTATGCGCCAACTCAGGAACCAGTAAAATCTTTAGTTCATCCTCTGTGCGGGTGCAAGCAAGTGCGGCAATAAGGCCGCCCGCACTCGTTCCAGTAATTACACGAGGTAGAAGCCCAGCATCGAGGAAAGCCCTTAAGACTCCGCAGTGATCTAGTAGGGTTGAATGACGAAGGTAACATTTATCACAAATTAGGAGATCTTACAGTATCCAAAAGATGCACCACCAGAAAGACAGAGAGCGGAAACGCCTAGGTTGGTATTCGCGCTCTTGAAAAACCGTTTTTTTTCATCTATAGAGAGCTCTGGTGTTTCTCTAATAAATTCTAGTGATTTTTCCAACTCATCGAAATAAGCTTTAAAATGGTCAGCGGCTAGACGCGGGCACTCGTCGTCGACTTACACTCAATTAGGATCTTAGTGCCGAGAAATGTCTAATAAGTGAATTAGAGTAGTTTGAGTGAACACCGTCGTAAAAAGCAAACATACTTCACTGTACAATCTACAATGTATAGCTTTATTATTACCAAACCAAAAAAGGTTTAGAGGCACGCACCTGGGTGATTCAACGGCAGCAAAATTTGCCCTTATACACGTTTCCAAGACACCAAGACATCCCCGTGCGTCCTTTCTTTCTCGAAGAGTTTTCAAAGATGATCTAACCTGATAGTTATATAAGCATGTCTAGAATCAAAGATCGCTGCAGCCAAAAATACCTTTCTAACAAGCTTCCAATCATAAAATGAGTCCTCATCCACTTTTTTCCATTCATCAAATCCTAGATAACTGTCTAGATCAAGGGCAGCTTGTTTCCATTGCTAAAATATAATTATAATTAATCAGATTTGAATATATCCAAACATGTATCCTATTCACCTCGTAGCTTTGTGCCGCGCGAAGCTTCCGCCTTAAAATTCCTTTCTGGCCACGCCCTGTGTTTCAGTTTAGTAATAATGTCCAATATGTTGTTACATAAGGTATACATACATGCAGTAAACCACTCTTTAGCGTTTACAAGCTGGCGAATCAATATATATAATCCGAACTCCGCGGCAATGAAAAGAAAGATGAAGAACTAGTTTACTCGCAGATCAACATCGACAAGCCTGGCATTTATAAGAATGTAACTAACCAGAAGGGGCCAGCGAAGGATAAGAAACAGCCAGTCATTACGCTTGTTATCTTTGTTTTTTCTTCGCCGTCTGAAAAAATAAAATTCACTTGACTACACGCATGATGTTAAATTCTGACTTACCTTTTGGAAACCTTCAAGTTGACAGGCGCAAAATCTGAAAGAGCAGACACCTTTCTGACGCGAGTATATTGGTGATTATGCTGAGATCCGTTAGGAGTTCCAGGCATACTATGAGTATAGGTTTCCGTATCGTCATAGTGAGGCTCTTCGGAATGTAGTGCATCAGAGAACGCGCGCATATGTCTACAGCCAGGTCAGGATAAATAATGCTTCAGTAAGTGGATTCTTACGTTTCATCCACAAAATCTTCGGCAAGCAATGTCTCCAAGGTTAACTGGTTATCCTTTATCATATTTACTGTGGGTTAAGTCGTATTCCAGTGAAAGTATTATCAGAGAGTGCCAACTACAGCAATACGCGCGCCCTAGCTGGTAGCAGTGACGTCTCAGTTACCCTAAAGGCCAAGTCAGACCAGTCGCCGGTCGACAGCTGCCAATTAAGTATTAATCCTTGTGCAATAGCTCAGACGATATTGAGTATTATATGTGGCAGTATAATGTCTCCGATATAAGGGAGACCAAGAGAGTAGATGTGAGGCCAGGCTCCTAAAACCAGCACGCTCGTCTCTCGAGCTTCCTCCTATGTTTTGTGGGAGGCTAATAGAGGTAAATATTTGTGCGGGACAAACACAAAACAAGGAGGAGATTCAGTACCACATGGCATGACAGTCAATTATTTATTATGAAATCATTCAAAATTAAGTAGTAGTGCTGAAGTCCCAGAACAGTTTATAAATAAAGTTTTGATGTCTTGCAAGACAGTGAATCTGTAATTCTGTAAAGATATGACACATGCAGCTCAATAAAAACAATAGAAAATGTAGATTACTGTATCAATATGATGAAGTGTTCACCACTTTTCAGTGTGATGGCCATGAACACTTGGACCCTCTGTTCAAAGGGCCATGCTGGGTGTGACAAAAGTTGTAAGTGTTCATGGGGATCTATGCAAGCAAAGCAAGGCATCAGGAAATACTTCAATGACAAAATTAGTCAAATAAGCTTCATTTAAGGGCACTTTAAGTAAAATATAGCCAAAATAAGGTCCATAAGTCAAATAAGCTCAATAAGTTTCCCCCCCTCCTTATTGAATTACTTATTTTGAACTTATTGGGGTGCATTAGCATGAATAAAGATATGTTAGGTTGGCATAAATGAGATTTAGTTCCTTGTTTGCTTTCATTAGATTACTTTGAATAGGCTCATTCACTAACATTCCAAGTGCATGCATGATAGAATTAATTATTAAGTAATAAGAGATACATGAATAAAACATACATGGAACTACATAATAACTTAAACAAGGCCTAACACTACCCAACCACATGAACCAACAGCAACATAGAACCTATACTCATACATCCAACCACAGCCCAGTACACACCTCTCCCAGCATAAAATAAGAGTCCAACTCACATACCTCAATATTATAATATACAACTGATAGGACTATAATTAATGTAAGCTGCTAGGAATGGGAGAGAATGCAATAACATGGGCAACACACTGAGACCACGGTGGGGAATGGGGCTCATTATTAAAGTCAGCTATAACAATAACTAGTAAGCGCAGTCTACAATTGAAGTGCATTAAAACTTACTAAGTTACCAGATCAGAACACCCCACAGACAAGCAGATCGACAGACATGAGCACATGTCCATGTCATGAGTTGAACTGGGATGCAGCAGTGGTGCTATTGATGGATATCTTGTTGCTTCTGAATGAGAAGGTGAGAGCGTGTGGTTGAGCTTGATTCAGCATGGGCGAGTGCAGCTGAGACAACTGAGCAGTTAGCCGGGATGGGTGCCAGGTTATTGGTGGAGGGTGATGGAGGGAGAGGGCAGCAGAGGGAGAGGGCGACAGAAAGAGAGCCTAATGGAGTGGAGGTGAAGCAGTATGGAGGTGGTAGCAGTTGGGTAATGTACATAGCGGGTGGTTGGGTTCAAGTTGAAGTGTTAAAACTCTGAATTTGGAAATGTTGATGTGCTGACATGGCAAGCCACAAGCAATCACATGACTGAACAGTGGGGTTTGAAATGACTTCACAAGGTTGTTTCAAAGTCCTTCCAATATCAGTTACTGTACCATTATGACCAAGTGTTCATGTGTTTTTAGCATGACAGCCACAATCAGTTGGACCTAGTGTTCACAGGTCCATGTGATGCATGACAAATGTGTTATCTGTTCACACCTAACAACTGTTCAAGCATGCTGACAGGCACAAAATTTTTTCAGTTACTTACCCTTTTGTAAGTCTTGTTGTACCTCCTGTTCAAGTACCTCTGTGACACGTGACAAACCCGGGATCTGTTCAAGTTCATCACCCTTTGTGACGTGTGACTGAACACTTGGTCATAATGGTACAGTACTGTGATACTCAGTTTTTCTTGTGTTGTTTGTTAACTTCTAAGTGTTAGATATTAAGTATTCACTTCATGTACATAGTTCCTCCTGTAAATAAATTGCAAGTAGAATATCTTTTAAAATCAGCAGTTATTGAATTTGAAAAGCAGGTAACAAGTGCTTGACTTGAACATTCAAAAACAGATTTACACAGATCACCAATAGGTGAAATTCATCTGGTCATGAATACAATTCAGCTGGATTTATTATTCCTGTTACGTACCGATTCTCTTCCTGCTTAGAAGTGGTTGCGAAGACACCCGGAGGGTGTGGGAGAACTATAACGGAAACCCGAAGTGAGTACGGGTGCGGAAACGTAGAGCGGGAGTGCGGAAAGAACCGTGGCTTCAGCTTGTGTGCTGCGCCGCCTGGATATCCCCAGGGAATGGTTCGTATTTCGAGTAAGATGATATGTAACAAAGGAAGACGTTCTAGAGTATAAGAGAAGGCTTCGCCACTACACTAGGTAGCGGGAGAGAAACCGAAGGAAAACCCGGAGCGGGTTTCGGAACTTAGAGTAGGAAGAAAGTGTACAGAGTTGATACGAATACTAAAGACTACCTATTACATCTGGAAGACTACTTATACTAAGTAGGAACCTGTAGATACGAATGTAGAAGTATTATACAAAGGACAAGTCAAAGGAGTAAGTAGGAAATGAAGTCTTGGCAAAGCGGAGTAGGGGCGCAAATGACGCGCTCAGAATGAAGAATAAGGAACTAATCTACAAAGGCCATAATGAAACGTATAAGTAGGAATGGAAGGGAGGAGTAATAGAATGATGACGCGGTGAGGCCGTCATAAGAGAAAGTACGTATCCGGGATACCCGATAGAAAACCCGACGGGTTCCGGGTACGTTCCCGGGCGGGAACGTCGGGAAGTGTAAACCCGAAGCGGGTACATTCCGGGAACGGACCGGGTATGTTGGAAGGTCACGTGGGAACGTCGGCACGATGTATCCGGACATGGATATAACAGTATCCCCCTTTTAGGGCCGAGCCCACGAGGTCATACTGTGTGCGAGAATATATAACTAAAAATAATACAAGAAATCCTATTGGTCAGTGAATGTTCAAATAACAGAAAGAGAGCGCATCTGATTCCTTTGGCAAGGGAAGTAGCAAAGGTGTGAACTACAAGTTCCTGAGTAAGTTCCAGCAAGTCGTAGCTGAACCCGAGACCTATTAACACTGCCCATGGATGTGGAAGGACATGTGCATCAATATTCCACTGGTAGCCATTCGTTCCGGATGTTCCGGTAATGCGGCAAGCTTAGTTGCACTGCTGATTGTATATCCGACTGAGATGAGTGTCGGAACTGGGTTGGAAGCATCGGAAGAGTTGGAAATGGATGGGGAAGTGATTGGAAGATATTGGATGAGGTCTGGGTTGGATGCGGAAGTAGCAGGAACTGCCGGGGAAAATGCAGGAAGCATTGGAAGATAGCGTAGTCTATCAAGTGGAGTTACAGATGTCATGATGCCAATTTCCAGGTGGTAGGCAAACTCGATAAGTTGTCCTGAGATGTTTCCAAGGTATCTGGGCACATTGTCCATGTTTCCATATTGAAACCTTGCTCGCAGAATGCCTCCGGGATCCGGATGCATACGAGGAAGTTGATACGGGTGCCGGAATTGCGTCGGAAGGTGTGGAAGTAGCTCAGGTCGAGTTGCAGACGCAGAGGGAGTGATGGAAATGGTCGTAACACGTTACCAAAGAATTAATGTACTTGTATCTCGCTTTTTGGATGTTATTCGTTGTTTTTGGTTTTTGTATAAGGTGAAACTGCAAGCGGATAATAAGTAACGTGAATTTTAAGAAATAGGAGTAGGGCCGGGCTTATCCGGATAGCGGGAGTGGAACTCTTCGATGATATCCGTAGCGTGTTCCAGTTCCGTGGCCGGAAGCCATGAAAACTCTTCATCGGTCCCTTCATACCCTAGCCAGCGTACATAGTACCTCAGTTTGCAACGCAAACGACGATCCAGTTTAGAGTCCAAGATTTCCGAGACCTCGTATTCAATATCACCATCAACCTGGACAGGTGGTGGTGGAGGAATAATGCGATCTGGGATAGTATTTTCAGTATTGGGTTCAAGCATGGATACATGGAATACTGGGTGGACTGCACGAAATTGTTCTGGAAGGCGCAAGGTACGCGAATGCGATCCGGCAAGTGCGATGACTTCAAAAGGTCCTAGGAACTTTTCTGCAAGTTTCCGGGATGGTCGGGTTGTCCGGAAGTACTCGGCTTTAACGTATACCTTTGTCCCGACAGGGAATGCGGGTGCGGGTTTGCGACGCGCATCGGCGGGTGTTTGATAACGTTTCTGCGCACTGAGTATTTCAGTCCGAAGCATCTCGTGAAGTTCCTCGAGGTTTACTGCGAAGTGCCGGGCACGAGCGGAAGTGAGATCACGTTCCGGATGTATCGCAAGGTTCGGGTGATAACCCTTGTTTGCGTAGAACGGTGAAATTCCTGTGGTTGCGCTCGGTGCATTATTGTAAGCAAATTCAGCAAGAGGTAAGAGATCACACCAGTTATCCTGCTGGTAGTTGCAGTAGGCCCGAAGGTATTGTTCCAGAGTTTGGTTTGTGCGTTCCGTTTGGCGTCGCCTTCGGGGTGATAACCCGAGGTGAAATGTAAAGTGATGTCGAGGGCTGTACCGAGGGAACGGAAGAAATGCGACACAAACTCGGAACCACGATCGGAAGTGATGTGTTCCGGGACTCCGTGCTTGGAAAAGACATGAAGTACAAATAGAAGCGCAAGGTCGGAAGAAGAGCAAGTGGTATGAGTGGGAATGAAGATAGACTGTTTGGAGAAACGATCCACGATAACGAGTATAGAATCATACTTGGAAGCCGATGATTTTGGAAGTTGATCTATGAAATCCATAGATATCGAATGCCATGGGCGTCCGGGAACCGGAAGTTGTTTCAGGGTTCCGTACGGGCGGTGGCGCTGTGGTTTAGAACGCATGCAAGTATTACAAGACTTACAATAGTCCTTTACAAATGTCCGTATAAGCGGCCAAGTATATTCGCGTCGAATTAGCTCGAGGGTCTTGTTCTGTCCAAGGTGTCCTGAAAGCGGGTGGTCGTGTTTGTACTGTAAAACCCGAAGCCGAAGGGTTCCGGAGTCCGGAACATAGATCCGGTTATCTAGACGGAGGAAACCGTCCGGGGTTACAGTCCAACGATTCTCGGGAGTCCGCATTCGGATAACTGCGACCGGGTCATTAGGGAGAGCTGATAATATGTCAGTATGTAACTGTTCAATGTCCATGATGATACTAGCGCGAAGAGCAGGTACAATAAGTGAGGTTGCTCGGAGAGAAGTGATAAGCTGTTCCTGGGTGAACACTGGACGATAGTTATGCGGATTGACCTTAGCGTAGTCGCTATCCCCTCTTTAGGGTAGACGTCCCATCGTCTAGTCAGAGCATCCGGCTTCGCCCGAGTTTTCCGGGTCGAAAGCGGATCACTAGATTGAACTGGGAAAGATACTCGGACCATCGGGCTTGTCGTCGGGACAAGATCTTGGTTGTGGAAAAGTATTCCAAGTTCTTGTGGTCTGTGACGACATCGATGGGTGAACCGGAACCTTCCAGGTAATGACGCCAGACTTGGAATGCTTCGAAGATAGCAAGCAATTCCTTGTCGTGGGTGTCGTAGTTTAACTCGGGAGGTGTAAAGGTTCGTGAGTGGAAAGCGATAGGGTGAATCTCGCCATCATCGGAAACTATAGACAGGATAGCAGCCAACGCGTAATCCGAAGCGTCGGTTTCCACGATGAGCTGCTTGTCGGGAACCCAATGGGTAAGAATGGGTGCCGACGTGAAAGCGTCCTTAAGTTCAGTGAAAGCGGAACGGCATTTTTCCGAGAAGTTCCACGGATTACCCTTCCGGGTAAGGCGGGTGAGCGGAACAACTATGTCGGAATAGTTGTATATAAAACGCCGATAGAAATTAGCGAACCCAAGGAAGGATTGAATGTCTTTTACTTTCCTTGGTTCCGGCCATTCTTGAATAGTCTTCACCTTTGTTGGAGACATGGTGAGACCGTTGGGCGATAGTATATATCCGAGATATTCCACGGATTCCGAGTGGAACTCACACTTATCCGCGCGCGCGTACAACCCGTGCTTCCGGAGTCGACGCAAAACTTCCCTGACATGTTGGCGATGTTGCGCAAGGTTATCAGAGTATATAAGGATGTCATCCAAATAAACTATGACGCACACATCAAGAAGGTCTTTGAAAACATCGTTCATGAAGCGTTGGAAACCCGCGGGTGCATTGGAAAGTCCGAAGGGCATGACTAGCCATTCAAAGGATCCATAGCGAGTCCGGAAAGCGGTTTTCCATTCATCGTCCTCGGCAATGCGGACCAGGTGGTACGCATGACGCAGGTCGATCTTGGTGTAGATACGGGCGCGACGGGGACTGTCGAGCAAATCTGAAATGAGTGGCAAAGGATAACGATCCTTTTTAGAAATAGCGTTCAACCCGCGGAAATCCACACAAAGCCGAAGCGATCCGTCCTTCTTGCGGACAAAAAGGACGGGAGCCCCGTGCGGAGAGCGTGAAGGTTGAATAAATCCGATCCGGATATGTTCATCGATGAAATCCCGAAGAGCGGAAAGCTCGGATTGGGAAAGGGAATAGATCCGACCTACAGGAGGTGAAGCACCTTCCTCTAGGTTGATCTTTAAGTCGTAGGGACGGTGAGGGGCAAGTGTATCTGCCCGGGACTTGCTAAATACATCAGCAAACTCGTGATACTCAGACGGTATTGAAGAGAGATCCGGAGCTTCCTCTGGATTGAGGGCAGCGGCGGAAGCGACAGCACCAAGCTGGATACGGAAAGTCTGTGCTCCCTCTAAACGGCATGCACGCGAGAAGGCGGCACCATTTATTAGCGAAATGCTAGGAGGAGGTGGCAGAGACTTATCAGAGGTGACCGGAGATGGATCCTCGGAAGCGGAACCTGGTTCCGAGATCCCGGATTTGAGCGGAAGTTGCTCGGAAGTGTCTGGAGTCCGGAATGTTAATGAGCCCGATACCCAGTCAATCAACGGATTGAAGCGGGTGAGCCAATTGTATCCTAGGACTGCAGAACACACGGAATCAAGAGGTGTCACATAGAGTTCGACTGTAATACATTCACCGGTAGGGAATAGTACAGGCAGTGTAACGAACTCGGTTATAACATGATTGGTGGTGCCATCGAAAAGTCTGAGAGCGATAGGTGGAGTAGGTGAGGTAGGAATAGCATGTGTCCGAACGAAAGATGAATCCATAAAACAATGGGTAGAACCCGAATCGACTAGAGCGCTATATGAAACTGTACAGGGTGTAGGGAGAGCATGGATGGTACTACAAAGTGGAATATGAAGGGCATTGGGGTCGGAAAGAGCGGAAGCGTTGAGTCTTACCTGCATCGGCTGCGCACAAGGGGGAACAACGCGGTCCTCGGCTTGTGTGGTGTCCAGAGGACCGCTCCCTATTTTTTCGAACCCGAAGCCGGGTTGGAAAGAGGCGCGGACCTGCGGGTCGAGGGACCCGCAGAAGCCGACGTAGGAGCCGAAGCGGATATTCCGGATGCCCGGGCTCTAGCCGCGGAAGAGGCAGAGCGGGGACATTCTTTGGCGCGATGCCCCGGATTACCGCAGAACAAGCATAGATTGTTGTCCATGCGACGCTGACGTTCTTGTGGCAAAAGTTTGCCATCTCGACCAACCTTGTCATTCAATTCCGGCCTCCGCTGTTGGGGAGGCTGCGAGGAACGAGGTGGGTGACTACCAGCACGGTGGGGATAACTCGGACGTGGCGCATATTGACCTGAAACGAGGCGGGAAGGCGCCGGGGTGACTGCGGGGCGGTTTGTAGTAGCTCTAACAGAGCTATCCGGAACCCGCGGACCCCGAGGCTGGTGGGATTCCCGCGTACGCTCGGACTGGCGTTCCCAGTACCGACTATCGATCCCTTGAGCTAGCTTAATCATCCCGCGCTTTGTGGTAGGTTTCCCAACATGAGAGATCTCATCCTTAATGCGACCCGGAAACCCGGAATAGAGTCGGTGGCATAAGGACTTATCATCCCAGTTGGTGCGCTGTGCAAGCCTGTTGAACTGTACAAGATACTTGGACAGTTTCTGTGAATCCTTCATAATGAGGACATCCAGATCATTCTCGGCATCCCCTTCCGGGTTCGCTAACCCGAAGTTATCCTCTAGCATGACGACGAAAACCTCCCAAGAGTGAAGGAACTCATCATCAGCATAGGGATTGGAGAGGGTCGGCATAACAAGCTGAAGCGCGGTATCCCGAAGATATGCGAGAGCGAAGTTGACTTGAGAGTGTCCATCCGAGTATTGGGAAGGATTATTCCGGAAGTAAATTTGGCATTGAGTAATGAACTGCTCCAACTTCTCAGCACTGGAACCATCAAAAGTATCTGGCTTTTGAACGTTGCGTTCCCGACGTGTTCCCGATGTACCCCGGGCGGATTCCGCAACTCTCAAAAGAGCTTCGGCAAGCCGGTCTTCCGGGAGTGGCGCGCAAGAGGTGTGCGCCTGGGATTGTCGACATCATCCTCATCACCATCATCCCCTGAGTCTGAGGATGGTGGAGACGGAGGATTGGGCTGAGAAGGAGGTGGAGGTGGCGGTCCAATGGTACCACCATCGGAACCGTGACCCTCGGGAGTGTCCGTTCCGCTGCAACTGTACCGTATGGCGGTGGAGTGCCATCCGGAGGAGCCTGAGCGGATCCGAGATTCCCGGCTGCAGGAACAGAAAGTAGCTGAGCGGAAGTCGAGGGTGGACCCAGGAAAGTAGCACTAGGAGGTGGTGCTGGGCTGGGTGTAACCCGAGACGGTGTAGAAGGTAGAGAACCTGAAGTACTCCGTGGAGGCTGTTGCCTCGTAGCTGCACGGGTGGCACGAGCACCCACAGCATTGGTATGACTAGCGGTATGCGCTGTGCGAGTAACCGAAGTCCCAGTTGGAGCCATGATAGAAGAGATATCCAAGGTATCAGTATTCGTATACTGTTACGTACCGATTCTCTTCCTGCTTAGAAGTGGTTGCGAAGACACCCGGAGGGTGTGGGAGAACTATAACGGAAACCCGAAGTGAGTACGGGTGCGGAAACGTAGAGCGGGAGTGCGGAAAGAACCGTGGCTTCAGCTTGTGTGCTGCGCCGCCTGGATATCCCCAGGGAATGGTTCGTATTTCGAGTAAGATGATATGTAACAAAGGAAGACGTTCTAGAGTATAAGAGAAGGCTTCGCCACTACACTAGGTAGCGGGAGAGAAACGAGCGGGTTTCGGAACTTAGAGTAGGAAGAAAGTGTACAGAGTTGATACGAATACTAAAGACTACCTATTACATCTGGAAGACTACTTATACTAAGTAGGAACCTGTAGATACGAATGTAGAAGTATTATACAAAGGACAAGTCAAAGGAGTAAGTAGGAAATGAAGTCTTGGCAAAGCGGAGTAGGGGCGCAAATGACGCGCTCAGAATGAAGAATAAGGAACTAATCTACAAAGGCCATAATGAAACGTATAAGTAGGAATGGAAGGGAGGAGTAATAGAATGATGACGCGGTGAGGCCGTCATAAGAGAAAGTACGTATCCGGGATACCCGATAGAAAACCCGACGGGTTCTGGCACGTTCCCGGGCGGGAACGTCGGGAAGTGTAAACCCGAAGCGGGTACATTCCGGGAACGGACCGGGTATGTTGGAAGGTCACGTGGGAACGTCGGCACGATGTATCCGGACATGGATATAACAATTCCCTTTATTTAGTGACTTTTATTCTGTCTTAATGAGAAAGCAAATTGTTCAGCTTAGTAGTAATAAGACAAGGGTATTACTTATAGAGGGCTTATTATACTTATTACTTAGTTGAATAAGATAGAAAATAGTTTAGTCTAGTAATAATAAGGCAAGGGTCTGGCTTGTAAGAGACTTATTATACTTATTGTCCTAAATTGGCTAGTGAGGAATTTCCTGATGAAGCATCCAAAAATTCAACCCTAACCTCAATTTTTTTTGCTGTATCTCTGTTCAAAATGCTCCATGACATGTGACAAACAGGACATCTGTTCCTGTTCATGACCCTGTGTGATGCATCACTGAACACTTGGTTGTATTGATACAGTAGTGCTTTTCCTCAACAACTATATACTTTAAGAGTAATGATTCCTGATTTTTCACAACAATATGAGCCACAGAATTTTTGAGATTCACTAAATTATCCAAACTCCCCATTTTGTTTTGCATATAATGTCAAAGTCTGATGGTTTTTGGGTACTGTCACTGATGCACTTCAGAGCACATCACTGAATGGAGTCATGTGTTTCTAGGGCTGTACACTGTACCATATACGGTATATGGCCATATAGCTTACAGTCAGGTGACAGTTATGGTTTGCCCATAACTGTACTGTATCAATGAATTTTTTCAGCACGAAAAAACAGTACAGTCCATAAAATGGTTATGGACAGCCTCATATGGTTATATGGGTAGTAAATTATGAAGTTCCAAGTGTGGAAAATTCACTGTAGCCATAATTCAGCTGTGTTGTAACTTCGGGGCTTCATAATTCCTAAAATGTCTCTTTTCTTAATTATTTCTATGTAAATAGGTGCTATTTTATGTCAACACTATGTGTATGGTTATAAAATAAATATATGTGTTGTTATCATAGGTTTATCACTCATTTTCTGTTGATTCTTCCTCTCATCTTTTCATCTTGAGAAATTCCCATGCTCAGCAGAGGCAAGCAAATAAGAGACCTTTCCATAGCTGTAGTAGTATTTTAATAGGTTTCTGTTATATATGCAGTGTTATTTGTGCACAAAAACATCATAATTTATGTTGTCCATCATTATTTATTATTTGTATGTATCCTCTCCCTGGTGTGTCCACACTCACGAAACATGTAGTCACTCTCATGAGTATTATCATGTGTTTCATGTGTAGTGACTTCAATATATTGTAATATACATGATGAATGCTGATATTCTTGAGTGCTCTCTGAGGTATAATAAATTAAATTAAATGAGGCTTGAACACATGAGTGTGTGCACTCAGTGCTCAGCTTTCAAACCTCTATCAGTGCACACTCGATTTATTACTTTATGCATACATATTTGAGTATCCCAATTGATTGGATAAGTAGCATGTAACTAATAACTTATGCTTCTTCATGCACCTTGACGTCGATATTGTACACTAGTGGTTGAAATCAATTTGAACATGCATAAATAAGGCTATTCATGACTACTGCTCCGAGTCTGTGATATGCATGTAACTATTATTATGTACAACATGAACACAGATTACCTTATTATAGCACAAATGCCTCAATGTTTATATTACCACAATAAAATTTATGACAATAAGTAATCACCATTTTATTCTACAATTTATTGCTGATTTGTCTCTTGTCTCCTCATTGACATGAGTTCCCATGCTACATTAAAGCAAGGGAAAGTGAGGGAATATGATGCACTCTCATAGTAATCTATCTGTAACAAAAAAATTCTGATATCTTTACTTCTCTGTACTCTCCAGTTGTTGTTTATATCACACATTTTTCATTGAAATGTCATATTCCTACATAGTCCCTACAAAATTAGAAAGCATAAGAGTTAATAGAGCTAACTAATATCTAAAACCTTGAGTCTTCAATTTACATGTATCATGGCCTATTACCAAAATATAGAGGCACACTTCTCACAAAGTTCTACACCCTGAAACAAATCATGAAAGCACTAAGTCTATTGTAGTAAAATAAGATATAGGAACCCCTACAATGAATGTACTCTTATTCACTTGCCTCCATTTGCATGGGAACTTTCTTGGAAAAGGAAGCCAAGAGGAAGAAGTGACAAAAGATGTATTATAAAACAGCAATTATAGAGCATGTGTTTTTTAAAAATATGCACACATGAATTGTAATATGTAATAGTACCTATTTATGGAGAAAAAAAAGGAAAATAGAGTTTTTTTCGGAATTATGATGCCCTGAAGTTATGACACAGCCAAGTTACAACTATGGTGAATATTTCCACACTTGGAACTTCACACTTACATACTGTATAACTGTAAACAGCTGTCATATGGCCATATTCATATGGGAAACATATGGTTGACAGTATGGTCTAATCTGTACCATACTGAACCACTGAAAAACCTCACCTAGATGGTACAGCCCAGTAAATACAGTAGCCCGTATAGCTTTATTATATGGTTACAGTGTACAGCCCTATGTGTTTCTTGCTGGCCCAAAGGCAGTTTTTCTTCCTTCCTCCATACCTCAGTTCATATGCACATGCACATTACTGAGGTATGTCTCTTTTCTTATATCTATTTACTTCTTGTATACTTATCACTGCCATGTAGATGCACTCTGTGTGTTATCCAGGTATGGCAATGATATATATAGTTCATACACACATGCACATTACTGAGACACACTCTGCATGTTATCTAGATTTTAACATATAACTCATTGGAATGTAAATATTTTGAATAGCTACTTTCTGGAACATTTTAATAGTATACTATTCCTTGCAATTCAAAAAGAATTGATGTAATAGGTGTAGATTTGGGATCAGGATAAGCAAAATGAGAAAGGTTGTTATGTGAAGTGATAGTGTCACATGTGACAGTTGTATACTGTAACTACAAGCATGTGAACAGGCCAGGACTCTCATCAATATGTACCTATTACAGTGCAACCAGTCACCTCACATTACTTGATTTGGCAGGGAACCATCAAATTTTTTAAAACATAAACTACTTTTCACCAACACTTCTAATCAACTCCAAACCACATTTAGAGATGATAGATTGGTTAGTTCTATCATTGCTGTGAATTACAAGATGATTGGCCAATTTTTTTTTTTGGTCCCAGAAAAAATGAAACAACCCTTATTACATAATCATATTTATACTATATATAGTAATAATATTAAGTAATTCATGAGAATTCTCTAACCCTAAGATTCTCTGGCTGACATCTTCTCCTACATCTGCCTTCCATAAATGGTAATTGTTCCTTAGAAACACTGTCTGGGCAGAGAAAGCACTATTTTCAACATGTTTGATATACATCTTGGTTAAATCAATTACAAACTTTGTCAAAATAGCCCCCAAAAGTTTCTGATCCACCCGCTGAAAGTGAAACGGCGTGGGAAAATATGAGAAAACAACGTAAATCGCATTCTTTTGGTTGGTTTCCTTCTGAAAAAAATATCAAAAAAATCCGCAAAAACTTTCTTTACCTAAAACGTGACGTGTTGGAGAGGTGCTCAGTTGCACTGTACTGTAGCTCATACAAAAACCAAGAAGTGGGATACCACGGATGTCAGTTAAGTAAAGCTAGCCAGACGACTGCATAAATGGCTACGCAGCATCAAGTTTCAACCTCAGCACTTTGAAACGATAAGTATGCTGTCAATACATGCACCTAAGTAATGGGTACGACGTGCCGATTCAATATCGTGCACTAGAGCTTAAACTCTCTATGCACTACAGTTCGGAGGACCTTGCTAGCCATCTTCTCAGGTTGATTTGTCCAGATTTTCCGATTATTGTCTTTACTTCGTCTCTGTCTAAACAGCACCGGTACTTGATGAACACGGGTGAAATATTGCTTGAAACAATGACGGGGGTAAAGATTCTCATCGTTACCAGCATTTCAAAGGACTAGTCGCTGGGATCAGTATTCATACGCGCAAAACAGTAAAAGTCTAACCTTCTCTAAAACCGATCGAGTAGAACGAACCATTCCAATATTCCCACCATTGACCTGGATGGGCGCTGAACTAGACCGGCGTACCTGCTCAAGTATGATATCATGTAGCACTTCGAAAGTAAAGACAGGCTGCCCTCCAGTATCCAAATGAAAGCTGGCAGCCAAGAGACACAATGACGGATACGTAAATGCTGAGGCTTCATTAGTTGGTTAGCTATAAAACTGAGTCATATGTCCCTTACAAGAGGGAAAAGGGAATCGACCCCGCGCCCGTTGGCTTTCAGCAGCAAGTATAAAATGTGGTATGGAAAGGAATGGTGAATGAGGGGATAGCTGTATCAAAAGGGACGTCTTCATAAGGCCAGATCATCAACGACTTTGAAATCCAATTTTACATTAGTAGGAGGACGTACAAGGAGCTTCCGCAGTGTTCGTATATCCTTTGTTACGCTAAGAAGTTCCCCCATAAGTTTTTCCACATCAGAATTATTTAAAAAAAATTCGTTCGCTGTCTTCCACATAACTTCCCATTCCCAATCATGGTGAGGATTCCGACCCTTGACTGCTTCAGTGAGGACCCTAAAGATGACATCCTTCCATCGTGACGTTCTTTCTGACGCATTGATCGAGATAGTACGACCTGAAAAGCGACTTTTAACTCTTTTCTCTAAAAGCTGGATGGTGTCTATCCGATTCGTGATGCCAACGACAATTATGCCATGCATATTTTCGCTCGCTCTGCAGCTTTGAGCCGTATCAAGAAGACAATATAACAAGGACTGTCGAGGGTGAAGAGCAAACAGGTCGAAAGCGTCTAATATAACAACCACTGGACGTCCTATCTGAGGAAGGAGTGATATCAACGAAGGAAGATGCGATACCGGAGGAAGTGGAACATCATCCACGATGGAAAGTGGCTCATCTGCTTCCTTGGGTGGGGATCCATTGTTAGGATACAAGCTCGTCTGAAAGGAAGCGGTTTGTTGAGAAACCTGGTAAGCAATTTCTTGCATCGCCATTCGGTCCGATGCTTGTATCCAACCAGATAATCGTATTATAAGCAGGTCCTCGGCAAGGGGCCTTATGCATTGTTCTACGAGCTACGAACACCTTCAGAGTTGTGGCATTGTATAAACGGACTGCTTACTTGCGTTTTTCCACTTCCGCGGGCTCCAATGAGCAGACAACTATTTCCTTCCCTCCTTACTACAGTACCGTTAAGTAGTTCTTTCAAGATACTATAGCCTGTATCGTTTTCAGGGGAACCGCTTTCCCTGTGCAGAATCTCTGGTAACTGGCGAATAGCCTTCATAGATACTAACCTCTGAGCTTCTACGTAGGGCATTAGATGTGCAGGGAGCCGATCTGGCAGAGACGCATGCAGAGAATTAGGTTGTATTCCCCGCGTATTAGTAGACGAACGCGTGTCTGTTTGCATAATGTCAATATGTGCGAGAGAAGATGACGCGGGTTGAACGGGTTTCAGTTGCGCTTCTGTTGTTGGAGGGTTGGATGCAGTGGAACGCGTGGCACGTTTGTGCGGTTGTTCAGCAGTTTCTTGAAGTACGGCTTTTCTCTTGGGAGGCATTGCGGAAGTCGTGAAAGTGGTGAGAAAGGGACGAGAATACAGTAGTAAATATAACAAACACTATCTCTCCACGCGACTTTTATTTGTTCAAGTTGCTCAAGCTCATTTCAATTTTGTAGTCTCTTGCTCTTCCGCATTCTGAATACCCCTTTGAACCTCCAAAACATTCATATTAGAAATTATGGGATTTACAGGGTGTGCTGACTTTTTCTAGTGCTTATATGCATGCGCCTCATTAACGCATATCAGTCTTGCCCGTTGGGTAAATGCACCAGCAATGGGCATGCAGGAAGTGAGACGTAACATCGAACTAAACCATAACGTGTGTCTCTACTTCAACTAGCACCATCTTAATAAATATATATATGCTTCTCATAGGGGCTATGTGTAGCGAAATGGAATCTATCAGTAAAATCTTATCGCTCCACTTTGGGCCAGAATTCCAGTGGCCATTCGCCGTCCGAACGAATATTGTGTACACTAACCATGGACAACAATGTTTTTGTGCTTTTGGAAGATCCGATGGCTCCTACTCGTGCCGAAGTGCTCGCGGTTGCACCTCCAGGACAGGAGCGAACATACCTCCAAGGGCCATCTCATTTTCGAACAACGTTTCTAACATTACGGCCTCCGGGCGCACTGGAGCAACTATTAGCACAACTGAAGGCTCGTTGGGTACCTGTTCGACAGGGAGCAACTGCCGGGTCCTCTAGAGGGCAGACAGGTGGCCAGCAGCTAATTATAGACGGACATACATTTTCTATCGGCACGGACTGGTTGGTTCGCATTGGGAATGTTGTTTTGGCCGGAGGCTTGATCAAAGGGATGTTATTGGAGGTATATCTTTTCATATTTCACGGGATGTTATCCCTAACGACCTTTTATTTAGGCCGAGTATCTTCCTTTACCAGTCCTTCCCACTTCCAATGGAACTTCTGAAATGCTTTCAAATCTAATACTGTCTATTCTTCCAAATGTTCGCGATGCTAAGACTGTTGCGGTGACGATCAGTGACACACAATGGGAGGATGTATTATGGGAACGTGAGGAAGAAGGTAAGGATGATGCGACAACGTCTCCCAAGCCTGAGAATGAGGTATATTCTTGTGGTTTCGAGGATGTTCCAGACATAAAAAGAGGGGATTGGGTTGGTATCGACAGAGACCGACGATCAGCGTACTTGATTGTAGGGGCGTTGCGCTCGGAAGGCATTCTTTAAAGAGTTGCATGATTACAGTAAGTAAACTTCTGTAGCAGTAGCGCTACGTATATAGTTCCCACTAACTTTAGTTAGTTGGGTTATGGGGCTCGAAATCGCAAAACTTTTGGCAGTAGATTCCGGTGCCGTGAAGCCGTTGCAGGGTCGTGTATACGGAGTTCAATTCTTCAGCAATTTGCCTATGGCACCTTTGTTCATCCTCTTCAGAAGTTCAGATAAGTTAAATTACTTAGTACTGAGTACTGAGGCCTGAAGCCATATACCATGATCAATTCCCTACTAACCTACCTCATGTAACATTCAATGGAGTCATACAAACTGTACTTGTTACTATTTAATTGTGTTAAGGTTTACTCTTCCATGTTGTTACTTGATTCCCATTATCTTTAGGTAGTAGGGTTTATGTGGTCTTTTCAAAAACACATTTTGCAGGTTGATCACTCAGCATTGCACCAGATCAAAACCTGCCTAGTATGGTCAAAAGTTTGCTTGTGTTTGAACCTGTTCTCTAGGTGTCTCTCTTTCCTGACCTCTGTCTCTGTTCATAAACTATGTCTCACATCTACAGTACAACATTTCTTAATGTTGGTTATGCAATAGCAGACTGTTTCCTGTCTTAGGTGATTTTGGTACTTTCTTTGTTGACTTCTCATACTAACAGTTGGGTTTCTCAAGTAAAGGTCTTCTGCTGTGCTCACATGTTCAAGTGTTTGCAGATACTGACTGTTACTGTTTGTAAAGTATGGAAAACTTCATTTGAAGGTTATTACTGTTGATTTTAACAAGGGGGGATCACTACAAAAATTTTGGACAGGGGGGTCAGATTATTTGCTAAGGTTGTCTTGCTCTACCCTACCTATCAATCATGAGAATATATTTCCATATATAGATGTATTAGTCATCTTTCAAGGCAGCTGGCAAATTTTGCAAGAATTTGGGCAAATTGAATTGAATTGATTTGAATTTGTGAAGCTCTAGCAAAGCATTAGTCAATGTAAGACTTGTACTTGACTAGAGTACACACTGCCATATCTCCTTGTTCATTGACTTCACACTAGGCAATAGCATGGGTAGGCTATACCTGCATGGGTCATGGGTTGGGTACCAGCAGGTATGGGTCTGGGTCAGGTCTCCAAGACCCATAACCCATTGGTACCCATAGGCTTTATATTGAATAAAAAGGAGTAACATAAAATGACACAAGATTAATACCTTTATAATGAGTCTATAATGTAATTCAATGTATTCTGTGTTGATTTATACACCATCAACTTGATTCTGCATATTGTTCAGCTCATGGGGTTGAACTAAAGTGGCATGCCTACATTTAATTCACTAAATATAATGTATCTCCTTCATTTCATTGTATTTCCCATTGATTCCCACTACCTTTTAAGGTAGTTGGGTTATAGGGATGTCTGATTTCCCTATAAGGCAATTTACAGGTTCGTGAATGGGATCTCAACCTGATTGGCTGGAGCCTTGTGACAATTCTGTGACTGCTGACAAATTTCAATCGTCTCAGATCCTTTTGCCCCCCTATCATCATCCCTCTTGTTTTTGTCTTCACCTTATGCAGTAGCCCCCTTTCTTTCTCATTTATTACCATTACTTTCTTCCTATCCACTGGTAAATGGAAATGTGAGTGGAGAACTTGCACATACAGATCTGTTCATCCCTGGTGGAGGATTGACATAGTGGCTGTTTTGGCACTACCACTATGACTTACTTGACGTTAATGTCGCATTCCAATTGCATCACCACTTGTCTCTCCTAATCCTTGAGTACAGCTGAGTGAGTGAACCTGCAATTCTATTCACACATACATAGATACAAGAACTATTTTAGATTTCCTTCTCTATATATAAATTGTCAATGAAGCATGCTAATTCTGTCATCAACTCATTCACCTAAAATTTGAATACAAATCCCAAGTTATTGAAATTTGTTGTATACATACACACTATCTCTTTCTTTCATATGACCCTTATCCCAATTCAAGTTGTTTCAGTGCCTGAGACACTCTGATGGCCTGCAGTGCACTCCAACCAAGTCTAAAGTTCCCTTTGCAATGCAACCACTGTGGAACCCTCAGTGGTGGTATTCTCAATGACATCCCCAACAATCCAATCCCTTATGCTCTTACTCATGAACACTACATTCCTGGATCCACTGAGAGATCCCAACTCCAAACACTCATCTCTTCATGCCAAGCTTTCATTATCACTGTGGAGGCTGAACTTTTGATGTTGGCTTTGTGTGTCTCTGACACACAAGCATACAAAAATGTACTTCAATTGCTACTATCACCTATACATCAAGTGCCAAATGATGTTTTGGGAGAAATATTTTCCTATCTCTGTGAAGAATACACCAATGTTGGTAATCAATATTGTCAGATATGGGCTCTCTGTCAGGTCTGTAAACACTGGAGGAATGTGGTGGATAGTAGGTCATTGTTCTGGAGAAACATCAAGCTTGGGTTTAGTCCCGAGGTAATTAACACCCTAATCAAATGTTGTGTTTGAACTTTCATCAAACATTCTTGAGAAGCTCAGCTGAGAGTTTCCTTTCTCAATAAGAATAAGAGAGGTTGGAGAGAATCATTCTATGAAGCAGTTAGAGATATATTGAATGAATCCAATCACTGGGTATCACTAGAAGCTACCTATTTGTTCATAAGCCATCCTGAAGTTCAAAATTCACTCAAGAAACATGACCTCACAAATCTTCGGAATCTTTCTCTCTGCAGCTGTCACAACTGTGCCCCTAGCCTGACTTGGCAGTGGAGTATGAGGGGGTGACTGTGGAGAAGTGAGGGGTGAGTAATAGATGAAAGCGGAGAATGAGAACTCAGGGGGTAGGACTTTGGCTTCAGCTTATGTGCTGCACCCCTGGGATTCCTGGTCCTGGATTTTGGAGTAAGGGCAAGTCTTTTGGAGAAGACTAGAGATGGAAGACGAGAGGTGTAACTCAAGTCAGATGAAAGGGTGAGGACATAGTTCAATATGAAACTGAGGACTAAGTACAAATCGAGTACTACTTAAATACTAGAGACTCAGAGTAAGTAAAGGCCACTGGCCAAGGCCAGCGGAGAAGTACAGTCAGGGTAGGCGTATGTAGAATGAAGACTATAACTAATTAAACATAATAAAACATGTCAGAGAAGTGAGTGCATATGGCGGTGTAAAGTAAAACAGATAGTGGCACACTTAAGAATGATAAGTGACTCACTATGATATGTATACTACAATACTGAGGGGATAGCTCAGTAGAACGAAAAGAAAGGAAACGAAAGTAATCTATGTACAGTAATCAATAAGTAATACTAAGAGCATAAGCAAGGTTTGGAGTAAGCAAAGGAAAAGGTGGAGTAAGGCATAGGAGTCCAGAGGTAGGCAATACAGGATATGACAGCGGCGGTGTTTCAAAAAATGACTCAGTTGTTTACTTTAATATCTTTCATAGTGCCACATCAGTTGAAAACCTACAGTTGAAAAGGGATAATTTTCCAGCTATATTAGTAACAATACTGATGAATAATCTTTAAAAGCTAACCCTCAAAGATTGTTTTATTAGTCCTCTCAAAGGAAAACATAGGACTAGCTTTTGGCCAAAGCTGAACTTGTTATGTTCTCTGGAGGAACTTACATGGGATGATTGCAAATATCATGGAATAATGCCCACTATGGCAATTACATTTCCATCTCTACATACCCTTTCTGTCTGTAATCAAGACATCAGGGACAACTCAAATATCTGGACCATCCTCCATGCCCCAAAGCTATCCAACTTAAAACTTGACTTCAAGCTGTCAGATTCTGCACCTGCTATACTTTCTATAGTCCCAAGGTCTAAATGCATCATTAAGTGATTAGAGGTATCGTTTAGAGCTTTGCCCATCATCTACACAATAAAAGAACTTTCCAATGTCAAAGAACTGACAATGCTGGTGGTGGTAGATCATTACTGAGATCATCTCATTAAAAAGTTAATATGGGATCCAATGAATAATAACCAGATTTTTCCCTCACTGAAGAAGCTTTGCTTGATCATCAACATATATGAAAATCCAATGGAAGTTTTCATGTCCCTGATCAATATTTTGTGCTCTTGGTCTTACACATCGACGGATTGGAGAAAGTACATCTGTTAGCAATTCTATGTATGGCTTCAAAAATCAAGTCTCCTTCTTACAGAAAACTGAACATCTTGACTCCTAAATTTTGACACTTTATCCAGTAATTTCCTTTTGTTTCTCCATTCACAGTTCATTTTCCTGATTTAAATCAGACTACAAATATTTCATCTGTGATTTCCAACCCTTGTCATATCCCGTATCACCTACCTCTGGACTCCTATACCTTACTCCGCCTTATCCTTTGTTTACTCTGAACCTTGCTTATGCTTTTAGTATTACTTATTGCTTACTGTACATAGATTACTTTCGTTTCCTTTCTTCCGCCCTACTGAGCTATCCCCTCAGTATTGTAGTATACATCTCATAGTGAGTCACTTATCATTCTTAAGTGTGCCACTATCTGTTTTACTTTACACTGCCATACATGCTCACTTCTCTGACACATTTTATTATGTTTAATTAGTTTTAGTCTTCATTCTATGTATGCCTACCCTGACCATACTTCTCTGCTGGCCTTGACCAGCAGCCTTTACTTACTCCGAGTCTCCAGTATTTAAGTAGTACTCGATTTGTACTTGGACTTTAGTTTTGTATTGAACTACGTCCTTACCCTTTTGTCTGACTTGAGTTACACCTCTCATCTTCCATTTCTAATCTTCTCCGAAGGGCTTGCCCTTACTCTGAAATCCAGGACCAGGAGTCCCAGGGGCACAGCACATAAGCTGAAGCCAAATTCCTACCCCCTGAGTTCTCATTCTCCGCTTTTGTCTATTACTCACCCCTCGCTTCTCCACAGTCACCCCCTCATACTCCGATGCCAAGTCAGGCTAGGGGCATGGTTGTGACAGTATATGAAACTACCACCTTGGATTCCTTTTCCCATAATGCTTTTCTATCCCTCATGGCCACCCGTATGCAGACTCAGACTGCACACGCCAGGAGCCATGAACAGCAGCAAAATGATGTGTGTCATAGCAATCATTTAGCTGCCCAGCAAACTTGTGAACATAACAATGCCAGCACACCTCATTGTGTTGACTCTGCTCTGCCTCGTTGTGTTGACTCTGCTCTGCCTCATTGTGTTGACTCTGCTCTGCCTCTCTCTCAGTGGAATGCCCCACCCTCAGCTAGTGCTCTAGTTTCTGGAGGAATTACCTCCACTCATTGTGCAGCTCGTGAACTTCAGCCGGTTCACAACAATCAACTGCATGCACCACGCCCAATTCCATGAAGCATTCCTTATGACCCCACCCTTACCCCCACCGTGTCTATTGAACCGGTGGATACTCAACATTCTCTGGATGGTGCTGCCACACATCAGCAGCAAGCACCCACATCCACTTCACCACCCACTCAATGGCCTGTAGCTTCAGGCAGTGGAGGACCTCCTCCACCTCCACCTCCTTCTGGTGGTAATTCTGCCAGAGTTGGAAACAATGACCCTCCAGACAATAATGGAGATGATGGTGACGATGGTGATGGATCCGGAGATGATGGCAATGAGCCAGGGGATGATAATAATGAGCCAGGGGATGATGATGAGCAGGCAGGTGCCGGTGGCGATGGTCCTGGCGGACCAAATGGCCCTGGAGATCCTCCCTCTAATCCCTCTTCTAGGCCCTCCTCAAGGGGCGACTATCGCAACCCTCATTGCCCAACTGCAAGATGCCACTACAATTTCACCTGGGATGAAATCCTGGAAATGGTGGCCTCTGTGGCAGGTTACTTTGCCCCACCACCACCACCTCCACCACCTCCTCCTCCCATTCGGGAGAAGAAGGTTAACCAGCTGGACAACTTTGACAGCTCCAACACACTTAAGCTGGAGCCCTTCATTATGCAAGTCTGCTTGGTGTTCCGGAACAACCCTCAGTTGTACCTGGACAACACCTCTAAAGTCAACTACGTGTTGACTTTCCTCTGTGGCTCTGCCAGCAACCTGTTTGCCACCCATCTCAATGATGGAGCATACGAGCCATGGATGGACTCATGGGGTTATTTTGTTCAGCTCCTCCGTACTCACTTCAGCCATACCAACCCTGTTGGTGAGGCTGAAATCTGCATATTCTCCCTCCACATGGAGGATAATCAGTGTCTCACCACCTATGAGATCAAATTTAATGAATATGCTGCACTCTTGCCTTGGGATGATGCTGCCCTCAACTTGGCATATTACTGTGGCCTTTATCCTCATTTAAAGGATGCTCTCTCTCATTGAGAGCAAGGCCAGCCTACCACCCTTGCCGGGACTAAGAAGGTAGCCCAGGGCTACGATCAGAGGCATTGGGAGCGCAACACTGAGCACAACATTGAGGAGAAGCGCAGCAAGTCTGCTGCCAAGTCTTTGGAGAAGCCCAAGGGCAATCAGAATTCGAAGTCAACTTCGAATTCTTCCTCCTCCTCCAAGACTCCATCCTCCTCTACCTCCTCCTCCACCTCTTCTACCTCCGCTTCATCCTTGGGGAAACCCAAGAACAAGCAAAAGCAAAAGCAGTCCAAGGTGCCAGACTTGACTGGGAAGCTTGGTTCTGACAGGAAACTCACCCCGGAGGAACGTAAATGCCACCTGGACCAGAAGCTTTGCCTATTCTGTGGCAATGCCAGTCATCAGGCCAAGGACTGTCAAAAGGCAGCTTCTGCTGCCAAAGCCTGTGTGGCCACTGCCACCTCTACTGAGGCAACTCCCTTGGTGAACTCGGCTGAGAGTTCGAAAAAATAGAGAGCAGCTCCAGTGACTCTGCACAGGCTGAGGGCCGCATTAATCTCTCCTGTGCACCAAAGGAGATAAGACTAAACACATCTGCTCTTTTTGATCCCCAAGCTGTACATATTCCATTGACTTCATTTTCTCCAGCTGCGCTGGATATGCCTCTTTCCTTCCTTTCACTCATTGATTCTGGTTCAACCCATTGTTTCGCTAACTCATCGTTTGTGAGGGAGCACAACCTCCCCACAACTCCGGTCCCTCCCATTGCACTGAAACTATTTGACAGTACCTCTAACTCCATACTTACAGAGAGTACATTATTATCTGTAACATTTCCTACTGGTGAATGCATGGATATTGATTTCTATGTAACTCTGCTCGATTCTTCCTGCTCTGTGATATTAGGATTTAACTGGCTCTCCCAACACAATCCGTTGATTGACTGGACTGAGAGACATATACTTGGCTTCCAAACCCCAGTTCTAGAAGAATCTTCTCCATCCTTGTCAACACCTGCTCTGAAGGCTTCTGCCTCTCTGCAAACCCCTCCATCACCAGCTTTGTCTTCTGTTCCTCCATCAGACAATAGTCCACCTCCTAGTATCTTGCTCATCAACACTGCAGCTTTTCTCCGGGCTAGTAAGCTCACAGGCTTGCAGATGTTTAGGATACAAGTCAGTGCTGTAGTTTCAGCTTCTGCCACTGCCATGGCTGCAGAAGCTGTGGACCTTTCTAGTATTCCTCCGGAATACCATAAGTTCGCTGACATCTTCAGCAAAACACGAGCAGACACTCTTGCTCCGCATCACCCTTACGATCTCCAGATCAACTTGGAGGAAGGTATGTCTCCTCCAGTTGGCACTGTATATTCACTCTCACAGTCCAAGTTGGCCTCTCTATGAGAGTTCATTGATGAACATCTCCAGATTGGCTTCATCCGTCCTTCTCATTCTCCACACGGAGCACCAGTGTTCTTTGTCCAGAAGAAAGATGGATCCCTTCAACTCTGTGTCAATTTCCATGGGCTTAATGCAATCTCCAAAAAGGATCAATATCCCCTTCCCCTTATTTCCAACCTCCTTGACTCTCCTTGCAAGGCTAGAATCTACACCAAGATCGATCTCCGCCACGCTTACCACTTAGTCTGCATCACTGATGGAGATGAGTGGAAGACCACTTTTTGTACTCGCTATGGCTCATTTGAATGGCTAGTTATGTCATTTGGACTCACCAATGCACCTGCAGCTTTCCAATGATTCATGAATGACATCTTCAAGGACATGCTCAATGTGTGCATTACAGTCTACCTCAATGATATACTAATCTACTCCAATAGTCTTGAGGAGCACAAACGGCACGTTAAAGAAGCTCTAAAGCGTTTACGCCAACATGGGCTCTATGCCCAGGCAGACAAGTGTGAATTCCACACTGAATCTGTTGAGTATCTAGGTTACGTCCTTTCTCCAGGCAGCCTCACTATGTCCCAGGATAAAGTCCAAACCATTAAGGATTGGCCCAAACCTAAGAAGGTTAAAGACATTCAGTCTTTCCTTGGGTTTGCCAACTTCTATAGGCGCTTTATCCAGCACTACTCCGACATTGTAGTGCCACTCACTCGTCTTACCTGCAAGGGTTTGAAATGGGACTTTTCTCTGGCTTGCCATTCAGCATTCGAGAAACTTAAGGACACCTTCACTACAGCCCCTGTACTCACTCATTGGGTCCCTGATGCCCAGATCATTGTAGAAACTGATGCCTCCGACTACGCTCTCGGAGCAATCCTCTCAATTGTTGCTGATGATGGTGATATTCACCCTATTGCATTTCATTCCCATACCTTCACTGCTCCTGAACTGAATTACAACACCCACGACAAGGAACTCCTAGCTATTTTTGAAGCTTTTCGTGTCTGGCAACACTACTTGGAAGGTTCTGGTACTCCGGTTGATGTGGTTATTGACCATAAAAACTTAGAGTATTTCTCCACCACCAAGATCCTCACTCACTGTCAGGCTCGTTGGTCAGAGTACCTATCTCAGTTCAATCTGGTTATTCATTTCCACCCAGGGAAACTTGGTGTGAAACCTGACGCTTTAACTAGATGATGGGACATCTACCTTAAAGGGGGGAATAATGACTATGCCAAAGTTAATCTGCACAATTTTTGCCCTGTTTTTACCCAAGAACAGCTCATTGCCTCTATCTGCGCCACCACACTCCTTCATCCTGTTCTCCATGCCAGCATCATTATGGATGTTGAGCAACTTCACTGTGACATCCTCACTGCCCAACCCCTAGACACTGTCGCATCTATCCACCTTCACAATCCCACTAATCATTGGTCTGTCGGTTCTGATGGCTTACTCTGCCTTGACAACCAGATTTATGTCCCAGATGACGATTCTCTCCACCTTCACATTGTCCAGTACAAACATGATCATTTACTCGCTGGACATCCTGGTCAGAACAAGACTTTGGATAATATTTGATGGGAATATACTTGGCCTGGACTCCATACTTATGTCAAGGACTATTGTAAGTCTTGCACCATCTGCTTACGGTCTAAACCACAGCATCACCATCCCTACAGTACCTTGAAGCAACCCCTTTTCCAGAGCGCCCATGGAACTCTATCTCTATGGACTTCATTGAAACGCTTCCCATCTCTGGATTTGATAAGTACAATTCAATCCTAGTTATTGTTGACTGCCTTAGCAAGCAAGCTATCTTCATCCCTTGTCATAACACCATCACTTCCGCCCAGCTCACAAAGCTCTTTGTCATGCATGTATTCTCTAAGCATGGTGTTCCCAGCCACATTACCTCTGATCGTGGTTCAGAGTTCATCTCCCACTTCTTCCGGTCTCTTGGTAAAGTTCTCAACATCAACCTACACTTTACCTCCGGATACCATCCAGAAGGCGATGGACAAACTGAACACATTAACCAAGTCTTAGAACAGTACCTCTGCATCTACTGCAATTACCAGCAGGACAACTGGGCTGATCTCCTTCCCATTGCTGAGTTCGCGTATAACAATACACTGAGCTCAACCACTAATATGACTCCTTTCTTTGCCAATAAGGGTTATCATCCACAGATCACAGTCTACCCCAAACATGATGTTACATCTGTTCATGCTAGGGACTACACTGTGGATCTTCAGGAACTTCATGAAAACCTCAAGGCCGAAATAGCACTTGCTCAGAAGCGCTATCAGGTCAGAGCAGACAACTGTCATTTGCCTGCCCTGGAGTTCACAGTTGGAACTAAAGCCTTCATCTGTGCTAAGTTCTTTAACACCACTCGCCCTTCCAAGAAATTGGCTGAAAAGTATTATGATCCTTTCAAGATCATTGCTGAAACTGGTACCCACTCCCGCACCCTTAGACTCCCTTCCAATTTCCAAGCTGTACACCCTGTATTCCATGTTTCTATGCTCAAGCCTGCAGTTGAAAACACCATCCCTGGTTGAGAGATACCTCCACCTCCCCCTGTGGAAATCGACAGAGATATCGAGTTCGAGATCAGTGAGATCTGCGACTCCAAGCTTGATTGCTGGTTCAAGAAATGTCCTCTTCATTACTTAGTCTGATGGACTGGTTATGAAGGAACCAATGAAGAACTCACTTGGTTGGCTGCCACCAAAGTAGAACATGCTACAGAGCTCATAGAGGAATTTCATACTCGTTATCCCGATAAGCCTAATCCTTCTACTCCTGTTATATAGATCTTTTTCTGCTTACCTCTCTGTTTCTCTGTTATAGTTTATTGTATATCCATATTCAACTTCTTGACCAAAGGTTGAAGATTGACACTTCTCCAGACACCACTTGCATGATGACCACTACATTTAATAAGCATAGCTGACTTGTCACTTTGCATACTTAACGAGGTGGGCTGAGAGTGGAAGTACAGAGTTGTATTGGTTTTCTCCTAAGGTGTTTCTCTTTACTCCATCTTACTGTTTACTTTTACTGTTCATTCTCCTCATGCCAAAAAATCATTAAAGTCCACAAAAAACAAGTATATATGATTTTTTCCCTGCCTACTGTACACTACTCTTTGTCTTCCTCCTCTTCTTCCTCTTCATTACTCCTAGACTCATTAGTCTCTGCCGGAGTACCCTCCTCTGTCGCCTGCATGGTTGTCATCAACCTGTTCAACATGCCTATCAACTCCGTGTGCATGCTGACATTCCTCCCCAAGGCCTCCATCAGCATGTCTGATAAGGGGCTCCCAGAGTTGAGTTGAAGCGCCAGCTTGTCGCACTCATTCTCCACTAGGAACAGCTGGTCCCTCAGAATCTTGCACTCAGCATCGAACATCTTGACCTTGGTTCACCATTCGTCTGATTGTTTCTCTGCAACCTCTAACTTCGACCTTGCCACCGCCAGTTGCATCTGCAACTCCTCCACCAGTTTCTCCTGCCCCACACCACTGGTCTTCATCTTCTCCAGACCAATTCTCTGCTCCTCTGTGTTTCCCAGGACTACAGTCCCCCACATTATTCCCTTGTTGACGCATCTTCCCTTCTTTGTCTGACATGCCTTGCATGCCTTGTGGTTCATCTTCTTTCCCCTAGGAGCAAGTCAGAACAACTCCGAAAAAAGAAATGAATAACTTACTTGAGATCCAACAAGCATTCCCTGTTAAGCTTACTGCACACATTGCAGGGGACCTTGGGTAACACATAGGCCTCCTTCTCCTTCTTCTCCACAGCCGTCTTGGTCTTCTCCACTCCCTTACCCTTCTTCTCTGCCGATGTCCTCGCTTCTTCCACCTCGACGTCGGACTTGTCCCCAGCCTGGCTCTCTGTTCCGGTATGACTCTTGCTTCCAGACTGGCTAGCCTTGCTGCTAGCATTGTCTTCCACCGCCTCGTTGTTGACCAGAGCATTGCTCTTCACCCCTTTATACTGGGAAGTCCAGGTCATTGTTTTCTTCTTCAGCAGTTTTGGTGTTGCCTCTGTCACGTCCTCCAGATTCGTGCTGGTGTGTTTCCTCTTGGAGCCACCCTTGTTCTCTGCCCACTGGATGCTCTTCCCCACCTCTTCCTCCGGAGTCATGGTGTGGCCTTCGGCCTCCAGCTGCTGAACAGTACATTCGCAGTCAGCAATCTGCTCCGTGCTCATGTAGGTACCTACCTGTGGAGTAGTCATTACCTCTGGCTCAACTGTAGGAGTTGGAACTCCTACCCTCATTGGTCCTACCTCGGCCACTGCTTGCTCCACTACCTTCTCCACCGGCATCACTAAGCTGTCGGCCTCCCTGTGGTAATGTAAGGACCTTTCCACCCACTCTGGACTAAATGACATTATTCCCAACCTTGCTACTGTCGTCTTGTACTCCAGATGCGAGGCTGGTCTAACCTCCCCCTCTGTCGTTTCCTCTGCTGGGTGACCAGTTAGCCTTGCCATGGTCTGCACCACTCTGGCCTTGACTGCAGCCTGCTCACGTGTCTTTGCCCTCACTGCCCCCAACTCTCCTCCTTCGTCCACCTCCATCATATCCTTCTCCGTTTCACCCTGATCCTGCTTCTCTACTTTCTCTCCCCTCAACTCCTTCTCAGGAGCTTCTAGCTCCACTCATTTGTGGAGGAGTAACCTCAGTTTCTCCTTGTGTGCAGGGTTTTCATTTGAAGGTACAGAGGAAGACATGTTTAAAGCAGTCACATGCTAAGGAGTTATTGCAACAGGGTAAAAGATGGTTTTGACTTCTCCACCCCAGCTGACCTTTATATACCCGGACCTGATGGTCAAAACACTGATCAAATTTCAAAAGCTTATTGTTTGATCATGTGCTCAGGCCTTGAGGCTCGGCCTTAAGGGGGGAATACTGTCATATCCCATATCGCCTACCTCTGGACTCCTATACCTTACTCCACCTTATCCTTTGTTTACTCCAAACCTTGCTTATGCTTTTAGTATTACTTATTGCTTACTGTACATAGATTACTTTCATTTCCTTTCTTCCGCCCTACTGAGCTATCCCCTCAGTATTGTAGTATACATCTCATAGTAAGTCACTTATCATTCTTAAGTGTGCCACTATCTGTTTTACTTTACACCGCCATATGCACTCACTTCTCCAACACATTTTATTATGTTTAATTAGTTTTAGTCTTCATTCTACATATGCCTACCCTGACCGTACTTCTCTGCTGGCCTTGGCCAGCAGCCTTTACTTACTCTGAGTCTCCAGTATTTAAGTAGTACTCAATTTGTACTTGGACTTTAGTTTCATATTGAACTATGTCCTCACCCTTTTGTCTGACTTGAGTTACACCTCTCATCTTCTGTCTCTAATCTTCTCCGAAGGGCTTGCCCTTACTCTGAAATCCAGGACCAAGAATCCCAGGGGCGCAGCACATAAGCTGAAGCCAAATTCCTACCCCCTGAGTTCTCGTTCTCTGCTTTCGTCTATTACTCACCCCTTGCTTCTCCGCAGTCACCCCCTCGTACTCTGACGCCAAGTCAGGCTAGGGGCATGGTCATGACAACCCTACTCAAAATCCTGATGACTGTTGTATTCACTTTACCTCATTCTCCCTCATAGATGTTTGTTATGGTTTTATTGAATACCATTCTGGACTTCTGATTATTCACTTCAATTTTTTTAAAGGAAACTTATTCAAATATCTCTTCTGGTACTACAATCTTTATTACTGCCAAATTGGTTCAATGGCTTGATAAATATGCTTGGTTTAGAGGTTGTTTCTTTCTTTCCTTGCTTTTAACTACCACATTTATCATCTATTTCAATCTCAGACTTATGAACTTCAAATTCAGGGCATCTATCACTACAATTATTAATGTAGCTTTTCTTTCTAATACAATTTTCTCTATAATGAACTGTATTTCTAATGGTAAATGTCTATCAAAGGAAGAGGTAGTGGGCCCTGCTGCTTGTCAGCCCTATTTCTTTATATTGTAAATATTAATAGTCTGTTTTCATACAATTATAACAATGATATAAACATATTTTTTGGCAATCTACTTCCATTTATATAAGAAATGTATTCTGTGTCTTCTCCTGTACACATAAGTTACTACTGTACTAATCAAATCAATTTGCCAGTCATGCATCACAAACCCCTTCTGATGTGATGAAATTTGGTGCTGTGTCACACATCATTTTAAAAAATGATGAAAGTTCAGACAGTCACACAGAGCCATTGGTTCAAAAAATTCGTCCAACAGGGTTTGAACTTGCAATTTTTCTTCTAAATTCACATAATTTTGCATTTCTCCACTACTCCATGAAGTGTTACATATTTTGAGACCAAAATATGTTTACTGATATAGATTTTGGGTAAAGTAAGTTTATGTAGTGACAAAATTTTCGGTGTGTCACAATGCATCTGTCAAAGTGATGAATGTATCTAATGGTTTGACTTGTTGTCAAGACCGTGCCCCTAGCCTGACTTGGCGGCAGAGTACAAGAGGGTGACTACGGAGAAGCGAGGGTGAGTACGAGACGAAAGCAGAGAACGAGAACTCAGGGGGTAGGACTTTGGCTTCAGCTTATGTGCTGCGCCCCTGGGATTCCTGGTCCTGGATTTCGGAGTAAGGGCAAGCCCTTCAGAGAAGACTAGAGACAAGAAGACAAGAGGTGTAACTCAAGTCAGACTGAAGGGTGAGGACGTAGTTCAATATGAAACTAAAGTCTAAGTACAAATTGAGTACTACTTAAATACTAGAGACTCGGAGTAAGTAAAGGCCGCTGGCCAAGGCCAGCGGAGAAGTACGGTCAGGGTAGGCGTACATAGAATGAAGACTAAAACTAATTAAACATAATAAAACGCATCAGAGAAGTGAGCGTGTATGGCAGTGTAAAGTAAAACAGATAGTGGCACACTTAAGAATGATAAGTGACTTACTATGAGATGTATACTACATTACTGAGGGGATAGCTCAGTAGAATGGAAGAAAGGAAACAAGAGTAATCTATATACAGTAATCAATAAGTAATATTAAGAACGTAATCAAAGTTCGGAGTAAACAAGGATGAAGGCGGAGTAAAGGCATAGAGGTCCGGAGGTAGGCAATATGGGATATGACAGTATTCCCCCCTTAAGGCCGAGCCCTCAAGGCCTGAGCACATGATCGAAACAATAGGCTTTCGAAAATTTGATCAGCGTTTTGACATCAGGTCCGGATATATAAAGGTCAGCCGTGGTGGAGAAAATCAAACCCATCTTTTACCCTGTTGCAATAACTCCTTAGCACGTGACTGCTTTAAAACATGCCTTCCTCTGTACACTTGAATGAAGACCCAATGTGCGAGGAGAAACTTAGGCTACTCCTACACAAACGAGCAGAGCTAGAAGCTCTTGAGAAGGAGTTGAGGGGCGAGAAGGTGGAGAAGCAGGGAGCCGAGAAGGAAGGGACAGAGGGTGAGGCGGAGAAGGAAGATGCAATGGAAGTGGACAAGGGAGATTGACGATTGGAGGCAGTACAGGATAAGAAATGTAAGCAGGAAGAGGCAAAAGCAAGGGTCGCTCAAACGATGGCAAGACTAACTGGTCACCCAGCGGAGGAAACAACAAAGGGGGAGGTTAGACCAGCCTCGCACCCGGAGTACGAGATGACAGTAGCAAGGTTGGGAATAATGTCATTTAGTCTACAGTGGGTGGAAAGGTCCTTACATTACCACAGGGAGGCCGATAGTTTGACGATGCCAGTGGACAAGTCGATCCCAGTGGAGAAGGTAGTGGAGCAAGCAGTGGCCGAGGTAGGACCAACGAGGGTAGGAGTTCCAACTTCTACAGTTGAGCCAGAGGTAATGACTACTCCACAGGTAGGTACCTACATGAGCGTGGAGCAGATTGCTGACCACGAATGCACTGTTCAGCAGCTGGAGGCCGAGGGCCACACCATAACTCTGGAGGAAGAGGTGGGGAAGAGCATCCAGCGGTCGGAGAACGAGGGTGGCTCTAAGAGAAAGCGCACCAGCACGAATCTGGAGGACATGACAGAGACGATGCCAAAACTGCTGAGGAAGAAAACGACGACCCGGACTTCTCAGCATAAAGGGGTAAAGAGCAAGGCCTTCGTGGATGACGAGGCAGTGGAAGACAACGCTAGCAGCAAGGCTAGCCAATCGGGAAGCAAGAGTCGTACAGGCACAGAGAGCCAAACTGGCGACAAGTCCGATGCCGAGGTGGAAGAAGTGAGGGCATTGGCGGAGAAAAAGGGTAAGGGTGTGGAGAAAGCCAAGAAGGCTGCGGAGAAAAAGGAGAAAGAGGCGTATGTCTTGCCTAAGGTCCCCTGCAACGTTTGCAGTAAGTTAAACAGGGAGTGCCTATTGGATCTCGAGTAAGTTATCCATTTCTCTTTTCGGAGTTGTTCTGACTTGCTCCTAGGGGAAAGAAAATGGACCACAAGGCGTGCAAGGCGTGTTGGACAAAGAAGGGGAGATGCGAGAACGAGGGAATAATGTGGGGGACTGTAGTCCTGGGGAATGCAGAGGAACGGAGAAGAGGTCTGGAGAAGATGCAGGCCGGTGGTGCTGGGCAGGAGAAATTGGCGGAGGAGTTGCAGATGCAACTGGCGGTGGCGAGCTCGAAGTTAGAGGTCGTGGAGAAACATGCGGATGAATTGTGGACCAAGGGGAAGATGTTTGACGCTGAGTGCAAGATTCTGAGGGACCAGCTGTTCCTAGCAGAGAATGAGCACAACAAGCTGGCGATGCAGCTCAACTCTGGGAGTCCCTTATCGGACTTGCTGATGGAGGCCTTGGGTAAGAATGTCAACATGCACACGGAGTTGATGGGCACGTTGAACAGGTTGATGACAACCATGCAGGCAGCACAGGAGGGTACTCTGGCAGAGACTAATGAGTCCGGGAGTAATGAGGAGGAACAAGAGGAACAAGAAGATGAAGAGTAGTGTACAGTAGGTGGAAAAAATGTAAATACTTGTTTTGTGTGGACTTTAATGATTTTTTTGACGCGAGGAGAACGAAAAGTAAGAGTAAACGATAAAACAGAGTAAAGAGAAACACCTTAGGAGAAAACCAATGCAACTCCACACTTCCATTCTCAGCCCACCTTGTTAAGTATGCAAAGTGACAAATCAGCTATGCTTATTAAACGTAGTGGTCATCATGCAAGTGGTGTTCAGAGAAGCATCAATCTTCAACCTTTGGTCAAGAAGACAGATACAGATATACAACAAACTATAGTGGAGAAACGAAAAATGTAAGCGGAGAAAATCTATGTAACAGAAGTAGAAGGATTAGGCTTATCGGGATAATGAGTGTGAAATTCCTCTATGAGCTCTGTAGCATGTTCTACTTCGGTGGCAGCCAACCAAGTGAGTTCTTTGTCGGTTCCTTCATAACCAGTCCATCGGACTAAGTAACGAAGAGGACATTTCTTGAACCGGCGATCTAGCTTGGAGTCGCAGATCTCACTGATCTCGAACTCGATATCTCCGTCAATTTCCACAGGGGGAGGCAGAGCTATCTCTCGACCAGGGATAGTGTTTTCAACTGCAGGCTCGAGCATAGAAACATGGAATACAGGGTGTACAGCTTGGAAATTGGAAGGGAGTCTAAGGGTGCGGGAGTGGGTACCATTTTCAGCAATGATCTTGAAAGGACCGTAATACTTTTCAGCCAATTTCTTGGAAGGGTGAGTGGTGTTAAAGAACTTAGCACGGACGAAGGCTTTAGTTCCAACTTTGAACTCCGGGGCAGGCAAGTGACAGTTGTCTGCTCCAACCTGATAGCACTTCTGAGCAAGTGCTATTTCGGCCTTGAGGTTTTCATGAAGTTTCTGGAGGTCCACGGCGTAGTCCCTAGCATGAATGGAGGTAACGTCACATTTGGGGTAGACTGTAATCTGTGGATGATAACCCTTATTGGCGAAGAAAGGAGTCATATTAGTGGTCAAACTCAGTGTATTGTTATACGTGAACTCAGCGATGGGGAGGAGATCAGCCCAGTTGTCCTGCTGGTAATTGCAGTAGATGCAGAGGTACTGTTCTAAGACTTGGTTAATGTGTTTGGTTTGTCCGTCACCTTCTGGATGGGATCCGGAGGTAAAGTGTAGGTTAATGTCGAGAACCTTACCAAGAGACCAGAAGAAGTGGGAGATGAACTCCGAACCACGATTGGAGGTAATGTGGCTGGGAACACCGTGCTTAGAGAATACGTGCATGACAAAGAGCTTAGCGAGCTGGGCAGAGGTAATGGTATTATGACAAGGGATGAAGATAGCTTGCTTGCTAAGGCAGTCAACAATAACTAGGATTGAATTGTACTTATCAAATCCAGAGATGGGAAGCATTTCAATAAAGTCCATAGAGATAGAGTTCCATGGGCGCTCCAGAATAGGGAGTTGCTTCAAGGTACCATAGGGACGGTGATGCTGTGGTTTAGACCATAAGCAGATGGTGCAAGACTTACAATAGTCCTTGACATAAGTACGGAGTCCAGGCCAAGTATATTCCCATCAAATATTATCCAAAGTCTTGTTCTGACCAGGATGTCCAGCGAGTAAATGATCATGTTTGTACTGGACAATGTGAAGGCAGAGAGAATTGTCATCTGGGACATAAATCCGGTTGTCGAGGCGGAGTAAGCCATCTGAACCAACAGACCAACGATTAGTGGGATTGCGAAGGTGGATGGATGCGACAGTGTCTAGGGGTTGGGCAGTGAGGATGTCGTGGTGGAGTTGCTCAACATCCATAATAATGCTGGCACGGAGAACAGGATGAAGGAGTGTGGTGGCACAGATAGAGGCAATGAGCTGTTCTTGGGTAAAAACAGGGCAAAAATTGTGCAGATTGACTTTGGCATAGTCGTTATTCCTCCCTTTAGGGTAGACGTCCCATCGTCTAGTTAAAGTGTCAGGTTTCGCACCAAGTTTCCCTGGGTGGAAACGAATAACCAGATTGAACTGAGACAGGTACTCTGACCAACAAGCCTGACGGCGAGTGAGAATCTTGGTGGTGGAGAAATACTCTAAGTTTTTATGGTCAGTAACCACATCAACCGGAGTACCAGAACCTTCCAAGTAGTGTTGCCAGACATGAAAAGCTTCAAAAATAGCTAGGAGTTCCTTGTTGTGGGTGTTGTAATTCAGTTCAGGAGCAGTGAAAGTATGGGAATGGAACGCAATAGGGTGAATATCGCCATCATCAGCAACAATTGAGAGGATTGCTCCGAGAGCGTAGTCGGAGGCATCAGTTTCTACAATGATCTGGGCATCAGGGACCCAATGAGTGAGTACAGAGGCTGTAGTGAAGGCATCCTTAAGTTTCTCGAATGCCGAACGGCAAGCCAGAGAAAAGTCCCACTTCAAACCCTTGTGGGTAAGACGAGTGAGAGGCACTACTATATCGGAGTAGTGCTGGATAAAGCACCTGTAGAAGTTGGCGAACCCAAGGAAAGACTGAACGTCTTTAACCTTCTTAGGTTTGGGCCAATCCCTAATGGTTTGGACTTTATCCTGGGACATAGTGAGGCCACCCGGAGAAAGGACGTAACCTAAGTACTCAACAGATTCAGTGTGGAATTCACACTTGTCCACCCGGGCATAGAGCCCATGTTGGCATAAACACTTGAGGACTTCTTTAACATGCTGTTTGTACTCGTCAAGACTATCGGAGTAGATTAGTATATCATTGAGGTAGACTGTAATACACACATCAAGCATGTCCTTGAAGATGTCATTCATGAAATGTTGGAAAGCTGCAGGTGCATTGGTGAGTCCAAACGGCATTACTAGCCATTCAAACAAGCCATAGCGAGTGCGAAAAGCGGTCTTCCACTCATCTCCATCAGCGATGCAGACTAAGTGGTAAGCGTGGCAAAGATCAATCTTGGTGTAGATTCTAGCCTTGCGAGGAGAGTCAAGGAGGTTGGAAATAAGGGGAAGGGGATATTGATCTTTTTTGGAGATTGCATTAAGCCCATGGAAATTGACACAGAGTCGAAGGGATCCATCTTTCTTCCGGACAAAGAGCACTGGTGCTCCGTGTGGAGAACAAGAAGGACACATGAGTGTCAGCCAATATGATCATGAAAAGCCCTGGTTTTTTTGATCACCATGATCATAAAAGCCAGGGCTTTTTTTGATCACCTACTATTGTATATTTACTAATGAATATATGGGTTACTAATGAATGTCATGGTGATCATAGGTGATCATGCCATGTTTTCAAGTGCATATTAGATAGTAGGTCATTTCAAGTGTGTATTCACTTATTATTACTACTAAGTATTCTGGAGGTGATCATAAGTGATCATAGGTCATTTCAAGCACATATTCACTTATTATTACTACTAATGATTTTGGAGGTGATCATAGGTGATCATAGGTCATTTCAAGTGTGTCTTCACTTATTATTACTACTAATCCTTCTGGAGGTGATCATAGGTGCATTTCAAGCACATATTCACTTATTATTATTACTAATTATTCTGGAGGTGATCATAGGTGATCATAGGTCATTTCAAGCACATATTCATTTATTGTTACTACTAATCATTCTGGAGGTGATCATATGTGATCATAGGTCATTTCAAGCACATATTCACTTATTATTACTACTAATCATTCTGGAGGTGATCATAGGTGATCATAGGTCATTTCAGGCACATATTTACTTATTATTACTACTAATGATTTTGGAGGTGATCATAGGTAATCATAGGTCATTCCAAGTGTGTCTTCACTTATTATTACTACTAATCATTCTGGAGGTGATCATAGGTGATCATAGGTGCATTTCAAGCACATATTCACTTATTATTTCTACTAATCATTCTGGAGGTGATCATAGGTAATCATAGGTCATTTCAAGCACATATTCACTTATTATTACTACTAATGATTCTGGAGGTGATCATAGGTGATCATAGGTGCATTTCAAACACATATTCACTTATTATTACTACTTATCATTCTGGAGGTGATCATAGGTGATCATAGATCATTACAAGCATGTATTTACTTATTATTACTACTAATCATTCTGGAGGTGATTATAGGTGATCATAGGTGCATTTCAAGCACATATTCACTTATTATTTCTACTAATCATTCTGGAGGTGATCATAGGTGATCATAGGTCATTTCAAGCACATATTCACTTATTATTACTACTAATCATTCTGGAGGTGATTATAGGTGATCATAGGTGCATTTCAAACACATATTCACTTATTATTACTACTTATCATTCTGGAGGTGATCATAGGTAATCATAGGTCATTTCAAGCACATATTCACTTATTATTACTACTAATGATTCTGGAGGTGATCATAGGTGATCATAGGTGCATTTCAAACACATATTCACTTATTATTACTACTTATCATTCTGGAGGTTATCATAGGTGATCATAGATCATTTCAAGCATGTATTTACTTATTATTACTACTAATGATTCTGGAGGTGATCATAGGTGATCATAAGTGCATTTCAAGCACATATTCACTTATTATTACTACTAATCATTCTGGAGGTGATCATAGGTGATCATAGGTGCATTTTAAGCACATATTCACTTATTATTTCTACTAATCATTCTGGAGGTGATCATAGGTGATCATAGGTCATTTCAAGCATGTATTCACTTATAATTAATACTAGTGATTCTGGAGGTGATCATAGATGATCATGCCTTGTTTTTAAGTGCATATTAGCTTATTATTGGTACTAATAAACAGTCACATGCCAACAATTTATATTGTAGTATTGATATAATGGAAAAAGTACATGAGGCATATATACATATATTCTGAACTATACTAGTACTATGTTTGTTGGCATTATTCCTAACCTACTTGATCAAATAGATCCAAATTATCTTCAAATGTTGCATCTTGCTCATCTTCCCAATCTTCTTCACTATCATCACTAACTTCTTCCTCTGAGCTTTCAGAGCTAGATTTGGCATGTGAAGATAAAAGTACATTTGATGTAATATATTTTTTACTCCAATCTGGCATGTAGTTGTCTCTTTGGAAAGCAGGTAGCCACCACTCAGCACAGCTCTTAGCTAACATCTTACAAATTGATGCTTGCTTTAAAGCATATGCCATAACACCTTGTTTTATATCAGAACCAATATTTTTTTCATTGTTTCTTGTTTTGCATATGTTTCCCCACCATTTTTCTTTCCACTCATAATATTGAATAATATGTCTCATCTTCTCTCTAAGAATATGTAATTCTTCCAACCATCTGTCTCTTCTGGCATGAGATTTTGCCCATTCCACTCTTAAACTATCATTTACTTCATTTTCACTATTATCTCCCTTGGAAGATGTGCGAGATACAAGCCATATCCATGACATTACATGTCGACCATTGCTTGATGAATCATTAGGTTCATATTCTGGTCCTTTCAAATCCTCTTTTTTAAGCTCAAGTAAATATTCTTTCCATTCTCCATTTGGATCAAGTTTAGCCACTGCTGAACGTGCCAATCGATATTGATCAGCATAAACTTTTACTCTTGCTTTATATTTTGCATGCAACTTCCGCATGCAAGTATTTGACTTATTTCCAGTTCCAGATGTATTAAGCCTCTTAAATAACCGCACAGTTGAGGTTATTCATAAATGGCGTCGAATTTCAGCTAATGTATCATGGGCTAGTGCAAGCCTTAATTTTAGTTCTGAATCAGCTGCTTTTTTTATTTCTGAGTTAGCATGTAATTGAATTGGAAGAGATGAAGGAAGATATAATGGAAGTAACTCAGTTTTAATGTTGTCACCACTATTATTAATTGATGTGGATGCTAATAGATCAGCTACTTCTGGCATATAGACTATTTGAACTTCTTGCCAGTTTTTAATGTGTGTGCTAAGAGCAATGTGTTTTTCTTCAATATCAGCTAACTTAGTTGATGTTGGTTTATTTCCCAGCTTTGAAATCTCAAGTTTAAGTTTAAATCTATTAAATAATGTCAGTTTCTGTACAGTTCTTGTAACTTTTGACATACTGTTGCTCTTCCAACTCAAACCCAACAAGTAAAAGTTTTGTCAAGGTCATTTTATGTTTTGGGGTGATTCCTTTTTTAGCATCTGAAGCTTCTTCATGTGTAAGCTCAAGTCTCACATCTTGCAAAGTGGTTGCTTAACAATATATTAGCTTCATTTTAGTATAAAATTTTAACTTACTGCACTCTGGTTCATCATATGGATTTGGATTGGTGTGGTCAAGATTCCATGCTATAAGTTGAGACTCCCACTTAGCTGTGACACTAGGTAGAAATGTAGCATTGAATTTATCAAATATATCTTTTTGCTTTTTACTCATTTGAACAGCTTCATTATATTTTTTAAGAAAAAGTTTGCCTATAGTAATCAATTCATATATATATCACATAGCAAAGTGAAACACTAATGAAAGCCAATTGACTTTTGAAAGTTCCAGTCAGTCCAATGGTCATTGAGCACTTCATGACGTGCTGCTGGACCCATTTCACGTGTACTTGGATGAAGATGATTGCTACTGGACCAAGTAGTTTCAACTTCCTCCCCACAAGTTCTACCAGCCCCTGGCATATATGCCAATGCAAAATTACTACGACATGAACTTCCATGACCATTTATATGCCAAGAAGGAACTCCAACATCAATCTTTGTATTTGGAGAAACTCTCATAGACTCAGGGTATGAATTTATTCATTGCCATAAATTTTTTGACCACTGACATCCAATATCATATGTGATCATAATCCATGGAAGATTAACACTAGCAAGTGTTGAAAGTAAAATGTAGTCAATGTTGCAGTATCTATCAAGGTTATAAATATTAAAATTGTAATGGTTAACAATTTATACTTGCCGTTCCCCTTTCTGTAAATCACCAGCACCATTAGGGCGAATTAAGGTATGTCTGGAACAAATTACAAGTCCTGTTCCAGTCACTGAATGACCTGGAGCTGAGCGTATTCCAGCTTGAAGAATTGCATCATGAGCTGAATCACAAGTGTTGATCTATTGAAATTTATTAGATTTGTGTAAAGAAAAGGCATATTACATACTTCTGGATTTTCAATGTGATTTCCAAGGTGTTCTTGATAACTTTTATCTTCAACAAAAGGACCCCACCCAGGCATGAGCTCAATGTCCTGAATGCCACGCTCCTTGCAGCTCAACTTAAAATTTGCATCAATTGCCAAATACATAACATACAAATATCTTTAAAATAATTAATTAAATCACTTCAAGTATGATAAACTAGGCATACCTCATTGATTCTGTTGTTTCCCAGCCCTCAGGAAGATTTTTCTCAGGATGAGGACATGCAGGGCATTCCACTGTAAGCTCCCCTAACTTTGTACCCATAATACCCTCAGTAGATTGACCTCGGCCACCTCGCTTACACATGAAAAGAATTCTCCACATTTGTACTATATTTTTAAATTCATTGTAGCAATTCTATAAATATGTTAGTACATGTGCAGTTTGAAAGTTTTATCTTTACTGCTCACAATTTCATTTTCCAACTTGCACTTATCAGTTTTCCAGCAAAGGGTATAGTACCAGTCATACAAAGAAGTCTTTCCTTGCAGTGTAAGTTCATGGAATGTTTCAAGGCATTCAAATGTAACTACAGTTTGAGGTCTTACAAAACTTGCTGGAAACAAATGAGCCCGCAATAATTGTGTATATCGTGGAATGGGTTCAGGTCTGCAATTACAGAATGAAATTGAAACAGAATGAACTCCAGTGATATCAACAACAATCATATTGGTTGTAGCACTGTCTGCATTCAAACAGGCTGCTCCTCCATGTCCAAGTTGAATTTTAAGTCCAATATTTTTAAGTGATTCCTTCACAAAATATTGCCCATTCCACTTCTGAGAAGTTGTAAGCTTTAAATAATACACAGTAATAAGCAATCTATCTCACCTCTACTCTGTGAAGTGGTAAATGTGTATGTTCTCTTTTCATACAATTTTTGCATCGTAGTAAACCTCCATGAAAGCAATCAATGCATTTATAAATACCACTTTCTTTCTCACACACTGAACAATTTTCTTCATTGATATAATCTCCCTTGCCATCATGGCAAAGAAGTTCATCAAGAAATACATCTCTAAATTTCAACCACTCTGTTAGTTTTGCCTATGTAATTGATTTAGCTGCTTTGTTACATTATTCAATTTTTTCTGCTTACTGATGATTTTTGATTACATTGCCGCTTAGGTTGTGAGGACTGATCATGACTGGATTCAACTACTAATATCTGTTCTTCATGATGATCATCAATCTCCATTTCCTGAAATGACTGCTCATTATTTTGTGTTATAGTCTCTTCCAGTACAGAATGCTCAATAGTATGCTTTCTCTGTGACACCTTTTCAATTTTATTCTTGCTTTGGCCTTCTTTAATAACAATTGATGAGATGTGTGATGTTCTGTGAGCTGCACTAGCAGTTTTATTCCTTTTTAATACTTAACTTGATTTGTTTGCACCAACTGTAAATGATGTGATACGAGATAAAGTATGAGCTAAGCCTGTGCTAGTGCCTTGATTTTGACTTAATGTCTGACTTGATTCACCCACACCAGTAGTATGTGATGTAGCATGGGATGAGGGATATGGCACACTAGAGCTTTTATTTTGATTTAATGCTTGGGCAGATTCATGAGATTGAGCAGTTGGATGGAACTGAATAGAAATATTAGAAGATCTTGCACTTGATGAACTCTGTAACCGTTTTTGACTAGTTGCTGATCCTTCAGGTGCACTTGAAGAACCATGACACTTTCGAGCCATTATAATAACAGACAGTGGGTGATAGGAAGAAATAGAGTGGATAGTGAGTGATTGAGTGAAAGGAAGAGTTCAAAAATATGCAATGTTCATTTTATAATGTTTGCACCAATTTCATGCATGTACCTTTAGACCTTTGGTATGTCTTTGAAACCCCCCTACCCATATCATGCGGTCGATAGCAAGTGAAAATTTGCAACATTTCTGCCAAGTTTGCACTGGTATGTCTTCGAAATTCCCTTACCCATGTAATCATGATGCGGTCGATATCAAAGTAGACCAAATGACCCTCATCTATCAGACCACGAGGCGCTAGTGTGCACACAGCTTCTTTGATAAGGCATACTAAAGCGAAGGGTCAGAATATATTAATAGGCCTCGATCAATCAGAAAGGTCACCGGGTGATGCCACCTGTCAATGCCATGTGTCGTGTCTGTGCGTGTCAACACGTCAGCAAAGAGCTTTCATTCCCACTGCACATGTGGATTTTACAACTCACCCCCCACTCTGGCCTCTTCACTATCACCCCCTTACACTGTGTTGTTCACTGTCACCTCCAGACCGAGTGCACGAACTACATGGCAAACGCACTCTATTCGGATGATATGTAAGAATGCTTTCTCCCTCTCCCCTCCTTCCTCGCTAATCTACATTATACATAGAAATTGATAAGAACGAGAGACTCGTATAGTATGTCCCTCTCTCCCTTCTCTCCCACCATTATACAAGATACTAACACAGCATGATACCAGCCCACCAAAAACAAAACCCATCTCAACAATTGATAACCCATTTTATGACAGCATACCCCGCATTACAGCAAAATAGAAGTGCATGCAGCTCCATGTGCATGAATAGGCGCAGTGGGAGAGGGAGGAGGAAGGTGCATAGGAGTGCTAAAAAGTTCATTTGTTTCTATTTTTTCTCGCTTCAAGAAAGGATATGCTGATAATTATATGATAGGAACATGAAACTGTTAAGCTTCAGTGCAGATGAAGAAGCAGATGTACTGTCCTCCTCAAGTCTCCCTCCTGCCACCATTATGGAGAATGGAACCCCCTCTCGATTCCTGTCCCCCTCTTGCTGCTGTTTATCTGCTGGCGTATGTATGGACAATTGAAACTCAATAATCTGTCCCTCGCTCTCGAGTCTTTCCCATCTCATGGCTGTTTATCTGGTGGCATATAGACAGAGAATGGAAACTAGACGCTCTGTCTCTCTCGAGTCTCCCGTCTCACAGCTGTTCATCTCCTGGCATATGTACAGAGAATGGAATCTTGAAGCTCGATCCCTCTCGAGTCTCCTCCCTTTCACTGTCGGTACATTGAATGGAATTGAAGCTCGACCTCTTGACCTCTCGCTGTCGTTTCTCCCAGTATACATACGAAGAATGGAATCTTGAAGATGTATGTGTACATGTGCTGAATCCAATGAAGTTCCATCACTGTTGAGTGTCACGCCTCTCACCGCCTGTTTTCTCTCCTTCACAAAGTGCATCATTCGGCTTGGTGTCAAAGCAGGGGGGCTGGGAAGCTGGTACATTTCTCTTCACCCCCCTTGTCCCCTTTCTTTTTTTGTTCTCTCTTTCCACCAGTTCTTCATTATAAACTTGTCTCCTTTGTTTCTCCCTTTGTTCCTTTCATTTTGTAACCCTGAAGCTAACAGTCTTTGAAGGCAGAGTGCTACTATGCATGTGTATCAGAAGGACAATATGGGAAGCATGGAATGACATGAGGGGGATATGTAGCTATAGCCTATCATGGAGGAAGTACTGGTGTTTCCCAGTATAATACTTATAATTCGATTATTCCTTTTATTTTCACTTTTATATCTAATTGACTATTCATACTGACTACAACCTACTATATTTTCATTTATATTTACCCAATTTTGCTTCACGCCATCCAATGCATTGGGTTTTGTGCTCCCTTTCTTATTTTCAATGGACTTAGAGACTCCGCGCGGCTTAACCAAATATTGGGAAGTCAATGCCAAACACCACGTGACTTTGCCTACGTGCTGTCATGTCGCTTTCAACGTGTCTCGATTATTCCTCTGTTTTACTTATGGCTTTTCTCCATCTTCTCACTATCTAGGCCTCGAACCTTCGCCCTCAAAATTGTGTAAGGTGAAGTTTGGATCTTCTTGGCACAGTGTGCCCACCAGACTGCTCAAAGGCTAGGGTTTAGGGTTAACCACCCACTCGTTACCCTCTTTCTTCCTCAAGACTTTTGCATTGGCGACGACTCAAGACCAGACATTCAATCACTGGAGTGCGGCGACTGGACTGCTGCTCTCTGCTTATATCTTTATCATTGGTGGAAGGATCTTCACATTGAGGTTTTGGGACAATAATTATCCGTTGGTCTTGATTCCTTCTGATCATCTTTCAATCTTTCCTCTTATATTTCTTTACCCTCTTTCGTTATCGCTCGTATATCTAGGTATTGTCTTTGTCACTGTAATTACGAGTACTCCGATGGCCGAAGGACCTCACTGAGCACCCCACTGCCATCCATATGCATGTTGAGCCGCAGCCTAGCCCACTGCACTGCTACCTTGGAGAGGGTAGCAGTTTTCTCACCTTTGCTCCAGCGTCATGATTTGTAGTTGCATCCAGTGTGTGTAGCCACGTAGTTCGTAGGTCCTAAAGGGTGTTCGTAGCGGTGAGCTCTATTAATTCTTTTTTATATATAAATGAACAGTCTCTTACTACCATATCTTCTTTACCTTACTGAATTCCGTTTTTGTTTGTATTATCATTCTTTTTTTTATACATTTCACACTCCTTCATGTACCTATTCCATATTCTGGGCTCTGGCAATGTGAGAGGACACGTGTGCTATTCCTTTCACCATGCTGTACATATATATAGTTTAGGAAACACTTATGGGAAGTTCACCTCCCTTTTGGACGTCATCTTTGCATGCACCCACTAAGTTTAACTGAGCTAAGAAGTCGATTGGAAGTGTCAACACCACACTGCTACTGGGAATCTGTTGAACTAAGTGTTCAACTTACTGTTAATTCACTAAATACTCTATTCTAGGATTAGTGTGTACCGCCTACTAGGCCAGGTGCGACGCTCGCCACACATCTTCAAGTTATCTCCTCCACACTATGGGAGGCCATTTGGCGGCATGGAGCATCGTGTTAGTAAGAGAGATAAGTTTTCAATAACATATGTTGTATATCAGTAGTAAATATAACAATTATTTTCTTTCTTTCATTTTACCCAAGTTTTATGATGAGGAAAATGTGTTCTATATATGTATGGTCCACATACATTGTAATGAAAGCCAGAGGTTTAAAATTATGAAGTATAAGTGAAGTTCCCAACATGAGATTCCAATGATTGTTCTAATGCAGCACATATATAAGATCCATAGTTACACTATCAGGCAGTTTCATACTGTCCAAAGATATGGGCACTATATCTGTGGTAACAGCTACAATGTCAATTCGCTGACTTTTGGAAAGTGTGTTCCAGGTGCTGCTATCGAGCCAATAACTTAGACAGCCTCAACAACCTCAACTTAAGTCTCAACAGCTCCCAACTAATGCGACGACTAGCCAATAGCAACAAACAGTTTGACCGGCTGCACTGTTGGGGGTCCCTGGTACAGTTCTTACCAACAGACATCCCAGTTAAAGCAGCTTTGGTCTTTGCAGAGCAGTTTTTACTACTACTATGTTCTAATTATGATTTTTGTTACATGAAGGAGACTAGTAACTACTTATTGCAAATATTCTGCAGAACAAAGTCGATATGACTCTGCTCCATTTTGATGGCTCTGAAGCAAGCTCACATTGAAGTTCAAACTGGAAAAAATAAGTCAGCTCCTGGATTTGGAGGCTGAATGCTTCCACTTAACACACCATGGTGCAGTAACCCAACAATCCCTTCAATGATAGAAGCCGAAGCCATTCAACCATCTAATCAACGTTATCTCGCACATCTGAAGACGTTCCAGATACAATTACATAATCACGCATCACGCTGAAATAACGCGTCCATACGTGTTCCACTCGTCTCAACTTATCCTCCTCTCCCCGCTCGCCCTGTCCTGCACTTTCCTCAAAATGTACATCTTCATGCACCACTCCGACACCATACCCAGTTCTAGGGATCGTTTCGACTCACCAAGACCTCCCTGCCGCCACTCGCAGTCCAAACCCTGAGTTTTGACATCAGAAACTTTACATGAACTCAACACTATTCCTTATAGTGGACTCCCCGAACTACCTCCAATTTATTCATCATGTTTCAGCTATGTTACACTATTTATTATTCATTTTAATCCGAGATTGTCACTCACTAGTGTCCCGGAGTGACCTACTCTTTTCTGGTTTAGTTGTTCACTGTATTTTCTACAGCTTGGCTAATCAACTTTTACACTATCTCATACTCAAAGTCTAAGTCTACAACACCGTCTCAACCGTCTCACCATTCACTTTCCCAATTTAACACTTATGCCATCACTCATTTTCTCTAGAACTTCGTATTGAAGTTCTATCCCTCTCGTTACATCACAAACTCTCATTTTACCGCTCTGACTCCTTTCCCCTCACATTAGAACACCCCAGTCGGACGAACATCTCGACGACTTGCAATATTTGTCTTTGTGAGGTACGCTCAACTGCACTTTCACCTCTTCAACCACATACCCCCTTCCACATTGACATCATTCACAACACCCATAGACTTCATACTTCTATGGTAACATACCATGCCGCATTCATGGACAACAAAAGGGCAACGACTATGGCTTGATGCTAGATTACCTGGGTTTATTGATGCAAAGGCCAATGGTATGACAACATGTTGGCTTGCAGACTTATACGTCAATTACTTGCAACAGTGGGGTATGCCAACTCCAAGCAAGAGGGAAAAGTGTGAGTGGGGTGCAAATGCAAAGAATAATAAGTGGACAAAGAGGTGCAAAGTAAGTGACAGCACTTAAGAAACATTATTCATACTTGTAGACTCACAATTTTGCCCAATCATAGCAACTGAGCAGGTGGTTTCATAACAGCATTCACAATTCAACTACCCCAATGCAAGGTATTCTCAAACAGTCTGAAAAGTGGACATTACAAGAGTGGCAGGTCTACAGGAACTTATACATTGATTATCTTAAGCCCTTATTGGAGGACGCATGGCAAAGGTACCTTTCAACGTTGCCAGCGAACTCCAAGAATGTGAAGTCACAATTCGAAATCGAGAACACTCTCATTCGCCACCATTATGCCAATGAAACCGCAGATGTTATAGCAGAAGTCCAAGAAATTCATGCAGCAGCATGCAAAAGAAGCCAGGTAACTATTGATGACATGGATACTGACAAAGACTGTAACAAATGGTATGAGAAGTAAGTTTACTACAGATAATGTTGAGATTGTAGCTTTTCACTTACATGCAATATGTAGATCAATTAAGCAGTTGCGTGCAACACTTTCTTCAATGATAGAAGAATTTTCGAAGAATACTGGCTGGAAATTCACAGTTTTGGCAGGTGGACCTCGTCCACTTTATGGTGGGGATATGGAAACTATGATGTAAGTCAATGTTACCTTGGCTTATTGTCTTTCGTGGTACTCACCATACACGATCATGCAGTTTTCACTGTGGCATGGATAAAAATAACGATACATGGGAATCAAAGATGGGGAGCACTATTTTCACAAAAGAAGTTAGTGACAAGTTTGATGATTTCCTTCGTGGATGCTTTTGTAAGTACACTACAATGTGATTTAATATTATCTGGTGCTTACTTGTGCTAATGAATATGCCCAGCTGTAGATGATTGCAAATCTCGAAGCCTTGAAGGAAGTCTGGGACATCACTCAGTCACACCAACTTCTGCTGGTACTTACGATGGTGACGATGGTGAGGGTGAAGTAGATGAGGAAGCAGGATGTGAATATTGAGCAGTAGGGCCCACACTGCCAGCTGTCGGACAGGATACTGCCCCTGATGGCCACTCTATGTCCCAACACCCACCACCGAGTCTCACAAAAACAGTCAAACATTCCAAGAAGTCAAAGAAAGCCCAGAAAGATCCTTCTGGGATTCTACCTGATGCTTATCACAAATCTGGACAGCTAGCGTGAGCTGTAATTCTCTTCTTTTCTGTGTACTCGAGCTAATCACTTGCATCAATTAAATTCATAGAAATACCTCACAGTCACCCAGCCCTGAACCCAACAACAGGAACGAACTTCACACACATGTTCAAAGGTACATATGGATTCTAGGTGCTTAGAGTATGTCTTCGTTGTCTGACCATAACTTTCTATTGTACCAGCACCATGCCTCACCAACCTGCCAATGCTGCAAGCACAGAGGAAGCCATGTTGTATGTTACAGTCTTCAAGTCTCCTTACCGGATGTTCAGATTAACTTCTTTCACTTGACAGGTATACCGACATTGGCAATGGGGATCATTCACCAATGTAAGTCCGATGTCACATAATAAATTTAACCATATATGTATTATTATCTATTTCAGATAGAGATAGCTCAATTGCTGGCGCCAGTGATGACATCGAAGCACTACCAGACTATGCGCAACTGTACATTCAGTATCTCTGGGATGTGTCATCAGATGTACAGTGGAGATTGCTTGTCAAAGAATGGAAACGATTTGAGTTAATGAGCCCAGACAGAAGTGTAAGTTACCACTTTTACTCACATTTTAATCTTTAATTGTTTTTAATTCTAACATATGATGTAACCAGGCTTTTCCTACGAAACACCGCCCAAAGGAAATCACTTGGTGGATCAAGAATCATCGAAGCACGAAAGCTATACCAAATATAGTAGTGGCAAAGTTTGGCAGCACTTGGACTGAATGGTGGACATCCATTCAGCCTAGTTGGCATGTCGAAGATGATGGTAACCTAAACAGGTTACCCCTACCGCCTTCTTGTGAATGGGGGCCATTGTTCTGTGGGGGACCTTTAGGCCTATGCTGTGTAATTATGTCACTGTCCTGGTGGCATAATTCGATTCAAAACACATCGGATAATCACTCTAAAGTAGATTTTTGGAATTCTGTCGACGACGTAACATGGATTTTTCAACAAATCGACACACTTCCCACACTTTTGGGAGCTAAGCAGGATATTGACAGTCCCACTGATTCTAGGAAACCAGCAAAATGGTAAGCACTAACTTCTATCTCCATGTAACATTTTTTAAATTTATACATCATTAATAGCACAAGGAAATAAGTTCTGCAATGGTATATCTATGATCTCTCCTTTGTATATTTCTTTATTTCATTCTACATCAGCATTAGTTTATGCATTGTTTTTCTTTTCTTAAACACATTTTAATTTCGTTTCTTTTAATTCATTTTTCATTACATTTAGGCTGCCTGAAATATGTTCCTTTTAATTCCTATTCCATACAATAATTCTTATACTGCATTAGCCTGATTGAAACACACCTGCCAATCCCCCCCCAACACCACCTACACCTACTCGGTATTCACAATTCTTGTCTTATAATAATTACATATACTTTTAATAGACCAGGCATAGCTTGACCAAATATACGGAAGTCTTTGCCAAACAACACATGGCCTGCCTATGCGCTAGTGCATTCCAACTTCTGCTTGCACCTCAACACGTCTCAGCTACAAACTTTCTGATAATACCCACTGCTTCTGTGTTTTCTCGTCATACTCAGAATTTACAGGCTGTTCTCGGCATCTTTAAAGCGTTCAGTTTACAACTATCGAACGACTCGACAGCTAGAGCTTAGGGGTTTACATGCACTCAACACACCTTTTCCCAGCTCGTTCTAATTGCACATTCAAGGTGACCACCATAGAACGAGGGTAGGGCACTCAGAGTTATCAAAGGACATATTCATCATTGGAAGGAGCTGGGTTCTGTGCCGAGGGAAAGGGATTAGGTTCATGTTGATTCCTTTTTATGTTCTTTTCTACAAATTGTGCACTTTAGATAGATCATGATGAGGACACCATGGTATATAGTCCACTGTTCTCCCTCCTCGTATGCGTCAGACAACGACGCCACGTATACGGCCCTCTCCTCATTCATCCTCCTCCCCTGGGCAATGACAACGGGGACAATCCCAGTGTCTTCGCGATGTCATCGATGCCACGGCAACCCACACCTGCCAACCCCTGCCCCCCTACTTTCCTGTGTTACGGTGGCAATACTGGCAGTGACACCACACCCCTTCTTGCATCATCCAACCCTGTGTTATGATAACAATGCCACTGGCAAGAGCGGTGTCGACGCCACAGCACCCCTCTTCCCTCCACTGCGTCAGGCCGACTAGGATGAAGCTCCCTCCCCCTCCTCCCTCTTCTGTTGTCACAAAGACAACTATGCCACTGGCAAGAGCGGTGTCGAAGCCATGGCACCCCTCTTCTCTCCTCAACTGCGTCAGGCCGACTAGGACGAAGCTCCCTCCCCCTCCTCCCTCTTCCATTGTCACAAAGACAACTATGCTGCTGGAAAGAGTGGTGTCGACGCCACAGCAACCAGCCTCCCTTCCCTCTTCCCTTCCCTGGCGTCACGATGAAGACAATAACGCCACTACATCCAGCTCAACAGTAACGCTGCTGGCGAGAACTACTTCCTCCAGCCCCCGCTCCCATGTCACGACAGCGATGCCTGTCCACCTGGCAAGAATGGCGTTGAAGCGATGTCGTACAGCTCCTTCCACCTCCTTCCTCCACTGTGTTACGATGATGGCAACAATGTCGGTGCCTTGCAATGTCAACCACGCCATGCCAGCTCACTTCTCCCACCCTCTCACACCACCTCCGGCTGTCCTCTTCCACCACTGCACCACCACCACCTTCCTCTTCCCCGCATCTCAATGAGGACAAGAGTGGCATCAACCCATTGTGTACTGTACCCTCCCTCCTCCATGATATCATTGTGCACGACTCTCTTTGCTATGTTAACCAGCCCCCTACCTCTCCCCTGCCTGTGGGTTACTCCTCCCTCATCTTTCCTTCCCCCCCTTGCATCATGATGATGACATCACGTCATTTATCCCCCTCCCTCTTCTGCATTGGCGACAGATGATGACTGGTGTCTTCGCAACATCATTGATAGTGACGCTACACTACTGCCATCACTTCATCCCCCTAGGCATTGTCTCCCTCCACTAATTACCCATCTCCCATTTGCCTGCCTTGCCTCCCACTAGCTGTCTCTCACTACTGCATCTCCAATACCACCTTGTCTCCTCTACTGCTTGTATTATTATTATATTATATTATAATGTATTTGTACTTTACTAATATACATTATTTTTGAATAACTGGTGAGAGTTCAGTGCATGTAGAGTGACACAATATGTGACATTAATATGTACACTACAATGGAAACTGCTACAGAGCTGTGTAACATACAAGGTAGATTTTGATGCTAAAACTAGAGCTGTAGGTGTGATACAGAAGGACTTATCAGGTAAATGGACATAACTTTTGGACTTCACAGCTTTGTGACTTCAGCAATCTTTACCAGAATTTGATGGGTTTATAAAGCCAACAAAGTCCTGCAAAGCTGAGTGACAATTTGTTGATGAATTTAGATGCTAAAATTAGAGCCAGTCAGTATACATAGTTGATAAGCAGCAAAGTAGATTTAAACACTAGAATTAGAGCTCCTGAGCATACAAGTGGAATTGGATGCTAGAATTAGAGCTGTGAGTATACATAGTTGATAAGTATGCAAGGTAGATTTAGATGCTAGAATTAGAGCTGCTGAGCATTGTGGAAGAGGTTACTTGCTTGGCAATATCCTCAACACAAAGAAATGTTGCAAGTTAGTGGACATTTGCCCATTCACCAGTTCTAGCAAGGTACAATTTGAGTTGATATGGGGGGAAACAAAAATCCGAGTTCAATGAGTGTACTAATAAGACTAACTTTTAGAAGATGTTTATTTATTTAGGATTTATTTAGTGCAAAGGGTGTAATAATTGTAAGCTAGAAATAGAGACAATGAATTTAAACACTACATGATGCAATTGCTTTCAGGTATGTCCAGAACAGACTTCAGACTTCAGATTTGTGCTCAGAATCCCAATATCAATTTCAGAATGTACTCTACTGTGAGAATGAAAGACAGCTCATGCAGTGCTTAGGGTATTCTAAAATGGGTTTAACCACTTATATACTGAATTATATAGTAGCAATCTCAAATGCACTGGTATAGGTTAGCTAAGCTTGTATCATACTTCTAAGAATATTACTAAGTATACAGGAGGTGTGAGGATCCCTCCATATGATAAACCATGTGGATGTGCTCCATTTCTAATGTGCATCAAGTGCCACACCTGGTTATTATTAGACATGCATCAGGACATGTGGTAATACATGTGCTAGCTTTGACATTTACTCAGTGACAATGGATCTTGGAGTTACAGTGCAGGCACATCTGATGACACTTTCCAAGTGTCACATATAGTATTAGTGAACATTTAAAACATACATGGAGGCATGTGGTTTCCTGCATAGCTGCATTAATACACAGGAGCAGTACTAATAACCATGACATTAATAACAGATAAAGCCTAGGTTACAAAGGAAACCTCACACTGAGGTATATTCTGAAGACTCATGACTAATCAGACTTGGTACTTGGGACATTACTAGTGGTGCAGGGAGGGTATGGATATGTTCCATAGTAGCATGTTCACAGTTCTACCTTTCTGTATAATCTAGCTATCTAGTACTGGTAATTATACAGAAATTGTTTGGCAGCCCAAATAAATTGCTGTTGTGTCAAATCCCTTAATTCATATCAGATGTGATACATTGACTGGCAGTGCAGGACTCAACCCTAGCCCTTGGACTCCTCCCTTGATAGTGTGCTCAAGCAGAATACTTTAGCTGACAGCTTAGGACTTGCCCCAACTCGTGGACTCTTGGGCTTGATTCACAATAATATATTAATGATACTAAGTGTTTATTATATTTTGAATAATAGCCTTACTATTTAACTAGGCATATTAGTAAATATGTCAATTTAAGTAGCTAATGAATGTGGTATATATGAGTAAGCAACAGCAAGAATGGGGTTTGGTATGGTAGTAATAATATGAATATGTGCTTAAATGATCTATGATCACTTTTGATCACCTTCAGAATGATTAGTAATAATAATAAGTGAATACATGCTTGAAATGACCTATGATCACCTATAATCACCTCCAGAATCATTAGTAGTAATAATAAGTGAATATGTGCTTGAAATGACCTATGTTCACCTATGATCACCTCTGGAATGATTAGTAGAAATAATAAGTGAATATGTGCTTGAAATGACCTATGATCACCTATGATCACCTCCAGAATCATTAGTAGTAACAATAAATGAATACATGCTTGAAATGACCTATGATCACCTATGATCACCTCCAGAATGATTAATAGTAATAATAAGTGAATATGTGCTTGAAATGATCTATGATCACCTATGATCACCTCCAGAATCATTAGTAGTAATAATAAGTGAATATGTACTTGAAATGACCTATGATCACCTATGATCACCTCCAGAATCATTAGTAGTAATAATAAGTGAATATGTGCTTGAAATGACCTATGATCACCTATGATCACCTCCAGAATCATTAGTAGTAATAATAAGTGAGTATGTGCTTGAAATAACCTATGATCACCTATGATCACCTCCAGAATCATTAGTAGTAATAATAAGTGAATATGTGCTTGAAATGACCTATGATCACCTATGATCACCTCCAGAATCATTAGTAGTAATAATAAGTGAATATGTGCTTGAAATGACCTATGATCACCTATGATCACCTCCAGAATCATTAGTAGTAATAATAAGTGAATATGTGCTTGAAATAACCTATGATCACCTATGATCACCTCCAGAATCATTAGTAGTAATAATAAGTGAATATGTGCTTGAAATGACCTATGATCACCTATGATCACCTCCAGAATGATTAGTAGTAATAATAAGTGAATATGTGTTTGAAATGCACCTATGATCACTTATGATCACCTCCAGAATGATTAGTAGAAATAATAAGTGAATATGTGCTTGAAATGATCTATGATCACCTATGATCACCTCCAGAATCATTAGTAGTAATAATAAGTGAAGACACACTTGAAATGACCTATGATTACCTATGATCACCTCCAAAATCATTAGAAGTAATAATAAGTGAATATGTGCTTGAAATGACCTATGTTCACCTATGATCACCTCCAGAATCATTAGTAGTAGTAATAAGTGAAGACACACTTGAACATCACTAAATTTGTGAAGGTCTGATATAGCGGTATGTTTCTCACGAGGTCGACCCAAGATAATGAAGCAGTTGTACTGGGTTATAAGCTAGTAATAACGGAACTAACATAATATACAAAAATCGCAATCTCCTTGACATATCACACTATGTGCATCTGTAGTTATGAGATTCTTGTCAGGTTGGATGCGCGTTATAACCGATGATCATTTCATTCGCATATTTTACATAACTTACAAGTTATATATATAGTCTCATATCCCGAACATTGAGATAGCAATGTAGCATGTTTCATTCCGCAAAGCCAACACAAAGCAGCTGTGAACAAGCCGTGAATGTGATCAACATGCCGTGGCGGCCGAACCAGACGTATTTAGAATTGCCGAAGTATCCGAACGCCTGTAAGCTCAACTAACCCCCTCACGCACGCCCTTTTATTCCAAATGCAGACCTTAACGGAATGGGCAAGATGTGGATCATCCGGATGTCTTGGGTCGAGACTAAGTACTAGTACAAATTGAGTACAATTGGTATGAACACCAGCGAACACCTGTTCAAGTTCCGGCAGGGACCTATCCCTCCCAAATTGAGACAATTATAAGCGCATACCCTCATATCCCATACCTCTCAGCATCCCCAATACAGGAATCACCTAGCAGATGCAAAGTGTGACATACCTTGGCGTTCTAGCTGCATAAATACTTTGGGCATTCCACTTCCCATTTCTCCAGCCAATATCCACTCTCTCGTACAGCACCCTCAATATCACGAAGTCCCTCCCCATAGCTGCAGCTTTATTTGGCCATGCACACATAGCGATACAGGTAAGTCATTGCTGAACCATGTTGAATACTCGGTAGTATCTGAAGCTGCTAATGTTCAGAATTCCTGGAATCGCACCTAACAGAGCCGCATCCAACCTACTTGGTCTATAACGTTGCAGGAGTTGGAGAAAATGAATATATACTTATTCTGGGTCGCAGTAAGTATGTTAGTTGCACTTCTATTCTTTATCAATGCTAATTTGTTAATGAATTCTTCTTCTGATAGGCGCAGGAACTCCAGCTTACCTCGATAAGAATATCACCACTTTATACTTCACATTCACCTGTATTCACCCCCAGCTAGTTGCAGATAACTCATATCAAGTATATATTAGACTAGTACTTGCTTGTACATAGAATAAACGTGCTCAATATATCTTATTTTACATTCATGTTTGTTCATATCATTATCAAATTATATGAATCATATATTCCACTCGCAAATTGCAACACACGTACAACTGAGCACCGACCTTATACTACTCTCATCTTGTCAACATCATCTTATAACTTCCTCATGACCGTCTCCAACCCGTATGAAGACGCATGAGCTACCGTACGAATTACGAAATTTGGTGCTGCTGTACATGGCAGTATCCTGCAGTATCATATGCCGTAAGGTTTATGTCAGCTCATACCACTTACGGTAAATTATACTGCATTATAACGGTACACGAGACTCTCCCAAATTTAGTGATGAAATGACCTATGATCACCTATGATCACCTCCAAAATCATTAGTAGTAATAATAAGTGAATATGTGCTTGAAATGATCTATGATCACCTATGATCACCTCCAGAATGATTAGTAGTAATAATAAGTGAATATGTGCTTGAAATGACCTATGATCACCTATGATCACCTCCAAAATCATTAGTAGTAATAATAAGTGAATATGTACCTGAAATGACCTATGATCACCTATGATCACCTCCAAAATCATTAGTAGTAATAATAAGTGAATATGTACCTGAAATGACCTATGATCACCTATGATCACCTCCAGAATGATTAGTAGTAATAATAAGTGAATATGTACTTGAAATGACCTATGATCACATATGATCACCTCCAGAATGATTAGTAGTAACAATAAATGAATACATGCTTGAAATGACCTATGATCACCTATGATCACCTCAAGAATGATTAATAGTAATAATAAGTGAATATGTGCTTGAAATGCACCTATGATCACCTCCAGAAGGATTAGTAGTAATAATAAGTGAAGACACACTTGAAATGACCTATGATCACCTATGATCACCTCCAAAATCATTAGTAGTAATAATAAGTGAATATGTGCTTGAAATGATCTATGATCACCTATGATCACCTCCAGAATACTTAGTAGTAATAATAAGTGAATACACACTTGAGGTGACCTACTATCTAATATGCACTTGAAAACATGGCATGATCACCTATGATCACTATGACATTCATTAGTAACCCATATATTCATTAGTAAACATACAATAGTAGGTGATCAAAAAAAGCCCTGGCTTTTATGATCATAGTGATCAAAAAAACCAGGGCTTTTCATGATCAAATTGGCTGACACCCCTCAAGGACGGATGAAGCCAATCTGGAGATGTTCGTCAATGAACTCTCGTAGAGAGGCCAACTCGGACTGCAAGAGTGAATATACAGTACCGACTGGAGGAGACGTACCTTCCTCCAAGTTGATCCAGAGATTGTAAGGGCAATGTGGAGCAAGAGTGTCTGCTTGTGTTTTGCTGAAGATGTCAGCGAACTCATGGTATTCTGGAGGAATACTAGAAAGGTCCACGGCTTCTGCAGCCATGGCAGTGGCAGAAGCTGAAACTACGGCACTGACTTGTATCCTAAACATCTGCAAGCCTGCGAGTTTACTAGCCCGGAGAAAAGCTGCAGTGTTAATGAGCGAGATACTAGAAGGTGGACTATTGTCCAATGGAGGAACAGAAGACGAAGCTGGTGATGGAGGGTTTTGCAAGGAGGCAGATGCCTTCAGTGCAGGTGTCGACAAAGACGGAGAAGATTCTCCTAGAACCAGGGTTTGGAAGCCAAGTATACGTCTCTCAGTCTGGTCAATCAACGGATTGTGTTGGGAGAGCCAGTTAAATCCTAATACCACGGAGCAGGAAGAATTGAGCAGAGTTATATAGAATGAAATATCCATGCATTCACCAGTAGGAAACGTTACAGATAATAATATACTCTCTGTAAGTATGGAGTTAGAAGTACCATCAAAAAGTTTCAGTGCAATGGGAGGGACTGGAGTTGTGGGGAGGTTGTGCTCCCTCACAAATGACGAGTCGGCAAAACAGTGGGTTGAACCAGAATCAATGAGCGAAAGGAAGGAAAGAGGTATATCCAGTGCAGCTGGAGAAAATGAAGTCAAAGGAATATTTACAGCTTGGGGATCATAAAGAGTGGATGTGTTTAGTCTTATCTCCTTAGGTGCACAGGAGAGATTAATGTAGCCCTCAGCCTGTGTGGAGTCACTGGAGCCGCTCTCTATTTTTTCGAACTCTCAGCTGAGTTCACCAAGGGAGTTGCCTCGGTAGAGGTGGCAGTGGCCACACAGGCTTTGGTGGCAGAGGCTGCCTTGCGACAGTCCTTGGCCTGATGACCAGCGTTGCCACAGAATAGGCAAAGCTTCTGGTCCAGGCGACATTTACATTCCTCCGGGGTGAGTTTCCCATCAGAACCAAGCTTCCCAGTCAAGTCTGGCGCCTTGGACTGGTTCTGCTTTTGCTTGTTCTTGGGTTTCCCCGAGGACAAAGCAGAGGTAGAAGAGGCGGAGGAGGAGGTAGAGGAGGATGGAGTCTTGGAGGAGGAAGAATTTGGAGTTGACTTCAAATTCTGATTGCCCTTGGGCTTCTTCGAAGACTTGGCAGCAGATTTGCTGCACTTCTCCTCAATATTGCACTCGGTATTGCACTCCCAATACCTCTGATCGTAGCCCTGGGCTACCTTCTTAGTCCCGGCAAGGGTCGTGGGCCAGCCTTGCTCTCAATGAGAGAGAGCGTCCTTCAAATGAGGACAAAGGCCACGGTAGTAAGCCAAGTTGAGGGCAGCATTGTCCCAAGGCAAGAGTGCAGCATATTCGTTGAACTTTATTTCATAAGTCATGAGCCGCTGATTATCCTCCATGTGGAGGGAGAAAATGCGAATTTCAGCTTCACCAACTGGGTTGGTATGGCCGAAATGAGTCCGGAGTAGCTGAACGAAATAGCCCCATGAGTCCATCTATGGCTCATATGCATCATCATCGAGATGAGTGGCAAACAGGTTGCTGGCAGAGCCACGGAGGAAAGTCAACGCATAGTTGACTTTAGAGGCATTATCCAGGTACAACTGAGGGTTGTTCCGGAACACCAAGTGGACTTGCGTGATGAAAGGCTCCAGTTTAAGTGTGTTGGAGCCATCGAAGTTGTCCGGCTGGTTAACCTTCTTCTCCCGAATGGGAGGAGGTGGTGGAGGTGGTGGTGGCGGGGCAAAATAACCCACCACAGAGGCCACCATTTCCAGGATTTCATCCTGGGTGAAATTGTAATGGGGTCTTGCAGTTGGGTGACAAGGGTCACGATAGTTATCCCTTGAGGGAGGCCTAGAAGGAGGCTCAGAGGGATCAGAGGGAGGACCTCCGGGGCGATTTGGTCTGCCAGGACCATTTCCACCGGCACCTGCCTGCTCATCATCATCCCCTGGCTCATTATCATCATCTCCTGGCTCGTTGCCGTCATCTCCGGATCCATCACCATCGTCACCATCATCTCTGGGTTGGTCACCACCGTCTCCATTATCGTCTGGAGGGTTGTTGTTTCCAACTCCGGCAGAATTACCACCAGAAGGAGGTGGAGGTGGAGGATGTCCTCCACTGCCTGAGGCTACAGGCTGTTGGGCAGGTGGCGAAGTGGCTGTGGATGCTTGCTGCTGGCGTGCAGCTGCACCTTCCAGAGAAATCTGAGTATCCACCAGTTCAATGGACGCGTTGGGGATGAGAGTGGGGTCGAAAGGAATACTCAACAGGATTGGTCAAGGTGTGTGCAATTGATTGCTGTGAACCGGCTGAAGTTCACGAGCTGCACGATGAGTGGAGGTAATTCCTCTAGAGACAAGAGCACTAGCTGAGGGTGGGGCATTCCGCCGAGAGAGAGGCGGAGCAGAGTCAACATGACGAGGTGTGTTAGTGGTGTTACGTTCACAGGCTTGCTGAGCAACTAGATGATTGCTATGGCACACATTGTTTTGTTGCTGTTCATGGCTCCTAGCATGTGCAGTCTGAGTCTGCGTGCGGGTAGCCATGAGAGAAAGAAAGGTGTTATGAGAAGGGGAATCCAAGGTGGTAGTTTCGTATACTGTCAAGACCGTGCCCCTAGCCTGACTTGGTGGCAGAGTACAAGAGGGTGACTACGGAGAAGCGAGGGTGAGTACGAGACAAAAGCGGAGAATGAGAACTCAGGGGGTAGGACTTTGGCTTCAGCTTATGTGCTGTGCCCCTGGGATTCCTGGTCCTGGATTTCGGAGTAAGGGCAAGCCCTTCAGAGAAGACTAGAGACGAGAAGACAAGAGGTGTAACTCAAGTCAGACTGAAGGGTGAGGACATAGTTCAATATGAAACTAAAGTCTAAGTACAAATCAAGTACTACTTAAATACTAGAGACTCGGAGTAAGTAAAGGCCGCTGGCCAAGGCCAGCGGAGAAGTACGGTCAGGGTAGGTGTACGTAGAATGAAGACTAAAACTAATTAAACATAATAAAACACGTCGGAGAAGTGAGCACATATGGCGGTGTAAAGTAAAACAGATAGTGGCGCACTTAAGAATGATAAGTGACTCACTATGAGATGTATACTACATTACTGAGGGGATAGCTCAGTAGAACAGAAGAAAGGAAATGAGAGTAATCTATATACAGTAATCAATAAGTAATATTAAGAATGTAATCAAAGTTCGGAGTAAACAAGGATGAAGGCAGAGTAAAGGCATAGGGGTCCGGAGGTAGGCGATATGGGATATGACACTTGTCATGCACCCAAAGGGGTGGCAGATTGATTTGATTAGTACAGTACTCTTCCCCTCAATTCATCATAATTTCTTTTTATTTTGCAGCTACAAATACCCCAATAATACATGGTTAGAATGACTCTAAAAACATATTTTTTTGTGGTCTACTTCCTTTTCTATATGTGATCTAGCCTTCATCTTCTTCTGAACACATAAATTAGTATTGCTCCTCTAATTCAAACTTGTTCCTTTCATATTTCAACATGATTATAGCACTGGAATGTACAGTCTAATTGTCCTATGTTCTATGCTCTATATCTCTGTGGATCAGACTTGATAATGAAAATGTGTATTCAATTTTATTCTCCTATATGTACTGTATGTAAATATTCACTACATAGTTAATTTCAACTACTCTTTGATAAGTAAGTGAAAATACATCAAGTCTAATATATATAATATTGACTAATTCATACCTTCATGCATTTTTTCAACCTCTATTCAGCATATTTTTGGTTGTATGTTGATTTAAATGTAAAGAAACCCACAGGTTACCTGCAACCCATTATACCTGTGAGAACCCATACCTGTGACCAAGGGTATGGGTTAGTGCAGGTACAGATCTGGGTAGCTGCTGTGGTACCTGGGGGTTACCCATGCAATTGCCTACTTCACACCTGCTTTACAAGTTTCACATATCAAGTGGCTTATTGGCTAATGGCAATTGCATGCATACTCCATGTTAAGTTTTAACACAAGGTAGATGGTACTAATCAAGTGGCTCACTCTGCAAATACAATGTAGTAGGATCCTCATTTTCTGCATGTACAATACCCTCTGGCTGGCTTGTTTCAAAGTTACCTATTAATTCACTGTCAGAAGATTGACTGTATTCATTGACTGCCTCCCCACTGTTTGATTGGCCCCCTCATTTATGTGAGACATAATAATCAATATAGAAGCATTCACACTAATGCACTTGAGCAGTGTGCACTGGTGTATGTTGCATGAATGATAATAAGGCAGCAATACAAATGAATATGTTCTAATAAGTAAATTCTATATTGACACAGTATATTGTAGTTGATTTAGAAGTACTATTTAGATCATACTATACATTACAAGTGATTTTATGCATAAATACATGATTTCAGGTTGGAAAATTTTTTACCTCCAAAAATTTTTTAGCATAATATCTGGGGGTACCCTATCTATACCCCATGTAGCAGATTGTGCACATGATCCCCCCTTGGATTTTAATGTAATAGCTTCTACTCACTGCACATTTCTTCCCTTTTAGTTTCTGGCACCAAGCAATACTACAAGAACAAGATTTTCATTAAGGGCCTGTCATATCCATGACAAATTGTCCTTAGGGCTGCCAACTGTACCATAACAGTTTATGGCCATATTTTTAAAACTGTTTATGGTATGGATTTGAGCTGTAACCATACCATATGGTTGTTTTTTGAACCTCTTATGGTACAGTATGGGAGAAAGTATGGCCGTTTATGGTTTATAGGTACTAGAATCCATTTAAAAATCTGTTGAATGATTTTTTAGCTGTTATATGTAATTATGATCTCATTTGAATCTCATGAGAATAGTATAGACATTCAATATTCAAGTTATTAGTTTACAATGGTGAATAGATCCTTGAAATATACATATATTGAAACCTTGTCCAACACTTATACATTAAATTGAATATTTCTGGGATATATATAAGGTTGATGTTAAAACTCATGAAAAGGATAAAACAGTAGTGCTCAAATTTTGAGCTTAGCCCACAGTGGATATGAATAGTATCAATTCCCATCACTCTCTACACAGTAAATGGTATTATTATCCTTCACAAGTTGCAACACCATGACATAGGCTATGACTACTACCAGCACACAATACTATTGTTGTCAATTTAAGATGTTTAAAATGCAAAGCTAACTATGATACAATCAAATACATAAGGTAGCAAAAGGATAATTCATTAGAAAGTTTCAAGTCCATTGTGTCAAAATGGAACACATAATTGCTGTCATTCAGGATATGTATGGTGCGGTGAATAGCATAGTCGGGACCACTGACAAATTTTTTGTAGATGCAACTAAAGGGACCCTGTATAAATTCTCAAAGTGAAACTGCAATTTGATGAAATTATATCCCCTGAGGAAGGAGTACAGTCATGTAGATGTAACCAATTTGCAGTCAAAGGTGGTCCAGAGATGAACAAGTTCCCAAATCTCAGGATGGGTTTCAAGTTTTTTGATATCTAGAATTCCACAAGTTGAAGAGTACTGCTTAGATGCTGGAGAGCTGGATCGAGTTGTTCAATAGAAGTGCAAATACATTTTGGGACAGCATTGGAGTTGCTCAGTATTTCATGCATTATAGAGCCATTGTCATTCTGAATAGCCAGGGCCCAGAAGTCTTCAAATTTAACATATCTGTGCCATCAAATGAAGATTGCAATTGGTTTTTAAGAACAAGGGGGGCCATTTCAATGTGTTGAAGGCCAGAGCTAAAGCTGAAGTGCTGAATAGTGAATTAATCAATCAGAAGAAGTTGAAATTGCCTCCAATGAACTTCAACTCAGGTTGAACACGAGAGTCGAGAGTCAAGACAATGAGAACAAGACGAGAACTCAGTTTTTTTTGACTTTCCATGTGATAAGTTTAACCCATATATGGAAACACCCACTAACCCATACTGATGGCCATAAACAGTTATATGGGATGGGTACTAACAGGTGAAACCATCCTGTACCCATACTGTATAGAGCCTCTCTTCAAGCTCATATGGTACAGTATCTGTGGTTGCTGTAACTGTACTGTAGCCATTTTGTACAGTTACAGTTGGCAGCCCTAATTGTCCTGGAACTATTGAAGCCAACTCCAGGTTTACTCCAGATTATGTATGTTTCCTCTGGTTATGTGTTACTGTTATATATTGAACCCTTCCTTACTAATGTTTACTTGTATCTGTTTACTTGTCCTTTCCCTTTATTATTGATTTACCCTGTTCTCTGGTCTTGGCCATTTACCCATAACTATAATCTAGAGGTGTACTACTAGTTTACTATAGTCTACATTCCATGGAGTTTATTTTTGTCACGTCCCATTCTTTTCCACTAGGGACAAGAACCTCGGAGTAGATAGTCTAATAGTGGAGTAACTTGTACAACATTAGTAAGGTGTGTGGAGATAATGAACAAGTACGGGAGTAGTGGAACGTTGGCTTCAACTTGTGTGTTGCACCCCTTGGACTTCCAGTTCCATATTTAGAACAAAGTGGAGTAAGTGGCAAAATAGCGGAGTTGGCTCAAGGCCCAAGTGGGAGAAGGGTGTAAACATAGTTGATTTGAAACTGAAGTCTATCTACATTACAGGAGTAGTTTATATAGTAAACTACTTTGTCCGAATGTGTACAGAGTAATGCCCATGGGTATGTGGCATCCTAGGGTTAAGTAAACTCCATGAAATGTAGAACATGGTAAACTAGTAGTACGCCTCTAGATTATAGTCATAGGAGAAATGGCCGTGGCCGGAGAACAAGGTAGTAATATTAAAGGGAAGGAACAAGTAAACAGTTACAAGTAAACATTAGTAAGGAAGAGTTCGATATATAACAAGTATACATAGTCTGGAGGAAATGTACTAAAAGCGGAGTAAACCCGGAGTTGACTCTAATGGTACAGGGATTGTCACAGATATGACAGTATCCTCCCATTAAGGCCGAGCCTTCAAGGCTTTTGAGACGAATAGGAATAGTTATGCTTATTCAGCAGTGAAAACTCCGGAGATTGCTGAGGGCAATGCCAGAGGTGGAGTAAATGATACTGTGGCGGAGATAATGAGTCTGGGAGTGAAAATGAAGATAGAAATGAAAATCGAGCCGGAGGAAAATGTGCATAGACAGGAGAAAATGTTTTGTGGGTTTTGGACTTTGAATTGTTTTTTGGTGTATGTGTGCGCTGAGTGCACTAGGGATTGAAACTAAGAAAAAGAGTGAAAGCGGAGTAAAATGAGTAAAAGCGGAGTAAAGTCTAAGTGGTGTCTGGATTGGGCTTATCAGGATATTTTGAATGGAACTCCTGAATAAGTTCAAAAGCATGCTCTAGCTCCATTGCAGCTAGCCAAGTTAATTCTTCGTCCATGCCCTCGTATCCAGACCAGCGGACTAGATACCGGAGTTTGCATTTGCAACGACGATCTAACTTGGAGTCACAGATTTCGTTGACTTCATACTCGATGTCGCCATCAAGTTCCACCAGAGGAGGCAGAGGTATTTCACGTTCAGGGAAAGGATTTTCTGTGGCTGGCTCGAGCATAGAGACATGGAAGACCAGATGAACCAGTGATGGTCATGTCAATGTCAATTGCTGTGACACCCTCTGACACTCAACACTCTGTGACATTGTCTTGACACAGCATTAACCATGTCTAACCTCTTGGTGGAGTAACCATATGACTTCATCATTCATGTGCTCCACTTAAGTTGGATTTTTGAATAAATTGTTAATTGGACTTTGGTAAATAACGACAACTCTGCATTGGCAAGCAGTTAGCTCAAATGAACGGGTAGCGGAGCGCACTGCATGATATACAGTGTAGACAGCAGAATGTAATGTATCATCGTTGAACTTACTGCCACTTATCATGTCCCCATCCTCTGACGTTTGGAAACACTTCTATAAGTCTGCTGAAAAGCATAAGAATAACAAGTCGTTTCACAGTGCATGGTGCAAGTATTGCATTGCTCATGAAGCTCAAGAAGAGTGGAATAAGGAGCTTAATGAGTATTATCAAGGACTGAGAGATTCCTGTCGAACTGAAGAGCAAATTCTGGAATCATGTAAGTCATGATTATCATTTACACATATTATATAATTCTAACATTGTGGTAACTTTACGGAATAGTAAAGACAATCGAAAATGCGAGATCAGGTCGCCCTGAATTTCTCTGGAAACATCTGGCTAATGACTGCAAAGCTGTTGACCATCAGGTGAAATTACTGGCAAACCAGCGAGAAACAGATTATATTGTAAGAAGGGCAATGGACAAGGAAAACCAAAGTTTAAGTGCTTCTGGAAGTGGAACACAGATAACCTGTGGATCACACTTAGGAACACATATCTTACATTCCCCTCTTCAACAAATCTCACAAACTTCACAGCAGCCAGCAGAGACTCGAGCTGAATCACAGGCTACACTTATCCTCTCACATGACTTAGACAATACCCATGTTTCACAGCGTAGAAAGACAGATGCATATATCCCAGATAGTTCTGATGTGGTCTTTCTCAGCCGTGATTCTGGGCCAGAGAGGTGGGATCCTCAGCGTGCCAAAGAGTGGAATGCCGATCTTTGTATGCTAATGGTCGCTTGCAACATTTCATGGTGGTCTGTTGAAAACCCAGTTTGGCAATATTTCTTTCGGAAGTGGGTCCCTGGATGTTTAATCCCTGGCAGGAAACAATTATCCGGTCGCATTCTGGACAAACAGGCGGATCTCGCAGTTGATAATATTTGGAAAGCAGTAACAGGGAGATTTGGGACAGGGCAATGTGACGGATGGAAAAATATTTCAAAGGACTCATTAATTGGTTCAATGGTTAATGTTGAGTACACGGTAATTATAATCACTACAGTCTAAACTTGAAGGTGAATGCTAACCTACTTGTACTACTAGCCATATTTAATTGGAACTACAAATGTATCTGCCCAAGCGAAAACAGCCGAGAATCTTCTTGAAATTGTAGAAGATGATATCATGTACTGCACTCAGGTTCTCAGGATCAAATTGATAGTGTGGTGTACTGATTCAAGTGGAGAATCATTGAAAATGCGAAAGCTTCTGCGATCTTCGCATAATTCAATGGTAGTGGTAGAGTGCTGGGCTCATCAGGTAGATTTTTCTATATATTACAATGATATATTTACCTTTTATAATTATTTCAATAGGTAAATCTTGTGGTAGGCGACTACTTCAAGCAGAAGACTCGATTTATCACAGTTATAAATGATGTGCTTGAGGTTTCAAAGTGGTTTAACAATCACTCCCGCACACTTGGTATTCTTCGACAACAGCATAGCAATGGACAATCACATATCAAACCAGTCACACTTATTTTACCTGTTCTGACTAGGTGGACATCACATTATCTCTCAGTATCCTGACTCCTGGAGCTTGAATGCACACTTCGGCAGATGGTTTCTGATCCACATATTCATGGAGAATTACTTGTTTGTGCAGGAGCATGAACAGATGCAAAGCAAAAGGCAATGAATATTCTTCATGTATTTGAATCACCTGGATTTTGAGCAGACTTACGTGTGTAAGTCCTGTTTCTCTAAGGTCTTCTCTTAGGCTTATGAGGTTATGGTGTTTTATTATAGGATTAAATCACACTTAGAACCATTTGCATTTGCAGCTAACATAACTCAGGGAGACAGTGCTCGGCTCGATGTGGTTCTCATTACGCTGGGAAATCTCTATCGTATCTTTTCTGATACCAGGATTGACAATGCTGTTGGTAATGGGATCATTAACAGCCTCAAGAAGCGATGGAATAAAGCAGATCAGGACATTTTTATCTTGGCCCTAGTCTTCAATCTGTACATCCGATGTACATGTTTCCATCCGAAAAGCCCCTTTAAAACAATGGGAGGACTCTGGCCTATATTCAAGAAATGTTATATTCGATTTTTTGAAGAACCTGACTTAACGTGCCGGGCATCATTTTCCGAGTACATTGCAGGTGTTGGTGACTGGAGTTACAAAAGCATGTCTCTTGGAGATATGCTCAATGCTGAACCATGCATAAATGTATGTATGATCTTATTATATTGCAATTTGTGCAACGGCGTTGACCCGGATTTATACATAGTCTTCTAATGTGAACCTGGTAAACCTCTGGCGCGAGCATGATACAGGTGATATATTTGGAAGAAATGGCATCGTGCAAACAGCAATGTGCATTTTAAGTGTTGTACCGAACTCTGTGGCGACCGAACATTTATTCAGCAAGTATGGGGCTGTGCACACAAAGATTAAAAATCGTCTACATTACGACAAGGTTTGGAAGATGGTTCTGTTGAAAAACGATCTTGAGAAACGATTCGGATCTGTACAAAACTCACGAAAGCGGAAGTTTAGTCCCGAGATTGAAAGTACAGGCGCAGAATCAAGAAATAACGACCTCACATTAACAGCTCAAGAATGTCGTGATAATAACAATGTGTTACAGAATGAAACAGATAATGACAACGATGTTCTATTTTCAATACTTGCTGAAGATCTAATGGCAGCTGCCGCAGAAGCTGATGCTGAAGATGCTGAAAGTTCACTCGCTGACGAATCTCACATTGACTATCGCACACTAGAGTATTTATTTTATTATCCCAATTCCTCAGAGCCATGTCCACCATCATTCAAGGTTATGTTGGAATATTGGAAGAATGGAGAGTCGGGGCTTGAAGCAGAGGTGGCATTTCACCAAGTAGAAGCTGAGGAACTCGCGAGAGACCTTGTAGTACAGTAGTCGCACAGTAAATTTCAATAAGTAGCGAATCAATTTATTGAGGACTTGATTACCTGATCATCTAAGATACAAAAAAGGTTCATGTACTCGCACGGTCACACATTGACAGCTTTGACAGCTTTCATTTTCACATCAAACTTTTTCACGGCATCAGCTTGACAGTGTCAGACAGTGTCGAGAACATCACTGGGATGAACTGAGCGAAAGTTGGTGGGGAGGTGTAAGGTGCGGGAGTGGGATCCAGTCTCGGCAATAATCTCGTATGGACCATAATACTTTTCAGCAAACTTTTTTGCTGGACGAGTAGATTTAAAGAACTTAGCACGGACAAAAGCCTTTGTTCCAACCTTGAACTCTGGAGCTGGCAACCGACGGTTGTCTGCTCCGACTTGATAATGCTTTTGAGCAAGTGCTATTTCGATTTTGAGGAGTTCATGAAGTTCTTGGAGGTCAACAGCAAATTCCTGTGCTTTAGCTGCAGTAACATCTTGTTCCGGATGAACTGTTATTGCTGGGTGATAACCCTTGTTGGCGAAGAAGGGGGTTGTATTAGTGGTCGAGCTCGGAGTATTATTATATGTGAACTCAGCAAGAGGGAGTAGAACAGCCCAGTTGTCCTGCTGGTAGTTGCAGTAAATGCGGACATATTGCTCCAGAACTTGGTTGATACGTTCTGTTTGTCCATCGCCCTCTGGGTGATACCCGGAGGTAAAGTGCAAGGTCATGTTGAGGACTTTGCCCAATGAACGGAAGAAATGAGAGATGAACTCCGAGCCTCTGTTGGAGGTAACATGCTCTGGAACACCATGTTTAGAAAATATGTGCAAGACGAAGAGCTGAGCGAGTTGGGCGGAGGTAATGGTGTTATAGCAAGGGATGAATATTGCCTGCTTGCTGAAACGATCTACGACGACCAGAACAGAGTTATACTCTTCTGAACCGGACTTAGGAAGTGTTTCGATGAAATCCATTGATATAGAACTCCATGGACGTCCCGGAATTGGGAGTTGCTTCAAAGTGCCATAGGGTCGATGCCTTTGGGGTTTAGATCGCATGCAAGTGGTACAGGACTTACAGTAGTCCTTGATATAAGTGCGGAGGCCAGGCCAAGTGTATTCATGCCTGATGATGGACAAGGTCTTGTTTTGACTGGGGTGTCCAGCGAGGATGTGATCATGCTTGTACTGGAGAACGCGGAGGTGAAGGGAGTTGTCATTGGGAACATAGATACATTCATCGAGACAGAGTAATTTGTCCGTTCCGACTGACCAACGACCAGTGGGATCTCGGAGATGAATGGCGGCAATAGTGTCAGTAGGTTGAGCGATCAGGATATCATGATGAAGCTGCTCAACGTCCATAACTATGCTAGCTCCAAGAATCGGTAGGAAGAGAATAGTAGCTCACAATGAGGTAGTGAGTTGTTCTTGAGTGAAAACTGGCCTAAAGTTATGCGGATTGACTGTGGCATAGTCATTATCCCCCTCTTTAGGATAGATGTCCCAGCATCTAGTTAATGCATCTGGTTTAGCTCCGAGCTTCCCTGGATGAAAACATATAACTAGATTGAATTGAGAAAGATACTCTGACCAATGGGCTTGACAACGAGTGAGGATCTTGGTGGTGGAGAAGTATTCCAGGTTCTTATGATCAGTGACCACATCAATTTGAATACCAGAACCCTCCAAGTAATGTCACCATACTTTGAAAGCTTCAAAGATCACTAGGAGTTCTTTGTCATGGGTATCATAGTTCAACTCCGGAGCAGTAAAGGTCCTGGAGTGGAATGCTATAGGGTGGGTATTGCCATTGTCAGCGATGATAGAGAGAATAGCTCCAAGTGCATAGTCTGAAGCATCAGTCTCTACTATAATCTGCACATCTGGCACCCAGTGTGTAAGCACTGGAGCAGTACTGAAAGCATCTTTCAGATGATTGAATGCCGCATGGCATGCCGGAGTAAAGTCCCACTTCAAACCCTTCCGGGTAAGACGTGTTAATGAAACAACAATGTCCGAGTAATCTCAGATGAAACGTCGGTAGAAATTGGCGAAGCCAAGGAAAGATTGAACATCTTTCACTTTTCTAGGCTCAGGCCAATCCTGAATTGTTTGAACTTTGTCCTTAGACATTGTGAGGCCGGATGGAGAAAGAACAAAACCAAGGTACTCAACAGACTCTGTGTGGAATTCACACTTATCTGCCCGGGCATAAAGACCATGCTTTCGCAATCGATGCAGGACTTCTTTAACATGTCGACAGTGTTCCTCCATGTTATTGGAGTAGATAAGAATATCGTCGAGGTAAACTATTACACACACGTCAAGTAAATCCTTGAAGATGTCATTCATAAAACATTGAAAAGCTGCCGGTGCATTGGTAAGTCCAAATGGCATTACTAGCCATTCAAACAAGCCATAGCGAGTGCGAAAGGCAGTCTTCCATTCATCTCTGTCGGTGATATGGACAAGATGGTAGGCGTGGTGGAGGTTGATTTTAGAATAAATTCGAGCCTTGCGAGGACTATCAAGGAGGTCGGCAATGAGAGGGAGAGGGTACCTATCCTTCTTGGAAATGGCATTGAGTCCACGGAAATCGACACAAAGCTGAAGTGAACCATCCTTCTTCTGGACAAAAAGCACTGGTGCTCTGTGTGGAGAATGTGAAGGACGTATGAAGCCAATATGGAGATGTTCATCAATGAACTCCCATAAAGATCCAAGCTCGGATTGGGAAAGGGAATAGATTGTACCAACCGGAGGAGAAGAGCCTTCATCCAGATTGATTTTAAGATCGTAAGGACAGTGTGGAGCAAGTGTATCTGCTTGGTTCTTGCTGAAGACGTCAGCAAACTCGTGGTAGTCTGAGGGAACATTAGAAAGGTCAATGGTCTCTGTGGCCATAGCAGCAGCAGCAGATGCAGAGACTACAGCACCGAGATGTATCCTGAAGGTTTGAGACCCTTCAAGTTTGCTAGCTCTAAGAAATGCGGCAGCATTGATCATAGAGATGCTCAGAGGAGGACAAGAGTCTAGCGGAGGAAAAGATGGCTCATCTGGTGAAGCAGGTGGCAACAAAGGAGTATCCTTTGGAGCAGGGGTCGACGAAAGCAGAGATGATTCCTCTGTAACAGTGGTTTGGAAGCGAAGTATGCGTCTCTGTACCCAGTCAATCAACGGATTGTATTGGGAGAGCCAGTTAAATCCTAGAACCACGGAACAAGAAGAATCAAGCGGAGTCACATAAAGTGCAAGGGAGATGCATTCACCAGATGGAAATGTTACAGGCAAAGTAGTACTTTCTGTAAGAGTAGAGTTTGTGGTGCCATCAAACAGTCGTAATGCTATCGGGGTTATAGGAGTGGTAGGTAGGTGATTTCTCTGGATGAAGAATGAGTCAATGAAACAGTGAGTAGAGCCGGAGTCAATAAGGGCAGCATAGGTAAGTAAAGTGTTCGGTGTTATAGGAGATGGAGAGGAGAGCGGTATATGTACAGCCTGAGGGTCAGAAAGAGCGGACACATTAAGTCTTACCTCCATGAGAGCACAAGGGAGAGGAACGTGGCCCTCGACTTGTGCGGAGTTACAAGGACTGCGCTCTATTTTTTTGAACTCCCTGTAGTGGGGCTCACCGAGACAGATGCCTCGGAGGAAATAGCAGCAGCGCATGCTCTTGCAGCTGTGGATGTAGCCTTGCGGCAATCCTTAGCCATGTGTCCAGCTTTAGCACAAAACAAGCAGAGCTTGTTGTCCAAGCAACGTTTGCGCTCCTCCAGAGTTAACTTACCATCAGGTCCTAATTTACCTGTTAAGTCCGGACCTTGAGAGGTAGGACAACGTGGTTGGGCTGTAGACCTGGAGGAAGTGCTTGGAGTAGGTACTGATGCAGCATTAGAGGTGGAGGCAGCAGGCTCTGCAGGAGTGTTTCCCCGGTTCCTATTGTTGGAAGCCGGAGGAAGAGTCTTGGAAGGTGCAGCAGCAACCTTGTGATGCCTCTCCTCAATGGCACACTCAGTGCTGCGCTCCCAATGGCGCTGATCAAAACCCTGGGCCAAAGCCTTCATAGGCTGAAGGGATTCAGGACAAGGAATCTCCCTGCCAGAGATTTTGTCCTTAATGCGTGGACATAACCCATAGTAGTATTGTGAGGTGAGGGATGGGTCGTCCCAATTCAACAAGGTAGCATACTTGTTGAAATCAATTTCGTACGAAGTGATGCAATGGTTGTTTTCCATCTTCAGTGCACAGATCTCCAGTTCAGCCTCTGCTCGGGGGTTAGTTTGTCCGAAGTGAGTCCGGAGCAAACTAACGAAAAAGAGCCAATCATCCATCCAGCGCTCATAAACATCCTCATCCAGATGTGAACTGAACAAAGCCCCTGCAGATCCCCAGAGAAACGTTAACGTATAGTCAACTTTCGCCTGGTCACTGTTGTAAAGGTGGGGGTTGTTCCGGAAATTTAGGCGGCACTGAGTTAAGAATGCATCCAGCTTATCGGTGCTAGAGCCATCGAAAATGTCAGGTGCTTTAACTTTCTTGTCATGTGGTGCAGGAGTAGGAGGTGGCCGATCCATAATGCACTCGACTATAGTAGTCAGAGCACCAACCACATCTTCTCCATCGTAATGACGTCGATGAGGGCAGTAAGAGGATGAGCAAGAGGAGTGAGAGGAGCCATGAGATGAAGGACCAGAGCCTCCTGGTCTGCCAGGCCCACCAGGAGGAGTTCCTCCATGGCCTGCAGAATCTCCATGATCAGAGGGAGCAACTTCATCCTCAACATCACCAAACTGAGAATTACCATCAGAGGGCTCATGGTTGGAGCCATCCTCAGATGATTCATAACCATTGCCCCCATTGCCATTATCTCCGGGTGGAGGTGGTGGTGGAGTACTCCCAGCACCTGAAGGTATAGGTGCTTTAGGGGGTGGTAGACCCGGAGTTGGAGCTCGTGGGTCGGAGTCAATGGTAGCATGTGGAATGAGTGTTGGGTCAAATGGAAAAACAAGTGGCATGGGTCAGGCATTGCTGACATACTCAAATGCTGGTTGAAGCACCCGTTGAGCACGTCTGGCCGAGACAGGAATTCTCGAGACCAATGCACTGGCCGACTCTGGAACAGGAGAACGAGAAACAGAAAGAGGTTGTGGGACAGTAGTCATACGTTGAGTAGCAGATTGCTGAGAAGCCAAACGATTACTGTGTCAGGCTTGCAGCGGGATTGTTTGCTACTGGTGGCTGCGTTGATGAGCAGTCTCAGTATGAGTAGCCATCAGAGAAAAGACAAAAATGTGGAGAAGATCCAAGGGAGTGAGTTTCAAATACTGTCACATCCCATTCTTTTCCACTAGGGACAAGAACCTCGGAGTAGATAGTCTAATAGCAGAGTAACTTGTACAACGTTAGTAAGGTGTGTGGAGATAATGAACAAGTACAGGAGTAGTGGAACGTTGGCTTCAACTTGTGTGTTGCACCCCTTGGACTTCCAGTTCCATATTTAGAACAAAGTGGAGTAAGTGGCAAAATAGCGGAGTTGGCTCAAGGCCCAAGTGGGAGAAGGGTGTAAACATAGTTGATTTGAAACTGAAGTCTATCTACATTACAGGAGTAGTTTATATAGTAAACTACTTTGTCCGAATGTGTACAGAGTAATGCCCATGGGTATGTGGCATCCTAGGGTTAAGTAAACTCCATGAAATGTAGAACATGGTAAACTAGTAGTACGCCTCTAGATTATAGTCATAGGAGAAATGGCCGTGGCCGGAGAACAAGGTAGTAATATTAAAGGGAAGGAACAAGTAAACAGTTACAAGTAAACATTAGTAAGGAAGAGTTCGATATATAACAAGTATACATAGTCTGGAGGAAATGTACTAAAAGCGGAGTAAACCCGGAGTTGACTCCAATGGTACAGGGATTGTCACAGATATGACAATTTTATTAGTAAGTAGAATCAATACTACATAGGTAATGTTAGTAAGTAATACTACAGCTAATTCAATAGGATTTGCTCACCTCAGTTCTCACAGAGAATAGCAACGACTGAGGAGAGCAAGACCTCTTCTAAACTTCTTAAATACTGGATAAAATGAAAATTGTAAAACAACTCATATCGAATTATTGGAATAATGTTGGTGGTGCTTGTCTGCCAGGGTATGCACAGTGCATCAATAGTGCACGGATTGCATAAGCAACCTTATGTGCTCCAATATATTTATCCCTAAGATGCCACAAACCCATGGGCATTTACTCCATATGCATCTGAACAAAGTAGTTTACTATATAAACTACTTTTGTAATGTAGATAGACTTCAGTTTCAAATCAACTATGTTTACACCCTTTTTCTCACTCAGGCCTTGAGCCAACTCTGCTATTTTGTCACTTACTCTGCTTTGTTCTAAATACAGAACTGGAAGTCCAAGGGGTGCAACACACAAGTTGAAGCCAATGTTCCATTACTCCCATACCTTGTTCACTACCTCCATGCACTTTACTAACATGTACTGGTTACTCCACTACTAGACTACCTTGTTGAGATTATCTTATCTCAACAAAGCAGATCTTATCTTATCATGGAACTCCGTAGCACATACTAGAAGGTTCTAGTATGTTTATTCTTAGGTAGATATAATTATAGTAGCACTATATATGGTACTGCTGTACTCAACAGCATAACAACTTAACAGCACCTTTTACAGCAGTAGATATTTATATACACCTCTTATACAGTATATAAACCCCCCAGTTTCACTGGATAATAATAAGGAAGTCTTACACTCCTTTCTAGTCGCTCTAAGCCTCTCTACACACTCTACCTCTCAGGTGAGCCTGTACCCCAGGTCAGCAACTGCCCTGTGCAGAGTCCTTTCTGTTTCTACAGGTTATAAGCCCCAGTTATGCACATGTAATGTGCCCCTACTGGCTGTATGCATGATTGCTGACTGGGATAACCCAGAGTGATCTCTCTTCATTGCTGTATAGCATGATGTTGAGGTGATCCTCACAGTGGTCACACCATGAACTGCTGATCTTAAGGATCACTGCATGTGTGCTTTGCATGCCACTCTGATCTATGTTGTTATTATTGATGGCAGTGATTGCATGCATACCACTGCTAACTAGTAGAGCACAAGCTACACTTTTTCTCTATTTTATGTGCTTTACAAGTTACTGACATTGTTCCTCTCCAGAACACAATGTCTGCCAACTCTTCTGTTATCACTGCCACCCCTATCTTTGATGGCTCCAACTACCAGCAGTGGGCCATTAAGATGACCAATGTCTTAAAGAGCCAAAGGCTCTGGAGTCTTGTTGGAGGCACTTGCTATTGTCCTGTCACTGAGAAAGAAAAGGATGAAGATGAGGACATTAGCCCTAATGTCCTCAAGGCTGCCAAAACCTGAGACAATGATGACAATGCTGCTACTGGTATCATCTCCCTTCGCATTTCTGAGTCCCTCCAGCAGTATGTTAAGGACTCTGCTCACACTACTTGGACTGCCTTGAAAGAGGCCTATGGGATGCCTACTCCAGCTACCATCTTTGCTGACTTCAAGTGTGCTCTGTCCTTCAAGCTCTCAGGTGGCGACCTGCCCCTGATATTGCTGTCCTTAACACTATCTTTGATCACCTTTCTACCAATGGCATTGCTCTCAATGACTTCATTTGTGCTATAATTCTCTATCATAGCCATACTTTCTGACCTTTTTCCCAACCTTCCTTTCTGCACTTTCTGCACTTCTTGATTTGTATAGATTCCATTCATCCAGTTTCCCTTCTGCTCTTCTGACTGAAAGTTGCCAAGCTCTTATGTCACCTTACTCATCCAGCCTGTTATCCATTCTCCATTATGCTTTCTCCATCATACCCCAGGTATACCTGTCTCAGCATTCATCTCAATCCTTAGTCTGTTATTGGTACATATTATATTCAAACACTACTCCACCTTCTGCCACCATCTTATTATCTTTATCAGCTAGTATACTATTATTCCATTTGTTCACCAGTCATCAGTGAAGTCATATAGTATTTAAGTAGCACATCTTGTACTACTACTACTCAGTTCAAATATTGACTAAGTTACAGTCCCTCTTACTTGTCCTTGAGTTCTACTCACCTCTGGCTTGGATCATTACTTCCACAGTAATGACTCCACACTTCTGTCCCTCTTCTCTACTCCACACTTCTGTCTCTCCCTTCTGCACTATGAAATACATGGACCTTGAGAATGACAAGGAGCACAGCACACAAGCTGAAGCTGATGGTCCTTCCTGTTCCACACTTCCTACCTTTGCCCTCCTGACCTTACATAGAAATACCAGCCTTGACAGTATATTTGAACTTGACTTGGACCAGTGTGAGGGTAATAATGTAGTGGATTAATGACAAAGAGCACAATGTATGATACAATGAGCTATCTACATAGAGATATTTGTACATGTTATAATCCAAAGAGTCTGCAAAGTCTGTTCACTTCAACAACCATGTGATTCAGTCTTGTGGACAGGACAATATTTTGAACCTGTAGCATTGAGTGCAACTGCCAGTTCATGTTTGGATGTGGTGGATTGTGTCATGTCAAAGGTGACCTTTCCAATTGTGTTGGTAGTAACCTGTGCCAGCATAAACTTAGCTGCATTGAAACTTTGAAGTTTGCCAAAAGCCTGGTCTCTGAATGCTGTCCAGGCTGGGGTGTTTGGTAGTGATCCCAGGAACATGAATACATATGTTGATTCACTGAATCCCTGCTTCATATCTGCCAGTAGTTTCTGTCAGTTTTTGAATTCTGAGATGTGTGTTTGCAGGTCCTCAGGATTTCCATGCCATGATGCACTTTTAAGTTCTCCAAAGAGGATATAGGCATTTGCTGCAACATTGGTATCTTGGAGCTCTTTACACTTAGCCATGTGTTCTGTACGGATCTGTGCGGAATCCGTACGGAATTTTCGGAGTCCATGCGGAATCTGCACAGATTTTTTTCATTTTGGCAGAGGTTTTTTTGGGTCTGTACAGATTCCGCACAGATTCCGAAAATTCCGTACGGATTACGCAGAATTCCTCGGAATTCCGCATTACAGACCTGAAAATTCTGTACAGATTCTGTACAGAATCTGTACAGAATTTTATTATACTTGTTTCCTTGCATGTGACACTCTGCATTAAGCATGACACTAGGTGTTGAGTGTGACACTATACATTAAATGTGACACTATAAGCGTGACACTAGGTGTTGAGTGTGACTAAGGGTGACACTAAGCATTGAGTGTGACACTAGGTGTTGAGTGTGACACTAGGTGTTGAGTGTGACACTAGGTGTTGAGTGTGACACTAGGTGTTGAGTGTGACACTAGGTGTTGAGTGTGACACTAGGTGTTGAGTGTGACACTAGGTGTTGAGTGTGACACTAGGTGTTGAGTGTGACACTAGGTGTTGAGTGTGACACTAGGTGTTGAGTGTGACACTAGGTGTTGAGTGTGACACTAGGTGTTGAGTGTGACACTATACATTAAATGTGACACTATAAGCGTGACACTAAGCATTGAGTGTGACACTAAGCGTTGAGTGTGACACTAAGCATTGAGTGTGACACTAGGCATTGAGTGTGACACTAGGCATTGAGTGTGACACTAAGTGTTGAGTGTGACACTAAGCATTGAGTGTGACACTAGGCGTTGAGTGTGACACTAGGCGTTGAGTGTGACACTAAGCATTGAGTGTGATTAAGCGTGACACTAAGTGTTGAGTGTCACACTATATATTAAACATGACACTATGCATTAAGTGTGACACTATACATTAAACATAACACTATACATTAGGCATGACAATAAGTATTGAGTGTGACACTATACATTAAGCATAACACTATGCATTAAGTGTGATACTATGCATTGAGAATGATACTATATATTGAGTGTATCATGGATTTTGTATAGTGTGACACTTTTCACCTAGAGTTACACTTGACATGTGTGACAAGGCAGCAATGCATAAATCCACACAGAATCCATATAGAATAATGACCTCTAATAATAATAATAGCTACTATATAAATTCTGTATGGTATCTATACAGGTCTGTACGGGTCTGTACAGATCCGCACGGATCCGTACGGAATTTTCGGATTCCGTGCGGATTCCGTACGGATCTGTGCGGATCCGTACAGATCTGTACAGACCTCTTGGGGGAGTGTAAATTACTGGTATCTTGGAATAGGGTGAGGACAGCTTTGTATAGCATGAGAGCAGTGTCATGTTCAGAAACTTGCATGAGGATGTCATCTGCAAGTGTGTTACAGATAAAACCTCTAGCCTTTCCATTCTGTATGACTGTGCATTGAGCTGCAGTATATCCTTCAGCATTGACAGAGGAGGTGGTAGCCAAAGATGGTGCTGACAGTTTGACAGGGTCTTATGCTTCATTATCAATATCCTTTGTTCCTGAGGTAGCTGCTGGGAGCAGCACTGATGGTTTGGCTGTGAGCCAATCTGGCCTGATGGCCTCATTGTTATGATAAAGTTCTGGTCAAGACATTTATCATACAAGTCCAATAGTCATGTGACTAACAAGTTCAAAGAACATGTTAATCAGTATCAAATTCTAGTAGTCTCTATTCATGAGCTCTTAAGTTGATTAGACTTAAGTATGAGTGAAGTGAATGAATGAAAATGAAGCTAATTTGATTTAAGCTGAAGCTTGAGCTCTACCACCCAAGTTTCTAGTGTTTAAATACAAGTTAGTTCATACTAATAATAAGTACCTATGAGTCATAAATGCTGCACATTGACTGTGCATTACTGCAGTGCAGTAAGAAGAAAGAAAGTAAGACTAAGTATGGTATAATAACTCAAAGTGAGTCAGAATGAGTCAGAACCATGTGAATAAGAAGTTATGTGTTTGGTATCAAAGGTGATATAAAACAAGCCAATGAAATGTAAAGAAAATATATGTAAATAGACAAAAGAAAGAAAAATGTAACACTCATAGCATCACTCCCTCTAAAGCTTTGCTATGATTTTGGTTTTCCATAGTTGGAAGTTTTCAACACCAGTGAGTTTGAGATCCAGAGACATGGCTGGATGTGGAGGACAGTGGACTTGAGGAGCTTTGTGGGGAATAAGTGTGTGTAGGGGTGCTAGACACTGAAGATCTGAATAGATCTGATGTGGTTGGTTCTTAGTGGGGGTATTATGCCATGGGGCCCATAACCTGTAAAGAACCAAAACCTAAGATAGATGTGAGTAAGTGTCTCAGTCAGAGTGTATCAGACTGAGGTGTGCAGATGAGAAGTTTTCATACATAAGGGAATGTAATGATTATGCAAGAGGATGCACCAAAAAAAAAGACCTGGGGTCTGTTTTTTTTTTCTCAAGGCATCGACCTACCCTATCTACCTATAATGATGACTAATCAGATCAATTTCCTAATTGGGAAGGCAATCTATTTTTAGTTTGTGTTGGCTGGTTTACTGAGTTCCAACTACTAGTAAGTGCTTTTCATCATGCAACTACAAGTAACTACTTCAACAATACAACTGCATACCACCTATTGACTAACATACTCACTTATTTCCTTCACCACCCATTTCATTATCCTTGTATGCACTACAAGTCCAAGTACATGGAACTTCAGGCTTGTTGGAAATGCAATAATCATGGTAGAGTTTCACATCCAATGTAATTGCATTTTACAGCATGAGGATTCAACTCATCAACAATGAATCCACAGAGGTAATTGTTCAGCTCATAAAACTTGTGTATGTGCTTGTGATGTTCTGACAACTTCTCTTTCTCTACAGCAATTGTGTCAGTCAATATTGATGTTGAAGGTTTGAATCCCAGGCCCTCAGTATTTACAATAGAGGAATTTAAACCTGGCAATATGCAATTGCTACAATGATTTCTGTATTGTTACCAAGGAGAATGAGTGGTGATTAGGGTGGAGTTCATAATATTTAGATTGTACTTACAAGAACCACTTCCTTTCACCTTATGAAAATATATAATTTATTAGATAGAATGTTTGAATATATTAATATCTACTCAACCTCCAATTTTTCATGAGATTTTAAAGTGAAAAATGGTACTAAAACATAGAAAATGTTTGCATTAGAACTCTGTTTGATTTCAGCAAGATTGTAGAGACTGTGTTGCAAGGAAGCATGCAGGGGGGTGTAGACAACCATAGTACTTACTTAAACATGGCAACAATGAAGTGTTAACTGGATCATTGATTGAGTCTACAAAGGTAATATGACAAGTACAATACTTACCTGGATTGTTGATTGAGTCTACAAAGGTGGGGGGCAACAGATGGTCCAGGATAATGAAAAAGAGGGTGTACATAACCCTAACCTATTACTTGTATGCTACACTAGATATATTATGTAAGTACTTCAGCACCATACTTCAACAGACTGGTCTGTGGCAACAGGTAGTAACAATACAAAACAGCCATATTGTCATATCTGTGACAATCCCTGTACCATTGGAGTCAACTCCAGGTTTACTCCGCTTTTAGTACATTTCCTCCAGACTATGTATACTTGTTATATATCAAACTCTTCCTTACTAATGTTTACTTGTAACTGTTTACTTGTTCCTTCCCTTTAATATTACTACCTCATTCTCTGGCCGCGGCCATTTCTCCTATGACTATAATCTAGAGGCATACTACTAGTTTTACTATAGTCTACATTCTATGGAGTTTACTTATCCCTAGGATGCCACATACCCATGGGCATTACTCCATATGCATTTGGACAAAGTAGTTTACTATATAAACTACTCTTGTAATGTAGAGATACTTCAGTTTCAAATCAACTACGTTTACACCCTTCTCTCACTTGGGCCTTGAGCCAACTCCACTATTTTGCCACTTACTCCACTTTGTTCTAAATACGGAACTGGAAGTCCAAGGGGTGCAACACACAAGTTGAAGCCAACATTCCACTACTCCCATACTTGTTCATTATCTCCACACACCCTACTAACATTGTACAAGTTACTCTGCTACTTAAACTATCTCCTCTGAGGTTCTTGTCCCTAGAGGAATAGAACAGGATGTGACACATATTTGAATTCCCTTAATGGCATATACAGCAGTGGATGCTTCAACTACAGGGGATTTGTGATGACATACTGTGTGTATTGCAAATGTGTTCTGCTTGTTATTGTCATTGTCAATGACAGCATGCAACAGAGAATAGTTTGATGTAATTGTTAGTCACTAGATAAGATAACAAAACAATATTTTTAATCTATTATAATCAAATATGATGCAAATCAGGTTTCACACCACTCAGAAGTGCTGGTCTAAGTGCAAAACATATAAGTAGAAGCTATATACAACTGATAATCCACTACAAAATTTTATTTGAAGCCTATTCAGGCCAAAGTACAAAGGGTTCCATAATTTTTTTTCAAGCCTTTGGCCTGACCCTACCTACCCTACTACCCATGGGAAATTATGATCAGTGCACCCCCCTTGTGATTATGTAAATATAATATAAGAAAAGGAATAAATAACTAATGAATAATCATATATTCCTGACAATAAGTGCAGCCAGCACACTGTTGGTAAAACCCAGACAGCATGCTGCACAACAGTGAAGTTGTGAAGTTGTTATGAAGCACACTGGGAAGTTCTGTGGCAAGACTTGGTCAGCAAGAACTTCCCAAGGGCCACAGCTGAAGTGCACTGGGGAAGTTCTGCAGCAAGACTTAGTCAGCAAGAACTTCCCACCTGTAACAGGAAGTTTGGCAAGAAGTTCCTAGGGGGGCCTTCAGGGGTAATTAAAGTGTCAAAACAAAGGGCCTTTAGGGCCCTTACTAAGCAAGAACTCTGCTGCCTGAGGTGTACTGTACCATCTAAATCAATTCAACACAGGGGTAGGCACTGTGACAGGCAAAACCACTATAGCCTTTCAACACTATTATAAATCTCATCATGATACATATTAAATTTCAGCACTCTTCAATAAAATTTCAACTACTTATAGTGATTATAGAATACAAATGAAAGTGCAAAAACACAATGTAATAACAATTACTGCAAATCACACAAATTAATGCCCAATTTCTGTTTAATATACCTTTTGGTGCCAGTAGTGATGAGCAAGGGGTACAGTGTACCCTGGGGGTCCATGGGTAGGGTCCAAGGGGGATGGGGGTAAGGGTCCAGATTTTTCAGAAATGAAAATACCCCTACCCCTGGCAAGGGTCCAGGGGTATTATTAATGTAAATACTGAAGATACTAAATAAACATGGTTCCACTACTTCAACATGTTTAAAACCCTGAGTCTGATATATTATTTAGATACATGTTATTCTCTAAATATTTATGGAAAGTGAGCTGTATAAAAACACTATATATTTGAAGAAGACAAGTAAGTACTGAAACCATTTGTGGGATGTAAGTAGTGGCTAGTGAAGATATTACTTACCAAGTACCTATGCAATGTTGTAAAACTTATGTAGTTGCTTGCAAAACCAAAATAAATGTAAGGGCTGGATAATGATGTAGATGTTATATATAAAAATACTAAATAGTCTCCCCTTTATTCTTTCTCTATTCTCCTCTGTTACAAGTAACTGGCATGCCATTAGACCTGGATATCAAATATTGTTCACCCAACATCTCATATAAAGTAATTACATGTAATCTTAGAAGTATACTTTGAATGGTGGGAAGAATGTTCTGTATTAATGGTTATATATCAGTGATCATTCAGTCTGTACCCTCATCTGATACCCTGGGGGTATGGGTAAGGGTAAGGGTACAGCTCAGATACCCAGGGGTATACCCCTGCTCATCACTATTTGGTGGCATTGGCATCCTGAGCACTATTATCCATTACACCAATACCTTTCAGCACCACCATTATGCATGACATGTGCCAAATTTTGACATGACACAAGGCCTAGCATGTACCAGAACTGCATGCCTTGCATTTTCAGCTCCTTTCTTAGGTGACCAAACATGCTGATGGACTGCTACACCCCTTCATATTGGCTTGCATAATCATCCAATCTTGCATGGAAACTAAGTGAGAGTGCGAGAATCATGATAAGAAATCATTATTTATCTGTTGTGAAAGTTAAAAAAGGCACAAATAAAACATTAGAAAATCCAGTTTAAATCTGTTACAAATGTAAAATGATAGAGAACATGGGTATGATGTAGTAGCAATATCTAGGCTGAAATAAGGCTTATTATAGTGCTGGGACTATACTTACTAAGACAAATCCCTCCAAATTCCAAATTCCAGTAGCAAATTGTGTTGGCATGTATCCACAATCATTTATAACATATATGTATACACTAAATACCAGCTGGAAATCTTGTTTCTCCCTTCAGTCCCCTCCAGGCTCCCATTGTGCTATAACACATGGACCAACAGTAGGCAATGGCACAGGTATACCATACCTGCATGGGTCATGGGTATGGGTACTGGTGGGTATGGGTATGAGTCAGGTTCATGGTACCCATAACCCACAGGTACCTGTGAGTGGTAGGTTGAATAAAAACATAAAAGAACAATAGCTATAAGCTGACAGCCTCTGTAACAATTCTGTATAATACATTACAACTTATTGTGCAATATATTATAGCAAGAACTCACTTTTGTATTTTGTTCAGCTCACAGGATTGAATTTTGGTGCTAGTCTAGTATTATACTTCCATGTATTTCACCTTAACCATAATTTCTGAACCAACTACACTCCAATTTATAAGTAATATAATCTACATAAGTAATGCCAGTAAGTAACATAATATAAGTAAGTCTAATAAAGTCTGTTCACCTCAGCTTCACAATAGATAGCAATGACTGAGGAGAGCACAACTGCTTGCTAAGCTGCTTAAATACCAAGTAAGATTGAAAATTTCAATACCAGTTTAAATGTGTTCAGTGGAATAACGAATGTGGCATCCTGCCAGCTGAGTGGACACAGCACATCAATAGTGCACGGATTGCATAAGCAACCCTCATGTTCCAATACTCCCCCTCAATCCTTGTGCTCCCTGAGTCCTAATTTGGATGCAAAATGTTTAACCTTGGTGCTCAGAAGCACCTTGGTCAAGGTATCTGCAACCATGTCATCAGTAGGACAGTATACTAACATGATCTTTCCCTCACCTATAATCCAGTGTATGAAGTGGAATCTTATGTCAATATGTTTTGTACGTGCATGGTACTGTTGGTCTTTGGTAAGTGCTATGGCAGACTGATTATCGCAATATAGTATCATGGGTCCAGATACATTCCCAAAGAGCTGGCTCATTAGTGTGTGCAGCCACAGGGCTTCTTTAGCAGCATGGGTCGCAGCCACGTACTCTGCTTCCATGGTTGACAGTGCCACCAAGTTCTGTCTCTTCAAACTCCACAATACCACTCCCCCCAGAAAAGGATAAAACAAGTCAGAACACCAGGCTAATGACATGCAACCTACTATATCTTCTTGAAACTGTCACAGCAATTCAAGATGGTGATGTTGGGAGAGTTGAAGATATGTTGATGCACTTGGCAATGATGTTTCAAGCTGCTGGGGGAAACAATTACTGCACTGAAATTCTGCATCTTCTTATCAACCTCAAATACATCTGGACTTCAGTGTTTGCATGAGTACTTATCTCTAGAAGTTTAATATATTGGATATTCTGATGAAAAATAATATACAGTAACATTATGCATGACTCACTTCTTTTTAATCTATCAGGGCAACCAGGTCACTGGATTGCTACAGATTTGAATATGGAACATACAGTGGGACAGGTAAAGGTATGTTTTAACTCCAATAAGTCTTACCCACATATTCCATCTTATATTATATATAAAGGAGTTGATTAGAGTAAAGGGTGTTGAGATGACATGGGATATTTTGGAAAATGTATCAGCATCTATCAGTGAACTGAACAAAATCAAGAAAAAGATTGCTGAAGTTACAGAGCTGTCCCACTGAAACCAGTACCATTCCAAAGCTGAAACAAGTGACTTAGTTTGGCATGTTGTGAAGAAATCAAAGGAAGAAGGTTTACAGATATTCAAGAACAGCTGAAGTAGTAACAAAACTGTCATTGCTGTATGTGATCTCATTCAGGAGGGGTCTCGAAAACTCAAGTCATCAACATTGAACACCTTTAATATGAAATTCAGAAAATTTGTGGCTGGACAACCCACTGACTTTACCATTGATAAAGATACATTAGGAAATGCAATAGATACAATAGACATTTCCAATCTTTCACAGAAATGCTAGCATTATATGGAATATAAATTGTTCAATCACATGCTATTACCATAATATACAAACTTGAATTTAATCAAACATGAGTTGTCTAAGCTGTCTAAGCTCCTCTGGGTTTAGCTTCTCCAGATGTGCCTTCACCTGTTTCTGAAGGTCTTCAGATTCATGCCGAAAAGCAGCTTGGTGCCGCACTTGAATTGACTGTACAGGCATCTCAGCAACAAACTCAGAGAACCTCTTCTGATACTCCTTGCAAGCTGTATCTGCATCAATATTTTCAAACTGACTTGAAATTTCATCCTCATGCCTCTTTGATGTTTCCAAAAAGAGCTTCTTGTTGGCTTTTAATTGTTGCTGCTGTTCATCAATCTTGGCTCACTTTTGCTGTTGCTGTTTCTCCATAGCAACTCTTTCAGTAATCTTCACTAGTTCTTGGTCGAAGCTGCCAATGCACTGATGAATACTCATTGCCCACTTGCTTACCCACTCCTCTGGCCTCTCAAGCAAGATACCTATAGACTCTGGTGAAATTATGTCATCAGAATTTGTTTGTGCAAGCATATGAATCTCTTTATCACTGAGTATGAAAGCAGGTGGTTGAACAATGTGGAATGGATCACATTTCCATGTTCTATGTCTTCAGTTCACAAGCCAGGAAACTAAAGAGGTGCATTGAGGTTTGGGGCAGTGAGAGTTAAATTGCTTTCTCTTGAGATCATTGCAATGTGACTCCAGCTGTTGCCTAGTAGGGTCATCATGATCACCATAGTACACTAGTTTGCATTCCAGGTCACTGTAGAGTAGTTGATTTGGAAAGAAGTGATGGAATGAAAATTTGCAATTGTCTGAGTTATGCACTGGACTATTGCAACAAAAATGACCTGTAAATGATACTGAAGTACTGTCAACAAATAAACTTAAGCAAAATCATTTTAACAACCATCCAGAGATTCATCTCCATTCACCTTATTAAAAAGAAGCCTTAAACAATGTTCATGGGAGTTTTGAATGGCATTTAGAATGCCAATTCCAGTGCAATCTCACTTTGTTGACTTGTCAGACAATATTCCAATGTTCAGTCTATCAGGATCTGACATATCCACCCCACTACAATTGTCAATCATTTGTGCCACAGATAAATCAATTTCTTTCACCCATGGTTCATGTAAAATAAGAAATATTGATTCTGTTGTTCCATCATGGCCACATCAACCACCTCTTTGCAAACATGTAGGAAGATCCTGTGGTGTGCCATATTGTATGACAGCTGAAACATCACACACATCCAAACCCTGTATAATTATTTAGCAAAGTCTGATATACTTAATTATAAAGTCACACAGCAGATGCTTCTTCCATTGCATGTAAAATTCAACAGGTTCCAGTAGGAGATGCAAAGTCTTCAAAGATGGTTTTCAAGTACTTAGTGGACATGCCACTGTGGTAGTGCCACACAGTCCCTTTGTTCTGAAGGTCTGAAGGGAGAAGACTGTTCATGTGATCACTTGCATTTTGTGTTGATGGAATGCTATCATGAAAAATGATTAATTTTTGCAGTATGAAACCAGTAGGGTATGGAGAGGGAATGAGGAAGTCGAGATTTCAAAGGTCAGAAAGTGGAAGTGGTGCTTCATGTATTGTCATCAGCAAGTACTGATTATATTATACAGTGCTACAGTAGTACTACAGAGCATTGCATAGCACCATAACACCATAATAAAGGTGTTCATTTATGTAGAACTATGTAGTTATCCCTACATACTATCAAGCACTATAGAGACATGGCAGCAAGCTATGTAGTGCTATATAGTGCTATGGAGGCTTGGCAATATACTATGGAGTGCTTTATAACATCCAGGATTACAGCAGATCCTGTAGGATTTCCTTGGGATTCCCATACTTCAGCCAATAGCATCATTCCTTTCGTGATATAAATGAAAAATTATTATATTAAATAGTTATAATACATGTTAGTACAATACAGTATAAATAATAGCATTCAAAGAAAATGGTACCCAATCCTCCAACAACAAGAGGAGGGGGAGGAGGGGGATGTCATGGAGAGGGAGATGGCATGATGTGTCGACAACAACAAGAGGGAGGGATGGGGAGGGGAGGAGACGGTGTGATGTGTTGGAGGTGGAGACCATGAGCCGCTGACATGGAAAGGGAGACAGCACAAAGAACTCGGCGCGCTGACTTTGTTGAGGGCTAGGGAAAGACGCAAATGTTAGCACTAGAAAAGAAGTGGGGAACAGGACTTACCAGTGATACACATGTAAAAAGAAATAAACCCATTAAAACACATAACTCCGCCTTAGGACTGGTTTCAAACACTTTAAACAAATATAAAACACTTTACCTTTTACATACAACGTTGCATTCCATACACAAAGTACCAAAAACCCAGAACAAACATCTGACATGTGGTAAAGTCAACACGAGATGCAACAGGTAGAGACTGACAAAACACGGACTTACGAAGACACTAATAACGAGAACCCTAAGACCAGACCTTGAGACACAAGACACAAGACCAGTGAGCTTGAACGAGAACGATGACGAGGCGACAAGACAATGAGAGAGGAAGAGCACGGGAAGGGGGAAAGGAAGCAAGAATGGAAAGAGCGAGTACCTTGACAGTGAGGAGTAAGCGCAGAAGTGGTGAACCGACCTGAGAGGTACGACATAAACGAAATTGATGCGAGCAGCTGACGCTGCCGCATCGGCGGATTACCTGATTAGGAAGGTAAATGATGGGACGCTCAAACGGGTGCCTGTTGCAGAAAGGGGGCACACTGGGCTATGCGCACAATTGGCTGACCACTGCCTGGGCGCTGACGAAGCGCTCTACCTTGTAAACGGATCGTTGAAATGCCTAGAAATAAAATAGGATATAATAGGATTTTATTACTACGCGAATTGTAAATAAGTAACTAGAAATATGTATATAGTAGGACCTGAGGGAAGAGATAAGGCAAGAACTGCCAGGGATTCTTCCCTCCCGCAGATAGGGTTGAGCAGTACTGTACTATGTAGGTATGTAGTGTTATATACAAGTTATATAGTGCTTTTATGACATACATAGCAAATAGAAAAGTTGTAAAACACTACATTAGCTTCTGTATACACTATAGATTACTATGTATTTATGTAACAATGCTATATAATGTTAGCTAACTCCAGCCTATGCTACAGAGTAATATAGAGTACTACATATAAAAGTAGTAATACTCCTAATACTACAGCATGCTGTCAGCTTGTAGATATGTTGTAGGATACTATAAGATTAGACTGTAAACTATGACATACTACGCACAAAATCAGTGCTTGCTGATGGTGTAAGAAATATTAGGGCGGTTGCTTGAGATTTTGATGGAAGATATTTTCAAGGGCTGGAAATGAAGGGATTCCATAATCACTTTCTTGATATGAGGAGGCTGTGTACCAGATAGTGCTTGAAAGATGGTTTTGCTGGAAATGCGAATATGAAAGTCACCAAGGCAGCCCCACACAGGGCGAAATGCAGGTAGTCCATAATGAGGAAGACCAGCAGTATATATCATGTGTTGTCGTTTAAGATTAAGTTAATCTAAGGTGCTAACAGGAATTGACTTTGTCTGTGTTACAACACCTGAGTGTCAGGAAATATTTAGCAAGGATATTCTTGGAAATTTAATGGGTGATCTTGTACGGCAAAAGCTGTATGAATTGTATGAAACTTGGTATGAAGGGTAATGTACAGCAAAAGCTGTATACAATGTCAAGTATAATGAAAAGGGTATAGTACACACTATAGACCTAATGCTATTTATAATGTGTATATTGAATAGATCAATGTTCAACTTGCTTAGAACTTGACCTATGATCTGCTTCTTATTCTGTTACTGTTACTCTGACTGATACTGTGACTGTGACTGATACTTTATCTGTGACTGTGACTGTGACTGTGACTGCTTCGATTTCTGTGACTGTTACTGATACTGACTGTACTGGCTGTGCTGATAAAACTGTACTAATAACTAATGACTAATGACAATTGGGTGAGACTACTGGGGGGTGGGTAGCTATCTATTTACTGCCAAACTGCCCTCCTTATATACCTTTTCCTAACCTGCTTAGTAATCCAATTCCCACTCTACCAATCTACATTGTTCTCCAAAATGAGTAATGTGCAAGTGTAGATTTTAGATCTGAGGCTGTACAGGACAATGGTATTTGAGGGTTAGTCAGCAGAGAACAATAGCATATATCAGAACAATGTGTAATGAATTACATTGTTCTAAATAAAGAGCTACATTGTTCTGGGCAAGAACAATAGGAATCCATTTTTATAACAATGAAGTAGAGAACAATAGATACCTTTCCACCATTGTGTGAACAATGGTGGTGAAAACAATGGAGTCATATATAAATAGTTTCACATTGTCTTCAGATAATGGATGAATAGTACAATGTAGTTCATTTGTGATGAACAATAGGAGTGAAAACAATGGAGTTGTATATAAATAGTTTTCTCATTGTCTTCAAGCAATGGGTGAATGGTACAATGTAGTTCATTTGTGATGAACAATAGGAGTGAAAACAATGGAATTGTATATAAATAGTTTTCTCATTGTCTTCAAGCAATGTGTGAACAGGACAGTGGGAGAGTGCCATATTATTCTTTGTTAGTGCATTGTTTGTGCAAGTGATTCCCACTACCTTTTTAGGTAGTAGGGTTTATGTAGGTCGTTGAAAAACGCTCTTTGCAGGCCAATCACTCGGCATTGCTTCAGATCAGACTTTGCCTGGTATGGTTAAAAGTTTATCATTGTTTGTACCCTGCTGAACGTTGGGTGTTAGCTCGTTGTGCTTGTACAATCCTATATGGTTATAGGTACATACTGGTTGTTTGCTAGTCTCTATGGGTAAGTTGCACATCTAGACTTTGAACTCATTGGTTATAACATCTTTGAAGATATAGTGGATTGTGTTCGACATGATACAACCACTGGTAGCCCCAGTGAAAGATTGGGCAACGGGAACCATTTACCATACCCCCCACCACTGCATATGCACTACACGATCCAGGACACGTAGGACTCACAAACTTTCACCATTTGTCTTTCTCAAGCATATACCTGAACACATCACTTTAGAAGTGCTGGAGACATCAAGAGGTGCACATCAATTCATACAGCCAGTGAGAGAAAACCACTGAAATACTCTCCACAAATATACCACAGATATTTGCCTACCGGACAAGGTGTCAGCATTGTGTTCTCCCTCTTACTTGGAGGTTGCAAAAACTCTACTTACCATATGAGGAGCGGTATGAACACCCACCAAGCGGACTTGTCCTGTGCCAGTCCACCTCTCACCTGCCTGCACCCCCCTTCTTCTGCACTTTCTCCCTTAACTTGCACAAAAGCTTGCGAGAACTGCTTGGAGCAGTTCACTGTACTCTCCCCTCCTTCCTGATACAGCTCACTATGGGAAGTACCTCGACCTTAATCAAGAAGTGGAACCATCCCATCAGGAATACACTCTGAGCTCTGTTCCATGTCGTGATATTAGCCTGTTCACTTGTTTCTTATTTGACATTTGTGCACTGGATGGGGGTGGCGATCGTGTTTCTTGCTCTCGAGAAGGGGTGTATGGTGCATCAGCGGGTCAGACGTGTTCCATGCTCAAGGCAAGGCAAGGCGTGGTCCGAGTCGGGCGATGCCCCAAGACCATCTACATTATCGAAATCAGTGCAGCCGTCAATGGTCATAGTCTGATGTTCAGTTTTGTTGAATGTGGCCTGTTGCTGAAGCTGTAGCTATTGTATGCAGTACCAGCAGGTCACGATGATCATCCTTCGGGTTGCAACTGCATCATTGTTGTTCATAGTTTTTCTATGATTTGACATCGTTCTTCTTGATTTTTTCAGTTTTGTTGAATGTGTTGGTAGCGGTCGTTTGCTCAGAGGTGTGCTGTGTATGCAGTATCAGCAGGGTCAACATCCACCTCGTACTACTCATTACCAATTCGCGCCCTACTATGTTCATGCATGTTTGTTGGTGGCTTTCATAGAATGGACTTTGATTTCTCATGAGTATTCATTTGAGGCTGAAATAAATACTTCTACAAGAAACAGAGGCCTGGCTAAATGTCGGGGCATTGGTGAACCTCATTGGCAATACAACTTAGTACATATGTCAAATGAAAATGGTTAGCAAAATGCATCCAATGGGGATGGGAACATGACATAGTTACCTCCCTACTCCATTGGAAATTCCGCAGCATTTGTAATATGCAGGGCCTGGTGGGTACGATTATCAACTATGTAGACATGTTGTGTTATAGGACTTACAATCCTGTTAAAATGTCAGAGCCACAGTCATTACTTGTCTGGATAGGTAGTACACCTGACTCGCCTTTGTGGAATCACACATCACATAGTAAAATTTGATAATTACTACAATTCCGCTTTTTTAAAATTTCTTATCCTACTTATCTACTTAGCCCTTTCCTTAACGCCTCCAAAAAATCTACACCTAACATTTTATTTCTACTTCTTGTCTAATTCTCACCTTATAAATAAAAATAGACCCTTGTATTATTTAGTCTTGTAAAATATACAATGACTTCTTTGTCACATCTTCCATTAGTCCAAATATCTTACCAGTAAATCTTATGGACTGAGTCCGTCGAACAAAGACTCGATCATCTGGATCATCCGCTGTCAGTCTTCCTAAACCTACCAGTGAAAGCCTACTAAAGACTGAGTGACAGGAGAAGGTAGTGGGCCCTGCCACTTGCCAGCCTTATTATCTTATTAATTATTGGTATGTGTATTATGTTTAATGGTGATTTAGAGTTGTTTGTTCATGTAAGGTATTGATTTGTTCATGTATAGTATTGGGTATATTTGATTAGTAGTGTGTTGTATCATGTGATTGTGTGAGCTATTCAGTCAGGTGACATGACTGTGTAATTCCTTTTATTGTGGTATACAGTGCATTTGCATGCATTATATATAATCAATAATCAAGCCTGACAGTGTGCTTCATCAACATGAACATGTTTTATTTGCAAGTAGAACCCTTGTTTCTTCAGAAGTTGAGACAGTCTGGGCCAGTGACCATTGAAGATGAAAAGTTGCTTGGGTTGCACAAGTAGCACCATATAGTGTCCATTCTCAATATCCTATGACAAAATGTAGTAAGTATAGACGAGTACATGTCATACATACCTTCCAAAGTACATCATCTTTTGGTGTATCTTCATTGATGGATACTGCTGTGATTTGATACTTCTGAAGCTTGAGTAGCTGCAATGCTTGAAGTTGCTTCAAAGGGGAGATGACCAGTGAAATCAAAAAGTAGACATGGCAAGATTATGCACAGGGTTTTGCCATACCCTGTACCAACATCCACCACTGACCAGAGAGTCCTTTCCAGTCAACAGGGCAAGTGTTGCCTTCATCTGAAACTCCCAAGGTACTATCACTCCATTTGAGGCCATGAATACCAAAAGACAGGCTTTGAGTCCATGTAGAATGTGTTTCTCATTGTACTTGCTCCAAAATTCATCATGTAGTCTTTGCTCAATAGGAATAACTTGCTCAACTAGGGATTTTGCATCTTGTATGGTTGAAAGAGCTCGAATTTCAGGCAGTGAGAGGTTGATGAGACTCATAGAAATAGTAATTGGTAGTAGTAAACAAATGAAGAGTACCTAAGAGGAGAGTGGAGGAGGGGAGAATGGAGGAGGGGGAGGAGAGGAGCATGGAGAATGGAAAGAGTCAATGCGATGCATGAGAGAGCTGAGAATCCAAAAAAGGAAATTTTTGGGGACATAAGGGACAGATGCTTCAAATCTGATCAGTTGGACTGGCCAGTATATCAATATAATACAATTGTTCATATAATGTGACTTGTCATGATACCGACCAGCTACCAGTTTAATCTGAGGGAGGCATGTAGTTAGTCTGGAAGCTGAACTGTCTAAAACGAGATCATGCTGGCATCACATGACTAGTGTGGAGGTATCTCGTCAATAGACAGTCTGGTAAAACTTGTTTTCATTTTAGTATATTGTTCCTTACACTGTCCCACCTTTGTCCCCCCACTGTGAGACCTGATTTGGACATCAAAAACACCCAAGGACTCATAATAAAGGTCTATTCAAAGTTAAAATGTTGAAATATTATGAAATCACTGTGGAATATGTGGAGCAATTGTGTAATAGCCCACTATAGCAGTATTGTACAGGTTTCAATTCAGAACTCATACACTGCTTCTTTCTCCACTATTACACCTAACAATTTCTCTGAAATATATACAGGAACTAATAATGTATGTATGTTGAAAAATAATATGGTATATTGTACACAAGGGAGGGAGGAACATTTGTGAAAGGCAAAGCATAAGGAACACCGTAGGCACCGCCATCTGACCTGCAGGAAGGGCCTTCAGGGGGTATTACTCAACCAAAAAAAATGGCCTCAAGGGGGGACTTCCTGCTAAGACAGCTTAAGTGAGTTCCCGCTAAATCCAAACTGGGAACACATCGGGTGGAAAATCTATGTATCATGGAGGACAAAGTACTGTAACGATCAAATCAATTCGTCTGTCATGCGTCACGCACCCTTTTGACGAGACAAAATTCGGTGCTTGTCACGCGTCACGTTCAAAAATGATGAAGGTTTCAAATGGTCACACAAAGCTGCAGGTTCAAATTTTTCTCTTGCAGTGGTCAAACTTGCTATTTGGGCTTAAATTAACCTAAAAAAATTTCTTTTGCTAGTGAAAGTAGTGCAAGTGACAAAAAATTTTGGTGCGTCATGCAGGATCTACCAAAGTGACGAACTAATTTGATGGTTTGGTGTGTCACGCACTCAGAGGGGTGACAAATTGATTTGATTAATACAGTACTCACAAATCACAGCAGAACTTCGTGTAATGAACTTGTGCCGGCCTGGAAGTTCCCTGGTAGGAAGTTCACAGGAAGTTCCTCATGTAATAGTACTCAATTGTGATTGTCTACCACAACTTTATTTATGAAGGTCAAAGTGCACTTTTAATGGGGTGCGCGCACACTTTTGATGCGAGTGCAAACATTTTGGGCGTTGTTTGGCGCACACATTTTTAGTCCTGGCACAAACACTTATTTCGAGAGCAGCGCAAATCTTTGAGACACACTTATAGTGATTCATATAGATTTTTATTAGGTATAAACAGTAATTTTATTTTAATCTAGACAGTGAAGTTCAAGCAATATATGTCATACTTATGGCTGGAGATAATAACTTGTTTACGTAGCACGTAAACCCCATAAATACACAATGCAACAAGTAGGGGGAGAGCCATTCTACAATAGGGAGGTGAGAGGAAGGAAATCATTATGATGTCATCCGGACGACGAGGACGAGTCTGAGGAGACCCTGAATCCACCCTGCTACTTACGAGGCAAGGAGTGGGAGCAAAATTCCATGTGGTATGCAATGGAAACTCGGAGGGGATTCCGGAATCCGAATTATCCTTACTACGCTGGCATGGTGCTTCGCGATGGAATGATAACAGCCACTCATTATTTGCAACGAAAAAAGATCTAAACGAAGGGCGAATCAATCAGCATGTGCACGTTGGAGTAGAACATAAGAGACATTGACGTACCAGATATGCTTGGTGATGTGCTTTGAAGTACAGACGACAATAGCACCAGAGTCAGTGCATTGGAGAACACTGTGGACATGTCTTATGCAACAATCGTTCTAATGACGATTCTTGGGTGCTGTCCGGGAAGTACTTGCGTGCATGAACTATTTCATGACATTGGCACGGCCAATGTTCATGTTCATCTGCACTGTTCTTGATCATATGGTGGTATAGCTCACCTATCCTAGATCGCGGTAACGAGACCTCCGTATCTCATGCAATGTGAATTGGGAGAGAACTCGTTCATCTTCAACTTTGACATCTGTGAGCACGAATAAGTATTCACATAAAGGAAGTACTCACTGATTACTGGAACCAAGACCCACTTCTTACTTTTTGCCTTAGCATCCCCAGCAAGACTCTCCGTCGTCTTACACCTCTTGATTGTGCTGGCAGGGCTCATAGTGTTAACGGGAAACGACTGTGGCTAGGGATCTGGGTGGAGCGGGCTCTTGTTGCTGGTTATCCGATCGTTGTACTCGAATATCTACTACAACAACCAGTAGATGGTGCAAATAAGAAGTTGCATTAAACAATATAGCTAAGAAACTGGTAAGAAACTATTCTCAAAGTGACAGAACACACATACATATCCTTCATATGTCACAGAATTGAAGCAGTGGCATAGTAACTGGGAGGAAACTTGAGGTAGGTGTGGCAAGATGGCTGAAGTATAAGCTAAGCAGCTGTGCAGGACTGTAGAGGACCAGAGAGGACCGTGATGAAGATTGACTTGGTGGCACGATTCATGTCAGACGACGCGGACCTGGGTCTTAGTAGTGTGGGATATCAACAAGAGCTCATGTGAGTTTTGTGTATGCGTTAATTGGCAATGTTTGGCAATAGCCTCAGCTTGCCAACGCCAGCACCCTTGAATCAACGGTCATTAGTTTTCATTTCGTGTCCAACCCCTCGAAGTCGATCTCTTCTCTTTCGCTTTCATTATGCTACGTGCTATCTCATGTGATGCATTGATGTGTCCCTAGGTCCTGCGAAGATTGGTCTCAGTGGTAGGACGAAGAAGCTCACAAAGTCTAGATAGAAAACTTGGACATATGGTGGACAGAATATGATGAGGGAGTACTGTATTGACAGGTCTGTTTCATTATTATGTTCACTTCCCAATTATTTCTACTTACAACTTGTACCCAGATTGCATGTCAACACCCTCTAAACACTCACCCTCTGCACCTGAACTCCCAAATCACATATTTTCCGCCCTCCCACCTCTCCTGACTGGTATTTGTTACCCCCAGCATTACAGCCAGCGACAATATTTCCTGCGTTGTCTGCACTGCTCGTCATTTCGAAGTCTGTAAGACTTAATCACACCGGGTGGTAATGCGGGAATGGGACTTGTTTTTGGACTGGCTCCCGTTCTACCATAGGTCATTGGCTTCTGAGAAGCTGGGATGACAGAATCGCATGGGCTCGCAGTCGGTCTTGGGGGGTGGTGCGGGCTTGCACCTCTGCTTGTGCCTTGTCTCGCAACGAGTGCCCAAAGTCGTAATTGTCTCGTTTCACACGACTGTTCGTCCAGGGCTATGTTTCTTAATTTGAATTACTGATGTATTTACGACCAGTTGATAAATATATTATGTGTGCTGAGAAGGCTGGTTGGTATGTTAAAGAACAGTCTATTTCATCTCGCATGAGTTTAACACAACTGAGAAAGCTGTAGCCGACTCAGAAGGAAAGGTCACGGGCCATTGTTTGCAAAGGGAACAGAGATAAGGGTCAATAGTATGACGCAAACAATGTTTTTCATCAATCAGAAGGCACCATTGTCGTGGAGGGAGAGGGGGGTTGCGGTTTCGCACAAATTAGGGTGTTTTGAGGGAGGTGCTGGGGAGAGATGGGCATGGGTGGAGGACTGGCGATGCAGATGGTTAGTAGAAGAAAGGATAGAGATGGAAGGACTGGGGGGCTTACTCGAGCAGATCTGGGAATCTTCTACTATCGAGTTATCCCACCTTCAAGAACATGTCCACCACTGTGATGACATTCAACTGCAAAAGCTCTGGTACCATGGCACCTAGCTAAACAATCTCCAGAAAGTAAATAATATGTTAGCTTCTAGCGCTATAGAGGAACAATAACCCACTTACGTTCTCCCGCCATGACTACTCCTAACGTCCCCGGATAAGCGCATACATCCCCCTCCTTTCATCATCACCTGCACCATCCTCCCATCACCGACCCACCCCCAAAATCTCAAAGCTGAATCCTATGAACTAGACGACATTGACATGGTCATGCACATCGTCGTGAAGCTATCATTCCACAGCAGAACACGGTACTGCATATTGCTTCATGTTCCCTCGAACCCTCTCCACTCGTACTCTGATAGTAAGCATAGTAGACTCAGCGAGCAGAGTCAACGCCCCCTTATCTTCCCCGGAACACTAATAGCTGCACCCCAAGTACTACACTGGGTGCCAATGCCGAACCAAAGCTTTGCTGACGAAGTGGTTCTTCAGCTACGTTGCGGCAGTAAGCAAACATGCTGCATTCTCTAGTAAGTACTTTACTAGGATGTGAAGAGCAAAATCTATCTGTCGTTTGGGGTAACTTTGCCATGAGTGGAAGAGGAAGGTCAAGGTATTGCAGAGCCACCAGATGAGCATGTGCAGCATGACCAATATGTCAAATGGCACGAGGGTACCTTGTTAGTGATGTGTTGCGGTATCCAAGACGAGTGGGGTGTTGAAAACGAGGTGCTTGTATGCATAGGAGTACATTGTTGCAGGTGGAGGAGGGGAGGTGGTGTCGACTGCGTAGACAGGTGTGCCAAATAGTTCAAGGTTGTGTTGTTGGCGCCGTTTTGCAGTATGCAAAATGATTGAGGCGTTGACGTTGAGGGCGAGAAGGTGTTGTTGATAACTCGTATGGGTATGAATTCGTTTTCGTTGTACGAGAAAGGGGGAACGTGGTGTCAAGCAAGACTGGTGATTTGAGCGGTTGGTAGAAGGATGGAGATAGAAGGAATGAAGGATGTACCCAAGCCGGCCCAGGGGTCTTCCCTGCCCCTCCGATCTACCTAGACGCTAGAACCATCCACATCCCTAGTCCTTTGGCAAGCGTATTTGAAACAGAAGAGGTCCGTGACTCCATCATAACAACGCTTTAGATGAGCGTAGCTTAGTATACCTAAATACCTAATGCATATACATAGATAACTTTGGTAAATAGAATGTTTACCAAACCAACTGAAGGAGGATGCCCACCTGTAGTAGATCGCCTATCACTAACACTGGACGTTGGACACTGGAGTAGGTCATGGTCAGCGTCGTGGTACCCTTGTCACTTCAGATTCTTAGGGTGTATCTTGGGAAGAGCATGCTTGAGAAGAATTTGAATACAGTACATCAGAAGAAATCGAATAGATGAGACTGGAGAAACATTGAAAGAGCTGGCTCGACGTTGACACGAATGGTCGACCACAACGGACCAAATCTTACAGCGCAGAAGTCTACCCCGCATCCATCAATCTCCATTCAGAGAACGCGGGGAACAGGCACTCACCCAGATACATATAAAACTGCCACCACGGTTTGTGCGTCGTATCTCCCATATCAAACAGTCATCCCACCTGTCTCCAGTCATACAAATCAATCTGCGCCGCCGTAATGACAACATAAAAATAAGGGGTATAATAATAAAATCTACTCTCCATCAGCCTTTCCTCCACACAACGAAGATACTAGAACTCACAAAGCAGAAAAATTAACTGATGATGCCATCTCGTCGTTACAATCCTCAACAATACCACCAGAAGTAAGGGAATCGTCCAAAGCAACAACATTCTCCCATCTAAAAACATCATTTTGAGCTTCTCCAAACTCGCGGTAAAGTCGTCATCCAGTATGCGCATGGACATCGCGAAGCCAGTGATCAATAAGAATACTCCCACACCACCTATACATCCTACAAGGATATGCCTAGGGAAGAAAACAATGACGCTGAGTTTAAGGACACCGAGAAGGAAGAAGCATAGACCGGTCATTATTGAGCTTAGAGCATACACGATGAGTGTGGTGGCTATGATTTATCTGGGATAATCTCCGCCTATTTCGGCAGCGATGCTGTTTGCTAGGATATGGAAGAATGGCTGGTACTTTTCAGTGCGCGAGATTGGAGCGAGGAAAGAGGTTACATACCACAACTTCAATCATCATACTTCCATTGGCACCTGCAAACCCACTGCCGCCCAAGGTATACACAAGCTGTGATATGACAGTCGAACCGAAGAACATCGACAGGCGGGAAAAATGATCATGCCATCTACAGCCACATCAGTCCTCTTCCTGACAAAATCTCAAAAAGGGTAAGACATACAGGAAATGCCATCCAAAATATTCAACAAACATCCCAAAAGCACAGCCGGTAACGCTCTCAGAGCCGTCTTCACCACCTGTCCACTCACTACCTCTCTCTCAACCTCCTTAATCTTGCCTCCCACTCTCCCAAACCATCCCTTATCTGCATTCCTGCGAGATGGAGGGGGAACCTCAAATGTGTACCCTATAGGTGGGGTAAGCGTCTGTGCAGTGGTAGCTGTCAACAATGGCATGTGTTTGTCATCTCACTCTTGATCATGTCCACGCTCCTGCTTGCAGAACGGTGAGGGATCACACCAGTGTACTTTATTCAGCTTCATTGGTGGTTGTGGTTGAATGCGAATCTCTGGTGGGGTAGGAAGGAGTGTGAACACCGGCTTGGGGGTTGTTTCCGGATCTGAGGGTGGTGGAAGGGGCGGTTGCTGTGGGTGTGAAGTCGGCTCGTCTGAAGATGATGACGAGGATTTTGATGAAGAAGAGGAAGAGGAGGAAGGTGATGACGCTGACAAGGGACGAAGAAGTGACAACCCAGAAGGCTGAAATCCTAATGGCCTCATTGCATCTTCACCAATATCAATTCCTACCTCTGAGGTCACAGAGGAATGCGAAGACGCCTCCGACGAAGGTATAAATGTACTTGTTGTGCTTGACGTCGTAGGCAACGAGGATATACTTTGTTCCAATGCACTCGGACTTGGGGATCTGGATGGTAACGATGAGGATTCGTACATTGGAAGGTTGTGCTGTATGTTGAGTGACGGTGGTTGGAGTAGGTAGGCATTTCTGCTGCGCTGTGGTCGAGTAATATACCTTTGATCAAGGGTGAGGGATCCATGTGCAGGAATATGAATCCCGGCCCATCACGCCTCTCTTCACCATCACCCTGCTCCAATTCACCATGACTGTTGACACCCTCATCTGCCCTTTGCTCATCACCAGGGGCAGCAAAGCTCATGTTACTCAACTTCATCGTCCCCAGCCATATCGTATCCTGACTGTGCAGCACAGGCTTGCTCATCTGCCCACCAGTATGAAAGTGTTCAAGAGTGGTGAAGTTTGTAGGCAGGGAGAGAGCATTGTACAAGTGTGGTTGTAGGAGGCTGTTAAATTGAAATTAAGTATGTGTGAAAAGGATAAGATAGGAAAGGAAAGGATTCTGAATTGAAGAATCAATTGAGTGCGGTAACTTTTATTACAAGGAACAAAACTGTAGTAACCAGACAGACACCAGAACACGTCTATCAAAACTACTATTGCAACTGGGTCCCGCGGGGCTGCATCACGGTCGTTCAGACATGGGTCCGAAAACGTTCGTTCCCCAGTGGCATTTCAGTTCCCTCTCACCAACGGAAAATTGCACGTAGGGGCATAAGTGGGGAAAGAAGCATCTGGAGGTCAGATGGTTAACCTAGAGGCTGCACCTGCGCAGTGGAGTTCATGGAAATAGTGTAACATTGTGCAATTGTGTCATGATAGATGAAATCCGATATCAAAGAAGAGGGAGAATATAGAACAGGCAGGAAGATAATGTTAATTGAAAGTGGGATACGTACCCTGCACGATGCAATGAACTCTCATTCAGAGGTGATAGTAGGCTTCTCGAAGGTGGCCCATATTCCTAGAGTAGAGGCAATCATTCAGAAGAGGGGTGGTGACATCAAGAGCAACATTGCACACCTCATTGTCATTCTGATGCCAGTTGGCAGCTATTGAATACAAGCTAGCACGTCCGCGGTAGAATTCATCGTTTCTCGTGTTCACGACATTGGACAAGTCATCATCCTGAGGTTCAAGTGCGCTATCATGGTCGGGCATAGGCCTCGTCTCAGGCGCCATAAAGTCTGAGAGACGGCACTGCATGTACCCCAGTAGGAAGTATCTGGGCGTGGAGACACACTGTTCGCCCAGATGGAGATGGGAGACGTGCGAGAACTGGTATTGTTATCTTCAGACTGCATATTCAGTTCTGAGTTGAAATATTAATGAAATATTATTTGCGAGATTGGGATAGGAGTTTGGTAAGCAAGCGGTTGGATTATTGCGCAATTTGTTCAAAAGTTATACGAATACGTAGACAATGATAGTATCGTCGACGTCCATGCTTTTCGCCGGTAAGAATTGCCTGGTCTATCCTAAAACTACTTGATGAAATAGACAAGAGTCGACAGTCAGCAGGAATCTTATCTCCAACAGCGACTGATATTATGTCCCAGGCACAAGCTCAGACATGTGAATCCAAGCGAGTTGGCTAGAACAAATAACCTTAGCTTCATCTGGAGAATATTCTCTGAGAACCTGAAATGAAACATTAGGAATGACTGGAGTATGCAATGCAGTAGCTGTTACGGACTGTTTAAGCCAGATGTTGAACAGACTCAGCAATGTATGATGTGGCTTTGAAGACATCGAAATGAAGAAGTACCATGGCAAAGACTAGCTCTCGTTAAATAATTGCAATAATTGCGGCCCCAGACCGTGAAGTCAGCTTTCAAAGTCGAGCTGCTGGTGGCTTCGATCGGTTAAGGTATGATACCTTGGGAAATACGGACTGACCCCTAACCCATGATATCAGAAAAGCAAAAAAAGTAGATAATGGACATACCAGTATTATATTGACAAGATATAGTGACAATATATCATATCAAGGCTTGCAAAAGCAAGTAGTAAGTACTAACCGACTAAAGTGTAAGTAGTTGGGTTGAAGCTTGAGCTTGAAACCTGGTATGTGCACAAATACTTAGCTTATTTGGTTGGTTTACTGGCTGATCAGAGCTCGCCACTCGGACTTTGCAGTCATTGCAAACGAGGATTGATATCATGAGCGGAGCTAGTAGCCCCTAATTGCGATGGGAAGAAATAAGCTATGTTCAAAAGTGTCATGAATGTGAGAAAGCCACACACATTCGGAACCGCAACCATGGCAAATTTATAGAAAGGTGCTGAGATCAAATCTGGCACGGGGAGCAGTCTGGACTCTGGAGAGTTGAAAATTAACGTTCAAATGTTCAGCGTTGAAGTAGGAAGTTGTCGATTGAAATGCGGGTAAGCCGGAAGTTCCTGACAATGGGAATTCGAACAAAGTTCCCAGAGGGCACTGTTAAAAGTGCACCAGGAAGTTCTGTGGTGGGAATGAGTCACCAAGAAGTTTTCCACCCACAATGAGAAGTTCCTGGGGGGGGGGCCTTCAGGGGTAATTAAAGCGTGAAAACAAAGGGCCTTTAGGGCCCTTACTAAGCAAGAATTCCGCTGCCTGAGGTGGTAAGGAACGCTACACCAAAACCTTAACGAGTTTTACCGGTCTGCCTATCAACGAGATAGGCCACGCGTCCTCACGTGACAAAAAGCGTGATTTCGTTCCCAGGATAGGCAGACCGGCCCTCCGGTCTAGCATGCGGTTTAGGAACACCGTAAAGGCCCCCGTGACGTGTGACTGTCGAATTGATTTAAATGGTACAGTATATGGCTGGCGTGCATTTGATGTGCACTCGAGCTTGTGAAGCTTGAGCTTGAACCTTTCTAAGTACGTTGTAAGTGCTGCTATAAGCTCGATCTTTCAAGTTTATCAGCTTCAAAATACCTCACGCCAAGGTTCACTTTCATACCACCATTACCCTCCTGTTGAACGATATTGTTTGGGCCTGGCCATGCTTAACTTAACCTTAAAGCATCGCTTTCCTCAATTCCATAGGCAACCGCACATTCGCTATCGTAACGAATCCACTGCGCTTCATTTCTATCAGAACAGACAGCTAGAACTTTATGCGTCAAGACAAGCAAAGCGTTTAACACTTCGCCAGCTCGTGCGTTGTAACCCAAACTAATGTATGATATGTCCACTTTAACCTGAATGCTAGGTGTTCTTTGGACGTTCTTTAACGGATGAGAAATTAATAACGGTCTGTAATAGTCGTTTATTTATATTACACGAGATCTTATGTTTCAGAGCGCAAACTACGTTCGTACAGAACTCCCCGTTCGCATTGCCCACAGGATTCGAGATCTACAAGCTCTGCCATATGTTGTTGTTACCCAGGAAGGAGTAGCAAAGGTTTACGAGGTTCGTCAGCCATATTGACATCCGAGGCTTTAAAAATCTCAATGGTTAGATGTCACTTAGCTTTACTGGACTGCATTTGAAAAGTACAGCGCTGAAGATTTATACAGAGTTTGCAAAGCATTAAAGATGTTGCTCTTCCAGATTTCGACAATATCCCAAAATCGCTAGTATATCTGATAATGGAGCATTTTGCAATTTCTTAGGGAGGCTTTTAGACGAGCAGTTGAGTCTCTATATCTGCTGTTATTTTAGGATTAAATTAATGGAAGGCGTATAGTGCAACCATTATACCCAATCTAACTCTCGGCCTTTCGCTCTCTTCCCCTTACCTGCTTCCAGAACAGCTTGATTCATTTATGCGTCGGATGTTAGTCTCACGTATATCTCGTCGCGTGTTAACAGAACACCACATTGCATTGTCCGAAGCTTTTCTCAACCAGGGAAATAATTCACCAGAAGAACCTCATGTTGGGATTATATTTACTGGCCTCGATGTTAAACGTAGCATCGAAAAATGTGCAAGGCTTGCGCGAGATCGGCCTTTCTGGATAGATGAACCACATGTTACTGGGGAGAGTCATAACTGCCCAGAGGTCACTATTGACGGGCATCTTGAAACTAAATTTTCATATATCAAAGAACATTTGGAGTATGTTCATTTCTTTTCATATGCTGCTTGAAGATGGTCACGTCTAATCATGTACAACAGATATATCGTGTTTGAACTGTTAAAGAATGTTGGTTAACGCTAGATATTGCCCTTCACAGTATAACATTGTCTTGTAGGCGATGCGAGCAACCGTTAGGCAACACAGTAATATCTCAAACCCACCTTCAATCCAAGCCACAATTATTGATGGCGCTAATGATATTGGCATTAGAATATCTGACCAAGGTAGAACATAGACTCGATACGCTTCTATGGAAATTTATATTGTCTTAGGTGGCGGACTTCTTACCTCGCAGATCCAATTTAAAAGCCCTTCGGACATCTTCTCCTTTTCACATTTGCGAAACGCTACTCGATTAAACGACTCTCGACTTGGAGCATTGCGTTCTGCCAGCTCAAGCACTAAAGGAGTTAAGGCTACAATGGATGAACAAGTAGAGACATATAAGGAAGGTATTTGCCGCCATCAATGTATCACTTAATCCGATCTCTCATTCTAAGCCTTGCAAATGATAGGAGGTGTGCTCTCCAGGTTTCTTCCTCAGATTGGTATTGGATTGCCTATGAGCTACATTTATGCAACGTGAGAGGGTATTTTAATCTTTAATATTATAAAGTTGCTATCGTTCTCACGGCTTATGATTGGCTGATCACTGAGATCATTTGACGTCAACGGGAGAGCTCTTCGCGTTCGCGTTTTGACGTGTTCCGAACGTTTGGACTTGCAGCTCTCGAGCATACTCCGTACCCATATTTTATCTTGCACACGTGGATCTTTCATGTATGTTACTAACACTGTGAAGGCACCGTAACTCAGCTTGATCAAGATATTGTTCTCGAGGCGTCTGAAATCGTTGACATCATTGATGTCATTAACTTCACAGAGGAAATTCACCGCGTTTACGTGAGGTCTGCGTGTTGCAGAGTTTCGATATCGATTGTGGTATGTGCTTAGCAGTTTTCTTACTGTGCTATAGTTCCCTTATATTACTCCCTTACAGCGCAAGAGGAAAAAAAAGTTTGCTTACATATCTTGCTGAAACGTTATCAATGAATCGAAAGACAAGCCATTCAAGAAAGTGAAGCGCAGAGGAGGCTTTTGAAGGAAATGGTAGCATGTTTGCAAGGGATGAGGGTACGCTGATATGTAGTAGTATCGAGTTGGTCACTAACTATCAAATTCTGTGCAGAAAATGCATCATTGTCATCGGCGTCATCCCATGTTCGCGAATCATTAAATGTACCATCTCCAACTGGCATCACGCCAACAGCTTCTGGATTGGAACTGCCGACCTCGATATGCGGAGGAACTGTTTTATTTCCTACAACGAGTTCGTGTTCATCATATTCAACTCCGGCACTTCCATATCAATCAATTTAACAATTGTACAACCTCACCTTCCTCCTACATGCCGCCATACACATCAACGCTGTTTACAGGTTCACCTTTGAACTCGCGAACAATTCTAACTTCAACAATGCCAACTTCGTATTCAGGTTGCTACGAATCTTTAGGTAATGCTAATTTATATGGACCCACTTTTGTTCCTACGAGAGCAGCATGTCAGCCACGTCAGGATGATGGAGAAAATTTGCAAAGTAATGGGCTGAACTTATTAGCTTCGGTAGCAGAAGCTGTATCTATGTGTTAGTAGATATGTTATTATTATTTTTCATGCGTCACTAACAATTGATATTAATATAAGTTCAACAACCAATTAGAAGGAACACCATTCCCGATAGTAATATAGCAGACAGTCAACACAACAATTATCGTTTTATTCTCCCCAAACCAGGTGATATTCGTATGTGGTTTCATTATTATTTGTAATGATACATATGAATTAAGAATGCAGGTACAAAAATTCCACGTATCACATCACGAAAACGAAACCTTTTCAACATAGCACGAGAACCCTACTGTGAACCGTTAGCACGGCATTATTTAGGCCGAATGGATGTTTTGTGTCCTGACTGTGGTGCACTACACTGGATGGAGGAGCGACTAGGTGAGGGAAAAAAGGAAAATCCGAAATTTGGAAAGTGCTGTTCTAAAGGACAAATCCGAATACCACTTTTACAGCCACCTCCTGAACCTTTAAGGGGTCTTCTAGAGAACGTCACCCACATTGCGAGGAAGTTTCGGGACAAATTGTGGGAGTACAATCGCGCTTTTGCTTTCACGTTGGTTGGTGTACAACAAGATCATAGCATTAACACAGGACATTTGTATCCTATATTTCGCATTTTTGGAGAATTACATCATTACTCAGGCTCTCTGGATCCACATGGCGATACGCCTAGGTATGCACAAACATACATATATGAACCTCATGATGCTTTAGAAATTCGAAAAGATTGGAACAAAGATCTTGATCCACAGATAATATATCATTTGCAAAACATGCTGGATCGACATCACCGTTATGTACCAATGTTTAAACATGCATTTGAAATCATTCGTGACTACAATGGAGCCATTGAGGATGCAGAAGTTCGATTACGACGAATTCCAGGCTTGAATCAAGTTCAAAGAACATATCATCTACCGACTGTTGATGAGGTAGCTATGATTCTTCCTGGAAATTCTCATAAAGAACCACGAGATATTGTTCTTCACTGTCGAGCAGGTCCTTTGTACCGAATTAGTGATCTTCATCCTGCTTATGCCACACTTCAATATCCGCTTTTACTATCTCGAGGAGAAAATCAATGGCATCCAAATATCAAAAAATATGTACTATCAAATCAAGGGTCAGCAAAGGAATTGAAGGAAAAGAATGTATCTTTGTCTGAGTTTACTGCTTTTCGAATTCATCCTCGCAAGAATGAATTCAATACCATATTACGTGGAGGGAGATTATTTCAACGATACATAGTTGACATGTTTGCCTCTATTGATCAAAACTGGCTGCAATTTCTTGAGAGACACCAAGGTACAACTCGAGCAGCACACTTCAGCAGATTGGAAGATGCAAGATTGGACGATGCAGAGAGCCACGATCTTAATGAATTAGGACAGCGGGTCATACTTCCTTCTTCATACACTGGAGGACCTCGATATATGAGTCAGGCCTACCAGGATACATTTACCAGGTAACATTACCGATACAAAAAGAAAAGGTTTACAATTTCATTTTGATGATGATGCTCCAATTTCCTCTAAGAAATCGAGAATTGAAAACCAACTTAACACTAAAGCATTCGAAAAGTAATTTTTAACTCAATTTATACTCTCCTCACATATATCTGTCATCTATTTACAAATATATAACAATTTAATCTTTATTCCCAATAAAACTGAAATTGCTCACTACGATAAACTTGAGCGCTTCATGCATGAGAGCCTCGACAAGCCCTTGAAAGCTTGATTCCTTTGGAAAATAGGCTACGTTATAAGTGATCAAATTCACGATAAGCACGATGAACATGCATTTTCATCTTTTATGTAAACCCTGCGCTTTGCGTCTAGTTCAGTACTAGTCTAAATGGATTTGTGTGCGGCAAACCATTTATAACTCATTCTTTGATCCTGGATCCTGAAGGCCTGACCGGTCGACTACTTACACATCTTTCAGTGACACAGATACCGCTCGGCGCTCAGTAGTCGAAATCGATATGGAGGGACATATGTCATTTACTTCACCACCTCCCGCTTACTCTGATCAAGAATTCGACCAGAAGATCATCCTTGCAACAGAACTATCGTCGGAGCATCGTTTTGTGGATGATGCCAGTGAATGGGAGGAATGGGATGAAGTTAAATTTGAAGCAGCTGCTCGTGAATCGTCTCAAATACCGGCATACACAAGGAAGAAATTGCCCTCGCCTAAAAAGGGCTTCGAGCCCGCTAGAGAGCAAGGGCCGTCGTCGTCGTTCCGTTTTGCGCCAGAGCACGTCAAGCCGCTGCATATTCAAAAGAAATCCCAACGCCCAAAGCCTCGGAAAGATGTGTTGGACATGTATTCCCCTCAGCTCCCCTCATCTCTTATCGAAGAGAGTAGAAGAGTTGCGTCACCTCCAATATACAGTCATACTGATGAATATTCACGACATGGTCTTTCAAATGGCCATTTCGAAAGCATGTATGAATCACAACGGATACCCTTTCACCATGCCAAGCCACAATATGGCGCAAACGCAGTGGACACGATTCAGCCAGTATATTCTTTTAAATCTTATCGGGCCCCAACAGCTGTGCACGACCAGCTTATGGGTGAGTCGGAAAGACAAGGTAGTCCGCGCATAAAGTTCCGTCCTTCGCTGGCGTATATGAACCCATTGGAAGCTGAGGGTATTTCTGCTGGGATTCTGCCCAATGTTAAAATCAATGCATCTTCCTTCTATAAGTAGGTGATCACTGTTTGTTTACCCTGCTCCTAGTACTAATATTCACCACCACTAAAGTTCTGCTATTTCTGCTCATTTGGCTACCCCAACAGAATTTGCTTCCCGGCCTGCGTACTCGTATGTATCGAGATAGTAAATGTGCGATAAATTCTGACGGGTAAACATTAAATGTAGCATCAGTCATGCTCCAGCCCTCGCCCGTGAAATGGAGTATTCTAGTTCACATATCGGGCATGATCGCTTCGAAAACAGTCCAACACCCATTGTATACACTTCTAACTTCGACAGATCTTTTGCCTCCCCATCAGAACCTAATGACCACTACTCTTCATACCCTGCTTCAGACTATTCCGAGTCATGACCTTTTACAGTTATACTTTGGCTGCACTTTTATTAGGTATCTGTGTATGCGAAATACTTCCAACTTCATAAATAATGTAATTTTAGCCGGAAAGTCTACGTGTAGGCTTTGGGAGGAGTTGTTTGCTTATCATTCATGTACATTACAGCAGTCAATCGCATTTGTGTTAAATAAACTTCGTTTTTGAGTCGTTCGACTTCGACTCCTGTTATTATGTATCATGCATTCATGTATGTATGTACGTATGTATGTATGTAAGCTTTCCATGTATGGATAACAGGCTGTTTCTGTACTTTCAAGTTTCTAAGGACTGTCATGTCCGAATCAACTCAGAGCACAATTATGTTACGCCACTCTCTCTCAAGGCAAAATGTATCTTCACCCAGTTCGTCTCAGAATGCAGGTTCAGGTAACACAAGACCATCCGACTGTAAGTACTTCCTGTGACAACTTTTGTTGTATCTATAGTCATCAACACACAGATGTCTATTTCGACAGGAACCCTTCCGACCTTTCAGCTAATGCTTTACCAAAGGCAAAAGCAGCTCAGCTTAAATTGGAACACTATTATAAGGTGGCAGTTGACTCAGCTATCGAACGCAATGCCAGGTATGTTGTAACATGCATGGTATGGACTTAACAAGTTGAAAATTCTTCATGCAGACGCGTTGAACTAGAGCGACGCCTACAAAGTGAAGTTTTGATGTCGGATGAACGCAAGATAAGACAATTGCAACAACTTGGAAAGAAGGAATCAACCTTCCTTCGCTTGCGACGCACTAGGCTCGGATTGGAAGATTTTAGAACAGTTAAAGTAATCGGAAAGGGGGCATTCGGAGAAGTAAGTATTTCGACAGGAACCATTGGCTATTCTCATGTTGACACACTAGGTTCGGTTAGTCCAGAAGATTGACACTGGGAAAATTTATGCAATGAAGTTATTGAAAAAGAACGAGATGTTGAAAAAGGATCAGGTGAGTCCTTTCTATTATGGATATAAAATAAAATACCAATAAAATAGCTTGCTCATGTGCGGGCCGAACGCGATGTTTTGGCAGAATCTAATTCTTCATGGGTAGTGCAACTGTATTACTCGTTCCAGGATCCAAACTATCTTTACCTGGTCATGGAATTTTTACCTGGTGGTGACCTCATGACCATGTTAATCAAGTATGATACATTCTCGGAAGATGTGACACGTTTTTATATTGCAGAGTGTGTGTTAGCTATAGATACTGTACATAAACTTGGTTTTATCCATCGGTGAGACATCATATACCGCGAGATGAATCACAACTAATTATTTATAGTGACATTAAACCGGACAACATATTAATGTACGTAACTAAACTTCACATGGATAATATATTGTTTACCTGCCTCCGCGCAGAGATAAAGAAGGACACATTAAACTTAGTGACTTTGGACTTTCGACGGGATTCCACAAGCAGCACGATTCGCGCTATTATCAGCGGTTACTGGAGAATACTACTGAAAGCTCCCAAGCTGGGACCCCTCAAACGGCACGAAACAGTGTAATGGTCAATTCGATTAATTTAACGATGTCTAGTAAAGATCAAATTGCAACATGGAAAGCCAATCGCCGAAAACTGGTATCCAACATCGAAATTTAGCAGTGATTATTATTAATGTTATTAATTAGGCTTACTCAACTGTCGGAACTCCCGATTATATTGCGCCAGAAATATTTCTTCAAAAAGGCTACGGACATGAGTGCGACTGGTGGTCACTAGGCGCTATCATGTTTGAGTGTCTGGTCGGCTACCCGCCATTTTGCTCTGAATCGACACAAGAAACCTATCAAAAAATTATGCAATGGCAATACTATCTTGTCTTCCCCGATGACGTTCACTTGAGTAGGGAAGCCGAGGACTTGATTCGACGGTATGCAAAAGTTCTGCATAGTCATTGGCCGCGAAGCTAAATTATTCATTCAGCTTGATAACATCTGTAGATCGCAGGTTAACGGTGGATCAGATAAAAAAGCATCCATTTTTCTACGGTGTTGACTGGGATATGATTCGCAGAATTGACGCTCCCTTCGTCCCGCAGTTGCGATCTATCACAGACACTTCATATTTCCCCACGGACGAAATCGAACAAGTTCCAGCTGAATCATCGCCAGAAACGGCGGATGCTGGCAAAGATTTGGCTTTTCTTGGGTATTCGCTGTTCCAATTTTCGTTACTGGATGAATTGACTGGAATGAATATTGCAGATATACGTTCAAGCGGTTTTCCATATCCTCTCACGCCTTTTGATCGGCAATGCATCTTTACGCGGTTTCTGGGTGTTGTTTCGCATTCTACATATATTCTTATTACCTTGTATTTTGTTCAATAATGTTTTCTTGTATAAAAGACCTTTCAGTAATCTAGAACACAGGACAGAAATGCGGTATAACTTGTCACTTGAAGCATGACTTGCATGCGAAGTTACACTAAACCACGTGAGAAGATGGTCGACAATGAGGTCAGTGAGTATATGTAGACGGCTGTAGTGTAGTAACGACGCTACTTCATCTTCCCTCCGAACAACGTCCAACTGTGACCACTGCCTACGCTCTTCCCCCTATACTAGCATGTTTCCTGTATCCCGTGCAAGGAAGCAAAGAGATTCTAGTGATAACAGTTCTCAGTCTCACAGTCAGCGCTCACCTCCTCATTCACCGCATTCTAACCCGGCAATAAGTCCCTACCCCATATCAAGCAGTAATCCTGCAAGTCAGTACACCCTACTTGAAAAGCTTGGAACAGGTAGCTTTGGAATTGTATACAAGGCTATCCACAACGAAACAAAGCAAATAGTAGCCATAAAGCAAATAGGTAGCTATTTTCTCAAATTGGCATACGATGACATACTAAATATTGCGTTTAGATTTAGAAGACTCAGACGACGACATATCCGAAATTCAACAGGAAATTGCTAATCTTGCACAATGTGATTCAGAATACGTGACGCGATACTACGGATCCTTCGTGGTTGCCTACAAACTCTGGATCGTCATGGAATTCCTCGCAGGAGGGTCGTGTCTTGATCTTCTCAAACCAGGCGTTTTCTCAGAAGCGCATATTGCTATTGTGTGTCGCGAACTTCTCCTCGGTCTTGACTATTTGCATACAGAGGGTACAATCCATCGAGATATAAAAGCGGCCAATATTTTACTGTCTTCATCGGGGAAGGTGAAGCTGGCAGATTTCGGAGTAGCTGCTCAATTAACGAGCACTTTGCGGCATACTTTTGTTGGCACTCCGTTTTGGATGGCTCCAGAAGTCATACGTCAGTCTGGGTACGACTCCAAAGCAGACATGTGGAGCTTGGGTATTACGGCCATTGAGATGGCCAACGGAGAACCGCCGCTTGCAGAATATCATCCAATGAGAGTTTTATTTTTAATCCCTAAGGCAAAGCCTCCGGTACTGGAAGGGGAATTTTCGGTAGCATTCAAAGATTTTGTTAGCCTGTGCCTAACGAAGGACCCTCAAGCTGTAAGTACAGCATTTAGAGGCACTGTTGGGTATTCGTTGGTTTTACTGAACTTATATTCAGCGTCCTTCTGCCAATGAACTTCTCCAGCATCGCTTCATCCGGAATGCAGGGAAAACCACATATCTTACTGAACTTATTGAGCGCTATCAAGAATATCGCGCACGTTCACCTCAAAAAGGGCAGAATGCAATCGCTCCCACTGTGCGGAATAACATGAGCTGGGATGCCAATAACACGATGCGTAGTGAGTGGAATTTTGACACGATGAAAACATCTGCCATGGGGACATTCCGTAGTATGGCAAATGAACTTCCTGCTAGAGTGGATTATGTATATTCTCGGAAAAATGAGACTTTTGATACTACAAGTGATACTTCCGATTCTTTCGACAGAATTGGAATCAATCCAGCAGCTGCAATGTCTACGGTGATTGTCAACCCCTCTGTGCTACCCATAATGCCGAAAGACACGATACCACTACATGCAGCGCCAGAAGATGCATTAGACGATGTCGCATCTGGTTAGAATTCCGTCCATTCGACTGCCATCATATTTAACGTTCCTTCCTAGGCGCGCCTCCTGCATATTCCGGGTCATTACGATCCAACCGCAGAGCATCATACGCTGAACGCGTGTCCGTCGACGGGGCAGGTACCATATTAAGAGAAGCAGACCTTGGCTCTGGTGTGGACACAATACGCCCCGTTAAGAAAGTCGACCCAAATGGTTCACTCCGTCTGTCTTCGGAGTACGTTGGTAATGTTCGAAGAGATCCCAGCGGAACATCTCCAACTAGCTCGAGTATGCGTAAAAATGCTGATACCAGCGATGTATACAAGGCAGGAGCCGCAATGGTTGAGGAAGTTGTGCTACCCATACTACATAACGTGGGCGTGCATATACAATGTATTGGTTTTTGCTGACGCTCGAATTATAGGCCATACGAGACGATATGGACGCGCGTGAAATTGAATCAATAAGTATGTTGTCAAGGGGATTCTCTGAATTAAAAGACGCAAACCCACAGTTGGCATACGATATAATATTAGATATTCTACAAGGAATAGATAGGTGAGCAGTACTTTGCATAGAAATGCTGTTTAATCTCAAAGTTCATTGCTCAGCAATGCCTACGTTAAGCGACATGTACAATCATCGCGAAGGATTTTTCCGCACAAGCGAGTTATTCGTAGGAGTCAGATGACAGCGAAAGGTCTTGTCGTGACCGAGGAAGAAGATGCTGCAGAGGATTCAGATATAACAGATAACACAAACGCAAAGGATGACGTCCCTTCAAGTTCTGCTCCAAGAAGATCCCCTATTGCAGAACTTCTTTACATGCGTTGGCTAGAGGGTCTCAAACTGAAATGGCCAAGTTTGATGTCCTGAAGTTCGCGTTTAATGCAGTCTCCATTGGTTGAGATTAACAGTTAACCGTTCGAGTATATATCGGTAGATATTCTTGTGAAAGGCTTATCACGTCGCTGTAGCTTGACATATACCGCAAATATTTGTAGGACATTCAGTGTTTCTTGCGAAGGCACCTCCTACCAGTTCGTTTATATGTAATATTATACCCATATCAACAGTTTCCATTCGTAATGATTCTGTGATATTATAAAAGCCGTACAGGAAAAGTCCAAGTGTCGTACTCCTACGTAAATAGGTGTCGTGAATAAGGCTCAGCGTAAAACCTACTTATATGTAAGTGTGTATTGTAGCCAAATGTTTACGATTAGAGCGAGAGTAAAGAATGTACGGTCATTTATTTTCAGTCTCGAACTTGAAGATTGATTAGGGGTTCCAGTAGCAGGTAGCTGGATACTAGTACTGGTTAACACAGAAATTTTAAAAAAGTAGTGAGCGACTCTGGAAAATGGTAATCGTGCTCAAGAATGTCATTACGCACCAACTTGTTGAAATGGAGGAAGTTGAGGTCACAATAGTACTTATTTCATCTGTTTTATCGACAATAATATCTGCTGGAACTACATCGTTCGAGTCTGATCCATGAGCATTCTGGTACGCATCCCCATTGTCCAGAAGCTGGACAAGGGAACGTGTGTTCCACCCATTAGATTTTATAAGCGGATAAGCAGCAATGAATGTGTCGACAGCTCCCTCGCTTGTTTCATGTTCTAGAACAACTAACCCGGGATATTTAGATCCTATCCAATACGGTCAGGACGTGTCAGGTACCTGTGGTATTTAAATGTACCTGTTATCCACTGTTCCATGTGGCGAACGATCTCTTGCCTTGTAACGCCACCAGTAGCAAGGGTCCAATCTGCCGTACTGTTCCATAGTTAGCACCCCGCAAACGGCGGCAGCGGGAGAAAATTTGATTACTCCTGATTCCAAATCACAGTTCGGAGACCAAACACCTCCAAAAACGCAACGCAGTAATCATATCAGCTTTTGAGAATGAAGTGGAAAATCAAGACTGAAGTCTACCTCTTTTGCGATCGCCCTTACTCTATTATCAACATCGCCATACGGCGGGCGCCAGAACTTCGGAATTCGTCCACCTGTTGAACGACGTATCAATTCCATCGTCCAGCCTAGCTATAGAAAATGTTGCCAATGTTAACTTCCAGTAGTAGACAAAGGGAGTTTATAATGGTACTTGGCCAACAATTTCCAAATTACTCAGTGTTGTCATGTACGGATGGGTCCATGTATGAATCGCGATATCGTTGCTGTTTCCTAACGTGGCCAAAAATTGCTGTGGGTAAGCTAGAATATTGACTCCAATCATGAAATGGGTAGCTTTCTCGTGGTTATCGCTGAGAAATCGAAGTAATTTAGGCGTAGCCTATAGTAATTTTAGATATACCAAAGGACATGAATCCGTGGCTTACGGGCTGTGGTCCATCATCAAAAGAAATACCGAAAGTTCCATTTGGTCCATCCCAAATATCGTCCACATTTCTGCATTTATACGTTGCAGAGCAAACATCTTTGTTAAGAGGGCTCACACCTCTTGGATAAGCTGGATTGGTTTGAGGAGTATTGGTAGTCCTAGGAATGTCTGGTATTTTTTTTGCCGCCAACGCGTTATCCAATGCGGCAATCCATTCCCCAGGAAGATCGTTAATACTAGGGCTTGATCGAGGGAATGGTGCTGACCATGCTAAAACATACTAGGTTCGTCCGTCTTTTGATATCCTAAATTTACATTGCCCACCTATTGTTCCTACAGCAGGATAATCTGTGCCGTCGTCTTGAGCACGGGAGAAAAGCTTATAGATGGTGTGATTTTCTGTATGATACCAGGCGATGGAATCTTCGGAGCGGTAGCCGCGTGGAATAGACACAGAACTTTCGATGATTTGAATCACAAAAAAGATTAACAAAAGCAATTCAAACATAATACCAGTGTAGTCGGATTATCAGGGCAAGTTCGCTTCCAAAGGCTTGAAGTAATAGGAGTGCTTGCAGTTTGAAATTAGGAAACGTGAGGGCAATTTGCCTGACCTACAGCAAGTTGTGTAAATACTTATAGGTAAAAAAGAGTTTACGGATCGAGACAGCAGCAATGAGCATAGCTATTTCATTGGTTCAGGTTCAGGTTCAATATTGAAATATTGACATGTCTGACAGTTCACGTTGCGTCGGCGAGGTCAGATATCGCCGTTTATATCAGGTTCGTGTGTAGTAAGGTAGAACAGCTCACTTGAAGAAACGGTTGATTGCGGCATGAAGAGACAAATCAGGTACATCGACAATTCAGAGTGGTCGGCAAGTACCTTTAGTTCGTTTAAGTAGCATTCTGCAAGCTCGAATTGATAAATCGCAGTGCTGAGTGCCGGACAAGTACTCGAAACAAACTGGAAGTTTTAAAGTCACCGACTCATCGCCAAGAGTTGGCCAAGACAAGCCAAGACACTGTTTGAAGTTTGAATCTGTTTTAATGTCGAACAGGTGTCAGAACTCAGGAGTACTCAGTCATGGAGTCTTCACGTTCAAGAAGTCTATAGTTCCGAGCAAGGTGGTCCAACAATTACATAACTTACTAATGATATACGTACTGGTACAGAAGATTACATTCACTACAGGTCTCAGACAGATTATTGTGCACCAGACGCCGGGGATGGAGCTCCTGACAACTTCTGTCGCAGAACTAGGATACCTCCCTTCAACTGAGCAACCTTTTTGACAAGCGCAGAGAACTCCTGTTTCTTGTCACTGTCCTTCAGATAGGGGGTGAAGTGATGAATGCAATCCCTAGTGGAGGGATTTGGTGTGCTGACCAGCCAGTTAATTAGCATCGACTCCAATTCTGCAGCAGAAGCAACGGAATTGGGCGTTCCGGGTGCGCCTGCCTTTTTCTTCTTTGGTTTAACTGGAGGGGACGTTCCATTCGGCGACTCCTCAGCCTTTCGTTTGTTATTGGGTTTGGGCACAACGGAATCAGGACTCCCTGCCCTGACGTTTGCCCCAACGGGACTGGTGGGTCGACTGCCGCCCACGGGACTGGATGCACGACTACTCAGTGGGCTATTTGCACGACTATTGTTACCAGACGGCCTCGGTTTAGGCGCCTTCGGACTAGTAGCTCGTTTGGCGAGTAAGGAGTGTGCGGAACTCAAAGGCGGTGATGCTGCTCGCGAATCCATGTCGGGACTAGTTTGCGAACGCGCCGCTGTTGCTACCGGTGTCTGTGACCGAGAGTCAGGCTGAGGCTGAATAGCAGGCCCAACGGGGAGTTCCTCTTCCTCCTCTTCCTCCTCTTCCTGTAAGATGGTAAGGCATACAAAAACTACAAGAAAGATGCGTAACTTGCCGAGCTCGCATAAGGATTCTTGTCTTCATCAGAGTCATACGCGTCGTTTCCTTCTCTGTTTCGAATCAGTTTCTGCATAGCTTTGGCTTGCTTGCTCATAACAGGTTCGTCATCTGCTTCGTCTTCGGCGTCGATACCTGTTTCTCCTTGTCTATTGGCAGCCTTGTATTCGCGTTTAAGCCGTTCCTGCATCAAATATTAAGACACCGATTTTGAAGTGGATTTCGTGGTACTTACTTCAGTTTCCTTTCCTTCCTCATCATTTTCATCAACGTTCATCTGCTCTTCATCATCAGCAAATTCTTCCTCGTATACTTGTTCATCCAGATCCCCTTCTCCTCCAAACTCTTTCTCCCTTCTTCGGTTGGCATTGCCATCGTCATCGTCATCGAATAAATGATCCATACCGCTATCTACCGTTTTAAGCTTGCGCCCTCCAGGCCCTAGACTTTGTCCCGCATTGTGAACCAATGATGTGCCGACAGAAATGGTTCGGCCTTCTGCATCGGCTTTGAACATAGCAGCAGTCGCTGATGACATGCCTCCTTTACGGCTTGCAAGGAATGTCTGGGGGTCACGCTTTTGACTAAGGGTATACTACAGAAGTATAAGCACGGCGAAACAGATGAATATATGAGAGATCTTTACTAGTGATTCCACCTTCGCTGTATCGGTAGGAAGGTCATGCTTCAGCTTTTTCTGGAATTTGTACCATCTGTGCGCAGGTACGAATTTGAAAACATCATTGGCAGCAGGCATAAAGAAGGCATGGGTTTCGGCCTTGGAAACTTCTTCCATCTGACCAATCCATACTTCATTCTTGTTGGGAGACGAGTCCTCCATAACCCAAGGGTATCTCTCTTCTCGTCTCAATTGACGGAGCTCCTCGGCAACCAGGAAGACTTGTTTCGTCTTCTTCTGAAATCTTTTCTTCCCATTTGCGCCTCCCTTCCCTTTATCTTTGACAGAAGAGTCGCTCGAATGTATTGGTCGTCCATCTGCATCTACCATGACAACTCGCCCATCTACGCCTATAACGGGCTTGCCATCCAGGCCGAGCATAGGCTGCACTGCTTGAGGAGAAGCACTGGCAGAATTATCATCTTTGCGCAAGTCCTTCCTATTAAGCTTTATTGGAGTAGTCCATTTTGAAATGTCCACAGGTTTTCGAGACTCGAACTTCATAACATCGTATTTCCAGCCGTTGAGAGCAGATGAAAGAAGTCTAAATTCCTGAAAGGGGCCGTCGGGTACTTTGAAGTCGTCGGAGTCATCGTTTGCTGGAACGGGTCTTAGACGAGGAGATGCTGATGCGGAGGTGGATGCAGTCCTGCGAGGAGGAGGGTGCTTGTGTTCCTGCTTTTGGTTCTTCTTGGGGTGAAACAAAAGGGAAAGGGAGGGCTGGGAAGGCATGGGGATGGATTGTCGAGGACGAGTGGAGGAGCAATAGTTTTAAGTAGTGGACGAGAGAATGGCTCAACTCACTTGCCACACAATTGAGCAATGAATGACAGGAAACAAATTACAATTATATAATATTTAATTAATTATTTGCTGTCGACACCCTTCATTCCTAACAATCGAAAACAATCCTATTACGTTACGCGCCTACATACAAGTCTACATGCAATCCACTATACTACGTTGACTGTCCCACCTCCCCTCTTCCACCACTCCCGTTCTGGCTTGCCGCGTTCCCTTCTATTCCAGGTGCGAATGCGTTTTGCGAAGACCCAGGTCGCGACGCTGCATGTATGCCCTGCATACCCGAAGGTGGATGCATTACAGTCGACGGCGGAGGGAATTGTCCGGGTACGGGAGTAACTTGTCCATACAGCACCTGATGCGAAGGCAAGCCAAATGGAGGATTCCCACCTTGACGCAATGTATCAACTTCGTGCCGAAGCATGTCAATCTCCCGCGCCATATCCTGGTGACTTTGTTTCAATTGACAAACAAAATCAATGGCTGGTACGGGGATATTGTATCAGGACATGGATAGCATGTAGTTACATTGATCTGACCTTTGCTTAAAATTTCCCATTTGCTAGCCTTCATCCCTCTGTCAGCAGGCAATTGATCACGCAGTTCATCGAATAAATCTTTCATCTCCTTCCTTCGCTTTCGTTCTGCGAGTTTGTGAGATACACGAAGCTCTGGGGATCGCGAATAGGGTGTTGACCCCGGCTCCTTTAGAGTTTTACCACCGACCGTGCTGGTCCCGCTGTCTTCTTGTCCGGAAGATGGTGTAGAGTGTGGGTTTGATTCGGCATGCTGCATTTGTCGAGATGGAGGTCGCGATCTAGAACGAAGAGCTCTCGTAGGTCCCGCAGATACAAGAGCATCTGGCACCGACATTCTTCGATCGGGTGCAAGATTCAGTGGCGGCATCATGGTTCCCAAATTTGAATTGTGCTCCGATGAGCGAGATGAATGAAAATTCGATGATTCTGTTTCGTGTGATGAGATGCCTGGGGTGCTGGATGTATCTGATGCTTGAGAATTGCCTTGCCATGAATACCCTGAGACATTCTGCTGTCCTCGAGGAGAATCTGATGCAGAAAATACGGAGTTAAGGCCACTGGCATTTGTAGTTGTAGAAAATATTGATGATGTCGAGTCTCGTCGGTCATTCTGCCATAGTTGAGGAAGTCCTGGCCGCGTATCAGTAGAGTTGCGGCGGTCATTGATAGATAGGCGAGCCATCGGACGAGTGTCAAATGTAGACCCACGTCTCTTGGGCGCAGGTGCATCGGTGTCTACATCCATCCCACTTGGGACTCCAGGTCCTATGAGCTGAGGGTCTATTTCTTCGCCAACGGGAGGAAAGACACCACGATCACCAGACATCTTTCTCTTTGTTCCATGAGATAGCGAGGACAGGTGGGGGAGGGTGTGCGAATTATGAATTCCCGCTATGCCGGCAACTGAATGTCTTCGCATGCTGTAATCAAATGACGGTTGAGGGATACGTCGGTCGTTCTGTCGATGTACATCTACGTTCATAGGTGCGAGTTCCTTAGACGAGGATCCTAATTTTATTAATAAAAAGAGAGTATAAATCATATTTAAACACTCATGGGTTACACTCATTGCAGATAACCTACGTACCGGAAACGTTTCTAGAGGCTCCCGGTAAATCGCGAGATAAAATTGGAGGAGAGCGACGGCTACTGTGATCTAAAGAAGGTGAGCGAAGTAGTTTACGCAGCTGAGCATTGGTATCGGCAGGGTGAATGGCTTGTGCAGTAGCGTCGCCAAACACGTACGGGGACGAGGGGCGGGGGTCATTTAAAATACTCGCTTTTGCAGAACTATCGTGGAACGGTGTGGAGGACGATGAGGTGGAAGAAGGCTGCTCGGGAGAGCGGTAAGGAGCGGTGTGTTTTGCAGCGGAGGCCAATGGAGCAGCATGGAGAGAAGGGTCTGTTATAGAGCCTCGTCGTTGGTTTTGAAGGTACTCTAGAGGGGCAAGAGGGGCTATGGGGGAGAGCTTGGCGGGAGAGGGGTCTCTCTGAAGAGAAGAGGAGGGTCTGGGAGGGAGAGAGGGAGTTCCATTGGGATTTGATTGCTCTGGCATGGGAAGGGGTGAGACGGGGAACGGAGAGGAGAGCGAGGGAGTGCAGAGGAGAAAGAGAGGGAACGAGGAGGACGCTGGACGCTGGAAGGACGAGCTGGACGGCAGCAGTGGTATGGGTATGGTGCAGAGAGACTGGGACTTGAATTGGACTAAGGCATTCAGCGGAGGAAGGACGAATATAGGACCGTCGCGTGCTAATTCCCAATACGGTTATATTGTCAATATAAACAACATCAACGTGTAGCCCTGCCACTCCCCATAATCCATTTTCAATATCCACCCCGCCTCATCAAATAATATTCCATCCACACTTCCTGCTCATCCCACCCATCCTCTCCACGTTTATTCCACGTTCGTCCCCACCTGCTTATCTAGCGAGCTCCATTCAAGCCCTTTGCGGCCCTCCTCCGTCAGCGTGATCGTCCGCACGTATCCTCCGCTGTTCTTCGTCATCCTTCCCCGCCGATTCTCCATGTGCTGCTGCTCCTGCTCGTCGTCCGCCACAAGTAGATGCCGGATCCATGGCAGGTAATCCGTGTACAACCATCCACCCCCGCTCGATACCGTATTCGCCGGGCACACCTGCCGTAAAACTTCATCCATCTTATTTTGGGTCTCCAATCGAGCACGGAGCAGCGAATCCGTGTCAAATGAGCTTCTACTGATTTCCATGAGTCTCGGCTCTTGCGCCATTCCGGCTTCCACCATCCCACGTGAAAAGAATGCTCCCGTCGATGCAATCTCTTCGTCGTGATCATACATCCCAAATAAAGACCCACGTCCTTTCCCCCTATCGAATAATATCAGGTGCCCCATCTCATCGTCGGTGCCGGGCGTGCACTCATAATTCTGCAATGACTATACATATCGTTTGCATGTTAGAGTCCGGTAGCGCATCAATGCTGCATGTTCATACCATTGGAGTATACCCCGGTTTCCTTGTCATCTCACTATCAGCGAAAGACATATATTCGGCATGGTTCCACACGAATTGAAGAGAAGATAGCTCTTCTTTTGGCGTTTTATCGTGAGGACCGGCGCCGATATGGGATTGCGTCCCATGTACTTGAACACTATTGGAAGATGCTAAATTGTCAGTAGTGCACCAAAGTTGTAGAGCTTGAATGGACTTTCGAAGGTCAGGCGATGTGACCTCCAGCGTTCCATCTACCCCGCTACTACCACGATCCTGGCTACATAGCTCCAGAAGAGCTTCCCGCTCAACCATATAGCCTTCGGCGCAACTGATACTCTGAAGGTAAGAGGCTGCTATCGAAGGCGAACAGGGCTCCATAGTCAATATCGCCTGTAGAGGAAGCTCCGACACAGGAACAAGAGATATATCTGTTCACTTGGAATAAGCAGCATGAAGCGAACGTTTGACTGAAGGTTCACCATTGCAAGTACAGACAACCGGCCTCCGGCTTTGACCAATGAATTTAACGACTGCAGGCCAAAAATTGGCATCTTCCTTAAATAATATGTCGACCTCCTCTAGAAGAATGACAGACTGTTGAATACCAGATCTGATGTTATCTGCTGCAAGTCCTTGCTCAGTTACTAGCGTTTCTATGTCGTTTGGCAAGACCACGCCTTCGTAAGAGCCTAAGGGGGTCTGATGGCGTTTATCGGGGAGTGTAACTTCCTTTGATAAAATATGGTTCTTTCCAACGTCTCCAATAAGAATATCCAAATTGGCCCCATTCCGTTTTCCGATACCTGGGTAGACCTCGAACACTTTCCACCCTAGTTCTTCTGCACATGCATAGACAGACGATGTCTTTCCGCTCCCTGAAGGACCTGTCAATACAATAGTATTGTATACTTGATTCGGCAACGATTCGTTTTGCAAGATAGAAAACTGAAGGCCGTTTCCATTTAAAGCTTTATTTGCATCTCCATCAGTACGTGGCTCGTACAGATTCTCGCCAAAAGGATCATATGCTATAAAATCAATTGCATTATCATCTTCAGAGTCTACTCGTTGTCGTTTTCTCCCGCCTCGTTTTTCTACAGCGCGTACGGTACGAGGCCTCTTTGTTCCTCGTTTGTCATAACTGACTTGTTTTCGAAAGCTACTGGATGTCTCCGAAGTAGCGGGGGGCGCGCTCTTTAATTTCAGCTCTAGCGCCTGAAGCCAGTTACGAAGGTATACAGCGTTGGGTTCATTGGTCAGGACGTCAACCGCACGACGGGGACGCCATTTGTTCACCCAAGTACCATCAGATTCTAGAGCTTCTTGCTGTATGTTGTAACAAAGAACTGACGCAATGGCGGGGTGTTGTTGCATATGAGATTCTGGTATCTGACGAAAATGCATTTCCTTGGAAATGGCGCCTTCGGGAAAACGTTTAAGCTTCGTGTGATGGATATTTGGCACCGAATAAGTATCTTTGTCTGTAAGCTGAAATATGCTATGCGGATGCGTATGTGTCGATAACCCTAGGTTTTGATTATTACGGCGAGAAAAGATAGGAGAATCGTTAACAGGGAAATGCGTCTGTGTCCCTTTAACATGCTGGGTGTCGCTTGTTGGATAAATATTAGGTAAATATTGCTTTTGTGTAGTTGTCGACAGAGCAGATTCGCTACTTCTGCGAGTTCGAGCAAAGAAGGGATGGATGAACTGAGAATTTTTGGGCAGGGTTTTTTTCAAAGGTGAGGAGTCGACAACAATAGGCTGAAACTGAGTGTTCCCGAGCGTATCTTCCTGGGTAAAATATTTATCACGTTCCCGCTCCACTTTTGTATGTTCGAACGGAGAAGAGGACGTCTGTTGGGTATTGAATTCTTGGGGGTGTGTATTAGAGCAAGCTACAAAAGTCAAATGTCTGGATTCTGTAAGCGAACGTATCGATAGAAGATCGTACTCACCTAGTTTCGACTCTATCTCCAAATTATTACTAGAAACCTCCTTAACATTTGCAAAATCCTCCGCTATATACGTGTACGGGATGGTCGACTTATTCGACATGTGCGCGTCGTCGGCAGCGTCGGCATGATCTGGTCGTTCACCAGAAGCAGGTTTAGTTTTGAAGTGATCCAGTAATGTTTTCTGCTTTGAAATTCCCTGAAAGTCCCTGGTATACATTGCGATGCCACACACAAATGTTTCCAGCGGGGACACACCTTGAAGGGTTTCGTATATTTCCTATCTGCATTTCCGTTCTTTGTCTTCCTTCCATCCATAGGCATAATTTAGCGTGCTGGTGTTGAAACGAATGTTATCGCTGGCTGCGGTAGAGATTTATGTAAATGTTTAACGTGCTGACGACGCGACTTCAGTATAACGCGCTTCAAGTCACATTCGTCACATATTCCATTATGTAACAGCTTGGCTGAGATAGGTTTCTTTTCAATATTCAAATTCCATCTCCATTGTTCAGAAAGCTCGTTTGCAACTCAAGTTGGTTCAAATTATTACTATGGATCAACATACCAAATCTAAGGAATGGCTAGCCTGTGAATATAGAGGTATTTAACATTTCTAGTGTTAAGTTCTGTACTGCTCAAGTTTCCACCACATTTCAAGAATTCAACAAAACATTTGTCGATGTTCTCGACCATCCCCCTTCATCAATACTTTTTTCACAGCTCATACATATATCTCGACCTGTTGTTATCAAAGGTGCGGGGACACGCAATAGTGTGATTCAAACTTGACGTGTTTCAGGTTGGAAGGTAGCTGAACATTGGAGCGATGCTTACTTGACGGAGAAGATGTCCATGCGGCAGATATCAATCGCTGTTACACCAAATGGGTGTGTTTACTGAAGTGATTGCGCGACTACTTATTTTATAGACTGTGGACTCAGACGCGCCGATGCCATTACGCGTCATGAAATTGATGGAAGACACTACTTCACGGAACCCCACATTGAAAAGATGACGATGAGTAATTTTTTGGGCAAATTATCGGAAGGTAACCTGAATCGTAGATGTACACAATGGTATTGCTGAAAATGTGTGTTATTCCAGACTCCGGAGAGTCTGGAAATGATATATACTATTTACAATCTCAAAACGGAAATTTATATTCAAGCGACTATTTTCAAAATATGGACTCCGAATCAGAATTCCAGCCTCTCAGGAATGATGTTCCTGCCCATATTCCTTGGTGCACAGAAGCACTTGGTATGCCAAACCATTTTTACCTAAATAGACTTCTCATAGTTTTTAGGTCGCACACCAGATGCTGTAAACATTTGGATTGGAGACGCCAAGAGCATAACGAGTGTTCATAGCGGTATGTTATTGAATAACCTTTGAGAATCTAGCTTACAGCAAGCTTTCAGACCCCTATGAAAATATATACAGTGTAGTTCGTGGTGCAAAACATTTTACCCTCTTCCCCCCTACTGAAGCACTGTATCTGAAAGGTGAGTCTAGTCTAACGCGCCACCACTTAGAGGAAATAGCTCTGAACCATTTACATAGAACGCTTATATCCCCATGCAACGTACATGCGTTCTTCGCCGGGCACCCCTCTGAGATTGATTCCGTCTGCCTCCGACACTCCAGCTGTTCGTTGGTCGTCCATACCAGACCCCGATGCACCGAATGCTGTTCCAGACGAAGTCCAACGAATTCACATCACAATTTATCCCGGTGAAGCACTCTATCTTCCTGTAGGATGGTGGCACTACGTTAGACAGTCACCAGGAACCAACATCGCTCTTAATTGGTGGTACGATCCAGAGATGCAGGGAATGTCATGGACTATGATGAGCTTTATGCGAGAGTTAGAGATTGTACCGCCAGGAAATGAGTTGGAAGACAATGACGTAGTTCTGGGTAAATACTTAATTTAAGAAATGCTGATACGTACGTCTCTTGAGGTTTCATGATTTGCGCGTTGCCCTGTCGGGCTCAGTGGCACTAGAATCAACAAGGATAAGATAATTTGCAGCCATGACTAATATGTAGTAACTTTGTAGTAGCTAGTATTACATACTTATGATCATAAATCACTTGACGTCTTATTAACAAAGTGGAGCTGTATAAGTATGATAGTTTTTATTGTCATCCTACTACTCAACTACTACTTATTGACTTAAAGGAAAGATTAGGAAGAATTGTTTTGATTAAAGATCTAGATTACGCGGGCACGGTTCACATAAAACCAGTGTGAAACCTTCAGAAAACAAAATGATAATTAGTAAAGTGATATCTAAATTCAAATTGTGCTACATGTACTTATTATCCAGCCTCGTCGCGGTCTTACGCTGCACCCTACCCAAGTATGGCTCTATATTATATTTGACATCCGTCCAACTTCCATCATTGCTTTCATTGCGTCTCCCAGTAACGGCTCCCAGTAGTCTTAGATCTTCCATATTCCTTATTTAATGTTACATCTGCTTATATTCAGCCTCTTCTGTCTTTCTGAGAAGACGTAAGTCACCATTGCGCTAGACAAATCTCCCGCCCACCCGGCAGTTTGATTTGCTTCGCGCTCAACTCAGCCCAACCCACATTTGACTTTCTTCTGGTAGGTTATAGATTAATATCAGAAGAATAAAATAGAAATAAGATGGATGAAATAGATGATGCCTAAATGCCTGCAAGCACCAAGCCTGAATATGTATAAGTAAGCTCGAGAGTGTTAAATCAGAAAAACTAAGCGGATAGCGATACTTGGGCGATACACTGGTGCTGTCAATACCAGAAAGGTGTGACCACTGACTCGAAGACAAAATCGATCGACCTGGCTCAGCTGGACGCTGGATGCCGGCACCGTTCGATGTCGGCATCTTTGCTCAATAAGTATTCATCATTTATGTCACATGTCACACAAATTTTATGCGTTGAAGCATATTGGTCTTGTTGATCCAAAAACTACTGTAACGCCCCCTTTTCCTTTTCTTTCTTTGGACCTTCAATATTCGATATGGGCAAAGACAAGGCTGAAAAGAGGGAAAAGAAGAGAAAGGAAACCGAGACGGAAGACATTGAAATGGTCGACGCAAGTTCGTCGGTATGATTGGTTTACTACTAGCTTCTGCGAACATAACTAATCTTTTATATTTTTTTAGTCACCTAAGAAGGCGAAGAAAGAAAAGGAGGAAGTCGTGATTCCACTGGAAGACTTGTCTCCGCTAGCCCATCCTTTAGCTCAAAAGAAACTCTTAAAGAAATTGCACAAGACAATCAAAAAAGGTTCGAACACTGCTGTATGACTTGGGTTGGTTTTAATTCTTTGGGGCTGTAAACAGCATCAAAGGCACGGCAGGTAAAGCGGGGAGTTAAGGAAGTTGTGAAGGGGATACGGAAAGGCGAAAAAGGGTACGTCGCCGCAGGACTCTTACGGATATTTGGCGGCACTGACGGTGTCTGGCAGGCTATTGATATTGGCTGCGGACATTAACCCAATTGATATTATATCTCATCTACCGGTGCTGAGCGAAGAGGCGCAGGTGCCTTATGTGTTTGTGCCGTCAAAGGAAGAGCTTGGACACGCGAGCTCGACGAAGCGGCCGACGAGCTGCGTGATGATATGTCCGAACCAGAAACGGAAGGCGGCGAAGGAGGGAGAGGAGAAAGACGACGAGTACCGAGAACTGTACGAGGAATGCTACCGGGAGGTGGAGAAACTGGACACAAAAGTTGTATTCTAGGACTGGTAATGCTATATAATTTTTGGTGTGATTCCGACTCTGAGATGAATTCGGCTTCATGAGATCAAGTCATTTGGAATAGAATTCCCGAAGTTCACACGCATATCGTCTAAATTTTTTTCAAAATCTAGGTCTAAGTGTGACACGTACTTGACTATTAATTATAATCTGCTCTCAGAGTCTCACCCTCGTCTTTCCTCTCCCCTCACAATTCTTCTCATGCCTGCTCAAAAGTCATATGCTGCCAACGGCTCAGCAAAGGCCAAGGCCTCTTCCTCGGGTACCGCTACTCCTGTGTCTGTCTCCGAGAAGAAGGATCTCTCCGATCCTCAGGGCTACTCTGGCGGGAGGCCTGACAAGATGGCCTACGACGCAGAGCAACAGAGCATCAAGTCCGAAATCGATGGTCTGCAAGTGAAGCTAGTGCGTCACCATTTCAGTTCTCTTGCTCCTCCTGACCTCGCCGTTTTTAGTCAGCTGTCCGCGACAAAATCTCCCTTGCGACAAAGTCTGGCTCTGGAAACGACCGTCGCAATGCCCTAAGGGCAGAGCTGGATGGTATTCGCGACCAGCAGGCCTCCATTAAGGCTTCTCGGGGTAAGATCCACGATCAAATGAGAGCATTGCAGGACACCATTCAGAAGAAGGTATGTACGTTTACTCCTTTCTCGTCAGAACCAATGTAATCCTTTTTACTTAAGGCAAAAGACTTGCAAGCTGCAAAGTCAAAGATATCCTTCAAGAATGTCGCGGAGGTCGACTCGCACATCCAGTACATCTCATTTCCCCCCCGTCCATCATCGCTCCCTACTCATTGTTACATAGGTATCTTGAGAAGAAAGTCGAATCAGGAACTATGAAACTTGCAGAGGAAAAACGAGCCCTTCAAGAAATTAGTGCCAACAAGCGAAACCGACGTATCGTGGAAGGTTTCCAGGCGGACCAAGATGCCATTGACACAGACCGTCTGAAAGTCGACGAGCTTAAGAAACGACTAGATGACCCTGAGTCAAAGGCAGTTTCTGAGAGATACGATAAAATCAAGGCAGAACTCGACGAGCTTAAGAAAGAAAGCGATGAAGCATATGTTGGGCGCTCCAAGTTGTTTGCAGAACGCGATGATATTCAGGCTGAACTCAATGCTCTCTTTAACCGAAAACGTGAATCTGCGCAACTATATCGCGAGGCCAACGACCGATACTGGGCAAAAGTAAACGAAGATCGTGCTCGAAGAGCAGAGCGCCAGCGCCAGCAGAAGGCTGACGAGGAGGCAGCTCGGAAACAAGAAGTTGCCCAACGCCTCCGTGAAGAAGCTGAAGCTCCTGCTTACCAAGCTGAGATCGAAGATTGCCAAACCTTGATTGACTATCTCTCTGGAAACAATACGGGCAACGTTACCTACAAATCTTCATCCTTATTATCGTCAAAGCCAGAGCTAGTAGGTGTACCTAAGCTAGAGATTCGAAAGGTCGAAGACGCGCCCGATGGCGCTGTTATTAGAAAGAAAAAGGGCGAAGATGAAGAGTCCTATTTCGTAGGCGGAAAGGGAAAGAAAGGCAAGAAGGGAGCTGTAAAAGCTACTTCGACAGCTGAAGCACCCACTCCCTCGGCTGCAACTGCATCAACTGCCGGTCCTTTGAACATACCTCTTCCCACACTATCTGCCTTGCTTACCTTGTCAATTCCACCACCCACCGCCAATGATGATGTTCCCCGCGTGATAGAAGACCTCAAGACCAAGAAGGCTTGGTTTGAAGCCAACCAAGCTCGCATCACTGCCGAAAATATTGCAAGGGCGGAGGCTGAGATCCAGCGGTTAACCAACGGCCTGCAAGAGGCAAAAATTGTTGATACAACAATATCTGATATCTCACCGCCTAATGGTGGTGGCGAAAGACCTGCGGAACCTGCTTCCACACCTCAGGTCGGAGATGTCCCTTCAGTGCCTGTTCCTAGTGAAGAAGTTGTCGATAAGCTGGAGGTGGTAAATGAACAGGAAGATTCCTAACTTCATGTTATGGTAAGTTACATTTGGGACGCAATAGGGTAAAGGAACAAATTTAGCATATTTTTCTTAAATACTTATTGAAACAATGCACCATATCTTAGTGATAGACAACCAAGAAACGATAAGTTAAATAATCAGGCCAGGGGATGAATTCCTGGGTTAGGTATAAACTTATATCGACAACAAATTCCATGAAGTGGAAAGGGAAGGTCCTGTACAATATTGAAAGTAACGAATTTGTCACAGAAGGGTGATACAATGCCGGATAGCGCAAGTAAGGAAAACAACAAAAGATAGTACGTGTGACATTATATAAAAAGCAGCAAGTGGACCAACAAAAATGTTCTCGACTACCCAAATAACAAACAAAGAATACGCATCCCTTCCACTTCTCAAACGCTCTGCTGGTGATCTGATTTCGCACTTTCTGATTCATGGTCAGATTCGTTCACAGAAGATGCAGAGGGATTGATAGTTAATTCCTGCGTTTGGAAGCTAGATACCTCGAATGACCCATTGGAGTTGGAAAAGTCGGGAAATGTAAGCCCTGAAGAATGAGTAGCTTGGAGGGATTCGTCTTGTCCCGCCGTATCCATGAATGACATTGAGCCATATGCATCAGAATGAAAAGCGGAGGAAGCGGGGTCCAATGATGAAGTAGAGAATGTATCTTGCTGGAGAGCGGCAAGCATGCTTGAAGTGGTCGGTGTGTGTGCCATCATCGGTTGAGACCGCACATCTAAAGATCCGAAGTTCTCTTGACCGGCCATAGGCGAAAGAGTAAAGAATTGTTGTTGCATAACCGGTTCCACAGACGCTGCAACGGAGTTCGTAGAAAGTGCTACGCTTCGGAGTACGTTCACCGAAATCCAGTCGCTAAATTGAGATTGAGCGAAATATAGTAAGGCGTAAAGCGGTGACACATACTCTAAGAACAGTTTAAGAATTTGAAAAGCACCAAAGGCAGGATCGCTTCGAATGGTCTGAGATCATGTAAGTATCGATGATCCAACAGTTGATTAAGTTAATATTTACCAAATCCCTCATGACCTGACTGGTAACGTAGCCCCATCTTATGAGTACGCTACGGGAACTCATGGTACCGCGTTCCTCCACTCCGTTAGAGGCTGCTCGACTACCTCCCATCAATCTCTCACAGCATTTGTCAGCCCACGTCATGACCTCGCGGACGGGTTCATTGCTTTTAGAGAGACTATCTAAAAGGGTGACGAACTCAACCTCGAGCAATTGAACAAGATCTTCATGACGACAATTGCACACCAATGCCGATTGGTTCCGCACAGACTCAAAATCAACCTTTTGCCAAGATCGCCGCATCTCAGCCAGCTGTTTGTGGTTGTTGAGAACTGTGCTGAGAGCTTGCGTAACCTGGTATATGTCGAGAAAGCGCACTGAAATGAAATGCTAAGCGTCATTCTGAACTCGCTAAGTTGAGAACTCACAAACGAGATGACCAAACCGTGCGCCAAGTTCAACTTTCGGCTCCACGAACGTATTCCCATAATTGTCAAGTGCAACAAGAAGTATTTTTTCCATTTTCAAGGCTAGTTGACGAAGATTAGACAACGATGTAGCTCCAATAGGTGAAAGCATATGTGCTCGCAGGATTTCGAGTATTTCCTGCAAGAAAAACAGAGTATTTAAATTTGAAACCTATGTCGAGAGAAGGGTAAATCATACATCATAAACGATGGCATCTGCTTTTGCCATCAACCCAGCAATAGCAGGTGCGTGGACCACCTCCCGATGCTGTCCGGTTAGATTGGACCAGAACGTTCGTAAATGCATCTCAAATTGATCGAAACGGAAACCACGCGCAGTGTCTAATAGTGCATCCAGATGATCCTGGAACCAGTCCCATACCTCTCGTGCGGCAAGACTGTGAGGAGAAGTAGAGTTGGCACCGACAGCTTCTTCAATGGAAGGGAAGTGAGGGAACTGCCGCACAGACAGGGGCTGTTGTGGGGAGAGATAAGAGCCCGTGTTGGAAGTTGACGGCGAGTGCGAAGAGAGAGTCAGACCGGGCTCTTGAGTTGGATGACGACGAATGGATGCTTGAGGAGGAAAAGTGGTACTCGTTGGACGCTGAGCAGCCTGCACCTGGGACAACAAAGTAGCAGCAGTCGGTGTCTTGTCACTGATATCGTCAGTGAATCCTGCATTTTTAACATCACCAGTAAGAATGAGGGAGTTGCGCTTGGAACCAGCAGCAGAATTAATTCCTTCAGAATCGTCATCGTCGTCTTCATCCGACCTTTCTTCACTCCTATTTGTAGCTTCAGCTTGTTCATTGGCTAATCGGGCAGCATTAATGGACTGCTGGCCAGCAGTATTGTTAGATTTGGTGATATAATCTTGCAGCCACTCAGCTTCGGCAGCAGTCGCGGGTCGGATACCACAGTCTGCGGCGGAAAATTAAAAAGTTAAATGATGGATGATCGCAGAATCACAGAAATAAGCATAAAGAGAACTTACAATGGTATTTGCTGTTTCCCCTAACGCCGAGACGCCGGGTTTTGATTGTTGGGAAACAAAGGCGGATAGCTTTCCCAAGTGTGGCGGTATTGATATGCGGAATTCCATACTGGTCACAAACTCTCCTGTAAGAGAAATAAAGACCTTGACGTGGCACATTTCCATCAGGGTATGGAGCGTAGTTGGCCGACAACCTGAAAAAAGAAAAGAAAAGATAAGGTGGATAGCCGTAAGGGATGGAAACAGGAGAAGCATACCAAGCCTGAACGAATATCTGTTTCGCTCTGTCGGATGCACTAGTAGTCGTTGCTGCCCGAACATTAGCGGCAAGCTTCTCGAGTTGGTGATGATCAGAGCTAAGGGTCATGCGGCCAAATGCTCCGGCAGCATGCAAAGTCTCTGGACTAGGAGCGATAGAGTGACTTGAGGGATACATATTCTGGTAATCAGGGGTAGGGTTACTGGAAAGGTACATCGATATGTCATCAGTTTCGCTGGAAGAAGAATGGACGCTGTCTGTGTCGCGGGGATAGGGAGAAGCAGCAGCACGAGCACGGATATGGCTCGGGCGGAGAGGTCCTTTTAATGCAGGATTAGTGATGTTATGGTTAGGTGGAGACTGCAAGGGAGAAAAGAGCGGTGAGAAATGAGAGACAGGAGAGACGACGAGGTAGTCGAGTGAGGATGACTTACATGATCACTGTGAAGAGAATTAGAATGGTGGCCCAGATGATAGGAAGCACGGTAGAGATCCTCGGATGAAGGAGCGCCTGGCTGCATCCGTGGGATCGGCCCCTGGGAAGACTGAGGACGAGAATTAGAGGAGTGGGTGGAGGAAGAAGAGACCGAGTTGGAGCGCGAGTGGGGGTGAAGAGGGAGGAAATCGAGAGGCATCGAGGCTGGCATCATCTGGAGATTGACAGCGGTCATCGCTGTGAGGGACGGGGAGGTATGAGAGCGGGGCTTGGAGGGTGGGAGAGAAAGTTGGTAAGGAGAGTGGGGACTGCTGTACTTGACTTGAGATGAAGCTAACGCAAGTAAGATCCAGTATTAGTACGGGCCAGCCGATAGAAGAAGAAAAGAGGGCTGAGGAGGGGAATGAAGGGAGTAGGGTAGAAGAAGAAGAGAATAAGAGGAAAAACAAAAAAGAATTAAAAGATGGTGGGCGAAGAAAGCAGGTGACGGAACGAAGAGACGAAAGACACCCGACGACAAGTGATAATTGAGGCGGGATAAGTGTGTCGAGAGAGGGCTCGGAAGGAAAGTAGATGGAAGTGTGTAGTTACAAGATAGTTACCAGATGAAAGAGGTTGCTAGGTCAAATTCTACTAGTTACCACACGTTGCCACGGTTGGCTGATGATATATCATATCGAGACCCGTAGTCAAGGCAACCAAAACATATCCTTCCTCTTTCATTTCAATTACACTACTGCCCACTATCACTACTCACTGCTTATCCATTCTATTCTTACTCCACCTCACTCCCCGCGAACATATACTCTCGGAATCTCCTTCGCAGCTTCTTGCGTTCCTTGTTCCCAAGTCCCCGAGCCAGCTTCACCCATGACCCAATTGTCAAGTCCTCCATCTTGTATGGCGCATACTTCGACTTCTCCGCCGACCCCTCTCGCAGTGCCTCAGGCAGCTGCTGCAGCGGTATTGGGTAGAATCGTTCGCCTTTCGCATCCTTTGTGTTCGCTCCCTGCAACGCTTTTACCGAAAATGTTGCGTACTCTAGCACGAACTCGGGCATGTGCGTCTTATTGCCCTCTTCCAATGCTGGAATATTATACTGCACGGATTATAGCATTAATGCCTCCATCTCAAACCGTTCTCTAGGTGCATACTCACCTGTGCAAATCCGAGCGGCGTCCATTGCTGATTGCTCCGTGAAGGCGAGCCAGGATCAGAGTACCACGGCTCCTCCAGGTGACATTTCCATGTGTTGCGGTGTTTCTCAGACTTGCACTGTTCCGCTTTATTCCCCCGGTCCCCCCGACGGTGTCCATGTTTTCGCTTCGAACCCTTTCCTCCTCCCTTCTTCTCTTCGCTGTCCAATAGCGGATTCTTGACAGCATTCGAGGTGTTATACGCAAAAACCCTGAAGCTGGGAACATAGGGATTTGGAACAACCGAAGGCGCAACATTGATGACGGCATATTCATCTAGAATCATGTCCTTGGAGTTTGGTAGAGCTGAGAACTCTTCTAACAATGTCTCAAATAGCCCGTCATGATCTTTGCTTGAAGGATCATTATCAGATATAATTTGTAGATCGACGGCTTCAAGGAAAAAAAACTGTGTACATTGCATTAATGATTGTTAGATTGGACGTATTTGGAATGGAAATAACTAACATGATCAACATTCATATGCTGCCAAGAATGTGAGAATATGATGTGCAATACTTATCCCACAACATACTCACCCCGTACAAATGACCTAATATGGTATCTTGGAACCGCAGCGCCAAGTCAACGTATCGCACATACTGTTATCGAATTAGTAGTTTAGAATTCTGTCGAGAATTTAACTCTTACACATTCTGGAAAGTAGTTCCCTGGCGACGGAGGGACGTGTCCTAAATGGGTACCGTTTAGTTCTACAACGTACTGTAGAACTTGAATCATATACCTGATAGCCAGACCTACGGGTTGCGGTCTCAGTACACAATATCATTGCAATGAGCACTGCCTCACCTGCATTCCCCGTTCGCGATACATCTTTAGCTGAACTTCAAGCCAGTCAAACTGTAGATTTCCGGGATCATCTCTATCAAGATACGGGCAACCACCGATAGCTACGAAGATTCAGTCAAACACTCCATAGCCACCCTGAGAACAAAATCATACCTTTGTTAGAATCATAAAAATACATGGTGTTGAGGCTGACCACAGCAAGTTCATTGGGTATCACCTCCACAGAATAGTAAGCGCCACGTTGAAAGACCTGTAGATACGGAAATGGAATGAAGGAGCTCCATATCCTATAGACAAGGAAACGGTCAAGGATGCATCGTAGGAGATGGGGTATTACAACTTACGAAGCAAACTCGTTGGTAATCTTGTTAGGTCCTGCAAGTAAATGAGGTAAATGAAGAAATTAGCTAGATAAAGGCAACGTACCGGGTTCTAAAATATTCTACAGGAAGCAATTCCATTACCATCGCAAATATATGAAGTAAAATATGCAACATACATGAGCTGAAAATGACAGGTAAGAAACAGATTAGACATTAAGATAAAGCAAACATACGCCATACATCATTGTTCCCTTTTATGCAGAATGTAACGAAGATGAGGTTTATGACATGAAAATAGGGGAATCTACGCACCGAGACTAGGCACAACCGGTATTCCTTTACGCAAAAAGACGTAATCCATGCGATTCGCCACAGCCCTGTTTAATTCATATATTTCAGTGGGGGTTCGTGGTATCTTTCGGTCATTGTCGTGTCTTTCAGCGAACTGCTTCAGAGAAAGGGCGGGTGCGAAGCGGGGCAATCATACAGACCTTGCATTATCTCCTGTCCCTGTTAATTGTCAGAAAATTGCCCACAAAAAATAGAATGTTTACTTGCAAATAACAAAATCAATCTCAGATGCCCAATTCTCATCTAAATAATCCAATGTGTAATTTGTGAGTCGAAGTGGGGAATCACAATCGCTTCATGGTTGTAGAAGTCAGGATAAATGAGAAGTTATATTGAGGGATGTTACACTGACGAATATGGTGTGCCATAGTATCCAGCTCTGTTTTTCTTCTTCTTTGGCTTCTTCCTGTGGCATGCAGTTTTCTGGGAAGAATGAACAGTATAGTGCGGGTCTGGATGCATATCGGTAATGTGTAGAAAGCGACCATGTAGTTTACTAGGCTCTTTGAGATGATTAGCACAGTAACCAGGTCTCATGGGGTCAGAATGCACACTCAAAGAAGTATCCATAGCTTGCAGCGGAATTTGCACTGGATTGCATAGTATTTCATGTGCCGCGACTGCAGCGAAAATAATAATTGAAAATCGTGCCATATTGTGCTCGTGCAACCGCCTTGTAGTCGAAAATTAGAGAGAGAGAAAATAAGAAGTTGCAGTAAAGACTGTGCCAGTGCCTCGCACGTTTGTGCTTTGCAGTTTAGTAGATCATACTTAACCCTACCGGCACTGCGCTCAAGATGCACCAAATAGCTCCTACTTACCTAGTATGGTATACATACGCAATAAAACCGGCGTTTACCGACCTACTCTCTCCAATCTAAAAATATACACATTGCCTAGTCATTCCTAGTCAATAGGCTAATATATATTGTATTTGTACAAAACGTATTAACTACAACGCACAGCTACTGTAGAATAATTTACTTGGGAGGGGAAATACAGGTGATGCAAACTCAATAATAATGACATACATGTAGCAAAAGTGGCAAAGCAAAATACGGCCGACTCAAAGAAGGATCACTGGATTAAGACACTATCGGTCGCGTTGAACAATCCTCCACGCCGTTAGAATTTGAGGCGCGCCCGGGGCGGTGAAGAGACAGCAGCACATTTGCGTTGTCGCCTGTATTCAGGACATCACGAATTGATTTCTCCGCCATATAGCACACCTGAGGTGACAACTTAGCATGGCATGGAAAGCATATAACGATAAACTTACCCTGCTATAGCCGCCGGGCTGCAAGGCAGATCGACTTCTTGCAATCGTGTTATGAATGGCATCATAAGAATATCTCCGCCTGGCATGACAGGTCAACTGGGATGATTATGCATCAAAGAAAAGATTAAACGCACAGCACACTCTCCAATTCACTCTTCGTACGTGGCAGCAAGAAGAGGTCTGCACCGCTCAAATAACGGTCAAAGGCACAGTAAGACGCGCATCCAGAGACGAGAGTTTCGTCGATAGAGGGCTGCTGCAAGTCCCATCCAAACCAGTTTTCTCTGCAAAGAATAAGGTTAGATAATGCAGCTAAAGAGAAAAGGGTGACGACATACTAGAGATGGGAGTGTGCAGTGGCCTCTGGAGTGTGGGGAGCAAGGAACTGGTCCATTCGTACTGTGGGTTGCTGAATGTTGCTAGATAAGAATAGACGAGGAGTGAAGGGGCTGAAGAGGAAGTGGCGGGAAGAAGGTGGTAGAGCTTTATAGTGGGAAGGAAGCTGTGTGGGTGCGCAGAGTGATGATGTGAGCGTAGTAAAAGGAGACGCGCAAGTTGAGGCAAGTGTTGTGAGTCAAGAGCTGGGTGAATTTATTTGGAACAATATAATTCCCCCACAAAAATACTTATTCAAACCTGTTTGTGATCGGACGGTGATCTTGTCGAACGTGCGCGTGTGTCGATGCCGAATTGGGAAGGGCCGACCCTTGCAAACCGGAGCAGACGAATTATCACGGCCGTAGTACACAAGAACCACGCTGGACCAAGGTTATTAAGGCTTGATAAGAGTGTCCCTCCTATTACTAAAGCGTTCTGTTTTGTTTCGTACTCACTGTCGACATGTCACCACGCACATTGCTGCCCTTACTCGTCCAATCCCTGCTTCCCCATTATCTGCCATCTCATCATCATTTCATATCCCTTTCACACTCCATCTCATACTTACCCCAAGCTCTAACTTCCATCTCGACACTACGTAGCTCTTGGCGTCTGTGGCGTGTCACAATCTCCCCTTCACCTCTCGGCTCTTTTCTGTTCTCTTTCCCCGCGCTCCCCCGCAGCTCTTTGCCCCTATATTCCTTTTCCTCACGTTGCGCAGTATCCTTTCTGCTCAATAGTCTTTCTTTTGCAAACACCCATGTCTTTCTCTTCTGTCGCTGTCGACAAACCCACGGAACTGGCCGCAAACGATGAACCCCTTTATTGTCCGGAAAATCCTGCGCAAACTGCCATTTTTCGTTTTCTGGCTCGGGCCAATGCCGCGCACGGGTTGAACTTGTCATCGTACTATGATCTGTATCGGTGGTCCACCGAGCATATTGACCAGTTCTGGAGTCTGGTTTGGGACGAAACTTCTGTAATTGGCCACAAAGGATTTCATGTTGTAGATAACGCTGCATCCCCGTCTTCCAATCCACCATGGTTCGGATGATCGTGTTTATATTATCGGAAATCACTGTTCTGATACATATGGCTTTTCATGCTTAGGTTCGCAGAAGCTAGATTAAACTGGGCTGAGAATATGCTTCGCTGTCGTTCAGACGATAGGTTCGCTCTCATCCACGCTAGTTAGTGACTTGTATAGCCTTGGCGACATCTTAATCTTACAAAATTCCGACTTACATTATTACGTAGTTGAGCCAACCTCTGACGCCTCACCTCCTATGGTCCGTAAATGCACCTATGCAGAACTATATCAACTGGTTTGCAAGCTTGTTTCTGCTCTTCTTGCCTTGGGTGTCAAACATGGAGATCGTGTTGCCTCGTACTCATCCAACTGCATTGTATGTCACTATTATGGATATCGTTTACTTCAATGAATACTGCTACTGATACGCTATTCTTCGATGTAGGAAAATGTAGCCGCTTGCCTAGCGACTTCAGCTATCGGTGGTATTTGGGTCAGCGCTGCGGCAGATTTTGGACCCGAAGGAGTATTAGAGCGGCAAGTCATTCGTTTTTCGCCTTAATCAAAGTCGATAAACACGGTTTCCAGATTTGAGCAAGTTCAGCCAACTGTCCTATTTGCTGTCGATGCCGTAGTGTGTGTTGTCGGCTTCTTGATGTATATCATTCGCGTAATACTCATGCGACCATATTGTCACCAAGCTACAACCAGAAGACTCATCAGCACCTTCCGAAAGTATCATCGTTGCTCTCTTCTCTTTCAAAGAGTAGTATATATCCCAAAGTTGTTGTCATTAAGACATTCCCAGATTACTTTCATGAACAGGGATGGGAAAGTGACTGGGTCAGCTGGGATACCTTCATAGAACAGGGTGCGAAACATAACCTCGGAGTGTCTGAGAATGGGGAGATAGAGTGGGCGCGGTTGTCGTTCGATACGCCTCTTTGGATTCTCTTCAGCAGCGGTACCACGGGAAGGCCAAAGTGGGTACAACCCCTATTGTCCCGTCGTCGGAGTGTTCGGCTGACTGGAACTTGATTGGCAGACCAATAGTTCATCGAGCTGGGGGAATGTTGCTGCAATCCAAGAAGGAATTTTCGATCTGTGCAGACCTTCGATCAGATGATATTTTCTTCTATTATACCACAACGTCTGTGCTTTCATTTTGCATGCACGTTGATGGAGCAGCTGACACCATCCTCACGACAGCGGCTGGATGATGTGGAACTTTCTTGCTAGCGCCTTGTCCATCGGATGTACCCTTGTCTTATACGACGGCAGTCCTCTTCGAGACCCCAGTCTATTATGGAGGCTCGTGGATAACTTTGGTATCACTATTTTTGGAACGAGCGCTAAATATATCGATCAGCTATCGGTTAGTACCTTATCTGGGTTTCTTTGAAGTTACTAACCCTTCACAAACGAAATAGAAAGGATATCGGCCACGAGAACATCATAGCCTATCCACATTGCGACATATCTATTCCACTGGTTCCCCTCTTGCGCCTGCCTTGTTTGACTATGTCTATCAACATATACATCCTAAAGTTATGCTAGGATCTATTACTGGTGAAAAAGAATGCTATCGGCGTAACAAATTAAACATCTAACCATATCGTAGGTGGAACTGATATATGTTCGTTATTTGCCGGAATGTCTTCAGCACTTCCAGTATATCGAGGAGAGGTTCAGTGCCGCATGCTCGGAATGGCTATCGAGAGTTTTACACCAACAGGAAGCAAAAACCCCCCTGACGAAGCGGGAGAACTTGTTTGTATTAGGCCATTTCCTTGCATGCCACTCGGTTTCTGGCCATTACCTGGATTTGGAAAACATGATGAAATCCAGGAGGCACGGGAGAGATTTAAACAATCGTATTTCAATGGGTTTGAAGGTGTATGGTGTATGTCCGGCTATTACGCTTTCGGTCAATTGGTTTGCTTATTTATAGAAGATCATGGTGATCACATTATCATCACACGTTCGCGGTCTGGGAATGGAGGTGGTTTGATCATGCTTGGTCGATCTGACGGGGTATTGTGAGAGCTTTCTCTGTTCACATTTACCCACCGTTTGAGTTAGGCACTGAACACACCCACCACTCAGGAATCCGGGAGGCATTCGCTTTGGCTCTTCGGAGATATATGATGTCCTTGACGCCCAATTCTCGAGCGGAAGCCAAGAGGATGTAATAATAGATTCATTAGCAGTTGGACAAAAAATAGACGGCGGGAGCGACGAAAGAGTGATTCTTTTCGTCAAATTGTCCATTGGGTGTGAGCTCTCTGCTAGTTTGGAGAGCCGCATCCGGTCGGAAATACGCCGACGAAGAAGTCCGTGGCACGTTCCTGCACAAGTATGCCGAAAACTTAGTCAGTCACAAGGGATCCGCAGTGTTGCTAACATGTTGAGATGCACAGGTTATACAAGTACCGGATATTCCATATACCATTAACGGGAAGCGTGTGGAAGTGCTGGTGAAGAAGGTAGTGGCAGCAGTTACTATGCGATCGGCCAGTGACTTACAAGCTGATAGATAATAAATGGGGCGCCACCGTCGAGCGTCAACGCTGCCACGCTCTCAAACCCGGAATGTTTAGAATTCTATGTGAGAACTGGAGCACAATTGCGGATGGAGATGGAAAAAAGATAAGTAGGATGGATGGAGCATGGAAGCTGCGGTAGGTGTCACGTTGGAGCGATTTGTTACTGGATCCTGCATGAAGGACAGAGCATGTATGAGTATTGTTGACAAATATAACATATATGGATGAACAGAATGAAGATGTGGCAGGCAGATATGTTGGTTATTGTGTGTATGTAGGATACTTAGGAATAAGTAGATGTGCGGACAGCGGAAGTAAGTGCCAGATTTAGCGGGAGTTCGGAGAAATGAAGCCGATCAGAATCGATCAGACGGTGGTGGCTGTGCTGAATGAGCCTCGAGGCAAAATTCTCTCCGTTGCAGCAGGCTTGCGATGGGGTACAAAGCTGCTGGGTATCGGACTGGCTGCTCTGGCAGTGCGTTCGTGCTCACTCCGCGGTACCCAGTCCAGTTCCTGTCCTCGTTGCTTGCACATTGCATCTTCCCTTGCCGTATCTTCTGAGCACAACTCACCTACCCCTGTTGCCCCGGCGCATGCCCTCCTCGTGTTCCCTGCATTCTCATTTTTTACTGTAGCTTTATCATGTCTCCCTCTGCCTCTGCTGGCCCTTCCCGTCAGAATCAATCTCTACCCCCCACTAGACGCCGCATGCCTTCCTTGTTTAACACCATCCGCGCCGCCATCTATGGTACCACTTCTCCCTTCTCATTGTTCTCGTATTAAATAATATTTCAACACAGGCACTGTCCTCTTATTTACTATCATATGCTTGGCCATGGCTGGTCATTTTCAAACCGTGCTGGCAGCATCGGATCTGAGTATGTCTTTCCTCTGCTTGTTTTATGTTACTACCACTTACTCTGTTGCGAACCCAGCTCGTTTTGTCCCGTTCGCAATCTTCGTCTGTTCAGCTAGTTTCTTCATCATATTGGTTCTGTATGTTGTTTTTATCATCGCCCGCTGCCCTAGCCCACCACTCAATCTCCACAGTCTGGTGTTCAGTTTGATCCTGAAGGAGCGAAACCCGATATCAACTAGAATCGAAATTGCTAGCTTAGGGCTGGCGGGAATATTTTGGCTTGGTTAACTCTTTTTCTCGCATTCTCTTTAAACACAGAAACTGATGTATGGTATAAAGTCCTGGGTGTCTACCTTACAACGTCAGAATCTCAAGATGCTGATGTAGAGTGTTTTGCATCTGCAGACGACACAGAACCCCTAGATGACTCGGTTGCAAGCTGTAAGGCTTCGTATTACTTCCTGCCTCTATAAATTGTACTCATAACATCTATTCCAGTTCACACTGACCAATACCAGGCCATGTACCGCGTCTTGATGACATTCGCTTTAATCAACGCTGTTCTCGGTACTTATTTTTTTTATTACTATTTTGTTTACATTGGTCTCACTCCAAATTCAGTTCTTGCGAGTTGTTTAACTTTGTTGTTTTTGGCCATTCGGAAACACCGACAAGGAGATGAACACATGTGGTATGGACCAGTGACGGCGTGTGCTTGGCTCAACAACTACGGAGGCAACAAACCTTCCAGTCGCAACAAGGCTGCAATTCTTCCGACTGCAGCTGAGAAACCAGAACGGCAACAATCGCGAAGACAACATCCATACGGTAGCCAGAATGCGGGGGGGCAGTATACGGAGAAGCCACCAAGACCCTATCCCAAGCCCTACCAGGCTGCCGCGACACGGCCTTCTCGACAAGATTCAAAGAATTCGAAGAGTTCAGGCAATTCTTCCCTGATTCCCTCACATACCAGCGATTTTGAAAATGGTGGAATGCTTAACCCGTATCGAAACGCGACCGCTGGACGCCGCTGATATGGCTTTTGTTTGATAGGATTTTACTTGGATTTACTTATTTACGAATTGGGCATGTATAGACGAACGTCATGATGTACTTACTGTGGTGATACGCCAGTTGTATCCTGGAAATAAATATACACTGTATTGATATCACGAGTGGAGATGTGACATGCACTTGGGTGGTTGTTTGGTGGTTGTTGCAGTTGGTTCCGAGTCCCGAGTCCCGACGTCGATGAGCGGAGGAAATTTAATAGCCTCCGTCATAGCTTACATCATCACAATCGCCTTCCACGTGACGAAGGAAATAATGAACTTGACTTCTGAGCACGGTTCGTCACTCGTGGGCCGTGGCTGTAGCCTGGAAGAAGCGGCAGGCTTGTTGTACTTAATTCGTGTCCAATTCGGACCATTGTCCCCCGTCTTCTGACTTTTTTTTCCCTCCCTCCATCACCTTACGATCGAAATGACCGTACGCTTTGGCAACCACAGACTAGCATTCTACAGTATGTCACCCCTCGAGATTAACAATGTTCACGCTCTGATGTCAAACCCCAACACTGACAGTTGCTGTATTCCTACTATCTGGTCTGCCGCTTTCGTCATCTCTGTTGCCTTGGGGCTCATATAGATTATCTCCCCCTAGGAACGGTTCTAGGACTTGCTGCAAATTTCGCAAATTTATTCCTACCGAACATCCATCGTACGTCTCCTTGTCCACACGTTCTCTTCCGCTGACCGCTCTGAGTAGATGACTTTACGATTTTTTCTATCGTTGTGCCATCTCTCACGATATTCGTCTTTCTCTTGACGTAAGATACATTTTATCCCATTCCTCCATCCAGCTTACAATTGTATTTCTAGGTTACAATGGGCCCAGCCACGGACGGAGGCCATTGCATACTTTGTGTTGGGAGTCCTTTGGTTGAGTACGTGGTTTTTTATCTCGCAGCAAGTACATGGAAGGCTGAACAGGTTGTCTCAGCTATGGGCGCATGGTCTACGTACGTAAAGTGACGCTCTACAGAGCTTCAGAATAATAACTTTACTTCATCTAGCGATATCATTGGAAATGTGCAGTGCGATGCTCTTGGTGGTCAACAACAACCGACAAAGAACGGGAACAGTGCGTCCTACACTATTATTTTCATGTAGTGGAATCTAATCTTCAAAATTACAGTGCCTGCGCAGTCCTATTGTCATGAAATGAAAGTTATTCAAGCGTTTTCCTGGTCGCTCTTCTGTTTCTTCGTAATAGCCCTCATTATTCTTGTCAATCTTATCTCCCGTGCACAACAATTTGGACGCTTTGGTATATGGGGTGAACCTATCCGAGGTTTGTTCGACCATACGCAACGTAGAAAATGAACTGACCCATCTTTTCAGAGCTCCCGTGGTTTGGGGAGGCCCCTGGATACTACAATACTCATGCTGGTGCACCTCACGCACCTATGGCACAATACCCTATGCAATACCCTCAAGGCTACAATGGATATCCCGCAGGTATGCCTATGATGACCGGTGGTAATTCCATCGTGATACAGCCAGGAGTAAATGGTCAACCCCCTACAATCACACAAGTCCCCCTCTCAGCAGCGTAGCCGAACGATTTTGTAAAGACCTTGTGGTTTCCTCCGTGTTATTAACCAAGGAATTCATAGATGTATCACTTTATGAAACTCTCTAGGACGCATGCTACCTTAAAAGGCAAAGGCAGTATAGAATGCATCAGGATTATTACTTACGTTTTTGTATGGAATGTTACAAACGATACCTCGTGTAATGAGCATGTTCATACCTCGTGTTGCTATAGAAGGCGTTATTTATTCGAGCGAGAATCGAAAGGGTTAGTGGAACCAAATATGCCTCTTTTTCGAGAACGTCCTGCGCGATCCGCTATTGCAGGTACAGTTCACTGCTACTATCGATGAACTACAGTTTACAGATATTATGTCAGTTGTGGCTGCCCTGGGGATGGGATTTCTTTTCACTCAATTGATGTCGTCTGTCTGTAAGTCTAAGGTCATTTGCGTTGGAATGTACCAAAGTCTCACCCAAAGTATCTAGACGCATTTCAAATGACCCAAACGACGGTTTCCATTTTGGCCATATCCTTATTAATTACGATGTACTTGTCAATGCCGTCCCAGATGGAAAATTCACCAAAGATTTGACAGGGTTACTCTACATCACCGAAGGGAAGGCCAGTTAATGACACAGACACAAGAAGAAATGTTTCTGATTGGAGGTTTTGCATTATTCTGGATCGGTGAGTTCGAGTCGTACGTTGAGCGCATCTTTATCGCCACTCACGCTGGGCAAGCAATACTGGTCGGATGGCGGGCATTGCGACAAAGCGGAGAATCGGGAGCCGTGCAGGGGCTTTCAGCTGGGGGAAGGCGAAACTCACGCCCGTATGGGCTATGTTCTGATGATGATGTATATTGTGTAGTAGAGGAGTATTTCTTCTAGACGAGATAAGTTGCAAATGCAATAAATATCTTAACAAGATGCAATGAGGTGACCTCGGGCTTATCCGCCAATCGTGACAATGGTGACGCATAGATGTATCTATCCCAGTTAGCTGTGCTATAGTATAATAGCAAGTGCTGCCGACGCAGTACTCGTCATCTTCCTTGTCCGCACTTTCATCTTCCTCTATTCTCCTCCTCTCTTCCACTCACAGGCAGCAATGATAAGTATTGATCAACCTTCTCCGTCATGCTGTGTACTAACTCCCGGATGTTATGTGTTATACGCTAATCCCAGCAAACGCCGCATCGAAACGGATGTTATGAAGCTGTACGGATCCAATTCCAACTTGTTTCCCCCTCCCCTATCTAATCGCGCTATTGGACACAGATTAATGTCTGACTATGAGGTTTCTCTTGTAAACGATAATATGCAGGAGTTTTACGTGCGTTTCTACGGCCCGGCCGAAAGTGAGCAACTTTGTCATCTTTCTGTGGCAAGCATATAGAAGACCTTCGTATCCAGCGCCGTTCGCAGGAGGTGTATGGAAAATCCACGTTGAACTTCCTGATCAGTACCCATTCAAATCACCAAGTATTGGATTCATGAACAAGATATTTCATCCCAATATCGATGAGCTGTTTGTATTCGTGATGTCGCGTCTTTTGCATTGTTAATCTTACTTTTGTAGGAGTGGCTCCGTCTGCCTTGATGTTATTAATCAAACGTGGTCGCCCATGTTCGGTGCGTTAAACTGATGTTTAGCTAGCTACCACTGGAATGTTAACACAATTATCTGCCTAGACATGATCAACATCTTTGAGGTGTTTTTACCACAACTACTTAGATATCCCAATCCCAATGACCCGCTCAATGGAGAGGCAGCTGCATTGCTAATGCGGCACCCCAAGGAATATGAAACGAAAGTGAAGGGTTAGTGTTACATGCAATATCTCGGTTCAGGCATTGACGTGACCTTTAAGAGTATGTGCAACGGTTTGCGACGAAGGAAGCTGCAGACGCTGCAGCAGATGGGAACAACAAAGAAGAGGATGAGGACGAGGTGATGAGCGACATAGGCAGTCTCAGCGAAGGAGATTGATTCAAATTGGACTATCTGTTTGAGTAAATCATGCTTTCACTCTGGGTCGCATTTCAGGCTATCCTACAATTCACCACACTCCAAGTGGTTGACCTTATATTCCAACACCATCATATTCCCATTAGGCCAAGATCTTCATGTTGTATTGCTTGACTTTTTTCATATATCACACGGTTACTATTATTCCAGTGTCCATTAGGGATTTCATCTATGATTCTGTAAATTATGTATGAATGTAGGCTAGAATGAAGAGTTGTGTTACAGAAGGTATACAAAGGCGGTAGTGAGGATCGAGACATTCTTCAAGCCAGAGTGGTGTCCTCAGGTGCAGATATTGGTTGTACCAATTCATCCACCTTTTTCCGTGTCTCAGTGGCCGTCTGGGTAACTGGTTAGCTACGACAGGTTGAAATTAATCAGAGGAGCGGACCAACCTTAACAAGAATGTCTATCTGGGCCTTGACATTGTCCATTGTGGCGAATTTGACCTTACTCTCGCGGAGTAGCTCCTCCTTTTCTTGTAGAAGCTCTCGTCTTCTAACATCTAGACTGGAATAAAACATTGGTGGGTGGAGATGTTAAGGAATAGGGTAACAAACCGTTGACGCTCCGCAAGTTCGAAGCTAAGTCGGTTCAGCATTAGCTGGTGTTCATCTGATAATACATCTTCGGTGCGAGCTTCCTCCGGAGCGAGCACTCTAAACTCTTCAACAGTATATAGTGGTACATCCTGGTATACAGAGCTGAGATGACACGTTACTGTTAATGTTGTTAGAGGATTGCAAAGGGAGGTACATACGCGAACTGGCGACACTTTTCGATTTCGCGTTCTAAATGGCGCTTCTCGTAGAGTAGGTTCTGGAGACCAAGATGAAACTGGTCCATCTCCTGCCTTGCTGCAGCGGTGGCTTCCTTGCGGACACGAGTAGCCGCATTAGAGGCTCGGTTGAGAGACTTGAGGCGAGCAACAAGGGCCATTGCACGGACGTGCAGGGCAGGCAGATCATTCTGCAGGAAAGTTGGGGAGACGAGTTCGCGAAATTTGTCGATAACGTCGTCCGGCGAGGGAGGAGATGTAAGGTGGGAGTCGAGTGGGCGTGGCATGTGGAAGACGAGCTGGAGGTAAAGGGAGCGGGTCGAGCGTGTCGCGGTAGAGATCTGAGAGACTCCCACGGACGACGACCGGAGGACCTGAGTGATGCGGGCCGGAAGATGTTCTACGATAAGATTAAGTGGGGTTTGCGGCAGAGATCACGCCAGAGATTACAGAAAAAGGATTATACAGCAACGGATTACAGTGGATTGCGCGCAGATTGCTGGGATCTCACCTAATCCTGAGATATCCTTCCTCATCACTCAGCAAGTTCCCTGAGAGCCCTTTCATCCCCAATTAATACTTCCCTCCCCCTCTCTCTTCCTTCCCCACCACCACCACTGCCCCTCATCACAATGTCTCGGCAACGCTCTCTCTCCGGCACCATCCCCTCCATGGAGACGTCCCATGACGAGCTCAAGGACAACACCATAATCATAGGCATATCTCGCCGTCTCTCTCTCCCGTCCTCTTCTGACCCATTCCTCAGTCCTCGGGGCGTCTGGCGATCTCGCAAAGAAAAAGGTACTGTTTCCCTCCTCCTTTATCGTCTTCCATCCTCATTCTTTGCCCCAAGACCATTCCTGCCCTCTTTGGCCTCTATCGCCAAGGCTTTCTTCCCCGGGATGTAAAAATTGTGGGCTACGCCCGCACCAAGATGGACACGCCCGACTTCCATAAGCGAGCGACTTCTTACATCAAGAACTCCAATGACGAACCAGAGCTTGCCAAGTCTATCGATTCTTTTAAGGAACTTCTCACTTATGTTTCTGGCGGCTACGAGGACGGCGAATCCTTCGACGGTCTCAACAAGCATCTTGAAGAGATCGAGTCTCATTATCAGTCCAAAGAATCTAATCGCATCTTTTACCTCGCTCTGCCTCCAAGTGTCTTCATTCCGGTTTCCAAAAATCTCAAGGAGCACTGCTACGTTACAAAAGGTGGTGTCAACCGCATCATTATTGAAAAGCCTTTCGGAAAAGATCTCGAGTCTGCACGCGAATTATTGGGCGCCGTAAAGCAATACTGGACTGAGGATGAGACTTTCCGCATTGATCACTACCTTGGAAAGGAGATGGTCAAGAATTTGCTTGTGCTCCGCTTTGCCAACGTCGCTATGGGTGCCGCTTGGGATAAAAACTCTATTAGCAACGTTCAAATCACCTTCAAGGAGCCCTTTGGCACAGAAGGTCGTGGCGGATATTTCGACGAGTTTGGCATGATTCGTGACGTATTGCAAAACCGTAAGCAAGCTTTTCTTACCCTACGCTGCTCATGCCGTAACTTCTGTGGATAAGATCTTTTGCAGGTCCTGAGTATTTTGACTATGGAACGCCCTGTTTCTTTCTCTGCAGAGGATATTCGTGACGAGAAGGTGTGAATAATCAAGGGTGTCCGGCTTTAACATTCTTATCTGATCCAAACTCCGTTGTCCAGGTTAAGGTACTCCGGTCCATTCCTCCTATTGAACGTGAAGATACCCTGCTTGGGCAATATGTTGCCGCCAACGGCAAACCGGGTTACCTCGATGACGCAACCGTCCCTCCCAACTCTGTTTGCCCTACTTTTGCCGCAACTACTCTGTGGATTCACAACCCTAGATGGGAAGGTGTTCCCTTCATCCTAAAGGCAGGAAAGGGTATGTTAGATGCCTTTGCCGAGATATTTCATCTTTGACACTGAGTTTCACAGCACTTAACGAGGCTAAAGTCGAGGTCCGCATCCAGTTCAAAGATGTCACACAAGGAATATTCAAAGATATTGCCCGTAATGAACTTGTTATCCGCATCCAACCTTCTGAAGCTGTCTACCTGAAGTTGAACGCCAAAACTCCTGGTCTTCATACACGCGCAATTCCAACGGAGATGGATTTGACCTACAAGAGACGCTTCACGGATGCGAAGATTCCGGAAGCGTATGAAGCTCTCATCCTTGATGCATTACGGGGAGATCATTCGAACTTTGTGCGACATGACGAACTCGATGTCGCATGGAAGGTCGGGTTACATCATGCTTAATGAGTCGCTTTTACTCACTTTTGTTCTTCATAGATCTTCACGCCGATCCTTCACTGGATCGATGGCAAAAACGGTCCCCGTCCTCGCCCATCTCCTTATCCCTACAGTTCTAGAGGTCCTAAAGAATTGGATGCCTTTGTCCAGAAGTACGGATACAAGCGGTCTAGTGACGCTTAGTGAGTACACCTTCATTAAAGATGTTGCAACCCACCTTGATTAATGACTTTTCCAGCTATTGGCCCTTCACCAACTTGGCAGCACTCTAGCATATAAATAATCCAAAGGGTGACATGTCCATGCTGCTTTGCATGAGAGGCAATGGTGCAATTTGTTCGAAGCTGCATTATGGAGATTCGTCTGAGATCTGAATACCAATGTACTATAGGCAGACAGTGGTGTGAGAGTCGATAGCTGCTGTTGTTCAACCATTTTTAGAATATAGGACAAGAAATAAGAAATGAACGATCTTTCGAATCCTGTCAGGAATGGTGAGAGTAATGGATACACGGGGGTATTTATGATCATGCATGGTCGATGTCATATCGTTTATGGTAATAATAGATACAAGTGCTTTTATGGAGCATAAACCGGTTCGCCTAAATGATGTCAACAAGGATGTATCATATGTAACTGGCCCCGCACGAACCTTTATACGATCGCCCATTAGGATCAAGCAACTTCTTCAGCTTGCTCGCAATATCTCTCACGCGCGCTCGACACTCCTCCAAACCCCTCCACGATCCAGCAGCTGTCCAGCACTCGGAGCACGCCTTGGATGCCGCATTCACCGTTTCCAGATCGAGCTCATTTCTGGCGTGCAGCGCGACCATGATATCGACCAATCTGCTAAACCCCGTAAACCAGGTCGAGATGCCAGACTCATGATTGGTCGTGGAGTCGGTGACGAGGAAAGAAGAGGCGAGACCTAGGCATTGTCGCAGTATATTTTGGTCAATGGATGGGGAGGAAGACGCTTTGGTGCTGCGTGCCAACGTTTCCGTTACGAATGTGGTGTAGTTTGTTACAGTCTGAGGAGTATGCTAAGTGTTGTCCGGCGTGAAGAGGCGAAAAGAGGACGGCACACCGACTCCATCTGATTGCTCTCGGGAAATGGTTTTGATAAAGGAGGATGCCATGATTAGGGCCTTTGTCCTTCTAAGTTACATAAAGGATCGATCGTGCGAATGTGTCAGTACTACTCTAATTCTCGACACATGCAATCAAGAGAGTACTTGGAGTGTGTTGCTTGCGACATCACAAGGCTAAAACGGCGAAAGAAGCTAGATAGTAGAACCCCCCGAGATTACTTCAATTGAGAACGCGGCATCAAATACAGACAACAAATACTAATTAGGCACAGTGATTCCTATATAAGGTCCAATCTCCTGATTCTCGATTTTGCCAGGTAGAAAAGGCGCCATAGATACACTAATAATAACAAACCGAGAAATAACCTGCAAAGAGACACAAGTACATGAGATCTTGGGAAATAAATAGGGCAAATGGAAGAGACCAAAAAAGAGTAGTGGACGATGCGAAAAATGCTTTAAATAATGCTTCAATATCTTGCGACGGTAAAAACGATTGTGAGAGGCAGTACTATATGTATTGTTATCTAGTAAGTAAAAGCTAGATAATAAATGAAAGGATAACTTACGCGCGGGGGCGTAACAGGAGAAAAGATTCTTAAAGAATGGTACATCCGCTCGAAAACCACCTAAATCCAGCGAAAAACAAACCGAAAGACCATCAGCACCATCGCAATCCAAATAAGAATTGGACCAGCCGGTCCATCCAAAATCCACCCATCTCGATCAACAAAACACAACCATGCGTACCAATTATTATTTAACTGTTCTATCCAATGCACAACCAGCAATAGGCGGAGGCGAGGGCTTCGTAGAGGAAGGAGCTTGGCTTTTTCGTGTTCGTCAATGGGGAGGATGAGAGCCACCCAGAAGGAGAAGGCTGCAGGGTCTGTCGGAGCAGGTCCGTACGTTGAAGAGAGGCGTTGGACTACCCAGGGAGCGGTACCTCGTTGAAGGCGATCGAGGAAAGAGCGGCAGGTCGTCATGAGCTCATCGTTAGTGGGAGGTCGGCGAGGGCGTGTAGATGCAGTAGACAATGAGGATGCCTCGGAGGGCGGCGGCAAAGGCCGATGTAGATCGACCGGTAGCGAAAAGATGGCAGCAGGGGACGACAAATCATCGTCCGCTGCTTGGCTTACAGTGGAATCATCGATCGTCGGCTCCGTGATGTCGTCAGGGTAATCGTCGATTCTGGGGTGGACAAGCACAGGTTACACGGTTAACAAAATTATCGGATCAAGCATCGTTCTCACCCACCTTTCTATGCGGCCCACTGTGTATCCATCTAGAGTGCCTCGTTCGAGTATTCTAAAACGAAAGGTACCCCAAGTCTCGACCATGCTGCGACCGTCTGGAAGCATCTGCACGCTACGGATTTCTAACATGGTGCCATACTCGGTCTGAGTTGAAGGGGCACCCGATTTTTGAGGCATAATCATTCCAAAACGCGGAGAAGGAGATTCAAGACAGCGACGGAGCATTAGGCGGTATCTGTGTGGACATGGTGAGTAGACAAACAGGGCTCTGGATGTCAGAACTAACCTTGGCTCAAAAAAGTGGAGCAGGGTGGGCATGCCGGGGAAACTGAGCTGGCAAACGAATATGGGAGTATCAAGGCGCGCGTCGCGCTCCTCTTGTTCTATGGCATCTCCCCTCTCTTGGTATAGGGCTGGGAACGCCTTAAGGACTGTATGCCAGGGGTAAGGAACGTAATTGAAGAAAACCATTTGTACTCACGGAGAGACAGTATGGTTTTGTTGAAGGGATGATCCTGGAAATATGAAAAACCTGGGAGCTGCTGCCTGCAGATGGGACAATTGGAGCTGTGGTCGAGCGAGCGGTGAAGACACTTTGCGCAAAAGGTCTAAAAATAGAAATCAGTTTATATCGGTGGGGGAAAAGAGAGGTATGAACAGACATGTTGACAGGGAGTGGTAATGGGTTGGTAAAAAATAACAAAGCAGATTTCGCAGGTGAGCTCTGAGAGCAAGTCCTTTTCAAAGCGAGCGAGAATTTGGTCGTTGCTGTGAGGGTGGGAGGGGAGGGGCGTATCTGGGTGGACGGCGCGATCGTTATGAGCCTGTTGGCGGAGATGGGTGAGGAGATCGGGTTCGTCGGATTGGGACGCGTCTGTCGCGTGTTTGGAGTGAGAACTGGAGGCCGGTGGAGAGTGGTAGCGAGGGCGCTTTCGTGGGCGCTGGGAAGCAGAAGAAGGGCGGGGGCGAGCGCCTGAAGCAGAGACGTGTGACTGTGGCTCGTCGTTATCGTCGTTATCGTCGTCAGTATCAGAGGGAGTGTGTGAGCGGGGGCGAGAGATGGGGTGGTCGACGGGGGCATCAAGAAGGTGCCGGGTGCGGGAGACGAGCGAAATGACTTTGGCGAGGGAGACGTCGAGACGGGGCTCAGAAGGGGCGGGCGGGGAGGTGGAGGGCGGGAGGGGGACAGCGGGAGCAGGGTGGTAGCGCACGCGAGACTGGGAGGGTATTCTCGGCAGAGTGGGGGCCGGGGGAGGGTTGGTGCAGGAAGCAAGAGGACAGTGGTGGAGGGGGGTGGGGGAGGATTGGGGCGGAGAGGAAGAGGAAGAGGAGAGATGACTGGCGCAGAGGGTGTGGCCGCAGCGGAGGGTGGTGGGTGCCGAGAAGGGCCGATGGCATCGAGGACAGAGGAGAAGGGGGGCGAGGGAGTGGGGAGAGGGGAGCATGGGGGACGGGGGATGGGAAGGGAGAGCGAGGGTAGAAATAGTGTGGGCGGGGTGGCTGGGACTGGGACTGGGGACTGTGCGCTGCCCATCGTCGTTGTCCGATGGAGGGCTCCGATCTGAGTCTAGGCCACGGGGCGACGTGCGAGAGTTTGCATCTGGCATTGCATGTCTTGAGTCGAGGGACGCCAGCAGCGATCCACAACCACCACTCCCACTATTAGTATCACGCCCTTCTCGATCCCTTCCGCCTCCCACGTGCTCTGGGCTTTGATCGTACTCTGCTATTACATCATCATCATCTCTCTCCTCCCGACTCCCATGCCCACACCCCCGACACACCGAAGGGCCTCCTCCTATCGCCCCCCGACGTCCCCCCGTGGCATCCTCCCCGTCCGTGCCCACTCCGGCCTCCCCGCCTCTGCCGTCCCAGAGCCGTCCCTCCTCCTCCTGCCCCTCGTCCGTCTCCCCAACCCTCCCCAGTCCCAGTCCCAGTCCCAGTCCCAGCCCCACTTTCAGTTTCAGTTTCAGTTTCAGCCCCAGCCAGTCCCCCGCTCCCCCCGCCTCACCCCCAAGCACCGCTCCAGGTCCCGCGCCGCATCCGTCTCGCCCTCCCTTTCTGAGCAGGTCGCCCTCGCCCGCCAGAACCCTCCCCCCCATGATGTTGCCAGCGAGTGGATCGGTCTGCCCGTCCACTTTGAACTGGTCCACGAGCAGCTCGAAATAGACGGCTACCAGCTCTATGCCGTCGAGAAGTGGTCCGTCGTCCCTCTTTCCTTTCTGCTCGATCTTCATTTCCACAAAGGATTGTCCAGCGCACCCGCCCCGTCACTGTGCTTGCCGTCTACACCGGCGACCCAGACCACAAGGTCCGTCCCACGCTCCCTCGTCCTTCACTCCCTCATCCCTGCCCAAGATCACCGTCGCCGCCCTCGCCCCCTCCTCGTCCCTCTCGCCCCAAGAGGCCAAGCGTGAATGGGAGAAGGCTCTCCACCACCTCCGCGCTGACGGCGCTCGTCCCAAGCTCACTCCCCATGGCATCCTCATGGCCACCTCCCTCGCCCATTTCCGCTCAGACTACACCATCGTCCATATCCCCAACGGCAACTTTCTCGCCATAAAGGACCAGCTCTATGTCAACATCAACCTCCTCCGCATGGGCTGCAGTGGTCGCACCGCACTCACCCTCGAGGAGCCCAGGTCCGTCCACACATCCCTTAGTCCACTCTCATTCTCACCGCCGTTTACAGCGACACCACAAAGGACCGCTTCATATCCATGTATCACCTTCCAGACGCAACCTTCTCCTACTCCACTCTCCCCTCCTCCGAGAATCTCCCCCTGTCCAAACCCACCAGCCACGTCTCTTTGGACGCGCATATATCCCACTCGCGCTCTCGCACAGACGACAAACAGACTTCCCCCACAAAGACCAACTCACTCTCAAAGGCCGCCACTGACATAGGCCTCGGAAGGCCTAGCATTACCATTGTTGGCCCCACCCCCACCAACAGCACCATTAGTGCCAGCCCAACAACTTATCATGAAGCCGACAGAGGAAAAAAGTACAAAGACAAGGACCGCGACAAGGACAAAGAGAAGGAAAAGGCCACTCTCGCCGTGCCGCAGGCAGGCAAAGGAAAGACAAAAGACCGAGCCCTCTTCAATGCTACCGTTCTCGAGCTGGTCAAGCTCATTCAAGCCGGCCTCGCCATCTTTGGACTTTGTGGTAAACGCGACGCCTATGCCGTCGTTCCCCTCGACGGCTTGCTCTGCGATGTCACCGTGGACGGCATACGACGATGGATCGAGGATATTGGCGAACCCTGTGCTGGCCTTGAGCCCATGGAACGTGTTGCCGACCCCATGTTCGTTTCTGCACTCATTAGTCTCGTGCTCTCCATACGCAACAAGCTGGCCGCCTTGGGCTACGGAAACGTATGTGCTCATTTCAATTATATGTATTCGTCTCACTATTACATACATCTCATGTAGGTGATGCCTAAAGATCCCTTCCTTCACCCATTTGGCTTTGTATCTGCACTGACAATGTACCTTCAATGTACATCACCTATCATCTCGCACTCCAGCGGCCCTAGCAGCGCCATCGCGTCTGCTGCCAACAGTACCTTCCTCCCTATGGCCCATAACAATCAGGGTCTCTATACCTTCGCCTACCCCCATGTCTCCATGTTCCACCCCGGGCACCACACTCAAAGTTCCTCTGTAGCTTCGTCGCTGACGCAGATTACCTCCTCGTCTACCGGGTCTCCACAATTCACCGTTCTAACCCGCGAACTCGTGGAAGCAATCGAGGGCGCCTACGATGCCAAGGTTCGCGTCGGTGAAGGAAGGAAGGTCAGAAGGGTTCTCAAGGGAAAACTAGACGATCTAACAAATGCCGTGGCCGGCGTCGATAGCGAGGGAGACGGAGTGGATCGTGAGCGAGGAAGGGGAGGGACACTTAGTGCAGGTGAAGGCGGAGGGGCGGGACAGGTTATTGGTACACTTGCGAGTGGACTTGGCCTTGGTGGGAGTGCCGCGGGAAGTCCAAGTTCAGTGTTGGAAGCAACTGTTGACCTTGTCGATTTTGTCAATACTTTGACAGGCAAGGACGGTGGAGGCAGGGTAAAACGAAGAGCAAGGGACAGGATGCGGGAAAGCGTCGATTTAGGAATGGTCGGCCTGGGGCGAGATAGGGACAAAGGGAAGGATTCACAGGTGGCTAGCAGTGTTCGCTTTTTGTGGACAGGGCATGTTGCCGATTTGGTGAGGTTGCGCGAGTTGGAGCGGGAGCGAGAGAGGGATGGGATAGGTGACGCTGCCGGAGGGAAGAAAGAAAAGGAAAGGTCGAGGAAAGAAGGGCTTGGGATTGTCGGCAGTGACGGTGATGTTCCTGATGAGAGAGGTACCAAATGGGATGGTCGAACGACGGAGGAAGAGAGCGATGCTGTTGTCAGTGCATCAAATAGTTTCGGCGGAATCTGGGGTGAGAGGGTGCAGAGAAAACTGGAATCCTGGACAGGGTGCTCATAATTTGATATATTGGTATGATGTTTACTTACGATCTCATACAGGCTATCTCGAAGGAAAGCCGTGGCGGCCGAAGTGTCACCTTCCCCTTCGGCGAAGAAACCAGGGAATTTGTCTGTGAATACATCGAGGAAGGAGGCGGGATCATCTCCTCGTCTAGTTAATCTTAGGTCTTCATCGGGGCCTCAATCACCAACACTTCCTCCTATGATGTTTTCTAGGTCAGCTTACGTTCCTTAAATAGTTACGTAGTATTGATAGCCTTCTCAGTGAAGGTAGGGAAGATGAGGAAGAGCTGCTCAGCAGTGGACAGGTATCGCCGATCGGTATGTATTTCGTCACCTTCATTTACTGCATGTATGACACAATATAACAGGCGAGTTCAAACCCAATCCTTTCAACGTGACACAGGACAGTGTCCACCCCTCTGGAGGCAGTTCAGTGACAAACCTAAACTCTATTACGTCGAGTGAATTTGCAAAGCTTGTCAGCCAGAAACGACCATGGAATCGAAGGCTGAACAAGAACCGCCTCGCCACTTGGTCTGACCCTCTTAGCGCCAAGGCAGAAGAAGATGACGCCGGCGAGGAAAGTGCAGAAGGAGAGAGAAGTGACGCCAGCCGGACCGCTAATGGAAAGCAAAGAGAAGGGTTTCGCTTTCAGAGTATGTTGAGCTTGACGAGTTTAGCTGACGGAGAAGGCGTCATTCATGAAGAACCGGCTGAAATGGAGGAGATTCCGCCACCTAAGCGGGGACCATTCACAGATGGTTCGCAACGGTAAGAAATCGTCCTATTTTAAGGAGCTCCTTTACTTATATTGTTGGGTATTCAGACGTCGAAGCTTTCATGATATGGAATCATTTCGAGGAATGCACATCCTACGACCAGAGCAGATGCGAATCGATGTGGAGCTCTGTGGTCAGATGCTCATCATTTCACGGCGGGAGGAACATCTTCGCAACGTTATGGAATGCCTAGAGGTACTTTTATTTTCCTTCATATATTTTAAATGTTAATGCTTGCCCATTGAGGTCGTTGCAGTTAGGTTATCCGATAAAACTGCCGCTCTTGAAAGGGATTACCAGTCACATCTTGAAATGCTTAACGACCTCGGTGCTCGCGTCAAGATTCTGTCTGATATAGACGAAGAAAATGCCAAAATGGAGGAAATCATACAAGCCACAAACACTCTGAGCTACGAATCTGAGCAATTTCGGGTGCCTGATTTATGGCATACTGCATCTCATTCACGTGCAAAAGTGCTTTTGTTGCGCGAACAAGTCTTTGGTACAGGTGGTCGGAGACTTCCTCCTGGTGTTCATGGTGCGCATGGTCGGTTTAATCGCCTCCAGTGGACCCTGGATGGGCGGGAGAGGCTTGTGGATTACTTGGGTCGAACGGAGAGCGAAGCTGAGGAGGAGAGTAAAGTTGATCCTCATTCACTATTCATCCGGCCGCCGGAGGAAGAAGAAGAAGACGTTGTTGAACACTCTAGTATTAAGCCCATGTGGCTACTGCGCTTTTTTATGGGTTGGGGAGCAAGATGGAGTACATCTAAGGACGATGACAAAAACGGGAAGGGCAAAGGCAAAGATAAGAACGGTAAATCGACTTCCGATGATAAGGGAGCCAGTATGTCTCCTCCATTGGGGGGAGAAAAGGTGGAAGATAATACATCCCTTGAAGACGGGAACGAAGAAGTAGGGAAAGTTAACAAGTTACCTGCTGCCCCCTCTTGATCGTTATTTATTGTCCCGCATCGCATCGCTTTCATTTTTATTGGGTATAATCTGTTATGCATTGCACATATTACCATCCAACCAATCAATACCAGCACTAGCGCAACCACATAGATACCATAGTAAAATAATTAATTGCAGACTTGTACAAATGCAACTGGAAGTGCAGTTGTTTTTGCCACTATATGATCCGATATAGGATACATTACAGCATAGGAAATCATTTGCGAGCGACCTTGCCCTGAGATTTGCGTATGTTCCGTTTACGCTCCTTTTCAAGGGCCTATTATTGAAACCATAGGTGAGTCAGATCCAAGCTGCACAGAAGACAAGGAAAAAAATAAGGCACTGGCCTTGCGTTGTTCGGCAGGGCTTAGCTTGGCGATACGCTCCTCCTCTGCACGGCGCTTAGCAGATTTTTTATCCTCGACAGCCTGCGATAACTAGAAGGCATCGGCATCAAAGGTGAGAATGGGCGCGATGGATCGAGTTTAAAAAGAAGCATCAAACACAGACCTCTTCCTTCTTGCTTTTTTCAGAGTCCTCTTTAAGGGTCTTGTCAAGGTCGTCTCTTGTCTTCTTGAGCTTGTTCTTTGTTTCTGGGCGAAGATTGAGCTTGTGCAAGTTATCGATAAGCTGGAAGACCGCAGTGACGATCGCTAACGTATCAGCGGCATGTGACGGGGAGGGGGCAGCTAAGCTGAGGATAACGTGCTTTGAGCGATCCTCGGGGGCTAGCGGACCTGCAGGACGATCGCGGGGCTGGTCTGTGATCTGTATTAAATGTAAGTGTTACGGGAATAATATAATAATAAGCATAGGGAAGTGGATATTTACGGAAAGCGAACGGAAGTATGGAAGCACTTTAGGGTCTTGAATGGCTGCGATGAGAGAGAAGTTTCCGGCGGGTTTGAGAAGATTGTCGGTGACATCGGCAAACTCTAACAGGTACATAAGTTGCTGAAGGTACGGACAGGACAATGGAAGCGGCACTTACCAGACATGACGGACAAAGTAGGAGGTAAAGCTGGATTTTCAGAAGTCTTGGTGAAAGTCTAATGTTTCTTGATGTAAAGCTGGACAGTGTTAGCGAGAAAGGATTGGCGTACCAGGTCCCAGCGACCCTCCTTGACGGACAGGAGCTCTTCCTTTGCTACAATAGCCCAGACAAAGTCATGGGATAACGTGCCAGGAGCCAGCTTGAAATCAAGCTGAACGTCATCCTTGGGGCGGTATTGGAGATCGACGAGCGTCCTGGCAGTCTGGAAGAGGTACTGGAATAAGTCATGACGTGGCCTGAGGGTGAAAATGGTATGAAGAGACGCAATGTTGCGCCTGCCAGTAGAGAAAGCAAAGAAGTCGGAGTAGCCGTCTGAGGTGAGGCCGCCCTTTGCGGCAGGCTTTGAAAACTGCTGTGAATAGAGGGGGAAGTGAGCGTCCAGCCTGTAAAGGTGATTAGGAAGTGAAGAAACAGATCATTGGAGAAGAACGCGCCATTTGTTGGCTTTCTTTGCATTGGCGCTCTTTCCCAGGTATGTGAACGCGACGTAGAACAAAAGCGCGAGGAGGAGAAAGGCCTCCCTAGTGAGCACTGGGCAGGGATGGGTAAGAACTTAGAAGAGTAGGATATGGGTGCTGAAGGACATACTTGCAGGCCTGAAAACAAAGAACTTCCACTTGATCTGCCAGCCATCGTATTGGTCTAGGTTTACGAAGGGGGGCGGGGTGAGCTTAGCAAGGACCTGGGAGATGGCGGACATTGCTGTTTCTGGAGAGAAGCTCGCGAGCGACGAGGAACGCACGTCGGGAATTGTGAACATTGACACGTGACTCGACTGATAGCGAACCCCTAACCAGAGATATGACGTCTGGCTTGACTCTCTACCTTGTGCTGCGACCGCAACGAGCTGCTAGACTCTAGAGTCCTACTGGGATACAGCTTTCTCTCGTCATGTCATATCCCAGCTCCAATATACCTTCTCCCAGAACCTCCTCCCTTCCCCGCAAGCCAACTCGTCCGGTGCCCCCACTCCCGCATATAGATACCTCTTCCTCTGACCCACCCTCGGCCCCCGTCCTCGTCCAATCCCCAGTAGAACAGTCCAGCGAGTCTCCTCAGCCATCATCTATCGACCTTACTCCCCTGCGTGCTCACTATCTCAAGAAATCGCTCGTCCAGCTTCAGTTCTCTAACGAGCTCAACGCGTTGGCCTACTATCAAGGCCCCTCCAATGTCTCTGCCTTGTCTTTTCTTGGTGCCCCCTTTGCCCCCCCTCCAAAGGACGCTCCTCCTCTTGATCTTCCCTTCCTCAAATATATATTTCGTCAATTCATCCTCACCTTCCCTTTCCTGGCTGCAGCACCAAAGGACTTTTATTCGCAGAAACTGCAACCCTTCATGGGGGCCTTAATGTCAAGAAATATTTCCACAGCCTCTGTTTTCGATGATCCAGACACCGAGGTCGCCACAAGAAAGAAGTTTATCGCTAAAATTGAACGCAATCTGGCTCTCTTCGTTGGCTCTGCGACTAAGCTTGTCGAACGAGAAGATGTTGTTCGCCTCACACAGCAGGATCTTGATCGCTTGGAATCAATAGCTAGAAAGAGGCAGAAACGCCGCGAAAAGGCAAAGGACTACTTTGAGGTCAATATTGTTAGCGTTCGCACTGTCATCGACAAAGGTCGCATGCGTAGTCGGGTCCACGAAGTAAGTGCCCTGTTCACAGACACGCGTCCCTCAAAATGATGTTTTGTTAACGTATTCAGGAATTCATCGTTCGTACCCGGCGCTCGCGGTACCCCGATATCTATGTTTCTCGTAGATATGGAGATTTCAAAACCCTTGCACACGAGGCTGGTCCACCTTCCTCATCATTGTTATGTATTTTTTATCTCAGTCCCATTTCTAGCTTCAAAAAGCACATCCAGAGGAGCAAATTCGCCCACCTCCGGCCAAAGACCGCACTACTGTGGCCGCTCCATCATCGACATCACCTTCCCAAGTTAGTCCAGCCCCAGGAATCGCACCGCAGGCCACGTTCGACTCTGGCTACTCTGGCTACTATGGCTACTTAGGCTACTCAGGCCCCGCTACGTCCACGATATCAAGTAGTACAGAGGCGCCGTCTCGGCTTGCACGTGAAAAGAACCGTCTCACCTTGCGATCATACCTCCATTCACTGCTGTCGTCCCTCACCATTGCTTCATCGCCTGTTCTCAAGTCTTTCCTCTTATCCAATCCGACCACATTAACTCCTGAAGAAGTAGAAGATGCACGGCGTAGGGAAGAGGCAGACAGAGTGCGAGAGGATGGAAGAAAGAAGTTTGCAAGGGAGATAGCCGCAAGGGTGGATGGCTTGAGGGATGCAGTGAAGAGCGTCAAAGGTGATATAATGGGAAAAGGTATTTTTTGCCACGAACCTTGCAACATGTGCATTGATGTCTCTACTAATAGATGGCTTGACACATGTTTTTGGCACTATCAAGGTTACCCCTGACATTCAAGATTTACCCTCTAATTACAAAAGCGTCATGGAATGGGCAAGAATATCGTAAGTATGCTCCTTTCAACATTTCAAACTCACTGACACATATGTTCATGTTACAGGCTGGCTTCTACAGTGTTTCATCAATTTGTCGCATCCGACAACGCATCCGAGACTTTTTCCGGGTTGAAGCGCATCCATGGCTTAATGCCATACTTCATGCTCAAGACAACACTGAAAATCAGCAACCCTATAAGCATGATTCGCGGTTTGTGCATATCGTTCTCATTGTATATTTTCCTTTAACTTTGACATTTTTGAAGGTATTTTGGATCTTTTTCTTGCTCAGCCTTTCGGAGGGAAAAGTCTGTTACAGCGGTATAATTTCTCAATATTGCATCTTCGCACTTCTTACTATCATTCTAGGATGTTTACGAGCTCTTTAACGGAAGAAGTACGTACGTTGGAAGAAGAAATCGAAGCTGTTAAGGAGAAAGTCGATGATCCAATCATGTGCGCAAAGATCCGCCAGTTCGTCTATGCGCCAAAAGAAATTCAGGATATGTTCAAAATTGATGCAGGTGAGTAATCATGAGTGTCGTTGCGAGTTTTGCGTTGGTTTACTTTTAAATAGCTGCGGAAAATATGAATTTATTGACTGTTGTTCTGCGCTCTGCCGAAGAGCCAACTCTCAACCGTGCCCAGATGAACCGACTGGCTCGTGCTCATCGCGCACATACGATATACCTGAAACACCGAGAAACACTCGCAGATTCTGATGATGACGAAGGGCCCCAGGATGAGGATGCATGGCTATTGGAAGACTTGAAGGTTCTGGCTCATATATACTCGAGATTACGGGACCGAGAGCAGCTTATTTCTTTAATTTTTGAGGTGCGGACCCTCTATACACTACGACAGCAGAGATAATGCTGATTGATTTGCGTTCACAGGGATTTACGTCCGAGTTGCTGAAGGATATTATAACCATATTCTATTCCCCGCTTGCTCAGGTTTATCGAGCAGCTAGTATCGCCGACTCCTTAGGGGATTTACAAAACTTCATTAATGATCTGATCAAGACAGTGGAACACGTAGAAGAATGTACGTCTTTTTTTCCTTCCTTATATTCGAAGCTCCCCATTAAGCTCGAACTAGTGAGTCAAGAGGATCCACACTTAACTGTACAGGCATTCATTGATCTCATTCAACGTCATGAGCAATCTTTCTATCATTTCGTACACAAAGTGCACTCGAAGGGCGAGGGTCTCTTTGACAGCCTCATGCACTGGATCGAACTTTTTCTCACTGTTATCCGCGAAGGGCTTGGCGATCCCATCAGTCTTGAAGCATTGCTCCCCCATACCGGGAAAAGAGATCCGATATCCTTCAGGAAGTTGATAAAGTTGCACTCTATCATTACAAAATGAAAGTGATGTACGAAGATAAATTACGGCGTAGGTTTGGTAGAGCTCAGGGAAATGGAAAGCGGCCGACAGATGCGGATGCAGAGGATGAGGCAACGCAGGCGTTGGTTAATGGCGTTGTAGGAGAGATTAGTTTCGGAGAGCTAGTTCAGGGCGATGCATTTGATGTGGCTGCAGAAGATACAGACGAAGAAGAAGATGCGAGCAGCGATGAATATGCATCGAGCGAGTACGAAACCGACTCTTCGGGGAGTACTGATGATTCTAGCGGAGCTGAAGATAGCGACGAAACAGAGACGGAAGATAATTCTCATTACCAGCATGCTAGGTCGCAGGCCTTAAAGAACCCTCCTCACTCTGCTGCTGCCTCAACGTCGCGAACACCGATTGTATCACCTCCAATCCGCAAACGTTCGTTGTCTCTTGTGAGCAAGAAGTCATTGAACTCTCTTTCTTTATCTCGCAAAAATGAAAGTGCTCCTCCTGTCCCGCCTTTGCCTGCTTCAGCCAGAAGTGATACTGTCAACTTTGATTTCAAACCTCTGCCCCCGAATCCCAGCGCTCAAAACAACTCGTCTATGTTACCACCACCGCCACCACCCAAACACACACATACACAGCCTCTACCTCAACAGACGGATCGAGCAGATGGCTCGAGCACGCCTTTAGGTAGTGTTAAAGGCAAGAAGGAAAATAAGATGCATGCGCAAGGGTTGACTCCCCCAGATCTACAACAAATACCGCAGCTTCTTCCATTGTTCAAGGAAATGGTAAGTAATTTATTTCTTCGAGTTTTTAATACACTGGATTGTGCCACTAGATGAGGCCGTTGCTGCATATTCGACAAAGAACATCCCCAGCATGAATCAACAACAAATACATCGTTTGACGACTTCCGCGTAACTTACGCTACGAGCTTTTACAAATACGAAGTATTTATAAATGTAGTGTAAAGTACGGATATATTGTATGTAATAACAGTGGGCATCTACCTTATCGATGCCTATAATTCCATATTGAGGTCACCAAACTCTGTGTCAAACTCGGTTTTGGTGATCTCTCCTCGGCGCAGTTTTTTGGCCATTTTTTCTTCCCGTGCTAGTTCCTTCCAGTCATCGTCGTCACTCTCTGAGTCACCAGGCTTCGATCTTTTCAGTGTGTTGTCCGGCTGATTATCTGAAGTTGTAATATCTTGTGATTTTAACCATTTCTTCTTCTTTTGCTTCTTTTCTTTTCGCTTCTCCCTTTCCTCTTTCCTTTGAGTCTGATCACTCCATGCATTATTGGCTTTTTTCTTTGCCAGTCTCTCCGCACGTCTTGCATCGCGTTCCTGATTAACTTCAGCCGTGTTTTTGACCGATTCCAGTCGTTTCGCTTCCTGTGCTTTATCTGCGTACGAATATGTATTCCACTAAGTTTAATTATATGAGCGCCTGAATAATCCAAGTATAATGAACTCTTACATCGACGTCTGCATCTTTCCATTCATCTTGTTTGATGTCCTTGAGTTCTGGCATCCTTGGAAGTCTCAAAAGCCCAAAACTTTTTGCAACACCGACAAGATCAAGATCCTTCAACCGAAAGATGTACGATGCTTCGTGTTTCGAATATGCTCTAATGAACGAAACAAAAGCTTTTATACCCTAAAAATCAACGATAATGATGATACGGGCTTCCGAATATCATAATAAGACTTACTTGATCATGGAGGGTTCTATCAATCATCAGAGTTTGACGGATACGCCCAAGATACAGATCGACTTCCTGATCTTCAGAGCGTAGTTCACTGGTGAGTATTTTTGAACTGTTAGATGAAATATAAGTTTGTTCCTTTAATGGTATCTTTCGGATGCTCAGGAAATCTTAAACACCGTTTTTATCAACATTGTACAACGCCAGAAAACAATGACATTCACCAATATACTCGGTCTCCCTACCAACAAGCAGGACCCATGCACGGCCACTTCGGCCAGCTCTTGCCGTTCTGCCGCACCTGTGTGAAAACGCCTTGGTATCGGAAGGTGGGTCGAATTGTATCACAACGTCAACATGTGGAAGATCAAGCCCGCGAGCGGCAACGTCAGTTGCAAGTAGTATGGATGGAGAAGAAGGCGCTGAAATCGCAGTTGCAAAGTTGTTCAGGGTTTTGGTTCGTGCAGAGGGAGGAAGGTTGCCGTGTAGAGAATACAGTTTGGCAGATGAGGGAAGCAGAAGTGGGAGTACCTATTGGGAGGATGAGTGGGTCTAATATAGTCGTTCAACAAAAAAAATACCTTATAAAAGTAGTCAACGCAGGCACACGTCGCGAAGTATACAATAAAGTGAGATGATTGATTCTCAGCCGCCTCTTTCAATATGATACGCGCCAGCTGGATAAGCTTTTCTGATGAACGGCAAGTGACGTAAAAATTCTGTAGGCTAACACCAGTTTAAGAACAGTTATCTGCATCAGTCTAAGATCAACACTTACTTCGCTGGTATACGTCTTTCTTCAACTCTTTCCCAAGTTTTCTTGCTGTCACCAGAGCCTTTAATTATCTTCTTTGATTGCACCTTCACCACTATCCGGGCAGGATTTCGTAGGCCAACGCGGACAAGCTCAGAAAGAGCATCTGCGTCCGTCATTGTGGCGCTAAAGAGCCCTGTTCTTCTCTGCTTCGGTAGATGAGTAATTATTCGTGTGACAGATGTCTGGAATCCCAAATCCAATAGTCTGTGACATAGAATAGGTCAAGAAGCTGTATATAAAGTCCAAAGTACTTACCTGTCTGCTTCATCTAGAACAAGCACCTCCAGCTCTTTTACATTGACACTTCCTCTTCCCTTTCCAAGCAAGAACTCTTCCACTCTTCCTGGCGTACCAATAACAATATCCGCACCCGTAGACAAGAATCTCTGAATATCTTGAGCAGGTGATGACTGATTGGAAGATACAAGTAAGAGTGCTGGCGGATAAATGGGAGGAATTTCTTCCTCGGTATCTTCATCTGAGGTCTCGCGCTTTGGTTTAGGTTGCGCTGCTAGGAAGAGAGAAAAGACAGAGTGAATCTGGGATGCTAGCTCCCTAAAGTTCGTGAGTATCGACAAACGAACGTGTTCGAGAAAAAAAGCAACTCACCGGGTCGGACTGATTATTAAAGCACCAATCTCATTTTTTCGTAGTTTCGTCTCTCGGCGAATCAATTTCTCGAGTACGGGTATCACAAAAGCTAATGTCTTCCCAGAGCCAGTAACTGCCTCGACAACTACATCCTTGTGCTTCATAAAGAGAGGAATGGTGGACGCCTGTACAGGCGTCATTTGACCATGTCCCATAGATTGAATAACATCTAAGCTAGCATGGTATATAAATTATTAGCAAGATATAATGCGCATTATTACATACATCCATGGTGTTAGTGGTGTTGGAAGCGAGGTCCAAAGTCCAGCAAATGCGTTTGATGCAGACATGGTTAGTACGTGCCGGGGAAGATTTGTAGAAAAGTTCCTCTAAGTCCAAGGCTGAACACGTCTAGTACAATCTTTAGGTTCCGATATAAACTTCCTAGAACGCAATGGAAGTGCAATGAAGCAGCAATTATGGGTAAACGTCGCGATAGCAAGGCTCAACCATTCTCAACCAACACTGGGGGAAATTTCAAAGATGATCTCTCGAATACAATTCTTATCACGTGATGTAATAGGCAATAGCCACTGTAGCCATTCAAAAGTAATGCTATCAATACAATACTTATGCTGCGTTTGCCTATGTATCCTGAAGCTGAAGCATAATAATTGCGTAGTCGATTATTGCTTGGATCATACAGAAGGCTCAAAATACGGCAAAGAAAGGCATAAGCATAATCCACTACCAAACTCCTCCCACAGCGACACGTTCATGCCTTGACAGCGTACTTCCTGACAGGGAAGTTCTGGTCCTTCTTGGTCTGCTTGAGGGTCTTCAACGACTTCTCGTGCTGAAGAACAAGGCAATTTATTAAGCACACATTTGAAGGAAAGAATGAAATATGAATAACACACCTTGGTCATGCGCCGTCTGATTGCTCGTGTCCTCTTTGCTCGGAGGTCAAGGGGGAGGTACTTCTTGCCCTTATAGAACTCGCGGAGGTTCTGACGTGCCTTCTGGTTCATGACGGTGAGGACTCGTGCAATCGACTTGCGAACGGTCGCACTGAAAGGAAACATTAAGTATACGGGAATAGTAACCATACAATTAATCACACACATTTTTGTGAGCTTGGAAGCAGAGCCGCCAGCGATCTTCTGTACCCGCAATTGAAGGAGCTCATTCTTCAGCTCGAGGAGTTGCTTGGACAAGTCATTCTTAGACCTATTTAAGGATGAAGGTAAACGCAGTGGGTTGAGTGGAGGAGGTGAAGACGAACTTGGATTGGAGCTCGTAGGCCTTGACTTTGCCGGGCATTTTGGTAGTGTCTATGGAGAGCAGGGATCAGCAAGATGATAGAGATGAAGGACGGAGAAGCGGCGTACGGACCTTGAGGAGCGTCGTACGGGACGATGGACTAGACTAGAGCACGTACATTTCTGTCCTGAACCTTATTTTTCGGAACTGTATCGTTATGCCCACGCCACACGTAAATCTTATCTTATCTCAAATCATAATATTATTCTATATTATTTATTTCCCTTCACCAATGTCTTCTCGTCATAGTCTCTTCCGCCCTTGCATCGACCTCCACGATGGAAAGGTCAAGCAGATTGTTGGGGGATCCCTCTCCGACACCGCACCTCAATCCTTGAAAACTAACTTCGTCTCAAGGCGTGTCGAATGATTTCGTGTCGTTCTCGTGCAGCGTTAACTTCCAAACTCCTGCAACCAGACAGTCCTCTGCCGAGTTCGCTCTGATGTACAAGCAGAATGATCTACAAGGCGCGCATATTATCAAGCTAGGGCCTGGGAATGATTCTTCTGCAAAAGAAGCTCTGGCAGCGTGGCCTGGTACTTGTCTATATATTTCACTATTCTACTGTTGGGATACATATGACTCTTAGGTGGACTTCAAATCGGCGGCAGGATAACAGATACAAATGCGCAAGAGTGGATAGATGCCGGCGCAAGCAAGGTTTGTCGGCACTAGTTCGTTTACCATACTCAACTCAGTCTCCTTTCCAGGTTATCGTTACGTCTTACTTATTCCCTGGCGGCCAATTCTCCTTGGATCGGTTGAAGCTAATTTCATCCATCGTGGGGAAGGATAGGCTGGTAGTCGATGTTAGGTTAGTCCTCGTCCCACTTCTGCTCGATTGTATCCAATTGTTATCTTGCAGCTGTCGTCGAAGGGGTGATAAATGGTTGGTTGCAATGAACAAATGGCAGGATATAACAGACATGGAAGTGTGTCAAGGTCCTTTCTAGCGCTTGTTGTGTGATTCCCCAAGCTAAAGCATACCTAAGAGTCCCTCGACCTCTTGTCGAACTACTGCAGGCAAGTCTTTGTCATGACCGACTTTTTAGCGCGTTCTAAGATTGAGCAGTGAGTTTCTAATCCATGCTGCCGATGTGGAGGGTCTGTGTCAGGGTATTGACGAGAAACTCGTTGAAAGTAAGTTTGAAAATTCTTATTCTTGTGGAAAGTCTAATATTTCTTCGCGTAGAGTTGGGTCAGTGGGTAAAAATCCCAACAACATATGCTGGCGGTGCAAAATGTACGCTCCTAAATCGTTCTACATCATGTTAATATTAATGGAATATACGTACAGCCATTGACGATCTCGAATTAGTGGATCGTCTTTCTGGAGGCATCGTTGATTTAACTTTCGGAAGGTAGCCGTGTGCCTATCTTGTATACTTTTTTCGTTCGCTGACAATTGCCCTAGCTCCCTCGATATTTTTGGCGGCTCGCAGGTTAGATTCCTCGACTTGGTTGAAAAGAATCAAAAGGCACGACTGTCGGAATAATTGCAGTCACAATCCTATTTTGAGCAAATGTAACGTATGTATGTATGAAGTAGCAATCAAAGTGGGTATCAGGAATTTAATATTCAAGTGATCCTTCCAAAATTTTGGCCAAATGCTCTCTTCCATCCGACCCGACGACATCACCTATTCCGGGTGCCAAATCCAACACACGGCGTTGTGGAATAGTACCGTCAACGAGCATGTTGACGTCGCTTGCTTTGTACCTAAGTATGGATGAAAATGAGCTCTGGGAATGAATCAGGATTGGTGGACACGCTTACCCAACAGCCTTCAAACCGCGAGGCACACCGAGTCCGTCTAGGAAGCGCGCAATAGATTCATACAGATGGGCACCGAGTTCTACGTCCGGGATCTTGGTTATAGAAGGGTCCGACTCCGATACGCTGTTGAAAATGGCGAGGGCTTGGCGATGACGGTCAGGGGAAGACGGTGCTGTGAACTGGAAGACTGGATAGAATGTTAAAGCTGCGCAGGACATGGATATTGTATCAATTTACCAGCAGGACCGGTTAATGCAACACTAACTCCGTGAGGAATGATTGGTGAATCAGTAACGTATCCGGGGTGTTTATACTTGGGACCTTTCTTATTGAGTCCAGAAATCTAAGGAATAGGTTATAAAACTTCGTCAAGACGTGAAGAAACGGGACATACTGGGTAACTCATCCCATGGCACAGGTGAACGCCAGCATTTCCAAAACCAATTCCAGCGAAGGAAGATGCCAACCTGAATCCTATATTGGTTAATGTATTTAATCTCGGATTGGGTGGTCATACAGCATCTGGCGCCTCGCCTCTTCATCGCCGCGGTTTTTTGCAATACGCGGTAGATACTTGACTGTTGTCCTCAAAGCCCACAAAGAAAAGATATCGGCAACAGGGTTGCTACCTTGGTATGCTGGCCGAAGGATGGGGTTTGCTGGCCTGGGGGTGCGTTCCGTGTATCTGTGATTAGGTCAGGTTGAATGTACATCGGGAAATGATAGGAGAACATAACTAACGGGATGGCAGTGAAACTTTCCATGCTGTGGAATAACACGTCTAAACCAGCACTAATGTGAACTTCAGTCGGACAGGACTCCGTGTTATGTGTGTCCTGATGGAATGCTTAAGTAGACTTCTGACGTTGATTTAGGAAGGCGACGTACGACAATGCCTAGAACAGGTTTCATTGCACGGTTAGCAATTCCTGTCTTGAATGAGCGGGAGGTAATATCCAAAATAGCGGTCCCGGTAGTCTCTGAACCGGTGCCTGCGGTTGTGGGGATGGCAATGAGAGGTCGAAGTGGTTGTGAAATGGGTAGCCCCTTTCCAACGGGGGCATTGATGAAGTCCATGAGATCGGCATCTTTATAAACGCTGAAGCTGACGAAAGCTTTGAGGGCATGTGCAAAGAGAAAATAAGATTGACAGGCTCACAGATTGGCTGCTTTGGCGGTATCAATGACACTTCCACCTCCAACACTAGGTGACGTAAAAGGACGGGGATAGAAGAGAGTAAGAATGGACGTACGCCAAGAAGTGACTAAAGTCGCGTTCCCTAGTCCAGGCAATAGCGTCTCTCCAGCTGTCCTCGGTGGGCTCTGCGACCACGCTGTCGTAGACCTCGAAGGGGAGGTCGGCTTCTGCATCGAGAGCTTGGAGGGCCTGGCAGGTGGTGTGAGAGGATTACGGGCAAAAGAATACGTGTGGTTGGTGCTTACGGTCTTCATGGGACGAAGCTTTGCGACGTTTGGATCAGTAAATACGGCAACCTAGTATTGAATTGGACGGCAATGAGCAAGAGGTTCGGAAGATGGAAGGCGACGGCTGAGGTACTTTGCGAGCCTTCATGTTTTTAAGATCCATGCCGACTTCTGCGGTGACACCGTCTCCGAATCTGAGGTTGGAGGCAGCTACCTGGTGGGGATGAAAGTAAGAAGGGGCGTTGGGGTTGAAGGTGAAGGATGAAATGGAGAATACCTCGAAAGCATACTCCTTCTCGATGGCGGCGACAGGAGTAGCAAAGTTGCGCAGCTGGTTGATGGCGTGTACGGCGGCGTGGGGGTGGGATGGACGACAGGCGTGGCAGGGACAGGAGGAGTGCTGGGCAGCGTTGATGAGGCGGAGGATGGAGTTCCGGGAGGCAGCCATGGGAGAGCGGGGAGAATGCAAGCGGGTTTCCCCACATTTAAAGCACAAGATTGCGGGGAAGGCACGTGCTTGCCGACCGAGGATGCTCGGAGTCGCGGAGTTGAGCAGTGTTGGTCACATGATTGATATCAGGCCGAGGCTGGAACAGGCTGGCATCTGCAGAGAGCGCAGCAAAGGCAAAGGTAGACCGCAGCATGAATATTTAAATAGTTAAGCTTAAGAGTGATATAGATATATGTTTTATATTATTATCATATGTGTTTTATGTTTTTGTGGGTGTGATGTGTGATATATCATCTAAATACTGAGTTTGTAAATTAGACGCCAACTGAGCCCCTTCTTTTCTTGCACCCACCCACTGCTGGGTTCACCCGTTCACACTCCTTCCCCACTCTCTTTATCCCTCCCTTCCTTCATGAATCCTTCTTTTCTCCTCTTCATCGCCCTCGCGGCCCTCTCCTCCCCCGCCGTCGCCCACAAATTCACCATCAAACAAATCAAGAATCAGAGTCTCCAGCGAAGAGGCCTCTCCCCGTCCGACCTCCAGCTCAATGTCCTTGACACAGCAGACACCGATTCTCCCGACCTCGAGTATGTCCATTGTCCATGTCTCTTCCCGCAACTCACCCCTTTTCCAGAACCGTACATGACCTGATTTACATGGCCAACGTCAGTCTTTATGCTCTTTCCTTTTGTCCCCCCTTCCAGCTCACTCTCCTTTCAAACAGATCACTATTGCCGGCGTTGGTCAGTGCCTTCTCCCCTACCATCATCCCCCGCGTGCTCAATGAACTGTCTCCTCAGAGTATCCCGTCCAACTCGACACCGGTTCCTCTGATCTATGGATTAAAGGAGACCAGCATCCCACACCAGATACAAACCAGACCGTTTGTCTCCCCGCTCTATCCTTCCTTCTTTCCACCTAATCTCACCTTCATTCTCAGGATATGACATATAACCTTACTGTAAGCATTCCTACCTAATCTGTCCGTGCTTCTATCGCTCACCCAGCCCCCTCCTTCCAGTATGCCATTGGTTGGGCTTACGGAAATGTTGCCTATGCCCCGGTAGAATTTATCGGGTAATTACATGTCTTAGCATCATTACTTCCCCCGTATATTGTTTTTACGCTTAATTGATAGGTTGTCTGTCCCTTCACAAGCTTTCCTCGACGTTTCCAACGTCGTCAATCCTGCCTTGCAATATGGAGCCAAAGGAATTGTCGGCCTTGGCTTTACCTCTCTGTCCACCATCGATGCACTCGTCAATGCCACAAAGTCATCAGCCGGTCGAAGTCTTCTTTACAATTTTTTTGAGATTCATCAGGGCGAACCCAATTTTCTTGCCTTTGCCTTGCAGCGTAGCACAGAGGAAAATGATGAAGTCGAAGGAAGCTTTTCGATTGGCACGTTGGCTCGCTCTGAAAATGTTCATGTGCCATCTAATATGCATTGCAGGTGAATACGAGCCTGAATATGCGAATGTCGTCGGAAATGAGCCCATCCCGACTTGGCCAGTCAATTCTCCAAAACGCTGGAATGTTCTTCTGGACGCCGTTATAGTAAATGACACAATCACAGTTCCAACTACTGACGTTATTGGCGCCCCAAATAATAAAGCTGTTGTCCTCATGGATAGCGGAGCCTCTTACACGTGCGTCTTGCTAGCTGTCATAAGTTAGTTAACGTTAACCTTCTGTACTAGCTATGCGCCTACTAATATCTGTGAGGCAATCTACGGCAACGTTACAGGAGCACGCTACGATAGCACCATCAATCAATGGGTCGTGCCTTGCGACGCAGAGATTAACATGGCTCTACAAATAGGGTATATCCAATAACATTACGTATCTGTGTCTATTCCAACACCTTCATTTACAGTGGTCAAGTATTCCCAATCCACCCCCTGGACCTTACACCTACAGGCTTAACAGACAATTCTACCTGTTATGGATCTTTCATTCCCCAGTCTGTGCCCATAGGAAACGGGCAATTGTTAGTCTTTCCTCTTTATAGATTCCGGTATCTAGACTGAATTGTCTCGATAGTGACTGGCTAATTGGTGACAACTTCCTTCGCTCAGTTTATTCAGTTTACGATTTCGGCGACTTTGATGAATCTGGTAAAATGGGCAACCCCTACATGAAATTGTTGTCCATCATCGATCCGGATGAAGCGTCCATTGAGTTCCACAACGCCCGTGGAGGCACCCCAGAACCAACATCACATTTACGGGGCTGAATGGCGTTTCCGTAGCCCCATCTTTCTCCATCTCCAATGATATTTCCTCATCGCTGGAGAGGATTGGGAAATACTTACCCATAATGCTAGGAATCGTTGCCCTGAATGCGCTCGTTCTTATTGTTCTCGCCATCGCAGGTCTGGTTATGTGCTGCAGAAGACTACGGAAACGCAAGAACGCCGGGCTCCGAACACGTACACCCCTTGGTAGAACGAGTCCCATGCCGATGAATCCTCGCAATACTTATGTCGCCGGTTACGGTCGCCCAGATACACATGTATATGAGCCAGTGTCAATGGCACTCACAGAAGACACCTTTGTACCGCCGTCACCTGCGTTTCATGCCGATGGGGGTTCACGACCGGGCGATCGACCCAAATCGATAGCTTAAACTGCTCATTCGAGTAGGTATCATGCTAACGAGGTATTTTGGCCTCGACGTATCATATTTAGTAGTATTACGATTTCGGACGTTCTTTCGTGTGCTGTGTTGTCTAGGACGTTGTCTTGTTATATACATCTGGAGATTACATACTTAATCTATTACATATTTTTGGTTTTACCGCGTGGACTTTCGTATCACTCTAAAATTCTATGTTTTATACATTCCAGGCGAATACAAATTCTCATGGGTATTAGCATAACATGTAGTAGAGTAAGTTCTGAGTAGTGATATAATATGATATGTATTTATTAAATGTGAGTTATACGGAGTAAATCATTTCCTGCCCGAGCGAGGCTCCCTTCTACCTACAACTATATCCTTGGGTAAGAAGTTGGAATCATCTCTATTATTTAAAGTCTCCTTTGCATGTTCTGCGAGCTCTCTCCACCTCTTCACCTCTTCTGGGGATGAAAGACGATTACCTTCATCACCTCCAATAACATGTTGCGCTGTCTCGAAGATTGCGGTGGCCAACTTTGAAACATAGAATGCCCTGTTTTTGACGATCTTGTTTGATTCATCGGTTATCTGTCTTTTCGAAGATAATATCCGGTCAATATCAAGATGGTCAATGATGCGTAGACACTGCCTCATGTGTGCGCGATTTTTGGTCGCCAACGATGTCTTTACCATACTGGAGAGACATTCCGCAGGAGGAAATATATTTCTTCCTTTGGGGCGCTCCATAAATCGCGGTTTCGGGGACACAGCGCCATCCATGAAATCATGGCTACGATAACCAGTCATAAGTTCAAATGTTCGCATTGCAGCTTTCCAGTCCACGCTAAGCCAGCACACCTTAAACACCAGATCAAATGTCGTAATGGCGGGTCGAATGGCGGGACCATTTTCGCCTGTAATTTCTTGCCTAAACATCCATTCTAGGATTTCCAGGGCCTGTTCCCCTGCACCTGCCGGCGGCATGGTCAAAAGAGCACGTAATATTTCCTCCATATGGGCGCGGTCAAGAATGGCTGTGCCACCCGATACAGGTGGCCGTCGCTGTACCTGTTTGAAAAAGTTCAAACAGAGTTCAGGCCTTTTGCTCAGGTTGCAGAGATGAAGAATGGCCGATAGTGATTGGGGTTGTAGAGGTAAAAGACCTTGTGTTTTTTCTTCTTCCGGACCAGATAGGCCAAAGTACTTGTACACAAGGTCGAAGGCTAAGTTGTGATCTGTAGGACGGCCAATAGACAGTGCAGAAATAGCGGCTGTAACAGTATGAGAATCGACGGTGAATCCTAGGTTTTTTTCGACCAGTTTCATCATCTGATTCCAAAGTAGCCTTGCATCAGCAGCAGACTTGGCCGGCGGTACTGCCTTGGGACCCTTAGCACTGGCGGCGGATGATATTGCATGGAACATGGCAGTAAAAATAAACTGATTGGGTGCCATGGAACCACTGGTTTCCATAGCATAGTAGATATCGAATATGTCCTGATAATGACCTGAATCACCGAGGATTTTTATATATCCAACCAGTGGAAGGACGGATAACTCTGGACTTGCGGGATCATCCTTTTCGACAGAAGCTATATGTCGCTGAAAGGCCTCATAGAGGGATCGGGCATTATCAAGCTGCCTTGGATATGATGCCCAGTCATCAATACGGGACAGACCGCTGAATACGGTTTGGAATGTTCTAGTGGTGGGACTGAAGCCGCGTCGTTTGAGCTAGTGGTCGAGATGATTTATTTCAGTTGAGTAAGTCGGGTATGAGGAAAAGGATGAAAAGAACGCACGTCAACATATAGTTGGTACCCAAGCTTGAAGCGTTTGTGCTTCATACACTCCCATATCAAAGTATTCCATACTTGGGTATTCTGTGCATCTAAAGGAGCGTTTTTTAACAGGGCGACTGCGTCTTCCAATTTTCCAGATTCGGAAAGTTTTTTGAGGCGGGATGAAAGGACATGAGGTTCCAAAAGTTTGATTTCGGCTTTGGGCTTTTTCTCGGAAGCGGGGTCGAAGTGCCTGGAGCGAAACTTGGGCTCTGGGTGGGATTGAGATGTTGAATGTTTTGAGGAGGAAGCAGTGTCCTTTTGAAGGGCCTGCCTGCGGATGTATCTGGGAAGGCTCGAGGGATCTTGAGGGTGGATGGTCTCTGCGGGGATGGGGGAGCGGCGGGCGAAAGTAGGTTTTGTTAGTTTGACACGCTGGGGTGCGGAGGAAGAGCGGGTGGAGGGACGAGTGGACGAGGATGTGGAGAGGGCGCGAGAGGAGGAAGAAAGGATGGTGAGGAGGCGGGTAGAGCTGGTGGTGGACATGGTTAAGAACTCCAACGCATGAATTCGAAAATGGAATACAGACTCACGTGGCATGGCTAAGATCTAAGATTAGATATGGCGATCACTGATGTCGGTCAACTCTAATCTTTCAGTTCTCCTAAGAATTAAAAGACACGATATTCAATATTCAAACTTGCAAGATACAAAGATACAAAGATACAAAGATGCAAAGATACAATATTATATTCAATATTCAATATTACTTACATCCACCACTCCATGCACACAACCTCACCTCCACCGCTTCAAATTCGGACAATCCTCTACTTCCACGTCGTCATCTGCGATGCTTTTCCGCCATTTAAATTCATCTCTTTTGCATCCCTGCTCTCCTTGACTACTCCACATACCCACTCACCATGTCTGCCTTCCACCTTGCATTCTTTGCTCTCTGCCTTTTCTCCCTCGCCCTCGCAATTCCTACATGGGAGGGTATCAACCTCCGAGGCTCTATTGGCTCCCTTGTTCCTGGCACATCCTACATCGAAGCCCTTGGTCCTGCTCGAGGCAATGAAAAATCGCAATTAAGACACTTGTCTCTTCCAGTTCCAGGTTCGTATCATCACCGCCCATGTATCCCAACTACATCATAACACATTCCAGGAAACCCCGGAAATCTCACCGTAATGCCCAACTATAGGGCACCGGGGCTGTTCTACGTCGGCCAAAATCAGCTGTGGAACTTTGTCAACGAGACTGCCATATTCCCAGTGAATGCCATCAACGTCACCAGCACCTCCGAGTTTCCTCTTCAACTTATTGTCGGAACCAAGCGAACTGGCATATCCACCGGATCTTGGCGATGGAGGGGTACCATGTTATACTATGACCAAGGATCCAGAGGAAACCAAGGTCTTTTCTACACCTGCACAACCAATAGTGGCCTGCCTGGAGTTTTCATGTTTCTTCAACCGTAAGCCTACATCTTGCACCTCCGCCAATCCCATTTTCTGACTTACGTACCAGTTCACCCACCCCCCCGGGCTGTGACACTTTAACTCTCCACAGTTTCAGCAGAGATCACCTCGAGAAATTCTGATCCCCACACACATATGTTATGTATGCATTAAAGAATAAAATTGTATATTTAAATCGCTCCATACAGAAGTACCTTACAACTTCTTCTTTTCATGAATAGTGAGGTTTACACGTCTCGCCAAGAAGCCAAACACAAAGACGCTAAAGAAAGCTGCTGCGACTGCTATGGGTTTCTTGAGATGTGCGCTCGTGGAAACCTTATACGAGACCTAATGACCTCATGTAAGCAACGTTCTACTCTTTTGACTTACGAGCTACGTACATAGATGCTCTGTGCCTGCTTGATGGTCAAATCTTTGTACTCGAATGTCAGTTCGGGACGACCGATAGTGTCCAAATAGGCGATATGGGTCGAGATCTGGTTTTCCAGCGCAGGGAAAGGAGGGAAGAATTCGATATCCCTAAATAACGTTATTTGAAACTGAAAACTGTAGAAACTTATCGCTCAAACGTACGTGGCGCCCTCGGGTAAAATGATGTTGACCTCGGCATCGTTCACTACTGCCCCGGGATAAGGGGTCATAATCGGGACTTCGACAATATATTTGCCAGATGACTTGTCGTAGCTTGTGGAGTCATGAAGGGGGGCATCCCAGCCAAGAGTGAAAGTGTAATTCCAACCGCCGAGAAGAGGGTATCGGGGTCGAAGCTCGAGAATGCTATACTGGCTTCCTTGCCTCCCTTTTGGAACAGAAGGAGCTACTCGCAGGCGAGAGGTCGATACATTACCAATCTGATCATAGTAGTACGTGTTTCGGATGCCAGCCGGGAGGTGAAGAGAAAGAGCTGGAAGGATGTGTGGGGACGGCTTCTTGTAAAATGTTTGGGACTGATGTTCTAAACGTGAGAAGTGTCCTTTAAGCCTATATAGACGATGTAAACATCGTCATCCACATATACTCTAGAAAACTTACGCAGGTCCAGCATTATGCAGAGTAATATCGTCTTGAGTGTTAACATTGGCGCCCCAGTGACTAATTTCGACAGAGCGCTTCAGCTTCACAATTTCAAGGACAGGTTGGTCGTGATAGTAGTGGATTGTAATGGGTTGTTGGTACTTGGAGATGAACTCGTGGCTTGCAGATGGAGGCATGTCTTCAAATGGTCCATAAGTTACAGTAGCGCCAGACTTGGTCACTGAAGACTCTTTAATGAAGTTATCGACGTCTTCGGGAGTGGTGTACGAGATTATCCGGGGAGCAATTGCCCTACATGCGCTGTAAGTTTCAGGGTAAACGATGGAACAACGACACGAACCTCAACTTAGTCCGCTGTACACCGGTTGAATATGGGCTTAATACGAAAAGATCCGTTATATACTTGAGCGCCTGATCGTCTTTCTGCGCAGCACTTTCTGGCCAAGGGAAGGTTGCATGGGCGAGGACGGTTTCAACGACAATCGTAGACGTTTTGTTAACAGAAATTGGCTTTGGAAGAGTGATATCTACGAGGTGATAGTCCCTGCAAAAATCACGGTATGTACTTGGCGACTTTGCAACAATGAGATATAAAATGTACGCACTTTCCGGTATCCACAGTATGCTCCTGGATGGCGAGAGGTTTTTGCTGGCCCTTCAGTTTGGCTTCAAGCCAACTTGTCTTCTGGCGTTCGCTTTGGCTGAGGGCAATGGTATAAACGCGGGCATTGTCCTCCAAGGCCTTAACAGCATAGGTAGTAGTGACGTGTACGACTGCTCCTCCAAGCTCGACGGTGCGAACGATGGCTGTATTTTCAAAAGACTGGGTGGATGCTGAGACAGACAGGGCAATAAATAAAAGATAGCAAGACAGAGCTCGCCACAGAGGGAGCATCTTTGGAGGAAGGATGAAGACAAACAAAGGATTAGTTGAGAACCAGGCTATTTTGATCGGATACCTCACACGCAGACGTGTCCACCGTCGCGCTGTTACTATTTTTAGCAGAATAGGAACTTCAACTTCGACAGTCCAACCAATTTTCCTAACAGTACTGAATAAATTGATGACATATATCAACATTATATATATATTAATGTGTAGTTGAACTATGTCTACCACCCCCACGTAGGGGCAGGATTCCGGATTGGCTTGTCCTCTCGCACAAGCGATGCTGACACAATCCTTCGCAGTTTCCGCTCTTTATCTTCTGCTTTCCGTTGTTCCAGTGTTTTGCCTTCCTTCAATACGACGTGCATCCTGGACGTGGGGCGTATCCTGATACCAAAATGACCACGTCCACGAGGTTCTAGCTTCTTGCCCGCTTTGACGCCCTTGGTTACCCATGCTTCAGCTGTTAGCACATTCACATTAGCTGCAAAATATATACAGAAATGGGTCGAAAACATACAAACAACTAGCCTCTCCGGACGCAAGCGCTTATAGCGTTGAGCGTGATCCTTAGCAGTTGCCAACATATTCAAGATGCGGGAGCTGGCACGCTTCTCACTGAACTGCATCTGCAGTATGGCATAATCTATGGGTTTTCCCGATATTTGTCTCCCTAGCATATTCAGCTTCCGGTGGGATATCTTGAAGTGGGAGGTGGAATATTTGTGCTAAGATAGTTATTGTTATTTTAGATCCCTTCCTATGAAACAACTCGCATAAACGCACGATATGCTCGCTGGGTGCCTCTGACTTTTTCTTTTTTCCCTTCTTCTTAGATTCGTTTGCGGCCCCGGGTGAAGCTGCGACTTCGAAGACGCTACTCCTGCCTTGTTTAATTGCTTCCTGTCTAGCGGCCACTACATCTTCTTCAGAAGGTTGCGCTGTCGTTCCAGGAGCCATCACTTCCTTCACCCATGAAAGCGGATTGAAAGTAGCACTGGAGTATAAGGAGGGGATGAACGGACAGAGCTTGCGGGATGGGAAATGGACAAACTATTGGCGAGAATGGATATGAGTTCTGGCAGAAAAAAGCTGAGCTCGATAGGCCAACGGTCGTAGTACTAAGGCTCCTTAAATACGGTGAGCTATGCTCTATAGTACAGAAGTAGACAGCGAACCATTGTGCAGGCTGGCTTGCATCGTCGGGCCTTGTGAGGGAAAGAGGAAAAGTAATGGTACGTGACGTATGTCACATATGAAGTTTGATCACATGTTGTCACGTATATGTGACGTGTTGCTAGCGCGTGTCTGCATCCCGGAGCTGTAGCCTGTCTCTGCAAATGTTAATGAGCACCTGCGCACTCTCTCAAGACTTTTGAATCATTTGCCACCTGCTAGCCAATTGCTTTTAACTGAACTTGCAAGTCAGAGCTTAAAACTTTGCTTGCCCGAGCCTAATTTCATCTACCCATAACCAACCCATAGCCATACGATCACTATAGCACCATGTCCAGTCTTTTTGGGACTATGCTCTACGTATCTCTGCTGCTCATTAATGGAGTTGCTATATTAAACGAAGAAAGGTTCCTTGCCAGAAGTAAGCTATTATCAAACCCCATGCGTCCCAAACCTCACGTCCCTTTAGTTGGGTGGTCATCGTCTACCCAGCAGGTACGAGACACCACCATGTATCATCAGGGATATGGCCAAGATGGCTATGGCGCTTCGCAAGACATTGGAGTAAAAGCACGAATTGTCGACTTAATAAGTGCCGTTAGAACTCTTATGCGAAGTGAGTTACTGCTTTCCTGTTCCCATGTTCATGTCTAATAATTGTCCCAGTACCGCTCATTGGCGCGAATATTCTAGTTATATTATATGAATTGGCGCTGGGTTAAACAACTCGCACTCCGTCGTTGTCTTTTGGAATTCTCATTTGCAGCTGGATGCCCCAGATACCGAGACGCTTTACGAACATTGAATAATCATCGCTGTACCCAGAATAATATCGTATAATGCAACAAGATGAACGGTATAGGTGGGATATATGAGCTGGAAGCGTCCTCCGTTCATGTTAATGTTCTCGATTAAGCCTTGTATACTCGTCGTCAATTTGTCTCACAAAATCATTAACGCTGTGGCCATTCTACATGGATTCAGTTTGAGGCTTCAATATTGATCGCATATGGGGATTGCATACCTCACATTCCTTCCATGTACCATCATGAACACAGACGGCCTGGCCGCTAATCAAAACAGTACAGCTTTTGCTAGGCTCACAGGTAAGTTTAGACATGGATATCTCTTATGGACGACATACGTTATATCCAGATCGTGTCCCAAAAGCACGCTATCTTGAAGCAATGCCACTCCTTCCTCCCCAGTTCCACTTCCATCCAGTCCTATACATTTCCCGACACCACTATTTTCCCAGTCGATGCGTGCAACTTGTGCACATTTCAGGACAACATCCTTGTTTCCTATCTTCTGCCTTCCTTCATAGTTTTGGCATTGAACGAACTCCCACCAACTTGACCGAGATGCATGTTTCGCTACGCATAATTGCTGCACATTACCAGCACATTCTTCTGGTCCATGCATGCACCGGACACCGAAGTCAGGTTCCGTGGGATCGATTCTAAGCAACAGAGGAAGTGCGAATAGTGTGCAGAGGATCGAGTATACATACGTCGCTACATAAACAAGTGACAAGTCAACCTTGTTAGATACTTTCTTCAGTACTTCATTGAAGGTGCTTTCGCATAGCAATGCATCTGGGCAACGGCTCATTACTCCTAGTTGAACAGAGACTTTGACATCATCCACTAAGTACGATGTGTCTTGGAGTGATATCGATTGCTGGTCAGTAAAGTAAGGCACTAGAACGGCCGATGCCCAACCGAACATGACAAGCAACAGTAGCGTAGGTAGCATTATTGTAGGAGCGAGTAGTGGGCACCGTAATGTGCAACTAGATACAGAAATTATCACAACTTAAGTACTAATGAACAATCACGTGAAATGACACAATCAGCATTGACAATGTCGACAAGTGGATACTTTAAGTATTCTAACCAATCCTACAGTAATCCCGTAGGCGGCCTAGGCATCGAACGCGGAACTCGTGTAAATTATTTTAAACTGCACGTAAATGTAATCTCGGAAAGCATCCTAACCCAAACTTTCGCCATAAATCTAAATCGTAGCTATCGTCGACCTGTAGGCTGTAGGGCCCTGACGTCCCAAGACAAAAATCCTAATCGTGACTATCCAAAATTCGACTAGATCCTTCATCCAAGGACTCTAAGTATCGGTATAACATCATCAGCGCTGAGCTGCAGCCCAAACTTTACGCGCATCTTCATCAGCAGGTGACGGGGAGAAAAATTGGCAACGCGAACGAAATGCTAAAAATCACAAATTAAGTGTCGGAGACTACTTTGCAAGCCATCCATAACCACCTTCTGCACTTCGTTTTCTAACAATCGCTTCAACAGATAGCTCATTATGCACTTGTTTTCTCTAAGACAAATATATAATAAGTTTTAGGCGTTTTGTATGAGCGAAAGAATAATACCTTAACTTCCTCTGCAAATATCTCCCCTTGCAGACGGCGCTGCACTGAAGAGTCTGCATTTACTGCGTCGAGGGCGGCCTTCTTCTCGCTTAATGATTGGTCCACTACAGAAACACAATATTCTACAAGCTGCGTCCTCCGCTTCCAATTTTCTGTGCATTCACAAATTTAGCTTTTCGTGGCAGAATAGGTATAAAATATAGCGCACCAACTAATTCCCGCCAGAGTTGAAAACACGCCTGTTCCTGCACGTTGGCTCCTTTGTTGTCATCGTTTTCTCGTTGCTGATCTCTAGCAGCAGCATTGGCCCTATTCAGTCTCATGCCAATTGTGTCATCGAGACGCCGATACTCGCGAAGAATGTCTAAAGGACAATGTGTGAATAAACCCCTGCAAACCCTTAGAGTTCAAACCAAATATAAACCTTTAAACAAACTGAGATTATGGCACGTAGAAGGTTCAACATGAACGGTCTGAGTTGCTGCAGACGGTGCTTGCAGAGCAAGACTCCCCAGTAGTGGCTGTTTTGACGGCATTCTGTATTCGTTTGTATACATATGTATTTGATTGAAGTTGGAGGTGATCTTGATTCTTGAGGACGTTGACCAACAAGGCACAATTCCGGGAAATTATTTAAAACCCATTTTACTTCCCGAAGATACGAGCAGAAGTACAATGTTTCGACAATGTTTTTGTACTACATACACTTGTACAAATCTGTATGCCCATGGCGACAGTACAGTACTACGGCTTTGCAAATATTGTGATGGGCCGTGGCTCAGAGTGGCACTTCTCTGGTCAATGCTGGTCATTGAAGGCGTACTTAGTACTACTATTGGGATGCCCAATCCCCGGTTACGCGCCGCGGCGTGACATTATGTCACAGCGTGTGACACCTTCTGAAACTTGAAGCCGGGCACCTTTATCAAGTTTCCTCTTTCCACAGCATTTATATCACCATAAAATTGTATGTAGCACATTTATATATGTTTATTTAATGTATATATGAGCTTGTTTCAAATATATACATGATTTTAAGACTTTAAATAGCAAAACTTGAAAAATGCCTGCTATTTTGGCAGGGAAAACTCATTTTGAATAGATGTCCTCAACGACTTCACGGATCGACATAGATTATAGAGCAAAGTTGCACTATACATCGAGGAAAATATTGCTCCGAACCCAGATTTTTTATTCTCTGTCGTTAAGGTAAAAAACGACCTGAAAAATCACGACTTCTACATATTATGCTTCGAAATTAACAATTTTGCGTTCGGAGAGTTATTGCCTTCGTCGAGTAGTGCAAAATTGCTCTATATATCATATAAATTGGTGCATCCGTTGATGAGTTCTATTCAAAACAAGCTGTTCTACTATATTATTAGTAATATTAGATCTACTAACATTTATCTCTCCAATGCAACTTATTTTTTGCCCTCATCATGAAATACATGCTATACACACCAATTCAGTTCAACTTTATATGTTTGTGTTGTTAAAATTCATTGCTAGGATTGTTTTTGGAGAAGATACTTTCTGACCCAATATCTTATCTCAGAGTAAATATAAGCAAATAAATGCTTCTCACATGCACGCTTGCGTGTTGAGGCATCTGAATAGGTGGTCTACAGTACGTAATCAGGTACTCGGTCAGACCGAGCAATCGGTCAGCATGGAATTTTTGAAAGAACAAGTCAGTCCGCTGCAAAAAAAAAACCACAATAATAATCACATGTGTATCACCTTGCTATATTTCAATTTATATGTAGAATGACGCAGGTTTGGCTAAGTTATAGCAACTTTATGTCTCATTTTTCTATGATATCATCAATTTGGCTATATTTATACCATCAGCTGCTCCATATCTACCGTACTGTCACTGTCTAAGTATATCTTTCAGTACGGCAACTTATCACATCCACTCTTCAGGTTCCAAAGAAGACTTTTACAACAGTTTTATGGCATAATTGTAATTTTTAAATTTTGTAATAAATGTTTAAGTTTGTATGTAAGGTATATTCCATATCCCCCATACCACAAGTTGAGAGCACTCCTGTAGATTGTGTAGTTGAACACTGACCTTCAAATTTATCACATATGTTAATGATATTATTCACAACATATCAGTACAAATTTCGCATTTTTTACGATTTTATTTGAGGTGCTGGAGTGATGAGACCGAAAAAATCCATTTACAGGACATAGAAATGTCAAATGGAGGGATTTTCGAAATAGGCTTTCAATCTGTGAGTAAAGGTCCGAAAATTAATGAATAGGATCTAAATTACATTTCACAAGCCTTTGTGGAGGCATTTCACAGCGAGCAACGGAGTAAGCAATATTTACTTATTGGGAGTATCTGACCGCTTACTATCTTATCTTATCTAGTGCGATTAGGCAGCCTGTTGACTCGTGCTCTCTGCCCTTTGCCTTCAGTAAAATGGATTGCGCAAGCACTGCAAGGGTCTGTTCCCACGCTGTGACCGGCTTCCTAGTTTTGGCCAAGATCGCACCTGGTTTAAAAAAATATTCATAACACCACACTGGAGCATCCAAAAATTGCAAAAAAGGTCTCAATTTATTCTTTGGAAGGTGGACTACAATTCTAACATAAAGGGACAGCGGGAAACGGAAGTTTTTATGTCTCATTTCTCAATTTGATCTTAGGTGGCCGAGATCACCATCAATGACTGTAAGTACTGTACCAGGACCCCTGATAATCCCTCCAAAGGTTAGATACCAAAATGGTGATTTTTGGCTGGTTATAGGGGGACAAAAATTGCCAAAATTTTCCTAAATTATAGGGGGATGGCGTATCTAGGCTACGAAATTTGGGTATTATAGGGGGACAAAGTATCTAACCTTTAAAAATGCGAGAAATCATTTAAAAACAGGGGAAAAAAACCGATTTTTCCTTAAAGTTTGAGAGTGATTCTAAAAGTGTTTATAGTGTATTGTAGTACTTATTGCATACAAACTTGTAATGGTCATGACTCAAAAACCAAAGTACTCAGTACTTATGTAACTCATGAACATGCTGCTTCCAGCAATGGATGTGATATATCTACAATATATTATGGCGGTGGATTTAATCATTTGAGCAGGCCGCCCTACTGAGTCGCGAATCAAGTTGCAATCAAGTGTGCACAAGCAGCAAGGTTGGGCAAGGTCAAGGCTTGGTGTACACTGCACGCCAAGCCAATGGAACATCAAAAGTAGATGGAAGGACACATATCAAGGCAAGTTTGAGCTAAGTAGTTATGCATTTCAATGGTAAACGTTTAAACCGTAATTAGTTGCACTTTGAGATATCTTACTTATTACATAAAACAACAAGTTGCAGCATTTCCATTCATTTTTGACTAGTTCTCAGATATAATTAAAGGAATCGGCTCATATTCCCTCCATAAAATCAGAGCATAAGGTCATATCATTGATAATTTGTTGAATTTTGACCGGTTTCTTCAGTATGTGTCCCCATTAGGCAGGTGAGGTTATACCTAAGCGCTCACAGTAGGGGGATAAGTATCTAACCTACTCGTGAGACCACGGCCTGTAGGGGGACGCTAAACTCAACCTCGTGGGAATTTTTACAGCCTTCATAGGGGGACACCTGCCAAAGTGTATCCAACCTTTCACACAATTTTGGCCATTTATAGGGGGACCCATATCTAAGTTTTGGAGGAATTATCAGGGGTCCTACTGTACCATTTAAATCAATTCGACAGTCACGCGTCACGGGGGCCTTGTGTCGTGTCGAAATTTGGCACATGTCACGCGTAACGGAGGCCTGGTATTGGCGTGATGGATAATAGCGCTCAGGGCGCCAACGCCGCCAAAAGGTATATTAAACAGAAAATGGGCAGTAATTTGCGTGATTTGCATTAATTATTATTACATTGCGCTTTCGTGCTTTCATTTGTATTCTATAATCGTTATAAGTAGTTGAGATTTTATTGAGGAGCGCCGAAATTTAATGTGTCACAGTGAGATTTATAATAGTGTCGAAAGGCTATAGTGATTTTGCCTGTCACGGTGCCTACCCCTGTGTCGAATTGATTTAAATGGTACAGTAGTCTCACAGTGCAATTTATAAATTTTTCTATATATTTATGCTTATGTTAAATTCAACATGTTTTACTTGTCATATGAGATCAAAATATTGATAATTTGAATGTGGAAGATGGAAATATGATGTGAGAAAGGCCGGCTTCAAGTTTTGTGACAGATGTGTGACGATGTGTGACACAATAGGGCCGCGTGACATATAGGAATTGAGCATCCCCACTACTAAGTAGCACAGTGCATGCATGCCTTAAAGTTACTCTCAAAATAGTCCGAAAGCCGAACCGTCTAAGACGGTTCAGCTTCTGGACTATCTCAAAACTTGAAGTCCTTAAACTTATAAGTAATCATCATGTGACTTACGCAATATCCACATGTGATATCTTGGCCAAATTTCGAGCATGCAAACCCAAGAAAGCCACTGGCGCCCTTCCGCCATTATTAAGCTTGTATGTACACATTAAATTAAAATATTAATGATTATGTATTAGCTTAATAATAAATAAGGCCGGCGATCGCCAGCAAAGCCCACTAACTACGATAAATTGGAACAAACCAAAACCACCTACACAGGGAAAGCTACGAAAGAAAGTAGAGGAGACCCATTCCTGACATATACCATACTTATATCTACTAAACCGGTCGGTGAACAATACTTGAACAAGGAATTTTCCGAATAACTGAACCCATGACGAGAGTCGGCTTCACGGCATCGAAATTTACTGCCAAAAAGTTTTCAACATCGAGCCCCATAACCCTACTAACTAAAGTTAGTGGGAATAATTGCACAATAACATATAAACTTTGGGGTCAAGCTGCCAAAGAGTAAGTAGAAAATAAGTTTGGTTACATAGTACTCAGACCTACTTTTGCCGAGTGCCACTCGCTTAAGGTTTAGAAAAGTAGTCCGTGTTTCTGAACGCTGCGGTAAGGCATCCAGTCTCAACAAAGTCTCAAGTTCACTTACGAACATTAATAGGTCGCTCAACTCTCGGCAAACGCACACTAGTAGGTCCTGCTAGTGAGTACTAGGACGTCGGAAAACTGTGATAAATCCTTGATAAATCCTGCCTCTAAGTAAGTCAGTGTACTTAATGGGGGGGATCATGGAATCCAGGATCTCAGACACATTGACTCTCAAAGAAGTAAAGAACAGTTTTACGTACGGACTATCTTGGGACTATCTATGTATAACTTTCATGCCCCCTTTGTAAATCCCCATTAAATCAAGCACCCACAAAGGTACATAAGACCGAGATCGCCATTTTCGGCTTCAAATCACACCGCTCATAATTCTATGTATGCAAGCCTATGCACAAATGGTAAACCTATGTGCACGGGTTCACCGGGTGGGCTTTAGTGGGGCCAAGAGTCTTACCGACTTAATTATATCTACTTGTTCTCCTAAGAACTTGGAGCTAAGTTTAAACTAAGTTGAACACTGTACTATTAATACTTCCATACAATGTTACATATGTAATGAATAACTTGGCACAGAAATGCAGTGATTGTATATTATTACTACGCACATTGTGTCAACACTATGCGTATAAGTATATAAAAACTACGGCCGATTAGCAGCAGAATAATATAATATTTACGACATCGTCATGAAAATATAATGTACTTAATCATTACTCAAACGTTACTACTGGTAAGGACTAGGCACTGCTAGGAACTATCCAATTTAGTTTTCTTCCTGGGATGTACTGAAACATAGCCGTGTGCTGATTCGTAGTGACGAAATTGTCTTGCTGGATCATTGAAGGATTTCCCACAACCATAACGGCATGGAAGAGGTTTCTCCCCAGTACTAACAACCTAGTTAGTATACATATCAACACAGGGAAATATAACTTACTGTTTCCTCCAGGTATGGCAGTCAACAGTTAGTTTCTAAACACAAAAAAAATAGTAAGCGGAAGTTGATTAATTATGCGCGGAAGGAAATTTTACTGTAGAGAAAGCCTGTCCGCAATAAGAACACACATGTCGTCTAAATAATACACGCTGTAAGTAAATATTCGTGCTATAATACGTATACAATTGACTTACCGAATACCAAGGTGTTTGGCCTCGACGTGACGTTTAACTCCTTGCTTTTTGCGTTTAAAGCCACATGTTTTCATTGGATCATCTGAATGAGGCCACAGACATTCGTATTCGATTTTACCATCTGTATTTGTGGAGATTCTTGTGTACCCTTCCCAATTCTGACTCGCCTCTGAAATGGATAGCTGACTGGCACTCCGTGAATCGAAATTGTCAGTCGAAAAGCTGCTTGCGTACGAGTCTGATGGCGACGGACTACGATCTGGAAGAGATAATTCCCTGAAGTCTGATGGCCGAGAGACCTTATTTGCACGAATAAAAGGTGACGGACTCCTAGTGGCTAAACGATACGATCGCGAGGAATATGAGGGAGAAGGAGAATGCTTCATATGAAAGTCGCTATCACTGTATTCGAACGTAAGATTTAATTACATGTAGTCGGAAGAATCTTACAAATTTCTTGAATTCTGCGCTCTTGGTTCAGTATCGGGACTAGAGGAAGTGTTAAATTGGCCCGGTAGGAAAAACAGCGGAGACATTGTTACCTGTTAGTTCTGTTTATAACATCAGGAAGTATATTATCGACAGAAACATCTTTTCGGGAATGTGAATAACCAACATATAAAATAGGGGCAGTATCCGCATGCGAATTGGATTGGAAAGTTGGCCACATGTAGGTAGCCTTTGGGCAATTAAAAATGGACAGTGTTCTTGAAGCTGAGCTAGGGTGGGCAATGTCTTTCCACTTTGCATCGTTACGCGTTTCGACTGTTGTTACAGGACTGAAAGATAACTCAGAAAAAATAGATCAGAATATGAAATAAAACCAACATATCGAGACTTCGAAGCACATCTTTAAAAGACGGTAAGGAAGGTCTCGGACCTCGTAGACTTCAAAAGAACAAATTAAATAAGAACGATGCATGCCAAATATAATATCCACCTCGATTTTAACGCTCGATTCAGTGCGTCTTCCTGAGCTTGATCATGATCGAAGTCCGTGTCGTCCTCTACCATGTTATAGTTCGCTGATGTTCTCTTTGTTTCTGTGATGATACAGTTGCTTTCAGTATCAGTAGGAGTTGCTGCACAGTTAAGAGGCTGACCACCGTCGTCATAGCACTCTGAATTTTGTTCCCTAAATGGAATTAATCAATAAAACACATAGCATATCGTGAAGCGGTAGGATGGCGTATTTTACGCGTGAAAGTAAGCAAGACACATACCCAAATGAAGAGCGGAGCCTAGGGAGTTTATAAGAAATAGGTAGATGCTGGAATGAGCTCATATTGATTATGAATAATGTGTGCCGAAATAGAGTTGGAGACTTGAAGGAACGAAGTAGTGTATAAAGGGAGATGTGACTTTAAATACCAGTGGTAGGCGGCAAAGTGATCCTGAAGGGGTGTGTGCAAAAAGAATGATGCTGCAGAATATAGAGTGGTGAATTTAGACAAGATCTCCGTGGGTGCGTTGTGGGCACTGCAGGTCGCCCACTTATGATTGAGGGTGACCAGCGCTGGTTTAAGACTCAGAGTGAGTGATGGCGAGAAGCGTTGGGAAGAGTGGCAGAACGACGAGACAAGCGAGAGCGGCGTCACGCGGAATCAGATAACATTATGAAGGCTGACGAAGTTGCCTTGGCTTACAATGATGCCAGTCCGGGGACAAAGATGGAGATGACAGGAACTGGCGCTGCACCCACAAAGACTCAGGGAGAGCTCGGGATTGCTATTCATTCTTATTCAGTATAGCCAGGTCGATCTAAATTGCCGATGATCGTCTCACGCTCAATCTTTGTCTGCCGCCCTTTACGACACCCAATATGGCAATGATTATCGGACGTTCGTCCTTGCCGCGTCCTCCATCCATCCATCCAATCGAATATAATTAGGCAACAAAAATAAAATAAATAATCCAGCATCCATCCAGTCGCGTATCACCATCCATATGTGTATGCTCACCTAGCTTACAGCATCATGGGCGCAAACGCTGTCTCGCCCTCTGCTGCAGGAAGGCTCCAGTCCTCCTCATCGGCGCTGTTACGCATGGAGGCATCCATGTTCCCGGATGATGTGGAAAAGCGAAAGGACTCTGCTGGCAAAGAGCGAGTTGCCATCACGGTTTGTCGCGGCTTCCTGAGGGGTTTCATAGGTCTGTCAGCGGTGTCTCCTGATTCTCCGAACGGAGCGCTTTCGTTTGGATTTGAGGGGTGCAAGTCTGTTTGCATCTCATTGTGGTCGTCAATATCATTAGTTTCATCATCGCCACTTTCTGGGTCGCGATCTGACAGCGACAGCGAGAGAGTTCTCTTCTTGTTCTTGGATGAAGGTGATGGCTGATAGCTGCGACTGGATCGACCTTGTGGGTATACTTCGCGAAGGGCGTCTTTTGCAGAGACGAACAACCGGCCCGTGGTGTGTGCTTTGGCAAAGGCGCCTCTTGTTGGGGCGGTGGTGTAGCCCTCCAAAACATCTGAGCGCATGGGCGCGTCAAAACGCGTAATTTCATGGCGGGGGGAGGTGTAAAGCAGACAGCTCACTTTTCCTGACGCGTGAGCCTATGTTTCTTAGCTGGGCAGCGAGGTCATCTGGAATACTGGCAGTTGCTAGGGATTGAGTCAGGAATATTAGGTGACAAAGTTGAGCGGGACCTTGTGGAAGACGAAGAAGATGCAGACGCGACCGAGGCAGCTCTGGCATCCTCCGTTAATATTCGCTTTGGTGGAAGGTCCATAGGAGGGTTGTAGAAGGGATGGGTAAGAACAGCTATGAGGGAGCGTATTCACGGTGCTCGGCAGTCTAGACTCTGGAGAAAGAGGCTTGAAAGTCGCAGGACACGCGGACACGTGATGGCTTCTGTGCGGCAGTCAATAATTTAAAATATATGTACGGAAAATTAAAAGTTATGTAAAAGAACGTGGGGTCGTGGGACGCGGCGGGCCGAGTGCCGTAAGCAAGGCAGACCCGCGGACTATGGACTGGCCACCGTCCGATGTTCGACATTCAGCTTCAGCACAGCTGCAGACTCTGGCCAGCACTGACGGCGTGCTCCCTCCTCCTCTTCCTCCTCCCCTTCTCCTTCTCCTTCCCCTTCCCCTTCCTCTTCCCCCTCCTCCTCTCCCTTCCTCCTCCCTCCCCTCCTTCCACAGTCTCCCCATCATACGCTATATCATATACAGTTAGTTCTCCGCCATTCCCCTTTCCCACTAACCTTCTTCTCTTCCCCAGCTCTCTTCACGCCGACGTGGATCCTTCCCATCTCCATCTCCATCTCGCCTCCCATCTCCCTGTCCCAGTCCCTTCCCATCTCCCCTCTCGCTTTGTCCCTGCCTATGGCTATCATTTTGTCTCTCCTCTGTCTATCCGCCCTTGCATCTGCTCAAACAATCTCCACCGGCACTCCTGTCCCTCCCCTCCAATGGATCAATCTCACACCCCTCCTCCAGGGCTCAGATCACCCTCCTCCTCTCAAGGATGCAGCAATAGGTTATGACGAAACTAGGCTCGTACCTACATTGCCTCGTCCATCGCTGTCGTCTTATCTGCTTTCTGCAGTCGCTCTCTTATTATATTCGGCGGCGAGTCTGAAAACGGTTTCCCCCAGTCACAGACATTCCTGTCCGTTCACAATCTTCCTTTCTTCTCTCTTAGCCCTTCAAACTCATCATGTCTTTTCCAATCAGCCTTAATCTCCAGTCTCTCACTTGGTCGACCCCCTCCCCCCCCCCCTCCACTCTTCTGCAGTCACCCCCCGCACGAAGTGCCATGATATCTGCTGTAGATTTTGCTGCAAGCAAGTGAGCTGTCAATCCTGTCCCACCTTTGTGTCCTCAGTCCACTCAACTTTCTCCAAGCCGTCATGGATTTGTTGTAATAGGCGGCAAAGGGGCCGATGGAAAGGCATTATCAGATGTCTGGGTATGCTGACTTGCTCCATTGCAATGCAACCTTCTCAACTCTCCCCGTTAGGAATTCGACTTCATCAATCAGTTTTGGTCCCAAGTTCAGCTCTCACCGGGAGGTCCATCCGCCCGCTGGGGTGCAGTGGGCGGAGCTGACATACGAACGAGTCCCATACAAGATTCTGTTGTCCCTGGTCCGAATAATACTGTTTATCTCGCCGGAGGGTTTGACGGGAAAGAACTAAATTCCCTTTCCGACCTTTGGAGACTGAATATATCCGGAACACTCTCTTCAAACCTCCCAGACGATTCCCGTGGAAGTTGGGAACAAATACCCATTGGTACTTTACCTGCAAGGCTTGGGGGCGCGGGGACAGTAATTGCACAACAGATTATCTCCGCTGGCGGCTGTAACATCACTTCGATACAGAATGACACTTGCGCTCTTCAAGATGCCTTTGTGGTAAATGCCCAACTGCAAAATTTTATTTCTCCTGGCGCATGCCCCGCACCGCGACTGAGTCCGGCCCTCGTTCCAAACCTTAACGCCTTTTCTACGTCATTTACATCTCAGGCACTCATGCTTCTTGGTACCTTTAATAACTCTATATGGAATGACAATGGCGGACTTGCGAAGGGAGAAGTTGTAAGCCTTTCTTTCCAACATTGTCTGTTGATTCTACTCATTTTTTCAGGCTGTACTTGACAGTAATACAGGAACTTGGAGTAGGATTATACCATCTGGCGATCCGGGGACGTCCGGAAATATATCATTCCCTACTCCTCGAGAAGGTGCAGCAGCTCTTTCCTTCCCACAGAGTCTTGTGGGCCAGTCGCGGAATTCGTCCGATACGATTGTTGGTCCACCCTGATCATTTTGTTTGTCACCACGACTAAATTTTATTCCTAGATATTCGGCGGTCGTGACTCCAGTGGGAACTACCTGTCTGAGATATGGCTCTTGAGAGCGTATTCAGGCTCTGTTACACTGTCTAGCCCAAAGTGGTCCGGCTTTGGCGATGGTCAGCTTCAGACGGGCGTGAACGCTGATGGATCAGGTGTACAAGTAGAATATCTTTCAAGTTGTGTATCAGCCATTACCCCGAAACCAACTTCTAGTGCAAGCTCTACTACTACTCCCGCTTCACCCACAAGTCCCACAAGTCCCACAAGTTCGGGTTCTCCCTCGCAAGAAGCCCGTTTCGAATTCGACACTCGCCTGCTTCACAAGCTCCTAGCTCCATTGTCATTGTCCATCGTCCTTCCCATTATTTTGTTCTATAGACTAGTCCCTCAACGTCGCAGAATATGGTCCGTACTGTCGCTAGGCTTGACTTTTGGCACATATGGCATAGGTGTTGCAGGACTAGTATTATCATTCACGACGTTGTCATCTACGACTTTGCTTGTGAAGCGTTCTTTCTCCGCTACATCTCAGCTCAAAACGGCTCATGGAAGAGCTGGACTTGTCTTATTCCTATGTTGCTATGGCGTGGCCCCTGGAATTTGGTTATTATCCGTGTGCCGGAGGCGCACGCAACCATCCAGTAGTACTGGAAATGCTCTTAACCAAACAGGAAGGGGTAATTATGAAGATAATAGTGAGAAACTAGATCCTGGACCGGAAAATTCGGGAAGCAGCCCACAGAGTGTCCGAGATGCCTCCCCACCAGCCTCCCCGCGCCCCCGGACGTTATCTTGGGGGCCTTCTAGTTTGTGGCGAAGGAGTCACGAAGGCGCTATGTCAAGTGATAGCGAATCAATCGCCTCAGCTGGACCTGCACGGGTATTTGAAGTACTAAACCGGCCTGCAAGGACACGGCATTTGAGTAATGACATGACGCTAGCACCACCTCAAACACGAAGTCTAGGAGAAATCGATTGGCTGTTGCGAAGACGCAGCCTTAATGCAGTGGTGATTATATGTTTCGACGCATTTTTTCTGTGCATGTCTGACCAAGCAATACAGAACGAACTTGACTACGCAATGTCACAAGCGCATCATGCGCAATTATCTGCAACGAATACAGGAGACGCTCTCGTAACAGCAGTGACTGCTTCACCTCTACAGCGAGAAAAGCCTGTGCTACCTAGTATCCCCGAAGCAATATTTCATGTATTTGTTCATGGGTCAATCCTCGGCCTTTGTATTCTCACTTTGATAGCTCTTCGCCAACGGGCACCTACAACAATATTTGCCGTCTTTTTAGGTTGGACGGTTCTTTTCTACTTCATAACATTTACATTTGCATGGAAAGGATATCCAAGGTCATCCGTCCTTTCTGCCTTATTTTCATGGCTACGTAGTGCCAATGAACCAGCCACCTTGCAATTTTCTGCCCTTTCTCCGTCTCCACAGTCGGTTTCGGAGCGGCAGCAGGGATACATGGGGCATGGACCATATGTTCACCACCGACCCCCGTATAATTCGACGCCAATAAGCCCCGATGAACTCTCGGTTTCGCATGGAGATCCGCGCAGTGTAGAGGATGATGATGACGCTGATATCGATGACGATACAAGGCAAAGAATGATTGAAGAAGAGATAGGAAGGAGGGATGTTTCCATTGTAACGGTGCCTAAGCGAAAGCTATGGGTTGCCAATCCTTCATGACACGGACTACCTTATAACTTACATTTACGGTTATCTTTCGATAATATAGGATGCTATCCGTTCACACATTGATGCAATATTGAGAGGTATATCCTTCCAATGGTAAATCTGTATTATTACATATCAATCGTGTAGTTTACTGTTCTGAAAACATTAGAAAGAAAGATTATAATCTAAATCAAGCTATCAGAATGATATATATATTATTATGGTTCTCCTTCAACAGCCACGTCACGGCGCCAACGATCCACTCGCCCAAACTTAGCTTCATCACGTAAAGGAGGCGGAGAGGGAATTGTCATAGGAGGCTGCATCATCATCATGGGATTCACCATGGGGTTGGAGAAAAATCCTGACCCCATCGCGGAAGGCGAGTTGAAGAACATGCTGTTTTGCAATTGTGCTTGCATCATTAACTGCTGTTGGTGTTGCTGCTGTTGGGCCATAATATACTGCGTGCGACGTTGTTGATCTGGGTGAAACGCCAGTGGCTTGTCGTCATCGTCTTCATTATCTATGCCTGTAGAGACAGGGGGCGGTATGCGGGAAGCACGCAGCCCCAGTGGCTCGTTATCCTCGTCGTCTTCACCATCGTGAAGAACAGAAAGTTTGCTCTTTGTCTTTTGCAAAATCATCGATAGAGGCTCTTCTTCATCGGAGTCCACCCGAGATTGCAACCAAGGGTCTTGTTTCCTTGGTTTGCGAATTACTGCAGCCAGAGGAGTATCTTCATCACTGTCATGTTCCGCTTTTGGTGCTACCTTGCGTCTTCTCTTGCTTGGATAACGAAGACCAACTCCAACTGTGCGTCGTGGGCCAGTATCTTCGTCTTCAGAGGAACCAGCATGCCATCCTGCAGGCTCAGTAGTCACATGAGCAGGTACTAGACCATCACTGGCATCGCTGTCCGACTGGTCGTCTTCACCATCGTCGACAGGCCTTGGTACCCTCCTAGGTGCACGCTCAATGTCTGGTAGGACTGGAGGCTCCACGGAAATTCGAGCTTCGGGAAATGCAGCCTGTTCAAGTTCGGCAGCAGGAGCATCACTCTTTTTGCCCTTCTTTTTCTTTTTCTTTTTCTTTCCTTGCTTGCTTTCCATATCCTGTTCTTGAATCCGACGGGCTTCCTCCTCCCTCTCGCGTGCTTGTATTTCACGTAGTTTGGCCATTTCTCGTTCCCATAGTGTATCAACTCCGAACACGGATCGGGAGCTAGGAAGAGGCTGGCTAGGTGATACAGGAATAACTCTACTGTCGTCATCGAAGTTCAATAAAGGCTTGATGTTAGATGAGTTTCTACGAGTAAGGGTTTGTGATTGAGGACCAAAAGAACTCATATGCTGCGATTGAGGCCGTATTGCAAGTGAAGCTGGATCGATAAGTGTACTGGAGCGCGTTTGTTCTCGCGCCATCATCGAAGGTCGCTGATCGCCAGTGAAGACACTAGATATGCAGCATGAGCATGATGCAGCAAATCATTAGAGAATAACCTACCGCTGTTTCGCACGCATTTGTGCTTTGCGATTTTCTAAATCATCAATAAGACTTTTACCGTATAATTTACCCGCAGGACGAGAAGGAGCGGTATTGTCTGTCTCGACAGGGGCAATGGGAAGAGGAGTTTCCATTTCATGTACGATTGGATCAAGTTCCACCTGTTCTCCATCTTGCGTAGCCCGTGGAAGAAGGCCATCAATATCCACATAGGGGTCTCGCTGGCCGCCAGCCGTCAGCGTGTTGCGGAATGTCTTTTGAGATAATGAAAGGTCCAGCAATGGGTTGGGTGTAAATGGGTTTGAAGCCTTGGGTGGTGCAGTTTCAAACATAGTTAATGTCTGAGATGCACGCCGCGAAGAACGAGCACCAGGCGGAAGAGGTGGACCATCTGTAGTTATCTGGAAACCCCCTCGAACGGTACTATTTTCATCCGGTGGCGGCATAGTAGGGCCTATTGGCTGCAGAGGGCTAGGCATGACCAGTACTTTTGGTCTCAGAAGCTCACGAGTCGTTGAAAAACGACGCTCACGCTCTGGGGGAGCACCAGTTGCAATCGAAATTTGGTCGTGATCTAATAACATACGGGTACCCATCGAAGCATTCGAAGTGGTACGTGCATGTGCGGCAGCCTTAGGATCAAATTTCGAGATGTGTGTTGGCGCATCCAAGACAAACGGATTATCCTCATTGCGCATGACAGTCCCAAGTGAGACATTTGATTGACGACGTTCACGAATGCCGTCACGGTCTTCATCAAGGACCGCTCGCGATCCTATTGTCGCCCTGGAATAAGTACGCTCATGTGTTTGACGCAAGTCATTTAATGGCTGAGAGAAAGGTATAGTGCTTGTTGGGAAAGGAACTGATTGACGATCTTGATAATTAGAATTCATCAGAATTTCCGAACCAGCACGACGACGCTGGGGGAAAGAAACTGAAGGTTCTACGCCCGAAAGGTCCAGTGGTGAGCTGACAGTTCGCCTTCGTGGATCAGATGGACCGGCATGGATTAAAGGTGAGGAGTCCCGAGCGTGGACGAAATCAAGGCCACCGCCAAGGCTCATTGTCCTCGCGGAGCCCAACGCACGCCTCGGAAGGGCAGAAGAGACATCGCGATTAGTCAATGGAGTATGCGAAGGCACTGAAGTCACTGTAGGCGAATCATATGTCTGCTTGTCTTTACCTTTGGGTAGCTTTGATTTTTCCTTAGGCATGAAGGCATCCAGTCCCCACGAGGTAAGATCAACCTCTATCTCACCTTCATGAGGAAGCCCATCTTCGCTTTCGTCAAAGGCATCTTCTGCTCCGAAAGGGTTTCTCAAGGCATCGAAGGAAGCGCGCGATGCCCTAGAGCGTCTAGTCCCTATAGCAGACTCGCGGCCTCCTAAACTCCCGGTCTCACTAGGGAGAGAAATGCCGAGATAGTCGCTCTTGCGTTGAGTAATTCCTGGGCGGGCTGCTGGGTTACGTCGGAGATGTGCAAAGATAGCGCTGTCCTGCGCAGACCTGCAAGGTGCATCGGGGTTATCAGGGTCATTGTCGTACTCTTTGTTAAACGAGCAGTGGGATTAGTAAAAAGCGGGATGAGATCAATGGAAACGGACCCAAGAGAGCAGCAGCTAACTGCAGACGAGAGAACGCAGCAGGCATAGGGATGATAAAAAGTTAATAAAAGGACACTAGGAGCAGAGAGCGAAAATGATATATGGATATAGAAAAATGAATGAAGGTATTTGAGTTGGATGAATGCTGAGGGAGCTGCTGGCAATGGATATTGTATACGAAGGGTAAGAGTTAAGAGGATAGCAATGACTGGCTATAAATCGGCCATAAAGCAGGGAAGCAAGGTAACCGAGGGTGAGGGCTACGTCGAAGCTACTTACGTTGTAAACTTTCTCATGCTTAAAGCTGGCGTTACCCCTTCGGGTATCACTAATTCTACCCATTTCCATCTTAAGTAGTAGATTTTATTTTTTATATTCATGTATCAAATAATATATATATATCAAAATTTTAATCTACTTGAAGATTGACACCATCATCACAATTCATCGTGTTGGATCACCGGATTCCCGTCCTCATCAATTTCTTCCATTTCAATCTGGATCTGCTCAAGTATTGTCAGCTAGCAGTCCCCTGTCGCACATCCCCAGTGTTCACTACTTACATCGTCTTTCAAGTGATCAGGAATGATTACGCGAGCCTTCCCGTCATCTACATCATCATCCACTTCAACTTTGGGGTCAACAGGTGGTGCTGGCTTCACCGTTTCATCCGTTGGTGCGGTTTCAGACACACCCAGCGACCGTCTAAGGACACGGTCGATACGAGAGAAGAACCTATGGAAGTGTTAAGTTCAGCCTTCCTACCACTGAAGAAAACACCTCACAAATTATTATTGGATACTTCAAAGCCTGAGCGCACGAGAGCGCCATCTATAAGAATGGATGCAACCTCTTTCAGTTCCTCCTCAGCTTCAATATCCCTCTCGTCTTCATCTGTCGGCAAGTCCTCTACCCGACGCAGAAGCCCCTCGATCAGAGGTGAACGAGGATTAATCTCAAGTAACTTGGCTTTCAGTGCGTACTCGTGAAGAATGCCCCCGCGGTTACCCTTTGCGTTTGAAGCAGCTAATATGCGATCAATTACTCAAAGCTCAGGAAAAGAAGTAATGACTGACTCATCATCTTCTGAACGTTGGCCGTATACCCACCGGCATCGGCTACAATGGCACATGGGCTCTTTACGAGCCTATTCGAAAGCACAACTACAGTCTGTCAGAATATTTGTTCACAGTGTACGCTGATTTTGCATACCATCCCTAACAGTATCTTTGGCTTCTTCCTTCAACCAAGTGACGAGAGGCTTGAATTTCTCCTTCAGTACTTCCTGTTCAGCCTTTTCTTCTTCTTCAGTCAAATCTGACTACCATTTGAGCATCACGAATAACGTTCGATCTCAATGTACATACCTTCGTCTCCGAACTTGAGTCCTGCTTTCGCAACATCTTGGAATTGAATATTCCTAAAGCTTCGATTAGAGAATACTTGCGGAAACTGAGGTTTAACTTGCCTCCACTGGCGAATAGTACCAATGAGAATCTCATCAAGAGGTTCTGTAAGGAGGAGAACTTCATATCCGCGAGCGTGAAGTTTTTCAATGAAAACACTCTGAGCTAAATCTTCGGATTTCTTGCCCATTTCGGCGAGGTAGAATATTTGTTTCTGGCCTTCTTTCTTGTTTTCCAAGTACTGAAAAAATATTTAGAAAATAATAAGACCATGACTGAATAATTTATACCTGGTCAAGTGAGGTATCATTTCTCTGGTTGGTGGTGAAACGAGTCAGAGCTAGTAACTTGTCGCGGTTCTTGGTATCCTCGACAGCGCCGAGTTTCAAAACAGATCCGTACACCTCTTGAATCTTCTCCCACTTCGCGAGATCTTCCTCGGAAATCTTTGTGAAAAGTTGGATCAAACGTTTGAGAATGATTTGTTTGAGCTGGCGGAGGAATCGATTTGACTGAAGTGTCTCTCTAGAAACATTTAAGGGTAAATCATCCGCTAAAGCTAATATTAGCACAGGTTTGAAGGGATGACACTGAATGTACCATCGACCACGACCTTCACCCAACTAGCCCATTTCGGCAAGGCATCTTCACCAAGATCGGAGGTGATAAAGACGCGCTTAACCATTAGCTTAATATCCTTGGGCTCGTGCTCAAGTGGCTGCTGCCAATAATCATCGCCCCTGCGTTAATCCCTTAAGTATGTACATTTATAAAATGTACATTCAGCACTCACAAGGAAGACGGGAGAAAAATAATAGCTTTAAAGGAAGTTCCTGAGCCGGAATCACCTGAGAAGTGTTGCCATGCAAGAGGCTTGGAAAAGTCCTTAAAAAACGCATTGTAGAACAGATTGTACTCGTCTGCGGTAAGTGAGTAAGGAGATACAATGGACATTCCCAAACATACCATTCGTTACATTCTTAGGGTCGCTGGTGCATCATATGTCAGACTGAATTGCAGTTGCAAACGACGTAAGTCAATCATACCGCGTCCACAGTGGTGGTTGGGCATTGAGACGGACCCACTCCTCCACGGTAACATTCTTCATCTTAGGCGCAGAAGGTTCTCCAGCTTCATCCTCGGTTTTGATAACTTCTTCGACAATTGCCTCATCCTCGTCAACTTCCGCGTGGTTGGACGGAGTTAGGGTTGGTGCTTCAGAGGACACAACTTCGATCGTTGGTTTCTCGGCTTCTTCATCGGGTACCTCCTCAACGCGCTGCTCAAAAAGGAATAATGGGAAAGACGAAGAAAACGACGAGTGTTTGTTACTATACAACGTCAGCAACGACTAGGATGTGTTGAACTTTAAGCTCTCTTACACAAGTTCGATGATTTTGGAACCCTCGAGGTACTCCGTAGAGTCGTCCTTTAAGAAGAGCGTGATCTCTGTCCCGCGCCCAAGAGTGTTTCCACGTGGATCAGGGTATATTTCAAAGGAACTATCATCTGCAGAAGAGCTGAAGATATGTTGAAGTGGTTCTGGGTTCTTTTCGGATCTCGGAGGAATAGAAGCAACTTCAACGCGGTCTGCGACGAGGAAACTACTATAAAATCCAAGACCAAAAGCACCAATAAGGTTGCCTGTGCCGGCGGCATCCTGTCCTTCAGCGTTTTGAAGGAAATCAGAAGTTCCAGATTTAGCAAGGGTTCCCTGCAATTCACCAGGTGTTAGCTTCAAATTCAACTGAGAAGCTCTCTACTCACAAGGTTATCTGTAAGTTCCTCCTTCGACATGCCAATACCAGTGTCTGAAAAAGCGTTTGAATGACGCCAGAAACCAACTTGCTCAATAACTGACCAGAAATAATCAAGCGCCCGCCTTTACTGCCATTTTCATTCATTACTGCCTTTATAGTGATATTAAGAGGGCTGGAGCCATCCCACGATGTTTTGTCGGTCAATGCAGTTAGTCGTAGCTTTTCTAACGCGTCGTTTGCGTTAGAAATCAGTTCGCGCAAGAAAATGTCTCTGTCAAAGGGGTTATCATCCACGAGCTCTATAGCATAATATCTCACTTACCTATGAGAGTAGAGACTAATGATACGTCGTCGCTGATCAGTCTCCAAGAAGATTCTTGAAAAAGAGGTATATACCTATTAATGACAATTTTACGCAAGCGAGCAACATCACTCTAGATGAAGCATGTATCAACTTCGAGTTCCCAATGCCGCATTATCAAATGGAGGCTCACTTGGTAATCGTATCGGACTTTAGGAGAATCCGAGTCCACAGCAAAAGCCTGGGTAGAAAGAAGAGCAAACGTCAGAAGTGGCTGCAGCAGGCGCATTCTGGTCGGCCAGACAGCGAGACTAGTACAGTGCCTAAACCTGTAACAGTATCACGTAGTTGTATAGAGAGTGGTATCCTTGTGAAGGCTACGAGCACAACTTTCGTGAGATCAATATCAATTGTTGTAACTTATACGATATCCAGGTCCCAGGACGTGATTGCACTGACGTGTCAACTCCGTGTCACTGTCAGAAAGTTCTTGAACTTCGCTGGCGTTAACGGTTCTCAACAGCTGGACGCGACCTCGTGACTTGCTGTGTAATTACATAAGGAAGTAAAGTACTACTTATAGCCATGTAGCCAATAAGTAAGTTGTAACAGCGACACTGCTGCTCAGCTGCACTCAGTCAACACGCAGCTCCTTAGAAATCAAAACATCCCGCTTGCACCCCTCAGGTGCCGGTGATCACTGTTACATGACAGTATCGAAGCAATATAACCCTGATATAATTACTAATTATTAACAATAAAACAATAATACCTAGAGCCGGCTGTCGCCGGCAAAGCCCACTAAACTATCTCGATGACGAAAGACATGAGAACCGGATTACTTATGTTAAAATACATAAATAACACGTTTGTAGTTAAAATATGTAACGTACGTCGCTTCGCGACGCACGTTAAAGGGCAAGCTTGACGAATCCTAGTTTTTAGTTATATTCTTTTTATACATACTAACTTGTTGTACAATATTTTAACTACTACTATTTCTGCTTGAGTTTTGTTTAAACAGAAGAGGGGAATAATCATACTATTGACAATGAGCAGGGATGTATTTACAATGGAAATGAGTGTACTCTAACGCACTGTAAGCACAAAGCGGACAAATCCGAGCGTGGCTGGTAAATCTGACGAGCGTTTCGGACAAATCCGAGAATGGCGGAGAAATCCGAGCGTGGCGGCAAAATCCGTACGTGCATGCACAGCCACTACGCATTTTCGCTCGCCAACGCAGACAAATAGGGGGAGCAAGCTCCCCCAATTATAGTACATACTACACGCTGCATAAATAAGTGGAAAGAAAGAAATGGTAAGAAAAGTGAGCAACAACCAGGCAATGGAGGCGAGGAGACATGGTACAGTACTTATTATGACCATGCAGTGCGAATGAAATGAAGTACAGGTAGGAAACATTTGTGGAAGTTATAAAAATGCAGGAAGCCACTAGGAGTATTGAATTGGTCACGAAAAAAGGAGGGAGAAGATAAGGAGAGTAAGAAACATTCAAACAGGCAAGCGGGGGCGAAGAAACATGGAACAGCAATCTAAGAGCCATGTAATATGAACAAAATATTGTATGGGTAGAATAAATGTGGAAAGAAAAAGAAAAGAGAGAAGCACTAATACCGTTACGAGTGTTAAACGCTGAAATTTCAAAATTTCATGGAATATGCGATCTCCAATTGACGTCGTAACAATAACTTGAGCGCTATGAAATCAAACGAATCCTGGGTTGCAATAGGTACCAGCAGTTGACTGAGAGACAAAGCATCCTACTTAATATTGCAACGACGATAAACACCGTTAAGAGGAACGGACATGGTTTAATACGAGGGAGGTTAAAGGAGGAATAAAGCAGAAAAGGAATAGCGAGTAAAACAAGAGACACGAGATATATATATGAGGCGAAAGAAATGAAAGGCTGAAACGGGTCACACAAAGGTGAAAATGGGGGAAATGCCGAAAATATTCAAACTCAACTGCACAGCATGAAATTTACTGCCAAAAGTTTCGGAAATACGGCCCCCATAACCCTACTAACTAAAGTTAGTGGGAATAACCATACATAAAGAAGTACTTAAGTATGACTTATAAGTATTGTTGCAAATGTACATATGTATTCAAAATTTCAAAGTTAACTCAAAAGCTTATGAGTGCTGATATGCTGATTTACCCATGTCATTAGATACATATTAAATATGTAGTAAATTACCTATCTACGGTTTGCTCGCGATAGATAGAGTACTAACAGAAAAAAAAAGAGAAAAGGCAGGAAGTTGACACTCGAGTTGGAACTTGAAGTGGGCTCAGGATATGGAGTTCGCAGTAGTTTTCGAGATATTCGAGCGAATGATGTATATTCAGCGGTCGCCCAAGCTATCATGTTACTTGAGGATGATGGACGGATAGCTTTGGTGCGGAGAGATTGGACAAGTAATCCTAGTCAAAAAAATAAGCACAATTTTATCGGACCATCGGAAAGCAACGTACTCGAAGCCAAAGCTCTCTTTGCTCAGGGATATGATTAAACATGATATATCGTTTGTCATTCTGTTCCAATGTTTATCACGGTTTCCTCCCTTAATATCTGATGTAAAACCGTAAACGTACCTTAAGAACTTTCTCCATTTCTCGAATGTCAATATTTTTTGCGAGTGCCTTCATATCGACTTTCGCAATACCTTCGCCTTCTTCCTCTCCAATATCTTCGTTATCCACTTTCAAGCCATTTTCAATGCTGTCACCTCCGATTTTTCCAAGCCTGCCCCAGAATTCTACGAAGGAATTCTCAGATAGCATTTCATCAAATGCCTTCCGAGCCTCGGAAGTTCGTTCTCGTTGCCATTTGGCGAACTCATTCTCTAATGTATCTCGATCATAACCTAGCTTAGCCACAGGTAATGACGATAGAAGCGAATCGAGAAGTAGCTCTGAGAAACGAGTAGCAAGAGAAGGAGCATGCGCAATAAATAATGCATGCAGGTTGCTGATGTGCTTGGATCGCAAATGTATAATGTGTGTGTGAAAAAGTTGTACTTGCTGGTTGAGGGACAACGGCGAGTTGGTAAAGCGAAAGTCTTTCTTGAGCTGCGGCACGACTGCGTCCCATGTTACCTTTAAAAAATAAAAATAAAATAAACAGCGTATCAGCTGCTGGTCCTGTACTACAAAGGGCTGTACCTTGTGATCGCGGATAGCATCCACCAGCAAAGTCCTGCAGATATATATATATGTATGTATGTATGTAAGCGGGGCAGTAAGCACGAATGAATACATGGGCCTCGCGCACCTGAATTCACGTTCCCCCTCTTCTTTGTTTATACCTATCCGTGATCGTTCAATATTAGTTTCTAAGCGTTCCTTCTCGGCTCTAACTTTCTCTTCTCGCTCTTTTACTGCTCGTTCTTTTCTCTCTTGGCGACTAAGCTGAGCGTCGGGAGTTAATTTATCACCGTCGCCATTGGAAGGTTCCTTAAACATATGCACTGAGGTTTTTCCTTTCAGAAAAGTATTGAACAATTCTTCGCGTAATGACGATGATCCCACTGCATCGTAACGAGGATCATCTATCAAGTCTTTTTTAACCTTAAAGGTAAAGATGAAATAAGAGAAAACTTTCAAAACGTAGAATCTGTATACCTCTTTCCATATAGAGCCTTCCTTGATAACGGCGTGCTCTCTCAATAACGCAAAGAACTCTGCTTCTGCTTGCTGAGCAGCAGCGCGCTTTCCTACAGGGGATTCAGTTAAATCTAAAATTGTTGGAAAAGCCATTATTTCACATACTTTCCCCCAACTCTTTGATGAATTCCCTAAATCTCTTTTCTCGTTCTCGATCATCGCGCCCCCAACCATAGAATCGTCTGTCCTTCTTCCAAGCTCTCCGGAAATCGGTCCAGCTGGTCCTCGTGCTTTTGACTTCATCTCGTAGAAGCCGTCCATACTCTTCCTTTGGATTCGCAGCTTCTCTCTCCTTCTTCACGGCAGACTGGCGAAGTTCGCGTGCGCGATCACGGCAGTAGTCGTCGAAGGCTTCTCTCCTTGCTGTCACAGAAGGAAGAAGAATATATCTAGGGTCTGATACAAACTTAGGCAACGATGTATCCCAAGGATGCAAAGGATTAATATCTTTCTCCCGCAATAGTGTCTACGAAGCATTTAGCAAAAATTGCAAGCCCTATGAGCTGACTCACCTTAAACAATGCCTTGGCTTCTTCGATAGAAAGATTAACCCTTTCGGGCACATTGAGCTGAGCTGTAGACTGCGTTTTAGCTGCTTCCTCCTCTGCTTCCGCTTTCAGGCACTCCTCCTCCAAACGCCTCTTTCCCTCTTTTGCCTCCTTTTCGAGCTGCTCCGCGGCATCGCGTTGCCATTCTTCTTCATCGCTTAAGTCGCTGTCCTCGTCCTCATGCTTAGTGTGATCTACTTTGGCCTTCTTTGCGATAACGGGTTCGTCATCAACCACCGGGTCCTCCGCTTTCCTCTTCACCAAATCATTGACCTCGTTCTTGATTCTGTCAATCTCTGCGGAGCGTTCACGCTCGGCTTGCTTTCGCTCCTCCTCGGCTTTTTGCGCTTCTTGCTGCTGCATCGTTTCAACGACATGCTTTATTTCCTCGGGAACGATCCATACACTCTCTTTCTTAACTTTATGAGAATAGAAAATATTTCCTTCAGTGGTTGTCACCCGTATCCAGTCGGTCCCAGGGATGGGAGTTTTAATCAATGGCTTCTCCTTTTTCTTTTTGGCAGGCTGCAGTTCGACGGCATTGGGAACAGAGAACGACGGCAAAGGCCTGACATAAGTTGATTGCTGTGTTTGAGCATTGTAATAATAGTGGACGCCACTCGGGCCTGGTCAGAAACGGGATCAGTAAAGAAAATTCCCATTGTGCTAGATAAGATAGAAGAGCTGACCTGTGTGCTCAGTCCAGCCGATTGGAAGAGGGGGAGGAGGGAATGTAGAGAACGACGGAGCGGACATGGTGTGATATCTCCGGACGAATTGGATGGGAAAGAAAGGAACAGGACAAATGTAGAGGACAGGGCGTATGCTGAAGTACCCGGCGAATCGCAATATGATTGGAAGTGTGAGCGAATGGTAAACCGGTGATTGGAACTGGATTAGGAAAGAGGAAGTTGAGACAGATGTATATGTGCGCTGATCCAAACGAAGGGTTGAAAGGATTTCTGTAAATGGGTAAATGTAGGATGATTGGAGGAGAAGAAAGCGGTACGAGAGAAGGATGGCGACGAAAGGGCGAACAGGCGTCGTTCAAAGAATTAGACTCCGGTCAGTTAATATTTACGCGATCACGTGAAATACTTACTTGAGCTTGCTTGAAACTTACTTTTATTAACTTACTCCTTCAAGGTACTTACTCCATAGCAAAACGGCTCAGTCCAATCCAAATTCATATGGACGCAACAACTCAGGCTCAATTGTTGTAGCTCCGCCCTGCCTATCTCGGGTTCTTTCCATCCGCTCACTCGTCTTCGTCCGTCTATTATTAGATCACCTCCTACCTAATGGTACACATCAAGGTTCAGGTCGTACAACAAACGGCATCTGTCTATATCTCGTCCATATCTGTGTATCCCACTTACTCAATGGCGATACCCCGCATGTTCTTGATACCCCAATGTTTATTACCTCGCGTGCATCTCACCTGACAGGTCTCTTTCTTGCCAATAAAAGGTGCATGCCCAACGTAAAACAGCCCCAGCGGCTCGCATTTACTCAAGCTACACCGCCTCATTTTCTCTCTGAAGAATGGCTACTCCTAGTGTTCATGACGGCGATGACGTTCAACTGACCAAACGTATTCTCTGGAAATTGGACTGCCGTATTTTGCCCCCCTTGGCTCTGGTGATTGTGCCTCCGTCTACAACCTACTTAAGATTATTTAATATAAATACAGCTGTGGCTCGCTAATTTCATCGACAGGAGCAACATCGGGAATGCACGGTAAAGTTTCTTGCCGTCGTCGGTCCGACTTGTTGCTAATGGTCCTTCGCTAGAATTGTAGGACTCGAGCGCGACGCCCATCTTCATGGAGATCAGTTTAACACCGTACTTGCAGGTAATTTCTTTCGTAATTTCTTTTAATCCTACCGCTTTTCAATTTTATGCCGTAGTATTCTATGTCTCGTAAGTGAAAAACTCACCTTCAAACCTCAGACTTAGATTCTATTCTCAGTTATTTGTTGGTCGAAATTCCGTCGAACATAATCTTGAAGAAGATGAAGCCCAACGTAATTATACCTCATGTACATTTGAAGTCAGCTTACCGTACATTAATTGTAGCGGTGGATTCCCCTCCTCGTAGGCCTCTGGGGAACTGTCACTACTTTGACTTCCTTGGTAAATTTATTCCCCATGTTGAGATTTAGAGGCGTTCATGTTCACCACTTGGCGTAGGTTCACAATTTTCAAGGGTTACTTGCCATTCGGATATTTCTTGGTCTATGCGAGGGTGGCTTGTTACCTGGCATCGTACGTGTAATTTATTCGCATGGCCCGCTTTCTCGTCGGTAACATTTCGTAGATTCTCTACTTAAGCACCATCTATAAACGTCACGAGCTGCAACTGAGGTATGTCGCTCAGCATTTTGCCGAACCTTCGTTAACGATAATTTTTGCTCAGAGTTGGGGTATTCTATGCTTCAGGTATGTCCCGCCGCTTACATTGACATGCAGGGTTACCAAGACATGTTTTTGATTACTATCTTTTCAGCTTCCCTCTCTGGTGCATTTGGAGGTGGGTGGAGCACATCTTGTTAAACATAAGGTACAATGCACACATGTTTACACCGTCTCTACAGGTCTTCTCGCAACGGCAATATCCAAAATGGAAGGTATAGGGGGCTTAGCCGGCTGGAGATGGATCTATGTATGTCATTTCCTCGCGAGTATCTGATGCGATTCTGATCTGCTATTCGTCACCCATAGATCCTTGAAGGAATTGCCACGGTCCTGTGCAGCCTTATTGCAGCATATTTCCTTCCGGCCGATCTATCGACAGCATCATTTTTGACCGAGGAAGAGAGAGATTTCGCAGGTTACTATGATATGTTCTTTCAGAATAGAAACATAACACTTATCTTCTGGAATCTGCAGTATGGCGTTTTCGCGCCGGTGATATGATTGCTTCCAGTAATGCTGGCTCCGAGCGGCCGCTTGCTCTATCACCAATAGATTCGAAAGAAGAGAAAAATATCCATGTGACACATACAGCTGTCATGAATCCACTCGAGTCATTTGATTCAAACACCTTACATCAAGATGAAGAAGAATTTGAGTGGAGGGAAGTTATCCGAGGTATTTATTCTTCCAGAATAACTAACTTGACAGAAGTTGCTCACTCTTCTCTTTGTATCAAGGATTTTTAGATATACAGACATGGCTCACAGGGATGGCTTATTTTGGTCTTATCGTTAGCCTCTATTCGTACTCGCTATTCCTGTGTGTTTCGGCTTTCTTTTTTTTCCTGCAAAGGCAACAGCTCACCCATAAATATTGTATTCATAGACCAACCATTGTCACCGGCCTCGGGTATTCAGGAAGTGCTGCTCAGTTGCATACGGGTATTGTTCATTACATCATTTCATTCATTCACGCGCCATAAATACATGCTTTATTTTAGTTCCGCCCTACGTTCCGGCAACCGTTCTCACAGGTAAACCTACGTATTGGTATCACCGCAAACCCATGCTAAATCAACTATATAGTTGTTGTCGCTATCCTAAGTGATCGCCTCAAATGGCGAGGCCCATTCATTTTGATGTGTCTGCCTTTGGCAATAATTGGTGAGAAATTATGTTCTTGAACTGAGTGAGGTTGTAATGATGAATACCAGGGTACATCATGGCAATTACTACGAACAGTAATACTGTTCGCTATGTTGCTGTTTTTCTTATGGCTGCTGGCGTGTATGTGTTTCGTAGTTTCTTTCGGTCTTTGATAAATAGACCTGATGATTGCTTAACAGATATCCATCTGCACCTTGCATCTTGTGGGTATAGTGCTTTGTCCATCTGATATATTACTAACCATGTATAATTGAGTTAGGTCTATTTTACCTAATAATAGCAGCGGTCACTTCAAAAAAGCAACCACAACTGCATTACAGCTTGCAGTGGCTAACAGTGGGTTCGTGGATCATGTTTGTCATAGTCTTGGATTCTCCGAGTATTGATATTCATGTAATAGAGGGTTTGTTGCTACTTTCGCTTATACCCCAGGCAAGCAATAGTTTTCATAGGAAAATACTATAGCACTAAGCACATTCTACATTATAGATCAAGCTCCAAAGTATATCCGAGGCCATACCATTGTATTGTCGTTCTTGGTACTTACGTGGGTACTAATAGCCGTCAACATGTCAGTACACTTCACATCCTCTAAGCTGTCTTCTAACGACGAAGTTATTAGTTCGTACTGCTTATGGGAAAATAAGGCCCGGAGAGAAGGACGCAGGCAAAGCAACTTGGAGCATTACAAAGAACTTCGCGTGACTGGGAAAACTCGGGCACCTATTGGTGACCGACACCCTGATTTCCGCTTTACATTGTAACCACTTACTGTTAAATGATTCTACTTTGTTGTCTTACGCTTGAATGATATATACTAAATGAGATACTACTTTTTCTTTTACATACGTTGAACGAGAGCTTGCGCCGTGCGACCTGCGGTAAACCGAAAATACTTATCACTGAAACATCGTCAAAGTCGTAATCTATCACATGATGCTATGGTTTACAATTGCGCTAGGAACGTCGAAAGCAAAGGAGGACTAATTAAATAAATGAAATGCGTTGACAATGTCGATGTGTGTTTGAAGACCTAGACGTAGAATCTAGCATAAATAAATTAACGTTAATTCGGAGCTGAATAAACACAGAAACACACTTCTTGTTAATTTGATAGAGGAATAGATCAAAGTTAACTTTCACCAAGCCGTCAAATAACGACAACGAGGAGCGCTTCTCGTATTTGGCTTGCAGAAGATCTTCCATCCGGATGTCTTCCGAAGCAATTCGAGAAGCGCTGCCCAAAAGAGTAGATTCCAGCACCAACGTGAATATCCCTGCGGTATTTGAAGACATGGTGAGTTGAATTTTGTCGAATTGTCGCGGCGAATGACGATCAATGGACAACAAGATTCCCTTTTCATAAAGATACTTTGCAGTATACAGGTAAGATCCGAATTGAGGAGTTTGTCCTGACTTCTGCAGGTCTCGTAGATGGAAATACTGTTTCGTAAATGGAAGTACAAATCGCTTTTTCCTAACACGTGTTATTTAGATACATGTAACAGAGGTCGAAAAATTACGCACCCTTTGCCACGTTGCATAGTATTCATGGCCGCTTCTACGTAGCTATGATAACTATTAATCTGTTCCTCAAAGTATTTCTTTCGCTCTGCAAGCTGACGAAGTGCAGCGTTCATATTTTCCATTTCTTGCTGGCGCTGGAGACGTTTCCGATGTTTACTTCTAACATCCACTGCTATTGCGTTCAATATGCCTTGAAATCCGTCCTCACGCGATATTTTTCCCTGCCTCTCCAGTTCAAGCAGATTAGAGATAGCAAGAGCTTTAACCGCAGCGAATTTTAACCTGCAATGACATATAAAATTGGATGCTGAAGTTTAAGCAGGGATAGCTTACGATCGAATATCCTCTAAACGGTACGCAGAATCATTTGCCGCTGCCGAAGGCTGACGCCGCGGGTGCTGACGAGCTTCGGTTTCCAGCTCTGCCTCGAGGATCTCCTCCCACGCCATTTCGTCTGCCTCTGTTACTGATCGCATGAGCGAATCGAGGAGATCCTGCGCAGGCTGTACCCTAAGAATTGCAAGGACACCACGTTTCGCCTGAACCCACAAAGTTTTCTCCTCTGCTTGGAGATCTATAGAGATATCGTTCACAACTCCGACAATCACCGTGAAGCATACTATCACTACACACCATGGACGTGAGCAAATCGATTGGTCAGCTCTAAAGTGATGGCGCTGTCTCGAGCGTCTTTCAGATCATCATTACCAATGTGAGGTACCCCGCCTAATTCAGCTAAGATGATCCGCAGAGGTTCATCGTGCCTAGGCGCCTGTGATGTCCGTAAGTGCGTGTGCGTATACCAACTAAAACGTCGATATTTACCAAGAAGTCTAGATGCTGCGATAGTAATCCATGAACTGTATATATTTCGTTAGGCGAAATATATATTGGCTTCGGCTGTACGGTGGCATCCAAAAATTCGTGAGCATGGTGATGTGATTCAGCATCAGAAACGTCGGCGACTGCAACATAAACTCAGGGTTTTGTGTTGTGCACCAGAACAGTCAAATTAGGTTTTACCTTGTATAAACCATGAAGAAAGTTCTGAGATCGCCTTCCGCACGTAGTCATTAATGGGCACGTAGCTTGGACTATCGTCGGAGAACTCGACACCGCTAGATACCTGCGTAAGAATCTTTGATATTTGGGAAAGATTCTTCCGTGCGGATACATCAACAGTCCTTGACACAATATCGAATGTCTCCGGAGTGCTGCGTTAGAGGTCAAAGAGCTGATATACACAAGCCAAAAACCGAAGTCTCACATAATTGCTGGATTTATATAACGATAGTAAACTAATCGTCCGAGACTTGCAGTAAATGCTTCATCCGCTGTCCCCGGGAATCTTTCCTGAAACACATTTAAGGAGAAGATGATACAGAAAACTGAATACTCACTCGTAATGCGAATAATGTTTCACGAACAAGGTATCGCATCCCATATGGCATTCTTCTGGTAGATTCTCGCATGGCATGTACGAATGCCTCAGTCCATAATTGCAATTTTTGAAGATCTAGGTCGGTCTAGTGAGAAAACGGAAGACTTACGCAATCGTAACTAACGCCTGATGTACTCAGCTCTCGTGTCGGGATTTGTCAAAGCTTCATGGAAAGAGACGTCTTTAGAAGCGCTACTGGCAACACCCGTTCTCATTTCTTCAAGATCCAGTCTTAATCGATGAATCTGTAATTAGTGAGTGTTAAAACCGTAAAATAACAGAAATAGAAGAACGTACAACAGATGGATTTGCTTCTAGATCCAAATCATCGGCCTCAATCACTTCCTTTACGATAGTCTGGAATGAATCCTGTACATAGATGATTTGCTTGGAGCGAATATATTGTACAGCTATGTTAATGAAGAGAGGATGACCACGTGCAATCTCTTCGATTGAAGTTGAACTTGCGACTTCTTCCCGTATGGAAAGCTATAACATAACATGTCAGAGAAAGAAATCAATTGTTACAGTTTAAAATACCTGGAATAACTTGAGTAATAGGAAATCTTCTCTATGATCTTGTCCATAACCAAACAAAGTGAGAACTATTCTTTCCGTAAAACGTCGATGGGCTTCACTCGCTTCGTTGCTAGAAAGTAGTACGAAGAGGCGACTTAAATATTCTCCTCTAGTCTGTAAGAGATAAAACAGTTGTTGATATAGCTCCAGTTTCTTCCGGGCTTCATGATCAGCTGTGTTATGACCGGAAAATGGGTCGCCATGAGCAGCTAAGAGAGACATCCTTGCAGCATGGGAAGCTGTGTGGTCGATTCCATGTCCTTTTCTTGCCTTTACTAATTCCTCAAAACTCTTGACATTCTGTACAACGAGGGCAATCTTGACGTCTAGGTCGTTTACTTCATTCTCTAGAGATTGATTTTCTCGGATATGTTCGACAACTCGTTTTCGCAATCTTTCCACTTTTATTTCTTCCTGAAAATCGGCTTCCGAATCATCGAGGAGATGGACGAAATTTTTAATGGTGCCAACCGATACGTTCTTTCCAAGAGTAAGTTGACGATATTGCTCTCTAGTTTCTTTGGCTCGAAACAAAGACTGGATTTTTACCACCTTACTGAGATTGGCATGATAATAATCCATCTTAGCCTGAAATGTTCGCCGCTGCATAGCACCTCGGAGCATGGCCTGCAAGAGAGTAGCAACTGGAGAGCTTCTCCTGAGATGATCTCTCCAGGCACGATAATCACGTCGCAGCAACGCGCCTCGGCAGCAAGCCTGGAAGCCAGTCATATTCGGAGAACATATATCAAGTTGCTTTTGAATCTCCTGGTGATTGTTTCGTACTATTACTGCTCTAGCCAAAGCTTGAAGCGCGCCGACTGAATGAATCGTTTTAGCCTCGCTTAATTCTTTATTCAAATTACGGTGATGTTGACGTGCTATAGTGGCTCTTGCCCGGGCTTGTAGTCCGACGATGACTGGTGTTGCCTTGCGTAAGCCCCGAATAAGAATAAGCAACCGCTTTCTTGCAAGGTATGTTCGAACAGCTGCCTGAATCCGAACGACGACGTGGGCAATATTTTCAATTTTTGCCATTTGAGTTCGCATTCTGCGGCGCATGAGAACCGCCTGGCAATGAGCCTGTAAAACCGACCAAGTACGGGTAGTTTTAATCAGAGCTGCCATCGTCTTGTTATACCGCCCTCGTGCAAGAACTCCTCGTGCAAAAGCCTGCAAATCAATTACGGAAAATCCAATGTGGGGCTGTATAAATGTTTTGGCGAGCTCTTTGCGTACATGGCGTGTCACATGGGCACGAGCAACAGCTTGGAACCGAACCACGGAGATATTGATTTTCCTAAGCGCTAGTTTGAGTTGGGAATATCGGCGCCGCTGAAGCACGCCTCGTATCTGTGCCTGAACTTTCACTCCGTATCTAGCCGAAGCTTTGATTTTCTGAAGCTGAGAATGCCACGCCTTCCTTGCTAAAGCACTTCGAACAGTAGCTTGCAATCCCAGAACCCATGGTAGTAAACGAGCATATACTACGTTCTGCTCTTGTATAGTACGACGGGCAAGCATGTTGCGACATTGAGCTTGCAATTTACAAATGTGCTTTTCAGTAAGCCTCAATCGCCCTCGTAGAGCCTGGTAACTTTTTCTGGCCATGCATCCTCGTGCAAGACTTTGGAATGCCATGATGAAACCTTCGTTTTCGAGTAGCAATCGATCACGTTCTAGAACAAAAAAATTAATGGCATTAGAATATGGATAACTTCGTGACACACTTTCTTCTTCAGTTTCAATTTCGACTTCAAGTTCATTAATTTCTTTAGCGAGTTCACGCCCTACGCTGCCAAAGTTTGGCATGGCTACGCCAGACTCTTTTAATCCTTTCTGAGTCTTCTGCAATTGGTCATCGGAGAAATGAAGATGGCCTAGAAGATTCCCAATTCTTTCTGCCATTCCACGACGTGCCAACAGATGACTGAGACCATAAATATGGACCAGTTACATAAAACATATGAACGTGGACACACCTTAAGGCATGAATACAGTAAATAACCTTTGGCATATTCTTCTTGTCATAGAGATCCGTTAATTCAAAAATAAAGCCCTGTGAAAGGTACTATAAGAAATTATGAACAGTCAAACAATGCTAAACCTACTTCTGGTAACCCAACCTCACGGACGAACTTGAAGAATATGTTGATATTGTCCGAGTGGCGAAAATCAAGTTTTGAGGCCTGTAAAATATCAACATATCGTCAGAAAGAACGAGATTAGTCTTACTTCAAAAATCTTTCGAACAACATCCTCTCCCTTGAAAACGCGGACAAGCTTTGCTAGTACTACGCCGTTGCGGAGACCATCTTCCATTTCCACCACTCCGAAGTCTAACTCTTCACCCAAGCAACCCTCGATCCATTGTTGAGCCTCTCCTACGTGACATAGGTATTCATAGGCATGAATTAATTGTCTTTGTTTATCCGCCCATGAGCTTCCCCACATGCGGGAAGAGGGTAGTGGAGAAGAAGATGGAGAAGACGTTGGTGCTTTAAGTTGAATCCGGCCCGGTAGCCCGGCTACATCTTCTGATCCAGGCGCTGAAATGGATAAATCGTGAGCGGACATCCTTCGCGAGGACATCTTCGTCGGTGAATAACCATCTGCGAGAATGTGTTGTTTATGTTGTATTGGTGTTTTAGGCAGTTCTAGCTCAGGTTCGGGTTCGGGTTCGGGTTCAGGAGTCCAGTCGTCGGGTGCATCTCCGCTCGCTATTCTAGGAAGATGCCTACCTAGCCTACGATGTTCGCCCAAAGCACCTCCGTACGAAGCTTTCTTATTTGTCATGTAAGAGCTTCTATAAGGCGCAGGAGCCATTACTGTTGATATTGGAGTAGACATTGATGGAGATGCACGTTCGTCGTCAACTTTCTGTTGATTAGAAGATAAAAAGCTAGTGCTTGAAGAAGGACGGGAATTTATTTTTTCCGGAGAAGTTTCACCACCAAATCCAGCGAACGAATGAGCACCATGAATAGACGTGGGTCGGCGTCTAAGATGAGTAGATGTAGATATGGCAACAAGGGATTCCTTGCTGGGAGATGTTGGGCGCAAAGGAAATTCCACGGGATGGAAGGTATCAGACTTGGTTGAGTCAGGAGTAGAACCAATGGTATTTGAGCGTTGGGATCGGGAAGGACGAGTCGATAGTGCAGAGACAGACGGACTTGAGTAGGAAGAAGTAGTAAATGAAGTTGGTAAATGGATGCGATTTGGGTTTGATGAGGATAATGTGGTAGCTTCAACGGAGATACCTGTGCTGTTTGGCGATAAAGGAGATGCTATGATTGGTGTAGGCATGGTACGACGTTTGAGATAAGCAGGCGTTTTCATCACTTCACTGGTTCTCGGTGAATCGCTGTCATCTGGAACAGCGGAAGCTGAGCCCGAATCTCTCTGGCCATACAGACGATCCGTCCGAGTGGGTGTAACGCTTCTCGGTGCATCCTTTGCTGATAAAATGCTGTAGTGTAAAGATTCTTCTGCAGCCGCCTCTCTCGATCGCTCCTCCCACTTACCACGAACGGTATCTAAACTGTTGGATACTCGGTGGGAAGGAGTCCATCTCCGGGTAGAGGTCGGTGTGGATGTGCCGCTCGTGTTAGTTAAAATGTTGATACTTGACTGGGAGTTATTCCGTGACAAGGAGCCCGAGCGCGAAGAAGTTCGCTCCAGTAGTCGTGTTTGGTAGGCAAACGGGGCAGATGCAGCCTTGGTGGTAGAAGAAGAGGGTTGATTCGATCTATCCATTGAGGGACAGGTTCATGAGGTTGAAACACGCCTAGACAATATCGATGAAGACGAATTTTTAGGCGACAGAACACGGGAAATGACAGCAGTGGCTAGGGAATATCCAAGGGTATATCAATCTTGACCGGTGACCAGATGCCTGTCCCCTGCGCTTAACCAGGCTTAACCTCATAGAACCAGGAACGGCGCCGAACGACTCCTAATTGGGCCATTCGAAGCTTTTGATCAATACATACAAACAACTGACGAACATTATTTAATTCTTGATCACGCGTATACATATGTATTGTTCTAACTACTTGACTACAACAAGACTACAATGTACTTCGTTAGTGCAGCCATAATCATAACTTCGCCTTTCCGCCGGATCTCTCTTGGCGCATCATCCATGCATCCTTGGCGATTTTCCGAAGTGCCCCTTTTACAATCTTTCCGGATGGTGTAAGCTCTGTAAATCAATTATGCATCAGTTTCTCTATTGTGCGTAGAAGTGAAGAACTACTTACCAAAAGGCTCGTCTAGGATTAAGATCATCACAGGGACAGAAAACTTGGGTAGACTGTGTGATATGCAAAGTAAATAATACGGATGAGGTAGCGTTATTCAAAATATCACCTCTTCGCAGCAAGCGCAAGCAACTCTTCTTCTGTGACTCTGCCCTTAAATGATGGCTTAATTGTCACCAGCGCAGCGACCTGCTCCCCAAGTCGTTTGTCTGGGACGCCAACGGCCGCTGCTTCTCCAATCCGCTCATCAGCATAAAGGGCATTCTCAACAGACACAGAGTCCTTGAGATTGCTCAACGTGAGTGGTTACCAAGTTTACAGACATGAGCAGCTCCTTACAATATTTTCTCCGCCGCGGATAATTATGTCTTTAACTGTTGACAGAACAACATCAGACCAATCTAATTCCGACTAAAATGCCAATCTCTCTTACTCCTGTCCCGAATATATAGGAATCCTTCCTCATCGAGCAGTCCGAGATCTCCAGATTTGAACCATCCATCTTTGGTCAGCACCTGTCAGGCATTATATAAGTTGACATATAAGTCGACATTATTGGCTCCACAGGAACCTACCTTGTCCGTTGCTTCTACGTACACAAACAATAAAGTTACAAATCGGTCTGACTTGATCGTTTGGTATCAAACGCACCTGGATCTCGCCAGTATTCCTTCATGACATTGGGACCTCTTAACCAGACTTCACCAACAATCCCAGGTGGGGCGGCTGTATCCTCATTCATGATTACGATGTCATTGACTGGCATCGCCAATCCACAGCTAGCTGGTCGAGCAACATAGTCATCACCACCTATCAAAGAAGCGGTCAGTTTGATGGATTTTAAACGGTGACCATGTTTGCAAACGAACCAAATCCTACTGCGACGCTGTTCGTTTCTGTCAGGCCATATCCTTGGCTCCTGTTCGGAAATGTTAAATACCCACCAAGTGGGAAAATACATTTAACTAACATGTTCGCAGTTGGAAATGCCAAATGAGCTCTAGCGGCAAGTGTGTCTGGGGCAGGAGCGCCACCAAACATCAAAGACTCCAGAGCGTGGCCCGCAGCAGCACTTTCCGTAAGGTCTGCAACCATTGAGGGAACTCTATAAATAAATATACTATATCATAGGATGAATAAACGAGTATTGATGGATACCTACCCTCCAGCGACTGCAATGTTTTCAGATTTGATCAGCCTATTGTAGAAGTTGGACGATCAATCATACTGAAGACTTTCAATACTGCTCACCTCGCAGCTGGAACAAAAAATACAACTTTAAGCTCTGGACAATATAAAGCATAACTTGAAAAATCCTTACCTTCCACTGCGTCCCACTTTCTCATTAATACTATCTTTAACCCGACCATACTAGCCATCATCTATCAATATCGTGAAGAATATGTCAGCAAGAGGATTCAGAGTAACATACCGATAAGCTAGTAAGCCCAGTGACGTGAAACAATGGAACGGAAACAAGAACACCTTTCTGAGGGCCTGAAGGAGGCGGTGGCATAACATCCCCGCGTCTAAGGGCCGATCTTCTGGAGCCCACAAGGACCTACAATACAAAAACAACAAGGTTACTGTGATTTTAAGAAAGACATATGCAGGTGCTACGTACATTTAGAACGTTCGTAAGCCATGCACGCTGAGTGCTGAGAACGCCTTTCGGCAGCCCCGTTGTACCTTTGCAGGTAAAAAAGGTAAGGACTGCGTTTCCAAGTGATAAAAAAAAAAAAAAAAAGTACCTGAGGTGAACATAATCGTAGCGTTATCCTCCGCGGTAATACCGGGATCCTGTTTTAAAATAAAATTGGGATCCTTAGTGTAGTTGACGAGTTCAGAGTTCCAGATCTTCATTCCATTCCATCGTCCCTTGCCTTCCTGAGCTTCGATAACTAGGAACCCCGTCGTTCCTGCATCAGTGGCAAGTTTCGCGGATATGGGCTCCAACCGATCGGCTCGTTCTGGATCAACAATGATCACCTTACATTGAGTGTTGGTGAGACAATATGACAATGTGTCGAGAGGAGACCAACTAGGTCCATAGGTATGAGCATAGATGCTACAGCGTATGTTGGAGGCAATCACTTACGCATTTGCCAGGACCGTCACAGCACCGATAAGGTCTGTAAAATAAAGTATGTGTGCAAGGAGATGGACAGTAAACATGACATGCTTACGACAGGCCCAGAAAGCTACGAGATATTCTGCGTAGTTGCGAGAGCAAATTGCGACTCGGTCACCTGAGAATTAGGTTAGGCGGAGGAATCAGGCATAAGGCGACGCGACACACCCTTGCGTACATTGTACACGTCATAGAGAACGGCAGCAGCCTTTACGGCGCGCTGGGACACGGCATTGAAAGAGTATCTCTTGTTTTCAAAGACGACGTAGGTGGCGTCCTTGTGTTCACTCACGGCCCAGAGCCAGAAGATTCGCAAAGAGGGCCATAGATTTTTGTAGACACGATATATGCGGCCGTCGACGAGACAGGTCTGCAGTTCATGGATGGAGCCTGGGGCACAAAGAATGGCGTTGCCTTTGGGTATGAAAATGAGCGTTGGTGGGAGATAGAAAAGTAAGGAACTGACACTCGGCGACGGTCCGCTTTGGGGTCCAGGTCATGGTGGGGTGGTTGGAGGTGAGAAATGGAAGCTGCAAGCTGTAGGGGAAGGGGAGGAGGAAGGGGAGGAAGAGGGGAAGTGGGAGTGGAAGAGTGGAAAAGTGGAAGAGAAATGGAAGATGGAGGTACATCCGGGTGAAGAGTAGCCGGAAGTATGGGTGGGGATCATATAAGAGTCGGAGACGAATCGGAGAAGGGCCAAACGGTCAGGAAGCTGTACGTTGAGCACGGTAAGACCTGGATCGGGATTTGAAATTGAGAGTAATCCGCGGAGGTACGCAAGAAGTAGAGTGATAAGATAAGATTCCAGATACATTTTTGAACTGGCGACGGTGACAAACTACCTCGCACCAACTACGATGCCCAGTCACTCCAGAGACCGCCAGTCCCGTCTCGCCTTCCTCAACTCCCCAGAGAAACCATCACAGCGCTCCAGCTCCATCATCACCAGATCCTCCTCTCCCTCCTCCACTGGCTCCCATTCAGACCTCGCACTCGCCCTCGACTCCGTCCACAGGTACCTTCTCCTCACACCCCACCCTCGTCCTTCCTTTGCTCACCCTTCTCCTCTAGTCGCCATGTCTATCCATACAACAAAAAGTCCGTCGTCCTCGGCGTCTGTGCCATGGACATCAAGGCCCGCAGCAAGGCAATGCGAGAGATCCTCACCCGCCTTGTCGAGCGTGCACGCGGCGCAATCGAGGTCAAGGTCTTTGGCGATAAGGTCATCCTCGACGAGGGTATCTGTCCTCCATCTCCATCTCCTCCTTACTCTTGTTCATCCCCCCCCCCCTTTTTCATCACAACTAGAGGTCGAAAACTGGCCAAGATGCGACATCCTCATCTCCTTTTTCTCCACCGACTTTCCCCTCGACAAAGCCATTTCTTACGTCAAACTTCGTAAACCATTCTGTATAAATGATCTTCCTCCTCAAGCACTTCTCTGGGATCGCCGCTTGGTTGGCGCTGTTCTTGACCACCTCAATGTACCCACCCCGAAGCGCCTCGAAGTATCAAGGGACGGTGGCCCAAAGGTCGATCCAGAGCTCGTTCAACTCATGAAATCTCGTCTCGGTATCACCCTCGGCAGTTTCGTTGTCACTCCAGAAATATCCCTTCGTGAAGATGGGAATGCCATTATCGTCGACGGTCAGGTTATGGAAAAGCCCTTTGTTGAAAAACCCGTCAGTGGCGAGGATCACAACGTATATATATACTTCCGGGACGGTGGCGGGCGTCGCCTGTTTCGAAAGGTACGCCTATCTTTACCCATACTGTCGTAGATTACCAAAAACTCTCGCTAGGTCGGAAATAAATCCAGTGAGCTCGACCCAACACTGAATCATCCCAGAACCGACGGGTCGTATATATACGAGGTGTTTGTGGATGTGGATAACATGGAGGACATCAAGGTTTATACCGTAGGGAAGGAATATACCCATGCAGAAACGCGCAAGTCTCCCGTTGTCGATGGTGTTGTGAGACGAAATACGGAAGGGAAGGAAATACGGTACGCACATTATAACTTCAATCCTATATATATTTAATGTGTTTTTAGATTTATTACAAGACTGACAGAGGAAGAGAAAACTTGGGCCGACAAAATCTGCGAAGGCTTCGGACAGCGCGTATGCGGCTTCGATATGCTGCGTTGTGACAATGGCCGTAAAAGCCAAGTCATCGACGTTAATGGATGGAGTTTTGTGAAGGGGAATGACTCCTATTATGGTTATTGGTTTCTTTCTTTCGGTGGCACTGTCATTGACATCCTTCTAGATAAGGCCGCTGACATCCTAGCTGCTCTTTGTATGCGTATATCATCATCCCCAGACCGGCCTCTTCCAGCAGCAGAAACTGCCTCTGAAGAGGCTCCCACTTGGTTGCTCAAAGCAAATGTTACCGTGTTCCGACATGCCGATCGTACTCCAAAGGTAAATTTTATGCTGTTCCTTCATGGATGATCTGGAACTAATTTTATGGTTGTAGCAAAAGCTGAAATTCAACTTTCCAGTTGGAGAACCCTGGACGCAGCCTTTCGTATTTCTACTTAACGGGGAAACGGAGGAGATCATTCTTCGAGAAAAGGAGCAACTCAGTAAAATTGCTGTTGCAATTGAGGAAGCCAGAAACTTGGGTGCTGACGGAGAAGAATTAAACAAGTTATCTCAGCTTAGCAGCGCACTTTCTCGTAAAATTGACCTACCTGGAACGAAAGCACAGCTCAAGCCAGTATATTCCAAGAGGCAAGCCGGTGTTTCACGAAAACTGACAAAGCTGACTCTGGTCTTCAAATGGGGCGGAGAGGTGAGCTACTCTTTATGAGTGTATGAACTGCTGTTGAAATGCTGTGCAAGTTTACCCACTCGGCCAGGTACCAATCCAGAGATTTGGGGAGAATCTCAAGAAGGATATCACTATTATGAGTAAGCGAATATTGCCGTTTGACAAACGAACGTGCTTTGATGCCTCTACGTTAGATAAGGAAGTGTTACACAACGTGAAAATCTTCACGTCATCTGAACGCCGTGTTATTGCTTCGGCTGAAATATTCGCAGCTGCTCTCTTAGACCCACAACATCCAAGTTATTCCGTCCCATTGTCAACTGCTAGTTCTTCGAGATCGTCGACAGACGGCAAGAATGGGGGGTCGTTTATCAATAAAAATCTACCACAGCAGCCATATCTGGAGCCACTGAAATTAATCGTCCGTAAAGATTTGCTAGATGATTCTAATGCAGCTAAGGATCTCATGGACGATGTGAAGAAGAGGCTGAAAATTTTGCTGAGACCAGGAGAACCGGAGAAGAGACCTGAGCTAACATGGCCTAAGAGCATGAAAAAAGAGCCTGTTGAAGTTGTCAAAGTCTGTAAATTTTTTTGTACCTGTTACAATTACTGATGTCTTCTTTTTGATCTTCAGGAAGTCATTGAACTTTTAAGTTCTTTCAGAGATATCATGCGGCGAAATTTTGAAACTTTGGATGTTGACAAAATTCAAGAACGTTGGTGTTGTGGAGATGAACCTTGGCTCTTTAGGGAACGCTGGGAAAAACTTTTTGAAGACTTCTGCGACGTAAAGCAAGAGAAATTCGACCCATCTAGGGTAAGTCGCTCGTACCTTTCTCTCCGAATTAAGCGTCATTTATAGTTTTACATAGGTCTCGGAGTTATATGACACAATAAAATACTGTGCACTGCATCATAGAACTTTTCTTTTCTCTATTTTCGGTGATCACGATCGCAAAGATGTTCATCAACCTCAAGACCGCAGAATTCACGAACTATATGGACGCGCGAAGGCTCTCTTTGACCTCGTTGCCCCACAAGAATATGGGATTGACCCTGATGAGAAGTAGGTCGACCGATCGACTATTCAAATACGAGACCTAACGCCTTGTCAGAGAAGAGATTGGAGTTCTTACATCCTTGCCTCTTTTGAAGAAGGTGGTAGAAGATCTGGAAGCAGCGCGGAACAGCGGAGAAAGTTCGTTGACACTTTATTTCACGAAGGAAAGTCATATACACACACTTGTCAATCTGGTGCTACTATCCGGATTACCAATTGCCAACCGACGGATTCCAGAGCTTGACTATGCAGTAAGTTATTTTTTTACTCGGTAGAATTTGTGACTAATGTCGGATAGTCACATATAACATTCGAACTTTATGAACGAAATCATGGCCGTGGAAAGACCGACAAAGAGTATTCTATTAAGCTATCGATTAGCGAAGGAGCGCACTCGTCAAATGTGTTAGATTCCACATTGGATGCAAGGCATTCCCTTAATGTGCAACCAAGGCGGTAGGCATTAATGCATACTCCACTGTTCCAGCGCCGCTCATCAATATTTCTTGCCTTACAGAAAACTTACGCAACATTTACCATATAGTCTTGTTATAGAGAAACTTTCTAAACACTTTCACCGGCTGAATGACATGGTATGTACGTTCTTCGCGCTAATCATCAAGAAGCTAATAGTAAAATATTACAGGAGGAAGACATCGGATCAGATTCCCCGTTTGAAACAATCGAAACAACTCCAGCTGCAATTGCGGAAACTAGTAACGACGATTCTTAGCGGTTATTTACCAGTTGCTTGGTATATTACTACAGTTTCAAAAATAATGTAAAGCGTGCAGAGTGCAGATAAAAGGATAACGTCCTACGGTCTTAGATTTGAAGTAACTAGGTACCTGAAGATATTGTTTCTTCCCAGTCACGCAGCCTAAATCGGTGGCGGTATTCCTGTAAACGTTTGGGCTTAAGTTTCTGAAAGGTCAGCACATTAACAGAAGTTTGCGCTTTAGGTGGGTGATCCTTATGAAATAATGCCGACTCTGAGTGAGAAAGCGTGGCAGACTGTGTTGCCAGAGCGGCGAAGGATTGTATAGACTCGTGATATCTAAGTTGCGTCAGGAAAGATAACGTTATCAATCAGAAGCTTGCTACTTACAGTCTAAGACAATAAGCATCAGCAGCTGACGCGTACACAGAAGAGATGTTACGAACCGAAAGCCCTCCTTATTCAAACAGTCCGATTCTTTAAATTGATCCAGTGCATGCTTCTTAAATGCCACTTTAATCCAGTGAAGAACGTGAAATACGCGGTGTTCATCAGGTCTGTATAGGTAGTGTCAATATCAATATCTGTAGTTCTAGCAGCGCATCGGACTCCTCACCGCCACCGTTGAAAGAACGCGGACAAATTGAAATCGCCGATTTGATCAATCAAAGGATGAAATATGTCAGTGCTGAATTGCACCCCTGGCGGTTGCTGAGGATAATTGGAAGGGAATACAATCCTAAATTTAAGAATAGCATCTGCATAATAACCTATATAACATTAATTATAAAGAACTCATGTACAACTGATTGACCTGGCGGCATGCCACAAATTACCTTGGTGAATAAAAAGAACACCGTCCCAAATCATGATGCTTTCCGCCGAAGGGACTACATACATTCCCGTAGGGCAATGATCCTGGTTTCCAATGGCTGCATACTCTAATGCAATTGTGGTTCGTGCCACAACGTTCCCAGAAGAACTTTTTGTGGTGGAAGAAACTGAAGTTGGTGCTGTATTGCTGCGCAACTTGCCACGAAAGTCAACTGGAAGTGCTACTAAAGATCCCAGCATAGTGAATAGGTCAAGATGAGGGTAAGGCTGGAAATCAATGAAGTTCGCTGCTCAGCGCTCAGCGCTCAAGAGTCAATGTACTAAAAGAAGGTATAATGTCGTGTTATGTGAGTCTCAGTCACGCATCACACAGGTCCTGTCGCTAATTCAGAGCCGTGACATAGACAACTTTTCTAATAATAAAGATGCGATAAAGAAGTAAATAATAATACTATGGATTTATTGAATATCTACTTTCTAGTGTGTTATGTTTTGACCTGGGAGATTCTCAGCCATATTGTAGAACGTTTGATGTCGTAGTTGAAGTAGGAAGTAGCGGGCAGGAAAGCAAAATTGTCATTTTATTATAACTACAAAACTTTCTGTATTGTTTTCATTCTTGTATTAGGCTGCCAAGTTTGAATTTGAGGGCTGTCACACACTTACTAGCCCTGGTCTATCGTCGATTCAAAAAAATTCGTCACGACCTCAAACCTCGTTTCTTCCATATAGACCGGTAGTACGTGACCAAACCCCAAACCAGAACCAAACTACAAAAGTTACAATAAATTGGTGGCATATAAAACACATCTTCGCAAATCGGCGAGGTCTAGAAGTCCAAAAACCTAGAGTTATGGGGTGATTAAGTATAAGGTATGGAGTAGTAATAACATAATATTGATTTAGCATCGTAGTTCAATAACGTTCGAAATTTGAGCAGGGATTACAAAATAATAGCGCTGTATATTAGTGGGTTTACTTGCGCTTACTAGCTAGTGAGGATAACCACCCTTATAGCGAGGCCCATTATCCTTTGACCGGCCATGGCTTCCGGAGTAGCCCTCGCGTCCTCGATATCTGTCTCTATTCCTATTCTTTTCTCTGTCCCTATCCCTATCCCTGTCTCTGTTCCTACTTCTAGAAGACTGGACACTTGAATAAGATTCTCCATTGTTTTCGTTATAACGTGCAGATAACCGAGGGCCATCGCGTTGAAAGCCATCACTTAAGCGGGAAAGCAGACTAGGGGCGCGTGAAGTAAGATGTTCGATTTTTTTCCCATCTTGCAGAGACTTTCCAAATGCCAACTTCTTTGTAGAGTTTATCTGTCGCTGTGCAGGATCTCTTGAATTCTGTTTACCGAACCAGTCATCAACATCGTCCTCGTCCAATTGCTCGTGAGTCTTCGCTGATTTATCCATCTGCTTTTTTTTGCCCTGTCTTCCAACATTTTGGGGGGCACCTTTTCCCCACTGATCCAAATCGTTTTCCCAGTCGCGATGTCCGCGACGACTGTAATTAAACAGCTGTTTTTCTTCGTTAGGATTGAAGAACGGGCCCGACATTATGTTGTGCAGACTGAAAGCTGATGGCTCTTCTGGACGGTCAAATCGTTTCGTGTCGTTGCAGTCCTGAAGGCACTTTTAATGTGTCATCAGAATGGCATAGTAAGTAGTCCCTTACATCTCCCCAATGCCCGCAATACCCGCAATTATAGCACCATTCATCGTCAGCCACATAGCCTTCACCACCTTCACCTAGTTTTAGCTTCTTCTTCGACAGCCTCAAGGAAATAACTTTAGATCTTTCTTCTTCCGTCAAGTACTCATAAAGGCGCCACCATGTTGGGCATTCCTGCTAAGTATTAATAAAAAGGAAGGAAGGAAGGCAGAAAAGTACTTACGTTTGTTTTATGCTTTCCAGATCCACAACGATCGCAATCATCGTATCTTCCTGACGCAAATGCTCTCGCTTGATGGCGGTTGGGACAATTCTGTACATAGAGCTTAGCGCACAATACTGCAACGTCGGTTTTGTTGACATACAGCGTTGATATGACCCTTCATACCACAAGTAAAGCAAACCTTGCTAATTGGGCACGAGCGCGTATGATGTTCATTTCGAGCACCGCACGTGAGGCACTTCACATAAAGGCCCAGAGTTTAGATATGATATATATTTTAAGTAATGAGGATGTACGAACAATCAGTACGGGACAGGCAGATGTCTTATGCTCGCCCTCCGCGCCACAGTTCTTGCAAACCGTCCTATTCAACTTGGATTCCTCAGTTGGTTTCTCCTCGAAGTACCTCACAAATTCCTAGATGATGTAAGTAGCTGTAAATTGAAAGATCATGACACACACCTTGTGGTCCTCGTAATCCAGATACTTGATGAAATCCTCACTTTCTTCGTCGACATCAGGAATCGAAGAAGGAAGAATCTCGATAGGTGTTGATCCTAGAACAGATACATGGGCTGGTAGGAGCAGTTTTGCATGGGAATCTTCTTCGGAATGAGGCATGGGTGTCGAAGAAGAGGCGAGTGGAAGAGTTGCCGGTTGTATATCAACGAAGAAAATATCTGCTACAGCATCAGATAGAATGTCCGGTCGACTAGGAACGGTATCTGTTTTGTTTGTGCGTTTTTGTCCATTCTGGTCTGTTCGGAGATATTTTTGCAAAGAGTTTTCGGATCGATTCCGTTTGGCAGGTGTCTCTGAGATTTCTCCTAGTTCCACAGAATTTTCTCTGGAGTTGGTAGATGTGTTTTCTTGATTTCCGGTAGCAAAAGATTTCTTTCGCTTCTTTCTGCGGGATTTCTTGGCATCTATTTCTTCAGAATATGCCAACAAATTTTGAGGCTCTGGAGTGTACAAGTCGGTGATATCTTCGTCTGATGGAACGACTATATATTCGAGGGTAGGAGAGATAGTGAGGTCGATAATTTCGGGTACGTTTTTAGCAGTCATTAAGTAGCGAGTTGGCAACGAGAGAAAATAGGCAGATGAGATGAATGAAAGGAATCTGTGCAGGTATGTGCTCGTAAGCTAGTCTGCTGAAACAAGTAAAAGTATAAGTAGGTGACACTGCAGCACACTGTAAGTCTGTAGCACGTTCTGGACCCGTGGGAAATTTAAACTCGGGAATAATTAAGCTTATGAAGTAGGAAGAAGCGATTGTATTTGTTCTATTACAAGTACCCGAGATTCCACCGCTGTTGAAACAGAACTTACTAATAGATGGTGCGATATAATTAACGGCTACCGTGATTACTGTAGTATTACTATGTTTTCATGTAGAATCGATGAAGGTTGAAGCTTTGAAGGTTGAACTTCAATTACCGTAATAGTGGTTTAATGGCTGTAGTCGTACCTGTATAAGCATCGGTGAGCAAAAGAACAGTGTCAGGGTGATTATCAGCTACAGACTTTCTATAAAATGTTTCTGAGTCCGAGGGAACCGTCTTCAGAGAATATGACGTAAGTAACACGAAAGCAATACTACCACCCAAGAACCAACCTCATTCCTGCGAGCACCGCGATTCTTCCTTCCTTCCAGTTCAAGTTGAAGTCTGTGGTCTCTATCTTGTTTAAGCCATTCTAATGCCACTCGGTACAGAGAAGTAGTAGAAGTGAACTGAACAGCAAGGGCAGATGTAGGCTCAATTGGCCAAGGGGTGGGTGGCGTGACAAAAGTTCCTAGGCGCATGTGGGCGACATGGGTAGGGAAATCGGTAAGACCATCGAATATATGGGTAGCATCTGCACAACAGTAGAACACGAATAAGAAAGATACAAGGAAAGTGAAATATATTTACAAAGTATTGTTGCACCCCTTTCTTCACTATCAGTTCTGAGGAAATTCAAAAGGTCGTCACGAACGAGGACATCTAAATCGACAGTCACCTGGTCTTCGGATAAATCGACAGAAGCACTGGAGTGAATAACCTGGTTACCTCATCCAGGAGAAGGACGTCCCAAGGGACCATAAGGCCAAAGCAGAGTTGAACTCTACGTCGTTCACCATCTGATATGGCATGCATGTGCCAATCAAGATCGATATCAAGAATATCCAGAAGACGATCGCGTCGTTCTTTGTGGCGATAACCGCCGACGGAGTCAAGAAAAGCTGAGACAACAATGTCACCGCGAACGACAGGATTCATTGCCCTGAAGGGAAGACACAGGCAATGAGGAGACGATGTGCAGAGGAAGAATGGACGAACCATTCAGTGCCCAAAAAAATAACACCAGGGGGGGAGTCTCGGAAGACATCTCTGCCTTTGATTCTGATGTCAGCGGAAGGTGTGTTCACCAATCGTTTGCCAGCGAGAACCTGCAGAAGGGTTGACTTTCCAGCTGGAGAAGAATTAGAACAGGGGAAGGCGGGGGAAGTGAGGCCGAACCTCCGTTGGCGCCGACAAGAATAGTTCGCGAACCTCGTGGGAGGCGGAGAGCGACATCAGTAAGCGAAGGGGGAGAAAAGGAGTTGTGGGCATAGGTGAGGCCTTGGACGGCTATGGTGAGCTGGTCTGACATGATAGTCGAGAGAAGAGAGTAGAGGAAGTGGAAGTGGAAGTGGAAGCGGGCATCGCTGGTGGGTGGGTCAGGCACATTGCACACTGCACAGTACACGGCATGTAGCCAAAAATAGCGGTACGCTGTGTGCTGATGATCAGAGTGACATGTGACATGTGACGGGAGGGGGTGCTTGGCTGATACAAGGACTGGTTACAGGTAACTACCACCACGCTCTCGAGTCTCGGTGCATCTCCCCATTTCATTCCCCAGTGCCCGCCCCTCCTCTTTCTTTCGTTCTTCCCTTTCTTTGCTCTATCCTCACATTCATTTTTCTTTTTCTTTTCCTTTTCATTATGCATCTAGATGTCAGGCAGGATTCAAACTGCATTTCCCAGTGTCCTGATGTTCTCCCCTGCAGTTGCTCTCCCAATCAACAGTGTGTCCGCATAAACAGGTTCGCTTTCTTTTCCTTTCCCTTCGTCCCGCTCACTCTTTCCTCCTTTCCTCTAGATCGTGTACCGCCTGTGCTGAAAATCAATGCGTTGCAGCAGACAATTCCTCTTCTACAAGTGGCTCCTCAGGTGGCGTCAGTAAAGGCGCCCTTGCAGGCGGTATCGTCGGCGCGCTAGCTTTTTTCGCTATTGCAATTGCCATCTTCTTCTGGTACAGGCGTAGGAGTCGCCTTCTCAGGTCTCTCGCTAACCCAGAGGTCAAGAAGGACATCCCTGCGCCCGCGGAAACCGTCTTGAACAGACCTGATCCCATCGAAAAGCCTCCCTCATCACCTTCAGAGCTTGGTACTCTCCAGCTCTATTCCTCACCCTCTGGTACACTCGACCCTCAGTCACATCCATTACCGCCCAGTAGTTACCACACAAGCACGCGCTCTTCCGTTCAGAGCAATCCCTTCAGTGATACTCATTCTATTCAAACTGTTGGCACTGAGGGCACTAACGTTATACCCATCGCTCTTGTTTCTCCCGATCACGCTCAATCTGCCCACTCCAGCTCGCACGCTGGCCATTCCTCCGCAGCTTCTTCTGCGCCAATTCGTCCTGCTCGCTCTCCTGATCTCAATCTCAATCTTGAACATGTGAATGTTTCTCACGATACCTTGAAGGCACCCAACTATGCCCTTTCTACCATGTCTGGAATCTCAGGTGTTTCTTCCCGGAATTCATATATGTCTAGTGCCAGTTACTCCAGTGATTTCTTGAATGAAGCTCCTATGATTATTACGCCCAGCAAAGGCACCGTTCGGCAAGTGCTGGGTGTAGTGAAGGCGGAAGTTATTAAAGCGCCTGGCGCTGCTCCAAGTTCAAGTTCAAACGATACCGGTCTCAAGCCTCCTTCTTACCAGGCCAAACCTTCGGTAGGGTCGCCGCTTGCTGCCACCTCGTTTGGCCCTGCCGATGTCGTTAAAGAAGTCGACGAAAGCCTTGAAGCAGGAGATCCATTTAGCGATGTGCATTCCTCGACAGGCGCAGAATATGGTACATCGACACCGCCCACCGCCAACTCCTTCGCTTCCGATTCATCTCGTCAAGGTCATGAATCAGCCCAGACCGAGTTGAATGATTTACCTTGGGGGCGACCTGATGACATTAACAGCCGCCCCTCAAGCATGTTTACTCAAGCTGGTTCAGTCATTGACATTGGCAGTGCTACTCGCGTGAACGTTGGACTGAGTAATTTGAGTCCAGGCGCGGCACCCGGGACATCTCGTAGTCAATTCAGAACCACCATGGGAAGACTGGTAACCCCGCCGACGGGTGATTCAACAGGAACATTGCAGGAACAACAGCAGCGAGCATTGGCGCATGCGCAGGCGCAGGCACAGGCTCAAGGACTGGACAAAAACAGGCGAACCTCAGGTTCGTCTGTGATGTCTGCTGCTTCTACTAGAGCGGATTCGATTTTGGAGTCGTTCCCCTTTGTTCCTCCGTCTCCCATTTCGGACAGGCCTATCAGAACTCCTCCAGTGTCCCCACTGAGTCAACAATCTTTCACTGCTCCTCTCCCCACATCTCCCCTAGCGCAGCATATGTTCACTGTGGCACCACCTTCACCATTGGCGCAACATGACTTTAAAGAGGATTCCAAAGAGAATACGAAGACCAAGGCCGACATTACAGCCCTTCCTCCTCCACCTGACAGGCGTACACTAGGTTTGTCGACCGCATCTCAGTTATCAACTGCCTCTTCTGGACTTGGCTCATTCCCCTTTCAAATTGATTCGGGAACAAGTTCGGAACGTCCTCCATCCGCCTTTCATGGTCGTCAACGGGCAAGTTTAGATACGCTTGCCCTTACAAGCGATCTTTCATCTTATCCTCTTGGGTTTGACCGCGATAGCATGCAACCTCCCAAGAAAGGCTAGTTGAGACACTATTTTTCCCTCCACCACCCGGCGTTCGATCGCAGGGTATGTATTTCTGTACATCACACATATCAGAACAGATTGAGTGGTTATTTGTCAATTTTTCTTATCCTCTGCTGTGTTGCTTCGTGCCTTATCTCAATCCATCACGTTAGCGATTTTATTCCTTTTTATTAGTTATCATTGTTTCTCATGGTTCTTCATGTTGCTATTTATTGTCGAGTATACTTATATTGTTGGTATTTTCAATCGTACAAAATGTTCATTGTACGTTATTGTAGGCCCGGCCCCCGCTCAGCGCTCATGCGCTCATGTACCATCTCGTAACATGCGCACATTGGGTTTCAATTCCAAACTTTCAGCTACTTACATGCTTACGTAATATATGGCTGGCTTTAAATATGTAGTCCCAGCCCAATTGGCTTCGCGTAAACCGAACATCGCTCATTAACGATTCTCTAGTAGCATTCATCACATTCTTAACTTGTTCTTGGCAGTGGAACGAAACAATTCGATTAGCATACGCGTACGTTTTGGCTATTGCGCGACAGTCGTTAGTGATGGAAAGCAAGGTTCAACAACTTGTTGAGATGGTAAGACATTCACGTTTGTCCCTATTAAACCGCTATAGATACCACATGAACATTTGTAGGGTGCTTCTCAAGCACAGGCTCGAGCCGCCCTCAGACAATATAAAGATGTTGCTGAGGCTGCTGAAAAGTTCTTTGAAGGCAAATTTGATAATATCAAGGACGACGATGAAGGTGGCTCAATGGCATCCAGCAGTGAAGCTAGAAGGCCACCCCGATTGACAGTATGCTACTCGACTTGAATTTATGTTAAATATTATCTCAAGTCGACCTCAGACGCCAGAAGATGAAGAAATGGCTTCAGTTGAAGATGATCTAGAGGATGATGGTGCTAAGCTTACGGAATTTTTTAATACTATATAATTACTAACGAATTCCTTTAGATGTCGACGATTACGTAGATTATGATTCCGATTTTTCAGACACTGCCGGTCAGTCTAAAAACGGTGTAACAGATGTCGATCCATATGCTGGTATGAATAATATTTACGTTGCTACACATCGTAAGCCATAAATGACCTGTCAGGCATATTTTTTTCGAAGGATCGGCGTGAAGAGGTTATCGAGGTTGAGGAAGAACCTGAAATTGTAACTATGTTCTCGACACAGGAGCAGGTTAAATTGATGACACAAGGGCAATGGATGAAAGGATGTCCAGAAGGCGGCGAACAAAGTTTTCTTTTTGGACTCTATTCGCAATTATGTGAACAGCGGTGTCCATGTGCACATGGATGTGGAGGCTTTGTCAATCGCAAGAAGAGTGATTTTTTTGCTTTACTTGTATGTTCTCCTTTTTTCCAGGAATAATTTCTAAAATACTGTTAAATAGCCGGATTTTACTATGTATATTGACAATCTGAGAAAGGCCGTACGTCAGACATGCCCACGATGCCATGCCGAGTTGTGTCTGGCGTGTGGCGAAGGCGTATCTGAAGAAAGAGGAAAATTAGAAGATTCTCTTTTCCATTGTTCTAATCTGCAAGGAGTGATTCTTGGCGTTGGGCTTTCCATGATTGAGCAAATGTTTGTTGAGCAAAATCAAGAATCAATGGAGGATAAAGAAGAGTCATCACGAAAGAAGCGTCGGAAAACGACTACAAACACTTCTTTGCGGGATCTGGATGATGATGATGATGATATGTACTACGCGAGTGTTCCGGGCATAATGCAGGCTAAGAAAACTAGAGGTGGCACTGGCTATGCTGGGAATCAGAAAGAAGATGTAAGTGATTCTATAAATAAACTATTTTATACTCATATGTCTTCAGCATTCTGGTCAGCTAGAAGCGCAGGCCGCTCAACGCACAAAGGACGAGAAAGTCGGACGCCTCCTTGCAGCAGTACGGGTGTACCTTCCTAATCTTAACCGGGAAGGAGGTGGTCAGACAAGTGACTACATGGTTCATCCAACAGCGCTGGCTCATCTAAGGCGACGTTTCAATTATGTTTGTAGCACCTTGTTGAGAAACGATTCTCTGGCGGACATGTCAGAACGTCACGTGCTATATTTTGAATTATTAGAATGGCTAGAGGTAAAAGGCAATTTTATCTGATTTTTTAATTGTTGATCATGTTGCTCATTTTGTAGACCATATCCAGTCATGAAGCTCTTGCTAGTATGATGGCCATGCCGATTATGGCAGTTTCATCGATCAAGTCAGTCGCTACCAAGAAGTTATCCACCAAAAGTAGCGGGATACGAGAACGTACGATTGTTTATGAAGGAAGCTCCAGTCCAAGGGAATTGTTAGAAGGGATTGCTATCCAAGCACATGCAGCTCTTAAAGGATTAGAGGGAACAAAAATAGGAGATACAGAGCCAAATGAGTTGACGGAGGAGCAGAAGCGCATGACGGCAGATATGAAGGGTAAGACGGCAGAGAAGCCTGCTCAACCTGTTTCAGAGGAGAATCAGAAGCTGTTAAGTTTCTGCCAGCGAATTCTTGCAACAGTGGCTGCTATTGATAGGGCCCTCCGTGAAACGAAAGGAGATGCATTCGTAGATCGCCTGCAAGCTTCACTGCCAAAGATTGCAACGTCATCGACAACTTCCGCTCACTTTCAAGTTAGTGTTGGAGATACTGATGAAAGTATCCGTAAGATTTATGTTGAGTGGGCTACTCGCGTACGGTTTGAATACTGTGACCTCATGATTCCCCACTCTGGCGAAGATGACGATCAAATGCCTCATTTCAAGTTTTACTACAACAACGAGGCGCGTATGCTGGCGAATTCAGATATTCCTAAACGCTCACTGGCCATCGCAAAAGAAGTAAATATACATTGAATCTTCAGCTATCCATTTTCTCATTTTCACTAAATAGCTTGCAATCTTATCTACTAATCTTCCTGTTGCATGGGACTCCTCGATTTTTCTTCGCGTCGACGAAACTCGGGTGGATGTTATTAAGGCTCTCATCACTGGACCGGAAGGAACGCCGTACGTTCAACCATACACTGTCGGATTTCAAGAAACTAATTTTTGTATAAATCAGTTACTACAACGGTTGGTATGTATTTTATTAAATGAAACCATAGAAATCTCTCATCGATTTCTGAATACCGCAGCTACTTGTTTGATATATTCCTGGGTCCCAGCTATAATCAATCTCCTCCCAGTGTTAAATATATGACGGTAAGTTCATTTAATAATTTCAAATATAAGTAAATTATCTAACTAAAAGGCCCACTGAAGACAAATGGGGGAAAGTACCGCTTCAACCCCAATCTTTACGCTGTAGCAATTTCTTTTCTTTTGTTACTTCTTTTAAATCTCATTCGCACTGTAGGATGGTAAGGTCTGTCTTTCCCTTTTGGGAACGTGGACAGGACCTGGGTGGGTTGCTGGGAAGTCCACATTACTGCAAGTAAGTGGACTGAAGTTGGTGGTTTCAATTGCCGCTCATCGTTACAGGTTCTTATATCTATTCAATCAATGATTCTCTGCGATGAGCCTTACCTAAATGAGCCTGGCTGGGCCTCCAGTGGGGGTACTCCACAGTCCAGAGCGTGTATGTGTCCGATTTCTGTTTTTACGATGTCATATTTAAGTTATCATTCCTTTTAGATTCCGCAAATGTACGGAGGATGGTCGTAAAGACAGCTGTATGTATTATATTATATTATTTCTAAGTTCCAAGGCGATATAACACATACAGATGTTGAGCAATCTCAAAAACCCTCCAGAGCCATTTGAAGACGTCATCTACACACATTTCCGACTCAAGGCCAACTCCATTTGTGCACAGTTGGATGATTGGCTCAGTAAAGATGATGGAAAGTCCACATTATCTGACGGTGCGGGATATGGAGGATTGAAGGTAGACATCGGAGGAAGTTCCAATGGCTTTCAGAAGGATGTAGAAGAAATGAAGAAGATGTTGAGGGAATTAGAAAATCGGTCGTAATTGTAGTACTTATAATACTAATTTTACACGCTCAACAACTTTAGCGTGGACTAAGAACACACGATCGTAGCAAATATGTTGTTATATCCGCTGTACTCGCGGTAGTAGAGTACTTACCAGTGCCTACAGTACACTTACACTACGACGTACTGGCGGTAAACGTTGGGTAAATGAGGATTGACTAAATATACTGTTCGCGCGCAACCTTGCGTAAACCTTCTGGAAATTCTTTGACATTGGTCTGGCACTCAGTACTCAAGAACGTTGAACGTTTGAACCAAGTTTGAACGTTAACGTTAACTGCTATCTTTTTATTCACGAGCATGTGCAGTGGTCGCGGAGGGTTAGACCGGAGGGCCGGTCTGCCTATCCTGGGAACAAAATCACGCCTTTTGTCACGTGAGGATGCGTGGCCTATCAATGAGATACCCCACGCCAGTCATGTGACGCCAGTGTGTTCTCGTCTTATAGACCGGTGGCCGGTCGGTATCGTGAGACTACGTTCACGTGATATGAACGATTGTATCGTGTCGATATCAAGTCGATATACCGACCGGTCCAACTCGTCGAATTTAGGAGGGGAAAAAGTTATCGGCGTTAAGACCTTTTGGGCTTCAAAAATTGCCTTTTTGGGATTTTCAAGTATGCATGATCCCCTCATCGTCTCTCATTTTTATTGTGTTTCCCTTCAGCTTTGCACTTTGTATCCTCTATTTTGAATAGTATTATAAATTTTACAATTATCTGAACCATTACCATGTCTAAGAACCAAGGTATAGCCCACGTAGCATCCCTCGCCCCCACCAGCCAACCAAGCAGCACCTCCAACAATCCAATTCCACCATCCTCCCTCTATCCCGTGCACATTCTAACCTTTTGAAGCACCCAACCCCTCAAATCTACCATATTTAGAGGCCATAGAAAGGAGTTATCGCACTTTCAGCTGTTCATAAGACCGTGTGATGCTATTCAGTGTTGACTTTTGAGGGCATGCCTGAATCTTGAGTGCTATCCGTTGGCCATGGAGACTAATGCACTGTATTCTGCGCAGCGAGTGGTGTTGACATGTACATGTAGTCAATAAATGGTAGAGTTGAGGAGCCTTCGGGAGGGAGTAATGGAAGGAGGACAACAGGTAAGATGAAAGATGCGTTGCGCACGAGCACTGAGATGGGAAAGTGCGGCTCTATCCGAAAACCCAAAAAAGGAGATTTTTTGAACCCTTAACACCGATAACTTTTACCCCTCCTAAATTCGACGAGTTGGACCGGTCGGTATATCGACACGATACAATCGTTCATATCACGTGAACATAGTCTCACGATACCGACCGGCTACCGGTCTACTCGTCTTAGACGGTTCGGCTTCCGGACTAGCGGAGGGTCACGGTGAAGATTTCGGGCACGAAAAAACATGTGATATTTAGATTACGGCCGACTTAATGCCGTATGGTGCTAATAGTAATACTACTTAAGTTACACATCCCATACAATGTCCCGACTCTAGGCAAATCGCTTGCGCTCTCTCGTATTTCCACCTACCCTACGGTAACAATCAATCAAAATGAGTGATTCGGCAATTCATGCTGCTGCTGGTGCAGCAGGAGGTATCGTGGCAATGACTGCTACTTAGTATGACTTTCCTCCCTATCAGTACGGTTATTGTTTATCGTTCTCTACCTTTCACAGCCCTCTTATATTCCTCTCGACGAGAGCTGCTGTGGAAACCAAAAATGAAACCAAGGTATTCTTAGCTTTCATTTGCTTATACTCGTCATAACGACTCCCATAGACAGCCTACCAAGCAGTTGTTGATATCATTCAACATGAAGGCGTCTTGGGACTGTACAGTGGATTGAACTCTAGTTTGCTGGGCATTGCCATTACGAATGGGTTTGTGACATGTTTTGTATTTCTCAAATGGGTACCAAGTTCTTGCTTCATGCTAGGGTGTATTATTATTTCTACGAGCGTTCGCGTGGAATAATTCTTCGTTCGAGAGTAGGAGGGAAAGCCCTTAGTACTCTCGAGTCTATGCTGACTGGAATGATTGCTGGTCCGTGTTTGCTTTTTCTTTGAAGTGCATTGGATTGTATCACGATTGTTTTTCAGGATCTGCAACAACAGTTATAAGCAATCCCGTTTGGGTAGTACAGACGTCGCAAGCTGTTCGTACGATGAGCGCCGATGGCTCCCCTCAAACTGTGAAAAAACTTAGCTTTTTGGAGACGGTTCAGAATATCTTAAAGAACGATGGTGTTGGGTGCGTCATCTCTAATTCATACTAACAACAGTAGATAATAATCATGTATCAGCGCCTTCTGGCGCGGAATCGGGCCTGCTTTAGTTCTCGTCGTTAATCCCGTACTTCAATATACGGTATTTGAACAGCTAAAGAATTACCTCATTGCTCGCCGTACCAAGAGGCTTCGTGCATTGGGTGGAGCTGCTACAGCGGTTTCTGCTTTAACAGACTGGGATTTTTTCGTTCTTGGAGCACTTTCAAAACTTGGTGTGTCTCACCCACTTTAAACAATTGCTGAAAGCTGATCTTACATACATTTCTTATAGTCGCAACAAGTGTCACATACCCGTATATGTATGATGTGTTGCTTAATATGTATTATATAATTTCCTTATTGTTTCGTAGAGTCATCAAGAGTCGCCTACACGCTGGCTCCTCCGTAGCTCTCAAATACAAATCTTCGTTCGATGGTGTTTTAACTATCTTGAGGGAGGAAGGCGTTGCTGGTCTTTACAAGGGAATTGAAAGTAAAATTGTACAAAGCGTGCTCACGGCTGCTATCTTGTTTGCTGGTCAGAGACGTATATACGAGGCCATCAAGAAGGTGCGCTGACTCTCATTCTACATCATATATGAAGACTTAGAAACCGCCTCTTCTGAAGGTTATCTCTAACGCGACTTTAAAGGTGTAAGCAAGACAATAGATACTACATAAGTAGTCGGAACGCGTGATTCTTGCATTAAGTATTTACATGTTTTAATTTACTGTCTAATTACCTTGCTTGTCACCTTGCTTGGCAAGGTCTCGTCCGCGAGAATTGAGGGCCGTTTTCATATTGCGTGACGCTACACGTTATCGTGACATATTGTAATATTGTTTTTGGGTTCTTGCCGACGCGATATCGTGAGACTACGCTCACGTGATATGAACGATTATATCCCTCAACCAAATGATACATTAGGGTTGGGGAACAAACCGGCATGTAACTTACTCGCATGTAAATAACATAGTTTGTAACAGTAACTTACCAGTTTGTTACATCTCCGAGAAATTGGCATGTAACAAATGTAACAAACCTCCATCACATGATCCATAAAAATCAAAAACCACGGTAAAAAAAATTGACCGCCAATCAATGAAGTTGGATTGTAAGCTATGAATACAATGTATGATAAGTCATTATGTGTTACATGGTAGGAACATGTATAATTTGGTTATGATTCTATTATAATAGGGGAAGTCAAACCTCGGTGTTTCGTGACGCCAAGAAAATAGTCGCATCATGTGAACATCAGTTCGTATCATCCTAGGTTTGACAACCCCCGATACAAATATGAAGGTAGGCAATACTTGGACGTCTTGGACCTTGGTCTTAGCCAAGTTAGGTCGGAGACTGAACTCTGTTAATATGAGCCCGAATGGACAACGTTCTGTGATTGTAGGTATTCATTAGATAGAGATAGTGTTTTCCGCTGCTTCCACAACAATTCCTTTAATCATGCCTCGATTTGAATGACAGAGACATGAAAGGGCACTATTGAGCAATTACAAGGTAAAAGTAGTGTTAATGTTGGTGTCGGTGAGCGACGCAGAACGCACAATGACGGGAAAATTCAAGTTCCGAATCGCCGACTGAGCGTTTACTTGGATCTTGCAATGATGTACTTGAATCTCGCAACGATACAGGAATTGAACCCTTCAGCTGTATCCGTGGGAAATTGTATCGTTTCGCCAGGTTTGACTTCCCCTAATATTGTTGTGGGCCAGGCCTGCGGCAATAAGTTACACTTTATTACTGTTTTCATAATGGCTGGCAAAGTGGTGAGTTTCGGCGAAAATGTAAAATTCGCACGTGTTTGGCTGCATATCTTCCAAGCCTCATAGCTCGCTCATTTCTTGTCGTATACACATAATTTTAGCATATTATTGTAGCTGAAATCATTTACTTTAAAATGGTAAGGGGACTAAGGGAGATGATAATGAAGAGGATACGTTGTAGTACGTACGGATTGGTGCTTGGACGTAATCACGTGTTATATTTAAAATCACGTGCTTATGTAACTTACTATGTAACTTACATTTGTTACATTTGGCCGAAATTTTTTTAGGTAAGTTACCTATTTGTTGTAGCGCCAGAGGTTTGTTCCCCAACGCTATGATACATACTTACACTGTCTAATAGTAAGTACGAGGTGATTCTTGCCTGGAAGTGGGATCATTCAAATTGGTCCTCATTCATATGACTAGATTTTTATCATTTGTGCTAGAGACTGGGACGTGAAAATGCCTCCCACCTTACGGCTAAATGCTGTTGCCTTCGTATCACCTCAAAACCATCCCATTTTGGTCCGCACGTTTTTAAACCAAGACGATGTCATTAAATACCATTATATTGCTCATACCAGTCTCGACATTGTTGAAGAACGAGGTTAGTCTATATATCATTGGTCCGTATAGAAGTTTAATAAGTTACCATCACACAAAACCTAGTGAACTCGGAAGGAAAACCTGTCGATTGTTATTTGGGGCTACTCTACTGCATGGAAGATGTTGCCGTTTATGGGTATATCACCCCGCTGAAAATGAAGATTATCCTTGCTCTAGCACTAACGGATTCCGTGGTGAAGGATGTGGAAATTATCACGGTAAGCTATTCGATGTTAAAATTAATCCAAAACTAAACATCATCTGTACGAACAGATTTTCAAAGCACTTCATATGGCTTACTATACATCTATTTCGAATCCTTTCCTGAGACTCAACAATTTAACTGGTGGAGGATCGCCTGATGCATCTCCTTTCCTTTTCGTTGGAAGCTCCAAATGGAAGAACTTCAGACACCGCGTAGATGAAATAAGTCGTGCGGCTGGGACGTCATCTGCATGATATTAATGACAATTGGTTCTGTCATTAGCCTACCCTGAAGTTAACTATCATTCAGGATGGGTTACTGTTTATCACAAAGTGAAGGAACCTATAATGAAACTACCCTTTTGTTGACTCAGTTGTAACAAGTATCCAGCTTCTGAGACAGATACGGGGTAAATATATATAGTATGCTGCTGTACAACACATGTAATCATAGTTCTAGCAATGCATTTTGAAGCCCCTGAATCTGGTCTCTTGCCTCTCTAGCCATGATACGAGCAATGTTATCTTCGTCTGTAGAAGCAATATAATTCAACGTTACTTTAAGTCGCATAATCGTTTCAGAAGTGAAGGGTAGTTGAAATGGGTGAGTGTTGTAGGAATCTTGTACTTGAACGTGTATCTCGCGCAATAGTAGTGAGATAAAGTGAATGGCTGCTCGACGCAAAGGAGGGAATCTTGAATGAGTTGATGTTGGATGCGAATCCATAGTAATGAGATCTTGCTCTGCTCCCCCCCTGCTTGAAACGGGTGAGCTATTCCTTGGCACCGATTCCAATTGCAATAGATCGATCATAGCTCCAAACAAGTCTCCGAAGTATGGAAGAATCGCCAGAGCAAAAGTCTTTACGCATTCGGCAAGCAAAGAAAGCGATGATGTCCGCAGTGTAGTAGATAAATAAGGTGAACGAACAGCCTTAAACAAGGGAGGGACGACGATGTCCACTGTTTGACCATGGTTAGGGCTTGACATTATAATGTACAAAAGGAGCGCTACCGTATAATCCCAACGCGGTCCCGCATCGTCTGATAACCATGCCGAGCGCCTCACCAAGTCGTGTACGTATATCAATATCGCGTTGAGTCAAAGTAGTCTCTCCCAGGCCTTCCAGGCCATGATGGTATTCATATACGAGCCCTTTAAATACATCACTTCCAAACTTGTCAACCATAGCTGCGAGGCCCTGAATTGCATTCAAGAATATATAAGAGTCATCATCTTGGATTGATTGTAGAAAGATAGACAAGATGGAAGGTATCAGGGCATGATCTATAGCCTTTGGTTCCTTTTTCGAAGGGGTAACGAGCTGGCGAAGCAATAGCAAACCATGTGCACGAACAGGAAGAATTGGGTCTTGCAGGAGCTTCAGAGCTTTCTGATAAATTTCCTGTGCAGTTTCTTCTTCACAACTACGAAGATGACCTCTCCCCGGCATAGAAGTAGCGGCTAGCCGAGCAGTCATTACCATGCGTGCTTCCCCGGCCAGCGGCCTTATCGACGATGTCCCATCCTTAGACAGCGGCTCCAAGAGAGAAAAGATATCATTCAATACAACTTCCGTGCGTGCAGATAAATCTTCATTAGCTAAATAAGATAAATCATCTATGTTAGGCTATCCATGTCTAGTTATTATGTGCATACCTTCTAATATCGATAGCAGAAGGCTGAGCGCGATTTCAACCAATTCATCTTCTGGACCGGAGCGTTCCGAATCTGGCATGTCATCGTCGCTGTCATACTCTTCTAGCTCATCCAATTGCTCTGAAAAGAGTTGAACCGTCTTTTTAATGGAAAGTTTTGTCGATGCGCCTTTTGCAGATTCTAGAATATGTTTGATGAAGAAAAGTACGTCTCTTGATCTTTGCAGTATATGTGATGTCGATCCTTGAGATAGTTGCTTCTGCATTTGCATGATAATTTGAAGATACAGGAGAATACTATTACAATCTCCTTAGCATATGGTGGAGGTTATTGATTGTGTACGTTCTTACCGTGTGGGTTCGCTTCCGGATTTGAATCTATCATCGCGGTATTTTTCAAGAATTTTTACAAACAAGTCGGACGAAATGTCACTCCTGTCAATATTTTTCAAAAACTGAACGAAGTGAAAAGGATCGGGATATAATCCCAAAATATTTGTGTCGATCTCAAACTCTCCTCGCTCTTCTGCGTCTTTTAAAGCATCGGGTGTAAGAAGAGTCAACGCTACATACTTATCGGACCTAACAGCATAATAATAAGTATGGAACTTAGGAACTTATTTCGGCTTACTTTTCAGTTTTTTGAATTTGACCGTCTAAATCAACCTTCCAGTGATCAGTTTCATTCTGACACAATATTGACCAGAGAATCTCATCGCCGATTGTAGATGAGATAATCTTGCCCCAAGTAACCAATACGGCGCGTAATGACTCTTTAAGTACGGGGTCTGATGATTTATTCCCCTCCAAGTAATGTAGTAAAGAGTATAACTCTGGAACAATCGGCGACAGTAAATTCGTTATGAAAGTGGGAGACGGGTCGGTGTTCGAAACAAGCGCAATGATGGTTAATAAAGCCGTGGAAAGAGATAGACGAGGTAGGTTTCTCAAATCTGAGGGGATAGTTTCTTCGCGGCTCTTATTTGTTAGAAATGGTGTATGCAAAAGTCGGCACACCAGGGAAGATGCCACTTTATAACTGCTGGAGGGGTTATCTGAACTGAGAAATCTTGAAAGAGAGAATGATGCCGCTCTCTTGCATGTGAGGGACATTTCGTTGCTTAATAGAGAAATAATTTTGGGAATAATTAACGAATAATATTCCTAAGAAAAACGCCAAAGGTTAGAATCTGCACATTTTTACATTTGAAACGTACCAGTGAATCCATGCCCGCTGGGGTAGTGGTTAGAAGCCGAGCCACATGTTCGAGTTTCTCGATTGGCACATCCCCCCCAGAAGCATCCTCTTCGCCAAAAACTGCCTCACAAAGGCCTCTTACGCCATCAGGTCGCAAGAGCTGTTTGTTAAGTAATGTTACGCACGCCCTATGTACATGTAAGGGGACAGCTTGTTCTCCTGAAATAATATAACCAAGAGAAGCAATAGTCTGTGATGAAGGCAAACTAATAAGGTGAGTTCAGATAAAGGAAGAGATAAAAACGATTTGACGTACATTGCCAGTAAGCGCATTGTTAACGGACGGAATTGATGTATCGGGGAAACGCCAGGAGAAGTTAGTTGTTTGGGAAGCCAGCCGAGAGCTATAGCTGGAGATAGGATATCAGAGACATGTCGATTAAGAATATTGGTGGTGATGTAAGTTTGAGGTAAACGTGAATCAAGGCCTTCAGGAAACAACAAGGAAAAGAGTTGGTCGACCAGATAATGCAGCTTGCGGTAGTCCATTGAGCTACTTGATATATCGGTAAATTTCGAGCGTTCCGGATTTTCTGAAGATTTAAGGGGCCAAAGTTGCACAAGGCGAGCGAGAAGAGGCTGGGTACCCCATCTAAAAGTCAGAGATAGGTGTGTCCGTATCTGCGAAAGATCACGCGTTCCTATGACGGGTACCTCATTTTGGTCCAAATCACCATTATCTATCCCTAAAATGTGCTGTATCCTGCTGACAACGGAAAGCGCCTCTCTTGCGGTTATAAACTGCACGTCTTCGAGTGTATTGCATGTATACAGAGTATTGTCTTGTGGAGCTGTATGCTCAAAATATCTGGACAGACGGTTTTCTAAGACAGTCTTTAAGTCATTGATGGGGGTAGAAACCGGTGCTGAATCTAGCAAATAAGTTCCATCTAACAGAGCGGCAGCAAGTTCGGATTTTAGAGACATTGACATCGATACGGTGACCGCAAGTACAGATCAGAATGTCGGCAACTTACCAATATATATTTGACTGTGTTTAGATACAAAGGCAATAGGACTGTCTGAGTGTATATATATTTGTGTCTATTTATAGCTAAAGGCACTCCAGACTCCAGACTCCTTGCAAAGTCCAGTACTTGTTCCCACCTATCTGCAGTATACATGCCTCAACACTGTTAGTTTTGTTCCGTCTGTGTTCCATAATTATCTGAAGTTCAGTTAGCCCAGTATATAGCGGTGGTACACGTACCATTGATTAAGAACCCTGGTCTTCGAGTACCTCGCCCTGTGTGTATCACTAATACTAGATAACGTGACTATAGCTAACATCTCTGAAGGTTGAACTTCCTACGGGAATCCACCCGCTTCCAGAGTCTGTAACCGAATATGTACAGCGTGCATTCGTTTTGTTTTCACGGCTGGTATTTAGCTCACACGTACTGCAGTTTGTCTACCCGTTCACGCTTGAACCACACATAATCACGTTGGAATCGACCCGCCGCTCTACGATATCTTCACACGCCGCTCGTCGAGAGGCATACCTCCGCCTTAGAGAGGAAGAAAAACAGCGCCGTGAGCGAGATGCACTAAAGAGAATCGCACCGGGATTTATTCCCCATGGAACACCGCTTGTGCCTACGAAACCTACTGCACCTGATACTTTTCATGCTGAAGGACATACATCCAATATATCACAGCGTGCAAATGATCATGTAATATCAAGATCAGTCATGGACGATCTTGTGGATCAGCTTGCAGCTATGAACTCCCAATAGGCATACGTAAACTTAAACTTGTTTCATTAATCAATGCTGTATCTCTGTTTGTTACTTCAATGAAGTCTGAAGTTCTCATATCTTTGCTATCATTACTACTACTCAAAACATCGTGAATTATCGCTAAAACATATATTGGAAACATTATCAGATTCAGGCTGCAGTTGCAGGAATGCCCCCTGAAACCGACAGGTTATTAACACCTTCAGCCACTTCTTCAATGGGGCCCTCAATCAGTTTGGTAATCTAGTAGGTAAGTGTTATTGAAGTATTTAGCCTCAATATTTTTGATAAGCGCACCTTTCCGATAGCAATCGTCCGCCCTGATGTAACATAGTTATAAGTAATGAAAATTTGAGGGCGAGGAAAAAAATTCAAACCTTCATCTCGGAGAGTGAACCTGCCTAATTGAGGGTAGTCAGAAAATCGCTCAACACAAACTGGCTGTGCAGTCTCGACCAGTGCAACTATCTTTTGCCCTGTTTATGCGGCGATCAGTATATACACATAACAAGAAAGACTCGTTCTTGCCTTTCTTTGCAAACTGAGGTGGCTTTTTAGACTTACGGCCAGTAGCTTTGTCAAAATAGTGCAATAATGCCTAAATGAGAATATCAGAGTTGATAAAATTGAGCAGTGTTAAATACATATACCGGAAGGGTCACTTCTTCAGCAAGTGTATGAATATGCATCACAGCGGAATAACCAGCACAAATAATATTTTTGTGTTCGAGAATAGCTAATTGAGCCTCGAACTGACGCACAGCATGAATCGGCTTCGACGGATTAGTTAAGACAAATCCTGGACTGATATCTTCATCATCCACCCCACGTAGACGGATGCGAACGTTGTCGCCGCATAGTGCACGATCGACCTCTTCCTCCAACTCGTTGTAAATCGCCGCAACTTCCACGGAGTCCTTGTTGGGCATGAGAATAAGAGCATCTCCTTTACGTAAATGACCAGATTCAATCTTTCCAACAATAATAGTACCCATATCTTTATATTTCTCAGATATAGGCATCATAAGTGGAGCACCAATTTTCCGGTCAACCATAGGCATATGGTCAACGTGTTCAAGGAAAGAAGGCCCACTAGAAAAATACTTTAGAAGGTGTGATCACAAAAAGAGACTGAAAAAGTAACCCACTCCCACCATGGACAAACGGTCTTCGAAACACGGTCTTTGAGATTGTGGCCATGAAATGCAGAGACGGGAATGAAGGTTACGTCTGTTTTGGGGTTGAATCCAGCCGCTTTCACAAAGGGTGTAAGTTTATCCTTTATTTCATCGTAACGCGCTTTATCCCAGTTGACAGTGGTATCATCCATCTTATTAATGACGATTACAACCTTTGAAACTCCAGCCGTCTTAACCAGCATGATATGCTCCCGTGTTTGACCGCCGCGTTCGAATCCAGTTTCAAATTCACCTTTACGAGCGGAAATTACAAGAATCGCAACGTCTGCTTGAGCAGCTCCCGAAATCATGGATGGAACGAACGTCTTATGACCAGGAGCATCGAGAATAGTGTAACGACGTGAATCTGTTTCGAAGTAGGCACGTCCAACTTCGACAGTTTTTCCTTTAGAGCGTTCTTGCGGAGTAGAGTCAAGTGCCCAACTCAGATACCAGGATTCGCGACCGGCTTCTTTGGCTTCTCGTTCAAATTTTTCCATAGTTCGTTTATCGACCGTTCCAGTAATATATAAGAGGTTTCCGCCCATCGTACTCTTTCCTGCGTCGACATGTCCAATGAAAACAATATTGAGATGCTCCTTTTCTATTATTTCTATTATGAAAGATAATTCCGATGTCAATTGAAAAATATGACCCACGATTGCCGTATAGATCCTCAAGTATGGACTGATCGGCAACAGCCTTAACTTCCTGAGCTATAGCACTAGTGTCTGTTTTGGCCTTTTCTGTGGTAAACGTTTTAGATGAAGAGTTTCCGGACGATGAGTGGGTTTCAGCCTTAATCGTAGTCGACGGTTTTGAAACAACAGGTTTGGCTGCCGATGTGTTTGAGGGTTCCTGAGTAGAAGGAACTGCAGGAGAAGTTGCGCTCACTGGCAGAGCAGGAGCTGGTTTTGGAACAGATTTGGAGCCTCCGATATTAAGTGATATTGTTGGAGGAGGACGGGGAGCCTCTGCCTGTTCAGGCCGCTCGATGGGGGCCGGTGGAGGAACCTGAGGCTGTTGCTGTGGAACAACAAAGCCTTTTCCTGGAACGAATTCATAAGCAGAAGCATTGAGCTTGCTCATGATTGAGGAAGGGAATGATAAGGTGGGTTGAAAGAACGAATGGTGATGATGACTTAAGTATAGATTTACTGAAAGATAAGTGAATATCTAAGCTATCGATCATTTTGCGCAATAATATTACATAATTACAACATGCTATCTGCTAATTGCTGTGCCCCTGGGCCCTTACCACACCGTCGCACTCTTCCCCGCCTCAACTCAGCTCCTGCTCGTCTTCCCAAGTTCCTCTCCCATTTACTTACTATGGCCAACCAACAACCTGACGCCTATCTCTCGGTTCTAAAGGCCTCTTATGACTATGAACCCCAGTCCGAAGATGAAATAGCCATCAAAGAGAACGAGTTACTCTTCCTCCTCGAAAGAGTAGATCAAGAGTCTGTTTCCCGCATTTCTTCTCCTCGTAGCACTCATTCTTACTATCTTTCAGCTGGTGGAAAGTAAAACTTAAGCCAGCTTCTCAGGAAGCGGACAGTCTGACTGGCTTAGTGCCTGCAGCATACGTCGAGCAGGTCTGTTCTATCCACTAGCTCTGGTTCGCTTCTTACATTCCGGCCACCGTCACAGGCAGGACATACATCTCTCGTGAAGGTCCTCTATGACTACGAGGCAGCTTCTTCTGGTGAACTCACTGTTAAGGAAGATGATGTACTTCTCGTATTCGAGACTGACCAAGATTGGTTGCTTGTCCAAAGTCGAGATCAGGATAAGGCTGGATATGTTCCTGGAAATTATGTTGAGGCTATGGACGATGTATCCTATACCCCAGCTCCTCCTACTCGCATCGTTGCTCCTGATACGGTGAGCGTTCTTTCTATTTGTTCATTCCTTCTCTTACGCGATATTGCAGCCGTCTCGACCCTTGAGCACCTATATCGATCCGGAAGAACGTGTTGCGTCAACGAAGGTTACAGCGGATGACATTAGGACTTGGTCTGTGGCAGAGATTGACAAGAAGGGGAAGAAGAAGAAAGGGACGTTGGGGGTTGGGAATGGCGCTGTCTTCTTTGCCAGCGAGGCAGATAAGGTCCCTTCCTTGACCAGTTTTTGTATTCAATCACGTCTCATTCATTATTATCGTTCAGAATCCCGTACAGAAGTGGCAAACCTCTGATATTACAGACATCTCTAGTGAGAAAGCTAAACACATCCGCATCGAAATTGCAGGCCCTTCTCCTACGATACTTCAATTCCACGTCGGCTCTAAAGAAAACACCGACGAAATACTGGGAAAGCTCAATTCATCTCGGTCTTTATCTTCTGAGTCACCCGCCACAGTGCTTACAGCTTCTCCGACTGTGCGCTCGATTCCTCCCACCCTCTCGTCATCTCCGAAGAAAGCATCTGTACACTTCTCTCCTGCTTCTCCCGTTATCATTCCTCCTCGAGAAGAAAGCGAAGACAGCGAAGATGGAGAAGAAAAAGAAGACCCTGGGAACTCGGAGTCTCAATCCGCTGTTGCACTGTACGACTTCTCTGCAGTGGGAGAGGATGAGTTGTCCGTGGTGGAAGGTGAAAAATTAATTGTTCTCGAGAAAGATGGGGACGAATGGTGGAAATGTCAAAATATCAACGGTTCTGAAGGTGTTGTACCTGCCTCTTACCTTGAGGTTGGTGTGCTATTGTTATCACATGTATTGGTGATTTTATATTCTTTTTAGCTTGCCGTTTTATCTTCCTCATCTCAAAATTCGTCAAGACCTTCCCCTCTTCCAGACGAGGATGACCGGGCTGCTCGAGATACCGAGAAGGAAGCAGAAAGGTTGCGTATTGAAGAGCAACATCGTAAGGAAGAGCTTGAGCTTGCTGAAAAGTCACGCAAGAAGGCAGAAACGGATAGAAGAGCAAAGGATGCAGCTGCGGCAGCAGAAGCCGAGAGAAACAGACGGAAGGCAGCTGCTAAACGGACATCTTCACCACCAGCAAGGTACGGTATTTCTTTACAAGTCCCTGACTTATTGCTGATATTATCAGTCTTCCTCCTACTTCACCTAAAAGCAACTCATCCCGGCTTTCAGTTGAAAATTCGCGTACGTTAAAGTTGAATAGTTCGTCGTACGGTGACCTAATGTATTTCTACAGGTCCTTCTCCAGATAAAACGCGTATATGGCATGACAGAAGTGGCCAATTTCGTGTCGAGGCAGCATTTTTGGGGTTTTCCAATGGGAAAGTCAGGCTTCACAAAGTAAATGGTGTTGTCGTCGAAGTTCCATCTGAGAAAATGTCCGTTGAAGATATGCGATATATTGAGAAGGCGATGAATAAGAAACGGTCGTCGGCTGTGCCTACGAGACGTGTATCTGATGACGATGTTCCTCTCGCCATTGTACATCCTGGCGTGTCTATTTCTTCTCCCAAAGCCAATGTTCCACCTGTAAAGAAAACACCGAAAATTGACTGGTTCGATTTCTTCCTATCGGCTGGCTGTGACCTGGATGATTGCACACGTTATGCAGCATCGTTTGAGCGTGATAAGATTGATGAAACCATCCTTCTCGATATCACGGAGTCGACAATGCGCTCATTAGGTCTCAGAGAAGGAGACATCATCAGAGTCAGGAAAGCGATTGAAAAAAGAAACCCAAACGACAATTTGCAGAAGCCTAGTCTTCGTGCCGAGGAACAAATACGCCGGGACAAGGAACTGGCCGAGAAACTACAGGCCCAGGAAATTGATGGTACTGTTACAACAAGCAATTCTAAAACTACTGCACCGCCAAACCTCTTCGCAGGACCCGGCGGAGTTCTTAAAAACCCAAGGCGTGGCCGACCTCAGCCAAGTAAATCACTTCCTCCATCGAATGTTGACCTGAAAGCGATCGCCACAGCTTCAGATCAAATCCAAAGAACAAGTTCTCCTCAAATAACAAGTCCAGCCATACCACGTCCTCCTTCAGCATCCATACCTCCTCCTCGTTCGAGCTCCGCGGCACCAATGTCCAACAGTACCAGTGGGTTTGAAGATGATGCATGGACGAATCGCCCAAGCTCTGTTAAACCTGTGGCCAGCACTCCTCGCACGCCTTCAGCACCACCTGTGACAACTGGAAGTTCGGTCATTACCAATACCACAGCGTCAAATACACCCTCACTCCCGCTAGAAACTCCAGCTACCGATTTAGTTACTTCGCAGTCCACCCCGACTTCCACCTCATTGGCGAAAACTACAGAGTCCGATGTCTTCGACCAACTTGCTCGTCTTAGTGAACTAAGGAAAGCTTCTACTCCATTAAGCACTCAACGTGCCTCAACAGCCTCTCCCACTGTTATTACACCTCCGGCTGGAGGGATGGGAATAGGATCATCTCCCATCCCAATGGGACAAATAAATACGCTGCCCACTGGGATTGTTCCCCAACCTTCGCCGCAGCCTATTCAGCAGTCATATAATGGACCTCGCGGACCGTTTGCACCCGTTCCTGCAAATCAAGGATTGCTTCAGCCACTGATTCCTACTCAGACCGGCTTTAACAGTTTCGTTCCTACCAGGTCAAATAATGCCGTTTCTCCTTTCCAATCGCAATTATCTGTTGCTCCTTCCTTCTTAACATCGCAACCTACAGGCGTTCCTTCCTCCCGACCACTGCTTTCTCAACCAACCGGTTTTCCATCTAGTCAACCACTTATGTCACAGCCTACTGGTCTAGGTATAGGAGCTTTTAACTCGTTTCAACATCCTGGAAATAACTTTTCGCAAGTTCAGAGCCGTGCGTATACATGTATTTTTGCTTGTTTTTAAAACAGGTTATCTGACGCGATGGCTTCCAGATACGACTGGTTTTAACCCTGCGATGAATCAGTCACCTTTCGGCGCTGGATCCTTTTCTGCCACATCTGGTCCTCCACTACCGTCTACAAATTTGAGCAGTGCGAATCCTGCAAATGTTTTTGCACAGATGAAATCAGGGACATTTGCAATGGAAAATGATGCTTCCACATCTCAGCCTTCTGGTATTACAATATTTATCTCATTCTGTGTACCTACTAATTTAATACTAGACAAATATGACGCCTTACGCCCTAACAGTGAGCATGCATTCACCTTTTTGCAAGTAACGAATTAAATTAATCTACATTATGCACAGCACTAGCACCGCAAATGACAGGCTGGAATCAGCCATACAATTACGCCGGATACCAACATTAAACTTTTCGTCCTCATTAATTTGCATTATCCCGGGATAACCATACAATGTTAAGTATAATACAAATGCTCGAAGTTATGAAATCAGGAGGGAGGAATATCTATTATACCTTGCACATATCCTACACGCAGGAAGTATGTTCTCAGTGGCTGTCGTACTTCCGGAGGCGTGTCTCGTGATAGCAAATCAGTAGCTAAAGGATAAATTGCGGGAAGATATCTCGCGAACTTCAATAAAAGTCTTAAGTAAAAATGTATGATAAGTTGTTTATGAATGAACACTTACAGCTTTATCATCAAACCGACAGAAGCCATCAAGGATCTCTGCCACAACAGGTGTCCATGCAGCAATGTTTTTAGCCTGTGTATCGGCGCGAAGCTTGTTGTAGTCGGATAAAACTCCAAGACCCAAGCTAATCAAAATATTGTTTAAGAATTTATGGCTGCCACATTGAAGTTAGAAACATACGGTAATAATCTATCGGCAATCTGGGGGCGTGCCAATTGATGTTCAGGCCTGTTATCGTAGTACATCTGAAGAAGGACATGCACTAAAGTGGATGCACTACTAGATTCTTGTTTTAACAGGTTTGGAAGGTGTTTCATAAAACCTATGCTTTGTGGTTACGAGCAGAAAGCGAAACAGAATATTTATTCTGCTTACCAACTTTCCATAAACCTGTCCGTAGATCCTTATCCTCGTTGAACATCCGTGCAAATTGATAGCTGTGGTCTAGAACACCCATTAATCTCAACAGTTGATCGGGCGGAATCGTGCCATAAACATCGTTATTCCGGAGGAGATCATTTGTTGTCTCAATCAAGAGAAGCTGGAGAACACACTTAACAATGATCTGCTTGAAGATTCTTCGCCTCTCGCTAAGGGACGGTTTGGTGTCAACTTTAGCTTGCTCACTGCTAGGAGAAAGCGGTGCCGGGAGTATGGCCAAACCATTATTTTCTACAGAGACTCAGTTCCCATACATCATCTTTAACATGCAAGTGTACACACCGGACATTTCACTTGCATCCGATGGATTGCCGTCGATCTCTACACGTAAATTTTCGTCAAAAAGCTGGTGAGGCGTTGTTGTCCTAAATAGCCTAACAAAGGTCGTAGTCACGCGCTCCCAGCGAGGTTTCGAGAGTTTCGCCACGTTATTCTCCAGAAGTTGTTGGAGACATGAGGTTCCAATTCGTGCAAGTGTATCATTTTCTAGAAACATGTCTCAGCTAGTATTAGAAACCTAAAAGACACCGAATCACCTTGACATATGCAAACGCACAACAGGTCTAACAAGCCATCCAAAAATCGTTCCAGAATATCAAAGTAAAATGTATATAGACCGATGAGATCACGGAGGGCTTGTATCATTGTGGTGGACAGCCAAACACTCATATCTTCTTGTGTGCTGAATCGCGAAACGTCTTGACTGGATTTCAAAACTGCAAAGATGGGGAAGAGCAATTCCTGGCAAACCGTATCCCAGAACTCCACAGGATACGAACGACCATATATCTTTAGTGTACTGAATAGAGAATCGAGAGCTCTACGACACAGTGAGTAGCCTAAAGATGTCAAATTAAATTCACTCACAGCCGTCGTACTTCTAGATCTTCACCATTCATGATGATATCGTAAAAACCAAACAAAACAGGGAACCAATATTTGATCATAATGTCATCACCTATGTCGCTTCGTGCACTACGTGCCTGCTCGATAAACCCACATTCAGGACATTCGAGCATGACAGGAATAACGCCACGCAACATCGCAATCGCCAGTAGGCTGATCTTCTGAAATTTGCTTACTTTGCAAAATTCCGTAATGCATACAGTAAGGTCAGCGAAGGCACCATGTCGGACAATTTCTGGGAAGTGTTCCTTATTCAGCTTTGTGACAACTTCAAATGCTGAATTGGCTATCCGTTCTAGAGAACCAACGGTAAACAGTAGATCCACACATTCGTTCAATATAGTATTTTACCTGTCAATACCCTCGAGGCCGCAGAGAATACCCCAAACATAGTTCGCCATCCGGAACGCATGTTCTGTACACGAGCTTGAATCATTTGCTGAAGACACTGTAAGACCTAAAATCCTACGGTTTTAGTTACAGCACCTCATGGCAGAGAAAATTAATTACCATATCACGAATATCTGGATTCTGATTATGAATCATGGCATATTCAAATGGCTTCAAGAAATCCTTTTGAAATTTGAAGTGAGGCAACTCCTCTTTCTCGAGGAATCGCATAGCCAGTTGGCGAAGAGAATCAAGCGCGAAAAATCCTACGTGAGGGTTGTTATGACAGCATACCTGATCACAAATGAGAATGTGAACATCTTTAAAATAAATCAAGTTACCTGATTGAAATGTTCCCCAAGAATATCCCATAAATTAGACCATTCGAGTCGGATGCGATTCATATTGTAGTATGAGATTTCAACTAGTTTCTGTAAACTGAACAGCCGGGGATGTTGAGATAGTCCAGAAGATTGAATCTCTTCCCATGAAACATCGCATAAAGCTTGAACAAAGTCAACAATGGCAGTCTTCTCAAAAATAATTTAATGACGTCTCTAGGAAATCAAAGCCTTTTGTACCCACCCCGGATAAGAAGTGACTCAACGAGAACACCATGTCAGCGGCGACAGTGATGTGCGTCGATCTACTTTCGTTTGCGAGCTCCTCAGTGGGTACTTTTCTTGGTCGGCTGTGATACGATGAGCGATCCACAACAGTAATATAATAAGACGTACCCTTTCCGGCCAGAATCTGGTACTTCGACACCATTGCTTATCAACTGCATGTGTTCCAATTGACTAACGCATGTAAGAACCTCGTGCCATGATCCCTTTAAATTGTTACCCTCGGTCACTGCAACATCGAGGAGTGTTTTGATTGCTTCCATATTCTTAATCTTCATTTCTCCCAGATTATTGAGGAACGTAAATTTTGCCAGAGTAGTGACAAACGCATTCCGCTGCAACTCAAGGTCAAAGAAGCAAACAATACGGATGGCGTTTTTAAAGCCGTCCAAACAAAGTTCTACCACGTCAAGATCATCGGTCTGCTGTAAAGGCCCTGACAATCCTGCCAGAAAAGGAATCCATGCAACCTCAAACATAGGCCGAACATGGACGAAATGTGAAGCACTAAAAAATTGGTTGCCATCTTTGGAACCCTTTCGCTGCGACCGCATCAGAGTTTTAAAGAGAGCCTAACATCATATTCAGATTATATTTCTTCTAGAATCAGTAACACACATACCTCAGTCTTAGTGGCCATTCCATTAGATTGCATGACATATGCTTCACGTTGTAAGTCTCTTCCCATACTAGCAAGGGTCCCCGCAATTCCTGGGCCTGATGAAATCGTAGCCAAGGACGATTCCACTTCATCTTTCATTCTAATTTCATTATGGACAATTTCATCAAATATTGATGAAAGTAGTTCTTCCGGAAGATCTGAGCCGTCATTGATTCCTCGATTATTCTTGATGAAGTCTTGCTTTGTCATTCGCTTCTTAATTTGAGGATTATGTGCATCGGTGTTCAGCAGAATGACAGAATATGCAAGAACATATGCAGTATCTAGGCCGGGATAAGCTCATTTTGGTCAGATGGGGTTGTCAAAAGGTACTTGCCAGCGTTAGCAAAAGGTGTTTTTGAATTTCCAGCAATGTAACGTTCCGCAAATTTGAGCATAAATCGATCAATCTTTTGGGCCTCTCCAGGTAGTCGGAAAGATTGCAGGAACACGCGCAATGCATCAACAAATGCTAGGTCTCGGAAATCTAACATGTCGACAAAAGCATGCATAATGGCAATATTTTCCTCGTCGCTTATATTATATAATCAGGCCATAACTCTTAGAACATGTTGTGTCGCTCACCCTTCTCCCAAATATTCACCAATCATGGCTTTACTTAGTCCATCCGTTGTAAGTAAGAATTTTGCTATCTCGTGGGGGGACTTGTTCGAGATAAAGCCATTTTCTACTAAGAAGGCTATACCCTAAAACAAGGTAAAAAACAAACAAATCCCAGGAAAGAGCAGAGACACGTACACGCTTAGGTTTGAAGTTGAATTTCTTTATACCTTCCAATAATGTAGTTTTCCGTTGCTTCGCACTCTCGAACCTACTGGGATCATCAGAGAGCTCAGGAGTCGGCTGCCGTAAAGTTTCTGAACTTCCTCCAGAAATAGACAGTCGCTCCAGGTTCCCTTCTGGAGTCATCGGTTCAACTCTGTCATCTCCTGCTGGAGAACGTGTAGGAGGTGCCAAATTATCATCCGAAGTTGATTTACCAGCTGCTGTGCCCCATGCAACAAGTGATCGAAGAACTGATACAAGGCACTCCAGACCTTGCATGCGCAGCTGTCCTTCAGAAAGACCAATGTTGGCTGTGTCCATAGTCCCAGGAACGGTGAGCCCTGTTGAAGAAAGTGAGGTTGTATTTCCTGGAGTCTGATTCTTCGTTGGACTAAGAGCAGGGCTCGGCGGTTCACTTCCTCTGACTTGCGCATTGGAAGCCGGAGCAGCACAAAACTTGGAAATGATATTTATAAAGCTAGAGAAAGGTTAAAGTTGGAATGGCAAAGAATACAAAACGCGCACTGTTCGTAAATATTGTCCACCGCATTACTATCGCAGTCATAATTAAGGTAGATCTCTACCAAAGCTTGGGGATCTTGACATAACCGTGATAGCATGGCTAGAATCACTGCCTTCTGTTTTAACGTTGAAGTCTTCATCTCCAAAATGGGGATAAATATTTCATGCAATAGGACCTCAATTTCTTTCTAAAATCCCATTTAGGAAGAATATCAGCTTCCTCCAGTTGTATTGCTGTTATGAGCATACCTTTAACTTCGTACGCATTCCCGATATTACACGCCAGAATATTTCGACACTGATCTCAAAAACTTGTGGGACAGGGCTGACTGCATTGCGACTCAGGCATAAACAGAGATACTGGGTGATAGCTTGTACAAAAGTAGTTGCCTCATTGGTAGAGTGGGAATAAATTATTGCAGTATGGTCCACGAAAAGAGGCATATGCGAGTTCAAAACAGTTAGGACCAGCTGGAGCGAAAGGAGTTTGGAGCGCATTGAATGCGATTTGATGTCACGTTCACTGTAATGGAATTAGTTGGGACGAAACAAGCAACTGTTCGGACAGACCTTTCAGTATTCAAAGGCTTCATTGTTAGCTTGCAGAGGGCCCTGAAGACAAGGAATGCATCTTTCACGAATAAGTCATGTAGTGTCAATTGATGCGATCCGTAGTCTGCCTCGAACATCGTATCCAAAGCATTTCTCCGTTCAATACTCTGGCTACAGAACTTATAAGATTGGCTGTGTAAATTAAAGAACAACTTACAGATTCAAAGACTGTTTCTGGTCAGCGGAAGGTTCGGAAGGAGCATTATTGTCTGTTTCATTTGTAGCTAGTGGAAGTGAGGGCATAGACGCCGAGGAAACAAGGGGTCCTAAGGTTATAGGTTCCTCACTTATATGTAAGGGAAACGATTCCTGCACTGCCGAAGACGCAGTAGGTTGACTGTTCGTTCTAGTGTCGATGTCCATACTTGATTTTGCACTCGGAACTTGTTTACAACGTGTAAATACATGATGCACCATTTGCGTTAATCCGCCTTGGGCAACCATTTGATTCACGGAATCATTGCTGAGCAAGAAGACGTTATATACGGTGCGCACGGCCTTTAGCAAAGAAGAATGGTGGACGAGAATGGTTGGCGATAATACCAACGCCAATAGAGCTTTTACGATTTGAAGGGATACAGCATCAGCCGTATTCTCCGTATGACAAGATGTGACTGTATGGGCAACTAAGTCCACCAAGGATGGCTGAGGGGCGTTTGGTTGAGGGCCTGAAATTGAGGTCCTACTACCAAGATGCGGAGAAGGGGGTGGGGAAGGGATCGCATGAGGAAGATGACTATCCGGCTCAGCGAAGAACGAGTAGGATATGAGTTTCGAGATGCAGTCAAGGCTAGCAATCATAAGTTTTTCGTTCCTAGTTTCACAAGCTAGACGAAGTGGCTCAAAAACTTCTCGAGGATGATCTATAGCTTGGTCGCTACGAATTAATTCGAGGGCACGTTGCGTACTTTCACGAATGGGGGCAGATCGTTTCGCTTCCTTAGACACCGCAATCTTTTCTAATGCGCTTGAAATCAGAACAACTGAGACGCTATGCCCCTTTGAAACAGTCATAGATCGTTTGTGAGATGAAGTGTCCGCGTCAATGCCACTTGAAGGAAGACGAGGAATGTTTCCTTGTGTAACAGGAGGGATATCTACGGTAGATGGTTCTTGGGATAGGCTTGACTCTTTTGGATGGGAAACGGAAACAGAAATAGTGGCATCGCCGTTGTTCGTGTTCAAAGATACGCCCTCTGGTTCCTGTCCACTGAAGAACCCAGGACGCGACGCAATGTACCCAGCCAATTCGTCACTTGACCCGTTATGGACAATGCGAGAATCGGAACCATAATCTAAGTGAACGTCTCCATCCACGTCTTCAGGGTTTGTGACTGGCGCCTCGGTTAATGCTATCTCTTCCAACGCCGCGTCGTCGTTGCCATGAATTGCATCGGCTGAATTCACCGAGTATTCGACTTGATTCAGAGGAGACGAAGGTAATGGGATATCCTGCGGGTTAATTTCCGCTAGCATCCCGGCCCTTTGAGGCGGCGGACGAGAACGGTGGAACGGATGTGCGTGTATTGTAGTTGGGAGAACTAAACTGCAGACACGAGCTCTTTTGGAATTGGCCCAGAGCTAGCAGTATGACCTGAATGTCGTCGTTCCGAATGGTAATGAAGACCGGGAGGGTTCAAGCTACAGACAATGCTGAGCGCTGAGTACTTGAGGACGAGTCTGCTGAGCTGCGGCACAGCCTGATGAGTTCAAATATTCAAATACTTTAACTTACTCGTCACTATGTAAGGCACAAGTCACATGTGTCACGGACGGTCACAGCAACTACTATGAACAGCAGTTTTTTTTGGCGACCACATGCTTATAGCTTTTGTAATCGAAAATACATGCTGTTTATTATTTAACTTCATGTGGCAGGATACCATCCCTTTAGCTGCAGCGGCCGCAGTCCTTCAGCCATCCGATCCGATTCCAGATGATGCTGTTCCAGTAGAAGGCCCTAACTTCGACCATCAGGTCTCTCTCCAGCAACTTCTTGAAAGCTACGAAAAAATTGGTTTTCAAGCCACAAGTCTGGGTAGGGCTGTTGGTATCGTAAATCGTATGGTAGGTGCTACTTTTCTTCTACATGACTTGTATCCTCGTAACGAACGCCATTTGTCTCTCCAGCGAAAATGGCGCCTATCAGATGAACCTATCGCCGAAGATGAAGCAGAAGAATACCGGTCTCCCGATATTCGTTCCCAGACGCGGTGCAATATATTTCTAGGGTACACGTCGAATCTTATCTCGTCGGGGCTGCGAGAAATTATACTATATCTTGTTAAACACCGTCATGTGGCTGCAATCGTTACCACTGCGGGAGGAATCGAGGAAGATTTTATCAAATGTATGGGCAAAACGTATCTTGCCGATTTTCATTTGGATGGTGCTGAGCTTAGAAAACGGGGCATGAATCGCATCGGAAACCTAATTGTTCCAAACGATAATTACTGCAAATTTGAGGACTGGCTTACACCCATCTTAGACGCAATGCTTGCCGAACAAAAAGAAACTGGGAATGTTTGGAGCCCTAGTTCATTTATCTGTAGACTTGGAAAGGAAATCAACAACGAAGAATCTGTGTATTACTGGGCATACAAAGTAAATATTTCTCATTATCGCGTTCATTTCTTAACCTTAAAATCAAATAGAACGATATACCAGTGTTCTGTCCTGCATTAACAGACGGATCTATCGGAGACATGATTTATTTTCATTCGTTTCGTTCTCCGGGTTTAGTACTGGATATTGTTCAAGACATACGTGCTCTCAATGAGCTTTCGCGCAAATCGCGAAAAGCTGGGATGATAATCCTCGGTGGAGGAGTCTGTAAGCATCAAATTGCAAATGCTATGCTCATTGTAAGTCCTCGCTTGTGAATGTCGTCGAAATGGACCTCTTACTTATTTTCTTTTTCTAGCGAAACGGTGCTGATTATTCGGTGTACATCGTAAGTAATGCAGAATTCCTTGGCGTATAATTCTAACTATTTCTCCTGTACAGAATACTGGTCAAGAATTCGATGGCTCTGACTCAGGAGCCAGACCTGATGAAGCGGTGTCATGGGGAAAAATTCGTGCAGGAGCAGAGGCCGTAAAAGTATCCCTCTTCAACTGATAGATGGTTATATCAGCTGATTATTTTGCAGGTATTTGCCGATGCAACTTTAGTCTTTCCAATGCTCGTAGCGGCAACGTTTGCGCAGGGCTCGACGTCGTAAATGCAAACTATAAATAATTATTCGGAATTACAGCAGACTCTCAAACGGGTGATTTATGTGAAAGCTGTTTAAAAACCTCTGTTCTGTGCGATAAGTACTGTAATCTCTTACATCATTCAGAGTTCGCTTATGACCGAACATGGTAAGCATGGACATCTCGTAGTGGCGGTTAAACTGTGACTGACCTTGCATTTCCACAGACCAAAGTATTAAATCATCTCTTAATAACTGAAGTATTGTCAAAGAGTCCCTCATGGTTTGGTCCATGACAAATTCGCTTCCTTCTATCGACATGATAGCGTCGTCAAACGCACTTTTTGCAAGATGGCAAGCTCTTTCTGGACTCTTGCGTACATCTAACCATTGTCAAATGTTATAGTCGTTGTAAAATAATTGGTTTCTTCACTGACCATGATAAAAGACCGAGAAGTTGAGTGCTAAACCGAGTCGCGTTGGATGAAGTGGCTCTAGAGTAGAGAGAGCGTGCTTGTAAGCCAGCTTGTAAGCACTTAGTGACAAATCTGCATAACGATCGCGGTCTTTCTTGTGTGCAAACTCTGCTAAGTAGCGATAATAATCTCCCTTCCTATTGAAGGTTGCCCCGTTCAATTTGGTGCGCACTGAGATGTATTGGCACTGACATTTTAGAGTAAAATACAGCTTCTTCTCCTGGCCTGGCGGCCGGTAGCAATTGTCTATCCAACAAGAAAACAATGTCTTTGCAGACATCGGTTAGCTCCTTCTCGACTCGGTCCCTTTGGCGTCGAATAAGAGATAGTTGTCTACTACTGCTTGTCGAAGACCGAGCAATTTGTAGTTTTTCTACGCTGTCGATAACCCTCCATCCGTTGCGCAGGTCATTAGTAATGTTTTTGTATGCAATGGACAGTAGGCTGCGTTCGTCAATCGTCAATTGGGCATTGAAATTGCTAATAACAATTTTAATTTGTTCTACGACATCTTTTTGGGGCTGAGTATCAAGGATACCGCGAGCTGAATTTAGACCTACCATGATAACGTTCTGCTTCCCCAGCCAAATCGGCAAGAAACAGACATTGAGCCCGATTTGGAGTAGACTGAAACTAAAGCAATTTACTGTAAGTCATGATCCCAGAGACTATTAGCAGAACTTAACGGGCGCCATTGAAATCAGTTTAAGCTATCGTCTCAAACAACTTCCAAACCTTTCTTTTCTACCTGCCTGGGCAGGGGGTATCGTGTACTACACGCAGCGACGGAAACTCATGTTCAAGGTTGAATGCATACTGCGCAAGGTCAAGAACGCAAGAACGTGGCACATATTCAACGTGCAGTGCAGGTCAGGTAAAACTTGGCCACGAGTACCTTATGGATCATTAAACACACAAGGGTATAGGGTTATGAAATACCCCAGCACATAGGATTGACATAGGTACATTTGCCACGTCTAAACACAAATATAAACATTTAATGAGATAAAATACAGCATCTATTGTCCCTCCCGGAAGAATTGTGTAATTACTTGAGCAAATATCGAGATGGCCTTCTTCATAAGGTGATACTGAAGTGAAAGCTGAGTTTTCTGTAAGGGGAAACGTAGATATACCATACCTCCACATTGCTAAAGCTGATTCTAAAGTGGCCAGGGCCTTCAGCGTCATCTGAAGATGGCATTGCAGCGAACAAGGACCCTGATCACGCTTCAGTTAGAGAAACATGCGGATTAATCAATGACGTACCAGGGCCAAATAACACGCCTGCTTCAGCCAATGCAACCCATAGTTTAGTTTCCAATGATTTATAGCCATGTGACTTGAAGAGAGGGTGGTTGTCGAAATGTAGTTTCAACTAGGAAAACGCTGTGAAGCAGTCAGGAATTGAAAATATACACTTACCCATAAAAACATGCCAGACGTTGGTGGTACGAAAGAGAACATCGTCGTTGTATGGCCATCACTGCAATATTTTTCGTTGCGAATATTACGGCCTTTCTCTTGCGCAACAAACGCGTCGCAACCTTCCCAAGCTCCGGCAGTTACAAAGATTTGCCTCAGTTCGAACTCCTCGGAAAGACAGTCAATGAAGAAATCCCGCCTCGCTTTGTATTGCGCTTGAAGACCTGAAAACGGAGGAAGTGTCACTCTCATGAGTATACTCGCTTGAAAGAGACCTTCCTTTCAGCCACTGAACATATCCACTGTATTGCCATTTTAACAACAAGGAAACCACTAGTGACTAGTGTATGATCAACTACAATTAAGTGGTAAGTTAATTGCCACATGATAAAGGACTTACTTGTCCAAACCCTGAAGGCCCCTGAGTCGTAGTTTCACTTTGACGCTCCAGCCTTTCAGCAAATAAGGGGTTACATGTAAACCATCCCATGCGGCACCCTGGAGCAATGGTCTATGGTCATGACCATGAGAACGTAGAAAAAGCTGACAATGGCAATTTAACCTTCGAAAAGCTGTCAAGCCGGATAACGCGTCCTTCATAGTCAATTCTGTCCTAAGGGTCAATTTGAGGAGGACGAAAAAAATGGAGCCGAACTTGAGATAGCTAGGTGCTAACTTCGACAAGAAATATTCATCCCCATCTTCTGGGACCTGTTCTGATTTGCGCTGATGAGGGGGATATATTTTCCTTCCTGAAGGAAGTAATATGGATCGTCTTCCACAATAATGACATCTAGAAACACGTATAAAATCCGAGAGAGAATGGAATCACCATATTTCTCACCAAATTCTACACATATATCGTAAATTTCTTTTTTTCTTTGCAGCTCCATGGTCTAAAAACAAGAGCTTCAAAAATATTTACGAGTATATCTCCTTCAGAACATACAGTACCGGTAGGATTCTGGCCAACGGGAACTGTATACATGACATGAGGCCTACAAAAAGTTTACCATGTTAAAGCGGATGAAACTAGGTTTTAAACTCACCGAGGCATTCCACAAGACTGTTCGTCCCAGTTACGCAGCACTTTGCGCAGTACATCACTTCTCATCCCTTGACCATCCATCGCTATCGGAACAGGCTTCACGCCGTAGGGAACCATCGTAGCCATAGCGGAAGGGTAAGTCCATTCACTTGCTAAAACACCTTGGCCAGGATTACACAGTGTCATAACAACTTTAAACCAGCCATCAGTGTTTCCAGTGTGAAGCAATGTTGTGAAATTGGCATATGCAGGCTGATATATTTTACTGGTCAGCTCTTTTAACGTCGTTTGTAGCTGAGGTAAACCAGATGCCATTCCATATTGCAGGGATGTCGCCAAATTTATGTCAGTAGGGTGCTCAGGATATTTAGGAATCTTGAACTCTGTTGTGTTTGGTTTTCCCCTTTCAAACAAGCTCCAGAGCCATGCAATTGGTCCCTTCGAGTCATTCCAAGTTCCAGAGGAACCCAGGGAGTAAGTGTCTGGGAGTAAAACTTCTGCATTGACAGATTCGAACGGGAAGTAGTCAGGACTAGGTAAACCTAGATGATCGGCATTGCACATTTTTGAATACTATACTAGTGCTGAAATAAGGAGGGTCGTACCTCCTGCAAGACTTATAATGCCTTCCTTGCCAAAGTATTTCTGAAGCCCTTTGAGAGGCGACGTTGTTCTGGCCTTGGAAGTATCTGACAGGTGATGTCCAAGGTTAATAGCGTCAGGGAGTTTTGCAACAGACATCGTAGGTAGTGCACTTAGTAAGTAGGAAGTCAAGCTTATCAAGGCAGTGTAAAAAATGCACAGGACACGCAAAGTGTTTATATCTACTGAGTAGTGTAAAGTCCAGTCAGCAAAAACATACCTGAAGAGATAAGGATTCCGGCAACAATACGTGCACGTCGTGTGGCCCTTATCAGTCGCCATAAATGGGGTGGGATTCACGCGGCGTCAGGTACGTGTGAACACCATTGGGTAATATCTATGAGTTGAGAATGTGGATGAGGAAAGATGAGAGAGGGGGAATGTCGCTGAGGGCGAAGCGCGACGCGTCTCGGATCCAACGCGTCCGAGCCGACACGATTTCATTGCAAGTCAACTTTCGCGGGTCGGAGTGTTTGCTTCATACAAGTGGTCTATGGCGCAATCCAAAATTATTTCGCACGCTTGTAAGCGTTTAAATTAGTTGCTGTTAGCCAGATATAAGTATGCTTGGCAGTTTATCAAAGCCACTGATAATAATGTTCTATGCCCATTGGTTGATTAATGTTTGGCATGCTCTATGCTGGTACCAAGATATGTACGTACTTGTAGATAAGTAATACATAGAGCTGACGTTCAACGCTCAAACAAATCGACTTGAAGCGGCGAGCGCTGGCAGCTGAGCGCTGACTATTTAGGGCAGGTCATTTAGCCACATATGCAAACCATCGCATCCCCTTTTTCTGGCAACCAGTGCCACCCGTTCACGGACTCAAACCCTCAATTTGAGGCGGTAGAGTTGTTCAGTAGTTAGCAGGTAGCGGGAGAAGAGGTAAGTACATTGCATTTCTACTCAGCTTCGAAAGCTTATACTATACAATGGTCACCAGATTTGAAGCAGTAGTTTTGAGTATGGCATTTCAGTTCTCAAGGAAAGGTTGTTTCAAGTGCGGCAATCGTATGTTATTGTAGTTTGCGCCCATTTCCGTTGCTGATTTTGTAACTTTCAATAGTCGGGCATATTGCCGAGAATTGTTCCTCTGAGCAGCGTCTTTGCTACAATTGTCGACAGCCAGGCCACGAGTCATCTGCATGCCCTTCTCCTCGAACCGTAGCATCTAAGCAGTGTTATTCTTGCGGTGGTGTTGGTCATATCCAAGGTACTATTCTTTGTTCTCAACGTGCCCAGTTGGCAGTTGATGTTGTTCTGTGCCAGCGGAGTGCCCCAGTCTGAGGGTCCAGCATGGTGGAAATCAGAAGTGTTATGTAAGAGCGTTAGTGAATAAACGCTGGTTGAATCCTCAATTGTCGCGTAGAACTGTGGCCGATTTGGACATATAGCCCGTACTTGCCCCAACGCCGCAGGAGCAGCTGTCGCGGGTCCCAGTTTTGCTTCTCGTGCCCCTCCCCCTGGTAGAGCCTTGAATACTTCAACGTTGCCGCCAGTGAAGTGTTATCGATGCGGTGGTCCGAATCACTTAGCAAGGTGCGGTTATAATGAATGGTTGGATTTTCTATTCTTATAATTTTGTTGTGGTCAGGGATTGTCTGGCTGCTGCTGGAACTACTGTAAGTGATCTCCCTACAGGCCCCTCTGCCGGAAATCCCAACAAGAACAAAACTTGTTATAAATGTCAGCAAGAGGGTCATGTGAGAGCATAATTCTGGGTTATTTATACATCATAATTGACTGCTATGTAGATCGCTAGAGATTGCCCCGAAAACGCCGAGTTTGCCACTTAATGGATAGGTCTAGTATGTTATTGTACGTTATTACCTACGAGTGTTGTGACTGTTTTCGTTTTGAAGGATGTAATGAAAGTGACTTAAATAGGGAGTTGTGTATACGCTGTAAAGAGCATTTAGACTACTATTACAGGTATCGGCATTTTGGTGCACTTGTAACAAGTTATTGTGATTATGTGCTCTGTCAAAAATTGAGTTGGTGTTTATAACTAATTTCGTAGCATAACACAAGTGTAAATATTATAAGTATAACTTAACTAGTATCATGATACTTATACTTCATGGTTGACTTTGTTGAGCTCTATTTTCTGAATGCCTATATGGTAATACCTGAAGCTAAGAGTACATGCTGAAAACTTTTTCACATTTGGGGCCTCATCACCCTCCTTGTCTTAATTGCAGTGTTGACCGATGCCGACAGTTTTTTGGCCTCTCAGGATCACTGTTTGAACCTCAAACACATCGATACCAAGAGCGCAAAGTTCTTCCGTGAGTTCTTCCTAGCTGCCTATACAATGTGTGCCAACTGGTAAATCCATCGCAGTTATGGAGCACAGGAATTATACAAAGTTGTAGCAGATGTACACTCATATCCGAAGTTCATTCCCTATTGTATTGGTTCACGGATTATTACCACCCTGGAGAAGATCAGTCTGCAAGGAACAGTGGTTATGGATGCAGAACTGACCATAGGCTTTCTTTCCTTCAAGGAAAGCTATGTGAGCAGAGTTACATGTATTCTGTCTGAATCTGTCGAGGTGTGTACTTGTTTCCTCCCAATAGTCTAGTCTCTTACCCCGATTCAGGCGGTTGGGTCTTCGTCAACACCCCTTTTTAAAACTCTTTCCACTATATGGCGCTTCCAACCCATTGTAACCAATGGTGCTATTCCAGCAGAGTTGGTGGATAACAAATGCCCTGGCACACATCAAAGTAATTCCACTGTGGTGACTCTTGGTCTAGAGTATGCTCCCACCAATCTGTTACATGCCAGCATTTCATCTTCCTTCTTTGAGCAAGTCTCGAAGCTGATGGTAAATGCATTTGAGGAATGATGCCTACAATTGTATGGATCCAAGCAATCATAAAATATTTAGGTCTTTCTACATAAAATACTGAGTTTGTGTTGGATGATTGTAAAAGACCCATATTATAAATGCTGGCCCATTGTGACTAACTTTGTCTAAGTGAACATTTCTGCTGGAGTATCAAGTACTTATAGTGAAGACCAGAAGTAAAATAATTGGGGGAGCTTGCTGCCCCTACTGTCATTGATCAACAACATCCCTTGCCCTCCCCCACTATGACACATCACATGACTGGCCCATCGGGTCAAGCATAACCATAAGGCCAGTGTTATAGTACAGGACCCCTGAAATTCCCCTATGAGGTCCCATCCCAGTCCGCACATTTTGGGGCAAAATTTGACCAATGTGTCAGGACAGTCCGCATATAACTGGCCAATTTTTGACATGGAGGTATGATGAGAAGTCTGCATATGGACAGTGGCTGGGAGGAGGTGCTGTGCCCTGTCTGCATACCGTGACTAAGGTGGTGAGATGGCGCTGAAGGCACCGCCGCCCCAAACATATCCATTGATGAGACTAAGATTTGAGTGACATAACCTTGTTCCTTGCTGTGAGGGCGCATTAAGGCACATCATGCATGATATTGAGGTTCCTGTCTGATGTTTTGAATTTTGACATCCTAGTAAATATATGAGCCGCCCATCAGCATTTACAAGCATCAACAGATATACGCACAAATGAATCACAGGAGAAATGATTTCAGGAGGAAAAGAGTCTATCAGCCGAGGAGAGCCCAACTCTGAATGCTACATCACGTCATCAACTCCTGAGGGAAATGAATGTGGTTATGAAAGACATGCAAGAAAAGGGAATTTCTTCTACCATTGGCCATGTGCTTCGATGGCAACCAGGACAAACTCTGGGAGTTAATACTACAGAAACAGGAAATGCAACAAACACTGCCAAAGCAGCCAAAAAATGAGCCAAAGCTGTATGTACTAAGTATACAAAATTAGTAAAAGCTATAATCGATATCTAATGATATTCACTTAGCTTGTAACAATATGGAAGAATGCTTTCTTGCAGTACTTTCCGCACACCCACCTATACACGTGTACTCCATGTGTAGTACACATTTCCATGTGAAGTCCACATGGAATCCACATATCTGGAAAAAAGTACACATTTTTCATGTGTAATTCACATGGAACCATGTGGAGTACACATGGATTCCACCTTTCTTATAACTTGATGAAAATAACAGTTGAAAGGTGTACTTAAGATGTACTTCATGTGTACTTTTATATTGTTTCTTGCTATTCCCACCCTTCACATGTGTCATTCCCCTCTGTTCCCACCCTCCATGTATATCATTTCCTGCCATTCTCAAAGTTATTGCAGTTGTCACACTTGTTACATGTTATAACTGTCACAAGTTATCACACTTGTCACAGTGTCATGCTTGTCCCTCATGTTACAGTCATCCCACTATGTTACACTTGGTGCACAGTATCATGCTTGATGCACAGTGTCACGCTTAATGCACGGTGTCACACTTGATGCACAGTGTCATGCTTGATGCATGGTGTCACGCTTGATGCATGGTGTCATGCTTGATGCATGGTGTCACGCTTGATGCATGGTGTCACGCTTGATGCATGGTGTCACGCTTGATGCATGGTGTCACACTTGATGCATGGTGTCACGCTTGATGCACTGTGTCACGCTTAACGCCGGTGTCACGCTTGATGCACAGTGTCACACTTGATGCACAGTGCCACACTTGATGCACAGTGCCACACTTGACACATGGTGTCACACTTGACACACATACTTGTCACACTCAACACATGGTGTCACACTTGTCACACACCTGTCACACTCAATACATAGTGTCAATACAGTGTTACACTCAATGCACACTTGTCACACTTAACACATACTTGTCATACTCAATACACATTTGTCACACATAATGCACAGTGTCACACATGTCCTGTCATGTCACAGTCATCCCACCATGTTGCAGTTGTCACAGTGTGTGACAACTGTGACATGGTGAGACAAGTGTGACAATGTGATGACTGTGGGAAAAGTGTCATAACTACAAGTGTGACATTGTGACAATCCTTTGTGTCATTATGCTAAAACATTCATTTTTGTTGTGGTAGTAGTGAGTAAGTGTATTATAAGTAACTACAATGTGTTGTGTACAAGTGTAACTAGTACATGTGTATTCCTTGTGAACTTCACTTTGCAATTCCATGTGGAATTTTGATATTTCACCTCTACATGTGCACTACATGTGTACTTCATGTGTACAAAATTTGCAAATTTGAATGGAAATTTGCTGATTTGAATATATTTGAGGTGGAGTGTAGTACATATGAAGTACATGTGAAGTACACATGTACAGGTGGAATTCACATGTATTCCATGTGTAACAGGGGGCAAGCGTAAAGTGCTCCTTTCTTGAAATACAGACTTCCTGCAGAACTCTGCCTCGCACTGTCAGGCATGATTTTTGATTATATATAATGCATGCAAATGCACTGTATACCACAATTAAAGAAATTGCACTGTCATGTCACATGACTGAATACTTCACACCATCACATGATACAATACACTACTAATCAAATATACCCAATACCATACATGAACAAACCAATACCTTACATGAACAAATAACTTTAAATCACCATTAAACATCATACACATATCAATAATTAATCGCTTGCACAAACAATGCACTAACAAAGGATAATATGACACTCTTTCATTGTGTAATTCATCCATTGTATGAAGACAATAAGAGACTATTTATATACAACTCTATTGTTTTCAATCCTATTGTTCATAATAAATGAACTGCATTGTACTATTCACCTATTGTTGAAGACAATGAGAAAACTATTTATATACAACTCCATTGTTTTCAATGCTATTGTTCATAACTAATGAACTACATTGTGCAATTTACCCATTGTCTGAGGACAATGCAAAAACTATTTATATATGACACTATTGTTCACTACTCCATTGTTATAAAAATGGATTCCTATTGTTCTTGCCCAGAACAATGTAGCTCTTTATTTAGAACAATGTACTTCATTACACATTGTTCTAACATAAGCTATTGTTCTCTGCTGACTAACCCTCAAATACCATTGTCCTGTACAGCCTCAGATCTAAAATCTACACTTGCACACTACTCATTTTGGAGAACAATGTAGGATGGTAGAGTGGGAATTGGATTACTAAGCAGGTTGGGAAAAGGTATATAAGGAGGACAGTTTGGCAGTAGATAGATAGCTACCCACCCCCCAGTAGTCTCACCCATTTGTCATTAGTCATCAGTTATTAGTACAGTTTTATCAGCACAGCCAGTCCAGTCAGAAATAGTATCAGTATCAGCAACAGTAAACAGATTAGTAACAGTCACAGTATTAGTCAGAAGTCACAGTCACAGTCAGAGTAACAGTAACAGAAGCAGAATCAGTCATAGGTCAAGTCTTAAGCAAGTTAAGCATTGATCTATACAATATACACATCAGATATAGCACCAAGTCTATAGTGTGTATTATACCCCTCTCATTATATTTGTCATTACATACAGCCTTTGCTGTACATTACCCTTCATACCCAGTTTCATACAATTCATACAGCTTTTGCTGTACAAGATCACCCATTAAATTTCCAAGAATATCCTTGCTAAATATTTCCTGACACTCAGGTGTTGTAACACGAACAAAGTCGATTCCTGTTAGCACCTTAGATTAACTTAATCTTTAACGACAAAGTGGAGCCCACCGTGAGGGAAATATTTTTAGCAGAATATTCTCCTTGGCCACATTATACATTCATAAATCATACAACAATTAAACACATTGTTACCTTCCAACTCTATCTATATTAATCACCACTTCTCAACTATAAATAATCTCATCATTCTATAAATAACTTCACATAACTTCCCACACTATAAATAATACTACAAGCCATGACTGATAGTTAGTGTTGCCACGGTTTGACTTGAAAACCGTGAACCATACAAGTGGAACCGAAAAAAGTCGAGCCGAGTCGACAATGTTGACTTCCAGTTCTCATGACCTGACTTCCAGATGAGGTCGACTTGAAGTCAACTTAGTCACTTTAAGTCACACAGAAAGTCTCGTATATCAGCTTTCCAGTGCAGCCTACCTCGTACGGCGGCATGTTTTGCGTATCAAGTCAATATAGCGCACATTTTAATTGAGAGATAATTTCTATGTGATCTTAGCTTTAATTATGGTGTTTTAAGAATATTGTGTTATGAATCATATCTTTACTTTGGTAACTTACTGGTAGGTGCCCGCTACCAAGTGTACACACGCAATGTCAGCCCTGTGCGATAAACGCTTATATTCCTTCAACTTTCTCTGCAACAATTGTGACTTTAAACATGAACTATATCACAAAAATCATTGTAAGTTTCTGCATACATGTATAAAATAGGATATATCATTTATATATTCTTTTAGAGTGAGTTTTACTAGTAAAAATCTCAATAACACCTGATTTATATGTAAGTCGATGACTTAGTCGCAAGTCAAGTCGAGTGTATGACTCAGGCACAACTCGACTCGACCCTTCTGCTGTCAACTCCATAAAACCGGTAAAAGTCAAACCAAGTGGAGTGAAGTCGAACCGTGGCAACACTACTGATAGTAAGCCCAAAGATAATGAAGGACCAACCAGTCATAAACATACCAAGAATGACATGCCATTCAGAGGTATGCGAGGTGCTCCTCGTACATTCAAAGGCGAATACTCTGAAGTTGTACACTTCGTCAGAAATTATGATCGCCTACTAGACATGTACAATGTCACAGAAGACAAAGATAAATGTGAACTGATTAAAGAATATGTTTCACCTGCAGTGGAATGATTCATTGATACATCAGACCACATGAAAGATACAGCTTATAGTTGGAAAGGACTTCGAGAAGAAATCCTAAACTACTATGATGCTGAAAGAGGCAAAGCAGCATATATGCCTGAAGATTTAGTAACATTTGCTACCTATAGTAGTCATGAACCAATAATGACATTGGATGATTGGAAGAAATATTTTCGTGATTACAAGTCAATTGCAGGATACCTTAAGGACAAGAATCATATTACCTCAGATCAATATAATGGATATTTCTGGATGGGAATTCCTGAAGATCTTAGGAACCTTCTAGAAACAAAGTTAGTAGCAGGAGAGCCTACACATGACATGGCTAAACCTTGGACTGTTGCAAAGATAACAGAAGCAGCAGAATCACACTTCAAGAGAGGTAAGTTTACTGACTTATTATTTTCAACTAATCGTACAGGAAGACAATGGAGAGATATTGATCTTTCTGATTCTGAGTCATCTGATTATGACTCAGACTATGAATGGGAAAGAATTCAGAGGAAGATTAGAGCTCAAAGGCATAAGAAGGATAGGAAGCATAAGAAAGATTGAGAAAGGAAAGATACTAAAAATCGTACAGTATCTTTACCTGCACCAATTCCACCAGTTGCACCCAGACCTAGTGAGACAAATAATGGTGTAGCATGTTACCAGGGTAGTCCTGAAGAAATAGAAGAATTAATTCACCAGTTAAATGCAATGTCACTCAATGACAAGTGCTATGCAGGATTGTACTACAGAGTTTTGACATTAGATAAGACAGGATTTGCTGCCAAATGTATTCGAGAACCTCCTAAGGGTAACATAGTCCAAAGATCATACAGAATCCCAGCAGAACAACCTTCAAAGTCACCTGCTACCTTTCCAAACAACATAAATATGTCAAACCCACCCTTTCAATCTGGAATGTCAGCTGAATCTGGAATGTGTTATGGGTGTGGGAAAAGTGGACATATGATGAGAGATTGTCCAAAGTTAGCAGACTTCATACAGAAGGGTATCATTAAATGGGATAGCTATGGACGTAAATATACATTAGGAGATGGAACCAGAATCTACCGTAAACCTGGGGAATCCTTATACCAAGCAGTCACACATTACTTAACACCTTCAAGTAATTTCATTTCAATCTCATCTGACGTAGAATCATATTATGACAATTTGCAATCACATCATTACACTATTACTGAATCAGACATAGACCATTCTGATTGGGATGATGAGTCACAACATGTATCTAGATCACAATATGGATCTTACCTCATTGATCCTAATTCAGACACAGATGATGAAGATGAACCTATGTATGTGTTTGCTGCACCAGAGGATTGTCAACCCGGACAAGTTGCGCCATTAGTACGTGTATTTCCGGCTGAAAGAACAATGAAGTCAAATAAGAATCCCCGGAAATTAATATTTGATGGAGTCGAAGTACCACGTAAACCCTATGGAAAACCAAACCAAGATCCTGAAAGGAAAACATCAGCTAAGCCATTGACTAAGCAAGATCAATGGGAAGCCAGACCTCTTGGACAGAAACCAATATCTCAAGCTCCATTTGCCACTCAAGATCACTTGGATCAGAAACCAAAAGTAAGATTTGAGCTTCGTAAAGGCGAACCCACATTTCGGAACCATCCCCAACAACATAATGGTGTTCAGTCCAAGGGAAAAGAAACAACTGCGCACAACATTGAAATGGCATCTCCAGAGGAAACTCCAGGGGAAGGAAAATATATCCCAGTTGATGCAAGGAAGACTAGTTGGAAAGAAAGAATTGTGGAGAACAGTAAGAAAACAATTCGCCCAGCTCCTCTTAAAGAAGAAGCTAAGCCTGCCAAAAATGTTGGGCGTCAAAGTGAGCTGTCATCACAAACAGACCCCAGATCAGTTGTAGAATCGATTCTAAACACAGATGTGGTATTACCGCTTAAAACCATATTAGGTACTTCCAAAGAAGTAGCCTATAATTTACAAGAACGTCTTAAGGTTAAAAATGCCACTGCACCCACAAACACAAATAAAGCATCTCATTACATACATGAACGATCTTACCCCTATTCCATGGTAGCTACTACTGATTTGAGAAGTGAAGGCCCTTTAATCAAAATTAAACTTTACCATGGTGGAAAAGAAGTTAAAGCTGTAATTGATACTGGATCTCAATTAAATATTATTAATGAACAGCTAGCAAATGAACTTGTTCGTATGCCAATGGATGTTACTCAGTCCATCACCATGACAGATGCAAATGGTGGTGAAGGAAGATTAAATGGACTTATAGAGAATGTAGAATTATCTAGTGGAGGATTAACCACTAGAGCAAATCTATATGTCAAAGAAGGAACACCCTTTGAAGTATTACTAGGAAGACCATGGCAAAGAGATTATAGAGTGTCAATTGAAGAATGTAATGAAGGCACTTACATACATATTACTGACCCCAGTCCTGGTGGTAAACAATATAAATTATGTGCCTTACAAGAAGAAGATTATTCAAGAAAAATAAATAGAAAGACTTTTTATACTTCTATAACCCAAGAAACAGCTGAACAGTCAGTCATAGGCTCGAATAGCCTATTACTAAGCAATATTACATCAGCTGATGATGTCAGAAATAATAATTTCGGAAATAATCATGATTTTACTAATATTTCTGAAAGCAGACAAGCTTTACACAGCAGTAGTACTAATCCAAACAATTCTCAGAATTGGAACAATGCAGAAAGTAATACAAACATGGATAGAAGCACTAATGCAAATAATTATATGTATTGGCAAAATGGAAATAATATTCAGGATATTTTAAACTTCAATAGAAACAATGGAAACATCTCTGAATACTGTGATTTTTCGGTGACATTGAAGGACAATGGGCACAATGGAAATTACCCAATGCATTCCCACCCCATTGTTGAAATTAATCAGGATTTAAATCGCTTTTCCCAGGGAAATAACGAAATTAATGCGGAATTAAAGAGTAATTTCCATGGGACAATCAAAATTAACTCATCTATTGATCCCAGACAAAGGTATTCAAGTAAAGAAAAGGAAATTACATTGTCTAGCACTTCGCAAAATTTTGTAGTTGAAAGTGAGGAAGGGAAAGAGTATAAAAGACTTCAAAAATGCGCACCAAACTATACAGAAATCTATCACACAGCACTTGATCTACACTCTGCAGACATCACTTTCCTCCCACCCACTATGCCAGTCATTTTGATCAATGACGACCCCATGCTTCTTGGAAATGGAAGCGCTACCAAGGCATTTGGTCCTATTGATGGAGTTGTCAGAGCGCGAACACCCAAGGAATTGGTTCATGCGAGTGTCTCGGCTATTAAAGATTGATTAGATAAGGGAGAACCCGAATTTCTTCGGCCTGGAACACTCACTACAGGCTCTACAGTTTATTTAGGTTGCAGACTTGATTTATCCTCACACCCTATTGAGGAACTTGTAGCACTGGATGCTACTCTAGTTCATAATAGTCATACTGGTTTGTTAGGAGGATTGAGAGGACATGCTCATATTACATTTTATCCTGATGCAGAATTCGAAGGACAAGCCGGACCGTGGGAACTTCGGCTTCCCTGTGATCGAGATAAGCAGTTTGCTGCAATCGCTCATTATTATGGGCAGCAAGATGAATGCCACCCTTTTGACGATCCTTCTTTCCATCCATCTCTAGTACCTGCTTGCTTCGATGCCAACCGCTCAGTTTTAATTCCCGATTTTCCGGACAACCGTGTCGCATCAAGTAACAAGAAACTAGACAGTGAGATCACCCATTCTGATCCTGCTAACATCTTTGCAGATCACTTAGCTACACTGCTCAATCATGATCGTAATGGAGTAGTGCCTATACTCAGCAAGATCGCTTCAAGAGATATTCAGTATTTATCTCACATCGAGTTCAAATTTTTACAACGAATCGGAGATGTTGTCTTGAAAAAGACAGAAATGTGGGATACAGATGGTATTCCTTTACCCGAGGACTTAGTTTGGAGAAATGGGACTCGTACTGACTGTTATGGTACGTCTCATACAGTGTATCCTGATATTGAATGTATTTTTGCACTGGCACAAAAGACTTGGCCCTAGGAGATGGAAGGAGTATCTCCCCCTTCTATCACTCCTGCACACCCTGCTACCATGTACTTCAATCTTCCATTTAATTTCAACGATGTAGAAATCGTCTCAACCTCTCCTTATTCGCCTATTACCAACCTCTCATATACCACTGGCTCGAATAACAATGTGGATGAACTCAATTCATCCATTTATGGCTCATCTTCGTCCTCGTCTTCATCCTCTGAGGCAGCAGGCCTGCCTACACCTCCCCCTTCACCTGTAATTTGCTCTCAGCCACCTCACACACCTGTTACTATCAAGAAACCACTCCATTTTTTTATGTCAAGCATGGAGGAATATATTAACAAGTCCTCAGAGGAAGAATCGGAGTCTACTTCAGAGGGAGACTCAAATTTCGAGGTATACGACTACCCGCTTCTTTTTACTCCCCCTGGATTCACAGGACGATCCATACCCGTTATACCAGGCATTAAACCCACAGGCGACACCTCAATGGAAGAATCCCCTTCCTTAACTCATCCATTACCCATTTCTTTGACACTGGCTCTCACTGTAATGGATACATCGTCAATTACACAATCTCTCGATTCCGAAGTACCTCAGACACCTCCCAATGTGCCGCTTGTCACAAATGTTCCTCTTCCAACTTGGCTGCAGTCTCCAGAGGCTTTATTCATGACGCCAATCGGTTCTATTCCCCCACCTGTTATTCCCATCGACAACCCGTTCTTATCCTCCTTATATTCACCTCCTATTAACCAGACACAACCTCTGTACATTCCAGTCCCAAATATTACTCAAACCTCGAATTTTACTTTGAATCGACCTCCCACACCTTTTCCAAAGCCGAGGTATGCTATGCCTCGTCATATGAGCTCACCTTCATCGTCAACATTGCTGGACAACGTCGACACATTATTTAACTCTTTCAGCACGTCCCCCGCTCCTACACACTACCATCCTATACCGATATCGACGTCGCCATCGCCTACCTTCATATCACCCACTGCAACCGCACTATGGAATGCGTCCACCTATATTCCACCTCAACCTCTTCAAGTTTTCTTCATTCATGGTACTGGAGCAACATCACCCACCTCTTCGACCTCTAGCTCATCTGGATTAAACCCAATGGCTCCCACTTTTATTCCACAAGTGCAGGCGCTTCAAACATCGACTTCTACCACCCCAGCACCATCCCCTTCGCTCACAACACCTGTATCAGCCACCAGCACAACACCTAGCCTCACCAATGTAAACTCTCCAGCTATGCACCTCGAAACGACGCAAGTGTCTTCGTCTTCGCTATCTGAGCGTTCTGGAACACCAGAATCACTCCCCTCTCTCACTACTGTCTCGGAAAGTAGCCTGCAGGATATGCTTATTGACGCCAATATTGATATGAGGCGCAGAACACAGCAAACAGGAGGCAATGACAACTTGAAACATTGGATCAGTATCAGAAGGGTGTGAGGAAGGAAGGGAGGAGGAGGGAGGGTGAGTTCTTATTTCATTCATGTATGAGTGGGGGTTGTGCCTTGCAGTGGGGTGCGGATGAAAATGAGGACTGAAGACAAGTGACAGCATGATAGGGAACAGTGATTGGCCCTGGTGCTGGTAGCTGTGGCAATTGAATGGTGCTCATACTCGTGCTGTGAGGAAGGGAGGAGGAAGGAAGGAAGGAAGGTTTGGCTGTTCTTCCTTTGCCTGTGTGTGTGTGCCTTGTACAGGGGTGCGAATGGGGACGGGATGGGAGATACCTTGACACTGACACAGAGCGTGTGGATGGATAGCCATTGAGTATGCCTATTGTGTATTCTATCTCACCTACAGGAGGCTGTCACTAACACTAGTCATGCCCTTAGTTATGGTGGGTGTGATGATTGAGCTGTGCTCATGTTCGTGTCAGTGGCATCCACCACTCTTCCTTTTCCTGCCTCTCTGCCGTTTCTTTCTCCCTCCGAGCACTTTATGCTTGCCCCCTGTTACACGTGGAATACATGTGAATTCCACCTGTACATGTGTACTTCACATGTACTTCATATGTACTATACTCCACCTCAAATATATTCAAATCAGCAAATTTTGTACACATGAAGTACACATGTAGTGCACATGTAGGGGTGAAATATCAAAATTCCACATGGAATTGCAAAGTGAAGTTCACAAGGAATACACATGTACTAGTTACACTTGTACACAACACATTGTAGTTACTTATAATACACTTACTCACCACTACCACAACAAAAATGAATGTTTTAGCATAATGACACAAAGGATTGTCACAATGTCACACTTGTAGTTATGACACTTTTCCCACAGTCATCACATTGTCACACTTGTCTCACCATGTCACAGTTGTCACACACTGTGACAACTGCAACATGGTGGGATGACTGTGACATGACAGGACATGTGTGACACTGTGCATTATGTGTGACAAATGTGTATTGAGTATGACAAGTATGTGTTAAGTGTGACAAGTGTGCATTGAGTGTAACACTGTATTGACACTATGTATTGAGTGTGACAGGTGTGTGACAAGTGTGACACCATGTGTTGAGTGTGACAAGTATGTGTGTCAAGTGTGACACCATGTGTCAAGTGTGACACCATGTGTCAAGTGTGACACCATGTGTCAAGTGTGGCACTGTGCATCAAGTGTGACACCATGTGTCAAGTGTGGCACTGTGCATCAAGTGTGACACTGTGCATCAAGCGTGACACCGGCGTTAAGCGTGACACAGTGCATCAAGCGTGACACCATGCATCAAGCGTGACACCATGCATCAAGTGTGACACGGTGTGTCAAGTGTGACACGGTGTGTCAAGTGTGACACGGTGTGTCAAGTGTGACACTGACACAGTGCATCAAGTGTGACACAGTGCATCAAGTGTGACACCATGTGTCAAGTGTGGCACAGTGCGTTAAGTGTGACACCATGCATCAAGCATGGCACAGTGCATCAAGTGTAGCACTGTGCATCAAGTGTGACACTGTGCATCAAGTGTGACACCATGCATCAAGCGTGACACCGTGCATCAAGCGTGACACCGGCATTAAGTGTAGCACAGTGCATCAAGTGTGACACTGTGCATCAAGTGTGACAACATGCATCAAGTGTGACACCAGCGTTAAGTGTGGCACTGTGCATCAAGTGTGACACCATGCATCAAGCGTGACACTATGCATCAAGCGTGGCACTGTGCATCAAGCGTGACACCATGCATCAAGCGTGACACTGTGCATCAAGCGTGACACCATGCATCAAGCGTGACACTGTGCATCAAGCATGATACTGTGCACCAAGTGTAACATAGTGGGATGACTGTAACATGAGGGACAAGCATGACACTGTGACAAGTGTGATAACTTGTGACAGTTATAACATGTAACAAGTGTGACAACTGCAATAACTTTGAGAATGGCAGGAAATGATATACATGGAGGGTGGGAACAGAGGGGAATGACACATGTGAAGGGTGGGAATAGCAAGAAACAATATAAAAGTACACATGAAGTACATCTTAAGTACACCTTTCAACTGTTATTTTCATCAAGTTATAAGAAAGGTGGAATCCATGTGTACTCCACATGGTTCCATGTGAATTACACATGAAAAATGTGTACTTTTTTCCAGATATGTGGATTCCATGTGGACTTCACATGGAAATGTGTACTACACATGGAGTACACATGTATAGGTGGGTGTGCAGAAAGTACTGAGAATTTGGAGGATGTATCAAATGTTGCAGATGAAGGTGATGAGTATTAATATAATCAAAGTGATATAAAGTATGTAGTATAAATGTTGTATAGATCATAGTTATGCTTAGAAATGTATAACTTGTTCACCTATTTCAAGCCTCCCTTCTCTCTGAATCTGCTGTGCAAGGGCCTCCCCTACAGATAATGTGTTGTAGTTCTCTGGTGCATTCCATTGAAGTTCAGTTGGAATATTCCACTCTGGAATGTTTGATGCTACTGAGTATTCATCAAGCTGTACTCCACATATAAGCTGTACTGCTGAGTGAAGGCTAGTGAGAAGAGATGGTTCTAATTCATTTAAGTGTACAATTGATGCCACTTTATCAAGGCTGTCAATTATCAAGATGTTGAAAGCACACTGTGATATTTCTCTCAAATCTGCAGTGGACACAAGTGACTCTGGCCCATAATCTGGCCACTGTTCCATCCACTCCAATTTCCATATCTCTAGCCTCCATTTTAAGAGCTCCTCCTGAATCTTTTCAGCCTCCTTGAGTGGTACAAGGTTTCACATATTGCCTTTGTGAAAATCTTCAAGCACAAAAATATACTGGCTGGCAATTTGTTTGAGATCAGGGTTACAGTTTGAGCAATGAGTGCAAGGAATCTGACTCTCACGAGGTGGGTTCTCAAGCCACTTATCAGTACATTGCTGTAAGCACCCTTGTGTTTGCACAAGGTCAAGAAGTCCTGGATCCTGTAAATTTGGTGATCTGACAGTTGATGAATTCAACCCTCCAGTCATGGACTTTTCCACAAGAATAAGCCCTGTAGCTGTAAGACCAAGACAGTGAGCACCTCTTCCTTTCTGCTGTTCCCATTGAACAATAGATAAGCCATGGCATTGATACTGAATAACAAGTCCAATACTGGGAAAATCCATTCCAGCACCAATCTTGTCTGACCCCAGTAATATTCTGACATGACTACTAGAAACACCATCAATACACTGTTGCTGATGTTTTTCAGACAGTCCTGCATGAAGAATATCAAGCCAGAACACAGGAAGTCATGAAGATACAAGTCGTTTGTATATCCACCAAAACATTGCAGTTAGAGTCTCAAGATCATCACAATAGATAATTATAGATAGCTGTTTTGCTAGTTGAATTACAAACTCAAGATCAAGAAATGAGTTAACTGAGTGTTGCATATGCTTAACCACTATTGACAGTTCAGGGCAAAAATTTCCAAGATTTATGAAATGGTATTCAGGTTGAAGTCCAGCATAAACAATGAGGGAGTCCTGATACCAATGTGGAAGAGTTGCAGATAATGCAACTAATGGTATAGCAGAACCAATAACTTGTCACAGTAAATAGAGATGGGTATAAGAAGGTCACCAAGAGAGGCTCTTGTTATATCTGTGTCCAGATACATTGTGCTGACGTTCCCATGTGACCTTCCAACATACCTGGTCCATTCCCGGAATGTACCTGCTACAGGTTTACACTTCCTGATGTTCCCACCCAGGAACATACCCAGAACCCATCAGGTTTTCTATTGGGTATCCCAGATACATAGTTTCTTATATGACAGCCTCACCGCATCATCATTATATTACTCCTCTCTTCCATTCCTACTTGTATGTTTCATTATGGCCTTTGTAGATTAGTTCTTTATTCTGCATTCTGAGTGTGTCATTTGCACCCCTACTCTGCTTTGCCCAGACTTCATTTCCTACTTACTCCCTTGACTTGCTCTTTGTATTATACTTCTACATTCATACCTACAGGTTCCTACTTAGTATAAGTAGTCTTCAGTATTCATATCAACTTCATACACTTCTTCCTATGCTTAAGTTCTGAAACCTGCTCCGGGTTTTCCTTCAGGTTTCTCTCCTGCTGCCTAGTGTAGTGGTGAAGCCTTCTCTTATACTCTGGAATGTTTCCTTTGACTTATATTGTCTTCCTTGAAATACAAACCATTCCCTGGGGATATCCAGGTGGTGCAGCACATACACTGAAGCCACGGTTCTTTCCCATACTCACTTTGGGTTTCCATTACAGTTCTCCCACACCTTCTGGGTGTCTTTGCATTCATTTCCCAGTAGGAAGGGAATTGGTACATAACAGCTCTCATGAATGCAGTGTGCTTCATCAATATAAACACCAGAGAGTTGATCCTGAAATGCACTGGAATGCAAAACTTGGGCAGCTGCTGGTGTCTCAAGCATTTCAAGACATGCATAGACCACATGCATTCCAATGCCCTGAACAATATTCCTGAGTACTTCAGGGCTAGAATTAGCAGAGGACAGAAATGTGGCCATAATACTTGAATTTCTATATCTTGAAATACAAAAATATCAATTATCATTACAGTTATTTAAAACTTATGAATACACACTGGTTCTCTCCCTGCATTCCAAGACTTGTGAATGGAACAATCACCAGAGAAATGCCTCACTTTTGTGCAAGTAAAGGTAATACCATAGCAGTGACTTCCCTGCTCCTGTTGGTGCAACAATGCAAATGTCTTCTAACCATGCAATAATATGGTTTGCCCCATCAATCTGGTACTCATGCAAATGCTCTGTATCTTTCAACAGCTTATGCTGGAGTGCGAGTTCATTCCATGTAGCAGATGGAAGAAGGTCCAGTGGGGAGATAATATGTGTAGACAAGAATGAAAAGGACTTCTGGTGCTTCTTTCCAGAAGAGTTGAGTGCATATGGTTTGAAAGAAGGCATCTTGGGAGTGGTTAGAAAACCATTTTGAAACTGCCTTGCATTGTTATGAGCTCCTACTGGAGCCAAACAGAGAATTTCAAGACCAACTGAACTCTTTCTGTTCACTGGAGTTGGTGTTGTGGGTGTGGGAGGAAGCAGCTGGTTTTGTGGTGTTGGTGTTTCAGGTGTAGAGGGAGAATATTGGTTCTCATTATTGATCCTGTGTCATTTGTTGTGGATGGGAAGCTATGAAGCAGGATTAAGGTTAAGAGACATAAGATAAAAATATGTGTTGCAAAGGAATGACAGAGGATGGTAAAACTAAAGGAATACAGCAGATATACTGTGAATGGTACAGAACGCAACACATTGTGATGTGCATTGTGATTACAAATAATGTACCAAAATGGAATGTCACATGACTAATCTGATGCATTAGCAATGCAAAAACACCCTTCCGAATTCCTGGTAAACACAGAATGCACACCCCTTCTAAAGTGGTTGGTGATATCCCAGATGGTTGCAGTGGGAAGTCCTTTTTAGGACAAATCGCCGCAAACAGATGGGTAGCTGAGACTAGACTCAAAGTGAGTCATAATGAGTCAAAACTATGTAAGTTTACAGCCATTTGCAGAAATCATGGCAGTCACATGCCATTTTCAGCAATTACGGGTGGACCTAACCCTAGCCAAACCCTAGCCAACCACAGTGCAAATCATCACCTTTGCTATGATCTAAAGCTAGTAGCTACTATATGTATTACAGTACTATCAGGACATACAAATGTGAACATATTCACAGTCACTGCCAGTCAGAAATCGGAAAGCAGAGCATGAATTCACAAGTTCAAACTTCCCAGACTCCCAGACTCCAGTGTCCCACTTGCCCCTTTCCAACTTTGTCCCAACTCCACCTCTTCCTCTTTCACTTATCCCTTTCCCTCCACTATTCCAATAAATATGCAGATTTCCAATAGAAAGAAGTAGTTGAAGAGGACTGAGGCTGAGAAGTGAGTAATGCTTGGGTATTGCCTGAGTCATGAGTGCTTGAGCTTCACTTGAGCATTGCCCACCTTAGCTAGCCACAATTCATTGAAAGGCCTGAGATCCATGATAATAACACATCAGATCCTGAATACTGAGACAAAGAGCACTTGGCAGAGATGATTGGGTGAGGATTTGGAGGATTGTGGTACACTACCAGTTGGCCAGGTGCTGTGCGTCACTAGGGTTCGGTTAGGGTTAGGTCCACCCACAATTGCCAAAAATGGCCAGTGACTGCCATGATTTCTGCAAATGGCTGTAAGTGTCATGTGTTTGGTATCAAAGGTGATACCGAACAAGTCAATGAAAAAGAAAGAAAACATATGTAAATAGAAAGAAAAATGTAATAGTCAGGGTGCTGCACTAAGCAGTGCAAGCAGTTGGCAAGCTTCAGCTTTTGTTATGATTAAGTTCTGGTTGAGACATTAATCATACAAGTTCAAAGAACAAGTTAATCAGTATTGAAGTAAAGTCTGAGTCTTGATTCACAAGCTCTTAAGTTGATTAGACTTAAGTACAAGTGAGTAAATGATCAAATGAAACTAAGTTCAATTTAAGCTGAAGCTTGAGCTCTACAGCCCAAATTCCTACTGTTTAAATACAAACTAGTTCATACTAATAATAAGTAAATATGAGTTATAATGCTGCACAGTAAGAAGTGATGGTAGGGATGTGCATGGGTACACTCAACCTGTCTGGGTCATGAGTAAGGGTGTCCATGGGTATGGGTGCAGGTTAGCTTCATTGAACCTGTAACCTGTGCATACCCATGAACAGATATTATTTCAAAAACATTTAATAGCTTATAAAACAGCCATGGTAAACATATTGAGGTGAAGTAACTCTAACAGTTTAGTTACAAATGTAGGTACAAGATGTTGTAGTGATAAATTAATCATGTATTTTGTTGAGTCTGTGGGGTTCAGCAATGTGGACTCAACAAAATATTAGATCTCTCTGTATGGTTCTAAGACTATCTCTTCAACTGTTTTGTGGCATTATTATAATAGTACTCTATGCTTTGTGTTATGACTCTCTGCATCTCTGTTCTGTTCTAGAACTCTCTGCATTGTTATAGTGCTCTCTGTGTTGTTCTGTGTATCTCTACATTGTTCTGGCACTCTATACTTCATTCTTAGTGCTATCTATATTGTTCTACAACTCTCTGATTCATTCTTTGACTGTGTACTTCATTGTTGATACTCTGCTTTATTTTAGGACTTTCTGCTTCATTCTTAGGGCTATATGTGTTGTTCTATAACTCCATTCTTTGTTATAGAGCTCTCTGCAATGTTCTGTGAATCTTTATTTTGTTTTAGGACTTTGTGAATCTTTCTGGCCCTTTTCTTCAGAACCATACCTTCATACTGTTGCTTATTCTTTGATATATGTGCTTATCCTTGTCTATGTGGTTCTCCTTTCATATCCATGGTTCTCTCATACTCTTGGTGCTTATAGCCTCATCTCTGAAGTTATACCTTTGTCTCTATACCTATCTTTTCATATATGCACTTATTTCCTTCTCTCTGTAGTTATTATTTCATCTCTGTACTATTATCTTTGTCTCTGAAGTCCTAACTTCAACTCTATACTAATTTCTTGATCTATGTGGTTATTTCCTTGTTTTTACTTCATGATGATATTCTTTACATCATTATATGGTTATCTGCATTGTTACAGTGTAGTCTACTTGTTATGGTTCTCCCTAGTTCTTCACAACTGTCTCTACTTCAATTTGGTGCTCTACATACTGTAATACTGCTATCTAAATCATTAAAATGTTATCTACTTTGTTATACTGTTCTTAACATTGTTGTACTGCTCTCTAAATTATTACAATACTCTCAATATTGTTATGGTGTTCTATACTTCTTCATGAGGACCTCTACCTTAGTAGCATAGCTCTGCTTTATTGGTATCATGCCTAATTTGTTGTAGGCTTTCCTGTTTCATGTTTATGACCAATGCATCGATTTTTGTCACCTTTACCTCGATTTAAAGTCTTGTTAATAATCAACAAAGCTTCCCTTTATGATACTAATGTTATTAACCACAAAATTTCATTGTTAATTGTACTTCTCTGTTGTATATTAAAGAAACTACTTAAAATAAGAGGCAACCCATGGGTGACCCATTACCCACAGTACCCACAGCAAAAAAACCTGTGGGTACATGGGTAAGGGTTCTCATGGGTACAGGTGTGGGTCAGCACCAAAACACCCAGGGGTTACCCATGCACTTCCCTAAGTGACAGAAACTGGGGGCTGAACTTATAGGTGAACACAGATGATGGAGAAAAGAATCTGAGTATTATTTGTTGATACAAGTATTTGTAGTTTATGTGTATATTACAAAGTCATAAACTATACAGTACCCTAATTCCCACTACCTTTTAAGGTAGTTGGGTTATAGGGACGTCTGATTTCCCTATAAGGCGATTTACAGGTTCGTGAACAGGATCTTAACCTGATTGGTTGGAGCCTGTGACAATCCTGTGACCGCTGTCGAATTCAGTCATCTCAGATCCTCTCGCTGTTTTTTGTATTCGGATAGTGTGAGGGTTAACATCTGTCGCTCTTCGCCATGTACTGAACCACTGTTACCACCACATTATCATATCTCCACTGTGTCTACACCCATCTCCTTCTCCCCAGCGTCATGAGTACGTGATATCGGACTAATCTTGCTATAAATGGACTTATATATGCTCGTACGACATAGTTGCTCTAACTCGAGAAAGGCACAGTTCCTCTTGTTGAAGAGTACATCTTCAGTACGAATGCGATTGTTGTTGTGCTTTGCTTTATTGAAGGCTCGAAGGACTCATCCATACGGTCATTCATACTGAATATGGATTCGAGTTCGGTATGCCTGGGATGGTTGAAGGTAACCTAGTTCTATTACTTGCGAAACCAACTCTGCTGTGCGTCCTAAAACCAAACACAAGCTCCGTTACTGCCGCACCATCATCATCAGTAATTCCAACAACAAGTAGTTCAAACATATCTGGGGCCTCAACCCCAAGTACTTCCAACACGATGAACACAGCGAGCTTTGGCAACTCAACACTGGTAGTAGCTACACTATATTACACTCCTTCGATGGGTGTCTCTACCAATTTCTCGATGTCCACCACATTGATGGCACTGCCCTCTCAAGGTTCTACTGCCTCTAAACCAGTAAGGAGCAAAGTTGGGGCTGTAGTTGCGGAGATTGTCAGAATAGCAGTTATAAGTGTAGGAAGATGGTTTATTCGAACTCATAAGTCTGGGTTCGTGACAATATGAAAGCGAAATGCTCAGCCTTTCAATTGGGAAGCATCAGCAAGGAATGATACAGTACCGCGACCATTCAATTCGCAAACCTTACGGAATGGCATTACGCTGGCAAGTTTTTTCTCTTTCGTTTTCTATCGGATGTTGGCCCTATGCATTTCCTTTGCTTTAATAGTATCAAATGAACGTCTCAGTTGCTTTGCTCTATTTCGAGTTGGTTGCGATATGGTGTATTACTTGCGGGTGTTTTACAATGTAGTTGTACTTGCATATGCTGACATATGGGTTACTACCTTATTGACTTGCTGGGTACAGTGGGGCTGATTGCGCTCTAGAGTCTAATGTCTTCATCCATTCAGATCATCTGAGACCGCAATACTGAGTGAGTCTGATCTGCTTTTTCAGTTACCTCTATCGTTTTCGTGGATTTGTTCTTTCGTGGTTCTCTCCCCCTGTGCAGGATGCACTGACAGACCCACCAGGTCCTGCAAAACCAATTGCTCCGAACCCGCCTCAGGCAACCAAATTGTTACAACCTCCAATTCCGCCATTGCCACAGGAGTTGTTGAGCCAGAATCTGCTGCGAAAAAGAGTCGGAATGGCCGCAGCACCAACGACACCCCCCCAAAAAATAAAAAATAAAAGAGATTTCCCTAGTATTCATACTTTCTTCCTATGCCAGTATGTACGCACCTTATTTGCTACATTCATCCTATGTACATTCTTTGTAAATTGTAATATATACATCTTTTTCTCACTTCGATTATCGATACCCCACACTCAGCCATTGTATCAATCTACAGTAAGTCCTCCCAAGGTAGTGGGCAGTGCCGCTTGCCGGCCCTATTTCTTTATATATCTATTGTATATGTGTATTGCTCCATGGCTTGTTTGCCTATGGCTTTGATTCCTAAATATATTACATAATTGGAATCCCAACAAGAAGAAAGAAAATTAACTAAGTATAGTGGAATGACTCAAAGTGAGTCATTATGAGTCAAAACTGTATAAGTAAAGTGTCATGTGTTTGGTATCAAAGGTGATACCAAACAAGTCAATGAAAAGAAAAGAAAAGAAATCATATGTAAATAGAAAAAAATTGTAACACCATGAGATGCAAACAAATTTTATGCTAGTCACACTTCAAACCAGAAGGTGAACAGAACAATGAATGAAACATTTGTGTCATGCTGAAAATCACTGAACACTCAGTTGAAAGTCTCCAGTAGTAGTGCTCAGGGCACCAACACTGCCAAAGGGTATATTAAACAGAAATTGGGCATTAATTTGTGTGATTTGCTTTAATTTTTATTAAATTGTAGTTTAGTTCTCCCATTTGTATTCTATAATCATTATAAGTAGTTGGGATTTTATTGAAGAGTGCTGAAATTTAATGTGTCACAATGAGATTTATAGTAGTGTTGAAAGGCTATAGTGGTTTTGCCTGTCACAGTGCCTACCCCTGTATCAAATTGATTTAAATGGTACAGTATTTGAACTACTTACACCTCAACTTTGAACTAAGTAGTACTTATGCCTTCAAATTTAATGTGTGCCTTTGCAGCATTAAGTGCAATGTAAATCATAGATTTAATATCACCAATACTTACATATCAATACTTGTATGTCTACTATATGCACAGGAGAAGATATTAGCATATAAGCAAGCTTCCAAGTGCAGTACCACCCAAACTGGCTTGGTTTGCTGATGGGCATGTGTTTCAGGGTCAATGCTAAAATAGAGAACAGGGCCAATCACAGCAACATAAACCCAACATAGCCCACATATGTATTTGCATCATTTTTGAAACAGATTGATAAAGACATACCATAATGCAGAACATTGCCGGAACAAGCTCATATTTGAAAGTCAGATGAGGTTAAACATATTACAATTTGCTTCTAGTCATCCACATATTGTTACAATGTTAAGTACCTCATATGCCTGAAGAAAGTTTCATCTCACTTCAATACCATGAACATCATTTCCCTACTGTGACCAAGAGATAGGACTCAGAGCTTGTTTGATGTCACTGGTCGGATGGTGTAACCAAGCCGTGGAAAGTGACAATGCAAAAGGTTCCCTGCAGCTTTTATTTCTATCACAACTTCTTCATTATTGAGCGCAACCAGTTTTCCAGTGGTAGGATAGGTGCGACCTTAAAACTTAACGTAGCAGTGTTCATAAGTATGTTATTCTCGAAATGACATACCTGTATCCTCAGGAGCAACAAACACATCTTCTCCCTGCTGCAAACCCAACTTTTCTGCTTGTACTGTATCGAATCCAGGAGGATCAGATTCACGCGAAGCAGAAAATATCATCTTTGCTGCATCAATGCCGCTAAGCTTCATGCGAACATGCTGAATATCTTGTTTCGACTGAAGAAATGACGACAAACGGGAGATCCACTACATAGTATTGTCGTTAACGAGCACCGAAGCCTTTTTATTCCTAATATGCTTACCTTTCCAGTGAAAGGAAAGGACCCGGCATCTAACGCGGAATGTGTGCTTTTGAAACCTTTAGCCCAACTCAGCATAAAATGCACCGAGATATCTGCCAGCCCGGGAAGTTCTGTATCAAATAACCATTCCCGATCGTCTGAAAGTTGTTCTTCTACCAAAGACTAAATAATTTGAGACGACATAATGCCCCTGAAAATGTTATTGGACGTACCAAGTGCACGAATAGAAGACTTAGGTTCTTTCCTTGATTTGCAATAAATGCTTTCACGTCGATAGGACCTCCTATTAGCTATGTACATGGATGTGAGTGTAGGATAGCAAATATTGAACATGTCCTTACTGCACTTCGGTCTTTTAGAAATGGCGCTGGGAGTTGGTCCCATGGCAAGAGGCTAACGAGAAGCGGAAATAGTGCGTTATCCGCGTAAAATTTGGAAAATGTCTTAATGAGCCCGGTATCTGCACTCCTACCATGTTTACCCATTGGGAACAGAGTGCCAAAACCGTTACTAGAAGGAAATTTTCGTTCAAGTGCAGTAGCTATCAGACTAGCTTGTGTAAGTTTGAATGGCTAGCGTGACAACGGCGGTTGCAGCTTGCCTTGTATCGCAGTATACGTCATTTCCGATCGAAAGTATAGGGATACGGCGGTAGTTGATTCCCAAGAGGTCTGTGATTTCTGGTCGAGGAAGCATGGGCGACACCTGTACAGTAATTATGAAGTCGTGTATGCAACAAACGCACCATCACCACAGGCTTACCACGACTTGATAATGAGGGATGTTCTTAAGGACAAGTATGTTGTCTATCTTGTGCGAGAACGGAGATGTGTCATATCTATAACGCCAAAGTTAGAATGACGTCGATCAGGAAACAGTTGAAGGACCTGACCGGTAGAGAATGACATTGGTGGGCAATGGTGTTGCCATGAATCGTCTTTGGAAGGCTAAGAGCGACGATAACGGGTTGAAGAGCAGGAGGACAAGGAACTTCCAGAGGGTTTAAGAGAGATGTACACGAGGGCCAACCGGCTATTGAAGATCCCTTGAGCGAGACATGTGAACTTTGAAGCAAGCTTCAGTGAAATTCAGTGATGATTCGAAGTATAATACTATTATCACTGCAGACGCGTCGACGCTCGCTGGCTGGGGACATTCGGGTGTCGCGCCCCTCCTCAAAGGAAAGGCACCGCTAACCACTGCAACTGTATACTTGTAACTTACTTATACTATACAGGGATGCCGAGCACTAGTTACAAGCGGAGCCGGCCGGGGTTCGCGGTCAAAGCGATTCGAATTCTCGGAATCACCGTGAACGTGACACTGACACGGCGGGTTGAATGACGCGTAGCACAGTGCGCGGACTGGAGTGGCGAAGAGATGAAATTACGGAGGGTGGCGAGAGGATGTCAGAGGCGAGAAAGAGAGCGAGCACTGGATGAGGCTCCTGAGGCTGCAAGCTAAGCCTATGGCACACTGCCAAATGAAACAGGCCGGCGACGCCGAGTGATGGTACCGGAGGTATACCATAATAGGACAGCGCCGAGGAAGCGGGCACGTGTCAGACTGTGCATCGCCCTGGTTGCCCGGCAGTGCTGCTAATAGTTCTACTTTCTTTATTAACGTTGCTTGCCCTTGAACCTTCTCTCTTTCATCCACAGTCCAGCGCTCGCTCTTTCCTTCTTCCTGCCACCATCTTCCACCCCCCTCATGGCTAACCAGCGCCCCCCTAATGATTCTTATGACGATCCCTTTGCTGACCACCCAGCGCAGGCCCGCTTCACAGAGCAAGACCGCTCTTATTCCTCTTCCTCTGTTCCACACCCCTTTGAGAGCACTACCACTCTCCCTCAGTTTCCATCTACTGGCCACTACGACGAGGATGACGAATATATCGAGAAACAGCCCTTAACGTCTGGCCAAACATTCGCCGGTGGTTTCTATCCTCCCCAGTACGTGTATCTTCTACGTTGTGCTATCTTACAGTTACTGACTGTCGTCCATTCCAGGCCCGTTGACCCCACCGCCTTTGGTGATCCCTATGCCGGGGGCCGCCCTGGCTCGGTTGTTTCCACATCGACTAATGGTGTTGACACGGCATGGAGGCGTCGTCAGACCATCAAGAGAGGCGTTACTCGCAAGGTAAAGCTCACACAGGGCAACTTTATTGCCGAGTATCCTGTTCCTACTCCAGTTTTCTCCGCTATCGAATCCAAATGGAGCGCATCATCCAAGACTACCGAATTCTCGTGTGTCTTCATTCTTCTGTCGTCTCGTTCTGTTGTTTTGACGTGTCGTGTCTTCATCCCCTTAGCCACATGCGGTACACTGCGGCTACATGCGACCCTGACGAATTCACTGAGGCTAATGGGTACTCACTGCGCACCAAGATGTATAATCGCGAGACCGAGCTTCTGATTGCTGTCACTTCTTACAATGAAGACAAGACTCTATATGCTCGTACACTCCATGGTGTCATGCTCAACATTCGTGATATCTGCAAAACTAAGCAATCCAAGTACTGGAGGAGACATGCAGAAGAAGGCAATCCTGGCTGGCAAAGAATCACGGTGGCGCTCATCGTTGACGGCCTGGATAATATGGATAAGAGCGTCCTAGATATTCTTGCCACGATTGGGATTTATCAAGATGGTGTTATGAAAAAGCAGCTGGATGGAAAAGATACTGTCGCTCATATATTTGAGGTTAGTTTTAACGTCATTGGTCGTGTTGTCTTTGTTTTAATTTCATACGGCTTCTTTAAGTATACCACTCAACTTTCTGTGGATGCCTCTCCACAGCTGGTTCTCCCACAGGCCAACGATGCTAATAACCTTGTTCCTGTTCAAATTATTTTCGTAGTGAAAGCAAAGAATCAGAAGAAGATCAATTCTCACCGTTGGCTCTTCAATGCCATTGGCAAGATGCTTAACGTCGGTTATTTATCACATTTACTATGCTTGATCCCTGACATAGCTTTAGCCCGAAATCTGTGTCCTCATTGATGCTGGTACTAAACCTGGTCACAAATCTATTTATTATCTATGGGAGGCTTTCTATAATGATCCTAACCTCGGAGGATGCTGTGGTGAAATTCATGCTATGATTAAAGGCGGAAGGAAACTCTTAAATCCCTTGGTTGCTGCTCAAAACTTTGAGTACAAAATGTCAAATATCCTCGGTAAATCACCACTTGTACTTGTATTCTGTATGAACTGAACTCCACTCAGATAAACCTCTGGAAAGTAGCTTTGGTTACGTGTCTGTACTTCCTGGTGCATTCTCTGCTTATCGTTTCCGTGCAATTCTTGGAAGGCCACTTGACCAATACTTCCATGGAGACCACTCCCTGGCAGACCGGCTCGGGCCTAAGGGTATATATGGCATGAACATCTTCACGAAAAATATGTTCTTGGCTGAAGATCGTATCCTATGCTTCGAGCTTGTCGCAAAGGCAGGTGACAGGTGGACACTGACTTACGTTAAACCTAGCAAGGCTGAGACGGATGTTCCTGAAAGTGCCGTGGAATTGATTGGTCAGCGTCGGCGTTGGCTGAATGGATCATTCGCTGCGTCTGTTGTACGTGCACTATGGACTAATGATGACATCGTAGCGCTCACACTTCTTTCCTAGTATGCGCTAGCAAACTTTTTTACTCTGTACAAGTCAGGTCATGGTATTATTCGCATGTTTTTCTTCCATATTCAAGCCCTTGTGCGTTATCAAGTTATATACGTGTCGTATTTTACTTACCCTGGATATTAGTACAACACGTTCTCACTGATTTTCTCGTGGTTTGCCCTTGCGAATATGTGGCTAACGTTCAGTATCATTATTGACTTACTCGTCGATGAAAACCACCTCATTTTCGGCACCGCCGCCATTGTATGTATTTTGCCATTTTTTCTTACTAAATATTAACAGATTTTAGACGCACTGGGTTAATTTGGCTCTCAAATGGATTTATTTGTCGTTTCTTGGCTTGCAGTTTATTCTAGCCTTAGGAAACAGGCCGAAGGGAGAGAGAATGGCCTATACGGTTACACTATGGTATGTTTCATGTTAATCTCTAGATTCATACTTACTGAGGCTTTATTTAGGGTGTTTGGTATACTTGCTGTCTATCTTCTAGTGTGCTCTTTTTGGCTTACCATTGATGCATTCAAGGTAATTAGCCCTGTTAATGATATCTGCCTGTACCTGACATATGTTACATTAGAACATTCCAGAGCAACTTAAGAATGAAAGTACTAGCAAAGTTATTGCATCTTTCTTTAGGCCACCAATTGGCGCTCTGATTGCTGCTATGGCGTCTACCTACGGTAATGGTTCATGAACTGGCCGCTTGATATGTCCTAATACCGAAGTATAGGAATTTATTTCATTTCTTCTTTCTTGTACAGGGATCCCTGGCACATGTTTTCTAGTTTCTTCCAATATCTTTGCCTTGCTCCCAGTTTTACCAACGTTTTGAACGTTTATGCTTTTTGCAATCTTCACGATGCAAGTATTTTTCAGCTGATTGGGGGCGATCTCGTGCTGAACTAATGTCCTCAGGTGTCTTGGGGTACTAAAGGAAGCGATAAAGCTGAAGCTCTTCCTTCTGTGTCGTCTAAGAAGTCCAAGGATGCAGATTCTCCCGTCGTAGAAGATACTACCAAAGTCCAAGAAGATGTAGATGCGGCGTTCAAAGAAACTGTAACTCGTGCCATCACTAAGATTGAGACCAAAGAGGAGGTGGAAAAGCCGACAATGGACGACCAAAACAAAACTTTCCGAACACGACTTGTTACCGCGTGGATGCTAACAAACGCAGCGCTGGCTATTGCTATTGAAAATATTAACGGTCTACCCAGTGACGACGCTGAGAAAGATGCTGCAGATCTAAAGGCAAAGCAAAATTCATACTTCGGATTTATTCTCTATTCGACATTCTTTCTCGCTGCCGTTCGCTTTATTGGGGTCGGTGAACTTTATTGTCTTCGACGTTGATAAGCTAATGAGTTTTAATGTTAACAGTGCTTGTATTACTTCCTCAAGCGTAATCTTTTCCGGTGGTGCCGTAGGAACTAAACGCCACTCCTTGTGCCATCTTTCTCTCTTCAGTGCTTACGAACTATCGTTAGTTTTACCTTGATACTTGAAAAGTTATGTGTCTAGCGTTTTCAGACAATAGTTTTTAGTAAGATTCCCATTATGGTTGATATTAATTAACGGCTACACCCGTACTACATACCAACGTAACGTATTGGTGCGGACTAAGAATACATCCCTGAAAAGTCTCTCTGATCATCACCACTTGTGTGAGAGTCTACGTTAAGAGCAGGAATGGCTAAGATTCCACCGGCGTCCCCGCTCGCTAGATTTGCAAGCAAATTCTCTAACTCAGCTATCTCCGTTTCAGAAACGGGAGGGCTTTCAGGGATGCCCCCTTCAACCAAAGGACGACGGCACATGGGACAAGAGTCATGCTAAGAGGAAGAATAACGTTGTTAGATCTGACTGGACCGTTAGATACGATAGTACATACTCCGTCCTGGATCCATTTCGATATGCTGAAAAAAATATAATTGTGAAGTCAGTACTATTCGAATCAACCATGATACGGACAGAGCACGCAACTCCTTCCTGCAAAATATATGTCCGCATTGCCACGTTTGTCCTAATTTAGTTACCCCAAGTTCCTCCACAGGATGGGCAGGAGAGTCCATGGCAACTGCTATTTCCTCCTCCGCTAATATTGCAAGGAAAGGCGTAAAGCATATTGAACATAGTGAATCTAGATGCTAAGGCTTTAGTTATAGGTATGGAATTTTCAAAGCTGCACCTTAACAGACCTTTCTGCCCGAGTTGATTTAATTCCTCTTCGCTTAGCCTGGGCAGACGATTTATGAGTTCCTGCATCTGTCTGAAGTTGGCATTACGACCCGTCACTGCAAGTGCAGGTGCGATCAGAAGCATATATAACTTACGAATGACTAAGCTGCCCAGCAGCGATCGACCCTCTCAACCTATCCAAGACTGAAAGCATACTAATTACAGATGTCGTGGTTGGAGTATGAGTGTAGTCCATATTGTGGTTCAAGTTATACAAGACCGTCAGACACGCGTAGTACGCGTACTATACTGAATGATCACTGATGAGTACAATGTACCCTTGTTGAAACGTGATCCAAAAAGGGAAACAAGTTAACAACTACTTGTATAGTTATGTAGAAGTACAGCCTGCGACGATGGTACAACAGATATAACAGACAAAGCGAACGAAGAGCAATCGAGATACGATAAATATATTCTGATATGCGAGGGTGACGAGAGAGTGGGCCAGCCAACGGTAAGAAGCAACAAGAAATGTCACCAAGGGAGAAATCCTGAGAAATTAAAACGGATTTTCGTCGTCTGCTTCCAATGGTTTAGTCTGAACAACATCCACGTCATTTGCACGTTCTTCATCGCTTGATGACTCTCCGCTCTCTTTCTGAGCAAAAAGCTGAACGGGCTTGGCGCCCCTGCAGTATGGGTCGAAGTGTGAGTAAACTCATCCGGAAAGACTGCGTCGAACTTACTTTTCAAAATGCTTTTTCTTTGCAGCATTGAGCTTTTGAGTAACTGGAGTCATAAGATTGTCGGTAGGAGAGATGTAAGTGGGGTTACTTGCGATAACATGTTTTTCAGTAAAGTCGTCTAAGCCTATAGTAATACACTTACTTGGTTTTAGCAAGTTTCTTTGCTAGAAGAGCTTTCGCACCCATTCCTGGGGCTTGGTTGGCAACATTTCCTAGTGGCGCTTTGGGGACGACTACTTGAGCAGCTTGGGATGGATTGTGAAGAGGCTGAATGGGAGAATCATTGGGTGTAGCGATAGTAGACATGACGTAAGTGGAACGCGATATACAGAATGAGAGCTTTTGGCAGAGTTACAGTGGAAAACAATGGCAGATTTTTAAGAAGGTGGTGGTCAAGGAAAGAGTTGAAGTGACTGTCAACGCGTGCAAGAATCCAATTTACATACTTTCCAAATGTGGCACGCGTTTAAAATCCAACTTGGTCACGTGACACAACATATAATGATCAATTTCTAATTTTCTATTCTTAGAAACAGAACGCTAACATTCAAAACCTAGTCTCCTGGCTCCAACTGAATTGACATCGCATGTTTTACTTATATATGCTTATAATGAGTAATCGTAATCGTATATACCTGGAAAATAGAAACAGCTAAACCATCCATACCAGATTCATACTAACATACAATAAAAACCCCGGTAAGTAGCTTCAAGAATCAAGCTCAAGTACGATCTGAACCGTTCGTTCGGACTCGAGTGAGGCAGTGAGTGATGATGCAGTGTAAGCGTACAATCCGAGAGAATTGGCAAAGTTCTGACTCCGGCTCTCGAAAGTATTAAGTACTTAGCACTCTGAAAAGAGCCGTACCGCTCAGCAGATCTTTCCACTTAGGCTTTCCTATTGTTTTTAACGCCAGTTCATGGGGGGGTCGACATCGGGCGATCGGATAAGCACCGAAAGAGTTGTCAATAACGCAAGAAAGTGCTTGCAACTCCTGTTAAATGATTAGATAACGAACGGAAAAGTAACAAGATCTAGTCGGAGAAACAAAATATTTAGCCGATATTACCATAACTGGTAATTATACACGATGACGGTTTTGAAGTACATTTGGCTACTTTGTACTTAATCATCAGCGCTCTCTTTTAGTGGGTTCTTTCCTGCTTTCCCTTTTATTCGCATTTTTAGATTCCCTTTTTTATATCTTGCTTTACACTCTTTCATTGTACATCATGGCTGGCGGTGATGGTCTACGAAAGAGAAAAATTGCAGTCTTGGGTTCGCGTTCAGTCGGTGGGTTTCACTGTTTTCAACTTAAATACGTCATAATAAATTGACTGACCTCCGCACATCTATCTGTTATCAGGCAAATCATCTCTTGTTGTCCAGTTTATAGAAAATCATTTTGTTGAATCTTACTATCCTACTATCGAAAGTACCTTTTCCAAGTCTATCAAGTACAATGGCGCGGAGTATGATTGCGAAATTATCGATACGGCAGGCCAGGTAACACTTCTATCCTTCGCTTAACACTTGGCCCTTTATTCTTTGCCTAGGATGAATTTTCCATTCTTAATGCGAAACATGCTATTGGAATACATGGTTTCGTTCTTGTATATTCTGTTACTTCCAGAAACTCATACAATATGATACAAATCGTGTATGACAAGATCCTCGACTTTTGTGGTGTACAGAATATTCCTTGTGTAATAGTAGGCTCCAAGTGTGACTTACAGCATAGGTTTGCATATCTTCGCCTGCTCTATATTATCTTGCTTATTGTGATATTGTCAGTCGCCAGGTAGATTCTAGTGAAGGAGAGAAGCTAGCACAGCTTAATAAAGCAGCCTGGGTCGAAACAAGTGCAAAGAACAATATAAATGTTGGTTAGTATAATCTTTCTTTCTCTAGATAAATTTCCGCTAATATTCTCGTAGCAAAAGTATTCGAGTTATGTTTGGCAGAAATAGAGAAGCGCTCTCCGTCAGGTCAGACGGATGCACCTGCAAAGACAAGTTGTGTAATAATGTAGCTTATCATTTCGTGTTTCTTGCTCAGATTTTATCTTTCGATGCTTTATCTAAAGCACCAAGACGATACGGAATCTCCTATGTTCCCTTTTCATCATTTACACATACGATTGCAACCAATTTCTCTTTGCTATTCGATCTGTTTAATCTCCGTTTATTTCATTTTACGAAATACAGATACTTATCGCTCTAACGATGCTATTGACTTATACATTTAGAATGGTCCATAGGAACACGAGTGCTGTAGCATTCATGATTACGCCGTTCCATCGCCCAAAAATCTCAGCATAACAGATCTACCATTGAGACCAGTCGCTTTGATTTTCTGAGGATCTCCGGGAATGAGATCAACGGCTTGGTCACTCCATTTCACTTCCAAACCGTCCACGTCGAGAACAATTCCCTTGACAGGTTTCTGAGTCTCGAGAGTCACAGACTCTCCATCTATTCCAACCACTGCTTTTAAACCCAGCTTCTCTACCGGAGGAAAGTTGATATATTTGAAAGGTTCCGGCCTAGAATCAACTCATATTCAAGTTTCTAATTTATATTCCAGTTAATTGATACGTACCAATTGGCATATCGGGCCAAAACATCTCGATTGCTATCGAAGAGTCTGGCAGATACAACAATATCCTTGGGAATATCACTTTTTCTGAGTCGCTCTGGCTGGCCAGGCAAGCCTCCTTTGTGTAATTCCGTACTGGAATTTGCGGCTAGAACCACATCCTTCTCCCATTTGTGTGTCCAGTCTGAGTGAAGGTCAAATGCTGCTACTTCAAGCGTCGCATTCTTATCAGATAATGTGCTGTTTGTCCCCCAGATTTCAAGAACAGTCGTGATTTTTACAAAAGCTGCAGTGCTTTCATCCGAAAAAGTTTGGTTCTCTTTTCTCGTCATACCAACTGTAAACGGCTTCAGTTCTCGGGCTATGGTGAAGTAGGCGGGTTTAGGCCTAAGGAAGTAATCAACGATTGCCCATGAAGTAACTGGCCAGCAGTCATTTATCTGTTTTCATTAAATTCCTAATCAACTTCATAATGTTGGTGTGGTCTTACCTGCCATACAAGCGCTCCAGAAGTATACTCTTTGCCTTCTCCTCGCCAGTTTCGTCGCCAGAGGCGATATGCAGAAGCAAGTGTTTCCGCTTGCATTATCTGAGTATAATAAACATAGCTGGCAACCAGTTGACTGGTGAGCCTTTCCTTATTATAAATTCATCTCACCTTTCCATCTCAAATGAATGTCTAAAGTTCTCGACCAAGTACAACTATACAGAAACCAATCGGTAAGCTTCATGTACATCTCTTTTCTACCAAAGTACGTTACCTCTAGACGGCGTTCAAATCCATCAGCTTTGTTATGATTATTGTTGACTCTAAACCAAGATGAGATACAAATATTTCTTTCAAGATAAACATTACCTGGATTGGGGATGCCGCTCGTGCTTGTTTTCCCCAAGCCAGTAATCAACTGTGCGGATATTCGGGTATCCTTCCCTATGTAATAGGGTTGAATAACGTATGTTAACAGAAGTTACACAACGTACATTCCGAACTCTGAGACAAAGCGTCCCGCAAGGACATCCCAGTTATGCCATGGCTCTTGGGATCCATGCCACACATTCCCTACGTTTGAATTAATGCGCTAGCTTTTTCATCCAATGAAAGTGCGTGCTCACATTGATGTATATCGCCCAACGTTCGATCCGTAGTGGGCTTACCTTGGCCGCTGTAAGGAGAAGCACGATGATAATAGATATTGGAGTGTTCTGCCACAACCTCTGGTAAGATTCGTTCATAAATATAACGAGCTGGGAAGTTGGTTTTCCTGAAATCAGATATTTCGTCATTGTAGTCCAGTTCCAGATTAAGAGACTCTGCAAGTTGGTAATCTGTCCATATAATATGAGACAACGACTAGTAAACGCTCCTTTCCAATTTACCTTCGTTATTTCCAGCTACATCATACAGTATTAAAAGCACAACCTTAATCCAAAAAAAAAAAGTGAACGCACTAAAGATTACGATTGATGGATGATGCCTCAGCCGTTTCACATTTTGAATGGCCTCCTCTTGAACAGACGCCAGAAATGAGTCGTAGGCAGGATACTAAAGCCATGATTATTGACTATCTCAGTCCGCTACTACTCAGAAGCATGAAGCGAACTCACCTGACCACATCCAAACATAAAATCTTGCCAAACCAGAACTTTGCATTACGGTATGTTGGATTAATAATCACTCATCTTGAAGGATATTGTGACTTACTTCCCAACTCTGCTGAAGTGATCAGAGAAAGTCTTTCAACTGAGACTAAGAAATATTTCACCGTCACAAATGTCATAAAATACGTCAGACTCGTATATTCCACCACCCCATACGCGAATCATGTTTTGATTGCCATCAACAAGAAGTTGCAACCACGCACGATATCGATCTGCTGCCACCCTATAGGAAAATGAGCCGATAAGGAATAGGTCCTATCCTGTCCGATGTTTCAGAAACATACTTACGTGGTTAAGAACGAATCGGCTGGAATCCAGTTGGACCCTGCTTCAAATATCAGATCATCAGCTCATTAAACCCAAGCACTCTTATAATTACCTCCTGCAAAAATCCTAATATTGTTGATTTCGAAGAAGAATGAAAGCCCGTCTTGATCGATGAGTTTCCTTTGCACGACACGAGAACGCCTGAATGCAATCTTCTGCTCCTTCGAGTCTAACACCTCGTTATTCTGTACAACGATACTTAGTTAGCTGCAAGTACATTTAACCTGAAACCATACATACCTTTCCTGTAATGTTCAACTCTACCGTATAGATCGGGTGGCTCCCGTAACCAACAGGATACCAAAGCTGAACAGCACCAGCAGCGAAGTTGAATTCGGCTGATGCAGAACCATTTTGAGTAGAAAGTCCTGGCGCTGATACTAAAACTAAGCCGTTTGAATCCTTGATCACCACATTTGCTCCACCAGCAAAGCCTCCAGAGAAGGCAAGGTTGACGCGAACTTGTGCATTCAGGTCCTCAGAAACATCGGTTCTAATATCCACGTCCGTTATGCGATATTGGTATGTTTGCAGTTTGATCGGCTTCCACGGACCAACAGTCATCAGCACTGGACCTATCGGATTGTTAGTTCTATAACTCTGTATAGTGATGTCACCGATTTACCCCAATCCCAGCCATAGCTACGGTACAATTGTTAGTGTGCCATAAAGAAAAGGGGTTACAAGAGCACATACTTGTATTGTGACTTTCGTACATGAAGACGACTAGAGTCCCCATTCCAGAGGGCAAATTTACCATGAGCTTTCTCCATTTCTTTTCCCTGAGAAATGCATTTATTTCATACCATTTGAGAAGAATTTACGTTTAAGCTCACTTTGAGAAAAGCGCTTTCGAAATTAACAATAATATCATTTGCTCCTGATTTCAGCAGACCTTTGGCGGGAATTCGGTGTGTGATAAATTGGTTTGTAGTTCTGTTGAAGGGATAAGAAACTGTCTTTCAATAACAAAGGACATAACGCACTCGAGTATTTTGGAATCGTTCTATTATTAATATTATAAAATGTATAAACTCGATTACACAAAGAGACTCACAATGAAAACAGTAGCAAATGTGTCAAGGCCCTCAAACACCAGGTCAACGTTCTGCGTTTTAAGCTCTGCATCAGTGACCACGAGAGTACTCCGAAATGCCCATTCGGTCTCTCCAATCCCTATAAAAGTTGAATGATGGCAGCCATGATCATTCAAGAGTGCTACTTACACTGCACATCCCATTCATGTAGACCAATGAACTGCAATAATGTGTGGGTAAGTTGTCAGGAACGCAGATTATCATGAGAACCATACATACAGGATCGGGTATTTTTTTGAGTTTCAGCAATTCCACATGGACAGTAGTCGGGAATGAGGAAACTTGGAGCCATTCGCCGTTTTTGGTGCCTTCTCCGCCTCCGATTTGTGTAAAAGCCCAATCCGTTAACTCGTGCGTGATGAACGAATCCATGGCAGTGGTTAATAGATATTCGACTACTTCGAAGTTATTGTCGAGGTCAGTTTACCCTAGGCAAGTAGATAGGCACAGAAAGACGTCAGGAGTGATTTTCTTTAAGAGTATCTTGACCGATTGCTCTTTATAAATAGATCAATGACATTAGCATTGGTCAGCTCGCTTTCGTTAATGAAGTAACCTCGAATCTGGTGATGTTTCAGCGAAGGAATGCCGACATTTTCCCGAAGGCAAACCCAGCCAATTGGTGAGATAATCCAAAATAAGATCAGATTATCAGTTTCAAATTACATAGACGAAGCAACATTAAGCCATTAAGCGAAAGAGAGTAGACGAGAGTGGACGTTACTACTACGTTACTCCAGACCACACAAGCACATCTTCGCATGTCTTCACTTCAGAAAACAAGCAAATACACATAGCCCGTGTCATTATATTTCCTATAGGATATATATATAGGCTTTTGTTCCCTCGGTTTCGGTCCGTCGTCGCCTTGCATTTAGCAATTTAAGGTAGGACCTGAATGCGAAACACATGGCTATGCAGCAAGAGCTCGTCAAGGAGCAGACTAAATAGGAGGTGTTATAGCCAGGCCCCCAAGATTTTGGCCATACATATCTGATCAAAAATATAGGGTGGTCAACTTGGTTTGGAATGTACAAGTGCCACGTACGATCCTATGACATTTCCGGATTGTGATACACAATTTATAAACGCAAGGGCAACCGCACGTTTAGCCGGAGGATGAGACACAGAGTTACTTGCCCAAGCAAGGAAGACAATAAATCCAGCATAGGATTGTGCCATAAGGAAACTTTGGGAAAAAAAAATTAGGATTTAACTTGAAAAACGAAACACAGCTTACAGAGATAAATATCGGACCACAATCTGCATGGTGGACATCGAGAGAAGGAACCCTGAAATTCCAGCCATAAGGGGAACAGCAATATGCCAACACCGCTCCTCTTTTGTATCAGAATGCCTTCATAACCACATCAGTCAGTTCCCAGTTCGTACCTTAAAATACACACCTCGATACGAGAAGCGCAATGATCGTTGCAAAGATCCAAGGCGGAGAACAGAGTAATAATGTTATTGTCGGATTATATCCCATGGTAGCAGTTAATGTTGGAAAGTATGCATGAAACGACAGTGATATAGCCATGCACGTTAATGCTAAGGCAAGCCACCAAACTTTACGGTCCTTCAGAGCGAGAAGAAAACCAGTGTACCTTCCTGATTCTGTCTTGTAGGATGAACTGGAGTATTGATTAACCTCAGAATCTTCCAAAATCCGTATCCTAGCTAGAGATTGCTCCTCAAGAGTTAGCCAGTGAGCAGGTTTCTCAGGAAAATCAGGCAATATAAAGATCGCAGCGATAGCAACAGCAACTGTGAAAAACCCTTCAACAAAGAATAGCCACCTGTTAAATGCATCGGGACATATTCAAGAAACAGTACTCTGTAAGCTCTCACCGCCAAGCTGCATACCCAAATTTGCCTTCCATTAGGTCCAGAATTCCAGATGCGATCAAAGAGCCAAAAGCATTACTGATGAGGCTTCCAACAGACAAGAAAGCTGTTCGTTGAGAAAGCTCACTCCGTTTGTACCATTTCGAGATCAGAAACTATACGCAAGGATCTAGAATTATATATAATAACATCTCATGCAACTTACCAGAGCACCAGGAAAGAAAGCTGCCTCTACGAATCCAAGAAAAAACCGGATCACAAGTACTCCAAAGTAGCTAAGAAATTAACGGTATTAGAGCCTGAGCCGAATCGGCAATTGAAAGACTCACTTCCTAGCAAAGCCTAACCCAATGACAAGGCTGCATCTTTCACGCAATATCATTCGATGTCTAAAGCAGTCTGCTTACCAGTCGCTATAGAGAGCATACCCCACAGGGCCATACAACTTGGAAGGTATAAAGATGGTCGTCCTGTATAATTCAGGAACATATTTCTGTAATCTGGCTTAAGGTTTGGACAATGACAGGATTGAATATTCAACGTACGAGGGTATCTGCATTAAGATGTAACCAATGTAAAGAACGGAAAGCACGGTGGAGAATTGATTCCCTTGAAGACCAAGATCTTTCTCAAACCCACGAAGCCGTGCGGCCCTAGACATATAGACATGTGAGACTGGAGTTATCGCTAGTAAGTATTTGCCCTTTATACATACGACGCGTTGTTTCTGTCAATGTCTGCATCTCACGTTTCAGTGTTGTGCGACATGAGATTGAGCTGGCATACAATTAAGAATATAGATAAGAACAAGTATCAACATTCGTCTGTCTAGTTTCTTCAGAAGTGATTTCTCGACGACGCTTCGCGCATGTATATGATCATCAAAACGCGAACCAATGACTGGAGCTGAAAATGGAGCAAAGACAGTCAGATAAACGTCGCGTGGATGCCAATGAGCATTGAGCTCACCATGAGATGGATCTAGCAGGGGCTCGTCTTCGGTATCCGGATGCGACAGGACACTTTCCGAGGCTATGTCGGGAAATGACATCGTTGGAGGAAGACACACTACTACTTAGTCGAGTCGCAGTGGAGACGTTCGGTTCGTGGGTAACATGTTGGTCGCATGCCATATATTTTTGTAGGCGGGGACATGAGTCAGGCACTCACGAACGAGATAAACAATTTAGAAAGTACAACCAAGCACTATGGCTACTGCAATCCTGCTTCCTGCTTCTACTCCACAGGACTATCATAGAATCGTCTCTCCAACCCTCACCATCCCTTCTGATCCATCCGTTTCCATCCCAGTAGGATTGCTTGCCTGCCAGCGTATAATGCTTCATCTCTATTTTCAACGTCTTCTTGCTGAAAGCCCCGACGTTGCTTCTAGGTGATCCACTTCTTAGGTCTCTCGAAACCACAATTGTCAGCAGCTCCGTCCATCAGCCTCCTCCATCACCGGCTGGGAAGAAATCTAAAAAGGCTGTCATATCCCCTGCTCTCCCTAGTGATCCTGTCTTGGAAGTTATTTTGCATGATACTGTCATATTTCCGGAAGGCGGGGGTCAACCTACCGATACAGGACTTATCACAACCCATCCTGACGGTACTATCTGGCGCGTAGTACAGGCAAAGAGACATGGAGGCCATGCTGTGCACTATGTGCGCGTAGAGATTGGAGATGTTCAAGGGGCAGTCCTGGCACTTTTTCCAGGAAGAAGCGTTGGCGTCAGTCTCAATGACGAAGACTATGGTAGGCGGTATGATCATGTAAGTCTTGTAACTCAGACGCACATCGTCTGCTGCTAATGCTTTCTTTTTTACTTCCAGATGTCTATGCACACTTCACAGCATCTCCTATCTGCTTTATTGGAAACTCATCTGGGCTTGCCAACTTTATCTTGGTCTCTAACTGCCTATCCTAGTCCTTGCTATGTTGAAGTTCCGCGAGGTATGTCAAAAGAAGAAGTGTCTTCTATTCAAGATATTGCGAACAAACTTGTATTCGAAGGCCGAAGAGTTCATGTCGAAGTTCAAGAATTGGATCGCCAAGGAGAAGCCGTACCGAAAACAGAAAGTGGTCGAGAAATAGGAAAGGGGCTCCCAGATGATTATACTGGAGGTGTTAAACGTGTTGTGGTTATTGATGGCGTCGATCGAAATCCGTTCGTTTTCAGTATTTTTATAATTCGACCAATTTCATGCTGAATCTGTTGCAAATAGATGTTGCGGAACACATCTTCCCAGCTTGTATAATCTTCAGTTATTCCTCTTTCCTCATACAGAAGCTCTTTCTAGGTCATCAACTACTTCTGCACGTCTGTATTTTCTTGCTGGACCACGGCTTATCTATCACCTAACTTCGACGCACCAATTTCTGACTGACACTGCAGTTACACTGAATTGCGGTCCCCCACTAGTTTCAGAGCGTGTTAATCAAGTTATTGAAGAGCGAAAGAAGGCCGAAAAGAGGATTGGAGACGTTGAAGCTGAGTTGGCAGGCTGTATTGCAAAGCAGCTTGTGAACGAGATGTCAACGTCTACCACTTTCTTCAAAAAATATATTCATCGAACCGATGACAGTGGAAACGTGCTCGGGTTCCTATCATCCATTGCATCTTCGGTCAGCAATAGAGGGGCCTCAATTTCCTATATCATCATTCTGACATCTTCTCCATCATCACAATCTATCTCGAGTACAACAACCGTTCTGGTTCTCGGTTCAGAAGATGCCAAAGTTAAGCATGTTGGAAACGAGCTTAGATGTCAGCTGGAAATCAGAGGCGGAGGAAAAGGTCAGAGATGGAGTGGTAAATTTAATGGTGTCTGGAAAGAAGCAAAAGAGGGTGCACGAATTGGTGAAATCCTTGTGTTACTTGAATAAAAGAAATGGTAGTCCTTTTATGTAAATGGTAGAGAAGGAGATATATCGTGCTACAATATGGTTTAAGCAAGTACAAATGTGAGTAATAATAAAAATAGGTAGTGAGGATTTATTTATTCTCTTCTGGTGGAACATGATGGTCAAAGCCTTCTTCGTGATGTACAGAAATATTATCGTCCACATTTCTCTCTAAGGAAAACAAAATTATCAGAGGTTGCAAAGGCGAAAAGAAGAGAGGTTACCAGCGTCCTCGTCTCTCTCTAAACTCAAACCTGCATCTGAAGAGGACATGGATTCACCATCGGTAAGACCCCATTCATGTTCTTCAAGGCCATCCTGGCCCATTTCTGCATCCCTTTCGTACCAAGGATCACAGTCTTCGGTAGATGATACCCCCCCAAAATCGTCGACTTCAAGTTCCATTTCATCTACATTAAACTCACTGTCACCCTCTGTAAAGACGTCTGCATCCAGGAAGGCATCCTCATCATCTTCATCTATATCATCAGGGGGGATGTACTCGCCACCGTCAGAGGACTCGTCATCGGACTCTGAAGGAGGACGAATATTAAGAAACGTATGGCGGCACGAAGGACAAGTCCCATGCTGGAGGCAGCAAAACAACTGGTAAGAACCACGCTGTGACCGGTTGGTTTAAGTCAATACCTGGCTGCGTATCCACTCGCAAAGGCTTGTAGGGAGCAGTCAGTTGAGAAAATTCACGAGGACGTGTATAGGATATTCACTCTTTCCTGCAAAAGACATGCCCGCATCCTGGCACCTTGGTGATGGCGATGTCTTGAAACTGCTGGTTCTGGGAAAGGATGGTCTGGAATGAAAAGAGACATATGGGACAGGACTCGTCCAGGTGAAACTGGTCGAGAGAGAGACGTGGAAGACGTTCGATGGCAATTCTGATGCGGTCCTGGACGGAGAGAACGGCGTCGAGGACGAGGGCGGCGGCAGCGCTATGGTTGTCCATTACATGTGGGGGATCAACGTTTCAACAAACACGCTCAGGTCGCGTTTGTGCTATGGTCACGTGGTCTGGGTTATATTTAGCTGGTTTCCGGGCCCGAGACACGACCATATGCTACCATCTGCTACCACCAATTGCCACCACCAAACCACTCCATCAAACATCGTCCAAGTTTATCCTGAATCCTCTCGTGACCAGTCTATCCCCTTCTTCACAATGTCTCAAAACCTCGCTACTAGTAACTCGCCGTAATGTCCTTTTGCTTAAATACTTGATACTTCTTCTGGCTTCTCCATCGATTCTCCCACATCATGGCTCCTGCAGCTCCGAGCACTCATTCCAACGGCGTGCGGGAGAAGGGAGATGTCTCCCAGTCCGCTGTTTTTTCCGCTGCCGATCCTGATGCCCAGTTTGGGGGAACAGAAGAGAGGATGAGGCTTGAGAGAAAGCTGCTCCTCAAGATCGACTTGCGCATGAGCATTATGGTCTTCATCTATATTCTCAACTACGTGCGTATGACTCTGCGCTGCTGGAATATGTCTTTTACATGTCCCAGATCGATAGGAATAATGCTGGGTTATTTCCTCCTTCGTTCCATAATATATGGTGCTCATACCTTTAAAGAGCTGCTCGTTTACGTGGCTTTGAAGCCGATCTCGGCCTGAAGGGTAATTGATTGATTATGAAAGAGGCTGTTTTCTTATTGCATATCAGGCGAAGAATTTGCCACTTTATTATCCATTTTATATGTTGGATACATCATCATGCAAATACCTTCGTATGTGCTATTTAAGATACTACGTACGTGGTACCTAACTAACGTCATGTTTGAAGAAATATGTTTTTAAATTGGATCGGAAGGCCATCTTTATATTTACCGGCATGTATGATAATTTGGGGAACTATTTCTTGCTTGACAGGTACTACTTAATTACTGCCTTATCCGTTTTAAAGCCATCTCATTTATCATGTAGGGGTTGCCCACAAGTTAGTATTGATATATGTTCCTCCAGATATATCTAACAAGTATTTACAGCTTTGTGGGTGCACTTCTTACTAGGTTCTTCCTTGGATTTGTGGAAGCTGCGTTCTTCCCGGGAGCTTTGGTGAGCAAATTGAAACGTTGGTTCTTCCCAATTAAAGGTTTGTTCAAGTTCCTCCTATCTAAATGGTACAAACGAAACGAGTTGGGTCTTCGAACTGCAATTCTCTACTGCGGCAATATCATCAGCAATGCTTTTGGTGCATTAATGGCGTCTGGCATTCTGAGCGGAATGCAAGGAAAGTTAGGACATGCTGCGTGGAGGTATGGATAGCAAAATCGTCTACAGTGTGCTGACATTGGTCGACAGATGGTTGTTTTTCATTGAAGGTTCCCTTACCATTGCAATTGCAATTATTGCAATATTCGTGCTTCCAGACTTTCCGACCACCACTCGATGGTTGACTCCTCAAGAACGAGCACTTGCAATGCGGCGGATGGAAGAAGATGCAGGTATTGGCGACGAGGAACAGACTGAGGCAGGGCATGTCAGTGGTCTTTGGATGGCACTCACTGATTGGAAGGTTTGGTGGCTTGCGATTGCGCTGACCTCGCAAGTTGTTGCGTTGTCCTTCAATGCATTCTTTCCCACTCTAAGTGCTACGATGGGATTCAACCGTACAGTTACGCTTCTGCTTTGTGCACCCCCGTTCATTTTCACGACGATCGTTGCGTTCTTGGTTTCTCGGTAAGTCTTTCAGGTTTGCTTTTGGTTCTTCACACCTCGTATACTTAAAGTTCGTGTATTTCTCAGTCATTCTGACAAAGTTGGAGAGCGATTTTATCATATAACAGTTTCGTTTGCATTCGGAATCGTTGGATTCATAATCGCAATATCTACGATGAATACCGCGGCACGCTACATCTCATTGTAAGTCCTCTTCACTGGGTATCTGAGAAGGTGCATTGAACCATAGGGTAGATTTTTGATGGCGCAGTCCTACGCAGGGTTTATCGTCTTGTATGCATGGATGAGCAATTCATTCCCTCGGCCACCATCTAAGCGGGCCGTGGCACTTGCGCTGATGAACGCATTTTCACAGCTAGGCAATGTTGCCGGATCGTGAGTGTATGTTATTCAACGCATGACGCCCACTGGGTTGACGTCGTTTTTAGATATGTCTGGCCCTCTGCCTGGGGACCCAGCTACCAGAACTCGTACGCGATTTGTATTGCAACATCAGGAATGGCTATCGTCATGTGTTGGATATTCAAGAGGCACTTGATATATTTAAATAAGATGCTGGACCGTGAAGAAGAGGAGAAAGGAGTGAAGAAGAAGGGTTTCCGATATATGTTATAAAAAGCATCATGTTGCCCGTGCTGTATTGTAGAGGGTACTTAATATGGAAATTAGTAAAAGTTTGAAGTGCCGACAGTGGGCGTCTATTAGGTTACAATTGCTGAGGTAGGTTGAAGGGCTAACGTTATACGTGAGTCTTGGGGAGTGGGGATTGGGGTATGAATTTCGGAAGGAAGATATAATTATTAGAACTTGGATGATTTTGATATAAATTACTTAGTAATAGTAAATGCAATGTGTAATTATTAGTTTGTTCGTGCTCGTCGGTTGTAATCATTCGCGCACTGACGCCTCTGATAGTCTTCAACGCTGACCACCACGACGAGCTCCGGTTCTTGCTCTACTCCACCTTTCCCACTGCGGTGGTCAGCTAGCTCTTCTTATTCCGTCTTACTTTCTCTCTCTGCTTATTCGTTTATATTGTCACTTACTCTGCTTTCCTTTGTTCAAACGTTCATGAACTCTCTTACTTATCTCTCTCGCCAGTTCGATGTATTGGCTTCCCCAAAGGCTCCCCCTTCAACGCCCACCAATGAACATTCTCCCCGCATACCTTCTTCCCATTCTCTTGATGGTCACCCTCTACAGAGAGTAAATACTTGGTCAAAGTCTTTCCTCTTCCCGCCTGCAAGTTTTATTTCTGGATCCCCACGACGATCTTACTCTTCTCCGTCATTCGCCTCCCCACACAACAATTCTTCTTCATCGCCTCAGCCGTCATCAATCGCATCCTCCTCCTCCTCCTCCCCATCCCCCTCATCTTCCTCCACCGTGCAGGACATCCCACCTACTCGCTCGAAGCGTAAAGGTCTTGCGGATTATATCAAGCAAATATTCTTTTTCCGAGTATTTCTGCTCGTTTGGGATAACCTTCATTCCGCATGGACATCTCTAGTACACCAGTTCGCTGCATTTGGATTGCGTGGAGCGGATGTAGTAATCGCGAGTTTAGTGCCGGATCGGAAGGGGAAGCGCAGAGCTGCTGATTCTGAACCAATAGAAGGACCGTCCATATCACAATTTGAAGTAATACCTCTAGAACCATCGCGCCATTTCACTTTGCAGACTCGACAATCTCCCGTTGATTCCAATATCCAAGACTACATAGGCCAGTCGTCTAGTTCCGTCGCTTCTGCAACAGGTGTTTATACGCCGTCGTCAGACATAACACGCTCCACGACTCCTGTTTTCGTTACGAAGAAGACACCTTTCCATTTACAAAAGACCCTGGTCTTAGACCTAGATGAAACGTTAATCCACTCTACTTCCAAACCAATACCCTCCGCTGCAGGGGGCGGATCTGGCTTTTTTGGCCTTGGTACTATAGGGAGACGGAATAAGGGCGCAGGACATACAGTGGAAGTAGTTCTCGGTGGTCGCAGCACATTATATCATGTATATAAACGTCCTTTCGTAGACTTCTTCCTCCGGACCGTGAGTCATCACTTCACACTGTACTAAGCTACCCAGTAATATTCTTCTGTAGGTTTCGGGATGGTACACCCTCGTCATTTTTACTGCTTCAATGCAAGAGTATGCTGACCCAGTAATCGACTGGCTGGACGGTGGTCGTGGGATCCTCTCAAATCGTTTCTTCCGAGATGTGGGTTTCCGTTTCAGTTATCGTAGTTTTGTCCTGATATTCCGTAGTCATGCACGCAACTGCCTAATAGAGGGGGATATGTAAAGGATTTGTCTATCGTGGAAGCGGATCTGTCCAGGGTTTGTTTAGTAGACAACTCACCTGAAAGCTACCGGGTTAATGAAGGTTAGATCCTGTTTTCCACCCGGACAAATGTTTTACTCAGACTGTTACTTAGCAAATGGAATACCCATTGAAGGCTGGACGCATGACCCATCAGACGAAGCATTGCTTGACTTATTACCTGTGCTGGACTCTTTACGGTTTACCTCTGATGTTCGTCGCGTGCTGGGACTTCGGACTGCTGGACAGCGGCATATTTCATCATGACCCGTAGTTGATATACAAGCTACGCAGTTCTTAAAGTAGCATCTTTATTTGGGCTTACTAGGACTTCAGTTGCACCTCTACGCCATGAGCTATCAAGATATACCTTGCATCACACTACTTAGCACCTACATCATTTACCAGTTGACTTAATTTATCAGAATGTACACCCTATTGATTATCTATATCGTTCCCAGTACTTTGTGGGCTTCCGGGATCATTTATCTGACGATACAATCCAACAAGTCATTATCATAAAAAATACACTGTATACTGTGTGCTAAAGAATATTAAAACATAGGAACGAAAATGTGGGGTAAATAAAGCAGAAACTCAGCAATGCAATCATAACATAGTATTAGAAATAACAGGAAAGGGGTAGCAGACTACATGGCAAGTGCAGCCTGCAACTCTTTGAGCTGTGCTTCCTCGTCATCTTCCAATGCCACTGGCAATCTTTGTTCTGCAAATTTAACTCATTCATGAGATAGGTAAAATATGGGAAGTATAATTTCCTTACTCTCTTGTGCTCTGGTGGCCCCTGGAGGTACGTGAACAGGTACGTGATCCGCCTCGCTCAACCGTGCATCTAACTGCTCTTGTTCTAGTTCTTCCAACTCCGCTTGCAATTCATCCTAGCAAAGTAATTAGAACCAAAAAGAACCATACAAATATTGCATACCTCATCTAAATCTGTATTGCCATAAGCAGGATTTGAAATAGCTTCTGCAATTTCATTCGCGAGCTCTCTTTGTTCGTTGACTGCTACCATCGTCGCATCTACCTTATCCATTGATCTAAAGGGTCCAAATGTCAATAGAACTGATGTGAAGCCAATAATCATGATATAACGCACAAATTGCCGTGTATATCTTTGAGGGCCCCTGCAGCCTTCTTCATAGCAGCCATAGTTTCGGCATTGAGATTCGCAGACTCCAGTGTGTTCACTTGAAGTTCCAACTGCAAGCGAGTACCGCCCAAGCGATTCAATTCAGCCTCTGCGGCCTTCTTTCGTTTAAGAGCAGCCGTTGCCACTATGATTATCGAGAGAAAGCAATTTAGATTAGAGAGATAGATATAGATGAAGAACCAGAGGAACATACCAGCCTTATTCGAGACGGCATTGGTCTTTGCTTTCTTAAGCTCATCATCTATCTTCTTCTGTAAGTAATCCTCCTTCTTCTCAATCATCTGGAGTTGCTGTCGAAGCGTGACAATAGCATCGCGCGCTGATTGTTTGGGATCCTTGCGACCCCCAAAGTAGCTCATAAAACTGGCCATCATTTGCGTAAGCCTGACGGATACTGAAGACGAGAAATGTAGCAGAGGTAGGGGAAGCAAGGAAGAGATGGTGGATTGGTGATGCAGCAGACAAGGAAAGTGCGAGAAGGAAACTGAAGTAGTTAAGCACAACTGCGCTGGGCACCGACACCGTCACCGTCCGTGATCTTTCCCGATAAGGAAAGCAGCGTGACGTCTATTTAAATCTACACTCTGAGATCTGGGCCGTAGCATCAACCGCCCTTCCTACTCTTTTTCATTCGCTCTGATCTACGCAGAATTATTCTATTGCACTATTATGTATGCGTGTCAAGAGGTATCAATCATGCCATCCGTTATCTATCGCTTTTATCCATGTCACACCCCGAGTAGCAGTGACGAACCGAAGCTGCGTTTTTTTGTCCATCCGGATCAGCAAGGTTGTATATGAACACCTAACCCTCACTCTTCAGTCTTCCTTAATGCTAGTGGATCTGTTAGCGCTAATAACAGAAATGATTGAAATCACATACTCTTCTTCATCACTGCGGTCGTCGGATGCCCCGTCACCTTTTAGTACTCGCCATGCTATACGACAAATCATCCAGAACCAAATAATCTGGAGTACCTGTAGAGTGGGTGAGTGAAGGCACGCTGTGTCCAATACTGAATTACGACATACTTGAAGAACAAGAAGCAAAGCACAGAATGTGTAGTGCGCACGTTTTACAAGATAGAATCCTGTCTCTGGAATAAACCAAGGCGCGAATTGAAGGATGTTTGGTACATCAAATATGGTGGATTTAATGACGAAGAGGAACAAAAAATGCCGCGTAACAAACCATGTGAGAATGAAACAGCCAAACGTCACGTCACAGGCAGTTTGCAGGTTAATATAGCGCAGCATTTTTGCCAACTACGGGGGTATCTAATGTGTAAGTGTATAGAAGGATGTCCTAACAAAGAGAACGCACAGGCAAGAAAATATCACACCAATCCATGAGGAACATGATCACGCATCCGACGCGCGTAAAGTTCATGAAATAGCTTGCAGTCATTAAGAAAACAGTAATGACATGGTGGGTCATCATCTGGACATGGTCCTTTCGTCGTGCCTCGGCGTTGAGAATTAACATTTGATGCATGTAGAAAGCAGTCTGCGTAAGATAGTAGAACTTGAGGGGGCCAGCAAGGGGTATATGCGGGTAGCCGACCCACAGGTCAACAGGATTAAAAATGCGGGTGGGAAGACTATGGTGAACATACTGGAGAAGAGAGAATATTGGTTAACGGTCAGGTAAGAAAGAGAGCGACGAACAAGGCCATATGACCACTGGAGGGAATAATATACAACGGACCAACCCTGCTCGGCGAATCGCAGAACACTCCTATTCATCTGACGAAGCTCTTTTGGGGAGATATGTGCGTTCTTGTTGGCGTGGCCATTGGCGTGACCGTTTCCAGCAGTAGCGTGGCCATTGCCGTTTACAGAAGCCTGACTTTTCTCGTTGGTAATCCGCTGCCGCTTGTGTCGCAAGGCCCTAGAAAGTTTCCAGCGCGCGAAGGGCTCGAAAACACCGAGTCTGAACGCGTCGCGAAGGATAGCCATGACAGCGATACACGTTACGATGAGCCATATATCGCGAACTCCGACATTGTAATAGGCAGAATTTGGAAAAGAGTCGGGGTTGAGGGGGGTGTCGGTGGGATACTGGAGGGTGAAGAAGGGGAGGACATAGGGCTTGAGAGAGCGTACTGTATTAAGGGCCATGATGGAACGAAAGAGAGCCTAGGAGAGCCAGGAATGGGCGAATAAGGAAATTTTATCAGACCACGTTTGTCGGAAATAAAAAAGATGGGGAAGGTTGCTGTTTGTGGACGCGCAGGGCGTTGAGAAGATTGGGGCAAGACAGGAGCGAGCGGGAGAAAGGGAGACGGCGGAGAGACAGAACGAGCGGGAGATACGTGGACGGAATGGTAGTGCTATAAGATATATATGTACTTGTAAATTTAAATGCAATTGTATACACTCTCAACCAACTCTCAACACTCTGTTGCTAATTTATTACATAAATAATTATTATTTCCTGCCCGTTCATTCAATCTTCTACTTTCCTCAGTCTTCTCTCCACACTCCAGATGGCCTCCTCCTCTACCCAGCCCAATTCCACACTCTACATCAACAACCTCAACGACAAGGTGAACAAGGACGAGCTCAAGGTTCAGCTCTATGCCCTTTTCACCACCTACGGCAAGATCATCGACATCATCGCGTCCAAGAGCGAAAAACTGAGAGGTCAGGCATGGCTTGTCTTCGCTGACCTCGCCGGCGCCACCTCTGCAATGCGTGCCTGCGAGGGCATGATCTTCTATGACAAACCCCTAGTATGTTATGTTCCCATTCACCGTCTCTTCGTCCCCCTTCTCAGCTCTTTTCGCTTTCCAGCATATCCACTACGCCAGATCCAAGTCCTACGCGACACTCCGCAAGGAAGACCCCAACTTTATTCCTCCTACAGCTGCCAATGCCAGTGATATCGCTTTGGCACACAGTGCAAAGAGGTTGAGGGAGGATGAGACGGCAGACAACGAGCGTCAAGCCAAGAGGGAGAAGTCAGACGAGGATGAAGAGGAGATGGAAATTGACGACGACGATGAGCCTTCTGCAAAGAATCTATGTACGTCTTGCTACTCGAAGATGTTAATGTACACTTGCTTCACACCTCATTTGTCTTTGAAAAGCTGTTGCCACTTCTGCGACCATACCTCAACAACTGCAATATCCATCTGCTCGTCTTTTATGCACCAACCTACCGCAAGAAGTCACAGATAGTGTTCTTTCTGTATTATTCCAGCAGTATGTGACACCATTTCCCCTCCGTAGTGATCAGCGTATTGATCATATTACTTATGCTCTAGGTATCGGGGATTCCAAACGGCACAAGTTACTTGGTCGCCAACGCCCAACACTGCAGGCGCCAGGGTGAAGATGGCGCAGGTTTTCTTCGAGTCTCCCGAGCTTGCTTCTACCGCAAAAGAAGCGTTGGATGGCTTCACTCTCAAAAAGGGGTGGCAGATGTCGGTGGTTTACATTTGATTTTTTATTTACATTCAGTGTCTTCAGGTGATTTTGCTTCGTCCTTTCAAAATGTACTGACTTTCTACTGTCATTTATACCACTTTCTAGCATTTAACCTGCACTTCCTTCGAGCATTCATGTGTAGATAAGCATTGTTTCAGCAGCAATCAATCTAATACTACATATGTCCGTTCTGCAAGTTCTCTGCCTTCGACGTAACCTGCTCAAGACTCCATTTAGGAGGACAGCGCGTTCTTAATAGCCTTGCCAACTTCGGCAGCAGAGGCGGGATTCTGTCCCGTGATGAGCTTTCCATCGACAACGACCTTGACCTTGAGAAGTTGCGCAAAGCATGTTAATACCGATAATTGCAAATCTTTTTTTGAAAAGAAAAAACTTACCCCCCACGCCGCAGTAGATTCATACTTTCCTCCGAGCTCTTTGATCTTGTCTTCCAAAAGGAATGGGACGTCCTGTTGACAAGTTAAAGGTGTGTTTACTATGGACGCGGAAAACGACAGCGAACCTTCACTTTGCCTACGATGTTCTCCTCTTCGTTCGAAAGTCCGGCTGCCTTCCTACCCTTAAAAATCGACTGACCAGACGCATCGACGGCCTGTGTAAGCGCACTATCACGGAAGGCGTATAATTAGCACGATGCGGTTGTTGCAGGAATAACACATACGCAGGTCCATGGCAGACGGCTGAGACTATCTTTCCTGCTTGCCAGAACTTCATGTTTGGCAGTCAGTATGCGATGCAATGCATAAAAACTAGGCTCATACATCAGAAGCCAACTTCGCGTTGACAGGATCCGAGGCGAGATCGAGGACTGGGCCATGACCGCCGACGTAGAAAATGGCATCATAATCCTTGACATTGATCTCGGAGAGCTTCTTTGCGGATGCAAGCTTCGATTTGACAGTTTCATCGTTAAGGAACTTAACGCTATCTTTGTCCTCTGCAAAAGCCTATGGATATGGTATGAACAGTTTATACGAGTGAGGGGGTGAACAGTTTTATATACCTCAACGCTACTCTGGTCCAGTGGCGGGTTAGGGCCTTTGGGAGCAGCAAAGTCAATGGTAGCATGCGGTGCCAGAATGTAGTACGGGTGCGCGGCTTCGGGGAGGTACCATCCCTTGAAGGAAGGTGGGTAAGCAAGGGGCGCGTTCACGCAGTGACGTAGAGAAGGATGTGGAAACATACAGTAGCAGCACCAGTCAAAGTCTTCTCGGCAGAGGTGTATACGAAGAGCACAGAAGGCATGTTGTAAGATTTGGTATATGAAAAGTAAGTTGGAGTATGTGGCGAGGACGAGATGTCTAAGCTATGGAATGGAAGTGGAATGGGGTTGGTTTATATATGTCAGAAATACTAGGATATTCTAATATGAGCGCAGATTCGCGCGATCGAAGCCGGGTGAAATTCGTCATCTAGGGTGTGAATTATTCGGCGAAAGGAAGGGAAAGTGTGGAACATGATGGATGGACAAGTGGTGGATATGATGAGCGTCGATGGGCGATTGAGAGCGAAAGAAGAGGAAGAAGGATGATCTACCTGGTGTAGTGATTCTGAGCCTGGAGCCGTTGCTGCAGAGTCTTCAGGGGAGATATTGGAAGCACCAACTAAGTGCTGCGGTGAGCAGGGTGTGCAGGGGTGCGGTACAGAAAATGCTCCGGTGCTACGGCTACCAGCTTTCTTGTAGAACCATTATTGTTGAGATAAATATATCAGCCCGACGAGGCTGACAAACTTGTTATCTCTAATTATTAAATGATCTTATCTAAATACTAACATCCCGTGACCGCGGCAGGTTGCAGCTGCTAACTTGCTATTCTGGGTAAACTCCCATTCAACTTCCCATTCAACACTACTGGATCATTTCGACCGATTGTTCGCTGATATTTTGTGTGACCGAAATTTTCACTTTATTGTTCTGTTCATGGTCTATTTTAGTGCGTGACATCATTCAAATTTGTTCATGCCCTTTAAAACCAAACTTTCAGACTTGTGAGGAACAAAAATAATATCTCTATAATTGACAGACAATACCAATAGAAATAGCAATGTTATTACAATGAGTGCTCCTAATTTTAGATTAAAGACAAAAAGTCTGGCCCCAAATTCCTCCAGAACTTTGGCAGGGAGAAAAAAAAAATTAAGTGCAATGTACACAACAGAAACTTGGAAGGAACATTAGAAATACAGTATGTACATACATTTCATAACAAAAAAAAATTTTGTGTCCAATTTCAGCCCTTTTTCATTTCGCTGAACCTTTGTTCGATGCTCCTTGGGACGCGTGACATTTCTCAAAATTGTTCTGTTCAGAGACTGGGTGTGACGCGTGACCGAACAATCGGTCGAAATGATCCAGTAGTTTGCATATACATAATCTTTCACTTCCTCCTGCGCCCGCATTGAATATTGAATATTGAATAGCGAACATAAATATTCACCATGTCCTCTTTCTTTGGTCTGTGAGTTCTCTCATCCCGTAGTCTATCCTGCAGCATCCAATCAGTGGCCTGCGTTACAAGTGGCAAGACTCGTACCTTCAAACCACGCAAGGATGTCCCAGAAGGAACGAAGCAGTATCAACTAAGAAAATATGCCGAGGCTACGCTGGTATGATTCACTCGCCCCTTGCTGCTTCAAATCCTGTCACTCCACCTTGCTGTTTAACAGGGGTCTGGCAATCTTCGGCTTGCAGTGAGGCTACCTGAGGGCGAGGATTTGAACGAGTGGTTGGCAGTTCATAGTACGTGCCTGCCGGTCGCTGTATGGCTTCTATCGCTTACCATCTATAATAGCCGTTGACTTTTTCAATCACTTAAACATGCTATACGGCACTGTGTCGGAATTCTGCACACCGCAAGAAGTATGTATCTCTTTCATTCCGCTTGCCGATGCATCCACACCTACTCTACCCTAGTGTCCAATAATGTCTGCGGGCCCTAGGTCAGTCTCATTTGCCATTCACTAAATCTAGCATCTTTCATCCTATCCCAAGGTATGAGTATCTTTGGGAGGACGGGGTTAAGTACAAACGGCCAACTAAATTACCTGCGCCTGAATATGTGGACGCACTTATGAATTGGGCTCAGAATATTCTTGATGACGAGAATATCTTTCCCAACAAGATTGGTATGATTTCCCGTTCATTTTGAGCTGCTATTTCAAGTGCTTACGGAAATGCCAGGTGTTCCCTTCCCAAGAAACTTCCGCGATACAGTTAGGACGATTGTCCGACGACTCTTTCGCATCTACGCTCATATCTACAGTAACCACTTTGATCATATCTGTGCGCTCGGCATTGAAGGTTCGATCTCTTACCAAGCTTTATTACCCCACGCGTCATGTACTATTTTTAACAACGCGTCCTAGCTCACCTCAACACAAGTTACAGACATTTCTTCCTGTTTGTCAACGAGGTGTGCAGTATCATCCCTTAGCGTTCAGCTAGACCTTGACTTTCGTGGTAGTTTGACCTTATTGACAAGAAGGAGCTCGCGCCGCTGGATGAATTAAACGACGCCATCCTCGCGGAGGATAAAAATCGATGAGGACCCCGGAAACCTCGAGCTTTGAATAGGACGATTATATCTTTCGGTAGGATTATGACATGCATGTATACCTTTGGAATTTGTTGCTTCGACTGAGACACCTCTACAACATGCTTCACTCTAAAACAAGAACTTCCGATCTGGATCCTACCAATCGAGCTTTTCACACTCCAGAACCCCGTGAGCCCTTTGGTGAAATATTGTCGTCGATCTGATGCTTTTCGCGGTTGTTTTCGCCGACCATCTGCAACTAAGCATGGTATACAATTTTTTCTGTGGAAAATTTATTTTCTAGCCGAGATGACCTATTCATTCGAAAGTACATGGTAAATGGGTGTAATTGTGTACCAGTAACAGTTCGTATGAACAGTCGATGTACATACTTGATAATTATACTTAGGCTTTACTTATGAAAGGGAATGAAACAGGGCATTATGACGTCATGAAGTCGTCATGCGCACTTCACTTGGTACGTTAACTCTTGACATTTAAGGCCAGGGCTCGGAGGCATATTTGGCTGTGTAAGTTTTTCACTCGGTATTGGTATATGGTATGGGGCATCACCTACGGTATAGAATTTCCGCCTCCCGACTTGGTAGCCATAAAATAGCATGAGGTTTCGACTGTACTAAGTAATACGAAGTATCTGTTCTAATCCGTGTCATCATCATCTATTCATCCTAAAAAAAAACAAATGGGAACTAATATTACAGATCTCTCTACGTGTATTTGAGAGACTCAGCGTTGGCTACAAAGATCATGTCGTGTATCGGGTCTTCAGAGCTATGTATGTACTATCAAAAAAAAAAAAAAAAAAAAAAAAAAAAAAAAAAAAAAGTAAGAGCGGCAGTGTATGCTAGGGTTTCCAAAAGTCAAAGGGAAGAAAACGGCATAGGTGCTAGGATAAATGGTAATGAGCTATGGAAACAGGGAACAATACAAGTATAAAAAAGTAAAAGTGGGCATTATTCGTATTCGACCAAAGGTGGATGAAGCAGGCAAGCCAACGGCATGCAAAGTCTGCCATTTTGACCAATGAACGAAGATGCATAGGTAGGAAGTACAGTACGATGAGAGGGGTAATATTTTGGGGTATCGGTATGTCCATAGATCGATGCGTGTGTGGTGCGAATGCAGATGACCATGTCGAAGAAGATTACTGTTACAGGGGAGTGCGTTTGGTGCGACGAAGCGAATAAAATATAAGGGAAAGCAAATGTCACTGATCGACAGCGCGATTCTAGAAAAACCGACGAAAGCATTCGATACGGTACGAGGTTTTTTGGTGATAGACCTGTCGATTATACGCTCCAATTGCGTGTTATAAACAGGGCCAATAGCGGAAGTCTGCGAAAAAAGACTGAGGTCCTGGGAATGATCAGATGGTGCGCTAAAATGAATGACAATGATTAATACGATGATAACAGAACATAGAGGTAAAAATTCATCACACCTTTACGACAGACCACTGAACCACCAAGTTCTTTATTCGCTCGCGAAGGGCTTGCTGACATTGATCGCATGTCAAGTGCTCCGCTAGAGGACGAAGAGCAGATTCCATTGTGCTTGTAGATAAATCTAGCAGTTTAGTATGAGATGGAACGGAAAGAGTAAATGAAGATGGACGCACCAGGCCGTGCATCCCAGGCAAGGTAGGCAGAGGCTAGTGCCCAGGCACGCGTCAACTTTTTTTGTTCGGTAAAATCGCACCAGGGAGTGGGTGCATGTGGATGTGGAGGTGGGAGCAAGACTCGCTTTAAAGCATCTGAGCGACCAAAATGTAAAAAGAATAAACGTTTAAGATATATTGGACCGATGCGTTCAGCCATTTCGTCGGTAAGAGATGCGAGAGGGAACGAAAGCAAATGAGATGATGTTGACACGGCCAAGTCGTAGAGGTCGAAGGAGGCAGCAAGGGCGTAGAGTTCCAGAGGAAAGAGGGGAGCATGAGATAGCAGGAGGGAGAAGAGTGGAGTGGCAGGAACTATGCGAGATTTGGGGCGGATTCCATACATAGGCAGACGGTTTACTGCAACGACGAGAGTAGCGAAGGGCGGTGAGTAATGGGCGCATGACATGTCGTAAAAAGTATGGAGGAGAACGTTGAGAACTGTTGAAGCTTCTGGAACAGTGATGATGGGATCGTGATCTGAAGAGGTAGACGGCGGAGGTGGAAGGAGAGCACGGAAGCCGTTCTCTGAAGCGGCCAGAAGTATGTGAGAATGGACGTAGAAGAAGACGTTGTCGGAGGAGAGAAGGATGACATCTGGCGGTAGCGAATTGTGTTGTGCACCAGGGAAGAAGGTGGTGGAAACGGAGACCAGGGTGCTTGGCTCGGGGTCGTCGACGACTGGAGTGCCATCGTGCGATTGCTAGAGAGAGAGAGAGAAGGAAAGATAAAAAGAAGGAAGTAGATAGAGGGGGGGGGGAGACGAACAGGAGGAGTGGGAACCTGCATTGCAGGATGTTGATAGAAGTTCTTGTCGATATGGCCATCGTGCTTGTCTGCAAAGTCAAGTTCGAGAGGGTCTGTGACAAAGTGCATGACAGAGTGCCACTCATTTGGGGAAATAGAGTGGTCCATGGGGAAGGGAGGGGGAGAGAAGGGGAGAGAAGGGGAGAGAAGGGGAGAGAAGGGGAGAGAAGGGGAGAGAAGGGGAGAGAAGGGAGAAGAATGAGATGTGAGAGGAGAATGGGAGGGGGAGGGGTGGGAGGGAAGGGCAGGGAAGGACGGGGAATGGAGAGGAGGCGCGCAGATCGCCTGAGAGGGAGAAGGATGGCTTACAGCTAAATGCAAAACCCTAGGCCGTTTCTCAAAAACGCTAAGATGTTGTACATGACAATTAGTTGCTAAAATTGGCATAGTCTACTCTGCAGGCTCCACAGCTTTACCAGCGCTCTCCCAACCTTCCTATGCAACACTCCTCGCCATGCAGACCAGCAATGCCGTATCGCTACATCCACCCCGTTCAAAAAGAAATTATTGCTCGACTCTCAATCAGCATGCATCCAAAGGAGATTGCGGGAGTGACAGGTATCAGTATTCGAGCAGTGCGCCGTACAGTTGCACTATGGAGACGGGATCAGTGGTACCGCCCGTGGGGCGCTTGACCAATTTCATATAAATGACATCATATTACTACGTGAATTACAAGTTGGCAAATTTCGAAACGGCCTACGGTTTTGCATTTAGCTGTAATAGTAACTATAGATGGCATACATTATACATAGGACTAGCAAGTAAAGTAGTAATATGCGTATACACTAGTATACATCGCCAATTCTTTATTATCTTATCATATTCCACTCCACACATCCCGGGGTCCCTCATCGAGATCACCCTACTCCCCCACCCTTCTTTATTTTCTGAATTTCCTCTCTCTTTCCAAAGTCTGAATCATGCAGCTCCTGTCACACAGTCAGTTTATTTCCTACACCACCAATCACACAACTCACCATGTTGGCCAGTCGCTTGCTCGTAGACACCGCGTTCAGCTTCTCCAACACTTTCTCCTCCGGCAACGTCATTTCCTCCAGCTTTGTCTCTGCCATCCATCAATCGTTATATCCTCACCAGACCTTCACTCGAACATCACTCACTGATACGCCCTTCTATTTTCAGAACCCGCTCTTCGTCTTTCTCCGTCACAAAGCTAACAGCCATTCCTCCCCGTCCAGCACGCGCAGTTCGTCCCACACGGTGCGTATACTCCTCTGGCTCGTTCGGCAAGTCCCAGTTGATAACCATCGCCACATCCTCGATATCCAACCCTCGCGCTCCCACGTCAGTCGAAATTAACACCGGCACCACAGACGCACGAAACAGTGACAGGGAGGACAGTCGTTCGCGTTGAGTAAGCCGCGAGTGCAGTGCTGTACTTCGAATCAACAACGTCTTCAGTAATATCGTCAGGTACGCCGCCGTTCGTGGTCGCGCACAGAAGATGATGGTGGGTGGCGGTTGTTCGACCTCCTCATCCTCCTCATCCTGCTTCCTTTTGCCTTTACCCTTCGACTTAGAGCTTTTCACCATCTTTTCGGGCGGAGAACGTCTTAAATGAACCGTCGATTCAGGCGGGTTGCGAAGCAAGTAGTACAGATACATCTCTCGCACATGAGACGGTACAAGAATATAATGTTGCTTCAATGTCGATACCGTTTCTACGCTAGTATACATTAGTATATGAATAATAAATGCCAAACCGCTATATCATACCTCTCAGCCATCCTATGAATGAAGGGTTTTTGTTTTCCAGGTCTAGGCGGCGCATTGGCGAGGGAATCAATGGACGACGTCCATGTAGCTGTGAAAAGGCATGTTTGCCGTTCTTTTGGTATGGCTTTGAACAAATGTGCCAATTCAGGAGCGAATGTAGGCGTTAGTAATCGATCGGCTTCATCAAGAACCTAGAGAACAGTTTAGTAAACCTGTTGTCCAATTCGACTTTTAATGGGCGCACCAGAAACTTAACCCGGGACAGATTCCATTCACCACCACTACTGCGAAGGTGGTCAACGATCCTTCCGGGTGTCGCAATAATCACATGGGGTCGGTTTCCGAGTTCTAATGCTTGAGCCATCATATCCATCCCCCCTACAATGACCGAGGTGTTAATATTCAACGATGCTCCCAACACTGCGAATTGTTCTGATATTTGGAAAGCGAGCTCCCTGACGTTTTTAGTAAACATGACGACAAAAATACTTGGAAAGAGATACCTGGTAGGGGTAAGGACGAGTGCAAATATACCAAAAGGATCAACAGATAACTTCTGAAGAATAGGTAGAGCAAAAGCTATAGTCTTTCCCGACCCAGTCTTTGCATTTCCTATGCAGTCTCTGCCTACATCAAACGTGAAAAGGTGATTTTAAAAGGCGTAATGAATGTCTGACCCGAAAGTAATGGCGGTATACAAGCTGCCTGCACTTCTGTCGGTGAGTTTATAGACATGCCCTTGAGAGTTGTTTGCAATGGCGATGAAATTCCTAAAGATTCAAACGAAACATGCGTGGGTTTGGTGGGTAAAGGAGCCTGCTTTAACGAGAGCGGTTTTGAAGATATTCTTGAGAGCTTGTAGGCATCTTCATTGTTTGAATTACTCCTTTCTACCTCGTCTTCGCTATCAGAACTACGCACGCCTTCCAGCTCCGAGTCGTCAGAATGGTCATGAGGCACTGGGGAAATTTTCAATCGTTTCGGATATCGCTGTTCTTGTCGACGAAGAAGATCATCTGCTGAAATACTTTTGCGTTTTGATGTACCAACCATCTTGAAGAAATAAGTACCTCGGATCGAATTCACTGGCAGAAAATGTTCTTATATATTATGTAATTCAGTCTTTCGGAACCATATTGCTTCTGATCCGGGTATTTGAACTGTAGACTAACTGGAACAGATCATGGTCATGTTTCATGTTACTTACTTTTGAATAATCAGCATTCAGGTAAAGCAGGCAGATGAATAAATACAGAATTGAGAACAAAGTAAGAACAAAAACAAAGCAGTGTATGGGCACAAAACACTAAAAATACAGCTATAAAAGGATACACGGATCATTGATTCGTCGTAAACGATAAATGTAGTCATATAAATTCGTGAAAATATCGAAAAGGAAGTCAGTTTCAGAAGTTTGGCAGCTGAAGCGTATGGGAGAACATAGACGGCGGAAAGTTCCATGCGCCAAGTTCGACAGTCGACTGTAAAGAGTAGTCGGGACCGAATAAAAAGTCTTCATTGAAAGTGGGCGGCGGAAACGCAAAATCTTCACCGGGATATAGCGTGCCAATGAAGGGCTCAGCAGTGTTCAAGGGATCTTCCACTGGAGTATTGGTAAATGCAGAGCATGATACGGGTCCAAGATGTTGGCGGAACGATTCTGCATTAACGGGGAGAATGTCTGTAATCGAGTTGGTAGGGTTTGAATGAGGAGGCGCATAAAATAATCTGGACACAGGATCGATATTAGGAGTGGAGGGCATGGAGATACTGCTGCCATTGTATGTAACAGGTGCCTGAAATATAGATTAAGAAACAGAAAGAATTTCAGAATAACTAAATAGCTTACAGTGTCGAATCCATGAAAAACGTGAGGGAACTGAGGCATAGGTCCAGGTGCATCCTTGAAGCTGTGACCCGTCGCAAATCCAAGAGAAGTAGATGGACGTCTTGGAACATCTATCCGAGCGGTAGCCTGGCCATATGGGAAGGAAATGAACGATTGATGGTCCACATTTAAGTAAGGAGAACGCGGAGGCTCTGACAATGGAGACGGAGGAGCTGATGGGAAGGGTGGGAAACAAGGCACTGGCAACGGTGATATATTTCTGTTAGCAAGCTTTTTGTAATTGGGTTTCCTGCGTCGAGAAGGTGGAGCGGCAGGTCCAGGTACTTTGGTATATTTCTCTCGGATTTCCCTAATCCTGTCTTCTTCAGAGCATTCGGGAGCAACACGACCCTTGCCTTTTCCTCTGCGAGAGCCCCGAGGGGCTGGCGTGAACTTATAGTCTGGATTTTTCCTTTGATGCTCCAAAAGTACCTGTGCTGCTTGATGGTGCCACTTCGCCTTCTCTTCTGGCGGCAAGAGGTTCCATACCTCACCCGCAATGCGACTAAGATTTTGCTGGCGACATTCAACATCAGGGGGGATGACGCCGCGCTTAAGGAAATCAGACCGAAAAAGCATGAATGCATTCGGAGGACGGGGAACATGTGGACGAGGCGTTGGCAATGGAGCGTTGTTAAGAGGAGAAGGACCAGTGGCTCGAGCCGAAAGGAGGTATGGCGGCGCGAAAGGTTTGTAAAAAGGAGTATCTGGCAGGGAAGATTTGCATTTCTCAGCTTGGACTTCCCGAATGTATTTCGCCAAAGGAACTTCGGGTTTAGGAGATTCGGGAGCCATACAAGAAAGACCAGTGAAATTCATACAGCTCCAATGTGTCAGAGGTAATCCCTTTCCCGGAGGAGGCGTAGATGAAGGCGAAATACTATACAACCCAGGTGACGGATGTTCTTGTTTGACCTCAACTGATATACACTAGTTAATATAAATACGGATCAGATTTGTCCAGAAACTTACTGAATCCCATTTTTTAAATAGTTTTTTCGACGAATTCAAAAGTATGGTTATGATCGGTGAAGGCAAGAGACAGTGAGCAGTGAGCAACGGTTTAGAGAGAACCGACACATCTCTTTGGCTCTTTTAAAGTACAGTAAACCCGATAGCTCATAGCAAGGTATGGCGCACCCGATTTCTAAGATCAACATGAGGTGTTCGTAAAAGGATATCGACGCCGTCGAAGCGAACGCGAGGCTGCAGTGTAGAAAGGGAGTTCGTGAGACGCGACGACTTTCACCAGGTCATGTGACGAGAACATAGGAAGAACGGCAAAAAGCGCGAACACGTTTTACGTCCATTCCCCTCAAGGACATGCGCGGGAATCAATACCTTCTCCTTTGTTAGATGGTAGGTTCCCGCGCCGGATGGCGGGGAGCGAGAGAATGCTCTGCTATCAGGAAGTGATAAGCATGGATGGAGAGTAGCAAGACAAGTTTCTGGGCCTCGAAATATATACTTGTTGAAAGGTTAAAGCGATAGTGGACAAGAGCTGCACTGCATAGCTGGTGGTTGGTGTCACCTCGAGGTAAAGCTAGACATGTGCTCTATTCAACATGAGGCAAGACGAATGCCTCAAGGCAAACGCGTGTTCGGTGAAGCAAGCAGATACCCGCATCTATATCACGATTATCTAGAACACGTTCGGGAGGGGTAAGTCTTGATGGTGAAATTGAGTGCAATACATTGTCGTGAAAGATCTACAATTTTTATCAACGCAATATGCATCGAAGATTCTGTTTCCTTAATATACATCAGTATATTGGTGTCATCCAACGACCAGCAAGTGGCCTACCATCAACCGTTATAAATAATCCATTTCGAATCCCCGGCGGCCTTACGAACACGATTCATCACCGCTAGCCCTTCCCTCTCTTCTGCGATTTCTTCAATCAGAATCATGTCGACCCCTTCCATGTCTAATGTGAGAAGTCCATCGAACAGTAAACGTGCAGTTGTCGAGGGGTCAGCAGTTTTTCCTAGTCTATATGGTCGCCATTGGATATGCTGATCGGTAGGTACGTGACTCCACAAGTCTGAATCCTCTGGAGCCATTACACCAACTTTTATGGGCACGGACGGGTTAGCTGAATTCAGCGTGCTAAAGAATACATGCGAGGATACGGGTGTCGCATTGCTCGGTGGTTTTGAGCAAGTACAAAGTAATGTCACAGGGACAGAAGGTGAATAATGTCGATATTTCATTCCAGGAGTCGTTGGAGCTTCTTCAATTGCGTCATCACGAAAATCGCGGCGATGAACAAGGATGGATGGTATGTGGTCGGACCCATGCATTTCCTTACGAATAACCGCTTCCATTTGTTCGACAGTAACGCCGCCAGGCCGAAGCACTCGTATATTTCCATCTTCCCAAAGACCGTCCACTACTGTGCTCTCTAAACCAAGACCTGATGGACCACCATCCAAAATCAGCTCGACTTTGCCGTCCAAATCTCGCAGCACATGCTCCGCGCGGGTGGGACTAGGTCTACCGGACGTATTTGCACTAGGTGCTGCGAGAGGTACGTTGGCGACTGCAATGAGAGCTCTCGCAACTGGGTGAGACGGCATACGAATAGCAACAGATGGCTGATTGGCTGTAATGATGGCGGGGACAATATCTGGGTTGCGGGGAAACAACAGCGTGAGGGCGCCTGGCCAGAAATGTTTGATTAGAATGCGGTAGGCCAGCGAGGGCGTGTAGTCTGAAGGCAGGAGAGTATGGAGCATGGCGAGAGAAGAGACATGAACGATCAGTGGATTGTCTGGTGGACGGCCTTTTGTGGAAAAAATGTTGGAGGCGGCAGCGGTATCGAGAGCGTGGGCCCCGAGTCCATAGACGGTCTCGGTGGGGAAGACAACTGTTTTCTGGTGGCGGAGAAGACGAGCGGCAGAGTGCAGTGCGTCTGAAGTGGTAGGGTCAGCAATAAGGGGTGTGTCGGCGGTGGGGGAGAAAGTGATGGAGGCAGGATCGCATTTGAGGAGACGCGTTTTGGTGGGGAAAAGAAAAGACATGTATCGAGCATAGAGCTGGCGCAGGATGCTCATAAAGATAACTTGAAAGAGACTCGAGAGAAAACATAAATTTATGTGATTACATAACCCACATCTCGGTACTCTATTCCTCCCCTTTCGACATCACAGGCATGTTCAGTCCCACTCTTCGCGCCGTAGCCTTGATGTGATCCTGGCCCGTGAGGTCTATCAGCGGATTATACCGCTCAAGCAATATCTAACATGTCCGTTACACCAAGCACAATACCCAGCAAGCAGCTCTGCACACCTTGTGCTCTCGCTGTGATTTTATGAACAGCGTAGCGTTCACTATATCCTGCAAGCCTTGGTCATTTTGTTGTTGTTGTGCTTTCTGGACAATCAAACGGAAATTGCCTGCAATTGCTTTATTGAGCTGTCTAGGCTAGAAAGGAGGATCAAACCAGCTGCACAAGTGTACGAGAATTAACGCACAGATTTTGTCAGCTCACGCAGCACGTTGCGGTAAGCATGGATGTACTGAGACATTGGATTTGAATTCGGGATGTTAAGTTAGTACTAGTTGACTTTACTGAGTACTTCAAGAGTGCTTGCACGCACTTGCTCTATCTTTTAGCCGCGTGCCGACCCCGACGCGCCGATTACCGAAACTCAGCGACGCTTGTTTCCCCATTGTCCATTTAAGGGCAATGTCCTTACAATCACCTTTGGCCAATGGCTACAGTCTCCATGTCAAAACTTGTCTTCATTCTCTTCAGCTTTGACCGTCTGTGTTATGTCTATAAGCCCTCCTATTCTACTCTTATCTCTCTCTCTCTCCCACCTCTCATTCTCATTCCTTGCCTTTACCATGTTGATCAATTGGGACAGCACCGTCACTCCACTCCATGCTCCCGTATGTTTACTGTCACTGTTTATTTATCTTGACTCACATATCGCAGGGCCCTTCTGGAAGGCATCCTAAAGCCAAGGAACACGACCGCAAACGAATGAACCCTTCTGCAAGAATCCACCGTATGGATAGGGTTGCCAACTCGAAAAGAAAGTTTGACAAGAAGGCCTTTCTAAACCAGAAGCAGGCAGACGAGCTGAAGGAGATTGAATTTACTTATGTATTTATCGGAAATGTACGATATTCTCGTCATTTCCTCTTCTATCCTCTTCTCATCTATAGGCTACTCGGCATACTACTAGATCACTCCTGGCACTCCTTCCGAAGATATTCGCCAATTTTTCTCCTCGTGTGGTGAAGTTACCAAAGTAACCATTAGATGCAGTCGCGGCCAGGGTGTAACTGCAGCAGTCCCCATTCCGGATGAATTGCGTAGACCACGCGATACACAGTATGCAACTGTAGAGTTTACCCATTCTAGAAGTGCTATGTTTGCAATGCGATTAAATGGGCGACCACTGAATGGTTATCCTGTCGTCGTAGGGTTTCATTTAAGTATTCCTTCATCTTTTATCTAATGGAGTCGTATTGCAGGTATGTGCATCTCCCGCCGATCTTCCCGAAGTTCAGGATATGGTTCAAAGTAAAGCCTTTTTTGTCTGCTCCTTCTGAATTATCTTAACAACTGGACAGCCCGTGTAGGTAAAATGCAAAAGCACGGTTTACCTCATGATATAGCTCCTCGGATTCAGTCAAATCGGTTCGTGTGCTATTCATACGCACCATAGGCATTGCTAATTATTTCCGTAGTCCTCTTGCCCATGAAGATACGGAAGAGGTTATTGATGCGAACGCCGATCGCGACCGCCACCGCATTTTCGGATATTCATTTGCGAAATGTGTTGTATGACGCTTCAGTCGTTGGTCTAAACATGCGACATACTTATGGCTTGGAATGGGTAGGGTGGACAGTACTGGTAGCTGGCTACTTCCATTTTTTTTATTAAGTCTCTCGATAGGGTAGATACCACGTTCATTTTTTCTGTATAATTATTAAATAACTATGATGGTACAATTGAGACGAGTAGCGTTTTCTGTGTCTCTAACAATGGATTTTTTGCAATGAAACATATGAATTCCACGCGGACGGAATTCGGCTGGGTTGCATCAAATCAGTTATCAGCCAACCCTTTATCCTTTCCACCACGACCTCCCCACTGCTAGCGTGTCACTCATTTCTCCCTCATTCCCCCGCATACGTATCCTTCTGCCTTGCATGGAATCCGCCTAGTCACTTACTTCCCAAGTCCCTCCCAGGTGAGCTTTGAAATTACTGCCATCCATCCACTCTTTGGAGTGGCTTATAAATTACTTTCACGGTTTGCAACCAGACTCTACCGTCGTTTGGATTCGTCTATACCACCCATTACATCTGCATACGGTTTACCCATGGCACGGAGTGCAACTTTAAACCCTGCCTCTATTCCGTTCTTCCCAGGAGGTGCTCGTAGCAATGAAGAAGAGGGCGGCGGTAGCCAGGGGTTCACTGCTCGTATATTCAAAGAGCAAGATCAGAGCTCATTGTCTTCCATCTCCATTTCTCCTTCTGAATATCGTTCCATGAAGTCTTCACCGAGTCCTCCCCAGGACGGAAGGGATAGTAACAGGTCTCAAACTTCCCCCGCTCCTGTACCACGCGAAGCATCCCGATCTTCACCGAGTCACCCGCAGACAGACATGTATTCTTTGTTTGAAAGGGCCTCTGAGGAAAAGATGATGGGTCCTTTGGATCCACCATTAGAGAAAGGCGAAAACTATAACACTTCGGGGCGTATTGGTAGTGTAGGCGGAACACGCACTCCTGGCAGTTCATTTTATGCTCTGCAGCAACAAGAGCGAGAGCTTGGAGCTCTTCCGCCCATATCAGTGGCGCAGAATTCATCTTATCCTAGTGCTGGCTTCACTTCGTCTTCTCCGGTTTCGTCCCTCGATTCAGGCAGCCATTTTACGTCGAGCGTTGACCAGCAATTCGCCAACTTCGAAGCTCGGCTGAAGAACTCTCCTTTGATGCACGATATTCTTGACCGCCTGGCAAAGTACGAAACGTCAAATCGTGATATTCAACACGACCTTTCAGAGTTGAATCGGAAGGTTAATTTGCTGGTCGAGCGCGCATTGGGCTCATCTACCAAGCCTGAATTCTTGGATCCTTTTGCCCCCAGCTCAAATGGATACCCTTCCAGTTTATCTAGTCGCCCATCCATGGGGAACATTGCACCTAATCAGCCTGCACCCTCAGACGATATTTCTTCTATTTCTCAGAGGCTAAACACTTTAACTTCCTCTGTTGGTCAATTGCTTGCTCTTCAGACACAACAATATCAGACCTCTTTGACGGACACACGAAACAATAACGTTATCAGCTTGAATACTTCACAGGCCGAGATCCCTCCTAATCAAATCGTATCGCCTGCCGCCTTGTCCGCGACTCCTGGCATACTTAACCACGGACTATCGAACCGTCCTGATCTGAGACCGTCCCCCCGTCAACCAAATCCTCCAATGCGTACATGGTCCGCTGGAACATTGGATCTTCCTGTAAGACCGTCAGATGCTAATCTCGGCCGGCAGGATACCCTACTCCGAGATAACAAGCGCCGTTCAGTTTCAACCTTACTTCGCCGCGAATCTACTGGTGTATGTTCTTATCTACTCTCTGACATTCTCATGTTCCTTGACATCGTTATGAATCTTTTAGGTTTTGGATAGCGAAAGCTGGGGAATGGGAAGCCGCGAATCTGGCCCAGTAATCTCTAAATGGGAACAGCTAAACATAGCTCCGGAGTTGCTCAGGTCTCTTTCCAAGTTTGGGTGTGTAGCTCTTCTTTTCATGTGGTATCACGCTCTCAACCATGATATAGGGTCGGCCCTCCCAATAAGATTCAACAACGAGCACTTCCGTTCCTGTTGCGGGGAGCAGACATAATAGCTCAAGCACCTCCCACTCAGGAACGTATCGCCGCATATGTGATTCCAGCTATACAAGTTGCTGTGACCAATCTGACTGTGCGCCGGGGGCCTGTCGTGATTCTAGTCTCTACCACTGTCGATCAGGCTACACAAGCGCAACGTATGATTCGGGACCTAGGAGGACCTATCGGTGTCCGATCAGCACTGGGTGTCGGTACAACGACTGTATCGAGTGATTTATCCCATGAAATGCGGCTATTACAACAAAACATGCCTCACATTATTTGTGGAACTCCTCAGAAGCTTCACGCACTTTTCACCAGTACCGGAGGACTATCAGGGGCCGAAGTTCGATTCCTTGTTCTGGATGAAGTTGATCAGTTAATTGCCCGTAATCTACATGATTATGTCTTCAATATTGCGAAGCTACTACCTCCCCCGCGCACCCGCCCTCTTGGAAGTACGACTCCGATCCCAACTGCAACAGCTCTCACATCTCCCTTCGATACCACAGGTATAACACCGTTTCAGAACGCTGGGCGGAGGTTTTCTTCCGTAACACCTAATTCTACAGACATGAATCCTTCTTCCACTGTCCAACAGATAGAACGCCAGACCGCATTGTTCTCTAACACCGTGCCTCAAGACGTATTGAACCTAGCATCTGCTATTCAACTTAGAGAACCGGTTCGTGTCCTTGTACGTCGAGATGGCGGAGTTACGAACTCAGAGGCAAGCCAAGGCTCCCGCGGGTTGCGCCAGTACTATCGTTACTTGGCTTTTACTGCTGGAAGTCGATCTGAGCCGCAGCCAACTCAAAATGGAGGCCACGGTATCATCGGTTCTGGGCGAGGTGCTTCCAATGCCGAAAGTGCTCAAGCACGCGAGTGGAAGTTGGACGCACTTGCTGATATATTTGACGATGTAGATGTTCAGCAGACCATCGTTCATGTTGGCGGTATGACTGCCCTTGATTCCGTTGTTTACAAACTTGCAAGCCGTGGCTTTGAAGCTATCCCCCTCGTAAGTGCTAAGCTTGTGCCGTTCAAACCTGTTATTTAATGTGATATAGCATGGCGACATGAATGCGGGTACAAAGCTTGCGGCACTAAATAAATTCAGAAATACCTCCTCTGTAATGATGAGGCAATCAAGCACGAGGGTGTTAGTGGTTTATGATGTGCAAGTCAAAGCTTCGGAAGTCTCTCAAATACCTCTTATTATCAACTATGGTAAGCTTTCTTTGATTTGTGATAGGTGTTATTTCTAGCGTTTCTATATGCAGATCTTCCTAAAGCTGTGGAAGAATATGCTCATCGGTAAGCCTTAGCCTATCCGTCAATTGGAATTTGTTAACCACCAATATTAGCGTGGCTCCTGCGATTGCTTCGAATTACTCCCGTGCGGGTGTCATCGTTAATTTTGTTACCGCTACTGGAGGTGATGTTGAAATGCTACGCTCAATAGAATGTTACTACAAGTGCGCACTGTTCTTGTATCGATCGATTACATAACTAATTTTTTCTGTCACTAGAATTAAATGCGTAAGTTCTAATCCTACTGATGTTCTTTCTTTCTTGTGCTTACTTGTCACGATAGCCCGAGGTTCCTATGAGTTTGCGCGATATTGTTTAAATGACGACCTAACATTCTTGTATCCCTATTGCACTTCACCATGTCTTACTTGTTTGTTATCTTTGTTTTCATTACATAGTAGCACTGTTCACTCCTGTGTCATATACCATTTCATACTAACCACCTGTGTCCTTATACATAACTTTTCCTGTACCTGGTTCTACGCAAAATTGTATATCAGATTTTCTTTTCTACTTTCCTATTACACTTGGATTCCTTAATCCGTAGGTAGATGGACTGATAGTATTCTCAATGTACCATCCTCGCTGCAGCTAGCAAGCTCATGCATGCCATGTGGCCTCCAAGCAAGTCTGTATATATGGTCGTTATGTGCCCTCCTATAAAGTAAAATTAGAGGAGATCGCGCAACACTTAAAAGTCTTCAATCATATTACCTAGAATTTATTGACAAGCAATGATTCCACTCATCTAGTGAATCGGATGTGGCGGAATATATAAGAATATTCCCAGATTCTAAGCCAACAGCCAGCAGATTTCTCCGTCACTGTAAGCGATAATCAATACAGAGACTAAATGTGGACAAACCTGTGAGATATATCTTTTGAAGTAAATGCCACTGCAGTAGCAGAAGACTCTGTCTTAATGGTAAAGATAGGCTTCCATACATTTGATATGGACTTCCAGACTTTTACCTATGAATGCATGTTATTAGTACAAACCATAAATCTAATGCCACACTTGCCGTCTTGTCCCGTGATGCTGTAGCAAAGGCATTGCTATCCGCATTCCAAGCACAGTCCCAGATGATACGACTATGGGATTTATCTGCAGCTACCGGAGCGTACCCTTCAGAACATGTTAAATAGGTATATATCTCTGGAGTGAGTGAAATGCATTTGGAGCTCACCTCCATTAGGCTGCATCTCAAATAGTCTCCAGCTTCTGTCTCGAGAGACGGAGAGGATTAATCTGTCATCTGAGCTAAATGCTATCCTCGTTACCGTGAGCGCATGTCCTGCCAATGGTTTGCCGATTGATCGATACGTATTCGTGTCGTAAATACGAATCAACGCATGCTCAGGATTTGTAGCCTTGCAGGCAGTTGCGATCCTTTTACGGCTATGGGAGATCCCTAAAGTGATAGACTTATCCCAAATCAGAAATAAGGTTGAGCTACGTATGAAACAGACAGACCTCGTATCCATGACCGAAGATTTTCTCAACTTCCGGCCATAGGGTTGAAGATGAGAGCTCGCCTTCGAAAGGACGACGATGGGTTGGAACGTGAGGGGCTTGCGCTTCGGAATCTGATATAAGTTTGGTTATCAAGAGACTTATCAGCATTATTGAAGTGCATGCCTTCCGATATTGCCTTGTTCGATAACCCAAGTGGTGGAACGCTTGCTGCCAAAGGTCGATCACGCTACTTTTGTGGGTAACGGATATAGTGCAAGGTATATACAACATACCACATTTTCGGTGAACTTCGCCACACCCAAATTTTCTACTAAACTAGCAAAATTTCGTGGTGCTTCAAACACTCTGACAACCTTTTCATCTGCAATGCTAATGAAGCCGAGAGGACCAACAAATGCGACATTCAGAAGATCATAGCCATGGACTTGAGGTCGAGCAAGTTCATGCCACGTTTGTTGGCCATTCCTACCTGGTACCGGTCCATGCAGGCGAGTCGTTTGATCCACTCTGCAGATATTTCAGATGCAAGAAAAAAACAACCTAATGAATCTTACCCTGTAGAGATAAGGTACTCTCCCCCTGGACTCCAGTCAATGCCTTTCACAGGCCCGCTATGACCTGAAATTGCACCTATTTCCTCCCAGTTCTCATACTTTTCCGTGCCAATGTCATTCCTGCAGTGCCATCTCCTCCAGCCTCCACTCCAACCCCATGCCATGACATCCTTGCCTTCAGAAGCCCAAAAACCTCCTACGAAACCTCCAAGTCTCTGACCACCGATGTCGCCGAACCGTTGCTGATTTATCCAAATTGTAGCATTGCCATTTTTACCTGTGCTAAAAACTTCGGACGGCGACCATAGGATAACCGAAGAATCGGTAGAGGTTGATAGCAAACAGGGTTGGGAAGTGCTTCTAGGAGACCAAGCTATTGATGCAATACCAGCATCGTGTCCTACAAGAAGTGCATCAAAAGTCACCGAAAATTGACTCGAACTAGCAGGCAATTAGTCGCATCTTAAACACTGCTAAGTTTTGTTCTCTACCTTCCATCAGACAACTTAGCTGTTAGGACATGATGCTTCAACGAGATCTGTCGACCACCTTCGCCGTCGGCCAAATCTCCAAGGGATGCTTCGAATGCGTCTAGGAGGTCGTCACTTATTGTTTCTCCAGAATGCGCACTAGGCTGCTCTCGTTTCCAAGGCTCAATCCTCCATAGACGTATGGTTGCATCTTGGGAACCAGAAGCCAATACAAGTGGTTCCCCAGCACTTCGAGGCTCGTTGAAGCTAAGGCCACGAATCCAGTCTTCGTGTCCAGATAATACGGCAGAATGTACAAACTAGAAATGTTTCCTGTGGGCAACAGTCACGACGATAGAAATAAATGCAGCAAACATTCTCTTCGGAGCGTAACCATAGTTGTACACTTTTCTCTGTTCCTGCAACAGCCAAGATCGATACTGCCAGTCACCTCATTAATAGAGTATAAGAGTATGGATGAATCATTAGTGTACCATTTGTTCCAGGAAGATGAGTGAGAGCTATTGCAAGGGGATATTTTCCCTTTAATGCAATGGTCTGTCGTTCTTGAATTGTATCTATCATGAAAATTGGGTAAAAATATCATGAGGTAGTAATTGATATTAAATCTTTTACCAGAACCATCAACATGGAAGAAATCCCAAACTTTAACGCGTGTGTCTGAAGATCCTGTAATTATGGCGTTATCATGTACGCATAGGGCAGAGATGGAAGTCGTATGTGCCTTGATGTTAACTGTAGGATTCCACTGTATGGCTAATTTAACATATCTTCCTCCGTAGTCGAGAAGGGACATACCTCCGAGCCAACCTTCCTCCAGCACAGAAGAGTGCCAGTTTCATCAGCAGAACATAATACGTCGTCTGATAGAAATTTAATGCATGTTATATTTCCTTGATGAGCAGGTAATGTTTCATAGACTCCGGTGTCATCTTTATCCTGACCGACCAATATTCAAGGATTTAGTTTAGTTCAAAGCCAATCAATAAACCTACATTCAACCTACATCTGTGTTCCAAAGAGCAATAAGTTTTCCTGATCCGAAGGCGACAAGTGCTGTAGATGTAATGTCGGCTACATGACTGAAGCGATTGGCTGAGGCGGCAATATATGCTGTTGTAGCAGACATGGTGTGAGTGTCTAGAAACGACTTTCTGATATTATATTTTTGGAGTTGATAAAAAGCTAGTGAAATGGCGTCTTTAGGCTCGGCAAAGGTCGACCTTGGAACAGTAACGAGTCACCTTGTAGATGGGCACGTACTTCAACTCTTTCTGACTTTAGAATATCGGGACCGTTGGTTAGTTATTAGTCGTAATAAGTGTAGCGAAACTGTAACAGCCCGTAAAGATCTAAATTTTAAAGTTTAATTGAGGACCTTGTCTCCGCGATCTACGAGATATGCTTGTCATTGTTTGGCAACAGTAATAAATACGAGTTGTAGCGTCACGCCCGCGGTCTCAGACTCAGCGACTCTATACTCAAGTACTCACTTCTAACTCATTTCATCGCTTCTTTCATCTTCAACGTTTCAACGTTTCTTATGCAGCATTCTTACAGATACTAGCCATTCTATCATGTCTATATTAGGAATCGGTGTTGACTTAGTTCACGTCCCAAGAATCATGGCACTGATCACGCGAAGAACTCCTCATCGGTTTGCCACGCGTATTCTCAATGATCAGGAATTCTCCCAAATGAAATCTTTGGACGAACCCACTTTACACGACTACGCCCATTTTCTATCTGTTCGGTATCGTATTATCATATATGTATTGTATGGGCGTGATTTAATTGGAATGAAGTTGGGCAGTAAAAGAAGCTGCGTATAAAGCCATGTTTCCAAGTGTTTACCCTACTTGGAAAGAGCTGAGTTACCGCGGCATCGAAGGGTCCAACAAGCCATCCGTTGCGTATCATCCATTTGACAGACGGGACGGATTAAAGATCGGGCCAATTCACCTTTCCGTAAGCCATGACGGTGAATACGTCATTGCTACCGTCATTGCTGAAGGTAATTCTTTTTTCTTCCTTTCCGTAAAGCTAAACAAGCAGAACCACAGTGCCGCATTAAAGGATTCCATATTTTTAATTTGTATAAACCTCAGCGTATACTTCCCGGACCAGAGTTTATAATCGGTATTTTGTGACAAGGGTTACAACGGTTTATGTGCTTGTTTAATATTCTTCAGCTATATCGCCCGACGGAAAAGGCCACCATTCTGGTCGCCAGGGTAAAACTGACCATGATCGACATGTTTCGTCGTCCACAAGCTGAAGTTCCAACGCCCCTCGCTCCTGCCCAGTTATATGTTCGAAACGGAGGAGCGCTAGTCCAACTCCTTGTTGATTTGTCAATAGTTTCCCTGTTCCTCGTGGACGAAGGATCGGGTCAGCGCCCTGATTCTCAGTTGCGACAGGCTTGATGTCCCGGGATGGCAATATCGCACTGTCATGTATAGAATCTGCAGGCCTGTATCATTTATGTGTTATGTGTACAAGACAAGAATGAAGTGCAATAGACTTACCTTAAGACGACAGGAAAAATACGTTTACGAACCATACCTCTATGGTATGTTCTGACCGTCAATTCTTGGCCCACGTAACACCCCTTACGGAAATCCACTGTCAAATATTTGAGGGGTAAGTTCTGCGTTCGAGCTGACTGAGCTTACATCCCCCATCATATCAAGGTTGGATTCCATTGGAAATGCGTGCAAAGGTATTATCTCTTCGGATCCCTCTGGAACCCCACGAAGGATTCGGTGTAGGTGGTAAGAATCAGGAGGAACAATATCATGTGTGGAAGCGTCACTAGCTGTGGAGGAAGATAGTTAGATTACTACGGGTTGTAAGACGAATGTCACACTGACGACGGTCCCCTTTCCTCGTGAGTAATCTACGACCAAGACCCATGGCCCGACGGTCACAGATGATATGATCTTCTATGCCCCATGGGTATTCTGCATTTGCTTCCCATACTGGTTCTACAACTCCACTTCCTGTCCGTGTCCATTTCCGTGGTGTTTCCCAGGAATGGTCGACCGGAGAACCCCAAGCAGCCCATGCATCATATTCCTCCGAAACATCTCTTATCCTCACCTTTGAACGAAGAACGTGGCGCTTGAGATAGGACATAAGGGATGGTGCTTCGGATGGCCGTCCGTCGTATTCCAGCAAATAGCCAGGTTTTCCGGCAGAGTCTTTGGTAGTATAGAGGAATACATCGTAGAGTACCTTTCCCTGTGGAGGGAACAATGGGTTAATGTCAGCAGGGGGTAAAGGTTGATGACGTGCCTGGGCATGAAGAAAGGTTGAAAAGAAAGGGCGGTGAGATTCAGAGCGGCAAGGAGAGGCGAGAAGGCCGTTGAGGAATTCGGAAGCTTGTGAGCCAGATAAGGACAAGACACGGCGATGAGAAATGAGGGCGAGCGTGGGGGTTGTTCGCAGGAGGGATTGGATGAGAGGGGGAGGGAGAGGGAGAGGAGGCACCATGGCCGTTGGGTGGATGAGCGAGACACTGGACAGGACGCGGGAAACAAAGACGCGTTCTAAGCACGTGCCACTGGCTACGCTCTCTGGAGTCTGGAGTCTGAACGTCTAAATTAATACTGTCTAGTATCTACTAGTACCATGGCCTCTTCTTGTCAAAATCTCCTCACAGCACTCAAAGACTGTCTTCTTCATTCCGACTGTGTTCTAAAGCAAGGCAATCTTCCCTCCGAATGCCTAAAGTCACATTCAGACCAACTGCCCGAGGAATGCCAGTCTCTTCGCAAAGCTACTTTCGAGTGTAAACGAGGCATGGTGCGTCGTCTTTCTTGCACCCTTCAATGTCTTCTCACACTCTCCCAAAGCTGGACATGAGGAAGCGCTTTCGTGGAAACATTGTTGGCTCGCAGTTTGAATATACACCCAAAGAGAAGCCTTCCATTGCGGAAACTTCGTCCTAGTCAATCCACTTGTCGCTTCGATGTAGTAGCTTATGTACTGTGTGGATTAATAACCGTTACCTGTACGTTTCATGTCAATGTAAGCATTCTAATAATCTTACGCGTTCAGGCTTATTATAGATTACTTGCTTGCTGACTGACTCAGTGATTACTAAAACTCACTTCGCCTCTTTCCATGACGGAGCATTCAGCGATTGCGCAATTCCACCTTCACATGGTTATACTTAACCCAATTCACCAATGAATCTTGCTAAGGGATGTTTATACATAACACAAGAACGTCACGACTTACGAGTTTAAACTTTCTTACATATACGGCTACCTGTCGTGTGCGGTTTTCTTCCCAACCTTTCTCATTTTCGCGATACGCCATGTCTAAACCATTCACACTACACACATTTCCTACTCCTAACGGAGCACAACCGGCTATATTTCTGGAAGAACTAAAGAAGATAAACCCTTCTGTTGACTACGAGTGAGATTGCCCTCCCACGATTAGCAGGTTGCTTACTGCCGGTACTATGCTTTAGTGTTCAGAAGATAGACATCAGCAAGAACACCCAGAAGGTGAAATCCGTAATTCAATATCATTCGGTTCTTGCAGCTTACAACCTCTACTTTTGTGCAGGAGCCTTGGTTTTTGAAGCTCAATCCTAACGGGCGTATTCCTGTTCTTGTAGACCACTCTCGTGGTGACTTTTCGGTCTTTGAGACCGCAGCCATTCTTCTGTACCTGAGCCAACATTATGATAAGGATCATCAATTCTGGTTTGATCCAGCTACCGATCCAAACAACTATTCTGAAATGTTGCAGTGGATTTTCTTTGCCGTAAGTATGACCGTGATGCTATAATGAAATGCTTATAACATTTGTCACGTATAGCATGGTGGCGTAGGGCCAATGCAAGGACAAGGTTGGTTTTGAATTGAAGCTACGGGAGTAACAGGAGTTTTTGACAAATATTGACAGCGAACCACTTCAACAAAGCTGCACCGGAAAACATACCTTATGCCAAGAAACGTATGTGATAGTGATAGCCTTTCTGCTGTGGACTGCGTTTCCAGACTGACAATTTGGAAGGTTATTTGGACGAGACAAAGCGGCTCTATGGCGTCCTAGAAATACGACTGGAAGGGCGAGAGTGGCTTGCAGGTTCGGGTAAAGGAAAATACAGTCTAGCGGATATCAAGGCGATTCCGTGGTGAGTGCGAGTCACGAAAATACAGGGCCATATTGATTGCAGCGCGTATCTAGGGTGCGAATTCACTCGTTTGCGGGGATTGAGACTCTGGATGAATGGCCGAATGTCAAGGTGGGTTTGTTGATTTGTTCTGGGTGTGATGTTCCTTAGCTGTTGAATGGGCTAACAGGCATGGGTGGGACGTGGGGAGGGACGAGAGGGATTCCAAGCTGGATTGCAGATTGGAAGATCTTAGTAGGCAAAGGCTATAGGGTTTGATGGTAACAATAGCAAACAAAGTATATGGTACTTGAAATAAGTATATCACTTAAACGTTTAAAATTTAAGAATTCAAGTTACAATATAATCCTTCTGATGTCCCTCTTTGCTCGAAATATCGCACGTGCTTCGCTGCCGTTCTCCTCTTCCTTGCCCTGCCTCATTCGCTCCAGCCACACCAGCGTTCCTCCCATTTCTGACCCGCTTCCGTCTGGTCAGCTGCCTGCAGAAATATCTACTGCATCGTCAACCTCCCCGTCCTCTTCTTCTGCCTCTAACACCCCGCCTGGTTCTAGCAGCGACACCTCCCCTTCCCCTCAATCTGTCGTTCCATCATCCACCTTTCTTCACGCCCAGTCATTCCACAGTCCAACGTACACTAGCCCCCCCTTTCATACCCATGCCTTCTTCGCCGCACTCGAAAAGACCTTTCCAGAGGAGACAGCACGAAGCCTCATGCGCGCTACCCGAGCCTTGCTTGTCGATCGAATAGGGAGGGTTCGCAGAGAAGCCTTGACAATCAAGGACCTCGATAACGTATGTCTCGACCTTTCCCGCCCGCGCTATCCTTGCCTCTTACGTATCCGGTAGCAAGCCTACCTCTTCCGGGCTGCGCTATCGGAGTTACGTGCTGAAATGACGATGGGCACCAAGAATGAGTCTGCTGCAATTAGAACAAAGACTGCAGCACTTCGTAGGGACTTGGATCGTTTGGATGTCAAAATGAAGGAAGATATTGCTAACTTGAAGCACGAGTACGCAGTATTCTCGTAATATACCAAACGAATACTCATAGTTCTTCAGGATTCAAATGGAGCTTGACAGTCGGAAGAACGAGGCCAAGGCAGACCTTAAACAGCAAGATATCGCTATCGAGGTGGGTCGTCCCTTTCGCCTTGCATACTATGTATGATCAATCTGACTCTTCCACAGGAACTTTTGAACAAAGCGATTGTCAATGTCAGTGATCTCCGTACTGCAGTCGAAGAAGTCAAGTGGAATAATATGCGCAAGGCAGTGGGTAAGTATCAGTTATCAATTTAACCGCTTCATTCTCATCATTTGAAACCAGTAACTCTGAGTGTGTTTGCCCTTCTCATCGTTTTTGGCATGGAGATTAGACCAAAGCCTAAACCGGCTCCTCCCCCGTCCCCGCCTTCTCGGCCAGAGGTTATTATACCACAGGCCGAAGGTTTGGAAAGATCAGACTGGGCGACATAGCGCGCTGAAATCATGTGCATGAGTTTATCTAAGGCTATCATGGACATCAGAATTCACCTTACAGATCTATAATTTACAGATGTATGTAGTATTATCCCCTTACCTTCAAATCCACCATCCTTCACTTAAAACATGGAATAGAAACCGATACCAGTACAACTACCAAAACGACACGTGAAATTGTAAAGCAAAACATCCCTTTCCCTACTTGACATCCAACTTTGCTATTTTGTCCGTTATTTCATCAGTCGTAGTGTCCTTCCCGTTCTTGCCTGATTCAGCGGGCTTGTCAGCTGTGTGCCCCCCCTCTGACTTCGCTGTCGAAATGGAGAACTCATCGTTCGAAGTTGCTGTAGTGGTTGGCTTCCCTTTCACAAATGGCTCATCATCGTCCTCCCAGTCATCCGGCACTGGATCTGCCGGTTTCTGTGATTCAGCCCTTTTCTCCTTCCTCTTCGCGTTCTTTTTCGCACTTTTACTCAATGGCTTGGTTGGTGCGCTTGCGCTAGATGGAGGTGCCCAACCAATTATATGTCCCTTTGGGAGCGTAGTGGCATCCATCTGAGCTTGTTTGGTACCTCTGAAACGTTTGACATCCTCTTGTGGAGTGAATCCTGGGCGTATTTTTATCTGCTTGCGAACGCTGCCAACAATTCGTGTAAGATAGTGTAATAATACAACAAGTAATATTGTTTTAACCTGCCATCGGGACGACGAGACTCGGGAATCACTCGCTCGAGTGTCTGAGGGTCTAGGGCAATCCCTGCGACTGATTTGTCAGGGTTAATCGGGGGTTTCGACATTATTATAGTGATATGAGACAAAGAGAACGGCGAGAATGGCTGTTGTTGTCGCTAGCAAGAACGAGGAACAGTCGGGCTCAGCATCTGATGCGCGGAATTGATCATGATACAGAAGTAAGTAGATTCTCGCGATAAATAAATAAATATATCGCCCAATTCATCTTCGGATCTCAACTTTTTGAATTCATTCATCTTCCTCACCTCTCTTCATCTCAAAAGCCTTGTTTCGCCGTAATCATGCGCTATGCTGTGTTGGTTACTGGCCCAGCAGGTGCCGGAAAATCTACTTTCAGTGGCGCATTCCTCACCCATCTTCAAACTTCAAAACGTACTGGCCATTTGGTCAACCTTGACCCTGCAGCATCACCAACAAGTTTTGAATACGAGCCAGTAATAGACATCAAGGATCTTGTCAGTTTGGATGATGTTATGAATGAATTAGAGTACGGCCCCAACGGTGGTCTCGTATACTGCTTTGAGTGAGTGAGTGAAACTCGAACACGCGTCGTTGTTTCTCTGTGGTACTGAGTAACGGAAGGCATCTTCTGCAAAATATGGATTGGCTTGAAGAGGAACTTGGCTCGTATGAAGATGACTATCTCATCATTGATTGCCCAGGTATGAACATATCATATGTCGTCTGCACCGTAGTAAAACTTGACTTTCAAGGTCAAATTGAACTATACACACATCACCCATTTTTGCCCACTCTTGTCCAAAACTTGAACCGCCTAGGTATCAGAACATGTGCTGTATACCTTATTGAATCCCAGTTCATGGAGGACCGATACAAGTTTTTCAGGTAGAAGTCTTGTTTTCGGTGAATTTATTATATCCGTACTCACCCATTTCCCGATAGTGGTGTATTGTCAGCGATGTCGGCAATGGTCAATCTAGAGATCCCTTGGATTAATATTATGTCTAAAATGGACCTTGTAACGGCTAATCCTGACGACAAAGCTAGCGGGAGAAATGGCTTGCGAGCCAGGAAAGATATTGCTCGGTATGTAATCTTTTGTTACCTCTTCTACATTGGCGATACAAATTTTTCATTGTTCACTAAGGTACTTGGATCCTGACCCGCTACTCCTTGCATCTGCACCAGGCAGGGAAAGTAATGCTCAAAATCCAAAGTTCCATGCATTGAATCAAGCAATTGTACAGTTGGTGCGTACCGATAGTACACTCTCATTTATCTAATCTTATGTATTAGATTGAGGACCATCCCCTCGTATCGTTCCTACCTCTGGATCTCACAAATCCCGAATCCATAGAGACTGTGGTTAGTCACATAGACTATACTATGCAGTATGGAGAGGACGAAGAGCCTAAAGAAGTATGTATTTTGTTATTTCTTAATAGTCAAATGAGATAATAGCATTGCCTTTCAGCCACATGATTTGGACGAAGGCGACTTTCAGGATCTTGAGTGATGGCATTTTAAAACATTCCCGTGTACTTATCTCTGAACTTTACTGTAATAACGAAAAAGATCTATAATTTAGAGTTTAATCAGATTCAGAAGAATAAATAGAATAGAATGAAACCATTGAAAGGGTTTCCGCCGTCGCTCGAAGTTTCAAAATATAAGTATCAATTGTTGTTTACTACATACATACTGAGTACGCATGGCAGTGCTAATTATTGATGTGGCTTGAACTGGCGTGAAGCGCCCTACCAGATTACCACCGCCCCCGGTCACTATATAAAGCACCGCCGGTTCTGACCCAGTGTACTGATTTTCTATCACTCAAGCTTGATTCAGTATTCCCTCCGTTTACGTCAAACTTCGCATCTCAACATATATTTTCTTGCTCAAAACTTACGAAAGCAATGCCCTCATATTATCCATCTCAAGGATCATACGCGCCGCAACCTGGAGTTGTATATACCAGCAGTTCTCATCATGGTCATGGTCATCATCACCACCACCAACCAACAGTTTATGCACCAAATGAAGCCTATTACGGTCAACCAACCGTGTAAGTTTTAATTTCTTGAATGCGCTCTCTCATTTTTAAATGGCAGGCCTCTCTCTTGTTATTAGTGTTGCGCCTCCGATGGTCGCTTCCACCTCCGCCCCAGTTGTAATGGTGGGTATCTTTCATCTACCTGTCATGTGTTCAGCTACATTAATGAATTTATTTAGCAACCTAGCGGCTATGGCGGACAGCAATATTATGGCCAACGCTTGCCAGTAGGCGAACGTCTGCGTCGCTTCTTCGGTCTTGCCCCAAGATCCAACTTTCGCTACAAGTCCAATAGGACAAGCTGGGGTTTCCTTGGGTATTCACGTCGGCCACGATATGTTGATGCTCGTACGGGAGGAGAGGTTGACCGACACGGGCGTCCAATCTACCGCGTCTAAAATTGCTCCACCATATATATTCATACTCGACGACTCTTATGACTCTTATGAGCAGTATTTACTTTTCATTCGCTGTACATTAGTTAGCTTCGGTTTCTCTAACTTATGATGTACGTTGACACTGTATTTTGTTATTACTGTAGTCTTTGGCTTCAATAACGCTCGTTAGAAGCAATGCTGCCATATAGTCAAATAGAATAGAAAAATCAATTAGTAAGGTATAGTAGTAAGCGTGAAAGTGAAGATGTGGCAAGACCGATTCCATTATAATGCCAGCGGCCACAATTGTCTTCTGGATCCTTATCCCATAATGACATCTTCAGATGCCTCGTATTGTTTTATATCCCTTGCCTTAGCCCAAAGTTCTATTTGCTGCTGGATGTTTCGGACAATATCGATCACATCGTTGCGTGTTCTGACTTGGCCAGGATCATCACGAGTTCCCTCCCACAGAACAGAGAGGTTTACCTCAACCTACTATGTCGTGAGCAGTCCGCTACGGTCTCTGGAGTAAAAAAAATTACCTTTTGAGCTAATTTCCCCAATGCTTCATCCAAGGCATCACCAATAGCATCAGCTGCCTTCGTCAAGCGGCTCATCACGACATCTGCCCCATCATCGAAGATATTGTCTTTGCAGTCGTCGATATATCCTCGGAAGTAAGCCTAAAAGTGAAATATCGTTAAGCCGTCATGCTATAGTGCATTCCATGATTGCCTTACCTTTTGTCGCGCTACGCTACCGGTCCCTCTCTCTTCCATAGCTCTATCATATCCCTCGATTAGCTGAGCTTGGATGTGAGGTGCCATGCTCCTAGAAACTTCTTTCTGCTCGTTGTTCATAGTTTCGCGGACTACGTCCAAAGTGTTTCTTAGCGCTACTCGTGCTTCGCCTAAGCAGAGCTCTGCCTGCATGTGCGCACGGTCTTTAAGTCCAGAAGCGGCAGACTCCTCTATATCTTTCAGCAAGCTCTCGATGGAAGAAATAACGCTAGCCTCAAATGGTGCAAATAGATCGGACTCAAAGACCTTTCCCCAAGAGTGGGCAATATTTCGGGTGAAAGGAATAACAAGCTCCACATTAAAGTCGCGCCGCCAAGTTCCATGGCGGCGAAGGGCTACAAATTTTTTAATAGATGTAGAGGCACGCATATGTCATAAACTTACTTGCACGATACGTTGCCCAGTGCATGGAACTTGCGAAATCATCAGTAGTCATAAGCGCTGCATCTGCAGCCTGCTCCTTTTGTCAGCAATAAAAGACCATAGATACAAGAGCACGACATACGTTGGCTGCTCCTACTCTGCATTTATCCTCAAGTCCATCTTTGAAAAGTTTCTGTAAATCATTCATACTTTTGTCGACCAGTTTTCCGAACTCCTATATGAATGAGAGTGCATATCAATACCACTGTTTGTCCGTAATCCAAATCCAGACGGTCGCACCATGCACAGTCTTGGCGTTACTCCGACCGGATTGCCTTCTGCGTCAAGCTTGGGATCCTCCTTCTGTAGTGCATACAGTTCTGCACCTCCTTCGATTCTCTCTAGGATTTCTTGAAATGGATCGTTGAAAGCGACACCGTATTGATTGACATCGTTGATTTGATCATTATCGAGTTCGCTAGCCCACCGGCTCCTTAAGCTTTCACGATCGGCAACGGTGACATCGCCTATACCTTGAACATAAGATTGTATACTGTTGGCGAAAGTCTTCAAGTTCGTCAAGAAATTTCGTGCTGCGCGCTCTCTTGAGGAAATGGTCAGTTGATGGCACCATTTCTGTAAATCTGGTATTCCCGTATCTTGGATATTGGAAAAGCAGCTGGGCTCGCCGTCGCCTTTCACTTGGCCTGCAACAGTTTTAGTTTGAAAGATCGGGAATGATATTAAGCTTGCAAACCTTTTAACCGAATGTAGTCACGACTAGAGCAAGTGAAAACAGGAAGGTCAATAGCATCATAATCTAGCAGGTACGCATTAAATAATCCGTACAAATGAGAATTAAGTGATATATTTACCCCTAATGTTAATTGAAGGATTGAGCCATTAGGATCTCGTTGCTCGGCAGCAGCATCTAAAGACGCGTTAATACGCATATGACGATAATTACTTCTGATATGTTACCATCTAGGTCCTTCAAGCCTACTCGAAAATCTTCTTTCAAGACATCGCGTGAAAACTATATTCAATAATGAGTCATTGTTCCAACTCTATTATAAATGGAACAAGCATGCCTCTGATCTTTTCAAAGAACAGAAGGCATTCTTATCCTTCTGGGTCCGTGCAATGTTTTTAGTGATCGTAGCCAGTTCGTCTCGGGCTGCTTTTTTCTGTTGGCGTGCTGCATTTAAGCGTTCTCGCGTAGCCTTCAAAGATTCCTTTGTTAGATTTATCATGCTTTGTAGCGATTCTTCAGTGACAGATCCATTCTCCCAATCTGCCTCATCTTCATCATCCTCGTTTTCCGAGCTCGATACCTTAATGCTGTCATCTTCACTATCCGAGTCGTTTGAGTGGTCAGACGCCGTGAAATAGTCATCGTTGTCACTAAGGTCCAGAGAGCTTCGTCGTCGTTTACTAGATCCTTTCTTGCCTTCATGAGGGTTCTTTCTCTTCTTGGCGTGTGGGGCCGTCAAGATTGGCGTGAACGACTCCCCACTCTTCAATGCATCGTAGTGAGCCTCGTACTCCCGAAGGTAGTTACGAATATTGTCTAGCTCAGACTCCACATCTACTATGGACATCAGCAGATAGTGGCAGACCAAACTTGAGACACACCTCTAGCGACTTTCTCGGCGGAAGATTTCTTTCTCTTACAGTGAGACATATCCTCCTGCAACTGCTCAATTTTCTCTTCGATTACTTCTAACTCCGGATCTTCCTCCAGGTGGAGAGCTCGAATAACCTCTGAACAAGATATATCATCGCATTTACTTGCTGTATTTGATAAGTATCCATGGATCCACATGCAATTATTAAAGCAGACAAACCAATAAAAGTAATGGTATGGTCATCATAACTGGTGGAAAAATAAGAAGCTGATAGTACAAGTTAGAGGAGATACACACTTTCCATCTTTGATAATTCAGGCCGAAGTTTCAATTAATGAAAATAAATGGTTTCATGTGTATACAGACATACCCACTATTTCGAAACATGGTCAATGGGATGCAGAACATGTTGATGGACCGCACTCACTCATCAGCTGCATCTTAAAAGCATCTCCGAGTAGATCTAAACCAGTATAAATACTCGTTTAAGTAGATAATATGAAATATCTAACCTCTAGCAGTCTTGTCATCCACAGCACGGGTAATAGGTGCCAGGATCCAGATACAATTACACTTCTTCATGTAATCTTTTGCTATGTTGTTTCGGGCAGCGTTGGCGTCCGCAACACCTAGAGCAAATATATTAGAATCAATACATACGAAACACTTTATCCTCACCGGGCAAATCAACAAGAATGGCGCCTGTGGACAGTGCAGGCGCTGAGCAGCGCACATTAACCTGTCGGATGAGAGGCCATAATGCGGGTGCGTCTGCATCGTTCTGCGCTTCTTTTTCTCTCGTTCTGCAACTGGCACCAGTGGCTTCCCGCACCTTATCCATAAGACTTTTCTCCTTAGACTTCCCTTTGTCCCTATCTCTCTTATCGCCGCGTCTTTGATCCTTGGAATCGATATACCTCGCAATATCTTTGGCGAAAGTTTTTGAATCCTTTGCCACGATTTTCTTGGTGGTTCCCAAGATTTGAGAAATTTCTGTTCATAATTGTAGGCGAAATCGTTATCATTCAAATTGTAAAAACTGACTGGGATCGCACGCCATTATCTGATCAACCGACATTTTTACCAGACGCTCTTGTAAGACTGTAGGATATACAGCATGCACCTTGCCAACGACGAGTTAAATAAGATTATAATGCCCAAATGGTTACTTGTACATACCTTTGACCAAGCAATTCCGGCATCGCTCTTCAGATCACTACTACGCTTGACGTTACCATCCTCATCTAATAAATCATGCATTAGGACGCCCAATTCCTGACGCCATTCTTGTTCTGAAAGAAATGAAACATCTGCATCTATACTGTTTTTGCCGTGATATGAGATCTCCGTTACAACGGCTGTACACGCTAAAATAGACAATTAGGACATAAAGATATATGCATCAATAAGACCAACCCCGCATGCCGCTTGTAGGCACGATGTTATCTGCAAGTATAAATTAATGTTATCCTTTCGTACTGGAATGTACTCGGTACCATCTAAAATTGCGTTAAGTATAGAGGATTTGCCTGCTCCCGTAGCTGGCGAATGATTCCACGTGTCAATGTAAACACTGGGAAAACAATACATATGACATACCTCCACACACAGCAATTAATGTTGTAGGCGCAGCTTGACCTTCAAGGCTGTAGACCGACAGTGCCTTAGATATAATTCGATTCGGAAAATGGTTACGGTTACTTTGAGATTTCACTCATCCACACTTCATGTCGCAGTTTACTGCCAAGTTTAAGACATTTCAAACCAGCTTTGATAGATTTAACCATGCCAACGCCTTGTTTTATAGCATCCTCTGGGGCATATATGATGTCTTTCGCATCATCAAAAACATCGTAAAAGGGAGTGGTTTCCTGTTCTGCTGCTGTTTCACGCCGGAGAACATCATTGTTATTTGCTATATCAGGCTTGACTGTGAATAGTTTGTTATCTTGACTGTCGTAAGCATCAATATGGCTGGTGTTTTGTGTCGAAGTACTTGCAGAGAACTAAGTGACAAATCAAGCTTAAGAAAAGGCGCGTCACGATGTAGAAATCGGAGATATTGACGTACAGAACTAGGATTAACTGGTTCCGGTTTAACATGCACTCTTTCAAGTGAAAACCTCTTGTTTATATCCGCGGTAGTGTTTAAAGAGACCATGGTATCGCATGGTTCTGGTTTAACGTTGGCAGCACACTGAATTGTGTTAAGATTCATATCTAAGGTGGTGTTGAGGGAGGACGTACATCATTACGGATATTATTTTCTTTGTAGCCCATTGCTACAATGAAAGTATAAGATTACTTGCCTAGATAGTACAATGTACTCGGTGAAAGTGGTGGAATGCCAAGGTAAGTAGGTCCCTATTCCACCGCGTTGCGCAACGCGTCCAAAATAAATGCAAAGAACGCGCTAGTCTCCGCACGCTCTGTCACACAGCGCTTCATGACACATGTCACATATCACAATTCAGTCTCGAGACCTTCAGGTGCCTCAAGCTCTTAGAGCTTCCAACTTCATCTTCAGAATTCGCTCATTGCAAGTTCATTGTTAACATTTAAATGAAAACTACTACTACAACTTCATTTCCAAAACACCTTTCTTCTCTAGGAAAGCTAGACAAAGGAAAATATGTCGAGCAATATATACGTTCCCAGAAATCAGTCAGGGTTTTGGAGGTCATACCAGAACAAGTTAATCAAACTAGCCAGGATGCATCCAACCCACTGAGCTATCTACCTTCGACCAAGAAAAATAGCATCGTTAATGATGGATTTCGCACACCAACTTTAAAGCCACGAATTCCAAAGGTACAAATCTCAGAGTTTCCAACTTCCTCCCTGAAGCGCAAAAATTCCCTGGATGAAGACACAGAGAAACGTGAGTCCATTTCTGATGTCAAAAAGTCAAATGCGTATCTGAACGTCTAAACAACATTCAGGGCTTGCTAGCAGACGGCAAAGGAAGAGGGCTAAGCGTGAAATAGTCGAAAGTAAGGTGTCGAAAGGAGTAATTGGTACATTAGCCGAATCAAAACCCGCTGCAAAATGTAAAAAAGCTCCTGATATTCCGCTGGGGCTTGCTTTAATGTACGGATTTACGACCAATAATATAGGTAGCGGTCGATTAACCGTATGTTGTGCTATTTATTTCATGTTTTGTTTGAGACTAATAATTCAACGGTTCAGATGGAGCCCCCTTCGCGCTCTATTGGAGTGTTCTCCAAGGGAAAGTCATCCACTTCCACTAAAATAGTACGGAGCAAACTTCCTAGAAGTGATTAATATTCTTATCGAACTGACCGACTCGTTTGCTGAAGCATTAAACACAGAAACGAAGCGGACTGAATTTTCGGAGACTTCTTTTCTCAAACTTAGCAACACAAAAAAAGCCAGTGCATCGGAAGTGGTAGCTTCAGAGGACCTCGGCAATCGAAGCCTTCGTTTACCACTAGATGTATCATTCGCTTCAGCTGCCTCGACTGCTTCTGAATCCCCCGCCCGCAGTGTGTCTGTCGTGTGGGATATTGAAAGGGAAAGTTTCACGTTTTCCGCCATTTCAGTTGCAAAGCATATACAGAAAACGGGAGTTCTTGATAGTCGTGACACGGCTTGGGTGAAACCAGAGATTACTGGCGATTCGGACAGTTCTTCAATCTTGGACTTACCAGCTAAAAATGTCCAGCTACGTTCTGACTGTGATAGCGATGTGTCCCTTCGACCCTCAGAATCTGCTTCTCAACCGAAAATTACTCACGATATACAAATAGTTGAGGACGAGATGGAAGTAAAAGAAAGCAAGTATTTCACCTGCATTGCAGATCAGACAGCACGTACTACCTTTGACATATCACCTGAATGTTGTGTTTTGTCTGATGGTGGCATGTGTATCCCTGACCTTCCTCTCCTTCCCAACTATTCTTGTCGCGATACTGGGCCATCCATTCCTTCCAATGTAGACGTGCTTTTTAACACTGAGATCCTTTCGAGACATAATGACGAACTCGTAATCGATCATAGTGCGTACGCACCATTGTCTGCTCTACAGCATGATCAGTACGTCGACAGAGGCTGTTGGCAGTATCTTGCACTACACGCTGAATCTGATGACGGCTTTATGGAGAGTCTGGATAATTATCAATGTAACGACTACCAAGAAGATCAAGGACGTACACGTATTCCACTCGTTTGCCAGGATACTGGTCTCTATACTGATATATGCGATTCCAATATAAACTATATGGGAAGTAATTGCGTCGCGGTCCAATCTGACTTTGACTATGATCAAATTATACACTCGGAAATTTATTTACCTCCCATCGAAGAGAATTCTGATACCTCTTACATAGACCAGCACTCTGAAACTCTCTCACGACAATCCTTCGTTCTTTCTTCCGATGCAGAGTGTTATGGCACTTCTAACGATCTATTTCCTTCAGTATGGCTTTCCTGTGATCTGCATAGTAGGACGAGTAACCGAAGACTCTACACAAATGCCAAGACAACTGTCGAGCTAGACGTTGCTAAGTCTCTGAAGAATCACTGGTTGCCACAGAAACTGTAACTCTTTTCCAAAGTCATACATACAATGTACATGTCGTGGTAAGCGTATATGCGTCCCAAGTACTACATAATGATTCTGAGCACTGACATCAACATCTCGATTATTTATGCAGTATAAATAAAATATATATTCCTTGAAAAATTGTCAAGACTACCAACAGTATTGAGATAATAGATAAACTCACTCTTTATCCGTCAAATCAGCGAACGCGTGTCTTTCTCTTTCCCTCTGGATATCTGCATCAGTCCATCCACGCCTTGCCTTCAATTCCTCGATTTGATCTCGCTTCTTCACATTCAAACGCACATTAATGGAGCGCAGAAGGAATGATATAGCGAGCTGAACAATCAGTAAAACCATGATGGCGACCTTCCCGGGAATATAGTTCGGTGCGTCTTTAGGCTGGAAGATTTCTGTGCCAATAATGTTCCCGATGCTAAAAGACGCTAGGGTCATCGCGTTGATAGTGCTCTTCTTGGTATGACCACTCGTGTTACTGGCATTGTAAGCGTATACGGTTGCGAGTGCACTCCCAAACGTGCCAATGAGGTAAGTAGCTAATATACTAGTTAGTAGCTCCCATATAGTTTAACGATAACATATACTCACCGAAAAGCAAAGCTCCCTTCTCACCGCTACCGTTAAGTCCGATTAACATCGCTGCATGCTGTCAGAGGATCCAGATGGCAGTAAGGAATTCGATACAAATACCTGACCCAATAATAGTAGGCACCAGCGCGAAAACAATAGGGATCATACGTTCTCCCTTTAATGAAGTCTTTAGTTTTTCAACGAAACAGCATTGAATTCAGAAGAAACCTTTTTATCAGAGTACCATCCACATAAAAGTGTCATGATGGCGGCAACGGCTCCTCCAGGTGTCGACAAAATAAGGGTTTGTTTTGACCTAAAAAAACTGATAAAAGACAAGAGGCAAAATACATGGACTACTTACGTATAGCCGAAGCTTTTAATGATTAAATTGCTGACTAGGCAATGCAAGTTGGGGAATTTAACGTAGACATAATATTGAACAACGAAAACGTACAGTTGCTAAGTGCACCATTTGGTATACTGGCTAAAAAGGCATTATATAAGTGCAATTCACCATACTCTAAAAAGTCTCACTTAGCAATGTAGTGAGCACGATCAACCATGTTCGTACATCGCTAACAGCTTCGATAATTTGAGCCTTCTTCAGCTTCTTGTTTTCAGTCCCTCCTTGATCATCACGAACCCGTTCCAAAGCCGCAATGCGCTCCTCTTGCGTGAGGAATCGAGCATGGACTGGTGAATCCGGTAGCCATATTAGCACACACACTCCGACCAAAATAGCAAGACCTCCAAGGAGAATATAAATTATCTTATACGGAGCCAACAATCTTCCGTCATAGAAAGAGATACCCTGGAACAAAAATATTGTCATGGATGGAAGAACAATTAGTAGAACAGGTCATACATATGCAACAAAACCGCCGAAGATTTGAGTTATTCCATTCTAGACAAGTTCAGTGAGTGACCAGTAAGGATTTCTAACCGCCTTTATCTCACCATAACGTAGAACCAAGATATACGAGATGCCTACTGAACGAGTTAACACAATATAGCATTCCGCAGAAGCAGTAGTCTAACCTGTTCATTTTTCTTGTAGAACATGGATATGATTAGGATGAGAATGGGGGCAACACAGCTCTCACACATTCCTAATCATGAGTATTCTTCAGCGAAGGAAGTTATATTCCATATTAGTAACTACTTACCGAGTAGAAAGCGAAGTGCGAAGAATGCGCCAAAAGAAGTACCCACAGAATGGAGCATTAAAATAATACCCCAGGCAATGATATTAAAACCTGTTATTAAAAAACGGTTGGCCAATTGACATTGACACATATCGAAGTGTTTACATGCCTAAATACTTTGCGACCTTCAGTTTCTGGGAGATGTAAACTGTGGGGAACTCCCAGAACAAAAATCCAAGGTAGAACGCTAGTGAAACAAGATTGTAGTGCTACAAACATTGAATATAATCATTAATCTCATAGACACATCAATTAACCAGCATACCTGGCCAACGATAGGCAACCCCATAATACTACGGAGGAACAATGAGATGTTCGAGGAAATATATTTGTAGACTCTCACCTTGCGTAGTTCAGCGAAGTTTTGTCACTGAAAAGTTATGAACATTACACAAACGTAGGTCACGAATACATATCTCACAGGAATTGAGTGAAGTAAACAGCTGCACAGAGTGGAGGGATAAGAAGATCCTATACGCGATTCGATAAGTACGTGAACTTTCATAGAAGATCAGAAGACAAACCAATTTACGACGTAGTTTAAGGTTATATTCTTCGCTGAATTCGGCGGTCCTTTCTGCACCAATTAGACGTAGTGCCTCGTCGCCATCCTTAAGGTCGACACTAAAAGAGTCTCCAACTTCCTTGATACTTTCCTCTGCCGAGGATTTCTTCTCGTCGTCCCGTTTCTTCTCGTCATATATCATCTTGTCAAGTACTTGTCGAACTGGGTGAAACGAAAGACAGGCCCAGCATGTCTAAGCTTTCGGATTGACTAAATACGTCCTGCGAATGGCTTATCTCAATTGACGTAGACACGCCCTGATGGCAAGTGAGAATATAAATCCAATTTCATCTGGAAAGTGGTGCTTCTTGAGTAAAAACTTTCTCCGAAAGATTCATTGGGTTGCGCGCTCAAACATCGCAGAGCTAAGATTAGCATTAAATGCATTACTTCTCACAGAAGTTCGCCACGAGGTCTGATAATGTCATATGCGATAGTGTGTTTCCATTAAGTGTTCCTATGTCAGGGGTAATACTACAGTGGCCACAGTAAAAGGGCCACAAAAATATGTAAGTTTACAGCTTTTGTATAATAATCGCCGATGCTGCTCCACCCTGTGAACATGTGTGAGGAAAACATAAATAGGTGAGCAAGATGAGCTACATACACCGTTGCAAATAGCAGCTGCACCATATTGTCCAGGCTGAAGTGCATGCGCCAAGGAAACCACAATACGAGAGCCAGAGTTACCAATAGCGTGTCCGAGAGCGACAGCACCGCTATATAAAACCATATTAGTAATTTACCAGAGAAAGCATGAACTTAAATAGCCCACCCGTTAACATTGATCTTCGCAGGATCAATCTTGAGAACCTGCTCAGCAATGCGAACTACAACGGAGAAAGCTTCATTGAACTCGAAGAGAGCAATATCGTCGACAGTCAAGTTCGCTTTCTCCAATGCTTTGGGAAGAGCGACAGTCGGGGCAGCAGGGAAGTCAATGGGATCGACACCAGCATCAGCCCATGCTATTGATAATCGGTTATTATAACGAACTTTAAGAGGGGAGAAAAACAACGAATAGACATACAAATCACTTTGGCAATAGGCTGAAGACCAAGCTCCTTTGCCTTCTCTGCAGACGTAAGAATGAGAGCAGATGCACCATCACTTAAGGGGAAGAGTTGGCAGCAGTAATGCTTCCACCTTGCTTGAAGGCAGAGCGAAGACTGGGAACCTTCTCAAAGATGACGCGCTTGTATTCTTCATCCTCCTTGACAACGGTGTCGCCCTTCTTGCCTTTGACGGTTACAGGCACAACCTCAGCATCGAAGGCACCAGCCTCCCATGCACGGGCAGCACGCTTGTAGGACTCAATGGCATGTGCATCCTGTGCTTCGCGAGTAATACCATACTTCTCGGCAGCATGCTCGCCACAGTTTCCCATGGCAAAATTGTTGTAAGTATCCCAGAGGCCATCGTATTCCAGAGAGTCCTTTGCTGTGAACTTTCCGAAGGCAGGATTTTGGCGAGGAAGAAGGAATCTACAGGACAACCAATTAATCTTCATAAAACAAGCAGGTAGAGAGCATTAGGACATACGGGGCATTACTCATGCTCTCCATACCACCGGCAGCAACCACAGAGGCGTCGCCGAGCTTAATACTCTGGGCCGCGAGCATGATGGACTTCATACCACTGGCGCAGACTTTGTTGATGGTAGTCGCATCTGAGCTGGACTTCATGCCGGCGGAGAGGGCAACCTGACGAGCAGGTGACTGGCCGACACCAGCCTGGACGACGTTGCCAAAGTAAATCTCCTCGATGACGGAGGGATCGATATTCTTTGACTCGATGGCATGCTTGAGGGCAATGGAGCCGAGCTGAGGAGCTGTGAACGACTTGAGGGCGCCGTTCAAGGAGGCGACGGGAGTGCGAACAGCAGAGACGATGACGGCTTCATGTGCCATGGTGCGAATGAGACGGGGTATGGAGAGTGAATGAGAAGGGAGATGAGAGACAGAACGGATAAAGATCATGGCCAGCGGAAGACAGGGCTTTAACTATCGATTGCTAGCTGGATCGTACGACAAACAAATTTCACCCATCTCTTCGCCCAATCAAATATTTCCGAACACACCTTCACCAGGCTTTCACCAAAGTCCTTCTTTCAGGGATCAAACCAGCGGCCGTAACGGAATGCACCCAGAGTTGACAGAACACTAAGTACATCACAAATCTCCATCCCCCTCGTCTTATAAACCCCTCCCGCTATTATCATATGCTTTCCCTCGGTCTTCACTTCCCCACCGGATCTTGTTCATCACTCGCAACTCATCATCTCAGCATTCCTCTGGGTACTACTAATCTATGTATAACATAATATAATACATCATTCACCTGTCGGGCTTGGGTACCATTTATCTGACATATTGCCCAATAACGTCAATCATCAAAGTCTGATCGTGCTTCCCAAAACCATAAACCATATCTCTAGCAATCGCACCAGCCGCGCTTCCTCTGTCCATTTCTCATCTCGCAGTTCTTCCATCAACTCCCTAACAGCATTGTCGCTTTCGCAGGGGTGCAGATACCAACATGGCGTTCCCAGCACCGGATGCTCACCCTGCGACAGGAGGGGGAATGCTGACATTGGAAGTGTAAGCGCAAAAGTGGTCGTCTCTGCTTGCTTGGAGACATCGTGTTTGAAAAGCGTTGTGTGGAGGATCTCTTCCAAAGACAAAGGAGAGCCGTCTGAAAAAACGTCAGGATCTCGATCCACAGTACAAGCTGCATTACAGACGACTATCGTGTATTGTAAAGTAAAAAACGGGAACCTGGAAAGATGCGGAATAGACGACGTGTTGATTCATTGTGAGATACTCCCGGAGCGAGGGTGAGACGCGTGGAGCAGTCTGTTCGTCAAAAACGTCTTCAAGTAGTTCTTCATCAGCAAGTAAAAGAGTGGTAAAGTTGTGTGGTCGCGAAACAGTGCTCGAGCGGGTCATGAAGCCATAGCCAAACTGCTCTACCCACGACCAGCCAGTGAGAGATGCAATGCAGTGAACAGAGAGATCGGGAGAGGGATGTTCGTATTTGCAAAGAAAGCCATCGCAGGCGGCGTTGAACTGCGAGCGGGAGAGCATTATGTGCCTCTGTGACATATTGTTACATTCCCTGGGAAAAAGGTGACTATACTGTGCAGTTTAAGAAATAAGGTTTCAAGCCACCGCGCAGTAGAGGCTCCGAGACAACATGTCCAAATCTTCGAGCTCGCCCAATCTCAAAACTCAGCCCGTCCAACTGCCGGCTCATCGTCCTCTGCGGTCTAATATCCCTCCGCAAGTCCTTCTTATCCAACTAATATGGCTGTAGGAAAGGTCTGCATGTTCCCTCTGCCCCTCCGTAAATGCCTCCCTTCTCATAGCTCTCTAGAACAAGCGCCTCTCCAAGGGCAAAAAGGGTATCAAGAAAAAGGTCGTCGACCCATTCTCCCGCAAGGGTTTGTGTATCTTTTCGTGCATTCACTCGTACTCAACTCAACGCCGTTTGATGTTTAGATTGGTATGACATCAAAGCTCCTTCCATCTTCGAAAATAGGAATGTTGGCAAGACCCTTGTTAACAGGTCCCAGGGCCTTAGTATGTCCTTCCCCGCATAACTTGACTTCCTTTTCGCTTACGATAAGGTATGACCTGACCAGAAAACGCCAATGATTCACTGAAGGGACGAATTGTGGAGGTTTCGTTGGGCGATCTCAACAAGGACGAGGAGCAATCTTTCCGAAAGATCAAGCTCCGTGTAGACGAAGTCCAGGGAAAGAATTGCCTTACCAACTTTCACGGAATGGATTTTACCTCTGACAAGCTCCGTTCGCTCGTTCGCAAGTGGCAGACTCTCATCGAGGCACACGTCGATGTGAAAACCACTGACGGTTACCTACTTCGCCTCTTCGCCATTGCCTTCACCAAACGACGCCACTCGCAAGTGAGGAAAACTACCTACGCTCAATCAAGTCAGATCCGTGCTATTAGGAAGAAGATGTTCGAAATTATGACTCGGGAGGCGACGAGCTGTGATTTGAAGGAGTTAGTGCAGAAGTTCGTGCCGGAAGCAATTGGACGGGAGATAGAGAAGGCTTGCAGAAGCATTTACCCCTTGCAGAATGTTCATGTTCGCAAGGCTAAGATACTCAAGTCACCTAAATTTGATGTCTCGAAGCTTTTGGAGCTGCACGGCGAGTCCACTGACGTGGGTTTATTCTGTCAATATAGTATGAATGGTTGCTTATTATCTTTTCGTGCAGGAGACAGGCACACGCATCGCAAAAGACTTCAAGGAGCCCGAGATTTTGGAGTCCGTCTAAGTGGTTAGCTATTAGTTGGCTTCATTTTGTATTCTATGCTCTTTGTATGTCAGTGGGGCAGTCAATACAAATATGCACATGCTCTAGGGGTTTTTTTACACGTAATCATGCACATGAATATCATTCGTTATCTAGATCAACTTGAAATTTTCGAAATTTGTCGCTCGTGAATATGATAAGTAATCAGAAAGTGAGCATTGTATAGGTTCACATGTCTCATCTCTGGACCGTATCACATCTATCATGGCCGACGTTGAATTCATCAAAAAACATTTAACATCGCATCCTGATTTTCCTAAGAAGGTATGAGATAATTAAAGCCCCTGTTGATCTGCTTCTCACTGGGAAACTCTCAGGGAATCGTGTTCCTCGACATTTTCCCAATTTTTCGCAATCCACTGGCCTTCGAAGCACTGATCACTCATTTTTTACACCACCTAACATCCCATACGCTTGGAAATTCGCAAACAAATAAAATAGATGTAATCGTTGGTTTGGATGCGCGCGGGTTCTTACTGGGACCCATCGTTGCGCTGAGACTTGGAGCTGCATTTGTGCCTGTGAGGAAAGGGGGGAAACTTCCAGGACAGTGTATCAGTGCTTCCTACGAAAAAGAATATGGCATAGTAAGCGTAAAACACTATAAAACCATTTGCATATATTCACGAATTGAAATTTGCAGGATTTATTTGAAATGCAAGCCGATGCTATTAAACCAGGACAGAACGTCGTCGTCATCGATGACTTGTTAGCAACAGGCGAGTCTTCCTTCAATACTAGCTATGGTGGTCATTAATAAAAGAAATAATACCTTAGGCGGATCCGCGAAGGCAGCAGGTGAATTAGTTGCCAAACAAGGGGGGAAGACTTTGGAATACCTATTCATCGTTGAATTGATGTTTTTGCAGGGCGCTTCCAAGCTAGATGCGCCAGTATATTCTATCGTACAGTCCGATGATTAAACCAATAGGCGTGTATTGAGTAATGGGTGGCCATTAATATACAATATCCGACTGGTGTCTTTTACTCGCTCCTCACGTTGCTCCTGAGAGGCCGGTCTTTTCACTACATTATCGAGATGGTGCCCAGGATTGACTGTGACTGCAAGCTGACTCGTAGTGCTTCTTTCTGCATAGTCTAGTAGCTTGACTATTGTTGCACCCGCTAATTTGGTCAATACCACTATTCCGGAATCAGAGAGATCACCGGCTTGAGTGACTTCATCTGGATTGGCAGTTGGGTTTAAAGCCAAGTTATCATTGCTGATGACTAAAGCACCAGCAGCTCCAGCAGCACGAGCTTGAAGTAACTTCTCAAGAAATGTGCAATCACCTCTATAAACCAGCATAACACTATCAGGATATTGGCCATTATAAGGCTTGCAGCCCGATTCGTTATTTGGCTCACGGCTGACGATCACACCCCCCGGTCGTGAAATTCGTGCCACCGTTGCTTTTGCATCTTTACTGGCAGATAGGTCTGCCCCAAAGAACCCTGCATAGCCAACGACAATCTCTTCCATTTCTGGAGTGTGAAGGCCCAGTTTTACTTGGAACATTGGATCTACATCTTTCAGGAAAAAGTGGAGTTCAACGTCGGGGTCGCGCTTCTGTTCTTCTTGTAAAACACTGTTGTCTGCTGGGGACATAAAAATAGAGGAGTCGTTGATATATACTGTCTGCCCAGGTCTGATAGTGTAATGCCCCACTAAAAAAAGAGCGTAAGAAAGATATTTTAGCACAATGAAAGTACCGACATTTCCTTATATCGTAGCCTTGACCATCCAATCGACGAATAATATGGCATCGTATGCCAGTAACATTGTTAATAACATAACCATCTGGAAGCACACCAAGCTTCAGTAGACTTGGACTTAAATCTTCTGGGACAAGTTTGCCATTCGGTGACAACAGGAAATCATACGACTATCAGTTCGTTAGAGAGAGATGAATCAGATTCCAAACTTCCACATACGTATAACTCGACCTTCGGTCGCTCACACCATCCATAGGGTGACCACGTTTCCATGTCCCAATGATTGGGGGATCGTCCCACTAACTCCCTTGCATAGTCGACGTCCGGACGCGACAGCACACCCTGAATGAGACCTGTGCTCCTTTTCCCGTTGCCATAAACCGAATCAAAGGGTGCATACACAGGACACTGATGGCTTTCCGAAGCTCGCAATTTCCGCTTGTGACGCAGATGTTCGCGACCAAGCATCAATATATGACCCTCCGTGGTGAACACATAATTGGAGTCGTCACTGTGTAAAGTATTCTCCTCGTCAAATAACAAATACAAGTACTGTATTTATTATAGATTTTAGCTGTGACTGCTATCATAGAGAGAGCTCTTACCTTTAATGTTTCCGAAAGGGCAAAAGATTCCATTCTATCATCCCTTTTGTTCGTGCGTAAATCTTGAATTCCCGTAAGACCGCAATCAACTTTAGCTCTGGTTGTCAAATCAAATAAAATCCGCTCTCCAACGTCTAAGTAGAATGAGTCCTTTGTAGCCTTTAAAACACTGTTAAAAACAAATAAAACGCTATTTTGCCAGAAAACTCACTCTATATAAATACCATGTAGATTCAATAAATTCTAATACGCATGGCTGTTTAGAAAGAAAGATTTTAAATATAAAAATTTAACGCACCCGGGCGCAGGGGATATTGGAATGAAGTAGCGCGCTTAAAATTCGTGTCAAATACCTCTGGTAGACCCGAATATTCCCGCCATAGATTATAGTCTAAAGATAGCACCTTCAGGATGATATTTACATGTTACGAGAGCAAGCCACGAACACATAAGATGTAGTTTGATGGCGCTTTGCACATCACCAGCCAGGACTTGTAAACCAGGCCAAAACGCTGACAGTGAGTCCACAGTATGATATGCAACATCACCGCTATTCATATTCACCAACTTATACTACCTGAAGTTTAGAGGTAACGAATGGTATTACATTGTTGAAAACTCACCCAATATCCATCCGACGCCCTTGAGTACCGCATGATAGCTGCGTATGCATCATCCCAGACATCTAGGAACTCCTCCTCTCCTGCGAAATTGTTACTTGCATAAAAACAAATACAACAAGAATACAGACCACTCATGATATACCATTTTAAAGCGTATTCAAAGAAAGAATCAATTCCAGCGCCAATGCCAGTAATTTCTGGAACAGACCATATCTGGAGAGGATTAAAGAATTGATAGAATTGAAAGGACATATCATACCCCATTCCATGTATTTATCGTATTTCCAACTAGGTCTATGTCTGATCTTCTGTTCCAAATACCAAAGAAAGCCTACACAACGCGATGAGAGTTCAATGTATGGTAATAATCAAGGGACGTACTTTATAGGCCGCTTTTTCGAATCTTTCATCACCTGTCAATCGACTGAGAGTAGCAAACTCGAGGATGAGCGAGCCTGCTCCAGCTGTACCTATTCACACCATAAATAATCAGTAATTGAACGAAGAATTAAGCCAAATCTAATACTGACATGTCTCGAGTGTTTCGCCCTTAACTAAGCCATGACGGTGATTTATCTACATATAAATTTCATTTTCGAAAAAAAAAAAAATTGTAAGCGATGACATGAAAACCGTACTCTAGCATAAGGCAAGCCGGTTGGAGTAGAAAACGCTGGAAGTAAGCGCTTCCCAAGGTCGTAAGCCAAGTCCAGAAGTTCACCACGGTACCAAGGTAGGTGGAAAGGATGACCAGTCGCATTCGCAAAGATATGTCCAGATAAAAGGCCACCTAAGACTCTTATAGTAGTCTCAAACACCTGAGGCTTGGTGTTTACGTCAAATGAAACCCATTCAATGACGTTCTTGACTGCGTTTTCAAACCCTGGGCGGTCATCAAGGACAACCAGTGTATCCAGAACGTCGACTAGCGTTAAAGAAAAGTTCCCAGCAACGTCATTTGAAGCAATATTTGCTCTATGGAGAATAAGTTATAACAGAATATATAAGTATTTGAAATTTACACACGGATTGTTCCAATCTGGTCCCTGACCAGAACAGGAGAGAGGAGTCAACTAGGTGTGGATTAGTGAGGCGGACACCATATACGCAATGGGCAAACCTCGTCAAATGGAAAGGCTATGAGGACAAGTGTCGGAGAGGTCGTTGACAGACAAGAAGGTGAGTCCTTACCGAAGTTCATGTAGTTATCGAAACCGTGATACCACAATTCACGCGTCTTTTCGCTAAAGCCAGAGAAACATTAAGCGGTAAAACAGGATGAGAAGCAAACAGGGACAACGAACCGAGCAGCAAGCTTCCTTTGAGAGGTCCATGCTGGATTTTTAAGTGGATTCGATGCCTGTGTGTTGGGTGAAAGCCAATGGAGGAGTTGAAAGAGTGTCACGAAGATAATGAGAAGACATTCAGGCCAGAGATATGCACACTTCATTAGAGGTGTGAATAGATTGGGTGCACTAGGAGGATGGGTGACAGCAGTTTAGTAATTCCACCAGGTTTCCCTAAGAAGCAACAGCAGTGCAAGTAATGGTCAAACCGTATCCAGTGTTTCGAGTGAGACCAAAGCAACAGTCAAGGGAAAGACCTGGAGAATACCGAAGTTGGGGAAGGAGTTGTCGTGGCAGATTCCAGCGGGAGTAGGAGAAACATATAATAATAGCACTTGTCCACTGTTCAGTCGCGCACGTATACATGGAGATCACGTGGTCTACATATATAATAATACCTAGAGCCGGCTGTCGCCGGCAAAGCCCACTAACTAATTGTACAAGACGTTTAATGTAAATCGAACACTGAAATTGTGTTATGTATAGGTATTAGGAATACTGCTGTTGAAGAAGTGTAAACAGGAAGGCGGAGGAGGCGAAGCCAATTAATGGAAACAAGTGGGAAATACTCTCAATACCATGAATAGTAGGATTGCTGAGTTTGTTCTAAGTTAGATATAATGCAAGGACAATAGCAATTAACAGATAGATAAAACAATCAGACAACTGATCATCGAATACAGGTAGAAGCTACTACAGAGAAAGAAGAGGAGAGGGAAGAACTGAAACAGGACAAAAACCACGTAGTACCAAAAAAGAAGACGCCAGGGATATTTAAGCCGTCAAAAAAAAGTAGGTACCAGTAGAAATTATCATTGGAAAAGAAATATAAAGGCGGGAAGCCAGCAGGAAAGTCGAGCGAATTTGAACACAATATAGTGCAGTAATAAAAATTCAGTGGAAAGAAAGTCTCCACAACATTTGGTATACCACGAACATCCTAAACGAAGGCACAGACCACGCTCTGATCATACACATACCTTAACGCAACAAGCTAGCAATCTAATCGTCGTCATAGGAGTAACTTCAATAGCATGAATCCCCGGTTGCAACAGGATGCCAGAGATAGTAGCGATTAACTAAGACCCGGAGTTCCCTATTACCTGAGCATTGTACATTGCAGCAACCATAACACTGTTAAGAAGAACGGACATCATTTCGTACGAGGAAGGTTAAAGGAAGAGTAAAGGAACAAGAGAACAGAGAGTAAAACAAGAGACACGAGTTATATATATGAGGCGAAAGAAATGACGGCTGAAACGGGTGAAACAAAGGTGTAATAGGGGAAATGCCGAAGTTTTTTCAAACTCAACTGCACAGCATAAATTTTACTGCCAGAAATTTCTGAATTTCGGTCTCCATAACCCTACTAACTAAAGTTAGTGGGAATAATATTATAAATTGAGCTTTTCTATTGAAAGCTGCAAAATACGCTGGTGGTCTGAGCGGCGAGCCTATCTACAACCAATCTACAACTAGAGTTTTTAATCTTGTCTGTCCAATACTCAAAATGTCGTCTATTACGGATATTTCGTCTGCTCTGGGCGAATACATGCTTAGGGGTTGGGTATGTGGCCTTATACCAACTAGTCAGATCCATCCTAATCCCATATATCATTCATTTTACAGGTTCTCACCGACCACTCCTGTCCGAACGCTGGATGTGCTATTCCAATGCTTAGATCTCCAAATGGAAAATCACCTGTTGTGGAATTCTGTGTAAATTGCAACAAGACTCCAGAGAGCAAGTCGTCCTCAATATAAATCAATCCATTCATAAATCTGATGCCTCTCGCCAGACACACAGGATACCGCCAATCAGCACACTGCCAGAATCACTTATGCGACTTCGAATAGCTCCTTGTCCCAAATATCAAGGACCTCTACTCCTCCTACAGAAGTTTCAGATGCGATGAGTCTACCGGATTTTCCCCTCCTCCAGAAACAGAGCATTCACGCCGACGACGTGAACAGTCCGATCGGGCCTCAAGTGAAATTGGGAAGAGGTTGTTAAAGGGCTGGGCCATGCTAGCTGACGAATGTCCAAACCTCGATTGCTATGGTGTGCCTCTCGTGCGTCGGCCCAAAGCAGGCGGAGAAAAGGACCCACGGAAAGTAGGACATGTTAATCCACAATTCTTATACCGGTTTACGATATATCCTGGTAGGAATGCGTTATATGTGAATCTATTTATCTAACAGAAGTTGACTGGGCTGGACGAGAGCGACTGATTCCTGAAAGTTTGCAAATTCCTTACGCAATTCCAGAGAATGCTACGTCGGCTGTCCGAAGTCATACAATTTCCGAACCTTCTGCAACTGTTTTACCTGTGAGGCGTACGAAATATACGTAAAACGCTAAAATTCATCAATCATATTCGAATAGAAAGCAGCGTTAGCCATCGAATCGCTCGCAGTTGAACAGACGGAAACCAAGGTTACTGTGAGTTTATTTGTGTATTGGGTAGTTGGAAAACATTGTTAACGTTTCCAAATAATTGATCTGTCGTGAATGCACAGGCAACATCTGCGTCCACTGTAAGTGAGATATTATTCATCCGCTGCTCTTATGCTGACTTCGGTCTCAGAAACTTGTTGCTTCTCCATTTGGTGCTCTTGACGAATCTGTGAATGCCCTCCGAGCTTGTCTGCATGCATTATCAACCAAGCTGAATGACCTTTCTTCGTTGGGTGCCCTTGACACAATTGCCATTGCCAACACGGCCGATGCTATATCCAAGGTTACTCAGGCATTAACACATGTTAGACAATTACAATGGTCGGAAACGCATGCTAGTACAATTCAGTGATGTACTTTACATAGATATGCTCATGCTACTCGTTGTACTTCACCATGTGTCTGACTGTTCCGCAATACAGCTGTTTACACGATCGTTAAGAACGCATGGTGGCCGCGTGTGAGCAGGGTGCAAATATGACGCCAGGAAGTGTGCTGAGCCTCGCAGGAGGTATAAGAAACTTTTGCGGTCGTTCTGCTCTTGTACCAATGATGCGCTTTAACATTTTCAAAGCATTTTCGGGAAATGGCAATACCAACTCATCCAGGACACAGCTAGCCGGCCCAAATACTGCGACATTAAAGGTTATCTGAATTAATCAACTCTTTGGCATTCGCTTATGCACTCTCTTTTCCACAGCCCAAAAGCATTTTGTTAAATGGCACTACTGCTGCACCCTCAGTTCCTCTAACACATTCTCAACCTAGTCCTGTGCTTTCTCCGCTCTATCAGGAGACGTATAACGATGGATACTCTCTTTCGGGCCAAACACCTTACCTTGATAGTAATAATCTTCACCATGAAGCTCAGCAGTACCCTTGGAGCCCCATTCCAAGTGTCGAACGGTCAGACTCGGAGAGGACTAAGGAACACGAACACGATTTTCATCGTAGTACTCAGAGAATTCATAATACAGGCCCGCTCGAACACCTGGTGGAGCTCCGCCACCAACTACCAACCGAGAATAGCATGACAAGTAGAAACGTTCGTGATAACACTTCTAGACACCATCCCAATAGTATGCGGTATGCTTCTGAATCTACTCGTACCATGGGGTACGCACCTGTTCCTGTATGCATTTATTCCTATGCCGTTACAGGTCGAATCGCTCATCGTTGGCTAGAGAGACCTACGACCCGACACGCAGGCAAGTAAACAGCACAGGACGGCTGTCACGACTTCCAGCCACTATGCACATCGCCCCGAAATGATTGAGGTAAACGATGACCTTGCCACATCAACCGCACAGTAGTGATCTGACTATAGCCAGTAATTTATGAACGCGACCCATGGCCGACCGACGACCCGCTTGAACCGGAGGTATATCACTACATTATCCCATCTGGCGTCGAAGTGGTCTTCAAGGACGAGGATGGAAACGAAATAACGAGGTGAGATTCCATCTCCACTGTTTTATATATCCAAATGCAAGTCCTGGTATATCGTCGCAGAATTGGGAGATCTCACGAACCGCTGGGCTACCACGAATCAAAGAGGGCTGTTCCAATTGTCGTTGAAGATGAGCTGGGACATGAACTTTTCCGGTATACTACTACTACTATAGACCTCATCAAGTAGCACTGATAGCAATGGACTACAAGGACACCAAGTTGGGGAAATTCATCTCATACAGACTCTTCACCAAGAAGAATGAGTGGTAACCTGCAGAATAGATACACCAAAGAGCATGTGTCAAATAAGTAAGCCATCTTTTATATGCAACACCAGGTTAATAAACACATGAACGAAGATATAGGCCTCGTGACAATCCATCTTCACGTTCTGCGAGATACATACGGATTGACAATGAAGGAAGACAAATACCAATGTAAGTATCTCACACAATTCGAGTGTCCTTTGGTCACCTCTACCCAATAGCCAAGACACAGGAGTAAGGGAGCCTTCATTTCATGCTTGGGATAGGCCATATGTTTAATAATTTTTAATCTTGCAATAATATTGTGTTTTAGCCGCGCTTCCGAAACTTTCCACCTATTCCCCGAGTTCTCGAGTTTGAAGATGGACCCTCCACTTTTTGAATATCTTCCCGACTCAACTTGAGGAAGCCCCCGCTAAACCTACCCACACCCATACCTAATCCACGTTTTCGGCGTTCTCCTGATGTTTTGGAACTTGATCCTTCGTAAAGCTTCTTCAGTGTAGGGTGATAGTTCCCAAGGTTCTTTGCCTGAAGAAACAGTGTAATAGATATATGAGTGGACGTCGAAAACGCTTACCTCTTCCAACTTCCGGCACTCTTTCTCCCTTTGTTTCTCTGCGATACCTTCTCTAACCCGCTTGGCAGCTTTGTTCCTTTCCGTTTCCCGAACGAGCTTCTCTCCTTTGCCCAACTTTGCGGAACCTGTCAATTCCAACACACGGCCCTGTAGTGCTTTCCGGCGTTGGGCGGGTGTAAGGTCCAATTCCGTATTTAAGGAGCCTGACAATAAATTTGTATGAATTAATTTATGCAGTAAAGCATCATTTTGAGCATTTGTCCTGATGAATTGGTGGTTAAAACTCAAAGTAACTGTGCAATGAACTTCATGAACGGTACCTGATATCTTCCTCATCTTCGTCCAGCTCCGATTTTTCCTTTGTCCCAGCGGTTGCAATATCAGAAGTTAACTTTGATATTTTTGAGGACTAATAGAATAATCAGATGCAAAATGAAAGGCGTAAGACGGTATGAACCATGAATGTCTTCATGGATGCCTTTGTGTTGGTATCAGCACGTCTAGAACTCGAAGGATCGCAGAAAATAACTATGTTGGATTTCTGCGAATTACTTGCAGAAGCAGGTTCCTCAACTTCGTGTCATCAACCAGAGGTTATTGATCCACTCTTAGGTATATCACTTCAAAACCACATACCAGCACCAGTGTCATATCCGGACTCGCTTGATTCCGCATGGTGTGAGTCTGAAGCTGTATCTATTCCTAGCCATTCATCTTCTTCGTCATTTTCTCCATCTACTACTGTATTTCGACTAGGAGGCTCGATGGTGCTCCGTTTCCGTTTCTTGGATGTGCTCGAGGGAAAAAACTGCAGAAATTGTTCTCCATGTGCTGTAAGAATCGCAAGAAGTTCTTGTTGGTCTGATTCCGTCATTAGCAAAACGGTTGTGGCCAGGTCGCGGTGCGTAATTGTAAATATGGGTGAGGGCTAGAAACAAGTAGCACAGCCACCTAAGTTCGGGGATGGGGTGATTTTCTCGGTTTCGTTTTTAAAGCTTACAACTGCTTACTATGACGCGTCAACGAAAGAAACCGCCCCAACCAACGCCTGAGAAGCCTCTCATTGACATCTCAGAAGAGGAGCAATGGCGTCTTATTGACCGGTCTGGAATCCTCAAATCTGTCGACAACCCGTCATCCGACTCCTTTGGCCCAGTGAAGGAGGAACTAACTCCCCTTGGAGAAGAAATCTTTAACTCCTTGGTTTTAATTATACCATTCACATCCATTCTTCTACTTATGGATATGTGAGTGATGTTATATGCGACGCGAATACTCGACGAACCACCCCCGTCCAGACTTATTCACCACCAGTATGGCCAACATGTGTCATTTCAGTCGCTTGTGGGCAGAATGATACCAAGTACTCCTAGTGGGTTACTACCATTGCTAATCGTGTTGTAGCCTGATCTGTATGAAGTTTTGTCTGCCTTCATCTTTTACAGTAGGTTGCAGTCACATGTTCCGTATCTCCTTCCTCATTCCTCTCGATTTCAGCAACGCGTTACAAACAGTATCGTAGCATGCAGTTTTTATTATTTGCATTATCTTGTCTCGTCAGCATGAGAATGATTTATCAAGTTAACCGTGCATCATGGTTAATCAATATGCGCCAGGCGAGCTTTCTATTCACATCCCGTATGATTTGCATTGACTCACAGGTAGAGCAGTGTCCGCCGCTGGCAACGCTTTGGATATATACTATTGTCCAGCTTGATTTAGGACCAGCAGTACTTAGTCTACTCACAACGTGGAGCTTCGTATGGTGGAAGGGTTTGAAATATTCTTTTTGATCACAAATAATTATATAAATCATACAAAAATGAAGTACGAACTACGGCATGGAATGTAGCATCCAAATGCGGATGCGTTCTAATCGTCGAGTATGCCGCTTACACCAAGCTCCTGTGGAAGTTGGTGAGGAGTATGTGCATCACAGGCTATACAGAGTAGAAATATTAATATATGCTCGATGATACGCCAAACCCCGGAGTGTACTTGGTCCGGTGTGGCACCTTATACAAGCAACCAATTTGTTGTAGTCCAATGTTATATACCTTCACTATCATCAAGTTCAACAGCTAATAGTTCTACCTTCCTCTGTGAATATTAGGCATTAGAAACTTCATAAATAAAAGTTTAAGTAATACAGTGGACGGACACGAAATGTGATCGTTCTCCCTTGTAGTCCAGCTTCTAAAACGCGGAGTTGCCATTTTAACTGACGATTGCAGGTCTTCTCAACTTCGGATCGGTGCAAATGCAATCTGTCTGCAAAAGCTTTGTACACACGGTCATCTCTGGCAAAATAGTATGTCTAAAACAGATAATGAAATGCATGATTAAGCAATCAAGTTATTGATGACCGTAAATGTCTTACCGGTATAGGTTCCCCAGACACTGTTTGGAGTACAATAGACCATGCACTCATCAGAAGCAAGTCGCTAATTTCACATTAGCACTTGAGTGGATGATACTAAGTCACATAAGCACTCACGCTGTCGCGTTCGCCACACTATAGTAAGTGCTAGGTTAAGTTATTATTGTCTTTTAAGTAAGCTTAGAAAAACATACTAATCTTCAAAGGATGCAATTAACCCAGCCTTCCCCAATCGTTTAGTGGCAAAGCTACGCACAACTTCGCCAGCTAGTTGAACTGGACGACTGGCCGTACCAGCATTCAAGGCTCGCGAAATCGTCGAAACCTGAGATAACACCCATTTGTCACCTTCGCTCATAATGAGAGTTTGCATGAAAGATGCGATAAGATCGCTTTGCGCCATGGCCAAGCCTTCATCAATTGCGAGCTTCAAGTTGGTACCTACAAGGGGTTGGCATAGAAATTAAAAGCCGCCGTTAACAGCTACTCACGCAGAGCCTTGAGATATATTTGGGTTGTTTGCTTTTTAACATCTTCATCTTCAAGGTTATTTACCCACCGCGAGAATGCTCCAATGAGGATAATTGCGATATCTTTTCGTCCCAGCCTCATTGCATATACCAACGGTGTAGCTCCTCCAGACTTGCGCAGTAGAAGCTAATGCTCATATTCTTAGTGATTGTCTCAAACAACAAGGAGTGCACTGACATGAAATGCTTTGTCTCTGATTTCCATGAGAAAAGTTACATCGTGCTCTTCAATAGCTCTAAAAACCTGGAAAGGCTGTAAACACGTTGTATCAGTTGTGCTGTATCAGCGCATAAAATTAACCTCAGGATCTTTCCAGCCAGAAGTTGCCGTCGCTTGAATGGGACTTCTTAGAAAAGACTTGATTGCTGATTTTATTGACGATGTAGACGAGATGCTAGTCCTTCTAGCACTGAGGGGCTCAGTTCCAATTTCTGATGCAGTGTCTTCCCTAGTGTCTTCTTCAGGAGATTGCGGCGAATTGCTTCGACGAAATTGTTTGAGGAATGTTTTGGGGCAAGATACTCGGCTTCTCTCTGCATAAATGCTCGAAAGACCTTGACATACTATCAGCAAAACCGCATTAATTTAGACATACCAGACGTAGGAAGTCGCTCTGGAAGACATAGTTCAGATACTACCGGCTTCCTGGCGACAAGGGGATTTACGACGCTGGAATTGGAATCGAGGGATTGCCCAATAGACTGAACAAGATCGTAATTGTTAAATGACATTCGACTCAGCAAGATCACAGGTTGGAAAAGGATGAATAGGATATAGACATGTATCCAATACAAAGTTCGCGGGTTGAAAACAATGTAGGATCTGGTTGGCGAATCGTGATAGCTGGCGATACGGACTGTAAAGCTGTGGTTTGAAGATGAGCACGGAAATTTGATATACGTGCTCCAAATTAGTTCTGATAATAACAGCGAATGGAAGGATGAGCTTTTTGTTGTGAAGTTGTCAGAATCGTGCAGACAGCCTATTCAAGGCTTCAGATTCGGCAGTTGTAGATTCAAGTTGAAGGCTGAAGCTGAAGCTTGAAGCTCAGGAGTCAGAAGGCTGAGAAACAATGATTGTATTTATTATGTGCAAGTATGTATATACTGGTTACATAATCGTCATAAAATCTAAGTTGGCCCAGGTCGTCTTATAAGTACTTAATTCCGTTCCATTGCTTACTGTCAACTTCGCGTCGAGCCTCTCATGTTGAAGTTATGGACAGAAACTTCCAAAGATAATGAATGTCATTCAACTACTGATTTAGACGGTACAAGTCCATCTGCTCAGTTAAAAGATGCTGGAATGAATTCTAGTTCTTCAATCATCACTTCATCCGGCGGCCCTATCTGCACAAAACGGCCGCATGAAAAGGTTGAACCAGATTCTCCATATTCTTCTATCTATGGTAAACCATCCAAAATACCGAAGACAGCTCACGGCGACTCTCTACGAACACACCTCCCTGAGGTTGTCTCGTCCGTTCAAGATAATCGAATGTCACCTACTTCACTGTCAACATTTCGTGCGTGTGTGTTGGACCAAGCGAAGCATGAGAATAGTAATACAATTTTCTTTTCTTCTTCCAATGCAATACTTATCAGTTCCCAAGCCATGGTCGTATTGCCGCCCCTGAAATGTGATGCCTTCCATTATTTCTTTTCGGGATCATGTGCATTGATAAATTGTGTCTCGGTCAGCTGCGAGCGGCATATTAGTAGATTTCCTGCACTGGGCTGCGGAGAGTGAACGTAAGAGGCGATTGTCCGACTCTTATCAACCGCGTACAGCATTGCTTGTGGTGGAGTGTGTTATGTCTTTTTCTTCAATTGGCCCGATACTTAATTGATGTCTCACAGACATGAACAAACAGCGAATGAGTATCTCGACATCCTTAGCAAAGATATGCCATTGGTTTCAGTCAGTAGATGCATGGCGTTGCCCGCATTCAATAAACCAAAACATATCTTCAAGAAGGATATCTATATCATTCAATCACAAGTATGGTTTATCTTTATTCTAGCTTTGTCTCGTATTTTTAATTATGATTTTTCCAGGTTTTACTGGATGCCATGACCCAAGGCTTTCTTATGATGGACCAGATTCATACTCTGGTTATCGGCGACATTGAGTCTATTAGAGAACTAGATTCCAATCTCTCGTTGCCAATCGTGCAAATAATGAATGGCTTCTACCTCCCATGTAGTCAATCTTCGCGACCGCGTATATTTGCCTTAGCTTTGCCTGCCATTGATCGCTGGACTCTCTACGATTCTAGAATATTAAAACTAGAAGCGACTTTAAATTGCAAGATTTTTGGCATATCAGAAGAAAAGCGTCAAGAGATCTTGTCTCTGCCTGAGCGTCCAAATGAAACCATTATTCTGTATGAACCTTCCATTAAAACCGATGTAACTCCTCTATTCAAACAGCTTCATCACCTGGACCCCAAAGAGGTGTTTCTCCGTAATCAATTCATGATTTCACGATATGCACAAACGGAACTTGGTTCTTGCGCTGCAGATCTTGTGTGGCGACGAGCTCTGAAATCTATGGGGGCTCTAACTCATGCATCCAACACGGATGAAGAAAGCAGTACACCTTCAAGCGAGGATATCGGAGTTAAAGTTCGAGGTATTATCAAGAATTGGGCATTCACCATGTGCAATTTAGATCCGACATCTCATGGCTACAATGTCACCCACAAATTCCGACGGCTTGTGGAAGTTCTTCAGTCATCTGAACCGTATGGTGAAGCATTTCGTGCGGTGATATTCGGTATGTAAACTACCTATTTTCAATATCATATACATAATTCATCTAACATAGTACGTCGGAGAGCGATTGCGCTTATTCTTTGCGACTTGCTTCGGAACCTGGAAGATAAGCTTCACTTTGTGCGTCCATGTGCTCTCACTGGTAGGGGTTCTACGTCAGGCGTACAGCATCAGGTAAGGTCAGCTCTCTTTGACGCCACATTCCCATTTAATCTACGGCTACCCTAGCTTGAAGTGTATCATGGCTTTTCAAGTGGGAAATATAATGTTCTTATTGCCACAAAATCGGTTGAGGACTTGGATATTCCTAAAGCTGTGATAGTTGTTCGGTATGTCTTTTGACGTTACATTACATATCCCAACCTAATAATTCTTTTGAAGCTATGATGTGTTCGATAGTCAAATTTCTATGGCATTTTCTCGTGCTTGTGCACAAGGACGCGAAAGTTATCTGATTCACATGATAGAGCGAGGTAACTGCAGCCATCGTCGTATTTTATCCAATATCACGAATTTAGATATTGAAATTTTGCGCTGGAGTGAAACCTTATCCAAATCTCCTGAAAGTTCCATTCCCCCGATGACCATTTCCGAGAGCGGTAAAGCTTATCGTTCCGACAGCGAAGACGAAGACGGTCACTTAGAAAGATATATCGAAGATCCCACAACGAGTGGGCGCATTTATATGGAGGATTCAGTTACTGCCATACATCGCTTTGCTGCATGCTCACAGCGAGATAAATCAGAATTTCGGCTGGGAATAGGTTCACCGTTGTTCACTTACAAACATGTTTATCAGGATCTTGGTGCAATGCACAATTATACCTGCGGCATAAACCTTCCAGGGTCTCTTATCAACGGTATTATAGGACCTCCGTCGCCTTCAAAAGCTTATGCCAGACGTGCTGTCTGTTTCAAAGCATGCGAGGAATTGGCTAACTCAGGCTTGCTCGACTGTGAATTATTCCCGACGGCATCAACTCTGCCTGTTAATGATACAACTGAACTGATGCCATCCAATGTAGAAGAAGCAAAGGGCATACAATCCAAAGCCGGTGGGGGACTTCGATGTTATCCAAGGAAATTGCCGGATTTCTGGCAGAATACAGAAAAATTCACATGCAAAACCCTTCATCCAACCATTATCTACATTAGTTACCGTCTCGACGGCATTAAATCTTATGCTCCCATTATCCTTTTCGCTCGAAGACCTATTCCCCACATTCCAGCATTCCGTGTATTTTCATCTGGAAGTCCCGTACCTCTGGAGTTCTATTGCTTCCCAGCAGTTGATATAGATGAAGAGCAACTGGACAAGCTTCATGGCTACACTACGAGAATATATCGAGCCATCATGAACAAGCCTTGGACATGTCTCGCTGAAGAATTACTGTGTTTCTTTGCACCACTTCGCTCTGATTGGGTTCCACCACCGTATATTGGTTCCGACTATAATATTATGACAGATGTTCATTGGGAGGCAGTCGTCACGGCAGCGAACGACTGGGCTGTTCCAATAGCTAGTGGATCTGCATCGTCTCTTGAAAATGAATTGGTAGATTCCATCGTACAGGATCGCTGGGTTGAATTTACTCGTAGATACGAGTACGTTCGTCTAAGGGCAGACATGACGCCTTTGAGCAAACCTGTGGATGGACCTGTATGTTTCGACCTGATCGTCTTGGTATGGAAACTAAGTATTCTAATAGAGAGAGCAACCATACGAAAGCTTGCTTGACTCCTGCCGAAAAAGACGAAAGGGGTTTGAAGGCCTAAAAGATAACAACCAGCCAATCCTGGAAGTATGTAAAGTTCCAGCGCTGGTTAATCATTTAAATCCTTCTTCGACTACTATCCCCGAGACCAGAGCAAGTGTCAAATGTAAGTGAAGCTGTAGATATGACAGTACAATGTACTTACATATCCAGATCTTATTCCAGAATTATGTGCCAAGTTCACAGTTTCAGCAAGGTTTGATTGCAATTTATACTATTGAAGTTGAGTTTTTAAGGAGTATACTAGTGCCATGAGGACTGCATTATTGCTACCCTCAATCCTGCGTCGTATCGATGATTTACTTCTCGTAAAAGAAGTTAATGCGAAATTCTTTAATCACACCATTCGTCAAGATCTATTGCATATGGCTCTTTGCACTCCTTCGGCTGGTAGTGAATATGACTACGAGCGCCTTGAACTTCTCGGTACGCACCAGTCTACAAGACATTCTCTCCGCTGACAGAATGTACAGGTGATGGATTTCTGAAGTATCTGTCGTCAATCTATATTTTTGTAACATATCCATCCCACACAGAAGGCATGCTTCATCAGACTCGACAGAGGATCATAAGCAACAAGTCACTCCTATCTAGCGCAACTAATGTTCGGCTTCCCGCCTATATTCAGTCAAAGCCGTTTGTAGTTAAAGGTTGGCGACTTCCGGCTCGACCTCCACGTGCTTTAAAGGACGCCGAATCGTCGGCCAGCGCTGCATTGGTTTACTCGGCGTATGAAGATCGAGTATGCATATCTTGTCACGCAATACTTGGCTTGGCTCTGATTATTTTTTGACGAAGGCCGATGAAAATATTGACCAAGATGAAGGGCCTGATAGGCAAGAAAAGAAGCAGAGGAAGAAAAGAAAACGCAATAAACAGGACCTGGAAACGTGCCAGTGGCTTGGAGACAAGGTTACCGTTCTCTCTGTATGTATTTGAATTATTTTCTGATTTTTTTTCTCGCAGACTATAGCAGACGTCACCGAAGCGATTATTGGTGCAGCCTATATTTCCGGTGGGCGGGAAACAGGCCTCCAGGTTGTAAAGGCGATGTCCCTACCTATCGTAGATGTCGATCAATGGTCAGATTTGGGTCGTAAGGTGCCGTTGGCACCTGCTCCCCCTACTCTAGCAAAGATTAAAGGTGGTTCGATTGAAGCTATGGAAAGGATTATCGGTTGCAAATTCTTGCGGCCACATCTTGCTGTACAGGCGCTGACCCAATCGTTAATCCCGGGATGCGAAATAACATCTTTCGAGCGACTAGAATTTATCGGGGACGCTATTCTTGATTTCAGTATGTTAAAGTGTTTCTTTTTCGAGCTAATGTTGATATAGCGTAGTGGTCATTCGATACATCTTCGACCGAGAGCAGCACCTATCTCCAGGTGGTTTAACATTGTTGAAAGTTTGTCTTTTGTTTCTACGATATCTTGTGATAATGCTAAGGCCAAACTGGTAGGCTGCGATGGTTTCTAATTCAGCATTAGCCGCGGTCTGCGTATCGTCTGGCCTTCACGAATATCTCGTTCTTCAGTCGCACGAGCTTGCAAGAAATGTAGGGGAATATGCGACAAAGCTTAAAGCGAGACAAAAAGAGGCGTACAAACTTGCTCAAGAAGAATGTCGATCACCAGGACAGTATTGGTACGATATTGAACCCCCCAAAGTATGTTTACTATTTACCAAGCTAGAATTTGATAGACAGCTTATTTTTGGCAGTCTCTGTCTGATTTGGTCGAGTCGATAATAGGTGCAGTGTATATTTCGGATGACTTCTCACCGCACGGTGCAGAAGCACTATTCGACAACATTTTGAAGCCATTTTACGACAAACACATTACCATTCAGACACTATCCCATCATCCAACGAAGAGCCTGCTTGAGCTATTACAGGCTACCGGATGCCTTCATTTCGAGATCGAGAAAGAAAAAACTGAAGATGAAAGAACACGATGCAATGGTAAGATAATGTATATCATCAAGTTCTCAAACTGAAAGGCAACATTTATAGTTTTAATACATGATACTGTTCTTTCCACTGCGGAAGGTTCTGCAGCAGCAAATACAGTAAAGCTCGCATCGATGTTTGCGCTTGATGCCCTGGAAGGCGACCCAGATTTTATGAAAAGGGCGTGCGATTGTCGAGTGCACGGAAAGAAAGGCAAGGGGAGCAAAGGCATTGAAGATACTCTTTCAGCGTTGGAAAGTTAAAATGAGTTGTTCAAGAACTTAGTGTAAACACACAATATTGTCGAAGGCGTGAAGTGAAAAAATGATAATTGGGTAGTCTATATATTTCTATGATCATGCAAGAAGGATTATGCAGACGCAGACTTCCTCCTAGATATAGAGGATGTAAAAACTTTACTCGCGGGAAGAATGTAAAATAAACGCACAGTTGGTAGTAAGCAGCGCCGAAAGGGATGGAAAATCCAAACGCAAGATAAGCGAATACTTTAGTGCCAAAAGCAAGTTTTCTCTCCCGGGCCATTGGAAGGGGAGATGCTGGAGGGGGTTAATTGGGTTGACGAAAGGAGGACTCAGGAGTGACATACATGATAATTATCATGGGCTGAGCGGGTGACAGGGGAAGTATGAAGGGTGCGTGTGCCAACAATGGCGTTCTGGCGGGTAGCAGCGCGGGCTAGAACAGCAAGAGACATGTTATATAGACGGGGGATGTGGCCTGGAAAGGGCGAGGTCAGAGAAAGATGATGGGGAAGCCAAGGGGAGTTGAGGCTGATGGCGAGGACGTCGTCGTCGGAACACCACGGGATTACATAATGTTAACATAAGGCAATTCAGCTTCTACTTTTGGACGAGGTCATGAAAGGGTCACATGATCAAGCAGCAAGCTATATTTTGAATTTAAAATTATAAATAAGTTATAGTCTAAACAACTACTTCCTTATCGTCAGCGGCCATCTCACTGATTCGTAAGAACAATATGCTCACATTTCCCCAGGATCTGTCAGTGGTGGTGCTCCACAAGTCATCAGACCTCTTATCTCCCAGGCCTGCATATTAGATGGTCCTTGTGCGGACCTTCTTTCCTCTTCCCCACTCCTCTCCTATCTTCAGAACAACCCCATCTCTGCACAAAATGGCGCACACAGCTACTATCAACATCCCTCGTCTTAACAAGTACATTTCTGTGCCTACAGGTTTATTCATCAACAATGAGTTCGTGCCCTCCACCGACTCAAATGAAGTCATCGAGTCAGTCATCTCCCCTTGTGATAAGATAAGCCGTCCAATCCACGTTCCAGCGCTGTCAATCCTGCAACAGAAGAGGTCCTGTGCACCGTAGTCGCAGGTATCTACTTCTACCTGATGTGTACTTATATATTTTTCCTTGATATCGCTTTGAAGCCTCCACCAAGGACATCGATGTCGCTGTTGCTGCCGCGCGTAAGGCGTTCAATACTTCATGGGGAAAGAATGTCACCGGCTTCGAGAGGTCGAGGTTGATTAACAAGTTGGCTGATCTTATTGAGCGAGACGCTCAGGAACTAGCTGAACTCGAAACTCTAAACAATGGGAAACCAGTCAAAATTGCTAGGTATACAACAATCATTTTTCGATTTTGTACATACAACGAGCATCCTGAACAGAGATTTCGACATCGGAGACAGTGTCCAGTGCTTGCGTTATTATGCGGGCTGGGCAGATAAGATCATTGGACAGGTTGCCGTTCACTTCCAACCAGTCGATTTTACTTATTCACGTTATAACCCTTAGTCGCTTGAAGTCGATAATAAAACCAAGCTTGCTTTTACCCGTCATGACCCTATAGGTGTCTGTGGACAGATGTATGGGTATTTGGCAACAAATGTTTAGGGCGTGCTTATTGAGGTTTTATAGTATTCCTTGGAATTATCCGATCAACATGTGGTAGGTTTTTGTAACTTCATAGTAGCATCACGCATAATGATCAATGAAATTGCAGGGCGTGGAAAGTAGCACCAGCTTTGGCTGTCGGTTGTACTATCGTCATGAAGCCCTCAGAACTTACCCCATTGACTGCACTAGTGTGTTTCTGCTTTCCTTTCATTTTAGTCGACGTAGTGACCCCTTTTCAGAAACTGTCAGAATTGGTCAAAGAAGCAGGGTTAATAGTCAACGAACTATGTTAAAAGAGCCTTAATATGACTTACACATTCGTTCATAGCTTTCCTCCTGGTGTCATCAACACTGTTCCCTCTTTGGGACCTGTTGGAGGTGCCGCACTTGCCGCTCATATGGATGTGGACAAGGTTGCTTTTACAGGATCCACTGTTACCGGTCGTAAAATTATGGAGGCTGCTGCTAAGAGCAACCTCAAAAAAGTTCGTTGGAATGCTTGTTAACTCTACTACTTACGTGATTTCTTCAGGTCTCTTTGGAACTCGGCGGAAAGTCACCTCACCTTATTTTCGAGTCTGCTGATCTGGATCAAGGTATGTTCAAGAACGATGGGCATTTTCCGGTACAGGCGTTATTTTCTTCTCTGCTGCTACGCGGGTCACACCGCCTCTATGGCACTGGCAGTTAGAAGCCCCGATGGATGTTATTTCCGAACTGTCCATGTCGACCCCTTGCATTTATGTATCTAACTAGGTTTTTTTTTTAGCCGCAAACTGGGCTGCTCTTGGAATATGTTACAATTCTGGCCAGGATTGTACAGCGGGGTCGCGCGTATATGTCCAAGAATCCATTTACGATAAATTCATAGACATCCTCGTGGCAAAGGTGAAACAACAAGTCATTGGCAACGGTTTCGATGAGAAGAGCGGCGGAGGTCCGGTGGTTGGTTGACTCCATTCCCCATTCTGATGATAGATTGATCAATTTATCGAAGGTATCAAAAGGGCAATATGACCGCGTTTGGGGTTACATCGAGGCTGGGAAGCAAGAAGGCGCCAAAGTCATTCTTGGAGGTGTCAAACGATCTGAGAAGGGATACTATGTAGATCCAACAAGTGCGTCAATACTTACCCAAGAGTGATTTGTTAACATCAACTCGCCTTTCTATAATAGTTTTCGCAGACATTAAGCCAGATATGAAGATCGTAAGTTGTGAATTCCACATAATTCAGGATGTTTTTCGGTTACTCAATGTAGTTTAGGTGAAGGAAGAGGTACGTTTCTTTCGCATCACAAAACCAGGACATTGCTGTTGTTGAACTGACTGCGAAAGATATTCGGTCCTGTTCTGGCTGTTGGAAAGTTCAAGTCCGAGGACGAGGCAATCGCTTTAGCAAATGCGACAACCTATGGTTTGGGTGCCGGACTTCATTCAAGTTAGCATCACGTCTCTAGAATCGAAGTCACCGAACCTAAATTCTTACACGTGGTTTTAATTTTTTTTTCCGCTAGATGACGCTAACCAATGTATGCGTGTTTCTTCCGCGTTGGAAGCCGGGACAGTAAGATTCTGAAACGGCGTTTGTTTCACGGTCTCAATCTCATTTATTTAGGTCTGGGTCAATCAATATAATATCCTGAACAACAACGTACCTTTCGGCGGTAAAAAACAATCTGGCATTGGTCAGTCACTTTTCTTAGTATGCACATCGGATTTATTTAAACAGAAGCATTTTTTTGTCCACCATCGTTAGGACGCGAACTGGGGAGCTACGCGTTGGAAGAGTATACATCTGTAAAAGCGGTGCACTGGAACTTTGGGGAGAAACTTGATTGGCCATTGTGATTGAATTGGTGGGTTGGCGTTAACAGCATCGTGGCTAACTGACGATCACCGTTTTGCTTATTGGGTCATAGTCGTGGGTTATCTTAACGTCGCGTGGAGGACCCTAAACTAGTAACGAACCAGATTTATTCGCAGATCTCGCTTAAGGACTTTGTTAGTTACGTGATTCGGGAATTGGTGGTCGCGCTCGTGGTTCTGACCCTTGCAGGAGTAGTAGCACATTGTTCCCAAAATAGTATGTCATTTACGGATAATTCAACGAGATATCAACATTATCATGATATTGTGAAGAAATAGCATTGATATACGTACGATGTTTCTCGTCTCTAGGTGAAACTGTTACGTATCATCAAAGAACTTCACGAAAGAATGGGCTTAAGTGGGATCAGAGTTATAATAGGTACCTCCTGCAAATGATTGTGATCGGAGTGGAAAGGTGTGACGAAGGAATTATTCGAATCTAACCACAAAATGAAAACGACAACAGGGATACAGTGGGACAAACGGCCAATGGGTATTATTACTGAAAAAGTACTCTATTGCATGACTGCGGTGAATTGGATTGAATGTGGCGGGGAAAGCTGGGGGGGAGGTGTTATGGAGTGTTTAACGCTGGAATTGAGAATATTCTCTATAGTCGCCGGCTCCCTCATTAGTATAGATGTATCTTTAATGTCTAGGTTAGATTTAGTACTTTACGCACATTTAAAAACTTACGAATTATCTATACCAGCATTAGGATCATAATACTGGTGCATTCCGACTCCAGAAGGCGGATGGTCTGGGAAAGTAGTTCCGTAGTGAGGGTTATGAAGAGCGTAGTCATTGGGGAAAGGGGCAGGCGGTACAAAGGTACCGACATGGTGCGTTATAGTGTGCTGCTGCGGTGAAGCTCCGTGTATAGGACTCGGATCCTGCGTCATGTTCGGGGGGAACTGCACATGAATAGGGTATACACCGGTGGATGGAGGCTGTCCTGCAGGAATTATAGCCTGCGCAAGATGCAGGTTTTCTCTGTGGGAAGTAAACTCTTGTCAATTTTGTACGGGACTTTAACTGACTGACGACCATCCACCTATAGTCAAACGGCGGGCCTTGAGGGATTGCAATCGAGGGGCTGTTAAAGACTGGGTTGGAGTAGGATGAATCCTGTCTTGCCTCTGAGTCCCCGGGAACCATAGATGAAGCTCTCGACCTTCGGTTTTGCTCATCCGCCACTGTGAGGAACTCACATTTGTAATTGTGCTCCACACACCGCTTGCAGCGACCCAAACGTTCACTGTCCGTCGTGTCGCACTGCTGGGGGATAAGGAGATGAAAATAAAATTCATGGAGCACACGCACTCTGACTTTACGATTACGGCAGTTAAGGCAAGCGACCGGAGTTCTTCTGTGGCCTGAAGGGCGACTAGTATTTCCGGGTCGCAAATGAGAAGGCGAGGAAGTGGAAACAGATGTGTCCATGATTGAGTCAAGGGATGAGACTGGAAGTATACCTTGCGCAAAGCGTGGCTACAATTTATACATCACTAGGTGGGAACACGGCTGAATAAAATGACAAGGCAATTATTCAACCTTGACACCATCTCAGAAAGAATTCAGATAGTTGGGACGAGTTCTCGTGACAGTTCATCAGTCGCGATCTTGTTACACGTGAGGAGAGCGGTGCGAAAGCGAGGTCACAGAGTAGACACAAGGCAGCTATGGCTCAGGGTACAGACTCCCAAATAGAAGATTTGTTTCTAGTTGACCGGCGTTCCGGTGGGCAGACTATCGGATGCGTGCACTTCACCACCCACAACTCATAACATCTTTCATTGATCTTTGTCATAGCGCGCGCTTGTATTGACTCGCATTGGACTCTTCAAGCCGAGCACCTCGAGAAAGGGAAAGTAATCGGACGCGAGATGCAGAAAAGGGGCTGTTCCACTACGGAGTGAAGATATTGACTGAAATTAAACTGTGTGAACGCGTCAAAAGCGAGCCGAGGCGGTTTCTGTGTCAGAGTGCTTATTTCCGAGATTTGGATGTGATCAACAAAGAAAGGTACCAAATACACATAAGGTAACAAAAGCTCACGTATAAACAACGCATCACAGTGAACCACCCAGCGAACACGAGAAATATACATCGGGCGAGATTTAGAACGATCGAATCGAGTTTACGGCAAGTGCAACCCTTGGTCAAACGCTCGCACAAGTACCTGGAAACCCGCATGATATTCTCCTTCCGACAAAGACATTATCCGAACCACGAGGGACTCTTCATTGCAAGAACTCGAATCCAATCAAGTGAAGCAAAATCAAACGAGCATCGTTGCAGAAAAAGATAGCGTACAAATGGAACAACCAGTGGTATTAGCAAATCACAAAGCAAGATAATCGCGAACTTCCTCCTCTGACAACTTTCGGAATGTGGGCTTGGGACGACCTGTCTCTCCCCCAATCTTCCCCTCCTCAAGTTCAGCCAGTGTTGGTACTGTGATCACGCCAATTTCTATCGTTTTCTCTGTCATCTGACCTTCAAAGCCTTCCTTTAGAGTTAACAAAGCTGTGTGTATTGCATCCTCGAGACTTATATCATCATTGTAGCTGATCAAAACATGCAAATATGAGAGAAATGATAAGGTTTGATACAACTTAGAGAGGGCGCACCGTTTCTCAAGGAAAGTTTTGGCGTTAACCATGTTCTTTCCGATCGCGCTCGCTTTCCAAGCCCAGAAAGATCCGGATGGATCTACTTGATAGAGAGTAGGGCCACGATGAACATCCCAGCCGGCAACCAGCAGCGATACACCGTATGGTCGAACACCACTGTGAAGAGATAAATTAGGAGAGTGGAGAAGGAGTGGAAATATGCTTGACAAACCCAGATTGTGTAGCTTGTTGCATTACAGTAGCAATTTCCTGTGTTAGAACCCTTGTGGGTGGGTATTCGCCATAGATCTTCCAGTAGGCCTGGGCAGATTTCCTGGCTTTGGCGATGAGAATCCTGAAATCGGGACCCATTCCAGAATACACGATGCCAATATTGGGGCATATGACGGCCACTTTATCGATCATCGAGTCGTCAATGAGGAGAGAGGAGCTCTTCTTCTCAGTCGCGATAACGATGCCATTTGACGCTGAGAAGAGTTAGAATGCACGAAGAATAAAAGAACGTGGAAAAGGCACCCTTGATTCCAAGACTTGTAGTGCCTTGTGCGACCGCAGCCAAAGCGTGTTCGATCTGGACAAGCTTACCGCTGGGCGAGAAAACGGTAAGAGAGTAACTATAATGAAAGAAAAAGGACGTCAATAAGAACAGGAAGATAGAGAAGGAATAAGGAAGAACCTGTAAGCACCTCCTTCTGCGCTAGCCATGAGTGTCGGATGTGGTGAATTATGGTGTTAAGAGGGTGGATAGAAAGGGATGGGGGGGTAGGAGACGAGGAGACAAGTGGGAGTACGAGGGTGAGAGTTGCAGCGGGCTGTCTGGCTTTCTGACTGCACACTGCACACTGCACGCCAGTCTGACGCGTCCAGCATTGTTTACAGTTGTTGATTGAAAGCCGCGTCACCAGATAAGATTAGATAACATAATTTCATTCTTCCATTCTAATTCAACTACATGTACATACATCCACATATATATATTATTACATGTTATCGTCAGTCTTTTTAATCCACCTTGAGCGGCGTGGTCCTCAAGTACGACTGCACAACATCTGTCAGCAACTCCTCACATCATACAACAACAAAACTACTTACGTAGTGCTGCGTGAATTCGGGGAAGAGCGTCTTCGCCTCCTCATTCGTCACTGCGGGGTGCACAATCACATCGTCCCCTTTCTTCCAGTTCACAGGTGTCGTGACACGGTGCTTGTCGCCAAGTTGTAGCGCTGTTACAATTCTATTAATCCTTGCTTGCCATGCTCATCGGGAACACCTACAATCAATCACTCTGAAGGGTGTGTCAGTGTACACCAATGATATAATCCGATATTAAACTTACCTGATAATCTCGTCAAAGTTGCGGCCCGTTGACGCGGGATAAGCGATTGTCAGACGGATGACCTTCTTAGGATCAATCACAAAAACTGTGCGGATCTACCACAAATTATGAGCCAAGCGCTAATCATCGTGCTCATTCGTCAGTGCCTACGGTAAAAGGAAGACCCTTTGCATCACGGTTGGTCGCATCCTGCTCGTCCAGCATATCGTACAAGGTGGAAACTTTCCTGTCTGGATCGGCAATCTGGCAAGCCATGTGAGTAGTGAATTGATGTTCACAACGATCGCACATACAATGGGGAACTGCACATCCGTGGGGGCAACTTTGGATCCGAAGTCATTGATATCCTTTACCCACTTATGGTGTTCCTCAAGACCATTGGCGGAAATGCCAATGACCTTGACGTTACGTTTTGCAAAGTCTGGGGCGCGACGAGCGACCTCACCTAGCTCAGTGGTGCAAACGGGGGTGAAGTCACCCGGGTGGGAGAACAAAACAGCCTATTGGCAAAGAGTCAGCGGTACTCGTTGAATACAACGATGAAGAAACGTACCCAAGAATCACCGATCCAGTCGTGGAACTTGATGGGTCCTGCAGTGGTGTCAGCCTCGAAGTCGGGGGCAATACTTCCAAGTCGGAGAGAAGGCATGTTGAGTGTTGTTGTGAAAGGGGGGGATTGTGTAAGGACTGGTATTCAACGCTGATTAGATCGTTCATAAATAGCCAATCTCTGATCGCGTGTTTCGTTCCCACGACTAGCAATCGCTTGCGAGCGCATTGCGTGCTCAGTAGCACAACACAACACTCCTCTAGAATCCTTAGGACCTGTCAAATACGGTCCTTCATCTTGACTCCTCATCTGCACTGCTCCAATAGTTCCCAAGGTTAGTCATAATATTGACACCGGCTACGCATATCATGTACAACAGATTGACCGTGATGCTACAATAATGAAAATGTGAAGAATTCCTACAATAGTTCTTCTGCTTGAATACTCGCATAAAACTTACTAATACCAATCGCATACCCTCAATAAAATGCCACCGCGTGAAGAAGACTGTGAGGATGCTTTTCCTGTTGTACCAACAATATCTTATCAATTTCCTCATCGATATCTTCGGATGCTTCGATCTGAAATCCACTAAGTTGAATTCATCTTATGAAATCATTGTGCAATTCAGCTTACCGCTGCAGCCAAGTCAAGCATGGCCTTTCCAGCAATCAGTGCCTCCTCGTGATTGTCCCTGATTTCCATGTTGATGACATGGACTGGTTTGTTAAACTCCCTCCTCGGCCAAGCAGATCTAACAAAAACCATCATCATGAGAGCGTCGATTCAGTTAAGAATTACTCACCGTCGCAAACTGCATCAAAACAACGTTCCTCACATGTGATTACTACATCAGCAACTGTTCTGCTTTCTTGCCATCGTTCTGGAGCTAATTTTATTCGCCTATTTCGATCCAACATAGGCAAAAGACCGTTGGCCATATATCTAAATGAATGAGTACGATAACGACTGGTGGCAAAGTACAAACTCACAGACGTGGATCCTTCGATTGCAATTCCTCGTAGATGGTATTGTAAGGCGTTCCAAACGGGTATATGTTAGGTTTATCTATCGAAGGGCCAGGAAGGCGTACCGCCGAACCCGTTCCTGAAGATATAACACGATATCCTGCTTTTCTTTGAAAGATAAATCCTGACCTATTTACTTATGACTGAAAGATTACTTACGATAAAATATGATGGCCTTCCATGGACCTATTCTTAAAGGGTATTAGTAGAAGGTACAACCACAAAACATACTGCTTACTTGATTACTCGCGCACACAACGCAGAACAACGGCCTGGATTTATATACAGAAGAAACTTCCTTTCCTTCTGTTGACGAACTCCCAGAGGTTGTTTGTTGTATCGAGTCTTGGGGAAAGGTGTTTAATGGTGGATATCCATTTTCACTTCGTTCGGTTAGTGTATGACTTGAAACTGTAGGTTGTGAAATTGGCGTAGAGGAGCCTTGCTGAAGTCGAGGGTCAGCTCTCGCAAGTCTGGGATCGCGGGCTCGTCTTGGATCCATATATATGCCGCAATAAGTTCTAAAGAATACTGAAGTATTGAGTGGGAAACATTTCTTATGACTGGACGATGAAAATTAAAAATGCCTCAGCAGTATCTAGAACTACTGGTCTGCATCTCAACCCAAACAAAGTCACCATAACCGTAGGTTAATAGAGATTCCACTCTAAATCATCATAGGCAAGAGCTGTATGAAAACATAATTTACCTGAAACGAACAGACAAGTCAGGGGAATGTCCACAATGAAGTAAGAAGCAAAGGTAGCTCGAGTCGTCGTTGACAATATTCAGCAAATTTGGGTATATTTGCTATGTCCGCCGAAAATCAACAATGCTAGTCAAATGACACTGACAATGCCAGTTGTACTTAGTACTCATTAACATTACTTACAGTAACCACATATCTATTTGTACTCTGATCTGAATGCTACGTTATGCCGCTCTCCTTTTACTAGAGTAGAAGGTGTTTCGTTCAATTTCGTTTTGCTTTTACCCATCGGCACGCAGGCTGACGATTCTAACACTTTTGTTAGATGGAACAACATACCCTCAATGATCTAGAAATGAGTTCCGTCGGAGATCCTACGGCTCATTTAGGATATATAAGAAGTTTGGATGCTTCGGAAATAAAGGACGTTATATCTCATCATGAACAAGCCATTGTCGTTTTAGAGGATAAGATCGCCGCACTCTCCCGCAGCGTGCGTCAGCTGCAGTTTCAAAGGCTTCGACACCAAGATGCTATTAACTACTGTAAAGGAATGATAACATTAGCCACTCGCATGCCCATGGAAATCCTTGCTTTCATCTTCGATCTGTGTTCTCGAGACGGATACACTCGTACACCGCTAGTCGTGTCGCACGTGTGCTCCCAATGGCGGAAGGCTACCTTGGTTCCAAGCGTCTGGTCTGTCTTATATGTCAATATCGATTCTCGCGATCCATACGGAAGGACACATTTCTGGCTTGAGAAAGCCCAGGATAGTTGGCTGTCTATTAGTATCGACGTTGGAAACAAGAGTGATGATTTGGAAAGGGTTATGGGGCTCTTAGTGGGGCGGATTTCGCAATGGAAAAACTTCAAACTGCATTCTGTGTTTCTCCGTCATGCCAACTATGTTTTGAATTTGTGCAGGTGTTCATCTCCTGAGCTTCGCACCATTGATGTTACCGTAGTCGAAGAAGATGAGCGTGGAGGCCAAGCAGCACTAGATGATGAAGCTATCCACCAGCTCATTTCCTTGCAAGACGCCTTTCCAAATGCTCCACAGTTGTTTAAAACATCCATTACACGCAACATTGTTCCGCCACCCGGATTGATACCCTCTAATATTCGCAACCTAAACCTCGTACTTCCCTCATATGACATTGCTTCTAGACACTCAGTACCATCTATCTTGCGATGTTTGGAGGAGCTTCCGCTTTTGAAACAGTTCTCCATGACAGTGTCGGCAGCACCTGTTGAACGTTTTCGTGCGGAGGAAGAAAACCTGCAACCAGTAAATTTACCAGAACTGGAATTCATTACGCTAGTCGGTTTACCAGATGTGTTCAGGGTTTTGCCTTACCTGCACGCTCCAGCTCTTCGATGCCTCCACCTTCGTTTACCTATAGATCTGCTAGGTTATACCGATTCGAAGACTGGAGCCTGGTTGAAGGACTTCTTAGGAAGTTCATCTCCTCCTTTGGAAATACTGGAACTTCGAGACATAGATATACCATTGGAAGACTTCATAACGTGTTTCACCCTTCTACCTCATCTACAAGAATTACGCTTACATGAGAGCGAAATATCTGAAGCTGTCATTTACCAGCTGAATGGATCAAATGGTCTATGTCCAGAATTGCGCAAATTAGATCTACGCTGGTGTGGTCAGATCACAGGCCAGGCATTGGTGAATCTCGTTCGAAGCCGCACTACTAAAGACGATAAGAATGTGTGGTGCTCTATCAGTGAAGTTACCATCATCAATTGCTCATTTGTAAGGGAAGAAGATATTGTGGAATTAGCTGAATTAACGGTGTGTCGGGTCACCATGTACGATACCGGAGACTTATGCCGTGAGTTTTTCTGAGCAATTTCTTAATCGTATCTTTGTTACATTGCTGACGTGGTGAAGCAGGTCCTCATGGCTGCTGTCAGAATGATCGTTATAGACGAAGGCTGGCGCTGAGGACTGCTCGCCGTTCACTGTGTCACAGATCTTACAATCCACAGCTTCAAGTTCGTTGTGGACTTGTATTGTAATTTAATATTGCTATGCACGCTGCATGTCGTGGATCTTACAGGATCAAACGAATTAATTGAACTAGTGAGCCATATGAATACATAGATAAGCTTATCGGTATCGGTAGGCAAAATACACAGTACACTACGGGATAATCCTGAATACTAACCATGACAACGACATGGTCAAATTGTCAGTCACAAACTATGGCAAAAGGTGATGGTCAATGGGCACCCTCCGCCTCAAACGAGGACAACATTTCCTCTTCCGCAGCAAACCTAGCTTGTGAAGCAGGAAGCGCCTATGCATGAATCTGAGCACACATGTCAGGAGCTTAGCCACGGTTGAAGAACAACAGGAGAAAAAGAAGCATTCTTATAGCAAGCCTTGATTACATAATATGTAGTGGAGTGTTTACCACATCCGCAACGTTTCTGCAAGTAACAAGTACTTTCTACTTGCAACTATACAGCTGTACTTAAGTAGATTAAACGAGCTGCCACGCCAGCCATTTATTTCTTCTTCCCGTCTACCTCACATGCCTTTCCTCGACATCACCGATGTCTTCAAAAGAATCCTTCAGGAAAAAGAGAAGGAGTTTCCAGGCCCCAAGCGCCGCAAGTTTTCTAAGAACTCGCGACTGGACGTAAACGATGGCCAAATACAACCGGGGAAAGAGTATATTGCAGAGGCCTATGCTATTGTGAGATGTGTTGGCCTTAAGAGTATATCACACCTTTGGACTCGTATTTTCTAGCTGAAACACATACGCACATTGAAGCGGATGCTGGCATCTGTGCGCAAACCTTACCTCAGTGTCGACTCAAGGCTGTCACCTCTTGGTCGATCGAGTTCTCAGAATATTGATTTAGATCGTGAAGAATGGTCATGGTCAAGTGTACGATACCTGACGAATGAAGAACGCGATCAAATAGACCTCCAGGCTAAGATCATCCTCACACGATGTTCTGACAGAATTAAGGAAATGGAGATTATGGAAAGACGTAGGTACATTTTAGTGTTTTTGTTCTATTCTGCCATTTACTGTTTTGCTAACTAGGGCGCATGGAGTTGGTGGCAAGCAGATCATATCCTTTGATGCGTCTGCTTCCCGCGCGTCTGCGACAGGACGAATCAACAATAGCATCAGATTTCTTAGCTGCACATCATTCTAGTGTCACATGGTATCTTAGTAGAAGACTTACAGAAACAAGTCAAATACAAAAGGACATGCAGGAGGAGCGGGTCAAGCGACATCTCGAGCGCACAAGAACTTTGGCTTCGGGTGCGACGAGAGAGGCGCAACATATTGCAACTGGAGACACCAAGTCAGAGAGGACAAGTGATGGTAGCGGCTGGCTTGGAACAGGCACATCTAGCTTGTTTGCCAGTACTCTCGGAACATCACCTTCCTGGCCAATGCACAGCCAAGCTCCCCGACGATTGATTCTTATGTATCAGATGATGAGGACGAAGAAATTGAGCTGACCTCTTCCCAAATTCTTCAGTTCGAATCGGAAAATGCCAATATACTACGCTCTGTACAAGACACATTGGAATCCGTCCAGCAGGCTGAGTCGAGGCTGATGGACATTAGCGCATTACAGATGGAGCTGGTTATGCATTTGACGCATCAAACTGAACTGACGGACCAGTTGTACGAAGACGCGATTGCTACAACCTCGACGGTGGAGAAAGGAAACGTACAGTTGAAGGAAGCAAGGAGACGAGCCAAGGACAGTCGGTTATTTATCCTCGTATTTTTGATTGGAGCCAGTTTGAGTTTGCTCTTCTTGCATTATTATTGATACAATATTGCATTCTAAATGCATGCTGGTTACTGTCCAGTTAGACAGCATTATGTATTGATCCGACAATATACCCATCATATCTACATTAATGTTAGTAGTACAAATATATCAATATCTAAAGCACATCATTCAGTGGCCTTCGGAAACAGGAGAAAGAAGAGGAGCCTCTTCGTCATAATCTTCGATAGCTTCTGCCGCGAGTTCGTCCACTTGCGGTGGAAATCCTTCCAATTTCCGGATGTGGCCTTGAACTAATGTATATATTAACCTAGACGTAATTAGCGCGGTAGCACATATACGCAGTGACAGACAAACTCACCAGCTGGTGAACCCAGCTATCAGGATACCGCCGCCAATTAGAAGGCCATTGATAACTTTGGTATCTAAAACATGGCGGAATAAATGAAGTGTATGAATAAATAAAATGAGGAGCATACGTGTATCCATGTGGTTGCGTTGGTCGCCGTCCGAAAGGGCGGCGATACGAGAGCCGATGAAAACATGAAGAACTAGCTTGGGAAAAACAAAACAAGTTGCAATCGCAAGCTGCCAGAGTTTGACGGGTTCAATGGACTGGAGTGAAATGAGAAGTGAGCATGGAAGTCAAAATAAAAGATGTGGAGGCCTACAGCGAAGAGTGAATTAGAGTAGACCCATGGGGGGAATGGGGAGACTCGAATAAGGATGATGAGCGGCAAACCCTTGGCTTTCTGTACATGCACAAGATAGTAAGAGATGAACCAATTGAAGTGGTAAGATGTGAAATGCGCACCACAACATCTTCAAGGGCGCGCCATTTCTCATTATTACTAGACCAACGACGAAGACGTTCGCTGAAAAGGTATCTAAGAACGACAAAGACAAGACAAGCGCCTATTACAGAAGCTGAAGATGCAATGAAGAAGCCCTTCATTCCGTATGCGAAACCGCAAAGAGTAACGAGAGTTGTGTGGCCGATTAGCGGAGGGAAAGAAATGACAACTATGATAGCGGTATACGTTGGTACAGAAGCAAAGACATCTAGACGAACAGAGGAATGGACGAACCGATGGCACCACCGAGAGCAAGCCATCCGAAGCGAGTCTTGGCGAGCATGCGAGCATGATCATAGAGGAACTGAGCAATGCGACTGGGTGTGACGACAATAACGAATATGCCTGTAGACAACGGTGTTAACGCAGAACGAGAGGATACGGCGAAGTCTGGGTACCAAAAGCCATGTAAAATAGCAGCAAAAGCCAGATAAAAAGCTAGGAAAAGCTGGGTCCATCATTTGTATGCATATCAGCAATTGCAGAGTACCTTTCCAAATATATGTAAGCGTTTGTAACGGTTGAGAGCAGCTTTGACGACACGAAGCAGCAGGTTCAAGGGAGACATGACTGACTTTACAGCCATGGTGACAGCAACGGAGCAGTGCTAGAGGCTGGTGACTAGAGTCGAAGTTGAAACTTGAGCTGGAGTTGAGTGAGTGAGGAGCGAGTTTACTTCCCCTGTGACGAAGGATCACGTGAAGCGTGTTTACTTATAACCATGCTCTTTGAAATTGTTTTTTAATTTACTGCAATAATGGAGAAATTCAGTGCGTACCGGGTAATTATCTTGTGTCTTGTCTTTTTGCTCTCTCTGTTCACCGTCTCTTCCCTGTTAGGACCCGGGCACTGGCATCCAGGTATATATATTCCTCTCTTCTCCTTCCTCTCTTTGCTCACCTCATTCCTTCAGCCCTTTCTCAGCCCCGTTCCTCCCCTGGGAAGCGATTCCCTTCTTACCAATTTATCTGCTCCTCTGCGATACCCCTTGGCCGTTATTCGCACCGCCCTTATTCTTGCCCTCACCCTTCTTTATATCCTTGCCTCTACCGTCTCTTATGTTTTCGTATGTTTCTTTTACCTACCACTCGATTCACTTTTATATCCTCTCCCAGGCACCCTTTCCACCTCTGCGTCGCCTCGCCACGCGCCTTATTCTTTTTTTCTGTGGCCGCACGATACTATTTACTCTCGGCCTCTTCTGGATCCCTGTTGAGAACGTGACAAGGAAGCGAAGGTATGTAGTGTCTGTTCTACTACGCGTCCTTCAAACCTGCTTCGATTCCTTTTTACTTCAGACGTCCCGTCAAGACAGCAGAATCGTGGAATCCCCGTGCTGGTGACATTATTGTATCTAACTGGGTTTCTTGGATAGAATTAATCTGGCTAGCTTTTCGGTGCGTCGACATACTGTGTCTTCTTTTCAGACTTCTAATAGAATTATTCAGCTTTAATCCTATTTTTGTCCTTCCCGTAACTGATGACCTGCCACCGCCTCCCTCAACAACCTCATCGCCCATCGCAAATACACCAGGACGGAGGACAGGCACAGGGTCTGCAAATATCTCCGCTCCCAACAGAACACCTCAAGTGGTCATCCCCATACGTGGCTTCCAGCAAGTGTCTCTACTTTCAATCATAAGGTCTACTGGTCGTGTTCCTCTCACTGTAAATTTGTCAGAAACAAGTCCTAAGAGTCTGGAAGAAATCAGAAAAAATGCTTCGCGTCCTGTCGTGGTTTTCCCTGAATGCACAACAAGCAATGGTCGTGGTGTCCTTCGATTCAGCCATATTTTCCATCAAGACGTACCCGTCAAAGGCTATCAGGTGTTTTTGATGTGTGTTAGGTAAATCATTGAATCTGATGTGGTTCGTGGAATGATACTGAAGATAGTGTTAGATATGACCCCCCGACTTCGCTTACCCCTACCATGACCCATTCAATCCCTTCCAGGATCCTAAACCCGCTTGTACATATTTTCAACCTGACGACATCTCTAACTCCCTTGGCAATTTCTATACGCCTTCTAGCTCCATCAGAATCTCCAAGCTCGCAATTATTTGTTACCAGCGAAGTCCTTTCTGATTCATTTTCGGAGGACCAACTTGCAGATACATGCGCTACACTTATTTCTCAAATCGGAAAATTGAGAAAAACGGGCATGGGCTGGGAAAACAAGACAAACTTTCTAGAGTTTTACTGGGATAAGAGGCATTAACTACTGATCGACCGGTATTGGATCATCTGTTATTGTATCGGTAGTAGAACTACAATCATCACATACAAATCATAGCCAATGTTTAAGTACATTTCTTTGAGCTGCATATTTCCAACTATAACCGAGCCAAATCTTTCAAGAAGCTCAAGCAGAAATCAACTCTATGATTATCCTTCAAGACTACCGTCCGCAACAATATGTCTAAGAGTGATCCGTTAAAAGTGTTGTAATGTCTGGAAAGCAACTCTGAGCTTACGATACTCGCAATTACAGACGACAAACGGACTTCCTTCCCTTCAAGCCACCTTCCTGCCAACTTACGAACGGCATGTTCTGCGTCGTCCCTCGTGTCATACTCGATGAAGCTTGGGCGATCGCATCAGTAAACTATTGATCTAGCTTGAGATGCTTGCATACCCATCTCCAATGTCACTATTGACATGACAGTAGGCAGCTTGCCTACCTGCCAATCTTGCAAAATCTTTTAGTTCCTAGAGTTAAGGATTTATGCCTTTAGGGCCATTGCAATCGCATCAGCAAGTACCTTACCTGCCAGGCTACTGTGCGAGCGAGGTTCTTGACGTTGATTCTGTACCTTGTATGAATACTGTTTCTGAGATTGCCGTTTTCATAATGGTGTCTTCGTATTACACACTCCTCCAGTCTTTCGATAGGTGTCAATTCTCGTTTGTATTCTAGTTCTCGAATTGACTTTTTTGAGTCTAAAGATGGCAAGGCGTATTTGCGTAGCATATGCGCGAATTCCACTACAACATCTACACGCTACCACTTAGTACACGCTCACAATTAGGTCTAAGATGTTTTACCGTCTGATCCTAGAAATGATTTATCCTTAAAAGTATCGTAGAAACATTTTGCGTCCTAAAAAATTCTGAACATGGCCCTTCACGACAAATAGAAGCCTACCTTTTCGTTCACGAATTCTATGAATGAATTATCTTCTCTCTATTATTAATCCAACGATGAAAAAGAAAAATTATGGAATACCCACTATACACGAATTTGACTTCCAAGACACGCCCGTAACAGCTAACAAACTAACACAAATCTTTGGTGATAACATTCACGTCCACACGTCAGTAATTGCTTACTTTTCCCAATGCCTCTTCATCTACGTCTCTTGGTATCCCTGCTTTCATTGAAAGAATTCAGAGGCTTTCAAGTCAATGAAAATAAAATAACCTTTGAGACACAAACGTGTAGTCGACAGAGCGTTCATCAAGAGTACTAATGTACAGTATAACTTCGCATATAAAAAGCGCAATTCCTTTGAGCACGGACTACGCATTTACGCAACATTTACGTCTTCGTACTAATTGGATTAAATCTCCGCCACGATTTTACGTACTCGTTACTCTCGTCACTCTCGCAGACAACTCGCAGACAGAATTTGAACATAATATTGTGCTCATTATAGTTTGGCCTGTTCCTAAAGGAAGCACAAACATTAATGTCTGAGGTCAGTGAACAGAAAAACCCACGTACCCTAACTAATCGCTGGAGACCTTGGCGAAGATCAGCTTTGAGGTCCTGGAAAGGAGCGAGAGTTTTTTGTTGTTTTAAGTTCCGTTACAGAAAAGTACTCACCTCAAAGTCTTCTACACCGATACTCAGTCGAATGAGGCGAGGGTCAGCTCCAGGATCGCTGTGAAGTCGGTACTCTGCAAGAGATTCGACACCACCCAAGCTTGTCGCCGGCTGGGGTAAAATGGGTGTGAGATCATTAAAATGGCGCAGCCTGATGTGAACTTGACTCACAATGAAGAATTTTAGCACATGGGGGAAATGTGAGGCATATTCGGATTTTGACAACTGATATCTATATGTGGAAATGTACCATGCACGTCGAAATTAGAGGCGTACGAGTATTGAAAAAGTGGCATTCCACCCTCCTTCCATTTGCGTGGCCGGATTAAATCCCCTCTCATCACTGCCCTGCAGTGAAGAGTGCCAGACTTGCTGGATTATACCACCCTGGACACCATCATATGTCTGATTTTCGGACGTGTCGGCAATCGCTTTCAGCCACTGAGCAAGTTTTGTAGCGGTTTGTGATTGTCGAGGAATCCTCAGATGTAGGGTTCGCAATGACCGCAGCAGCAGCCAGGATTCCAACGATCCCATCATGCTACCCAAAAATATGCGATCAGCGTGAAGCTAAAACGAGAAGTTTGAACAAGTGACAAATATCTTCGGCAAAATAGATTTCGTTACCGCGTCCCATTCACCCTTTGACTTGACGACCAAAACTCCACATAGGAGATCAGAATGTCCGCCGAAGTACTTCGTACCTAGTTTACTGTTAGACTCTGGAATGAAATATAACAGCTAGCTAGCATCTGTACCGGAATGAAGAATACTGCGGACCATGTCAGATCATTACAAGGGATCAGAGGAGCAGCTCACCAATCGGCGCCGAACTTGAATGGATATTGCAAGGGAGGAGGGCCGAATGTTGAATCAACCAGGATTTTACCCCCAACTTTGTGAACCTGAGATGGTTACGGTGAGACACATAGGTAATGATAATACAACTCCGAAGCACCTTGTCAGCATAGTACTTGATATCTCTAAATGGTGGTATTATTTATGAAGAGCTATTACGCCGTAAGGTTAAAGTAACATGCCTTGATTCACCGGTGGGATTGAGGGGAGTTTCCAGCCAGCAAAGATCGCCAGGTTGATATTCGTCATCGAGGTCAATCACTTCCAATTTTGCATCGCGAGACTTCTTGTACACCTCAATAGTAGCGTGGCATCCATGATAACCGCCAGTAATGGCAATACGCTTGGGTTTGAAGTATACCAGAGCCTAGTCGTCGTAAATATACAAATGTAAACTGAGCATCCTGACGCATCCTACCGCGTATGATGCCGCCAGACCTGACGCGTACGTTAGTGCATAGCCATCCTGTTAGAAAAAGACATGTTATGTCTTAAAAATCTATATAAAAGACTTTCCAGCGTGCATACATTAATCTCACTCAGAATATGCTCTGCGCGGGTACTGATATTCTGGGTATAACGCGAATAAATGTGCCTTTGGGGGTTTCTGAGATCACGCTCAGCCTCCGGTACAACATTTTCATCGGGATGAGAGGCACGGAATGCTAAGATACAAGTGGGATGTATATTAGCTACATTGGAGTAAAGGATGTGATGATACACACTAGTCGTGACCGAGATGGAGGGTACAACTTCTGCACCAACACTATTGACGGCCGCATCACCATGAATAAGAACTGTGCCGCTCAAATTGTTTTTCGTAGGTGCCATTGAGTGGATGTCTTTGGAGGTATAATAAATTCGACGAAATGGAGCCTTTGGCCCTTATTAACAACTTATTAATCACTTCTCATAGGCTATAGCACTGCAATTTTGTAAATTCCAAGCAAAGTCGTCATTTCCAACCAATCAAATACCCATCTAACGAGTCACGTAAAAATGACTCTTCTACGGTTCGCGCGTGAATAAAAATAGAAATAAAAAATACATAACTATACATAACTTAAAAACCGTTCTACACTAGCTCTTTATCTCTCCAGGATCCGATAAGTGACCCTATTCCCGGGAAATCTTAGTCTAGCTTAGTCTCTTGTCCGACCCAAAGATGAAAAAAGGAAACTACTGGTAATACAATTATTATCCGTCTAAATACTGTAGTGTGTAACTTCACTCGCATGCACCAGATAAAATTAAATCGCTGCCATTACCGATAGCTAGTGTTAGCTGGACCCGGGACGTCCACCCGGTTCGTGTCGTATGTCGGTGCGCCTGGCCCAGACATATAAAAATTCGCATCCAGTAGTCCCGAATCTCGCATAAAAGACATCCACTGTTCGTCCATTCCCGATTCCCCCGACATCATCATTCCAAGGTCCATCAAGTTACCACTCTCCGGTGAATCGGTCTTAATACCAATAGCAGATATAGCAGGTGCGATGCTCGTCGAGGAGAACGTGTCGGCGGATACGTTTGAATACAGAGTGGGTTCTGCCGAGATATATCCACTAGGCGAAATATCAGCGTATCCTGAGGCATTTGCGTTTCTCTCCCAGGATGACCATGCATTTTGTGGTTCCGGAGAAGACATATTCATCGGTTTTTGCGTGTAACCAGGTGATTCCATATGCAACGGCGGCGGCGCAGAAAGAGAAGGTTGAAGGTCTGACATCCCTGGTGTACCAGTGGTGCTGGGAGGGCTCGGCGCAGCTGTGGAGGCATTGGAAGGCGGGAACATAGATAAATATTCCAGCAATGAGGGATGAACATCTGGAGAGGACTCTTTAGTCGGGGAGATTAATTTCCCTGACACATTCTCAGGAGACGCAGAACCCGACGCAGACGACGGTGATGATACTTTCCGTTTCATATAACCTGTGCTGGAAAGTAGTCTGCTAACCAAAATCTTGGTCTGTCCACCAAATAATGCCAGTTCATCATCTCCGTAGTCCGGTTTTCCAATTGATAATACATTTGTCGTTGGATGATTCCCGCTCCTGAATTGTGAATAAACTTGGAATGCTTTATCCCGCATCTTGAACAAAATAGCCTATGATGACGATCAGCAGCGAGGAATGATGGGAGGAATAGACAACGCACGAGACCGCTCCGAGCGCGACGCGACCGCATCGCTCCCTTTTCGAATAGATCGCAAGCGAGCCCGAGTTCAATGAAGGCACTGGAAGCCATGCTGGACGATGGCGATCGTGTCACGATGCTACCAACAATGATCTTGGACGCATCAGATTTGAAATTAGCACAGTTTGCTTAGAACTTACAGCAGCAGAAAACACTAGGAACCCGTCAGCAACTAGGCCACGTCTTTAAATAATATGTGCAACTTACAGTGCGTCCAGATACCCCACCATCTGCCGCATAACTCGGGGAAACGGTCGTAGTGATTCAGATTGGATTTTATCACGCCAGATGCACATCGGTAAGCAGCAAGGAACGACGGGGCGTATGGACTTCGTAATGGATTGGCAGGGTGATCAAGCATCGCCTGAGCAAAGAAGCTTCTATGGATATACAATAAAGCTGTAAAAATCGTTATTAGTGTTTACATTGCATTTATCGGAAGTTAGTGACTGCAGTACTGACTGACTGAGCGGTACTGCCCAAGTAGGCATCCCCGCATGTAAACTGACGGTGTACAATGTTCATCCTCAGGGCTCATAAACACATTTAGATGTGGAGGCAGCACTTTCTCACGAACCTTCTTGTCGAGATCCAGGATGGTCTGGTAGCTCGGCGCTTTTGCTGTCAGCGTGAGTTCAATAACATGGGGGAATATCTCCTTTGTAAATTCGTATTTCCAGCGATAGTCTACATATTTTATCATAAGATATGCGAACGCTTTCATAAACAGAATTGTACGTACATCCAATGAGGGTACTGCCGTTCTCATCTACAGTTGCTTCATCATCTACCGGGAATTCACAATCAACGTAAGAGAGACGGAGAGAAGGAGGGCGACCAAGAGCAAGGCACTGAAAGCTACTAGTAAGTACAGAAGCGAACGCGCAGAAGTAAGCCACCTTACGTAGAAAAGCTCTGATGAATATAATTCCCAGAAAAGCGCTCGCCGGCGCTCGACAGTTTTTGCGTCCATATTCCACCTAGCACTATCCCTGTCTGCAACTACGCTCAATTTGATGAGATGAAGAAACGATATCGTGACTCACGAAGTCCAATCTGCAATGCAAATGTAAGTAATCAACTAATAAAAGAATCTAGATTACGTACGCTCTGAGCAAGTTTGGCACCCAGAGAGGTGAGCGTCCACTATTGGAGTTGTTAGACACGATATGCTAGATTTAGGGTAAGATTTGCTCACCGAACTGTCCATAGTATATCGTTTTCCAGCCATTCCATGATATGCGGCCAATAACAACACAGCTTGTACAGTAGATACTTCAGGAGAATCGAATACAGACCGCAGTGAAAGACTTGCGCGGCTCAAATGATAGTACGCTTCAGCTTCTTGATTATCTGTGCAAAGGTGAGCCCCAAATCTTGCCATCAGTCACCATGGTACTTGCAAGGTTCTAACGTTAAATCAACCAAAGCGCCCAATGCAAAGACTAAAAACAAAACAGCTAGTTTATGTGATGAGACCAGATTGATATTAAGAGTTCCTGTTGTCTGGCGTTCTTTCAGGGCTTTATAAGTGGGTGATAATATATCATCAATGATTTCATCTCTTTTCATAGGTCGGAAAGCCCACGCCGCGTGTTCCATGTACGTTTCGCAAAGCGACCAAGCCCGCGGTTGGTTAGGAAGATGGTCAAAGAGTAGATCGTAGGCCATCTCCAGATTGCCATCACTTCCAAAGGGGAAGCAGGCAGAAAATCGTGCAATTTCCTGTGAAACTGGCAGGTCTTCGTCAGGCGACTGTTCTAATTCTGCGCCAGCCTACGTGGATGTAAGCGGAAAATCTATTCGAAAATAACGCGAAGTCTTACGAGGAACAAGGTCTATCGGAAGAGGTAAGATTGTTACTTCACGGGAAAGAGTTAGTTAAGCGCACCTCTGACCCCGCCGAAGGACCGAAGTACTTTCCCTCGCCACGGTCACCAATTGTCATTGTACCGATTGCATCTATGCTAGAATTGATACTGGACTGGCGAGAAGGAGTGGGTCTCTCTGGAATATGACCTTTCTCTGGGCCAAACTTGATCGACAGCAGTTCCTCTCTAAGAAGGGGGTGTGTTTCGGTCGATACGCCTGCTTGGAAAATAGCGAGTGCATCTTCTAGCTGCCGGATTCGCTGGCCCATTTCAGCTATCTTTGCGTGCAGCTGGGTAGTGTCTGCTAAAATGAAGCTGTAACCACTTAGATTTGCGCGCGCAAGCAATTTGGCGTCAAAGACGAACCGCGTTCCTTGTCCTGTTGAAAGACTGCCATTGGGACAGATAGAGGGACATCCTCGTCGAACTGCAACGTGAATTTTTTTGGGTCAATGGACGTCGTGAAGGGGAGTGCGGGAGAAACGTACTGCAGGAACTACAAGGGAGTTTCTTGTCGCATTTCAATTTGAGCCTGCAGAACGAGGGAGATTAGCAATGGCGGGGGTGCGGGCGACCGAAAGAGAATCAAAACCTTCGGCACTCTGCGCAGGAAATCTGGAAGAGAATAAGCAAGGAAGAAAGGACAAAGGGGGAGGAAACGGACTTCTCCACGGGCTCTGCGAATGTCAATCTCTTCGTCGGTGGTGAGCTTGCGGGCAACAGTGCGACGAGTGTTGTGGGAATCAACGGGCATGGGAGAGGGGAAGAAAAGAGACAGGAAAAGGGAGAATAAGTATAAGAAGAGAGCAGAAAGGGAAATAGAGAAATGGACGAAAAAGAGAAGAATTAAAATGAAGTGAGAAAAGACACAAGTGTACACAAAACATGAATAAATCACTGATCGTATCTGGCCAGCGTCGACCGTTGCTTATAATATTATTTAATAATAGCATACCTGAAACGCCCGTGAACTTGAATGGCTCTCATTCTCCATTATTACTAAGTACTTATTTTCTCAACTCCACACAGTCCGTGTAAGTACTTGGTTTCACTCGCCTGCTTCATCTCCATCAATCTCCGATCACTCTAGTTATCTATCCCGACTCCCGTTCCTTCCGCTCCCTTGACCCTTTGCGTCATTCTTTTTCCTTCCCGCACTCTCCTTCCATCCTCTTCCGACTCTGCCGTGGTCCGCGCGTTTCTGACATCCTTTCTGGTTTTTCCGGTCCTACTACACAACTACGCCTTCAAATTTACACGCTTTCTCTTCTTCCCCTCTGCAATCCGAGCCCGTACTTTCTCCTCATCCATCTCCTCTTCCTCGTAAAAGTTCGCTATTCGCTCAGCTTCATCGCGCCGCCGGATAAACTGAAGTGCAGCCAGGTTATAACTTATGACGTCCTTCTGCCTCTGCAGTGCTGCCCGCAAGTTCTTCCGAAGAGGAATGAGCGATGTTCGCATAATGCGGTTTGCCACAATCTGGTGGTGGTGTGTCTTCAACAAGAAGAACATGATCCTCGACACTAGCACAATGTTCCATTCCTAAGAATAAATGCTCAAATGTCAGCCATAAATACCCGATTACGGGCTGGAACATATTTTACCTTCTGCGCCCACATGTTCAAGTAATTCATGAGTGACACCACTTTCCCGAAGGGAAGAACGAGTAATGCGTCCTGTAGTGCAGTGCTTGGTACTTTCTCAATCGTCCTCAATACATAAGCATCTGGTTCCAGATCATATGCTGCCAGTACAGGATTCCTCGGAGGAGGTTGAAGTCTCATAGCATCGTCTTCCGACAGCTTGAACATCGCTTCTTCGTACTCACGGAAAGTCTCGTGTTCCTGGTCGGCAAGCTCCAAAGCTTCCATGATACGCTCGCCCGCCATCAGTGTTTCTGTGGTTTGCTTCGAAATACCTGTAGCTTCCGCCTGCTCAACTGCCTCGCCTGAACCACCCGCTGCACCACTGCCGATCGGAGCTTCTACACGGTTGAGCGAGTCAGCGATTCCATTTTCATACAGTTGTTCGAGTTCCTTTTCTCTCTCTTCTTCCAGGAAAAGCTACCGTATAACGATTAGCTACCAGTAAATAATATTTTGTGACTCCACTTACAGGCTCATCAAGTTTCTCCCAGACTCGGATTGACTTGTCATGCGAACCTGTGACAACAAAGTTTCCGTGGTGACTCAAGGCCAAAGCCCACACTTCACCATGATGACCCTCCAACTTTTGTATATTTTCAAACTTATCACCATCCCAGTATTTTAGCATTTTATCCTTTCCGACGGTCCAGAAGTAATGTGAGTCCTTTTCAAACGCGATCTGCATTACGCTTTCCTCATGGGCAAATATTGACTTGTGACAATCTCCGAAATCCAGACCCCATATTTTGACGTTCTTATCTGCAGAGCACGTCACAATGAGCTTCGAGTCATGCGAAATATCCATTGACAGAACAGGCAGCTAAATATATATCAGTATTGCTCCTAATCATGTTGGCCAAACATCGTACCTTATGTCCATAAAGCGACAAAAAGAACTTCAAAGTATCTTGATAAAAGACCTTCACTGTTGAATCTAGCAGGGCGACCGCCAGCAATTTTCCATTGGGACTGAACCTAACTGAAAGAACTTCGTCCGTCATTTTCAGCGTGCGGGTATGGACTAGTGAGAGAATTCTCCCGCTTTGGACACTTTCTCCTGTTGCTTGCTTGTGCTCGAGTTCCCAGAACTTGACGTCCTTGTCAGCACTCCCACTGACGAGGCCTTGCTCATCTGCTCGAACATGTAATGACCAAACCGTGCCTTTATGTGCCTTTACTGTCTCGATTAAAGAAGAGGAAGCAATATCATAGATAAGGATTTCCCCAGACTTAGTACCCACTGCAACCTGTAAATTAGTTAGTCATTAAAGATTTAGGCATGCAATTGGAACATACATGTCGATCTCCTGGTAAGAAAGTGCTACAAACAGCATAACCGCACTCCATGGTACGAATACATGCGGTTGTCTTCATGTTCCATATTTTAAGTAGACCTGAATAGAACAGGGTTACGGGAGATGAACGCTGAAGATGAGAATACCACTAACCATTGGATGCGGAAGCGAGAACTTGATCGTCTGAACTAAGGCATAGTGTACGCACATCTGTGCGATGTCCAGGAAGGTCTACTGAGAAAATGCGAGTAGCCTCAGGTATTTCCTCTTTCGATTTCACAGGTTGTGGAACGTTATATACTTCCAAAGCATTGGACGATAGAGCGACGAACAGCTTGCAAGAAAGTCAAATCCATAGAATGCAAAGCATGATTTAACAAATTACCTGTGTTCCCTTTTTTAACCCCAAATCATCTGAACCAAAATCAAATGATCGTATTTTCCCACTGGCTCTGACAACGACGTGCGGCGCGAACATTTCGACAAGCTTCACTTCGGAATCACCCTCAACGGTTTCCAGTTTTTCAGCATATTCATCTGTTTTGCCCTTTCCTTTTGAAATCTCCTTTTCCTTGGCTCGCTTCTTTCTTCGCGCCTGCTTCTTCCGTATTTCTTCTTCTGTACGTATCCTGAAGAGTTCAACAGACCGATCATGTGACTGAACAGCAAGATACGGCTGAGTGGGATGAAACGTAATTTGCGAAACCCGGTGTTTCGCAGATAGAGGAAGGCTGGATATAGGATGGATAACTTTGGCAACCTAAAGGCCCGTGAAGCAACTGAGAAAGGATAAACGGAGCTACATACCTCTCCGGTTTCTGTCTCTTTTAGACCTTCGTTTAGGGCGGTACGGTCGATCTTCCATCCCTTCAGTTCACCTTCACCGCTACCAGAGAAGAGTAAATCTTGTTCGAGATTGATGTCGATTGTCCATATTTCCGAACGGTGAGCTACCACGGTCTGTATGCAATGTTGAGTCGTCAAGTCCCATAATTTCAGGAAGGTATCTTTCGCAGATGTTATCAAATGACCTGGTGCTAAATTTGTGGATGAAGAAGGTTGGTCTGCACGGGAAGAAATGAATTTTATAGCTGTAACCTGGTCTCTGTGACCACGAAGACTAGATAAAACTCAGGAAACTGGTCAGAGCTGAACGTCGTTGCAACTTACCGGTATAACCCAGCTTCGCCGACGACGTCCCAAACAATGAGGTCGGTATCTTGAGACCCTGATGCAAGACGAGTACCGCGTTCATCAAAAGAGAGAGCTGTTACAGCCTTTTTATGACCATTAAATGTGGTTACAACAGAACCATTGGCTGTACTCCAGAGGCGAACGGAACCATCTGCGTAACCGACTGCAAATATGTCCTTGTTAGGAGAGCGAAGGATAGCAGTAACTTCTGATCTATGGCCAGTTTCGTGCCACATTGTGAGCTATAAGGGAGAGGGTGGTCAGGTACCATTTGCGGTGGATGGTATAGAGCACGCACCATCTGACCCTTTTTTACGTCCCAAACCAAAATATCTTCGAGAGCTGGTACATAGGCTAGCCTGCCATCGAAATGGGAGTTGGAAGAGGCACTGCAGACGAGGCCAAAGGCCTGTGTTGGACCATGCTTAAGATAACTTTGGACCATGAAGGGATGGTCGAATACTAGAAAGGGCTGTCGGAAGACACAGAAAAGTTTTGACGGAGCACGTGACGGTGATAAGACTTGTTAATATAATATTAACCTTAGACTTCTCACCAGTGCTATCATATATCATCGACATCCCTCATCGACATCTATCTCTGCCACCCAGGCCATGATGCTTTATCCGTCCTCTCCAGAGGCTGCCACCCGATTTCTCAAGTTTGTTAATGCTTCTCCTACCCCCTTCCACGCCGTTCATAATGCCGTAATTCGCCTCGAGAAAGCCGGGTTCCAGAAGGTATCTCCACCGTCACTGCAATGTATTCATATATTCATATCTCACATCCATGTAAGATCCGGGAAAAGGACGACTGGGAGAAGAACGTTCAACCCGGCGGAAAGTATTATTTCACTCGCAATCAAGCCTCCCTTGTTGCATTCACCCTTCCAAACAAGTGGAAGCAAGGCGCAGGCCTAAGTATCGTGGCTACTCATGTCGACAGTCCCAATCTCCGTGTAAGTACACCATTTACCCCTTCAATTTGATGTTTCTTTGACATTCTTCATCGTATTCAGGTTCGCCCCATCTCGAAGCGCTCCAGTTCATCATATCTGCAGGTTGGCGTAGAGACATATGGTAGTGGGATATGGCATTCTTGGCTTGATCGCGATCTTTCTGTCGCAGGAAGGATTGTTGTGGCTGACAATTCTGGAGCTTTCACGTCCAAACTTGTAACAGTTGGTAGGCCTATCCTCCGCATTCCTACACTTGCAATTCATCGTGAGTTCTTTGGGTGCCAGAGAAAACTACGTGATAAAAACATTTTTAGTTGATAGGAATGTGAATGAAAACTTCAAGTTCAACCAAGAAACTGAATTTGTCCCCATTCTCGGTCTGGTTGAATCGCAGTTGAACGGTTCCAAGTCAAGCGATCAGAACTCGTCTGATAAGCAGAGTGCAAAGACTGCATCGAGTATCCAAGACAACCATCACTCTGCACTCTTGTCTCTTCTTGCAGAAGAACTTTCTATAGTACCTGAAAAGATTCACGACTTTGAGCTGTGCGTGAAGTCACGTTCCGTCTTTTCTTTTAAACTCATTGTTGTAGATCATTATACGACACTCAACCTGCAACACTTGGTGGAATCAATAACGAGTTCATTTTTAGTCCTAGGATGGACAATCTTGTGTCTTCGTGAGTTGCATCATTCAAAATCACTCTCTTCCATACATATAACCATATTCTCGCTTACAGATTCTGCGCCGTCGAGGCTATGGCTGATCACGCCGCATCCCAACTCTTTCCTGCTCTCGAAGGTAATGTGAACTGTATTGCACTCTTCAATCACGAAGAAATAGGTAGTGTATCAACGACTGGTGCTGCATCAAGCCTCATTCCTACCTTGCTCAACCGACTTTCTCCTACACCTGCTGCTCTTGCGCAATCCATTGCACGCTCCTTCCTGATTTCCGCTGATATGGGCCACGCACTTCACCCTAACTATGCGGGTAAACATGAAGACAATCATAAACCAATAATGAACGAGGGTATTGTTATCAAAACGAATGCCAAGCAACGATACGCAAGTGACGCAGTTACGTCGTTCGTTGTAAAGCGATTGGTGGAGAAGAAAGGCGGAAAGGTGCAGGAATTCGAAGTTCGCAACGACATGTACGCTTCTGCCTTTCTATCTACTTCTCTCGCGTCATCCTAACAACTTCAAACTGTAGGCCTTGTGGTTCTACCGTTGGACCTATGCTTTCTAAGATTGGCCTAAGGACCGTAGACGTTGGAAATGCCATGCTCTCCATGCACTCCATCCGCGAAACAGCAGGCTCGCATGATGTCCAGCATGCTATCGATCTATTCACTTCATTTTTCGAAGGATTTGCACAGCTTGACAAGGAGTTGACCGTCGATTAGATATGTATAACTAAATCTTTTTTTGAATATTCACAACTCGCAGTATTAAGGGTATACTACTTAAGTATATACCAAATACCACCTCTTGGTATAGAGAAGGATATTATACTTTTCTACTACCTGTAAATAGTGTATCCTATAGTACAATTGTTCATGGGCGATGTTCTCTGCCATCATCGTTTCACGCGTTTTGCAGGTGGTTCAGATGTTGAGTACCGTCCAGACAGTACTGACCGTTTCTTCGCTGTTCGGGAGTAATGGGCGAGAACCCATTCTCTTTCAGCTTCTGTTTGCTCAATAGTACCCTGCCGTATCTCATACGCTGTTATACCTGTGTCAGCATAAGATACAAAAGTTGTGAACGTAAACTTGCGTTTCATCTCAAATCTCGGTCCTACTTCCGCTAACTGAACCTGTCGCCCAGTCTTCACGAATACATGATGTCTAACAAAATCAGTTGGAGGAACGGCGGTGAACCATTGATCTTACCTGAATGAAATGTAATCATTTTCGTTCGCGAACGTCATCACGCGTTTGCTTTCTTCCTTCGGAACGGGAAACAAGTACTTTAGAACATCTTGCACTCGCTCGCCCAGTTGCGACGAGAAATTCTCAAAGATCAGATGGGGGTATTGTTCAGACACAGTGGAGTTCTTGTATGAGCCAATGTCGTGACGGAGAGCGACGTTGTTTAAGGTGAAGTAGACGGTTGGCCCATGAGGGAAATGAGAAACGATCATAGCATCTGCGGACGACGGTATGAAAATAGATTTACCAGCAAGAATGTATATTGCTCACCAGGGACGCCTCGATGCTCGTGTAATACAATCAAATCTGTAACATCATTTGCCCTGCATGCATCTGCCAATTCCTTCACAACGTAGTTACCGCGATTTATACGCGTTGAATTCGGAAATACAAGTCTCATTTCCTAGTAAAGCTGGCTGGATCTGGGGAATTCTCAGTCTAAACAAAATTAACATACCTTCGTAAACTGAAGAAGTTTAGAGCTCGGATCGCGAGACGTTGTAATGACGATTTTGGGGTCTTGAATTCCAGCACGAGAATACTCGTTGTCTATATGTGTTGCTGGAGCTACGTCGGTAAGAAACGTCAGTGACTTAGTTATAGATGGCCATGTGTATCGACGAACTTTCTTGGGCCTCATCATATGCCAGATCCTTCCCCAACTGTTTTGCGTTTTTCTTTAGCTCTGTTGGAAGAGACTTCCCCGTAGCAAGGGTGTCTTTTAATTGCTGTTTTCGCTCATAGGTCTGCCGTTCCTGCGCTTCCAGCGATTTTGCATAGATATACTGTCTGCGTTCCCTGACTTGACGGCGTAGCTAAGACCTATCAATGGCTGTATATGCATAGAAGAGATATTGTCCTCACCATGCTGGCTTTAAAGGAGTTATGAGCTCCAAATTCATTGAATAACGCATAAATAAAACTAATGGTCCAAAAATTACTGTGACGGATATTATGACATAAGCATGTCTGTCACACTAGTTGATGTAGAGTAACTACAGCAAGTATTAAGTACTTACGTACTTGCATGGGCTTGGAATCATAGTAATGTTATAAAATACTAACAAAATACTGCATTGGTCAATTACATTACCCGCAAGACAACATCCTTCGCCAATTCACTACCTAGACCGTAGATACACTGGTAAATTCCTTCATTTCCGTCGTATCTAATTGCCTTCAAACCCGTCAAAAAGTCAAAGAGTAGTCAAAATGAATGGTAAGAGGTACAAACACTAATCGGTATCCTGATTGCTCTTCCGTCACTTGAGCACGAAAATATGTGAACGCCAACCATGTCATCGGTTGATAAATTCAAAGAAGTTTCGGTCGCTACAGAATCAAGGACAGAATTCATGGCTTATGTCTAATAGGCTTACCATCATCATCGTCGGGTGGACTTGAAAGACTATGCTCCGGAAAAGCAAAACAAGCATATCTGTATCTCTCTAACAATCGCTTGCATTCCTCCAAAGGATACCATTCATAGGTTTCCTAGAAAATGGTTCAGACTGAGGCAAATGTAGACTCAAAAGGACTTACAGGATCAACGAGGTACGATGGTGAATACTCTCCTTTGTACCTCATCTTCTGACAGGAATGGATGTAGAAACCTATACTTGCGCATTGAGAAGGATGTAAAGTGAAGCCCTATGGATCATACCCATGTAAAGGTACTGCATATCAAGTACACCCGCATCATGAATTTCTTGCGCCAATGAAATCTCACGAAGAGCACTCAGCTAGACAATAATCAGATCAGAAATAGACCAAGAACTAACTACAATTACCTTTCCGAGTGAAAACTCCTCCCAACGTTGATCGTACATAAAATAAACGCTCGATATACACCTGGGAAGAATGTCGAGGACGCCCATTGCAATTAACTTGCCGTCAAGCCTATACAATTGATGGTAAGATCCATAATGCTCTGGGAAATGTTCTGGAGGCGGAGTTGAATATGGAATGGGTTCCACCTGGTAGGTCATATTAAACTTCAGAGTGACCATTCAGGCTGCAAGGTAACATCGCACCACTAACGGCGATTCGACGAGGAAACGCTTGAAACCATAAGAACTATTTCTTTCGTCATGGTGTATTTCGACTTGATATTTCTTGAATAGGTTGAACTTTTCATGCGAGTAAGATGATGGCTCCAGCGTCACCTAACCTTTCAACGCATTAGAAACCCCACAGTAGACAAATCCTTAAAATGAACCTCAAATCGGTGCATGCCAACTCCCGAAACAAACGACGCCTCAGAGCTGTGTAAAGAATCACGCAATGAGAACGTCACATTTTTGGTTGGTTTCAACGATGTGGTTGATACAGAATGTCTGTGGCATGAGACGTCTTGTTTCGAATGAAACAAGTTAACATTACACACTTTCCGTCAACGTGCATTTGATCTCCTTTTCTTCCGTGAATAACATGTCGATTCCATCTAAGAAAGTAGGTTATAAAGCTCCTGCCACTGGTGAAGTATAAGACGTACCTATTGATTTGTTTACGCTGACTTTTGGAAGGCTTAAATTCCAGTGCATCCAGTCTAGCACACTGCGCATGAGTCGCAAGGACAAATACATACACAGAACGTACTTTATAGTATACTGTGGACAGCAAGAACGTCTAAGATCGGGCTTATAACAGTAGGTGCCTAAAACGAATTCAGCAGCGGCCCGCGGGGTGGATGACTGAGTCGACATTGATACATACCTGAACGACGCCATCCACGGTCAATCATCTTCTGGTAATCCTGAGGATCCATTCAGATAATGGGAAAGTTGTCGATGATGAAGATACATACCACGCACGAGAGCGAATCAGCATCCAAGGTCGCTGAATAACAACTCGTCGGGGAACCACTTCGCCCGCCAGGTGGGCCGCAATAGCCGCAAGTAGTGTTGGAAGATCCTCCAGGAACTCCTATAGATTTAGGTTTGGCCATAGGATGTTTACTCAGTAGAGAGCAGTAATTATGATATTTGCAGAGCTGAAGATTTGGAGTTGTCTAGACTCGAGTGGTTGTGCCGTGCGCACTGCGAAGAGCATAAGCGCGTATGTTGGCAAGTTACTATGTACAGTGCTATCATCTATGGCGTTCCTTGACACACCTGATGGAAAGTAACAAATTATGAAATATGTACAAGATATTTTTTACAGCAGTTTGCAAAAAGGTTGGCACTCGCGCGCGTGAACAAAACGTAAACATTCATAATTAAACATGTAACGTACGTCGCTTCGCGACGCACGTTAAAGGGCAAGCTTGACGAATCCTAGTTTTTAATTATATTCTTTTTATACATACTAAGTTAACTTGTTGTACAATATTTTAACTACTACTATTTCTGCTTGAGTTTCGTTTAAACAGAATTTAACCAGTTTACTTATTATATATCTTGTATTAGTGGTTTTGTCTTCAATGTTCTTATGATTTATTTTTACTTTATTTTTATGCTAAATAGTATTTCTACTTTTGTCCTAATGTCCTAACTTTATTTTAATGGCTTGTGCATTATTTTATTTATTATCCTTTTGCTCTAAAGCTCTTGATTCATTCTAATAGTCCTTGTCTCAAATTAATTATTCTACATGCATGGGTGCACTGGTTGCCTAGTACTAAGTATCCAATAGTATTTGAAGTGGTGGTGGAAAAAATGCTTAGTAAGTTGATACAAAGCACTCATTATGGAATTTAAATTTATTACAAGTGAGGGGAATAATCATATACTGTTGACAACAAGCAGGGATGTATTTACAATGGAAATGAGTGTACTTAATGTGTAAGATCTGACAACATTTTGCATCCAGTGCACCATCGCAGTGCTGACTAACACATGCTCGCAGCTCAAACTGGGGAGGAGCTGGTGCCCTCAAATTTTTAGCTGTAACTGTAAGTATTGCCCAAGTCAAGCCCAAGTGTCCACCAACGCACAAACCCGAGTATTTACAGATAAATCCGAGTGTGGCTGGCAAATCTGACGAGCGTTTCGGATAAATCTGAGAATGGCAGAGAAATCTGAGCATGGCGGCAAAATCTGTACATGCATGCACAGCCACTACACATTTTCGCTCGCCAATGCAGACAAATAGGGGGAGCAAGCTCCCCCAATAATGTGATTGAGCTAAGTACCTGCCGTTTCGGGCCGAACACTCTGGTTGAAACTCATTCCGCCCAAATACTTATTCCTGCTACTCTCTAACCAACTTCGCTCCCCTGGCCAATCTCTAACATACATAATCAACACATAACATGGGTTACCTCACCATATCAAACAATGGTAGTCTGACTTGGAGGGAACTGAGAGAGAGACAGAAGTCTTTGACACCAGCAGGAAGGTGACATGTGACCTTTTTCCTTTGTGCCACCATCCCTGCTGTAACTCAAGGCCTACTTGCACTAGACCTTTGTCGAAGTTCATTATACAATGAAAATCAAATTAAAAACAAATAAAATGTACAGATTATAGCAAAGGGCAATGGAAAATATTTTTTACAAAGCAATGGTTAGGCTTACAAGAAACCCAGCAGAGGATATGTGTCCTGACTACCAAGATGATGCATTCTGGGCAGTTCGAGAGGCACTAATGGCTGTTCCAGACCAACAAGGAGCAACTGAGGAACAAATAGTACAACAACTAGAGGGGATGTGGCAGGTAGCACAGCAGAATAGGATAGAAGCTTGGGAAGCACAGGAACATGCAGATAGGCAATGGCATGGATACACCATACCTGCACAGGTCACAGGTATGGGTACTGGTGGGTATGGGTACAGGTTAAGCTTTCAGAACCTGTAACCCACAGGTATCTGTAGGCAATATACATATATTAAATAAAAATGAGAACTGACAATTTGCGGTGATGTTATATCCGTGTTCGGATACATCGTGCCGACGTTCCCACGTGACCTTCTAACATACCCAGTCCATTCCCGGAACGTACCCGCTTCGGGTTTACACTTCCTGACATTCCCGCCCGGGAACGTACCCAGAACCTGTCGGGTTTTCTATCGGATACTTCGGATACGTACTTTCTCTTATGACAGCCTCACCGCGTCATCATTCTATTACTCCTCTCTTCCATTCCTACTTATACATTTCATTATGGCCTTTGTAGATTAGTTCCTTATTCTTCATTCTGAGTGCATCATTTGTGCCCCTACTCCGCTTTGCCAAGACTTCATTTTCTACTTACTCCTTTGACTTGTCCTTTGTATAATACTTCTACATTCGTATCTACAGGTTCCTACTTAGTATAAGTAGTCTTCCAGATGTAATAGGTAGTCTTCAGTATTCATATCAACTCTGTACACTTTCTTCCTACACTAAGTTCCGAAACCCGCTCCGGGTTTTCCTTCAGGTTTCTCTCCCACTGCCTAGTGTAGTGGCGAAGCCCTCTCTTATACTCTGGAACGTTTCCTTACATTGGATATCATCTGTTGTGAAATACGAACCATTCCCTGGGGATATCCAGGTGGCGCAGCACATACACTGAAGCCACGGTTCACTTCCGCACTTCCGCTCTCATTCCCATACCCGTACTCACTTCGGGTTTCCGTTATAGTTCTCCCACGCCCTCCAGGTGTCATCGCATTCATTTCCCAGTAGGAAGGGAATTGGTACGTAACAGGTGAGCCCAGTACCTTTATAATAGACATTTACAGTTTACTTCATAATGTAATGAAAATGTGCATATATTGAGAATCCATTTCTGCATTTTGTTCAGCCTGCAGGGTTAAACTTAGGTGGCAGACCTATATGTAATTCATTAGTATCATCATCACTACTCCTATTCATACTTGATCCATTAGATATTATGGAACTGCATTGCCCTTCATCATACAGCTCTAACAATGCCACAATCATATTTTTAGGCCAGCTTGTTCCAGAGTTATAATAAATATACATTCAGTCTTCTCATTTACATATAAATTAGATTCTACTTTATTTGCTTCGTTTTTAAAATCTCTACATTGCTATTGCTCTCTCTGCTTCATTTTTAACCCCTCTGTTTCATGCCTATACTATACTACATATAAATAGTTGTACCCTAGTTCATTATAATTTGATGTTTATTGTTTTGAGTATACTAGACTTTCCTAGTACAATTCCCATGCCATTGCCTACCTGAAGATAGTATTGTACAGCTGCCAATTTTAACTTGATTCAGCTGAGTGCTCACATATTGCAGGCCCTGTAATGTACATACAAAATGAGCTATTGTACATATTATTTGTGTGTCTGGTCTGAGTGCTATAACATATTTCGTCTTATATTCTTTCTTATTCTAAAATGTGTAAATATTAGTAAAGCCCATGAGTTGTGATACCCATGGGAACCTGTACCCATTCTCACAGGTATGGGTTAGCATGGGTATGGGTATGGGTTGAGCTCTGGATACCCATGGGTTACCCGTGCCATTGCCTACATGCAGATGAGAGAGAACAGCAGAGAGACAAAGAACAGCAGTGTTTAGATGAGGAAGAAAGGGGGAAAGAAAGGAATGGGCAAAGGCAACAGGAGGAGCGAAACAAGCAGCAGGCTGACAGCGAAGTAGGGGGTGAACAAGGAGGAGTGGTAAGTATACAAACGAAGAAGAGAAAGCAGATAATCCACAATGCAGAGAGAGGAATTGCCACAATCTCAGCATACAGGCCATCCCAGTATGCAGTAAACAAGATATGGGCTGGTGCATATGTTGAGATGGATTATTTCATGAAACGAGGTTGCATGCATGCAGCAGAGGGAGCGGAGAAAAGCATGACAGAAACCCTAGGCATCACAAATGAGAATGGCCAGATAGCCCTTCAGACCATTGCAGCAGTAAAACTACTGAAAGAGGTCTGAACAGATGAACAACTGTCATGGGGTGAGGTAAGCCAAGCCCAACACACATTGCTACACACCATGATGAAAGCAGGTGAAGCAACTTGGGACCAGGAGGTGGTGAACTCCTTCTCAGACTTCTACTCAGGGCTAGATGAACACCAAATGAGAGAAGAACCCTTTGGCAACGAGGCAATAGTAGAGTACCAGGTGTGGGTCAGAAGAGAATGGTGCGACTTGCAGCTGAGCAGAGAAGGGATGAACTTAGCGATTATTAATAATACATTGCTGAAGAACATTCAGCAAGAAATCATGATAAGAAAAGAAGCAGAAAGCATATGTGAGGTCAGTGATCCACACTCCCAGATTCATAGGAAGAGGCTGATGAATTTCTTGGTCTTGAAATAACACATCAACAAAATCACTTGATTCGGACACCTCACTGCAAACATTATGTGGAAATGTGGATGCAGTTTTATGCTCCATAACCATGGCCCCTACACAAATGCAAACATGGCCTTTGTGTCAATGTGGATATGGCATAATGCCAATGGGATTTGTGGATTACATGGGCAAATATAACAATAACACCAACACAGCACTTCCCAAAAACCAACAACACACAAGCAGATAAATGACATGGCATACAGAGCAGCCCAATTGCAATTAGACACTCCCAGAAAGTGGAAAGGGAGAGAGCAGTCAAGGTCACCCTCCCCCAAAAGGGCAAGAATAACCTCAGGCCAAAGGCAATGGTGGAGATGGAGTCCATCATGATCCCCAAGCAGAGAGGAACACAGAAGAGGACAAAGGTTTTTTCAACAGGGCACAGCAGGATGACAGGGCAACTCCATATGTGCTGTTTGCTTGGGTCGCCAAAAACACAACTATGCAAGATGCAGCAAAAAAGAGATCTGGAATGGATCCAACAGAACATGGGCAATATGAGGTGAAGACAGAAAACTCACAAAGCCGAATGGAGAGGGATTATGTTTCCAATGGCAATTACCAGGGGGATGCCAAAGCACAGCCCACCCAAAGAAACATCACTGCTCAGGTTGTGGGAACACAGACCACAGAGCTCAGGAATGCTCTCAAAGAGAGAAGACGTAAACCACTCACACCATACAAGGTGGAAGAGTGGGAAAAAGAATTACGCACACTGGGGCTGGAAGAGAAGCACAAGACAGTGGTCAAAGGACTATGAGAGGGGTTCCAGCTGGGCATTCCAACCATTACAAGAACATTCATGCCACCAAACTACAAATCCATTCAACAATACAGAGACACATATGAAAAGATCACCAGAAAAGAGTTCTGAAGTGAAAGATACCTGGGCCTCCTATTGCAGCAGGAAGTGGAGTGCCTTATTGGCCCATTCCAAACCTCACCATTATCCCTTATACCAAAAGCAGAGAAGCCAGGAAAATTCCAGGCCATACACAACTTCTCATACCCGCAAAAGCCAGTTGAAGGGGTGGAGTCCATCAACAGTCAGATTAAAGTAGAAGATTTCCTATGCACATGGGGAACCTTCTCAACAATATGCTTATTGGTGGCGAGACTACCAGAAGGATCCCAAGCATCAATCCGGGATGTTGCAGAAGTGTACAGAACCATACCAGCACACCCAGATCAATGGCCAGGACTGGTGGTTAAACTTGAAGAGGAGGATAGCTTCACCATCAATACCAGTGATGATTTCGGAATGTTATCAACAGGAGGAGCCTTTGGAGGATTGGCAGATACAGCACTGGAAATTGTCAGGCACAAGGGAATGGGACCAGTATCCAAGTGGGTGGATGACCATTTCTTCATCCGGATACTGTGAAAATACCTTGATGAGTACAATTGAAAGCAGAAGCAGTGGGGAAGAGAGATCACAGAAAATGGGGGAAAAATACATGAGCAATGTCGCCTATGGTACAAAGGAAAGCCAGTACCAGGTGGCAGAGCAGAAGAATACATCAGCAAAGTCTGGGTCCGCTACTCAATTCTACATAGCATTATATAGTAGCATAGCGCTATAACCAAGACCCCCCTTTATTAGAAACTGTATAGGCGTCTACTTACGCTATAGAGATCTATATAGCTTGTACTGTGTGCTATGGGTTGCTATGGAATGACTGACGGCACACTATGGAGCACTATAGAGCCATCTGAGCATGCAGTGAGTTGCTACAGATGCTAGCATATATATTTAAAACAATACTGCTTCTTGCTCATGATTTTGTGATGTCGAATTACAGATTATATTTAAAATAATATATCATATATATACAATTTCCCCGGTACCCAATGTTTTGGACCACTACTTTTATTACTGTACTCTCCTACACACCTCGATTCACTGCCCCTCACTATGACACATCACCCACTACTTGACATCCTGTCACTATGACCACACATCTCGAACTCCCCAGCCCTCTCTCTCAAACAAAGCAAAGTCACAATTTAACTCAATCCACTTACCTCGTCTGAAATAAGCTATCTCGCAGCCACCTGAGTTTTGGGTGCCAAAGTGGTGGCGCTTAGTATACCATTGCTTTTGGTTGGGAAATGGGGAGCAACTGGAGGCATGCACCTCGGGATATGACGGGTTCCTGAGGTAACATATGTCAGCGGCACGAGGAGGGAAAGGGTTGAAGAAAGAAAAGAGGCACAAGAAGGAGGTATGAAGAATGAACAAAAGGGAATGATGAGAAAAGAAAGGTGGAGGGAGAGGAAGTGGAGGAGGAGAAAAAAGAGCAGAGATGGAAGAAGGGAAATCCGAAAGATATCGTCACGTTGACTTGCCTTCATGCAAGACTCTTGATTGTATTCCTACTAATTCTCTGCCAGCACACAATACTCGCAGCCATTCCGAACAATGTTATGATCTTCGACTCTCGAGTGGGGTCCTGGTAAGATGGAGGTGAGTATTTATCCAAGCTTGTGAAGTGACGTGGCATTGCCAGAGTTTATGTGCCATGGTAACTATACCTATACTATGCTTTTAGTAAAAGAGGAAAGAGAATAAAAACTACACTCGCATATTAGCAATTGCTCAGCACAGGTCAGCAGAATGGGTTGTGGCTGAGAGGGTAAACGCCCAGACACAACTAGAAGGCAAAGCTGGCAGTGAGGCTGATACAGTCAAATAACGTAACATCACAGTGAGCACATAATGCTGAATCCTTACAGACATACACCCCAGTAGCAGAAAATGAAAGAACGATATGAGAGAGAAGTGAACTCCGAAGCTCTTGGTGGTAAGTTGTTGGTTGACGTTAACATTCAAAACTTGAAGCTTGGCGCAGACGAACATTGAAACGTTTGAATATTGACGTACTTGTATTAATAACACGATGATGAGCCGATGGGTTGGCCATGGTCCACATGAGCACTTGTTCCAACGACTCAGAAGAGTAATTCAGGTTCTCAAGAAATTGAAGTCGAATTGAAGTCCATTACTATATAGGACTTCCGACATTTAAATTGGGCTATAAAATGCTATTTAGCTCACCATATACCAAAAGGACTATACAATAAGTCCGAAAACTATAAAATGCTAGTTAGACTCATGACTTTGCTATACAATACTATATAATGAAGTGTGTCTGCTAGTGATTTCTATAGCATGCTGTCGGATAGTTACACAATTTTAGTTTGCTATGGGCTGCTATGGGATTAGCTGATGTGCTATGTCCAGCTATGGGAAAAAATCTGTGTTTGCTGATGTATGATGAAGATATGTCTGCAGAATTCAAAGACCTTGCATTCGAGAAGAGGGGGACAAGCAAAGCAGTGGAACCATATTGTTATAATGACGATGACATTGAAGAACTGTCAAACCAGTTGGGCATTGTGTGGGAGAAATCGAAAATGGTCCTATTTCAATCAGTGGTCCCATTTCTGGGCTTTAGCTGGGATCTGGATAATAAAATGGTATTACTACTGGATGCAAAACACAAAAAATACCTACAAGCAATCAGAGAATGGAAGGGGAGAGAGCAACATAACCTCAAACAAGTGCAGAAGCTATATGGAAAATTATTACACACTACACTCATTATTCCAAAAGGACGAGTGTACTTCACCAAGTTGGAGACCATGCTGGGGACATATGCCAACCATCCTCTCATTACACATCACCCACCAAGACACACAGACCAGGACATACTATGGTGGGAGCAGGTACTTGAACAGCCAGTCCTTTCCAGAAATATCCCAATACCAGCCACTGTCCTTGACATTGAGGCATACTCAGATGCCAGCTCAGCATGGGGAATTGGAATCACAGTGGGGAAATGTTGGAGAGCATGGAGATTGCAAGAAGGTTGGAACACAGATGGACAAGACATTGGATGGGCAGAGGCAGTGGGGTTCAAGCTCCTCATATGGGCAGTTGTCCAAAACAAAACCAAGAATAGGCATGAAAATCACTTCTGGGTCAATGGGGACAACCAAGGAGTGGTGGAAGGGTGGTGGACTGGAAGGAGTAGAGGGTGGAGAGTCAATGAAGTATTTAGGAGGATCCATGAAATATGTGGAGAGCAGGGCATCACAATGCACACCTGATACATACCAAGTAAGGAGAACCTGACAGATGACCCATCGAGAGGAATATACCCAACAGCCAACCTACTATTACCTGAAATCCCAATCCCAAACATACTACGAGTGTATGTCATTGACTTTGACAACCCAAAAGTCAAATCATGGCCCACCCCTACACAAATGGCAACACAGCAGTGACAAGCATAGGCAGAGGGAAGATGGGGGATGCCAGAGACAGGATGAAATGTGGGCAGCGGAGCAGACCACACCAGAGTAGGGACAGTCAAAGGGGGACAGCAGAGAGAAGAGGAGGCAGAGTGGAAGCAAGTCAGCTACCAATGCAAAATAATTGCCTGACATGAACACAATGGCCAATGCCTTACCTGGTGCTCCTAACACCAGTAGCATCCCACTTAAAACTGCAGTGTTTAGCCAGAGATAGGTTGATGAAATGGAAACCGATACACACCAGACCAAGCACAGAGCTGAGATTAGGAGAGGAATACTGGGAGAGAATAGAGGAGGTGCTGGCATTGTCATTGGAAGAGTCAATGAAGATGGCATATGCCAGCGGCCTGCTGGCATTTCATGTGTTTTGTGATAAGAGACGAATTTCGGAAGAGGACAGGGCACTGGTGAAACAAGGGGTACTGGCAGTGTTCATAGTGCACATGGCAAATAGCTATTCTGGAAAAACAATAAGGAATTACATCCACAGCATTAGGGCATGGCACATACTGTACTGGAGTGTATGGAGGCAACCATCATGCATAACGCTGACCCGGTTGCGTTGCTAAAATCACCCTTCATCATGCATAATGGAGGCCCAGTTGCTAATGCTGATAGCATGACAAGCTAGTTTTGGACATAATATCCAAAAAAAATCGCCAAAAATTGAATTTTGGTTGCCAATTCAGAAATTTGTCATGCAAAATTAAGTCTGGTTGCCAGTGTTGTGCCTGAAAAATAATGTCATGCTCGAAGGTCCGTTGCCTCCATACACTCCAGTACAGTACTACATGGTATGAAGTACGAGGTCAACCAACTAGAAGTAGACACTCTACTCACTGGAGCAGACAAGTTAACACCAGCATCCTTGAAAAAGAGCAAGAGGGAGCCATTCACAGTCGAATACATCACAAAAGTAAAGGACCAGCTAAACTTGCATGAACTATTGGATGTGGCAGTATATGCATGCCTAGCAACATGCTTCTACATGACAGCCCGGCTGGGAGAATTCACAATGGAGCACATTAGCGACAGAGTAGACCCCCAACTGCACATAACGACTTACCACCTGTCAAAAACACAGGACTGGAAAGGGCGAGAAGTAACTAACCTGAGGCTTCCCAGGACTAAGGTAGTGCCCAACAGAGAAGATGTGTTCTGGGTGTGACAAAACAGCCCAACAGACCCAGAAGCTGCAATGGGACAGCACCTACAGCTAAACAACCCCCCCCCAGAGGCCCACTTATTCACATATCGAGATAAAAAAGGAGAGTACAGATCACTCACCAGGAGTACTTTTCTAAAATGGATAGGAGACACCTCTAAAGCAGCCAGATTGAAGTTGATCCAGGGACACAGCATTCAGATAGGATCCACATTGGAATACCTACTGAGAGGAATGCTGTTCGACATAATGAAAACCAAAGGGCACTGGTCAAGCAACACCTTCCAGCTCTACTTGAGGAAACACGTGCAGATCACAGCCCCATACATTCAAGCAGTTCCGGAAATCCACTCAGAATTCATCAGTCATACTGTCAAAGCAGAACCAAATGAAGGATGACCATAATCATGCAAGCAAGAAGCAGAGCATTCTAATGTGGTAAGCACTGCAGTCTTTCCTAAGATGTGGGAGACAAGACTCACTTGACATGTCAAGACTAACAAGCAGGTATCGGCACTCATCTCGGCCCCCCCCCTAGAGGCAAAAGTGTTTCAAGTTGGGAGACATGCACTTCGTGCACGACCTCACCCACACCTGGCTAGCAATACCAATAGAAATAACCCCCACTCAATAGATACATAGACATGTAAACAGAGATACATGATATGCTACAACAATTGGAGCTTCAATATTAATATAGACTAACACTACTTACAAGATTACTACTCTAAAGAAACTCAAAGCACAAGTCAAAGATGTCAAATAGGCTGCAATAAATAAGTATCTTGGATATGTTCATTGTTGGCCGATTGCAGCAGTGTGTGACAACATAAGTATCATGGCTTGATCATGGCCATAAGAAAAGTTAGATGCAGATGTTTTAAATGTTTTAAAGTGCATAGCACTTAGATGGAATGTATGCCTGGAGAATAATATATAGATGGGAAGGGTACAACAGTACAAAAATGTGAGGTGAACCAAGATGGAATGAGTCTCAACCAGAGCATTCAGCCCAAAATGGCAGGTACTTAGCTCAATCACATTATTAATTATGAATGTTTATGTTTTGTTCACACACGCGAGTGCCAACCTTTTTGCAAACTGCTGTAAAACAAAGTTAATGAATATAATTTAGAATATATTAGAACTGTAAATACGACCTGTTGAGGTAGAATTATATGTGCAAACATATATGCAAAGCTGATTGCTGAGGGGATCACTTTTCAGCCAAAAACACAACTTGACACAGTAATGTCATGGGTGTCACAACAGTTCACACCCATGAGTTTGGGTGGGATCAAGAGTGTGTGATGAATAAGTGTTACACGCTGAAACTATCAAAGTTGCTACTTTTTCACTATTTCAATTTTTATGATTGTGTTTCATTCTTGATTGGGCTAAATATTTGAGGAGATGTCTGAAATTGCCATAAACATATACTGTCAGCTATCAGGAACTCAGTCACACCTGGAACCCAGTCACAGCTCATCCTCCAGCTTCCACATCAGCCATTTGTGCAAATTTTTGATACAGTACAGTACATTACTATAATATCTATATAGTGTATAAGTATATAGATTGCTACTCTCTTGTACATTGAGAAATTCAGAACTTAGTTGACTGCTACAACCAAAAATGGCTAAATCTAAGATGCAGATTCCCACATTCTCGAAGGAAGATAATGCTGCAGCTGTATGTAGTGCATCCAAAGCATACATGTCAAGAACCGAAATCTAAGATAGACACAGTGAGCATCTCAGTCAGAGTATAACGGACTTATAGATTAGCTAACCTAAGATAGACGCAGTGAGTGTCTATGGTACATTAGTATGTAGTTATGTATGAGGTATAATAAGTAGGGCTCACCTCAGTCAGAGTATAACGGACTGAGGTGCATAAGGTGAAGTTTTCGAAGAAAAAGGAAAGAGAATGATTACGTAAATAAAGAAACAGAGAAGAATTAATAATAACATAATTAACCAATTCTGACACTCCCACTCATATTCATTTGTAAACCCATAGCTTCGACAAATTTCCAAAGCTTTTCGTGTGGGAGCCCCTTCATCATTATGTCGGCTACCATGTCGTCTGTGTGGACATATCGTACTACTGCCAACGCTTTCCCGACGAGGTCATCCTGGATATAGTGCCACTTTCGGTCGATGTGTTTCGTTCTATTCCTGAACTGGGGCTCTTTCGATAGGACAATGGCACCTTGATTGTCGCACCAGAGGTCGGTTGGATTTGCCTGAGGGTGACCTATGTCTTCGAAGAAGTTTCGGAGCCAAGCTAAGTGCTGACCTGCTGTACTGAGACCAACATACTCTGACTCTGTTGACAACATAGCCACCAACGATTGGCGCTTGCTCACCCAACCAATTGCGGCCCTCGAAGCAATGAATACGTAGCCGGAGGTTGATCGTGATGTATCTGGGTCTCCAGCCCAGTCAGAATCACTGTATCCACGGAAGGTAAGATCTGGAGATACATCTCTCCCATCGAGTACTAATGACATAGACTTGGTTGCTTTCAGGTACCAAAGCACACGCTTCGCTGCATCCCAGTGGCATTTCTTGGGATCCTTGCTAAAGCGGCCCAATAGTCCTATGGAATTGTCACGACCGTGCCCCTAGCCTGACTTGGCGGCGGAGTATGAGAGAGTGACTGCGGAGAAGCGAGGGGTGAGTGTAAGACGAAAGCGGAGAACGATAACTCAGGGGGTAGGACTTCGGCTTCAGCTTATGTGCTGCGCCCCTGGGATTCCCGGTCCTGGATTTCGGAGTAAGGGCAAGCCCTTCGGAGAAGACGAGAGACGGAGGACGAGAGATGTAACTCAAGTCAGACGAAAGGGTGAGGACGTAGTTCAATACGAAACTAAAGTCTAAGTACAAATCGAGTACTACTTAAATACTAGAAACTCGGAGTAAGTAAAGGCCGCTGGCCAAGGCCAGCGGAGAAGTACGGTCAGGGTAGGCGTACGTAGAATGAAGACTATAACTAATTAAACATAATAAAACGCGTCGGAGAAGTGAGTGCGTATGGCGGTGTAAAGTAAAACAGATAGTGGCGCACTTAAGAATGATAAGTGACTCACTATGAGATGTATACTACATTACTGAGGGGATAGCTCAGTAGAACGGAAGAAAGGAAACAAGAGTAATCTATGTACAGTAATCAGTATGTAATACTAAGAGCGTAAGCAAGGTTCGGAGTAAGCAAAGGAAAAGGCGGAGTAAAGCATAGGAGTCCGGAGGTAGGCGATACGGGATATGACAGGAATATGCAATATCAGGTCGAGTCCCCATCATGGCGTACATGAGGGATCCTACGACACTCAGGTACAAGACTCATTTGTCTCCGATGGTTGTTTCATGATATGTTGTGTTATCTAGTGGGTCGTCGGCTGTGAGTTTCAAAGTCGCTGACAATGGCATGAATACAGGCTTGCTGTTAGCCATGCCACATCTATCAAGTACGTTGTTTACATACTGCTCCTGCGTCAGGAGGATTTGGTGAGTCTTTAAGTTTCGGGATACTTTGATCCCGAGAACATAGGATACCAGGCCTAAGTCTTTCATCTTGAAAGAGTCTGACAGTTTTTTCTTTATTCCATCCAGGAGCTTACGTTGGTTCGAAGCCAGGATGAAATCGTCCACATATACCACTAGGAAGCATACATTTCGTCCTTCTCGGTACACGTATAGGCATGTCTCTGCATTCATTTGAATGAAGCCTCTTTTCTTTAACTCCATGTCCAATGTGTGGTTCCAAGTTCTTCCCACCTGTTTCAAACCGTATAGGGACCGCTTTAATTTCCAACAATGTCCTTGTGGAACGTCAACTCCCTTTGGTGGAATTAGGTACAGCTCCTTGTCGAGCTTTCAATTCAGGTAAGCCGTTTGGACATCCATTTGTTCGACGATTAAGTCATACTTAGCCGCCATAGCTAGGATAATGTGTATTGACTCAAGGCTTGCTACTGGTGCAAAGACCTCTTTGTAGTCAATGCCTTCCTTCTGTGTAAACCCTCTGGCAACGATTCAGATTTTGTAACACTCAATGCCCCCTTCCGCATTAGGTTTTATCCGGAATACCATCTTTGAAGTGATGGGTTTTACGCCATTCGGTATGGGTACGATGTCGTATACATCGTTATCCTTTAGGCTGTTAAGCTCATCGTCCAGGGCAGCTCTCCATTTGTGCTTGTCCTTTCCGGTGAATGCCTCCTCTGGTGAATGTGGTGTGTCTGTGTTTGGGATTTCTGATAAACCAGCAAAAAGGTCAAATTGTCCTGTGTCAGCGGTCACATCTGCCAGTCCAGCAAAAAGGTGGTCCATGATTTCCTCTTCGGACATTCCTGTGAAGAAACCCATCTCCTCTTCAGATTCTGGTGGCCACCTTTCATCGTCTGGCTCATCTAAGGGAACGAGGTCTGGCATTTCCTCCGTTTGTGCATTGGCTGTGACTTTTCGACTTATGTTTGAAGCACGTTCGTAATCTTGGTTTCATGCAGCAGGCTTTGCAGTTCTCCTCTCACACGTGGATGCTAGTGTTGGCTGAATTTGAGCTGGACGATGCTTTGGGGCTTGAGGTTTTGTATGTGTTTGCTCAGGCCTAGGAGGGGTTTGAGGAGTTTTGGCCAATGAATCTCCCACTGGCTCTGCCACTCTATCGTGTACTCCTCCCACTGGCTCTGGCACCCTGTCATTTGTTTCTCCTGCTGACTCTCCCGTACATTCTGCTTGTGCACCTACTGGAACTCCCACTGAATCTTCATCATCGCTTGTTGTGCCATGGTTCTCCTTATCCACTCCCACTGAACCATGGTCGATGGCGACTCTAGGCATTAGGAAATCCCTGATGCCAGGTTCAGGTTTTGGTTCGTCAGCAGAGAACAGGTTTACTGTCGACGTGTCATGTCCTTCGTTAAAGGTGACGTGACGGCTGTGAAATACTGTGTGTGTTTCCACATCCATGAGGCGATAGGCCTTCTTACCAGGGGTATAGCCTACCATTATTGATTTTCTCCCTTTGGGAGAGAATTTTCCAGCTCTGTCACCTTTTGGAATGAGCACATATGTGGTACAGCCGAATGGGCAAAACCATGATGCATCCACTTTCTTACGGAATAGGAGCTCGTAGGGGACCTTTCCGTGTGTTCCAGATGCAGGAGAGCGGGATATGGTGTAAGCGGCGGTGGACATTGCAAGAGACCAGAAGGAGCTTGGTAAGCCAGATTCTATGAGCATTGTGGAAGAGTTATTAACGAGTGTTTGATTCATGCGTTCAGCTAATCCATTTTGCTCTGGAGTATCAGCTGCAGTGGTGAGGTGTGTAACCCCCTCGTGCTTGAGAAATTCTTCGAACTTCCTGCCTGTGTACTCGCCGCCACCATCGCTCTGGAAGAAAGTCGCGAAGTTTGGAGACAAGTGAACTTCCCCAATATTGGAGTGTAGGGCCTGTCTTGCATCATCCCGCCAGTCTTTGAAGGCGGCAAATGCATCACTCTTCTTCTTAAGGAAACGTACCCAGATGAAATGGGAATAGTCATCAGTGAAGGTTATCCAATACCGGTGACCGTAACGGTCTTGAGTGATGGGCCCGCCAACATCTGAGTGAATAACATTAAAGGGGGCCTTGGCACGTGTGCCCTTGTGCTTAAATGGGAGCTTCTTGAGTTTTGAGAGAACACATGGCTCACAAAACTTTGGGTTACCAGTGAGTTTTGTGATACCTTCCAGGCCACCGTTTCTAACCAGTTGGATTAGCTTGCTGTTTGAGACATGCCCCATGCGTTTGTGAAGCATGTTTACATCAATAGAAGTCAGGGCAGTCTCGTCGTGTAGGACTGGGTTTGCCTGTAGGACATAAAGTTTGTGACGTAGTTTTCCTGCTAATACAGTGTGCCCTGAGGGGCCGATTTGGACATGACATTTCCCATTACCAAAAATGGATTCATAGCCACTCTTGTCAAATTTTCCGACCGAGATGAGGGATACCTTGAAGTCAGGAACGTGTATAACATTTTCAAGGGTAAACTTGACATTCTTGCCGTCAATTGAGCTCTGTAGCGTGACATTTCCAACGCCTATGGCAGTGACAGCTGCATGGTTCCCAAGCCATACATTCAGAGGTGGGTCGAGAACGGAGTATGATTCACATTGAAACCAACTCTTGTGTGGTATTATGTGTGATGAGGCGCCTGAGTCCAGAAGCAAAGTGCTTGCTGCTGACTTACGGTTCACACTAACATAGGCTTCAATTCTTTGATTGAGTTTCTTACCAACAAAAGGACTAGCTACAGTGGCAGTGTTTCCCGACTCAGCCACAGACGAGTCGTCAGACTCAGACTCCTGCTCCTGCTGCTTTGCTGTGTTCCCCTTTTCATGCCCCTTCCTTTTCCAAACAGGCTTCTTCCTCTTCGGGTCAGATCACTCCTTCGCAAGTAATTCAGTAGCCTTCTTGACTGCATAGCAGTCATCGACGTTGTGCGAGTCCATTTTGTGGACAGGGCAATACTTGGAACCTGTTGCATTTAGTGCAATTGCCGGCTCGTATTTCGTTACTATGGATTGTGTTGCATCGAAAGTTACCTTCCCGATTGCATCAGTGGTGACCTGCGCCAATGTGAACTTGGCTGCATCAGAACCTTGAAGCTTGTGAAAGGCCTGATCTCAGAATGCTGTCCAGGCCGGAGTGTTCGGCAATGACCCCAAGAACATGAAGACATACGTTGATTCATTGAATGGTTGCTTCATGTCTGCCAAAAGCTTTCGCCTGTTCTTGAAATCTGAGATATGTGCTCGTAGTTCCTCAGGGTTTCTGGACCACAATGCAGCCTTGAGTTCTTCGAAGATGATGTAGGCATTGGCTGCCACATTTGTGTCTTGGAACATAGCGAGGATTGCTGTGTAGACTTCGAGAGCGGTTTCATGTTCTGCAACTTGCATAAGTATATCGTCGGCCACTGTGTCACATATGATCCCTCTGGCTTTTCCATCTCGGATTTGACTTCGTTGAGCTGCCGTGTATCCTTCCGCATCGACGGTTTGGGAAGTTGAGGCCGGAGCCGAGGGAACAGTGACTGATGCTTCTTCTGTTGATGTGGTCTTTGTTCCTGATGTGACTGCCGGTAGCGAGACCTTGGGTGTGGCAGTGAGCCACTCTGGCTTGATAGCTTTATAACACCTCTCCCTTTGAAGTTTTGCTATGAGCTTCATTTTCCAAATTTGAAAATTTTCGACCCCTGTGAGCTTGAGGCCACCTTCCAATGACATGGCTGGATGTGGATGGTGGGTGTGACTAGGAGTTCTAGCTACTAGAGATCTTGATAGATCTTGATGATGTCGGTTCTTAGTGGGGTATTACGCCATGGGGCCCATAACCTGTCAAGAACCGAAATCTAAGATAGACACAGTGAGCGTCTCAGTCAGAGTATAACGGACTTATAGATTAGCTAACCTAAGATAGATGCAGTGAGCGTCTATGGTACATTAGTATGTAGTTATGTATGAGGTATAATAAGTAGGGCTCACCTCAGTCAGAGTATAACGGACTGAGGTGCATAAGGTGAAGTTTTCGAAGAAAAAGGAAAGAGAATGATTACGTAAATAAAGAAACAGAGAAGAATTAATAATAATATAATTAACCAATTCTGACAATACAATTATGCTATATATCTATTTTAAATCCCCCTGTATTGATTTGGACTGCTTCATAAATCTCATTTTTACTCATTTCTATATTATTTCACCAATCTACACATCAGAGTGGTACAAAGAAGCAGTTTCAAGGTGTACATTGAACTGTTTGTATCTTTCATAAATGGTAGAAAGATGCTACAAAAATTATAAGGCGAAATACATACAATCATTTCATTATTATTCAAGTTTTAACATAATTTTAGCTATTTTATTTTGTTTAGAAACTGTAGATCTATCCAGAACCTCTACTTTTCATTTTTTCATCCTAACATATCAAATATTGGATGCCTCAGGCCGGATCAAGCACTGTAGTTAATCATTATAAGTAAAACAAATATTGGTTAATATTTTACAGCCATTTTTGAAGTATAATGTACAAATTTGCGGCTTCAAACATCGAAATCATTGTTATTCATGGAACGAAGATGATATTTGGTTGTTAAGTCCGAGTAAGTCCGGTAAGCTTAGTTCGGCTGCTAGACAAGCCCTGATATTATTAATAAGGGGTGGCCGAGTTCCCGGTTTTTCCACTTTCTGAGGTCTCGCGACAAAAATATTCGTAACATCTCATAGAATACTTCAAAAAATGCGATTAAAGTTGGAAATGGTTTTATACAAAGTCTTTTATGTAGCACATGTATTTTATTCTAATTCACAGTCTTTAAAAGTTAGAAATTTTGAATTTACGCTAATGTGACCGAGTTCCTGTGACAGTACAGTACATAAATTTTTGTAAGAATGTGCACCAGGCAGAAAACTCAAAATTTTAGTCCGAAAACTGTGACAAGATGGGGTTTTCATCTAAAATTGTAGTAATCCTAGTCTATATCCTCTTCTAGCTCATTTCATGTTTTCAAAAATATTTACCAATGATTATATATGTATGAGAAGATGAAAACAAAGTATCTAAGCGATACGACAAAATGGTAAGGCTGGAAGGTGAAAGGAGTCCAGGTGTGTCAAGTCACGCTAGTGTGTCAAGGAACGCCATAACACTGTACACTGCTGGTCACTACTACCTACAAACCACCTATCCCCTTTCCCCTCTCAGCGTCCGAAATACACATCCTTATTTCTGAGATATCTCATTCGATATACAAAAAGACGTGTCTAAACTGATATATTTAATTTCCTTTTGTCGCCTCCAGATTGTATTGTACATTTTTCCGATATTTGGTGGCCAGATCGGCTGCCGTCTTGATGGAAGAGTTTGCACGCAGAATTTCCTATGAGGGGTCGCAAAGTCCGTTCATGCACGCAAATGTTCAGAAATACAACAATACCTCAAGACAATGATTCAGTTCAAGGATCATTTCCGTACATTTCGACTACGAGTCACAATGATTGGTCATTAAGAAATAATTAAGATGTTTCAACACACCGAGTTTTTTAAAATGCGCTCGAGCAAGACAGCCTGACGTTCAGCATGTGGGTTCTCCATAAGTTACGGTAAAGACGTATTTACTACCCACCCAATTGCCAGCTGTGACAACACGCGTTGTCGGTCACGCGCCATAACCACAGATTTGTAACTTTAAGTAGATGTACTTATGCCTCCAAGCGCTGAACATAATACATGTTTATCGTATCATCCTAAACGCATATAATCGATTCATATAGTACGTGGCATATGTATCTAAATTACAGATGCTTTGATGATAATAAATAAGTATATCTGTCAGATGATAACACAAAGAATGCAAGGGTGTCCGAGTCGTAAATGCGAAGTACAAAAAGGCATTAATATGAGGCATAAGCATGAGTCATAACGTGTATAAATACATAGCTTGATAGTATGAAATTTTGAAGGAAAAGGGCAAAGGAATGCGTTCGTAGAATCGTAACCATGTTCAAGTTCAACCCCAACCATCCCACCTTCCGTACCGCCGGTTTTCCTGCACAATGCATTCCAAACCGCGTTTTTCCTTCTCCTTCTCCTTACCCTTACCCTTGTCCAAGCGGCCAATAGTTGTTGCTGATGAACCACTTATTGACCGGGAATGATTTGAAGGGGTGGGAGAAGATGGAAATGGCCTAGGACTGGCTGGCACTGGAGAAGCGGGGGCATTGAAAGAAGATGGTCCTCCAGGGAGAGATATTCTATACCATCTTCCGGTATATGTTAAAGCAATTAGCTGATAGTCAGGTACGTTTGGGGAATCGGATCCGTCCTTTGTCGAAGCGTCTATCCAACCCACAACACAGTGCTCTTCCTCGGATGCACCATCGTTTGTAGGCCGAGACGTGGAAGAAAGTGAGATGTGTGATAACTTAACTGGGATACGAAACTGTGCGTAAGACCATTCCGATCCAAAGTATTTAGGAAGAGAGATGTAGGGTGCTAAAGGTGAGAATGAAGACTGTCGGTTGCTACAAAATAACGGATAATCAGAGAAGATAATATGATGGTGCTGAATAGAAACGCACGATGAGCCAATCCTGAAAATATGGACCGTGCCCTTGTCACTCCATACACAAACCTCTCTTTCATCCGGCCGAAACCTCACGCCATAGATCTGCGCTTGATCAGCACCCCGGCGCAGCTCTTGTAAGAGTTTCCCCGTATAGGCATCCCATATCCTAACCAGTGTACCTCGTTCTGAAGTAGTAGCCAATAATCTGCCAGACGGAGGAACGGCTAGAGCCATGAGGTGGTGCGTGTGCGCAGCAATAATAGAAACAGAGTTCTTGGCAGGAGATGGCGGAGGTTTGAAAGGCTGGCCTGTGGGAGGACCAGAAGGAATAGGGGGAGGGCAAGGCGGTAAATGGATCATTTGTACATGACCTAGCTGTCTACCAGCAGTAACTAATAATGTCGAATAGGGTGCAGTCGCAAGGGCGAGTAGACCTAGATTTGAAAGCACAATTCTCTAGTTAGGAGAAGCAAGGATATGTAGGACTTACTTACCTCGAGGGTTACTGTATGTGTCCCATTCTGCATATCTCGTAACTTGTTCATCGATCTTGAAGACTACTACTCTGCGGCGAAGGGAGACTGCCAACCAACCTCGTCTACAAGCAAGACCTGCCACTTTCTCTTTGAATTCCAGTTCAACGACTTCTTTCTCTCTTTTATCATCCCAAACGATCACTTTATTGGGGGATACAAGGGACTGGGACCACCACCGACAAGAAAGATGAGGTTGGACGTATGCAATGGTACCACCATGGCGAGAGTCCCCCCCGTCACCGCTGATCGAACAATGATAAGCAACGTGTTATAAAAAGTAGACATAAGACCAACCATGCTTGCGAAGCAGCTGGAGCGGCCATGTACGATATATAGCGAAACCAGCTGGAGTGGATGTGGTAAAGATCTTGCAGTCTGGGTCGAATCGGACGTCGTGGATGTGGACCGGATTGGAGGGTGTGATGGAATGGCGGGCGAGATTCATGAAGAAGGGGCTCACGGAAAAAGCCCCGGTTAAAACATGAGTTGGGATGGTTGGATGAGGAGTACTAAAGTAGTGGTGATGGTCCCAGGTTGAAGAGGCGTGACTGCTAAATCAATACATATCTGTATTACTAATGTAGTAATGGCCTTGAATACGCCATTCTAGTATACTATTCATCTCCTAGCAATATAAGCACCAAAAGTCCTATATTCGAACAAAAATATACACGTCATATACACAAATTTGTATGTTATACATAGTACAATGATCAAGTCTTATCTTCTAACTGTATCAAGTCTTTGCCTGAGTATAAAAGCTTGTAGAAACAGCCGCACGTACAGGTGGGCACGCCGCGGTATGCGCAGCAGAATGGCGCGAAGCAGTACTGTTGGTGATGTTGGTGGGGTTCCATGTCTTGGGAGGGCGCAAGTCAATGTGAGCGAGCTGCTGTCTTGCAGCCTTGAACTCCATTTCTTCAGCTTGATTCTGCGCCAACAACGCTGCTTTTGCCTCGGCCTGCCTTTGTAGTTCTGCCTCTGATTCATCTGACAGATAGTCTGTAAACCCCCCATCAGACGTGACGGTGCTATCCGACAACGACCCAAGCCCGTCACTACTACCGCTACTACTAGACGCGCTTGACAATGAATCCTCATCTTTCACGGACGAGCGGGGTATCACCAAGGACTTAGGACGGTCAACCGCAAGAGACATCGCGCCTTTATCTTTATTGGCTGGGGGGGGTGTGGAAACGGATGCTTTGGCGGGAGGTGGGGTAGGTGGCGGATGGGATATGGACGATCGACGGCGGACATGTTGCTGAGACTCCGGGCTGCGACGTTCAGTTCCATTGGTTGAGGCAGAAGCCGAAGGACCGGCACTAGAGCGCTTCATACTAGATACACGACGAGGGGTTGAGTTGACATCAAGATCAATGTGCTTCCGATTTGGGGAAGAATGGGATGAGTGGGTTCCTCCTTGCATAGGTTTATCGGTAAATTCAGGAATCGGTTGGCGGCGTGGACTATGGTGTTGCAATGTCGCAGGATTTGTGACGGACGTCGATATTGAATGGCCGCTCCCTGCGCGAGGGATGGTTGCGCCAAGTGCGGCATTAGTTTGTTTAGGGCTTCCTCCTGAGCGAGATTTGGTCGGGATGGTCATACCCGCCGTCTTGGCTGCAGACAAACTGTTGGAACGGCTGGAAGGGCTAGAGTTCCCGCTATTTCTTCGATCGAAGGACGGCATGGGAGACTTTCCAACAGCACTTCCGCGTACGCTGCCGGATGAAGAAGGTGGGACGGGGCTTGCTCTGATCGAAAGGCTATCGAGTGCGGCTTTGATGTCTGGCGGAATAGGGACATGGTGCACGATGCTAACGGATCGCCAGTCAGCGGGCTGGATTAAACGATACTCGGCGGGCACTGGGGGTCTACAGCAGCCTGGCCAGCCGGGATTGTAGTAGCCCGACTGTTTGGAGGAAGGATTGGTGAGTGCCCACTGTTGGTGTGAAGCTGTTACGATGGGGCGGCTAAATGGCGCAAGGGCAAGGACACACCTTGCAGTACCCACAGCCATTAAACGATTCGACTATAAAAGGGATGAATTAGTAGGGCTGAATATTGAATGTGGCAGCGCGAGAAGGAAAGAAAATGGAAGGGTACCTTCGGCGTTCTTGAGATACAAGACATCAAAGCGAGGATGGGCGGTTCTATTTCGACAGGTTTCTCGGACATGGGGACATCTGGGGAGAGGAGGTGGGACTGGGGAATTGGCAGGAAACGAAAGAAAGGGGAGACTAACCTGTTGTGGGGAAAGACCTTGCACATTGGGCAAGGGTTAACGGCCTGGACGATGGAACCCTGAGCGTAGCACATTGTGGGATAGAGAGGAGAGAGGAAAGAGGGACTCTGGAGTGGAGTGGATGGGAGGAGTAGAGGAGGAAATGAGAAGGAAGGAGATGAGTGGATGAGGATTCGATGAAGAGAATATAGGGAAGTAGTTTGGTGAGACGCTGTATTTGTATGTAGTTGAGAAAGAACTTTACAGAGAAGGCATGACTGGCATGACTAGCATGTGGTATCCTGTCTGCATTGGGCTGATCGCTCGGTTAAGGACCAGGACATGACACGAAGGAGTGGATAGCACAGAGCAAGACGCGGGGAGCAGACAGAGAACGATGGCGTACTTATATCTCTTGCAAGGCCACGAGATCCTGCATGGGCCACGAGTTGCCAGAGTCCTCATGCAACCAGCCACGATGCATCATCCCAATAAGTTAGTAGGTAGGATGGTAGTAATATAGGATAGTAGGATAGTAGAGTTTGAGTAGAGTAGTGGCGGTAAGTAGTAGTAATATATTAGTAGTATGGTAGTATGGTAGTAGAGTAGTAGAGTAGAGTAATAGTATAGTAGTAGTACTACTATGGTATTACAGTACTTCGTGGTATAGTAACAGAGCAACAGAGTAATATAATAGTAGTATAGCAGAATATAGGTAATAGTAATATCATAGTAATATCATACTAGTAATATAATAACTATACGATCCTCCTGATTACAGAATCTAAGCGCCCGTCTCCCCTTACCGGGGCTGTGCTCCACTTCATCTCCTCACCTTCCTCTCCTCCCTCCCTCCTAGTCTTTTTTATTATTCAACCCTTACGATGGGAAAGTCACAGAGCAAGCTATCCCCGGAGCAACTTGCCGACCTTCAGAAAAACACCTACTGTCAGTCTCTGCACTTCTTATCCTGCATTGCTGAATCTAGCATATCTAGTCGACAAGAAGGAGCTCCAACAATGGTGAGCCTACACATACCCCTGCCGCTCCATCCTCATCGAACTCTCCTCTAGGTATAAAGGCTTCCGCAAGGACTGCCCATCCGGACAACTTGACAAGGACGAGTTCAGCAGAATATACAAGCAGTTCTTCCCCTTCGGCGATCCCGCAGAGTTCGCTGATTACGTCTTCAATGTCTTTGACGAGAACAAGAACGGCACCATTGATTTCAAGGAGTTCATTTGTGCACTCAGTGTCACCAGTCGTGGCCGCTTGGACGAGAAACTAAAATGTACCGTCTCACAGCCCTCCTTCCCTCTCACTCGTCCGACTCACACAGCCGCCATCTAGGGGCTTTCCAACTGTATGATATTGACAAGGACGGAACCATCACATACGATGAAATGTTGCAGATAGTACAGTCCATCTACAAGATGACCGGAGAGATGGTCAAGCTACCTGCGGACGAGGACACGCCAGAGAAGGTCTGATATCTTGCCCCAAATCTATCACATCATTCATTCAACCATCTGTATCAGCGTGTCGACAAAATATTTAGGAACATGGATAGGGACAAAGATGCCAAGCTGACGTATGAAGAATTTGTCGAAGGTAGCAAACAGGATCCAACAATCGTACAGGTAAGTCGTCCTTTTCCTCGACGCTGCGTCCTGTAATATTCTGATCGCTCTGTAGGCGCTTTCATTATATGACGGGCTCGTGTAGATGATAAATACCTTTTTTGTTTTCCTGCTTTGTTTGTCTGTTTTACTCTCCTGTTGTCACGGCCGTTGAGATACCTTCACTAGGTGTTATATTTCTCCTTCCCATTTTCTTATTGTAGCTTATTATCCCTGAAGAACCCCCCCTGAGCCTGACCAGATTGTTCATGGCAGTAGAAGGGGTCAGCCGATTCAGCAGTATCAGCTTGTATGTACAATACGTGCCCACGCAATGTAGCTGTACAGTTTTCAAACCGTAGTTTCTTGCTTACACTCAATGTATACCCATGGGGACGAAACACGATGTGACCAACCATAAATACCTCGCTCAAATTTTACCATATCTACGCAAAACTCGGTTTTCTACATCAGTACCCACCCAAGAGTAAAGACCTTCAGCAAAGGCCAAGTTGTCCCTCTCCGCCTTGAAAAGCTTCACAAAGTCCTGAGGTTGACCTGGAGCAGCGCTTCCCATATTGGCAAATGGAGAAGAAATCATATCACGCGAGGAATCCGCAGCTATTCAAGGGGTCAATTGAGCACTGCTTTTCTTTAAAGTGGAAAATACCTACAGTTATCGTTCCCAAGGATAAGGCGGTAAAGACCATTCAACCCAAAAAAGTTGAGAAAATACCAGGACAGCGACGAAACCCATCGTACATCCATGTCTGGCGTCTCAATACCACGCTGAAGCATGGATTTGAATCCCAGGGTTAGAGGAAATGGAAGTTTAACTGCCCGCCAACATGAGCTTCCTGTGATATAATGAATGCAGAACGAAGGAGTAACGTACTGAGAACGAAGCCTTGGAAGAAGAAATTGATCCATCCCATAATAATCATTTGGGGAACCATCATGACCATCTGTGTTTTCATGCCAGCCATCATGCCGTCCATTGCAGCGGGATCGGTGATAGGGTTGGGAGGAGCAGATGGAGCGTCGCCAGTAGGTGGTCCATCTTTTAGATACGTTCCTGTAGCGAAAGCTAGAGAAAGGTGGCTCGAGATGGAGGTATAGAAAGTAGGCGGTAATGGCGAGTTTGAGGATGTAGCTCGAAGGATATGCGAGCGAGCTAAAGCGCGTCTGTGGGCTCACTTGAGCGCCACGCACAAGCTATAAGGAAATTACAACGTACTGTTCACGAAGTGCTGCTCGTGGCAGCCTTTTCGGCGGTGAGTGAAGGAGCTGCACAACATAATGTCTAAGAATGCCAACAAGAATCTGAAGGAAGTTGTAAGAACAAAATAAAGATGCAAGCTGCAGAGAGTGCACCATGACGAGTGTGATTGGGAACAATACCCAGTCCCGTATTTGGGGATCGAGGTATAATGAAGGGCTGGGGAAACATGTTAGTATTCTTAATAACGACAAAAGAGCAGAAAATTTACACGGAGTCGACCATGGTGGATGAAAGTGAGGAGGATGGCGAGTCTAAGTATGTAACAGCGTCCAACGCGTCGTCGTCAACTCTGCCAATGTGGCTGTGCAAACATTTATTCAATTATTCATTATTTCCGATGCAGCGGCTAGCCTGCCGCAGTTCTAACTTCCTGCAACTCGCAACCATAACCAGCTACTTACTGTCTCAGCGCAACCTCCTTACATTCCTCGAATCCTACACTCATTACGCTTGAGTTCACATAAATGGATACTTCTCCAACAGCTTTGTTTGATTCTTACGAGCAAGACTTTCTGCAGTTCATACAGTCCATCGGAGAACGACTACAGGGTACCGATAAGGATGGCCAAGGTGCAGGTGCGTCCAGCTGTGAGGACTTCTTTGCTACACATACTCATATCCAACAGAACAACGCAGAACAACATTAAGGAGAGTCGAAATGGAGCTGGACGAAGCAGACGAAATGGCAAGTTATGTTCCATTCTTCTTCTAACTTCTGCACATGCCCCACGCAAACCTCTTACTGTTTCCTTTAGGTTTCCCAAATGGAAATAGAAATCCAAGGAATACCACAATCTGTTCGCGCTCAATATACTACCCGCCTAAGGAATGCCAAATCCGAATTATCGAAACACAAAAAGTTAGCTACCGACGTCCGCTCGCAACTTACCCGTTCCGAACTTCTTTCGTCTTCTTCCCCCCAACCTTATGCTTCCGATGATCCTTATGGCCAGGGTGATCGAAGTCGCCTGCTAGCAGGAACATCAATACTGGAGGAAGGTAGCAAACGGCTACAGGAGTCTCAAAGGATTGCGCTTGAGACGGAGGACCAGGGTGCAGAGATTCTCATGAATTTACGGGGTCAAAGGGAACAGATTGAAAACTCACAGAATACTGTAAGTTTATATTCCACTATTAACTGTCACACATTTTTAATATGGGGTTGATAGCTTCAACGCGCTGATCTAGCAATAGACCGTGCATCCGGCACTCTCAAGAAGATGATTCGACGGTACGTTAGTTTTCCGCTTCATTTCATATTCAAGGTCATGTTCGCAGTAGATTTTTCTAATTCAACCTTACTTTCTGCAGAATGTACCAGCAACGCGTGGTTACAGCTGCTATCATCATCGTCCTTGTTCTTCTTATCGGTATCATCGTATGGGAGAAATTTAATTAGACATGGAGCTTTACTTGGTTGCACTTCTAGGTTGCATCATACTTTTTGATGCTTTGTATTTTTAATTGACGTTTTTATGGTTACATTATTACTTTTACGGTTGGAGTATATGGAATGGATAATAAGCATGTCCTTCAAGGATATGTCATCATTACTTCATTGCTAACGCTGCATCTCTATCTCAGAGCAGTGTGTGAATGGGTCTAATTGATTATGATTAGCCAAATGTTATACACGTAGCACCCAAAGATGGTAGCTGACCAAGAAAGAGTACGGAAGAACGGAATAGAGTAAAAGGAATATGTAAAAAGCAAAGGAGAAAAATCGTCCGGACAAGACCATAATCTATGTGGCGCGTGGATAATCACCGTACCCACCTCCACTTTCTTCGTCTCGCGGTCGTCCTCGAGATTCATAAGGAGTAGATGTACTGGAATGAGGATCGTCATACGCCAACCCCACTGTTGAAGAAGAGCCTGCTGGTGAATGCCGTGTTGATAATGCGCCAGGAGGCGTCAAGCCAGCTCGACCCTGGTACACATCATGAGCGTCATAGCTCCCATTTTGATGCCCATAGGGCATATGCAACCCTGCCGAATCAGGTCGGTCTATAGGCTGCTGGGCAAACGGTGCAGCTGAAACGGCTAGATGTGCCGTGCTCTCATTATCATCATCGTACATGGGATGATGCGATGGAGGATACATAGGATCATCATACCCAATACTAGCAGCAGATGAATTATAATGAGGATAACCGCCAGGAGTCTGATGAGCCAAGGAAGGATTGTAGGCAGGCATAGGAGGGTAGTCTAGACCTTTGTCTGATTGATAATTATAATAATCTTGAGTATATGTGCTCGGTGCAGCAACACGAGTGTGCATGGATGACACGTCGTCGTCGTCGTCCAAGGAAATATTGGGAAGAGTTGGCTGAGGTAATGGCTTTGCAACAAGTTCACCCTTTTTGTTCTTGAGGTGAGAAAAGTCACCCATAGCTTCCTTCTTGGCAAGTATCGCATTGTCTGCAAGACGCTTTTTTTGTCGGCGCTTGATGACATCTCCGATACGCTTAAATGTCGATCAGTATATGATTTAAAACACGGACAGCCCGAGGCTACGTACCTTGTCAACCTTATGACAGCAGTATTCCTGTGGATCGTCAGTGAGGAAAAACTGTGTGGGAGAGTAAGTGAAACATACCTTAAGGTTACCTCTGATGTGCAAAAGTAAAGGAACGTAGCATATACCAGCAACGGTCAAAAGTAGCAACGAGCCAGCAAAAACGGCAACGGTGAAGAACGAGGTGATAGTAAGAGCAGAAGTAGACAAACTGTTCCCCTTAAAGTATTTACTAATATCGTACCAATCCCCATCATTAGTATGTTTGACAAGCCATACGGCGTACAAAGTCAGTGCATTAATAGTTTGACGAGGTCCGTCAGCGAGTAACAGCCGCTTCCAGCCTGGAGGTGGTCAGACAACGGTTTGATGGGGCAGAGAAAGGAATAACAGACTTTTGAATACAAAGAAAACGAAGAAAGCAAAGTCATCGCTAAGCTTTGTGGAATTGCTGATGTGGTCGAAAAAGCAGAAATGATCATAGGAGCCTAGGAAAAGCATGCAGTTAGATCGACACGACATATGCTGGATGCTGGAAACATACGAAGGGAATAGTAATTGTTCGCCAGGACGTTTGTGAAGGCATAAGAAATGTCACGACTTGCGATGATTTTCTTTGCTTTGCGAGATTCATAAGCGAGCTAGAGATTTGATGAGAAACAGAGGAAAATAAATTGGACGGTGAGGGCGTATTTACGAGAAGGAATGAGAAAATGATGCATCCGAAGAAGATCCATTTTCCGGTGTTAAAGGGAATGAAGACGCAGCCGTCAATACTGGCGCACTGTTTGAAGATTTCGTTTGACCAGTTGTTAGTAGACAACATGGTAATCGCGGAGAAGATGTCGGAAATGTATACGAGGAAGGACTTGAGGACGATGACGTAGAGCCAGAGATACCTGGAGAAGAATTAATATAGGAAGGCAACGGACGGGCAAATAAAGGCACTTCATGCGCATTAAAAAGCCGTTATCGGTGAACTCGCGAGCATCGACAAAGTCGAACTACGACGAGTGGTGAGATAGAGACACGGCAGGGGACGAGTGTGGAAAGCACCTTGTGGTCTGGGACGATTTCGCGCTTCCATTTTGGACCGCTGCACATGGTGAGGACAAAGGGTGTTGGGGGACGAAGCGGGGGAGTGTGGACGGCAGGCTCAAAGGTGGGGGAAGACGAGGCGAGCCAGTCGCATGAGCGAGAGAGAAAGAGCGGCTATAAAGGAGAGGAGGCTGCAGAGAGTAGCAGAGAGTAGCAGAGAGTGGAAAGAGCGGGGAGGGGGCTTGAATGAGGAGGACGAGGGGATGGGGACGGGGACGGGGACGATGAAGAGACTGGGAGTAGGAGTGTTACATGTAGCGACTAGAGTGATACCGCCAACAATGCATTCGGCATCTCCCGAGCTATTCTTGCACCTGGACAACAATGACCACAATCCAAAAAATAAAGGTATCTGTCTCCCCGTCCCGTCTATTGTCCTCCTAGTCTAACTTATTATCAGGAAATCGAAGATGAGATGGCACGTCTTCATTTCTCTCATTCTCCATTCTCTCATTTTAATTAACCCGAGTCCTACGCCTTTCTTAGGCCAAGAGTCAGTCTCTCCCACTTCTATCTTTCTCTTTCTCGTCCTCATCTCCTTCTTTCCTCTCAGCCCAGAAGAATAAGGCCACCAGCTATCATCTTGGCCAGCTCAAAGCAAAACTTGCAAAGCTCCGCCGCGAGCTCATCAACCCCACTAGCGGTGGTGGGGGCGGTGGAGCTGGTATCGGCTTCGATGTCGCCAGGTTTGCATTATCTTCTCCCATCATATATTCCGCCCCTCATTTGCGTCTCCGCCTCTCCTTCGTAGAACCGGTATAGCTTCCGTTGGTTTCGTCGGATTCCCATCTGTTGGCAAGGCAAATTACTCCCCCCAGCTCCGCTTTCGCATTTTACTAACCTTCCCTTCAGTCCACCCTCATGTCCAAGCTTACCGGAACCCATTCCGAGACTTCCGAAATCGACTTCACCACCCTTACAACTGTACCTGGTACCGTCAAAGTTCATGGTGCACCTATTCAAATTCTCGATCTCCGTACGTCGTATTGTTTATCTTCAATGCCATCAAAGTTCATCTCTCTTCCAGCTGGTATCATCGAAGGTGCCAATGATGGTCGTGGGCGCGGTCGTCAAGGTTTGCCGGTCTCTCTCATTCTTCTCCTATGGTGCCTTACTTGCTGCGTCTTGATTGACAGTCATTGCCGGTATGAACGCTTCCTCAAGCTCCGCAAATTGTCAAGCTAAACTCTTCCGGTCGCAGTCGCTAGGACATGCAACCTCATTTTCATTGTACTGGATGTTCTCAAGCCTCTCGGTGACAAGAAAATTATCGAATCTGAACTCGAAGGTTTTGGCATTAGGCTAAACAAAAGGCCTCCAGCCGTCCTTGTTCGCAAAAAGGAAAAGGGCGGTATTGCCATCACCAACACTGTTCCACTCACCAATATTGATCATGATGAAATCAAGGCTATCCTCAGTGAATACAAGATTAACAATGCTGATGTGGCTATCCGAGAACCCAATGCTACCGCAGATGACCTAGTCGATGTCATTGAAGGCAATCGGTATGTACATCTATACTAAGTTAAATTGACAATAAGCAATTACATGTCTCGGCAGAGTATATATTCCCGCCATCTATGTAAGTTGAGGGACATTTGCCGTGGTCATATTGCTGATTAAATATCCTTACAGGTGTTGAACAAGGTAGATTGCAGGTTTGTTCTGCCGCGTGTCGTTCCTCATCTTACATGACATTTCTTCAGATTGATGCCATTTCAATAGAGGAACTTGATCTCCTGTCCGTGTCATGCCTCTTCACATATTTGACTCTATTAACTTACCACCACCCCGTAGCTACAAAATTCCAAATTCTGTTCCGATATCATCCCGTGATTGGCTCAATATTGATGAATTAATCGACACAATGTGGCGTACCCTCAATCTTGTCCGTGTCTATACGAAACCGCGGGGCTTAGCTCCTGACTACTCATCTCCTGTGGTTCTCCGTCGAGGGAAGTGCACTGTTGAAGATTTCTGTAATGCTATTCACAAGGAAATTGCTAAGCAAATGAAATAGTATGCCAATTATGTCTATGACCTTCTCCATCTTTTCTAAATTGTATTCCAGTGCCGTTGTCTGGGGAGCTAGTGCAAAGCATGCACGGGGACAAAAAGTTGGTCTTGATCACGCCTTAGAAGACGAGGATGGTAAGTCGTATCGTACACCTTCATGATGATTTTGCATAACGTTTTCTTCCGTTACCTCAGTTGTCCACATTTCCAAGAAGTAACTAGTCAACCAAACCGACCTATCCTGTCCTTATTTTCGGAAATTATTAATTGTAGCATTATTGTATTCCCATGGAATGTATTCCAAAAATTTCCACGCAATTATCCTATGTTACTTAATTGCCCTTGATACGTTGTCTCTTCATTGAGATAGATGTAACCAAGTCTAAGGAATGACCACAACACTCCAATGGCACAATATACGCTAGTAGCCATCAGGGGCAGGAACTCTAGCATGCCGATTCCTATGCTCCCAATTTGGTGCGAGCGGTTCATTCCGAGACAGGCTTCATCTGAAGAAATGCATGGCTCGACTTCTGGTATCATTTGGTTCCTCGATTGACTGATTGCTGGGAATAAGCTGACAAATAGCAACAGCAAAGGGAATCCAGCCAAGTAAATCTTTTCCATTACGTCCAGGATTACATAGGAAAACGACCTGGGGAACCTGTCAAATACGTTAGCGACAACGGAAGTTTATGCGTGGGGGGTAGCTACTCATAAACACGCCGACTGAGAGGAAGGTACACAAGGAGCATCCATAATACGGAATAAACCACTTTCACAATCGACTCTGCAGTTCTATCCTTTAGCAAGAAAGCTAGCAACAAAAGCCGTTACCCGTACCTGCAGGTGTAAATATCAAGGGGAAGAGTGAGAATACTCCTGCTATATTTGCAATCGTGAACGTCCGGAAATACGCTTGTCTTTCCGCCGCAAGGAGACTGCTCTATAATTGTCACTACTAATGTCCATTATCAGAGACAGCATGTCCGTACCTTAGGGGAATCAAGAAGAGTAAGACAGCCTTTTCGTGAACATGCCATCCAAATAAGAAGGATGTCCATCCACAAAGAGTCAATGCCGTGATGAATGATTTATATGTCGGCGAGCGCCAAAGTTTGATCAACCATATCTGTAATTACAATCAACGTCAAGGCGGTAGCGGAGGAAAGTAGATCTTACTGATTGACAGGCAATGGTAGCTATAAACGTATGAATGGGTTTGATGTCTGGAATGACAGCAAAGACGGTGTCCCCGACAAGACCTCTAGAAGTTGAGGCAATGCCTTCTGTGTTCAGTTGGATGTTTACTCCTGTGTACTTGATATCTTAAAAGAAATGTAAATGCGAATAGCAAGACATACTTCAAACAACTTACATACATTTGAGGAGAATGCGATCCATCGCAGTTAGTAATGCCCAAAAAGTGGGAGCCCAATATGCATGGTTAAGCCCACGAGTAAAGGGGAAAAGGCGCGATAGAACTTGTGGAATTTGCCCCATCAGAATAAAAGGCCCAAAGGATGCAACAAAAACAGCTATTACTGCGTTGGCGAGCGACACAAAATTCTTGGTTTGGATTTCGTACGTCGGCGACAAACAGAATGACCTGAGTAGGTAAATGAAATAGGCGGGCTATATGGATCCGTTTATTAAGTTGTTGAAGAAAGTAGACGAATAAATACAAACCGCCAAATATATATAAATGTGTTTGAAGTTCAAGAGTATGGCAAACAGCATACCGCTGGCTAATTTATTCCCCTACGATAGATTCAAGCACCGTTAAGGGTCAGTTGTATACACGAACTTACATTTCTTGCCATTAGAATCGACCAAAGAAGAATTCCGAACATGAAGCCATTGTATTGAAAGTGAATGTGGTCTACGATGAAGAAGCCTGGATGCAGAAAAATCGAAGCTGATATAATTCTTTGGGTAGACGGATCTACAGACCCTCGAATAAATCTATGAATCAATCCAGGTAAATAAGAGTCTAGAATTTCACTGAAAGATGTTACCTGATAAGCGCCAAACCAAGTACGAGTTCAGTTAGAATAACTGTGCTACGCTGATATGCGACCACGCTCCAAGAATTATAGTTTAAGTTGTTCAGCTGCACAATCTTCGGATCGATAAATGACGCTGGTATCGAGAGAAGCTTTTCGAAATATGCAAAGAATGGAGGATAGTCCAGAGCTATGAGTGGTCAATCCAGTATCAACTCCTAAGTTACAGCAACATACTCCATTCAGAGGTCGTCTGCATCCTCATCAATATTGCGAGCAGATGAATAGTTAGACTGCCAAGCTCACATCATAATACCACTTAGATATCGGAAGAGTATATGTAATTGCAAGCCAGTTCCTATGAACTTCGAAGTCTGTCGAACGACTATACAACAAATATTTCGTCAAAATCTAAAATCAAGTACATGACATAGATGATAGATGCAAACGACACGTACTACGAAGGATAGAACATAATTTTCAAAGCTGTAGATGCAAGAAGTATGTCCCAATCTGCCGCGGAGACATCCAGGGAAAGCCTGTCTCGTCGAGATGGCGCTGCTTCATATCCTCCTCCGTCTTCAGTTTGAGTACCTTGGGGATCGACCTTGACGCTAGTAATATCTGTTTGCTGTAAATTATCCATGATATTGCCTTTTGCTAACAAACTTATAGCGATTTGTGTGGTTATATACGAAGATAGTAACTCATTCGCTGGAATGCCTGATATGAAATGAAGTTCAAGATGTGTTGTTGAATTGTAATTTAAAACTGCAACATGCTGGAGGCGCGACCGAGGTCACGTGTACATGCAAGCTCTCCTCTATGTATTGTAACATTGAACAAATGCTCTTTGCTCTGCTTACAGTTACTACTACATTTCAACCGCCCAATTCACAGCCTTGTCACAGCTTCTTCTGATTTCATTTATCAGCTACTATTTAATAAACCCTAAGGCTGGCTGTCGCCGGCATAGCCCACTGCACATTTTCCCTTGACACGTATCGAGGGCAAGCAGAAAACAGGGGGGACTAAGAACGAGCGAAACAAACATTATTAAATTTCTGTAAGAAAGTAGCAGTACAAGATTGGGAATACATAAAAGTAAGTGAGGGTTTAAATCTTTTTATAAGGAGACAAAGTACATAAGAGGTAGAAAAAGAAAGAGGTAAAATTCAATAACGCGCTAAAGTCCGTAAGAGATGATGATAGATAGCGTCGAAAATACAAAGAGTACAAAGGGAAGAAAGAGACGACAATAGTGCGGAGTGTATATGTTAGCGACACTTACTTTTCTTCAAGGGAGAACAAAGAGGTGGCGGATGTGGAGGTATAGCAGAAAGTGGAGGAACCAGATGGAGAGGCAGGGGAAGGGAAAGGGGCAGTAAACTTTCCAAGGGACACTTGCAGTTGCAAGAAGTCTAAGAACTCACTGTGCAACTCCATCAGAGTGTTACCAGGAAAGTAAGGCTGAACAAGAAATTTTGTTGGCGAGAGAGACCTTCGGCATCCATCGTTACTTATAACGACCCAGCTGAACACCCCCAACAAGACTCGGAATGCACACAGAGATTTAGGGAATATGTAACCAGCCCTGTTGTCGTTGTAACAGTAATTTCAGCAGTATGAATACCAGTTTCCGAAAAAAATCCTGAGGCTGTGGTAGTTGATAGAGACATCAAAGCCTCAACCACTACATCATTAAGAACAGACATCGTTGCAATTGATGGAGGGTAAAGTAGGAATCGGGGAGGAAGGAAGAAAACAAGAGGTAGATAAAAAGTTAGAGTCGACGCATAATAAGGAAATCGCAAAAGGACGGACAAAGGTGCACGTGCATTGGCTGGGCAGTCGAGACAAAGGGGGGTAACAATTAGTAATCACTACGTCACCTCGTTTTTATGAAAATCCCCGCCAAAAAAATTTCAATTTAGCCCCCCAAAACCCAACTACCTAAAGGTAGTGGGAATCTGACTGTCTTTACTTCGCGTCAACGTCCAGCTGTACCCTCTGCCGACTGTAAGAAATACCATTTGCATACCGCAGCGCCATTGCCTAGTTATGAGCGAACAGACTGTTGTTGGAGTGACGTCAAAGAGTGCAGCTGCAACGTTGGTTCTATTCATGCACTTCAGAGAACGAACTAATTTGGAATTCAAGCGGCCGAGTACTTGTCAAGCTCGTCGTATTCAGTCTCTCCCTTGGAATTCTCCCCCTGACTTCGTATTATGCTTCGCAAAAATACATATGGAACGGCAAGTGCTAAACATTTACTCCCAAATGACGTGTATCTTAGCTAGTATGAGCAGGAAATTCGACTTTTGCAGCAATCACTGCCGTGGTGGCAGCAAATATCGTTCTTGTAGCATATATCATAACATCGCTCCTGGAAGATAGGCAAGTTAGTTCCAAACCCCTTGGAAACAAAGACGAATCGAAAAAGAATAAATAAACACCATGTCTTTGTATTGCACATCGAGCGAAGACGGCAATGCACCTTGGCACTCCAATTACTTAGCGGCGCAAATTATGGCTAACAGATATAAACCTTTTTTTAAGAAAAGGGTGTATATACATAAATTTAATATTACTACATGATGGCCCTAGGGCTGTTGCGCACATTTGGAATAAGTATAATACAAATATATAAATTGCACGGAGAAACCGTCAGCTAGTTGTCTCACAACAATTAAAAAGCATATCCCCATTGCACACGAGGGTCGGAAGTGGCTGAAGTCCTTAGAGGTGACTGAAGCATTGCAAATAGTTAGTTATAGTTATATTGGACAAGCTAAGTGGTATCAGCTTACAGGCTCATGTGGCTTTTTCCTATCTGATCGAGTGTCCGAACGCGAATCTGTCCTTTTCCTGGCTTTGATTGGATCAGAAAAAGGCTCGGAGATAGGCTCACTACACGTGAACCTATGAGTGGCACTAACACCATTATTTTCGCTACGCAAATGTGATGTAGACTTTATAATCCGCAAAGGACGTGTACCCTGAAAACTGTTAACAGGCCCCGGTGAAGTATTGGGAAGAGCAGGAAGAGGGCTTGTTGGAGGACTGAAAAGTGGTGGGGGTATAACTCCTGGGGGTCGACCCGTGAGATGTTTGGATGGTGTTTGAATCGAAGGTCGGCTCGGAGTCTGTTGACGGGGAGTCGCCGGAGTTGCGGGAGGAGTAGAATCGCAAGAGCTAAAGCAGGGAGATGGGGGAAGTGGAGCGATGGTGGGAGTGGGTCGCAGGATAAGAGGTTGGGGAACCTTCTTCCGTACCACTAATGGAGGAGGAGATGGGAATAATGAAATAGGGTCATCACTATCAATGAGGTTGCATAAAGGTACTGAATGAATGCTTATTGGGGGCTGCACAGATTGAGCTTCTAAGAAGGGAAGATGCGGGGAGGATCCTGTATTGCGGTAAAGCTTTGATGTTCTTGATGATGGATCTAATATGGCCTGCAGTGTTGGAGATCCATTTAAACGGAGTGGATACGAATGTTTGCACAATGCTATATTCTTAGAGCATTCGCATTCGCGTCCATTTTCGCCATCGATACAATGCGTAACAGCGATATGTGGGTTCGAAGGTTGATAACTCTCCTGGGTCGATAGTGAGAGTGGTGAGGGGGAAGAATCAGAGGGGACGACAAATTTTACTCGGGCAGGAAATCGAGTTGTGGCTGGCGAGCTATGAGAGGTTGTTTCACAAACCTTGTATGAAGAAGGATAAACTTTAATTTTGGGTGGCCGACGCGCTCGACGAAGTGATGAAGTAGAATATGCAGGGACTTCCGTTTCGACGGTTAACGGAAGAGAAAGCCCAGGAGGTCCATGTATGACATTACATGGCGGACCATGATGCAGATTTGAAGGCCCCGCGTATCTGGGCGCAATGGAACCACTAATAGGCGACAAGCCGCCGTGTTGGGAAGGATGGTAACCTGTGGAACTCTGTTGTTTGTCCTTGGTCGGTATGGACTGAAACTTCGAAGCTTGCAAGGGGTCTTTTAGCCATACATCTAGTCCTTCATGCAGTGAAGGAGGTTCAACTGCAAACGCGAGAACTGGCGTTTCAGAGACGCAATCGTTAATTGCAGAAGCTTGACCTTGGGAAGTGGAGGGCAGAGACGACAAATCTCGACCCTTCTGTATTTCATGTTTATGGTCGGTATCCTTGTTGTCACGTCTCCACAATGCGTTGCGGAAAAATGAAACAGATTTCATGGAGTGAGGCGACAAGTTGAAACGAACAGACACAAGAACCGTACGTGAGGCTGGAAACACAAGAGCTAGATTTAAATAAGCAAAGATGTTTGAAGAAGCCTGTCACCGAAGCTTCTTGATTCGATATCCTAATTGAAGAGAACGGGATTGAGGTAACTGGCAGCTTTCGCACAAGCCTGAGATTCGTGGTGAAAAGAGTAAGGGAGCTGGTTCATCAAGTGATTCGTTCCTGTGAACGAGGGTGCCGGATCGTGAAGATTACGAGAATCATGGAAGAACGACAGATGAATTTGGGGATCAAGTTATCAAAGTACTGCCTGTTCCTGAGTAGTACCTCTAGTTGACCAGCGGCCAGGAGCAGAACTGTACGCTAATGATTGGATTTGGTCAAGAAGAAGTAATCGATATTCACCAGTATCTAGAAAGGAGAAAGCAGTGAGAAAGAGAAATTCGAAGGCAATGAGGGTTTCACAGGTAGCTACAAGCTGGACGAGGAATCCGAAGTTGAAGATAAGGATGTTGGCTCATACTAAAAGGTCCACATGCTTGAACCACGCAGATTTTCATTGAAGTTAGAATACCAAGATGCAAGAGTACGGAAGGGATAAAAAAGTATGGAGCCTGAGGCGCGCGCTGTAGACGTAGTACAGATCTTGACTTTCTGGAGGAAAGAATTTGGTGTTTATTTCCATGTATGTACTATTTGCGCAATTGGTGATAAGTGATCGATTGATCGCTACCACTGTCAGGCCCAGGCCTTACTCCGAAGCCCAACTTGAAGCTTAGCTTGAAATTTGAACCTGCTATCCACCTGCTATAGAAGAACACATCTCAAATCCCCTTGAAATTTCCTTCCAAAACTTGTTCAAACACTTCTTTCCAGCTACGGGCGAAGAATTATTAAGTTCCAGTGGTTTCTTGGTGGTTTCATCAGTTTACTGGGTCTGGATTCTAGATTGATTGGTGATAGAGTTCATGCTGTCTCGACAGCTGACTTACAGAGCCATACTAAAATACGAAAAGTGACGAAGTTCCGCATATTCGCCGGCCACCAGTGAATTGTTTGGAATATCTTCCTTTCATTGAAGTCGTGTACCTGATATCTGATCCGTTACTAGTTCACACCATTATGCGTGTACTACATATGTAAAAGTACATCTGATATTACTGCCCCATGCTGCATAAATAAATCTGGAACATTTTCACCTGTGTATCACACGAATCATTAAAACCTTGTGATAAGGCACCGCACTTCTTTCTTTTCATGGCTAACGCAGTGTTCATGTCGAACCATTGGACTATTTTTGAATAGGTTTAATGCTTAATCTGGAAAGCAACTAGAAAGTGCCAAGTTCAACAAGTGCCCTGCTTGCACCTCGAACTTTATGAGCAACTGGGTAATAGGAAATCCAAAGGAAATCAATCATAAGAAATTAGAACCACATTAATTTACCTTCAAAAAGGAAGTTTCCTTTATTAGGTCGATGATTAGTAGTAGTACTCAGTACTCTTTCTTAATTCTCTGGCGTGCGGAAACCGGAACCAACTGTAAAGGGAGGAGCAGGAACCTCGCGTTCAAGTTTAATCCACAAATAATAAGATAAAGAAACATTTGTTAGACTGTCTACCTTTTGCATGTACGAGTTGTGTACAAAGCAATCTTTGTTTCTGTATTGTTATCTTCTATAATTATTAAATTTACCTCTACAAGTCAGGTAAGGCTGCCGCCGACGTAGTCGGCAATTCCCAGTTTCAAATTTGGTACATCTATATAGTAATGCGGAAGTAACACTACTGTGCACCCTTGTAAACAGGCATAGCAGGCACCTCGTTCATTCTAGCATGGTGTCTTATTTATGTACGAAAAATATGAATATGATATAATATATATATATAAGTACTTATAAATTATGCATGTACGTACCCGTACTAATTGTTTGGAACTCAGCGCTACTAGTGCTCAGTAAATACTAACTTACACGCCGTGTTCAACTCGTCAAACTACCGCCGCGTACTTACTGTCTTTTTTGGTTTTTCCCCCCTAGGAGAACATAAGCCCTATTCACTGATATTTTGGAAATTTATTAGAACTTTATTTCAATTTGCTGCAAGAGAAGCTATAGAAGCATGAGGCAGTATTATCCACTGTACTGGCTGCCAACTATGATAGTATGTTCCCACTACTTCTATAATGTCAAGTATGTGTCTGGGCGAAGTATGCAAGTGCGTAGGTCATTATTTTAAAACACGCTCCCCAACCGTTATCCATCCCAGCTAGCCAACTCTCAACCCTGACTCATCAAGATGGAGAGATATAGGCATCTTCAACCGTTTTTCCGTGGAGTCTTTGGAACAATTCAAACGGGACGACATTGTCTGTCTTCGGTACGTTCAATTTTTATATATAATATGCTAGTCGCTAACGGCTTTTAACGCATAGTTCTCCGATATATCCAGGACAACGTTTAGTAAAAAGGATCCTTGCTATTGAAGGTGATATCGTAAAAACTCTGCCTCCTTACCCTGATGTGGAAGTCAAGGTTCCTCTTGGTCACGTTTGGGTTGAAGGTATGGATGAATCAAGGATAAGTCTTTTCATTCTACCTTATGCTTATCTATATATGTATCTCAATAGGCGATGACCATTTCAATAGCGATGACAGCAATCAATTTGGTCCTGTAGGCACTTATGTTATGTTATTCATTGTCCTTCCTTACATAAATTTGCCAAGATTCCTTCGGGGTTGCTCGAGTCAAAACTAGTTTATCTGATATGGCCCCTTGATAGAGTTGGTCAATTACGGCCACCTGAAATCACTTCTGCGAGGAGCGACCCTTCGTTTCGCCATGCAATGGCATATCAAGAGAGAGAGAAAGCCCGCAAGGCCAGAGTTATTGCTTCGGCATGATGTATCGCTCTTCACAATGCAATCAATCCCAAATGTTAAACTACATGCTACTTTACAGTTTACATCGAATTGATTTTCACGTTCAGTATCTCGTCGGCCTCTGCACTCCCAGCCAGCGGCACATTGTCTCTCAAGGAGACAGCCACTGGAGAAACTTTTTCACGGTAAGCTAGTGCGAAGATGACGTCCATATCTACGGGATCCCGATGTAAGCATCCTTAAATGTCGATAATTTCCTTCATACCTTCCAATGACCTTCCTTTGGTTTCTGGATTTGATATCAATACCCAATGTTCTTGCAATGTTAACAAAGTATACATGCCTGGAAAGAAAAGATACACTGCTGGAATTATAGCAGCGTTTAGAGAGGCAAATACTAATTAGTAAAAGATGTAAGTTCGAAACATTACGATCGTATATTAATACATACCAATATAGGTTCTCCATGATATATTCTCGAAAGAGGGACCTGTCACCATTACAACCAAAAAATTGAAGATCCAGTTACTGGCCTACATTTACGTCCGTTGTACAATTCATTTAATATACATTAGCAAAGACATACGGTAGACAAAGCATTTGCAGGACCTCTCATTCGAAGGCCGACAATTTCTGCTGGCTTTTTGTGACTCGGTTGAAGGTGTTCAGAAGACTACAGCAAAATAACTTACATAAAGCCACGTCATTCCCAACCAGCCTATGGCGAAGAACGAATTGAATACGAAAAGCAGTATAGCGCTTATAACTTGTGTAGCTGATGTGCTAATGCTACCCAACACAGCGAGTAAAACCATGGTCAAAGTCTGACCAACGGAACCAAAGAACATTAGTCTTCGCCTTCCGACCCTGTCTATCAGGAAAATGGCTGCAATAGAAGCGAGGAAATACTCTGTCCCGTTACATGCTGCAATAATTCTGGATTTGGTATCTGAAATCCCCAGTCGTTCGAATAGCAACGTCTGTAGTAGTCTTGATCACTTTCAAGTATTTCGAATGAAGTACTGTACAACTTACGGCGTAATATGTGATAATATTGATTCCCGTAATCTACGAGTGCGAAGCTCTAGTAAGTAGTAATATTAATATCGGTCCTAAGATTTACAGCACCTGTTGAAAGCATTGGATAACCACACCTAAAGTTACTCGTCGAAAATTTTGAGTAGGTCCACCAGTAAAAAGTTCACGCAGGGATGCCCGGGATCCAAAGCGGCGGAGTGAACTGGAATGACTCAAAGCTGGGTCAGATATATCGGTTTTAAAGTGTTGACCTGTAGGTAGACTCTCCAGTGCGACTGCCTCCTGAATGGCGTGGAATGTACGTTGCACCTCAGGATCTTTGCAATCTTTACCTTCCAAAGCAGAAACAACCGCAAGAGCTTCTTCAGCCCGACCGACCTTCAGCAGCCTTTATGATCGCAGTCGTCATTCCCTATAATCTCAAAAAATGACATGCAGATATATACATACCATCGGGGAGACTCTGGAAGCTTTCCAAATGTTAATTCAAGGCAACCACCGGCGCAAGAACGGTCAACGTACAAAGTATACACCGCCAACCATAACGACGGCAAGCAAGATTTGAAGTGCAATGGGAACTCTCCACTGTGCAGAAGATGACTTGGCCCAAAAGCTCGTTGTGAAGTGAGCATTATATCATTGCGCGGAATTCCTGAGGAGACTTACAGAGCAAAGTCGATCCACTTTTGAGTAAGGAATTTCAACGACGCTTACTCATATGTGATATTGGTAAATTAGTACGCACGTAACTATAGCGGTTGTATCAGACGTTTCAAGTAGAAAATATTTGGAACATGAAGATGATCATACGAAATCATAATGCCAAAAGTTATAAGACTCCCTTCAATCATAATGAGGCTTCCCCTTTTAGAGGCCGGAGAACATTCAGCATGGTAAGGAGGTACAGTAGATGTCTGTGGTCAAAGTAAACGTAATATCGTAAAGAAACATTCCAAAATACACACGTTTAAGCCGTTCCCAAGCCCTGTAATGACTCGCGCAACAATCATTTGTGTGTAGCTAAACGAAGCTGCCTGAAGAATAGCGCCGATTATCATGACAATGCCGCCTAGCATGATAGTTCGTCGACGGCCAAATCTATCACCCAACCAAAGATTCGACAGGGCTCCCAACATGCATCCAATTTCCTAGCAATAAAAATCAACGTAAGTACCCTGTAACTGTTATAAATATATACACCAACATATATGGCCACTAACAAGCTTTGTAATGTAGCATGATTCTTATGTGCATCATCGACTACAACCTGAGGAAATGTTTTATCGAACTACCCAGAAGAATATAAGCATATAGTATTTATATATTACTCAGTACTACTATGTAGGATCGCACCTGATTGGCGGTCAGGAGTGCGGACATTACTCCTTGGTCATACCTTTTGACCTGTTATTTTTTACAACCTATGACAGCGAGATGCATCACTAACCCAAAAAGTGTGAACCCGGTTCCTGTTACAAAGGCAAAGACCACAGTGAGCTTTCTCCCTTGTAACCGGGGACGATATAAATCGATGTCAGGTGTGAATGTCTTTGCCCTGACGCCAGAGTTATCTTCCTTGCAAGCAGGATCTTCCATTGCACGCCTCTTGAAATGATTTTGAGAGATTAACAACCGATGCACTACGGGAGAAGAAAGAAAGGTTGCTAAGCTAGCTCGCAATGAAACGATATAATATAAGTCTCAGCCTCTCAGTTGACATGGGAAATCGGGGTGGAGTCGAAGAAGGTCTGCACTAAAATTAGATATTCATGCTGCCAGCTGGGAAGCACAAGGGGCAGCAAACTTGTGACACCAAACCTAAACATTATTGAGAGTTACGAGAAAGGTTAGCGTCTGAAAGAAAACTTTTGCGAAGATAACAACTATAAATTTGACTTCTCCAAAAGACGAGATGTCCATATTGCTAATAGACCTTGGAGAATGTAATATCTGTTACAAAAAGTATGAGTTGTACATTGTTATACATCAAGTTCCATTACCCCCACTCATCCGGTACGAATGGGGTAACAAGTTCGTATGTGTCTTCGTTACCTCCTCTCCCAGTTTTATTTGCTTTATTATTCCGGCCCATAACCCTTTTGAATAGGCTACTCATTCCAGTGCGCTCCGTGGGCTCGGGAATCTGATCGCTATTACTGGTCGGATAGCACATCTGTACCATCTTAGCGAGTTTCCGGAGTCCACTTGAACTGTCGTTTACGTATTTCCGTGAATCATCAAGAGCAGCTTGTAGGTATATAGCAAGGTTCGGTAGCGTGATAGGAAGCATAGGGTAAGGGACAGCGTCAGTCGCAGGTATGACGTAAACCTTGGATAGAGCGGTATCAGCAGCGTCTTGAAGTAAATCGGGAGTTTTCGAGAGAGTGTATGACCAGGGAAGACTGTTTATGTTGTGTCCATGATATTTGTATGCATTGGACATATCTGGAGAAATTGGATGATCAATTGTAAACCATAAGATAGTACGCCACTCTGATGAAGTGTGATGAGGCTAGAAAAGCGACATAATTAGAAAGATCGGGAAAGCAGAACTATCAACTTGCCTTGAAAAACTGCACAACAGTCCTCAGCTTCATATCACTTTTCGTGACTGCCATTGCTTCCACTGCAGGCTCCATTCTTGACCCGCTCATCCGTGCTAGTAGCCTCAGTGTCTGTCGCCAACTGGGTGCCTGTATATGCAATGGAGGTGCTTTCCCATATGGTAAGGATATGATGTTTGGAAGAGCGCCTTGCATAGGAACTTGCGTGGTGCTTATGGTAGGTGGATTAAAGCCTATTGCTACAATTTGAAAGAGTTGAATTATGCTTTCGCGGTCGAAATTAACTAGAACTTACAAACTCCGAATAAAAGTTCAGCATCCACAAACTGATTTAAGTTCATGGTAGTCATATTGGAGGAAGTCGTGCTTAGATTGCGACTTGGCACAGAGCGTTTTGATGCGCTGGAGGCTGAATCAAGAGATGAATTTTTCGACAGCAACGATGCATTATCATCATTAGGGGACTCTTTCGCAGACGTAGCCATAAATGATGCCGAAGAGATGGAAACAGAATCTGAAGGGGCAGGACTATGCGCTGAATTGCTCAATTGCGGGTATATTATCGGCGTTGATAATGAAACCGAGGCTACTTCATTTGGTGGTGAATCAGTCGTTTGTGTGTGGGAAGGAAGGTTCCGCCTCGCCGCTAATGCATCTGATAAAGGCACAGAGACGATATTTTCGTCTGAAGGGTTGTTCGTGGAAGCCAACGAATGCGGTGAACTGTAGCTTAAACCACCGGTGGTATCGAAAAGCCCCTGATCGTTGCATGTGTGTTGAGAGTCTTTGTTTATATTAATAATGGAATCAGTTGACCTCAGAGAAGTCGCTGGTACTCGAGAAAACCCAGAAGGTAAGTAAGACAATTCAAATTCATCTTGTCCTTGACTGTCTTTACCGTCGCCCTGTAAGTTCTCGCGTGAAGGCGAGACGTGTACAGAAATTATCGCAGCTTTTGGTAGATTTGTAGAAGAGCCCGGCAATTCATGCGCGGACGATCCGAGTTCGGATAAGCTATTATGGTCGCGTAGTGCAACAGCGGGTAAGGCGTGCGAGGTGCTGATACTAGCGTCTCCACTTCGATTGGCAAAAGACTTTACAAGCCGCATTGATTCAGCAAGGGCTCTTTCCAATTCTTCCGTGCCAGTACTGGGTCCCGAATCCGCAAGCGATGCTGCAAGGGCTCTTGCCAATTCTTCTTCCTCTTGCTCTGCTAGTTTCTGAAGATGTTCTTGCTGTTGATTAGATTCAGATTCAGAAAGTGCTAAGGCGACAGCTAAATCACTGTCGGCCGGCGCTGTAGATGCGTCGTCACTTCTTAACGCGTGCAAGTCTGATAAAGTAGCAGGGGCTGCGGGAGGCGAAGACAGTGCGAGATTTGGATATGGCGCAATCCGAGCAGCTAGCTCAATAGGTTTGGGAGGAACAGGGGGGGATGTGGGTAGCGTTACAGACCGGTGTGGATGTGTTTCGCAAGGTACTATGTGTGTCTCGCGATGCGTGCCATAACGCGACGGCCGTTGAATATTGGTAACAGAACTCTGTTGAAAACTACTGGAACTCGGCTGAGCAAAGAATATATCTGCCTTATGGACTGTCTGTGGGCCATTTCTGTAACCAGGGGCAAGAAATGGAGGATAGTAGGGCAGATGAGAAACATTGTGAGATTGTCCTACTGGTACTGTTGATGCGCGGTGACGCAGGGTTCTTGGATCGACCATGTGTGGGGTGTTTCCGTTGACATTGTTAAATGCGAGTGGTACTGGCAAAGTAATAGGATCTGGGCATTAGTCAAACTGAACTGAAAGAGTTGGGAACTTAAAAGCTGGCGCTGCAACCAGCAACAATCGCTTGGAGCTTTGTAAATGTTATACAGAGACTTTGTTATACTCACAAGCACCTGCACCCATCCCTTCCCTACCTTCATCGCGTTCATAATCCATTGCCTAGGACGTCCTTTGACTGGGGAGTTGTATAAGAACACGCGCCGGCCGCGAGCGGTTTTCAATGCTTAGCCTCAGCGCCCTAGCATGCATTTCCCACTCACGGTTATGGTGCCTTGTGTCGTGAGGAGTACAGCCACCGCACACAACCCAACGCGCATATTGATACAACTTTACAAGTATAACTCTGATCACTCACACTTGCATGAAGAATTAATGGGGAAGAATGAAGGAAAACGGGCGATCATGGCACCCGGTCCCAAATAGTTATATGAACACCATGTATCTAGTACGTACAATGCACGGATGTAAGAAAATGCAGAGTGGGCGGTAAAAATGCTATGATGATGCGGTGAAACTGAAAATGTGAATATGCATGCAGGATGAGTATATCAAAGCGAAACTAATAAACGCATAGAAAAAATGAAAACAAAACAGTGAGAAAGGTATGATAGGGGCATAAATGCAGGCGTGAGGGAGCGTAATTAAAATGATGCATCATAATACGGGAGCGATATGAGAAGCGGTGACTTTGGTATTCCCAGGAGCACCTTGCATAGTAGAAGTTTTGAAGCCAAGCTGCCGCATTACAGCTAATTAGAAGTCAGCATATTGAACAGATTCGTCGAGTGTAGGACAAACCCAGAAGGTCATTTTTCTGCAAAGGCTTGGAGAGTGATGCAGTAAACAAGTTACTTGCTTCACTTCCAGGATCAGCTCCGCCATAGGCACTAATTGCTATGATTGGAGTATTGGTGTTTTTGCTATTGGTGCTCTTTATATATCTTGCTGCACCTTCACCATCGACTAGAAATACCAGATATTAGCCCTATAGCCAGCATAAGATCAAATACTGAACACTTACGAACTGGCATATGAAGGTCCATCAAAATGCAATCAAATTCTACAGAGAAAGCAAATTCAGTATGAAACACTGATAACAGCTATGTCCGTAAACGCACTGATGTCACCCATAGCAACACTAATAGCTTCAGAGCCATCAGACACAACGACACATCTACAACCAAGACGAATGAGGAGGGTTTCAATGATCTTTGCAGTGATAGGATTGTCCTCGGCCAGAAGACAAGTTACAGCGCGGTCAGTCGGATCTGGTCCTTTTCTCAAGTCAATGGAATGTACTGAAGAGGGAGGCGTGCTGATCTCCTGTTGACTGATATACCCTCCAGAGGAGTTCCATGCTTCCGATCCCGAGGCATCTCCAGCGCTTGAGACAGATGCAGTCCGAAGGCGACTGGGCATTGAATTCCGCCGGTCCAAACCCTCCAAATGATTAAGTTTAAACCGTTCAACAGCACCGTATTCCGATGGTTTGCGAACGTGAGTGCCACCTAGAGATGCTGGAGTAGGAGGGGGAAGACTTGTCCGAGACGGGGAAGACGCCAGAGAAGACGTGGATGTAGCAGGAGATGGTGGATTCGTCACGATATTTTTGGAATCCATATTGGTAACCACACTTGGTGGTTTCTTCATACGTGTAGATACGCTGCGCTTTCTCTGATGATAGTTAGGTTCTGACAAGGCCTGCGTGAGTGGCGCCATTTGATCTGTCTTCAGTTTACGGATAACATCATCATTTGCCTGCTTCAATACTGGCAAATTTTTGAAGCTGAAAGACCCGAAGTCGTCGTTACCAGGAAGTTGAGAGCTTTCTTTTCCCACAATAGGGACAGGGAAGGAAGGTGGAGGCATTGAAGAGCTCACACTCCGACTTTCTAGTCCAGATTGAGTAGATAGTTCAACTTGGTCTTCATCGTGAAAAAGTTGAGGAACAGCTCCTCTAGGATCAAAGTAATCTGTCGACTCCGGATCTTCAACCTTTGGTACAAAAGCAGCCTCGGAGGTGGTTATTTTGTCCCACTCAATACCAGCGAAAAATGGATGCGATTTAACTTCGTCAGCCCCCCCAGCGCCTAGACGTTCGTTGGGATCTAATGCCAATAATCGCTTCATGAAGTCAAGAGCTTCATTCGACACTTCAGCCCATTCTTCATGCCATTCAACATTGCCTGACAAAATATTCTCGAAGACTTTTTCGGGATTCTCCGCATGAAAGGGTGGAATTCCGTACAAAAACTCGTATGTGATCACTCCAAGCGCCCACTGAATTGTTAGAAATAATAAAAAATTGAGTGAGGAACAAATAAGAACAGTGAGATCACGTACCCAGTCTACAGCTGCATCATCACCACGAAGGCCAAGAATTGTCTCAGGTGCAAGATAATCTGGGGTACCTACAAACTTCTGTTCACCAGGCGGCGTGCCTCCCCCACCAGAACTCGAATGTGATCGGAGATCATTAGTAAGTTCTGTGGCGAAGGATTGCAGGGGGCTATCAGAAAGTTGCTTTCCGCTACGACGAATATGCAAACCAGACATAGACTCTGACCCACTAGATTCACTGACATCATCTGTCGGTGGTAGATAAGGGCTGCTTCCAAGGCGTGGAACCGCGTTCGTCCGCTGCGTGAAATACGAACCTCCAGTGTTGGCATCCGTATAAATGAGTGGTGAAGAGAGATAAGCAGAGTCCATGGAAGGGGGTCTAGAGCGCGAGCTATACCGAGTATTGGTCCGTCCAATTAACTGACTTTGGCGAGTCTGGCGACCCAAAAGACCAATTCGGCTCAGGCCAAAGTCTGTTAGTTTCAAGTGCCCGTGTTGATCAATTAAAAGATTGTCTGGCTTCAAGTCACTGCAAACAAATGTCGGAATTGGAGATTCGCTCTATTATTAAGGCACAACATACCGATGAACAACACCTCTTTGATGCAAATATTCAAGCCCCAAGACAACTTCAGCTATATAATTTTTCGTCCACTCTTCAGGTAGAGCGCCCAGCGACTTGATTAACGCTGCACAATCACCACCATTCAAATATTCCATGACCAGATACAGGTTTTCCTTGCTCTGGAATGTGAAATACAGTTTAGCGACAAACGGCGACTCAGCCTGCTTCATTAAAATCATGCGTTCAGCCTTCACATTTGTAATCTGATTCTTCGCTATCATGTCAGCCTTCTTCAAAACCTTGATGGCGAAATAATCGCCAGTGACTTTCTTTTTAGCGAGGAAGACAGATCCAAAAGCACCTTTGCTGATGGGTTTGATAATTTCAAAGTCCTTGATTGACGTCGGGTTGGCACGAGTCAAAGGGTTCGTAGAAGGCTGCCTGGGAGATAACGGTCCAGGACTCACCGCTGTTGAGTGGCGGCGGTGTGAACGTTTTATCGAAGTCTCGCGCGTCAGTCCTGTGCCATCTCGTGCTGTTACTAACGGTGAAGCCGGTGGTGTGACTACAAACTTTGGCTCTAACAAATTCTGGGCAGACTTACGGGTCTTGACTGTTAACGGAGTAGGACCATCATCAAGAGAAATGGGTGGCATAACATCATCCGGAAGCTGTGACGCGACAATGGGAGCCGCTAACGCGAGAGGAGACGACACCGATGACGGTGTCGATGAGCGAGTATGAAGGACTTGACGACTTCCAAACGCCGAAATCTGACTGTGATGTGAGGGAATTTGTACAGGACGCATGTCCGGTGATGTTATCTGAGGTATAGGAATTGGGGCCAGAGACGACATCGGGGTGGGATCTGATGCTTCGCCACTGAAAGCATACTCAGAAGTGGTACTCGAGTGATCGTCGGTAGCGGTCTCAACGTCATGATTCTGATCTGCTTCATCTTCGTCGCTGCTGCCACTTTCACTATCAGCTTCTTCGACTGTGGCCAAAAAGCCTTCGACTCGCTCTTGCCACTCCAGCCATATCTTCTCGGCATAGCGAATGGTATTTTGCATGCGCACGACGTTATCGATCTTTTGACGCATCACACGCTCCGCGTCTTGCACCAGTTGGCCCAGAGCTACATCCTCAGTGCTGGGTTTGCACCAGTTTCTAATCTGCGTGATTTTGCGTTCTGAGCTCGGTGAAAGCAAGCGTTGACGCTCAATGGGCTCTTTAGCCTCTTCCTCTTTAAGCGAGGGCAGTGCGATTTCAGCAGCTACTTGCAAAATATCCTCTAGCTGATCTAGGAGTCGTTTCTGCATCTTCTTAACACCATATCGCTGCATCTTGTTCGCACGGAACAATTGAAGCGGAGACGACATAATTGGAGAACTGGAAGGAACATAAATAGGCATACCGCGATACTCCGGAGCTGTTGAGGGAGAAGCTCTATCAATAGAAGTAACCAGGTCACGGATAGTGTTCTTCAGTTCCGCAACTGACTCGTTACACTCCATAATCTCAGCCTCCAGCCTATGAGTCTCGGCACAAGTTTCGCTATGCTTCTCAAAATACCATTGTGGAATTTGGCATTCGCAAATACGACATAGGATGGGCTCCGTGCTGATAGGCTGATTGAAAGGAAAGGAGTCATCGGTTCAGCATCCGTCCTTTCGCCAAAAGTTGAACGAATTGTCGAGGCCGGTTCTGGAGCGGCATCATTCTCTTCCAACGTAATAGAGGGGAGCATCATGCTCATAACGAGGAGGTGCAATCGGTTTGACGACCCACATAGTGTGCGAAGGCTGACCATCCTCTCGATCAATCATCAACATACCTTTGCCTTCCATTTGCTGGTATAAGGTGCCTGCGGAAGGATCGCGTTCAATGCTAGGTTCGATCTGAAGGTGAAACCGAACTTCGACAGTATGGGAATCGTCATCCTGGAGGCGCTGGCTAGCTTCTCTGAACACACCATGATCAGCAGGTGAAAGAAGATTGGATATCCGCGTTCCCGCCAGCTCCTCCGGATCCATTCTGATATGATATTAACAAATTTTTAATATATATAAAAAACATGAAACCTACCCAACAACGCCTCGCCATGCATGATTAATCCAAATGAAATGATCTCCGTCCAAACTAAGTTCCATAACAATATTCTGATTTTGAGCAGTTTCCGCCTGCAATCGCAATCGTTCGGTGGCTAATACACGGGCAGATTCGGCGCTATCCATATGCTTGGTTAAGGCACTACGAACATGTTTTTGCTCCTTGAGTGGTCCTGGAGCCGGGGTAAGATCTTTGGGTTGCTCATCGCGAGATCTGCGACCGTGACTAGGTGGTCTCGCCAACCGAAGCTGATTCTCAGTGTCATCATTGAGTTTAAAGTTCTCTAGCTCGTGTTCCAGTTGCTTGTGAGAAGACTCGATGTGAGGCGTCTCCTCGGCCGGTTTCGTGACAAACATCAAAGGCTCGTCCTGTTCATCTTCATTCTCGTCAAAGTTCCAGAATTGTTTCTCCGCCTCCCACCACTCAACGACACGACTAAGACTTGCAACTGCGAGAAGAACTTGCACGTACCAGTTGCGGCCGTGCCACTCTGGATGCTCGTCCCAGGCCTTGCCAATGTTTTGAACACGCTGTACCAGAGATTCACAAACCTTGGGGTTGGCGGTTAGCTGTGCGACTGACATATCGATGACATCGGTAGCCACGCCAATAATATCGTAGAGAGCTGTCATGATTGGATCAACAGGATCATCGACAAGAATACGAGAGGAGCGGCGATTGGGGTTGCTTATATATTCTGAAAAGTTGGTGTGCGAGGAAGCGGGTGGCAAGGGCGAACGTGAGCGTGAGGTGGAACGAGATGATTGTCCTGAACGGGTTGGTCGGGCGGGAATGTGAATAGTTCTTGACAGACGTCGCGATGAAGTACCGCCACCGGCCGACCAGGATGTCGGTGCTGCTCCAGAAACGGGTTGCTTACGAGTGATGGGAGCATCGGGAAGCATAATAGTTGATGACGCAGGGCTGGAAGCGGCGGGAGTATTGGAGGACAGTGCGTTGCTGAGAGGCTTGTCCCATGGAGCAGTATTTTGTCGACGGAGCGAGGCAGGGCTCATTTGAGAGGCGGAAGAAGCTGTATAAAGACCAGGAGATGAGTACGAATGGGTGAGAGTGGGAGCTGTCCTCGGACGGTCTTCGTCTGGGCGGTACGCACGTTGTCGAGAGTGTCGACCATATTCAACCTCTGCTTCATAGCCACCATCTGACGAGGATTCTTCGACTTGAAGAGCGGAGCCAAGCTCTGCGGGATGAAAGACGAAGGGTTCCCTGAGAGGTTCGACATCAGCATGGAAGGAATCGCGGCGGTCGGGGTCGGTATCCCTGTCTCTTTCACGCTCTCGATCCCTCATGTCGCGCTCGGTCTCGTGATCGGCATCCCTGAGTCGGTCTTCGAAGAAAGCAGTTATGTTGTTGGTGACACGCTGAAGTTCTTTATCGCAATCAGCCTTTGCAGCCTTCAGCCTGCGGGTGACATGGCGACGGACGAAAGGCATTGATACGGTATTGGAGCCGGAGCCTTGGGTGGATGAAGTGCTTGCTTGGGGCTGGAGAGGGATGGGGGCGAGGACAGTCTCTGGGGAGAAAACCAGGGGACTGGGCGGTTGCCTCCTGTGGAAGGGAGGGTCAGACATGAGGAGAGAGAAGGGCGGAGAGAGCGAAGAGAGGGAGGGTATGGAAGTGGTGGTGGCAGTGGTGGTTGAGATGGAAGAGATGGGAGGCGGGGATTAACACGACATGAAGGAGAAGGTGGTGGTTGTCGCGGGGCAGAAGCGGGTATGAGAGGCAGAGCAGCGAAGGGAGTGGGGGAGAGGGGAAGGGGGAGGGGAGGAGGAGGGGAAGGGTGGTAGGAACAGGAGTGGGGTTGGAGAGGAGATGGAGGAGCAGAGAGAGGACAGAAGGCGATGGGTGATGAGAGTGTTTGAAGGGGCAAAACCACACATACTTTTATTACTATCAAAATATTTATTGTTTATTTATTTTACTTCGCAATTCCCCGTCTCCATTCTCCTTCTTCAACCACCCATGGCCTCCATCCTCGCACCCCTCTCCTCCCTTCGCACACTTCCCCGTCGTATCCCCCACCACACCCTCTCCTCTCCTCCCCAATCTCCACCACTTCTATCGCCAGGCGGAAACTTGAATCCGACGATGTCCGCGAGGGCGTGACCATGCGCACGCTCGCAGTAGTCCTAAAAGACCAAGCTGAAAAGCAGGAGCAGGATGATGAGAGTCTGTCTCTTCCCCGTCTCCTTTGTCCCAAGCCTGCTCATCTCTTCTGTCCAGTTATCCAAGTAGAAGAAGAAACCCCTCCAGGCAAAATTAAGCCTTTTCGCCTCAATGTCGTATGGTTCCTCCCTTGTCCATTCATGTTCCTTCTCTCAGCCATTGTAGACCCTCAAACCCCGTGACTTCACTCAAAGTTACCGTACCGCAAAGGCGATCAGCTTTTCCAAACCCCGAACTGTCGCTCCCATCGCCGCTAAAGCCAGGAGGGGTGACATCTTCCACCAGCTCGACTTGAACCCCCTTTCCTTCACTACCCATCCCGCCATTCTCGCCAGCTTCGTCTCCGAGATGGGTTTGGTCTATCCCCGCACCATCACCCAACTTACCCCAAAAAATCAACGCGCCATTAGTCGCGCCATTCGACGAGCAAAGATGATGGGTATCATTCCCAGCCTTAGTAAACCGGTCTAATTGCCTGCCCATCCATTTTGCCGTATACTTAATCAATTAACACTAATAAACTATTCGAATCTTAAACTCTCTTGGCTATTCTTCATCAGCTGCTCAATATTTAACGTACGCTATCATTATTTTTGTTTCTCATTGGGGAATCTGTCTTCGCCTGGTCCCTTTACTCACTCTGCTAGTTACGTACCGTCCATTCGCAGCGCAAACCAATTCTTGAATCTTTTGAGTACAACAGAAGTAATTCAATTTCGTTCCGTGTTCCAGACTTGCGAAGGGAATTCTCCTTTGAGCCTGGCATATTTCCAACAGGTTGGGGCACGTTATAGGTCCTGTGATACCACGGAAGGAACAAGCCCTGGCTAGCCTCTGTTCTCGGGTTCTTTCATCTGGATCTTACTTACCATAAGTATGTTTCGATTCTTCGAATGATGTGAACAGGGACATATTTTATCCTACTTTTTCGAAATAAGATATAAAAAACGATATCATTAATACAGATATACAATGAAATGCCAACATTCCCAAGCCGACGGAACACATCTCCGTTCTATAACTCTGCTAACAGCATCGTGCCCAAGTTTTGTACAACTTGGTCTCCCATGGCTTTCTCAACCGCTTCTTCGAGATGACGTTTTGGATCTTGCTTTCCCATGTGTCGCGTTTTGAGTTGCTCAGGGGTGAGTGTCGATTCTTCCTGCACTGACTTGTTGTATGCTTCCGATAATGTCAGCATAGACTGCGTATACAGAAACCCTGTTAGTAGCATGTCAAGGGTAGTCAAATATCAGCACCATACCTTAATTGCCTTCTCGTTCGCCTCTTTGTGAAGATGGAAGTCGCGCAACTTGAGACCTTCCGTCCAATTGCGCTTGTGCAGGTTCATGAGCATGGATTGCTCGAGGTCAGTTTTGCGGTAGTTAACTGCAATAGAATAGTAATGCCGATTTAGGCCATGAATAAGTGCCTGTATTGAGGGTTTGTTAATGTGACCGATGTTGGATGTAGATTGTCTGGGTTCTCGGCCAGCAATGACAGCGTGAGGGTTGATGAGACGGAATGCATCAATAACGACTTTGCCCTTCACCGACTGGATGGGATCGATGACCACAGCTACCGCGCGCGAGTTGAGCGACTCAAAGGACTATTTCGAGATAATGGAAGCGTCAAGAGAACACTGAAGACGAACAAAGAACCGGGGTGCAAACCTGCTGAGTATTGATATCTACACTGGAGAGCCAACATCCAAATCCAGGATGTGAGTGATACCATCCCACGACCATTTCAGGCCTATAGGTCGAATGGCGAAGTCAGGTGAGACGGGAGACAGTAGTTGATGGGTATATGGAACGAACCTTCCTGTCTGTTTCAGCATGTCAAGCATTTTGGTCTGGAAGACGTGATCCACAGATTCGACGGTGACAGTGGTCCCTGATTGAGGCATGGCAAAAACGTCGACCACCTGGACAGTGTATTCGTCCACAAACTCCCCAAGCATAAGCCCCATGACCTCCATGGGTACACCTGCCCTGCCATGCTTGAGCATCTGGATGTTTCAAGGAACAAAATATAAATGAGAATCAAGTTAGTATTATGAAAGTTCAGACCTTGAGCAGCGCAAGAGACGATATGTGGATCACTTCTCCACTGGCAGAACATTAGTGCATGATTATTATTATTAAATAACAACAGGAGCTCACGTATCAGGCACGGTGGTGTCCCCTCGTGCATGTGGGCCAGCACCTCCTTGCTGAAGCATCATAAGTTGCTCGGGATCCATTGTAGAAGAAAGAAGAGAAAAGGAAGTGATTGGGAAAGGGCGACGCGGTGAGGTGAATGAATGCAGGTGACGCGTCTCGCACTGGAATGTGTTTGTGTATGTATAACAGAGACGTGACATTCAAACAGTGGTAAATAAGCGAGTAAGCAGTGCTCACTGCTAATTGGACTTTAGCATTTACTTACTATTATACTTAATCGTACCCCGGCTGCCACCATCCTTATGGGCCTCTAGTATTCTATGTCTAGCGAACTCTCCAACGCGCTCAATCCTTATGCCTCTCAGTCAAGGCCCAGGAATACACCTCAGTCCTACCAGTCCTCCTTTCAGCCCTCTCCACAACCTGACCCACAACCCCCTCTGCAACAGGTTCATTCTCCCCTTCATCACTATGTTCCCCATAGGAGTGAATTAGAGCTCGCAATTTCAGAGCCACCCCCGCCTGTCCCTTCACCTGTCGCTGCACCTGCGTCCTGGTGGGTCTTGATGCACTTTGCTAGTCACCTGTCTTGCTCACGGAAAGTAGTGCAGTTGTTGTAAGGCCAAAAGCCTCCGCAGAGGGTGTCCATGCAGTACAGGAGCTTCTACGAATTGTCTCTGCTACCAAGGATGCTCATGAGCAGGAGCGCAAGAGACGCCTTGCCTGGGAAAAGGAGCAAGAGGAAAAGCAAGCAAAAGCAAGGGAGGAAACCGAGAGAGAAATGCAGCAACTTCGGGAGACTATTAGGAGTCTTCAATCTGCGTTGAACAATATTCCCGCTGCTAGACTGGCCGCTACACCGTCTCAACCGCCACCACCCTTGCCGCCATCTGGCTTGATTACCCCTCAGTCAATGTATAACATGTCCCCCTCTCTTCCTGAACAGCAGGTTCCACTACCCGTTCCTGCCTCGCCAGTATCTCCGGTCACGCAATCCAACTTAACTCAGCCACCAACATTCATTCAGGGCTCGTCCAGTAATCCATTTCCCGCTCCCTCGACCTATGGTAATGTCAACCCTCCATCCCGCACTGGCTTTTCCTTTCCACAGGTTTCGGGGACCTCTCCATCTGTTTCATCCTCAGTGGCAGTACCGCCGCAGTCTGTAACTCCCTCACCATCACCCCAACTTACGTTCATTGACGTAACGCAGCCTGTGATTCGAGCCAAATCACCGCCGCATGGAAGGAAGCGGCCTAATTCTGAGCTTTCAAGCGACGATGATGAGGGAGATACTTCGAGTAGTTCTGCTGCCTCTGGAAAGCATGCCATAAAACGCACCAACCATCATGATCGACGAATCCTCACTATTCAAGTAAGTTCAATGTCGTGCTGCTTCCCGTCCGTACTGAAAGACAAATCTAGCACGCCATGCGTCAACACATTCTCAGGGTTATGCAAATAGATACTGACAAAGAATTGCCAGACAGTCATCAAGAAGGCATACCACTTGGACCGGATCAACCTATTCGTTTTGTATGGGACAAGACCACGAAGCAGTCCGTTCATAATGCCCGCATGAAGGCCAGAGTGATCGCGGATATTAAAGAAAACCGGCGACTTTATAAACATGTGCCGAAGAAAGATTTTGGGAAGAAACAGCTGGATGGCGCATTTGAAGCATCATATACAACTTTTAGGGCAAAATACAAAGCTCAGCGCGACAATGTCGCGGCTGAGAGCCTGAAGCGCCGGGAAGAAGCCAAGAGTCGCAAATCAAGGCACTTGTCTCGTAGGAAGGCAGTAAGAAATCATTTGCAGTTTTTTAGGATTCCGTGAATGGTTGACGTCCGCACAGAAATTGGCGAATCGTGCAGATGCACGTATGAACATTCAGATATTTCAACATGAAACATTCGGGAGTGCAATGCAGCTTGACTGCATGTCATCAGAAGAATCAGACTTCGAGTCTGATCCTCAGATACCACGTCCACCAGGTCTTCTACGTACACGCGGGTACGCTTGGCGAAGCACACGGCTGGTTCAGTTCTACTGTATGCTTGATGACGAGGAACGAGCGGATAAAAGTGGAAAGCCAAAACGTGGGTCTGGAAAGAGGGAGAGGTGTACTGGCCCTCCTAAGGAAGGCTTCCATCTTCCACCGAATGGTGTAGCAAGCTGGATGATTAGTAGACGATGGTACAAGTCTTCTGTGATGGAATGCCCTGACCTTGGTGAAAAGCTACAATCTCTTATTCACGACCCGTCTGGATTCGATTGGGGTCAGTATCATGACCTAGGTGTTGAGACAGAGGATGAAGAACCAATATCAACACAAAGCATACAGCAAGCATTTGACCCTCAGCAACACAATGGACCTTCGATACCCCAGCATCATTATACGACCAACACTTCATCATTAAACTATGCTCTTGTCTAATGATTTAATATTCAGCTTTTATATTTTGAAACTGCCGTATGTATTGAATTTTGAAGATTTTTATGTATAGAACAGAATATTATTTTTATAATGAAATGTGTTGTGATAATAATTACATGATTAGCATCCGAGAATGAAAGTCGAGGATAAGCCGCGCGCGTAAGTTGTATGTAACGGAAAGTTGACGGCGCGTCAAGTTGCCATCAACTTGTGCACACTTTGCTGCACACTGTTAGCGGCAAAGCCCTGGTTACAACTTACGCTCGTTGCATCATTCCTATCTTCGTTCGAGCTCACATAGGCAATGTCTCCAGTAATTTCGGACACTAGCAGTATGTAGGGGTAAATTTCTGCCTCATACCAGTATGCTAAATGTTTTGTAGATAATCTCCTACAGGAGTATACCTGTATGTGTGCTTTATAGTGATACAGTCTACGATTGTGAAAGCCAATCATACTAGATAAACAGAAAGCCAGGGACTTCGTGGATCTCCATGACCAAGTGCAGGTAGCTGGGTCCTGCTTTATCTTTCTTATTGCTCTAATATTATAGGAAGGCTAGCGTTAACTTGTTAGACTCGCTAGAAACGTTCCTTTCGACCTTTCAAAAAGACCTCAATGCAGTGGCAGGTCAAATATCCGAACTTCAGGACAGAAGTAAGGACATAGACAACAAGCTCAAAAGTCGACGAGTACGTGGCAGTTAGATTTCCCCCCAGGCCAAGTCTAATAGTGTAACAAAGAGGATCGAAAAACCACTATCAAGTCTTATTTCTGAGATCACGATCCCCCCACCATTAGCTACCTTAATTCTTGATACGAATGTCGGTGAACCTTGGGTCGACGCGATCGACGGGTTTGAGAAGCATCTAAACATTGCGAAAGCACGAAGCAGGGTGAAGGCAGCTCGAGATCTTGGAGAAGTAATTGAGGGTTTGCGCATCGTGGTGGGTTTTACTTTTGGATGTCAACGGTTGTTCTACAATGTTTGTGAAGGCTGCTACAAAGCTACGGGTCTTCTTCCTGGCCTTATTCAAACCCATCCGAGGTAGCGTCACCACAAATATGCAAGTTATTCAAACATCAGTACTTCTGAAATACAGCGCACTTTTTGGATTTCTACAACGTCAAGCTCCGGCAGTGGCGCAAGAGGTTCAGCGTTCTTATGTTGGAGCTGCACGTGTCTATTATGAAACTGGTTTTCGGAGATATGTGCGAAGCCTTGGTTGGATCAAGGTTTGCCTCATCTTCGATTCACGTCGTATTGTCTTGTTAATTTCCACAGGCGCGTACAGTAGAAAAATTTGAAAACATTGTAGGATCAGACAGCGAGTCGTGGCGTATGAACATTGAGCGACTCCGACATGCAAGGATCGACGGTCCTGGCGTAACCTTGGCATACATGGCAGATGACAAATCTCATGTAGCGATTTATTTCTTTGGGAGCGTTATTCGAGGGTTAACACATTTCACTAGAAAGAACCAGTCGAAGCGTTATTGCGCTCGCTTTTCTTGGTATTTATGGATAATGCAACGTCGGAATATACATTTATCTCGAGCTTCTTTGCACCTCCACATCAGGACCTTCAGAGTGGAATAGCATCTCCGACAGCATTACTGTCGCCCGCTCCTAACACTGGTCTATTTGCAGAACCTCGGTCTGACACTGGTTCCGAATACGGAGGGCAGCTATCTACACCCATAGCTCCAATTAGCGGGGGTAACAATGGTCTTATGCTTCCCGCTGCTTCAAAGGAAGAGCAAGCAGTCGTTGATACGATATGGAAACAGATATTCGACCCCGTGTTGGAATATTGTCAGGTGAATATTTCTACTTTACTGTATTGAAGTTGTAGCCTGATAAATTTAAGACATTTGTTAAATCTGTGCTGGACCCCATGCCGCAGATCATTCCTCTTCTCACTATGATTCGTCTCACTGAGGATGTCGGGACAGAGATTCAAAAGCGACGTTGTCCTCCGGCTGAGACCTATATATTTAGCCTTCGGATTCAGATGTGGCCAGTTTTCCAAAAAGCTGTTGCTGAACATGTCGATGCTCTAAGAAAGATTGCCGAAGGAACAGGCTCCGGTTATTTTAGCAGGGCAACTGTGACTTCGGATGATCAGATAGCTAATGTAAGTTAATATCAAGAAATATTCAGTGACAGAGAGAATCATCTTTTTCCAGATATGTAAACGATATACCATGATTTTCAACTCTTTGGTCTTTTTAACCGAGCACGAGGAAGAAACTATGATATTCTCGAAGTAAGATATATAATAATAATGTCGGGCATTAATCTCACTTGACATTGTAGTTTGTTACGCCTTCGTCAGGAGCTTCTGAAACTAATTACTAAACATCTTGGTCAAATCAATGACACTGTTCGACAAGCGAAGTCGGAGTTGGCAGCATATGAAATTCTATTGCAAGGGTTGAGTGTAAGTACTTTGCTCCTGTGAATGGTACATATCTAAAGCTGTTTCATATGTAGAAGGGTACACATCACACTGCGCATCCAAAATCGCAACAGGAAGTCGCGTTTTGGTCTAATAAAGAAGAAGAGGCTAGGAGGAAATTTGTTTCCACAGGTCAATCTCGTGCTGCAATGCGATGAAATTAAATTGTTATTTACCTATTCTACATAATTAATTATTTGGGCTCAGTAATCAATTAATCATAGTTGAATCGTAGCCAAATCGTAGAACTGAGTGCTGAGCAGTGAGTGACGCGAAAACTCAGTTTCAACCCGTTTTGAGTTGACCGAGTAAGTATATTGTAGGACCTGTGTAACGCGTGTGACGCGTGACTAACACTTGGTTGAAAGTCTCCTGTAGACCAGCTTGGATTAAGTACATTTGTTTACAAGAAACGCAACATTTGGCAAAGAGTTGTAGCTTCGTCTTTTACTTATTCGTCTTTCGTTCTTTGATCTACTCGTAACTAAATATCTTCACAAATGGCGGTCTCTAATGCCCAGTACGAGGTTCCAGAAGTTCGAAACCTACATTTCACATCACCTACAGTAGAAGAGGATGGTGCGACGCCTCTTCCCCATTATGTATCATCGGACTGAAATAGAACTAACAGAAGATGTTATTAGATCAGATAATTCATGCCCGTATAACGAACGATGAGCGTCCGCTACGAAGAATAATAAAGAAGTTTCATGTGTATACATCGTTAACTCAGCAACCGATATCGTCATCCTCTTCGACGTCTGAAGCTCCGAGCTTATTGGAAGATGCCCGGGAAGCTTTTTTGGTAGAGCTTGCATCGTTCCAGTTATCGCTTAAAAAGAGTGCCATGATTTGTGAAGCAGAGGCGCGTCAGGTTAAAGAATATGAGAAAGAGCGACAACGAATAGGTATTATAAACCACCGCTAGTCATCTGCGCAGTACTGATATCATGACTGTAGAACAAGAACATGAAACATTACGGTCACAGATAGAGGAGTTGAAGGTTGCATTAGAGCATGCTCAGATGTTAAGGCGAAGGAAAATTGAATATGACCTAATCGCTGAGAAAGTAAACACACTTCCTACAAGAGATGAATTAGAACAGTTAGTTTTTATCTGCATTGCTCATTTGATTTTTTTAACGATACTTATATTTTAGATCTATACAGGTATTGGAAAACGACATGTCGTCAATTCAGTTGGAGCACGAGACACAAAATCGGATACTATATGGACAGAAATCGTCGCTAGATCGTATTATATCTGAGCTAATCGCACTCAAGTTCATGGGAAAGGATAAAGATGCACCTTTGTCCGCCACAGCCTCCCCTCGAGCTACGCCGACACCAGATGGTGGTATCGGGATCAGCGCCGATAGCGGAAATGTAGGAGAAAGTGTAGTTAACACAGATAAAGAAGACGGCGAGGAGGATCAAAAAGAGGGATCGGTGGCTGCGACTGCACCGAGTGAAGGAGCAATTGAAGATGATATTGAAATGGGAGAGGTAGAAGAAGATCCTAGAGAGAAGGGAAAGAAGAAATTACGAGAGGAGCTGGAAGAAGGAGAAGCTAGTGATGCAAGTAGTGAACTATCAGAACCACCCGAAGATTAACTCGTCATTCATTGCCGTTTCATTTTTGTGACATATCATTCATGGTTATGTTGTATATCGAAGCTCATGAAGTCCCTAGCGCATATTATCTCACCCTTGTATTCTATACCAGCCAAACCTGCAATTGCGTTCATAATTTTGTTCGCTTCTTCTGTATCATTTCCAGGATAGCGCGCCGAAAAATGATTCAGAACTAATGTCTGCGCTCGGATTTTCCGCGCAAAAGCGCCAGCCATTTGTGGGGTTGAATGGCCTCGAGACCTTGCTGTAGCTTCAACAGTTTCGTAAGTGTCGGTTTCTTTCGTGTTGTCATCTACACCAGGTAGGTGTGCATTGGTCGCTTCATGTATAAGTAAATCTGAATCCCCTGCTATCGGAACGATAGGAGAAGCGTCGTAGGTATCACCTAATATCACAATCTTCCGTCCCTTACGCTTTGCTGGCCCTTCCAGTACTGTTCCATCTGAAAGATGAATCCTTTCTCCCTGTTGTAGTTGGCGCATAACCGACCTTGGGGTTTTAGTTCGGTTGAGATGAGGAATGTACAATGCTGGATCTACCTTCCCAGCAATGGATGCTTCAGTAACGACATAACCAACGCAGGGTACCGAGTGCTTAATTGGTGCAGCCGAGACCGAGACAATATTATCTCGAAAGACGTTCTGCCATATACCATTAACTTGAAGGATGTTTTTCCCCGGCTCCTCGAAAGGCAGAGGTGATAACGCGGTGTAGTCTTCAGTCTGAGGATCCTGGGGGAAACGTAGCTCATGGACGATATATGGTCGTCCAAGTCTCGTATGAGTCAGATACAGGCCATTTCTAACGTAAGCGCGTGTTCCCAGTGGCCCGTAGATCTCAAATGGCTTTCGATTGAAATGTTACTAAAAGTGCAGTAGCCCGAGTAAGAAGTGCTCACCGCTTGTGATGTATCAACGTTGAGTCGTGGATCTTCTGACCCTTCCGCTGTACCACCCGCGCCGTTCAAACAACCAGCCATTACAGGTAGAAGACCAAAAATGTGATCACCTACAATTTCACCATTAGAGACATCTCCTATCTCAAGGGCAGAAGCCTACCATGTGTATGTGTTATAAAGACTTTTTCTATTCTCCCCATCTTTACGGAACTCCGTTGTATTTGATGCTGGGTAGCTTCCCCACAGTCGAATAACCATACATCGCCGTTAAGACGTAGAGCTAGCGATGAGTGGTTTCTGGTAGAAGAGGGTTGTGCTGAAGCTGTTCCCAGGAAGGTGATGTTTAAAGAAGTAATCGATGTCCTGGGCGTATTCGACATAATTTTTGAGGAAGTCAGGTTTCTGATAAAGTGACCGAAATAAATTGACCGAAATAAAGTGACTGAATCAAGACCGAATGACATTCAGTAATACTGTACCAATTGAAATAGTTCGGCAGTCACGCTCTGTAAAAACGAAAGCACATGAATTTCACATGCACAGGTCATGTAATAGTCAGCAATGAGCAGTACATGCGAAAATGTCGCAATTCAGACTTGGACATGACCTGAAAAAAGATGTCGCACTCATATTTGGGACATGGTTAGGACATGTAATTCAATTCTCTGAGCCAATAAGAATGCACAACTGTACATGATGTCTAAGAGATATATGACCTGAACATGATCTAGAGATGCCTTGTAATATCAACTACATCTTCTACCAATGCCATTTACATGATATGGGAATGTTGTCTCCATAATCTAGACAAGCGAAATTCATGATGTGCAGATATCTACCATAGCATCTGGACATGTCTATTTAAGCACTATGAAATGTTGTCCACACTCAAAACGTCGCTGATGGCTGTCCTCCCCTACCCTCCATCCCTGCCCTACTCTCTTTACCCTCCCTCCTATCTTTCTCCACCTTCTCACACCTCTCCTTCCTCCTCTGCTCCTTAACGTGTTGAAACCCCTCCTCATCCCACCTAATCGAAGCGGAACCACCAGTACCCGAGTGTCCACTCACGGAAGAATTGCAAGAGTTGGACGAAGTGACGGGGTAGCAGCGTTAAGGATTGAAAGTGCACCTGAGAAGATCAGTTAGAAAGTTTTGTAAGAGCGTTAACGAAGACCTACCATCTTTACCCTCATAGAACCACTTTGACCAACTCTTGACACTGACATGGCTTCTTGGCTGGCTAGCCACCCATCCTGAAGTTTAAATTCCCAGCATAAGTAGAAGCATCGAGTTCATTATCATAAGAGCTCTTGAATGGTTGGCATTGGGTAAACAGAGAGGAGCTTGAGAACAAGAGAGACAAGTGAGAGAGTGAGAGAGAGAGGGGGGAGTAGTATAACGGCAACTTCGTTGGCAGTGTCAACCGCTTTCTGTGTTATCTCACAGGATCATGTGACCTTCTCAACCTCTCAACCCTCTTCCATTATCGAAGTTATACACGCGCATACACTTCACTATGTAAATATTTCATTCCATCTTTAATTATATACCTAATTACAAGCTCAGATACTTCATGTAATTAAAATACCTCTGTTGATTAAAGATTGACTAATATTTTCTTTTTCAGTCATTTATTTAGCATTTATTACTAACAACTTCGAGAACTTCTGAACCCCTTCCCACTCGCAGACTCCTATGAGTCCTATCTCATCATCCAGGCCTATCCTCGCGTACCACCCCCCACAGATGTGTTTCTAGGTAAAAATACTGGCTATCGTCAAGTATACAATTGACGAAACACCCAGCACTTGATATACTTACAGGAGAGGAGAGGGGAACAAATGAACATTCAGACGATGATGGTGATGATGAAATTAGTAGCATATATAGTACATAGAAAAATAAATATTAGTACTAGTTCTAGTACTTAGTATTGTAAGTCAATTGATGTATAGATAGTACATACATACTACAGTGGTGCAGCGCGCTGGAGAAGTAGTGTGAGTATTGCATGAGTCCGACATGAGTTACAAATATACTATAAATGCTTTACACATGAGCTGCACATACTAGTTCATTTTACGCTAGGCACTTTGATTAGTCAAATATTTACACACCGTTGATAGGAGCAGATGGTACAGATGGAAAAGCTGTGTGAGTATTGCATGAGTCCAACATGAGTTATATCTACGGTGTACATGCGTTGCACAGGAGTTGTGTATAAGCTGCACATATGTTCCCCAGATGCTAGGCCCTTTTGGTTAACCATATATGTACAAGCTGGTTCACATGTCCGGTACATACGTTGGCATGATTAATGAATGTCATGTACATGATCTACGGACTTTTTCGTTTTTACAGAGAGTCACGCGTCACACAGCTGCCCGATTTCCATTGAGCCGGTCACGCACATGTAAGGGTGCCGAATTATTCCAGTTGGTACAGTACACAGTACTTATCAGTCTCGCTGCCAATCACATGGCCATTCATATTCTTACTCTATAAATCGAAGAGATCGCGCTGATAATGACAATAGGAAAAACAGTTTTTACAGTAAACAATTTACGTAGTAGCAGTTGGGCGAGGAGAAATGAGTCCTCCGGGACGGGGTATCGATGTCATAAATGACCGGCTAAAATAGATTTACCCAAATTTATTTTCGAACAAGGTAGTAACGGAGGGAGAATAACATACCGATTTAGTAGCAGTCCTTTGAGAGCCCGAATTTCTCTCCTTAACTCCTCTACTACTGGGCTCAGCGTACCACTGCTAGGAATCCCCGCACCGGTGGAGGGATGATAAGGTAAGTATACCTGGGTGCTGATATAGCCAGTGAAATCCGATAGGGTCTGTAGGACATGCTGAAAAGGGCTCGATCTTCCTTTTGGTACTTTCGGAAGAGATAAATGCAAAGCATTAAGCGACTGTACAATTGGGGATGGAGGTTCTGGTGCGGAAGGAGTAAAGGTCCATTTCAGTGGAAGTTCCTTTTCTTGTTCTGTTGTCTCGGAAATCTCTTCAAATAGTGGGCAAGACGTTAACGTTTCCCAAAGACGTTGCTAGATATTAAAACTTCAGAAGCTTGTGGCATGTGGTTTACAATTGCATACCTCATATTTTAGTCCTTCTTCAGTGAGCAACCAAGGAATGCATCCCTCTAGATAACGGAACAAATCTTCCGTGTCTGGAAGTGCTATACTTTCTCCTTTACATTTTCCAAAGTCGGAAATCCCACAGCGCAATAGCGAAATTTCGGGTATCCCATTAAAATTTTCCTCTTTTCCGACTTCATCTAATATATCCGAAACAGAATTGCACCGAGCGAACGAGGAAGGTTCCTTGTAAGGTTCAGTACGAGGTAACACTGAGAACGCCTCTGCCTGAGACTCTTTTAGAGTCGACAGTGACGTTGTCAGTTTACGCATTAATGAAAGATGGTGAGATTTCAGCGAATTCCGAGCAAGAAATGTATGATTTATGCGAGGCAGAAGGACTCTCTGGGAAATAGAAGATAATCAGCAAGTATTCAGCAAAGAAAACATGCGCTCACATACATAATATATGAACATGAGGATTACAGAACCTCCGGAAATCCATGTAAATATCCGAGCAAGTCCAAGCAGCAAATTAGGTAAGCTGGAGGGTGGAAGCTGTGGATATGTTCGGGGCGGGACGTATGGCAACTGTATAGGCTACAGTATGTTTAACTCCACTGCATATATTATAGAAGACACCGCATACATACCAATTCCCTAAGAAGTCCGTCAATTTCAGAGTTGTTCAGTCCTTTGTCTGAAAGGAATCTCCGTTTAGCCTCAATATCTTGGTGTTGAACTTGAGGAGATTGCAAGAAAGAACGTGCTCTTAAGACTAGTTGATATCTATCCTCATTCGCGGGAATATGTGCCTGGAGAGAATCTGGGGCAGGTTTAGTTGTTTGCTCATGGGGTGTTGCAGATGGTCCTGGTGCCGGTTGCTGGATATTAGTACCCATAGATGTCGTATCTGCAGGTATAGACTGGCTACTTGATGCGTTCTCGGACATTACTCGAGAACGATTAGATATGATTGAAACCAAGAAAGAAAATACTAGCAGCGTTAAACAGGAAGTTGTGAAGTTGAACTATGTACATACAGCGAGCATGCGGCTTTAGCGGGCATCACTTCGGATGTCGGAATCACGTATTGCCGGATGTGCATGATTCATAACTTTCATCACTGCGTACTTATTCCCGTCTGTCCTATCCTTGAGAAACATCTATTCTTAGTCTATATACACATACTTATATCTAATGTATATTTACACGTATATGCATTAAAATACATTCACAATTATTCAGCATGACCATGCTTTTCTACACCTTTCGCTGTGTCTTGCTGCTGCTTGTATTATCCGTTAAACATGCAGTGGCCCAGCTGCATCCCAAATTCCCTGCACGATATCAGAGATTACCTTCCCTTAGAGAACGAGCAAGAATACAGGATGGCTGGATGGCAGAGAGGATATCACGCATTCCTCTGCTATTAGAAAAACATGGTGTAGATGCTTGGTTGGTATGTTTTTAGGTTATCTACTCAGGCAAGCACATGCTCTTTGACATGCTTTCATTATTATTCTTTAGCTTTGCCAACGGGAGCATGCGGAGGATACCATATGGTGGTCCGTAAAGAACGCTACCGACTTCGATGCCCATCGAAGAACCATCTTGTTGTTTCACGGGAACAAGTCAGCTTTGGAAGGACGTCCTAATCCACTCAAATGGATCGACAATACTGGTGAAGTTTGGCCAGAACTGCTTGAAATACTTGAGAAATACAATCCTGCCTCAATTGCAATGAACATTGATCGTGATATCGCCTTTGGTTCCGGACTTCACGCGGGAGAATTAGCTGTACTTCAGGACAAACTGGGTGAGCATTGGATGTCAAAGATGGTAAATAAGCCTATGCTTTCAGTGGAATACGTTGCAACACGCGTCAATGGCCAACTAGAGTACTACCACAAAATGCAAGAAACAGTATGGGCTATGATTGAGGAAGGGTTCTCTCACAAAACCATTGAGCCTGGTATCACAACGACTGTGGTAAGAGTACTTTCCCATCTGTTGAGTATAAGTATGTTTTGAAATGGTATAGGATCTCGAGTGGTGGTTCCGCGAAAAAATGCAAGAATTGAATGTCACCACCTGGAATCAGCCTCGAATTTCAGTACTTGTAGAAGATTCGTATCCTGGTTGGGCTGGGACTGAAGATATCATTCAGGAGGGTGATATACTGCATATTGACTTTGGAATTTCAGCCGTGGGGTTAAATACTGACACACAGCACATGGCATACGTCCTTCGAACATCTGATCCTAATGCCGAGACAGACGTCCCAGACAGTTTGAAAGAAGCACTTCGAAAGAGTAACAAAATGCAAGACATTGTTCTGACAAACATGAAGGCGGGCCTTACAGGAAACCATGTGTTGCAGAAATCCCTTGTGGACATGAAAAAGGCTGGAATTGAAGGGCAAATATTTTCACATCCAATCGGCGACTGGGGGCACGATGCTGGGGCTGTTATAGGTAAGTCTTTAATTATAAGTATACCCTAAGGTAAGGCGGTAACCCCAATTTTGTTAATACCCAAAGGCTTCTTAAACCTTCCACTACACGTGCCAATTTTTGGGGAATTGCCAATCCTACCGAACACATATTATAGCATCGAGCTGTATGCATATCATTTCATTCCTGAACGTAACGAAACCATAAGATTCAGGCAAGAAGAAAATGTTCATTGGATTGCCGAGTCAGAAAGATGGGGGTTTGTTAGGGGGCGACAGGAAATATTCCACCTTATTGATGGAAGAAAGAGGTCGCCACAGCTCGTAGTACAACAATGATACTTGCGCGGTTGTCAATGTCCATCACTAAAGGGATAAATAATGAAATATCCACGTCATTAATCATTAAGTGTTTCATAAAGAGGTGTATGCAGGTGCCATCGCCCGTAGAAGATGAAACCTAGAACATGTTTGCAAGCTTACTAGCTGCTTCTCTAGGATCCAGTCTCGGTCGGGTTGCTTGAACTCGTAGAGATTGCGACATCTGGTGAGGTTTGATTTGGCCAAGAGGGTCAAATGCAGCGGGCACTGGAGATTGGAATCGTTCAAGTGACGGAGATAATGTTTGAGGGAAGTTATCACTACGCAGTGGATCCAGCTGGGGGTTAGCTGGCGGTCCACTTGAAGCGGAAGTAGAAGAGATCCCTGAATGAGGAGATGAAACAGGCTTGATGAACATTGACTTTGATCCATCTACCAAGCGGCCACCGAGCGGAGGGCCATCTACGGTTATCCTTGCACCTTGGCTTAGAGTAGGCGAAGATGGTCCAGCACCAGGCGACTGGGGTATTGGAGGTGGTTTAGATGACAGCTGTGGGGACGCGGCATAGAGCCCTTGACGAGACGCAAATGACTGGCTGGAGGATGCTGCGGATAATGGCTCGGCCCTCTGCAAAGGTGTCTGCGGAGTCACAGGGTATGGTGCATGCAACGGTCCCTCAGAAGAGATTGTCTGTTGAATTGACGTTCTGTGTGGATTCGGGGATTGTGCCGGATGGAAGGATCCAGAAGGAACTGATGTGTGAGGTGGTGTAGGTACATCCACATCTGCTCGGTTAAATCCATTAGATATGGGAGCAGATGGTGCTGGTTGGGGTCTCTCAGTGAAATCTTCCAATGGAGGGATAATAGTTGGTTTAGGAACTGCGTTGGGGGAAGGAATTGCCTTATTTGCAGCATTACTGACGTCCATCCTGAGTGCTTCCAGCTCGCGAAGGAGTTGCCTTTCATACATAATAGTAGATCTGGCATGCTCAATCAAGGCTGTCGTGATATCGTCATTAGCGTAACGGTTGTGAATTTGAAGAGCTTGATGAAGATTTTGGGATATCCCCTCTGCACGTTTTGCCAGGATTTGCTCGTATCGGTTAGCCTATTCCAGTGTTAGACATTGAATTGAAATATCACTGACAGTACCTACTTCTTCCATCTCTTCCAGTGCTTCGTCGACACGTTCCGGCCTTATGTTGGAACTCGCTTTCAGTCTTTCTATGTGTCGGCGTTTAGAAATCGTTGTTTTTACTGCAGCCTGATATTCTTCAAGTACACCGGTGCGCATCTGAAGGGTTTCCTTGGCAGAACGCGCATTCATGCCTTGGTATCCTAACGAGTCACCAAGGATTACACATTCACTAATTGCTTGTGCGTGATCTAAATCAGCCAAGCTGTGCCACGTTCGTCCGAGCTTCCGCAAAGCGTTTCCGAGTGGAGGATGTGCCTCGGTACTGGAAACATTGATAAGCTTATTCCCCATCTCTGCGTGCGCTGTAGCGAGGGCTGTATATTTCAAAAATCTGAGTAGAAGATTAGATTAAGAAATAACTCAAACTGACCTTTGCGAGTCAAAGATAGCTTATCAACAGCCTTCGCAGTGTCGAAAAATTGACCTTCTAGCTTCGTCAGCTCGAACCTCGCTCGTTGGAGTTCTTCATCTTCGTCGGGCACAGAGCGACGAAGAATTCCAAACCCAGAAGATGATTTTTTTCTTGGTCTGGGGGTAGGCTGATAGCCAAAGTCGCTTTCGATAAAAGAGCGAACATCTTCATCATTGAGGAGAATTGGATCTTCGCAAACCCGCGTAATCCACCTTTGAAGCATGATCTTTACCAAACGGTCATCCTCCTCATCCGTAGGTGCTGAAGTTTGCGCAAGCGGAAGCGCTGGCACAATGGTCTGAGGGTTGTTGTGAACGATGGATTCATAGAATTGTTGAAACTCAAGGTATGAGCGCGAGACGTTGCGGTATGTTGTACCCGTGAAGTTTGAAAGATTAGTCTAACAGCCAAAATGAGTTCTAATGGGATGTATAACAAATATCCTGATACTTACCTGTGCGTCCAACTTTACCAGAATATCACGTCTATTTCTGTCCAGTCCGGTGATTCTAACTCGCAAGTAGGGTTCGACCTTTTCGAAGACGGTCCCATTCGAGCCAACGGTTTCACGAGGAGATATAAGGCCGGGCTCAGGCTGACCATATATTTGAGGTTCTTTTCCGTAGAGTCCAGTAGAAGGACCCTTGTCCTGAAGTGGGGCGGAGGCAGGTGACGGTGCTCTACGGAGGTTGGGAATAGGAGAATTGGGGGAGTGAGGAGTCGTGGGCCAAGGTGGTGCTTCAAATCCTTCTGACGAGGCGAAAGGCGAAGAGTTCGAGCTGAGGGGGTCGTACATGATAAAGCAAGCGGTAAGAGCAGAAAGAAAGTGGAAATTGGAGCACTAGTGACGTTTGGTGCCAAAGGTTATATGCACTTCAAAAGCGGCAGCAAAGTGTAGCTTTCAGTGTGTATCAATGTCGAGACGTTAAAGACTAGAGCACGCTTTTCAATGAAGTTGGTATGGGTTGCCAACGATAAGCATAACCCTAAGGTTGGACTGGTTGACTGCAAACCACCACTGCAGGCACGAAGCATCCGCCAGCAGTTCCATTTGATTACATAATCTAACATACTGACTAAGTACTCGGAAAAGTTGAACGAAGTTTCATGGAACAGTAGATATCTGGTAGAGTGTAATTTAGAGTAGCTAGATAAATCAAGATGCTGCTAATGCAATCCATTAAAAGGTCCAAATGCCTGAGTAATAGTTCATACTGTTCGTGATAAATAATGCATGGATATAGTTGTTCAGGGGGATGCACAGTTGGGAATTGTGATATCTTTGAGAGTTCGACTGCACGACGTGTCAGAATAAGTACCCTAGCTTGGAAAATGGAATACTTACTCATCGTTGAAGAGACCCCACCATCCCTGTAAGAAAGAATGATCAATAAAACTATTATGGCTCAAGAGATAATATTCCTTACCTCGACACCTCCGTATACTTCATCCTGAACGTAGATCTTAGCAAATGTTTCAATTCTATCATACTAATTTTACACACCTTCCATTTTTCGTCAACCAACTAATAAATATATCATCAGGTTTAATTCTAACAGGACAAAAATAACAGTTCTCACCTCGAAATAGAAATACGGAACGTTGCCCTCATTTGCTTGACAAACGAATGTGTCCAAGAAAATCTAACAAGAATGCAGTTATAGATGCCAAGGACTTAAGATAAGTATCGTTACCTGAAGACTGTCGAGGGATGCATCCGAACCACCGTTGTTAGCATTGGCAGTATCAGAAGATGCCTAAAAAAAACTTTAGCAAAGCACTTAGAATTCCTAACGGGTACTCACAGTTGGCCATCCAGTTTCTGCAATGTACATCCTGGGCTAACGGAAGAAGATAAATGAGGTAGACACTGCTTTAATAATCAAAAAAATCGTACAGTATTTGAAAGCGCAGCTGCAGGCTGCACATTGGTTTCATCGAAGAAGTTAAAAACCCACGCAGCGGCAGCTTCAGCGGTGGTGTTGGCAAACCATGGGTGTACATTCGAGAGCTACAACTATTCCATGAGGGAAAGGTACGGAAGAAAGCCAGAAAGCATACACCATAGTCAACAGCAGACAAAACTTCAGTATTGAAGAAGCTTCCAGCATCAGAATTTCCAACTTGAATCACGCCATCGGCTCCGATTTCTGTGAGCATGTCCCTGGTGTCCTGAATATTGGCAAGTAGAATGGCAGCACCTGCATGGAAAGTTGGCAAATGACAAACAATGAATCAATTGATTACCTTTGGCCGCAATCGCATCGTTGGCACTGGTAGCAGAATGAGCAGTTACGTAGCTAATGGAAAGATCAAACACAGGAACAAAAGATGAAGAGCATACACACATACTTCAGCATGAATTCGTTGCCAACTGTAACACCTGCAACGTTGTCTGTTCCATAGGTTAAAATAGCCTCCTTGATGGTCTCCCTCTGGCGTTCATACGCGGTGGAGTCGTCGGCTACGACATAGTTTCCAAGGTAAACTTTTATGTCAACCTTGGTTTGCTTGATGGCTTCAAGCTTTGGGAGAAAATATGAATACGCGTCTTGAAATGGACGAAGGGACATACAACGAGAGCGGACTGATTACAGTCAGCGCCATAAAGTCGTATGCGTGTTGTGAGTTGAGAAAGAAGCTAAACGGCGTTAAGAGCGTAAAGGGCGTCGGTGAGACTAAGTCAGCAAGTACCTGTATGTCTTGAATAACATTTTCTACACGAGAAGCCGGATCAGAGAGGATTCGACACAGATCAAGCAGACGCACCAAGAGAATTGCCACAGTCTGGCATCAAAGAGCCCTCGGGCGTGTACGCCATTCCGTAAAACGACACGTGAAGCTTAGAGTCCTTCGTAAAGACAGAGGGGTCTGTACTGTTGCTCTTGGTAGTGGTGGTGCTGTTAGACGTGCTGCTTGAGGTGGAGTTGTTCTTGGACACAATAATACCGACGGCGACGCCAGCGGCAATTAAGACGAGGAGCCCAAGGAGGCTGCTCACGACCTAGAACAGCAATGGTTGGTGGAGGATGAAAAAGGATTGAGGAAGGACTCACGATCCACTTTGAGCGTCGCTGGGTGGCCTGCTGCTTCTCGAAAGCATGGGACATGCCGCCGAGTGTCTGGTAGTCAGCAGACATTGTAGGAAGCTAGAAAGAAAGAAGGAAAGAAAAGCAAAAGAGTGGCTGGAATGAGGGGTCGGGAGGGGGAGAACAGTGAAGTGGTCAGAATGAATGTGGATGGATAAGTAGTGTGCACTGTGGCTTGCGGAACGCGCCTTGGCGGACAGACGGACTTGGCATTGGGTCGGGTGACGGGGTCCAGTCTCCTGCATGGTGTCTTGCGCCTCCGATGGTCGTCTCTTGCAAGACTGCGTAGCTGCGTCGCGTCGCAGGCGCGCCAATTATTATTATTATTATAAAGTATTGATTTCTATGTCGGTATAAATAGATCTCAACTACATCTTACTTCCAAAGTACAGTAAAAATAGAATATCAATAAACAGCGTCTCCGTCATCCATCCACAGTGGCAGCATGTGTCCCATTCGCAACACTTTCGTGCGTAGGTATTTATCCAGATCTTCCCCATATACCGCCTTGCCCCCAATCAACGTCGCACCCGCTACCTGCTCGTCTTCCTCCCCAGCCTCCACCACACTCGCCTCTTGCGTCATTGATTTAACGGCTGTCTTCCGTTGTCGCGTTTGCCAGCTACGGGGTATCATGGCCACCCGCTCCATGACGCGGACACCTTCTTTCTGCAACGCTTCTACCTTGTCGGGGTTGTTCGTTAAAACCCGCACCCCTTCTGAGCGGCCGTCCTCGCCGCCCAGTCCAAGATCCCGCAGAATTGCACCCGCAATTTCGTACCCTCGTTCGTCCGCCTTATGTCCGAGCATGAGATTGGCCGTCACGGTGTCGTGGCCCATGTCCTGCAGATTGTATGCGCGGATCTTGGAGAGGAGTCCTATCCCGCGACCTTCCTGGCGGAGGTAGATGACCGCTCCGCGACCTGGAATCGTGACGGGGCTGGTATCAGGCATGGAAGACGGAATGGTGATCGGCAGTGAGATTTGGCGGATGGCCTCGTCAAGCTGCTCTCCGCAATCGCAGCGCATACTGCCCACGGTCTCTCCGGTGAAACATTCAGAGTGGATGCGAATGAGCGGGGGAGGCACGGCGACAAATGATGGTTTACTTGGGGTCGTACGCGACGTAGAAGGATCAGACGCGCGCTGCACAGAGGCGGAGAGTCGGCCGACGTAAGCGCCCCGAGTGATACGGTCCATCTCTGTTTCATTCTCGGACCATACTGCATCGAGCGAAGCAGATCGTATGGGTGGGATGGACACGGGAGAGGGTGCATCGGAGAACTGGGCAGAGTCGATAACGATGGCAAGGTGCTCCTTGTTATCGCGATTGTTGTGATAGAGATGGAGGAAAGCGGGACCATGTGGAGTCGGAATGCGCGTGCGAGCCATACATTTGACATGGACAGGATCGGGCGAAGAAGCGGTGTCGGAAACGGACGCGGTTCTTGACTTTGATTTAGAGTCCGAGTGGGGATTGATAGTCGGGGGGGAAATGATTGAAGGCCTCCTCTTTTTGGGGGCGGGAGGGACGTTGTCGGCAGACCTGAGAGGCTCAGCAGCGGGGAGATCGTTTTCCTTTCCCTCAGGCTTTTCGGAGGAGATGGCGAGGCGCTGTCGACGGGGAGCCTGCCTGCTCACGTAGGTGAGTCGTTTGCGGTCGTGGCGGTTGGAGGGATCGCTGCCTGTCCACTTTGTCCAGTCGTAGGAGCCCTGGGCAGAGGGCATCATGACGCCTGGAAAAAAGTCGTGGTGGTAGTGGTTGCGGGTGACATGGGGGCCGGAGGCGGCGGCAGCAGCAATCAAAAGGGGGTCGAGGGCGGCGTCGCGGCGGGCAAAGGCGGTCTTGGAGGGCGGGGAGGGTGCGGTGAGGATGTCGAGGAGGGCAGCGTCTGCAGAGTGGTCTTGGGATTGGTGGTGGCGCATTGGAGAGAGGGAATGGGGGATGGGACGGTGGGATAGGTATATATAGTGATTGCTAACGGAATGCAAGATTATATTTCATTTCACATGATTTTCTAATCTGTCTCTCGTCACCCGGTCACGTGTGTCTATCAATATCACTCGAAACTCCCGCAGTTGCTGCGCCTCTCTTTCCTTTTTACCAGGGAGTCCACTGTCCGCCATCTTGTCCATCTCCTCGTCCCATGTCATCCATGAACTGCCCTCCTCGTCCTTGGGCCCAGATATGCGGTTCCCATTCCATCTAATCTTTCTTTTCTGCCTCTATCTCACCCACCCGTCAGTTCCTTCTCCATCCTCCCAGGCTCTTTCTTACCTTTCTACATCAGACTCCATGCCGCTCCTACTCAGCAACTGTCCTCTTCTATTTCCACTCATATTACGTCTGACCACCCGACCTCTTCTGTTCGCCGTGTGCCCACCAGTGCCAGATCCACAACCCACTCCTTGTTTCTCCCCCACACACAGCCCACCCTCCTCACCCAGCCACATGTCCCCCGTCCCACCCCCTCCTTCGATCCCGCCCAGACAGATCCCCCGCCCCCCCGCCCCCCCTTTCATCCCCATCCACACCACGGTCATCCCCAGAAGCCCATCACCATCGTCTTTGAAGTCCTCGGAGGCGCCGTGGGCCTTGCATTTCTTCTTGGTTTCCTGCGCTGCTGCTATGTCTATCAACGCACCCCTAAACGCGACCGCATCGCCGCCGTCCTCAGCAGGCATCAGCTAGAACGCGAACTCCAGGAATTGGAAAGAAATCCTACCGCCCTCCGTAGACGCTCCTTTATTCTCGATCCTGCACCCCCCTACTTCCCGCCTCCACCAGCCTATGCTACCCAGCCAACCACCATCCCATCTAATAATAACCGTACTGAATACGTTGATGGTCCCACCTCCACCGCTTCCCCTTCCTCTCCTCCATCACCCAGCGCACCCCTTGTACACCCCTCGGCCCCGCTAGAACAATCTACTACAATACACCCTCCCCCACTGCCGCCAAATGGCTAGTATTCCTTCATTCCTTGCAATTTGAAATCTTCACCGATGGTCGTTTGTCTAAAAATAGAACATCTCAGACTCTCGTTGTCATACCGTTTCAGGGATGGTTATGTATCTGCTTTTTACGCTCTATCTATTACGTACTACGCATGGACGCTACCGCGAGAGCTTTGTTGGGAAGAATCTGCAGTTTATCATGGTATATTTTGAATAATCTACCTAATACATATTGCTCCTGGATCTCAGCAAGTGAAACCTTTCATTTTAGCAGTAATTAATGCACAAGTAAATAATGTGTGGGAGTAAACAGATAGCGCGTGAGTGCGGATTGCTAAAAAAAGACTCCGGTTGATGGCCGAGGACCACTTGGCTCAGTTGGCTAGGAAGTTGCAAGGAAGTCGACTTGGACACTCGCAACAATCGTCGACGGCTGGCTGCAGCACCGTTTCAACGTTCCTCATCTTCTTTCATTTCACATAACCATTAATACTGCGCACACTCCACGAGGCACTCTTCATGACCCCTGTCCCTCCCTCAAAAGTCGAACAAGATGGTGCTACTCGGTATGTTTCTCTTTACCCCATCCTTTGTCTTTTCTTTTATTGTGTCTTATAGTTAAACCTAGATCTTCGTCAGATCAACACGGTACTCGTACCAAGATAGTAGAGATTCTTGCCTCCACCGCCAATGGCTGCATCTCTGAACTGGGATACCACCCTTCCATGGCCCAGGCACTGAAAGAACTTGAGCAACGCAACACCCAGTGGCAAATGGAAAATATAAAGCTCTTTGAAGATAACCGCAATCTTGCTCGTATGCTGCACCTTAAAAACGCACAAATAAACGAGCTTGAGACCATGAATAGGCGAGTGTCCCATGAGCGGGATCACTTCAAGGATCTGTGGGAGGGAAAAGTGATGGGTCCCACCATACCCGTCATAGAGCACCAACGCCTGCGAACAGCGTATAAGCTGATTGATGAAAAATACAGGTATTGGAAGCAGGAGTTTCTGCGCGTACAAAGGGTCATGGACATGATGATGCAAAACCATGCTCAGGCACCGCTGGGTCCAGCGCCTTCTCCTCTCCCTCCTCCCGCTTTCGTCCCTACTCAATCCTCGCCCTATCCCCATCACCCCATGTATCAAATGTCTCCCTTTCCACAGGGTTCCCATCCAGCTCAAATGCAAGGGCAGCCTCGACACCCGCCCCACCAAGCCCAAACAATGCAAAACCAGCATAGTTATGTAGCCAAACGTTCACCTCCGGGTGGGCCTATACAAACTCCACCACAGTATGCTCATCTCGTCGCATCGTCCTACCAAAGGAGATCCAATGATATTCGCCCCACGCTGGTTAGTGCCATTCTTCCTTCGACACATTCTATCTCGTCTCATTTTTTCGCAGGTTCCTCTGGTGGCGACAGATAAAGGTCAGGCTGCACAGACTAAGGAAATTGGAGCAATGAATGCTGTAGCATACAACCCAAGGCAGATAGCTAATTATAAACGTGAAGCACAATCCCCTCGTATAACACAGTCAATGCGAAATCTAGCTTCTTTTAATGCTGTTGTGCCAAAGTCTGAGCATCGATCGGTTGATGTAACCCCTACGAGTATTCCAGCGGATCAACCTTTGACGCCGATGAGCGCCGTTGCCCTTGATATGGAGAACTCCACTTTTGTGAAGCAGCAGGCTACGCCTCGCCTGATCACACCTCATGGATCACTGGTTGAACTTCCCTCTATTCCTCCAATACACTCACCAGAATCGCAGATTCCCTCGCCTCAAGATTCCCTTCTGCTGGCTGCAGGCACCGAAAATACGCCCAACACTGCAGTCCTTCCGACCGTACCAGAGTTAACGAGCAGTTCCTCCGTGTCGCCGCAGAGTTCTCGTCAATCCGACCCATCTGAGGTTACTACTCCCGATGCTACTGATCATGACTCTACCAAGCTGGTCTCTTCGCCTGTCATAGGCATGGATTCTATGAAACGTATCCGTGATGAATCACCAGACGATGCAGGACAAGACGATGGGCCAAGAAAGAAACAGCGAGTTGAAGATCAAGCCTCAGCAGTTCTGATGCAGCCAGTTGAAGCAGAAGATGAGGTTGAGGAAGAAGAAGAGAATGAAGATGAGGATGATACCCCTATAGAAGTTGGCCCTGATGGCCTTCGTACGGAAAAGTCGTGTCTTTCCGTGTTATTCGCTGCCGATGAAAATAATGAGGATTTAAAGACATGTGCTCTATGCCAGTACGTATTCCTCGTCAACGCTATTTCTCATTAGCTGACCTTAGCATGTTTGTAGGGGTAGGTATGATTTAGGAGCTGTGGAAGGACCTCCAAAGCCTTTCGAGGGTGCTTCGGAAACTGAATTAGTGCAGCATTGCATTAATGAACACTACGATGCATGGGATGCATTACGAAACGATGTTGGCTGACGATTCACATACTTACATGCTCCTTTTAGTATACTTGTATATTTTGTCTAACTTATTGTAGATTTCAGACATTGAACTGTCATAATCATGCTTGTATTTTTGTTGTAGCAATTACTCACTGATCTTATACCTTCACTCCAGTAAATATTTAGGATGCACGCTTCGGTCGATACTATCGTTATGGGCATATACCTGCGTGATTACCAATGGTCGAGTTTTCATACATCGAAGTTATTTTTCGCAGTTAACATTATTTACACCAGTTTCTAGATACGTTACGTAGGACATAAACGAAGTGCTCATGCCTCAATCATATTCGATAACTTGTTCAGTAGCTCAATTAAACGATTGGCTTCATATTCAGCCAGGGTCACATTCTTATCGATTGTTAAAGACTCTGTCAGCGCGGGGAACGTAGTTGCGCCATATCCTGTACAGTGAAATGTCAGAACAAAATAGGTATACGAAAAAAGTGTTGGACATACCGAGCCATTTCCCAGGAGCAACACCGAGATGTTTGTACCATTCGCGATCCTTGATTCCACCCTCTGAAATAAAACCACGCTCAAAGGCAATTAGCTTCTGATTAGCCTTCCTAACTCTCTTTGCAGCCTTGATGAACTTGCGAATAGGGAATGGAAGGCCATGACCATCAGATGGTGGTGGTGGCGGTGGAAATTCATGCTCGTAATCTTCATCGAACATATCGAAAGCCTCTTCTTCGTCATCTGGAACTAGAAGATTTTTCTCCAGCTCATCGAGATCGTAGTTAAGAATTTCTTCCCATGACCTGACGTGTCCACGAAGAATAGCAATGTGGCGACGTTCTTCATAGCTTGGAGAAGAAACACCAAATACACTCTTCACCCAATTCTTCACCTTTCGCATGGGGTCTCGGTGGTGATGGAAGTCATGAAGATGATGGGGAATAGGGAGCCTCTTCAACAACTTCTTGAAATCTGCCTCTGCTTCAGACTTTTCTTCGTCGAGGCTCAAACTGGCACTTTGAAGTCGAAGAATAGACTTGCGGAGTAGCGAGAAATCAGGAGTAGTAGAGGTTAGGGCTTGGTTCGGGATAAGACTTTCAACCCTACATAAAAAATGACAAATGTCAGAATCAAAAGTACATCAAGGTGGAAGAACCTACTTGTCAAGATAATCATCAAGTTCTAAAGCATACTGAGTGGTATTCAAAGGAAGGATTATGGAATCAGTCATCCTCAAACCCATTAAGCCAAGATGCTTAGCAATCGCGACCTGAAGCTGAACGTAAGCCCGTATTAATACGCTTACATGCAGAGAATACTTACGTGACGATGGAATCCGGGATCGGCATAGATTTCTTGCCAGTGTTGACTATCGTAAATCGAATGGTAATGGTATACAGCATCGGAAGGAGTCATGCCAAATCCTTCATCAGAACTAGGGACTCCGAGCCGTTGCAGGAAGACCGTATAGTCGCTACCACTACCAAGCGGTAATATACCTGTCTTGGCAGCACGAAGCTCCCTCTTGGTCTCGTTGTAAATCGCAGCAAACTCGCTATCAATGTGTGCAGACTGTTCACCCTTGAAAGGACCCTGATCTTCCTTTGCGTCCCAGAGCGTCTTTCCCTTCAAAGTGGGGTGCGGAATATCCAAAGCAGCTTGCTTCATGAGGTGGGCAAGCGATGGGGAAGCGTAGGTATCCCAGCGTGAGCCAGCGACAGAGACATCAACATTGAAGTAGGTTACGACGTGATCCGATATCCAGGATGCAAAGTCTTCACCCCATTCAGTGCTTCCAACCAATCCGTACTGACGGAAGAAAGAATTAGTAAATTCCATGAAAGAAATGCAGTAAAGATACCTCTTCAGCATCCCAACTGGCGATAACGACTGTGCGAAGAGGCTTCCAGCCTTTCTTAAGAAGTGCACCGAAACCCTTAATAATCTCATGGAGAGAGACAGTTCCGCTAGTGGGGTCGGCAGCTCCCATGACCCAGGCTAGCAGGTAAGGTCAAACAACGGTCAGTATGTCGTAGAACGTACAAACAGCAGAATACGTACCATCCCGATGGCATCCAATGAGGACAACTTCATCTCGGATATGGCCAGGGATCGAAGCCATGGTATTCCAAATGGGAGTCACATTGGTGTCCACTAGTTTAAACCAGTTTCAATAGAGTAGCGATGTTTATGAAAAGCACCAACTCACCATGATTGACTAACCTAATCTTTGCCTTGCTTGCATTAACACTCAATTTCCTCTCATCATCCGCTCCGGTATGCACACTATCAATTTCCTCCAACAATCTTTCTGCGTTGGCCCAGGAAATGGGTAAACTGGGAATGGTGGGTATATTTACACCTTCCTGCCTTTCAGCATCTTCATAAGCGGGGTAACCAGGCGTTGTAGGATCTCCAGGGTATAGGGTGAGATATTGTACACTACCACGTTGCACAGAGGTGGGGTTGCGAGCGGGACCGTGGGGATACGGGGTGTAGCCGTTAGAAACAGTGACGAAGCCATCGTCTCGAGGGTCAGAGTAGATGAGGACACCAGCAGCACCTAATTCTTGTGCTCTTTGTACCTAGAAAGAAAAGATTAGTAAAGACAATGCAACAAAATATGCACGTTACCTTAAGACCGCGGAAGATCTGTCCGTAACGGACGATGATGATCTTATCAGTCAAATTTGCCCCCCCGGCCACTAGTTCATCGTAATCCTGACAAGATGTTTATACGAAGAGCAACGTAACGATAAAGAAAACATGCCTCTTTGCGACCATAGTTGGCGTATATCAGATGACCGGAGACATCACCATCACGACTGAAGCCATGCCAGGCTGGGACAGCATCTCTGTACTTGTGGGCTTCCTCATCCGCAGGATCACCATCTTCTACCAAGTCGGCTTCCCAGATGGGTTTTCCATCATCTCCAAGGATATGCAATGCGCTGTCTTTGGGGGTGTTAAGAACAGGATAGTAGACATCGATCCATGCGGTTGGTTTCCTGTGAGCGTGGGGAGTCGTCAAGAGAAGGGTCGCATTGCGAGAAGCCGATGTTCCAGCAGAAAAGATGGGCTGATCCTTTGGAGGACTAATACCGAGTTGTGACTGGAATAACTCGAGAATCACTTTGGCATCGTTGAAGTCTTCAGCGGAGCCAGCGAGATGGGGATGCGTTGCGTAGGCGCGAGATGCAGCGAGGGCGCTTTCTTCATTGGGTACCGATCTGGAAATTAGAATGACGGCGATAAATATAGGGAGTGTTGGAGGTATAATAGAACTTACAAGAATAGCTTTTCTCGCTGGTCGACACTTAGGGGAGGACGAGGCCTGAAGGGCGGTTTCCTTCAGGACGGTAACGAGGAGGTGGGGGGCCACTAGGAGAGAAGGCGGAGAAGAAATGGTATGGGGAAAAGGAATGTATGAGGAGGATGAGGGCGAAAGAGGTGAGAATGGAGAGTCGGAAGAAGCGGGTGCGTCTTTGACGACGAGTGGAGTGCCCCAGTAGAGCAGACTTGTCAGAGCTGGCAGGAGGAGAGGGTTCGGGGGGTTGGTGGTCTTGAAGCTGACCTGCAGCCAAGGCAGCTTTCTCTGGATCTTGGTGTAGAATTATCATAGTACCAACATTCAAATAAGAGATGAGGCGGGAGGAAGGAAAGAGTAGTTACATCTAGTTACAAAGTATACTACTATGGTAAATCAACTAATAATTACAATCTATTACTACCCATATCAACAAAGTATGTATATTACTATAGTAATTCAACTAATAACTAACAAAGTATATTATTACTACCAACGTCTCACAGTCCCCTGTCCGTGTGCAACGCATTTCTTTCCTGGGCTATTTCCACATGCTCATTCTAGTACTTATGTTATGTCCAATCCATCATTCAGATCTCCTTCCTTCCTCAACATACCATGCCTCCCGACGAAAAGCACCACTATGATTTTGAGGCTGCAGACCTTGCTCCTCCCCGCCCCTCACACTCCCGCCGCACTCTCCGCGTCCTCCTCTCCATCCCCGCATTCATATACCTCTTCCACCTATGGTCCAACACAATGAGCTCCTTCTGGCACAACCGTTCTCTCACTGGCATCGTCGACCATAGACCCCATACTCCCTACGGAAAGCGTGCCGAGGACCTCTTCCTCTCCATCCCAAACGAGCAGAGCGCCATTGACGCATCCCGCAAGTTCGCTACCAAGCCCCACATGGCTGGCACAGACGGTGATCTTCAGACCGCCAGAGACTTTCTCACGCTTCTCCAGACTGAGCTCGGTGTCCACACTCCCTCTCATGAACCTCTCTTCCACGCTGGTTCTCATCAATCACAGAAGGCTACGCGCGGAATCCCCAAGCTCCACCATCCCAAAGCATGGATTGACCAGTACTTTCCAGTCATGAACACCCCTCTCGACCGGAGTCTTCAAGTTCTGGATGAAGACGGCTCTGTGCTCTGGGATGCTGACCTCACAGAGCACGCCGACGACACTGATCCAGAGGCAGGAAAGTACGCCGATGCCGTACCTACCTTCCATGGCCTCAGCAAAGGTGGGGATGTGGCCGGTCACATTATTGACGGAAATTACTGCACCTATGATGCAAGTCGCATGTCGATCGCCTTATAGACAACCTAACTTAATTCCACACTCTTTTATAGGACTACGAGAACCTGGACCAGAAGGGTGAGTATCTGCATGGAATGCCACATCTCCCTACTCCTGACTTTCTATAGATGTTTCATTAAATGGTTCCATTATCCTTTGTCGCTACGGAGGCATCTTCCGAGGCCTGAAAGTCAAAGGTGGACAAGATCGAGGTGCTGCTGGCGTCCTCATTTACTCTGACCCACGCGATGATGGTTCTGTAACCGAAGAAAACGGGTATGCACCCTATCCTCAAGGGCCTGCCCGAAACCCTACTTCTGTTCAACGTGGAAGTGTCCAGTACCTGAGTATGTATCCTGGCGACCCAACCACACCCGGATACCCTTCATATGAGAACAGCACACGCACAGAAGCCTCGAATATTCCGTCAATCCCCAGCCTACCTATATCATGGACTAATGCTCAGAACTTGTTCAAGGTGCTGGAGAAGGGGAATTCACTTGAGGGTAAGAAAGTCAGGTTGGTAAATAATGGTAGGTGTTATTCTCTAATATCTCCGACGAATAGAATCTAATATCCATTTGCAGTTGACACAAGAGTTATTCCCATCTGGAACACGATGGGCGTGATTCCCGGACATATCAAGAATGAGGTCGTCGTTATTGGAAATCACCGCGATGGTACATTTAGCTGGAACGGCTTGCGCATTTCTCTAGACTTATAATACTTTTTCAGCATGGGTGATGGGAGCTGCAGACCCAAGCAGCGGCACATCTTCTATCAACGAAGTTGTTCGCGGTCTGGGTTATCTCATCAAACAAGGATGGAAGCCCCTTCGAACTATCGTCATTGCTAGCTGGGACGCGGAAGAGTACGGGCTGATTGGCAGCACTGAATGGGGTGAAGACTTTGGAGATTGGATTGAGGACCATGTGGTCGCCTATATCAATCTTGGTAGGATGGAATGAGTGCATTGCTTTAAGACACTATTCATTAACTATCATTGGCTTAGATGGTTCTTGCTCTGGGTCGAGATTCAGCGTGAAAGGCTCTCCTCTTCTTGCACACCTCCTTCGCGGCATAGCTCTAGAACTACCACATCCAACTGACAAAGATCGTACGATGTGGGATGCCCGCAACGACGAGGGCACATTCTTCGAACAAAATTTGCAGTCGAACTATACCATCCCTAAGGAAGTGCTTGCGATGCGTGATATGGAAAAGTCTATGGTTGATGGGCTAGGTGTGGGTGTTCTGGGATCTGGCAGCGACTATACCGTTTTCTTGCAGAGGATCGGTGTACGTGATATGACGATCTAGTTGGTGCTAATTTAACCTTCATTGGTAGATTGCAAGTACAGATGGAGGTGGATTTGGTGGTACACTTGATGATGCTGCTTACCATTACCATTCGGTTTACGATTCGGAACGCTGGATGGAGGTTTACGCCGATCCTGGCTTCTCCCGCCATGTAAGCAACAGAGTTATATCTTCCTCGCGGCCAATCCTTATATTTTAAAGGTCGCCGCAGCAAAATTTGTTGGATTAGAGGCGCTGAGACTATCAAGTTCCGTCATTCTCCCTTTCAATACTACGCATTACGCTTTCGAATTGGAGAAATATCTTGACCAGTGAATGCGTCTGCTATCTGTAATTGGGATTCTTATACTAATGTCTAACATAGGGCTGAGGACATTGCAGACTTGGAGTCTCTTAATATCCGCTTCAGTTCCCTTCGTAGCTCACTCCACTCACTCCAGAAAGCCAGTGCAGGCTTAGATAAAGAGAAACTTGCGGCTGTGAAGGAACTACGAGATATTATCGGTAAATGGAAAAAGAGGCGATCAAGCGTCCGAAGAAAGCTTCGTAAGGCCTACTGTCGTATTAAAAAGGTCCTTGGAAAGAAATGTGAATGCCCTCACAAACGCAAGGACAGCGAATATGCAAAGGATATGGCTCGTGTCATTAACGTTCCACGGTCTGAAAATAATTTGCATGCATGTGCTGGCCGATTCCCTGCCTTGCTTCAAGAACAAGAAGAGAATGATATCGTTTATGGAATAGCGGCGGAAGCTGGCTTCGATGGCCCTCGTCGTCTCCTTGATTTCAGCTCCGCCCACCCTCATCATCATTACCCACTTCGCAAACTTCGCCGCGCAATTAAGAAAATTCAGACAGTTAACAAAAAACTTACTGCCTTTGAGCGTGGGCTTATCTCTAAGGATGGCATTAAGGACCGGGAATGGTACAAACATCTTGGCGTTGCGCCTGGAAAATGGTTAGGTATGTAGAACTTACTCGGGTAAATTGCTAAAAATTGATAATATTCGCGTAGGATATGGCGCCACTACTCTCCCTGCATTGACGGAGGCCCTCACGTACGACAAGAACACGACTCTGGCCCAGCAGGAGGCTGATAGGCTGAAATCCTTAATTGACCGACTTGCGGAACATATCAAAGTCAATTGAGATTGCCAGAGCGATAGCCTGTAGTTTTAGTACCGAATACCAATTATATATTGGCCGAGTGAATATATGTTGTACAATTGCTAGTAACTCGTGAATCAGTGATTCGCTTTAGAGTTTCACGGCGACCTGCGGTGACACGCGTCTAATTTTGGACTGACCACTACCGCGTGCAGCGTGTGCACAATGAACTTGCATTCAACCGAAGCTTTGCTGCCACAGCTTCGAGCTTCCGACGAACGATCCTTAAATTAATGTCAGACCATCTACGTTTATCCTCTCCCCTATCATCCTCTCCGGGGCGTATTCCAGCTATATCTCGACCTGAGTGGCCTTGGTCTGCTCGCTCTTATATTCACAGAAATTCTCAGTCTTCAGTCCATTCATCTGGGTCCGTAGCGGGTTCTTCTAATTTACAAAGTGGCTGGGACGCCCGTTCTGCATTTGCGTCTGGCGGTAGCCCCAGTTTGTCTTCCGTAAGTACTAGTCTTCGATCAGGCAACATGTTTCGAACAGGTAGTTCTGCAACGGGCATCGTACAGCCTGAGGAGTTGACGAGACAATGGTCTTTTATGGTTGGTGTAGTCATACAGTTGCTCTTGTGTAGATGGCTGAACCCATACATATCAGGGCTTCGAATGGGTAGTTCGCGATGTGCACAAACTTCGTGACTATATCGAAGGCACCGACCCCATAGACCCAGAGGCCACTGAAACAGACATTCTCGACATCGAGCAGACAAACTTCGATATCCTGAAGCAGTCTCCTGTCCTTGGAGACAATAAATTCAAATTGGAAATTGGTTCGTAACAATAGTGCACCATAATTTGAACCAGTAAGTGTTGACCTCGCTTGTAGTAATCACAACTTCGGACAGTTCTTCTACACCTTCCACACTACCTGCCTTATCACTATATATAACTTCTCTAATGGTGGATTTCGCCCACGGTAATTATGAAACATCTGCATCTATGATGGCAGCTATTAAATGCCAGGATGACCGTGCTGGGGAGCGCGGCGCTCGTCCAAACTGGGTCTGGGAGTACTGGCAACATGATTGGGTATTCCGACAAGAAAGTGAAGTCTGGGGTAAATACGCTATGTCTTCACTTTGGCAAACAACTTATGTTCCTTTCATAGCATGTCCTCTTCCATCTCTTTCTAGCCTACTCAATAACTCAAGGATCCGCGAAACCGATTCCTTTGTAATTTGTATTCAGATTCACAGCCCAGCTGGTCCGTCCGTCCCGCAACAACCCTCTGTTTATTATGTCCCGAGGGACCTTCTTGAAGGTCTTGAGGCTTCTTTGGATAATTCCAGTATGTAAAGTTTACTGTCAGTCTGACGCGAGCTCACTAGCGGGTAGATACCGGAGACGTTCGTTTTGTATGTTTAGAGAAATTAATGGCCACTGCTTCACCTGTTCTTCCTTCCTCGGATGCCGCTTATGACTGTCAATCTATATCCTCCCAGTCTTCACCATCACCTTTTTCGTCTCAAACTACTGCTAGAAAACGGATTATCTATGCTCATTCTGATATACTTACACGAAGGTCTGATTACTTCGCTACTATGTTTTCATCCGCTTTTTCCGAGAACTCTGGGTTAGCTGGTGACAGGAAATTTTATACTGTCATTGTAGAAGAAGCTGACTTTGAAACGATCTACTGGCTACTTAAATATTGCTACGCAAACTGGCTTCTCTTCAAGGACATCGATGACCCCAAGGCTGCTGTTGATGGTGTAGGAGTTGGCTGGAGTGCTAAATGGTTAAATGCTAGTGATGGTGAATGGGACTGGAAGACATTCCCAAAGTGTGACCCAGGCGACGATTACACCCTTGATAACCGAAGTGCAACCAGTGGAGATAGTCTTCCTGTAAATTCGGCGATCGGTGGGACGAGCACAACAAGTATTGATAAAGCACGCACAGTGCCTGGTGCAAGGACGTCTTCAACTAAACATAATATCACTGCAACTACATCTAAGTCGACTACTGCTGCAACACGTCGGTCTGCTCCACTACCTGTTCCCTCATCACTGACGGTCAGCGTGAACAGAGATGATTTAAATTCTAGGTCAAAGCCAATAAGTATTGGTGGATCAAGCAATCGTTCTCCTACTGCTCCCTACTCTGTTTCGCCACGAGCCGCTAGACAATCAGTCCCCGCTCCAGATCCTCATCCTCACCCCACTCTGGCTCCACCGCCTGCTTCTGCATTATCCATGTATCAAGTGGCGCATCGTTATGCAATGCCTACTCTTGCCAACCTCGCATTGGAACATATGATGGCAACCATTACTCCTCAGTCTAGTTTCGCATTATTACTTGCTACTTCTGTGTGGAACGACCTGCATACTATTGTACAGGTAATATTCCGACTCCTACCAGTGGAACGTTGCTTATTCCCTATATAAGGATTACGTTATTGATAAATGGGACGACGTATCAGCTTCGGAAGAGTTTGAACAATGTTGCCAAGAAGTAGCTGCTGGAGAGTGAGTCTGACCTTAGTACCGTGCAGTCATGCAAACGCTGATATACTTCCGTCACCTTGCAGGTGGGGGCCCGACGGCGGCAAGACCTTAACGGCTGTTTTCCGCAGGCTCCGATCTCCAAATGCCATGGCTGGATAAGTATAATTTATAAGAATAAAAAGTCTGCTACGGTGATCTAAAGCATAAATACAATATCTACCGCCAGATGCATAAGATCTGACGATCTTTGTAATAATAGATTTCGAATTCTATTCTAAGTGCCGCTATTAGTCTAGCGCATCGAAACATATGTGTTTCTGTTAACAGCTTGAGTCTTCGAGTTCCCAAACTCCATATATTCCCCAGATTCCCTGTTATTGAGGCAGGTCAGCAATCAATTCCCGCCACCAACATGGTACTGACACGATGGTCACAGAGATTGGGATGATCAAAGTAAATGCCACGAATGGTGGCTGGTGCGGTGGAACACATTACTGTCCAATCCTCACCCCTTTCTATATTCCAGAGTCGTGACTGGAAGCGCTGGTATAACGCTACGCTAAATCGCTGATCATAAATTCATTCAATCGGAAATCGTACCCGAAGTTGCGAACCAGCCGCAGTACAACCCTGGAAATGCAGTGAGATTGCCTTTTATAAATCCTCGCAGGTAGCCTCTTACGACATCTGTAAACTTGCCCCAGGTAGGTAAACATCTAATCTCGTTGAAGCTGATATTCCAGTGCCCAATAGTCTTCCCAAACCACTTGATGATGAACGGTTGTTAGCTTTTTGATATTTATAGTACTGGTTCATAATAGAATTACCTTGACTTCACAGTAGTCCGGTCTTTCAATGACGGTCCCATGGATTGCGATAGGCGTCGTTTCGCAGACGCTTCTCGGCCCAGAGAAAAACGGAGCATTGTGAAGACGGGCCGTATATTCCCTTCTCCCAAAACTGAGGCAACGTTCCTTTGCACGAAGTTCTATCCACTGCGGCTTGGGGCGAGTGCTTGCGATTTCAAGAACAGAAGATCCAGTAGCTTTCCCAGGCTCTTGTGAAACATCGAATTGGAGTACGCCCTTGTTGATATGACGCCGCTGGGATTTCGATTCTTCAACAGGTTTTCTCTCTGGACATGTAACACCTTGGCCGCATGGACCATTCCAACCGTAAGACCCGTCATACCATTCGTTGTGGCTGATTTCTTTGGGGTATAAGAGTAGATACATCGCTGGAAAAGCGAAGAAGAAAAGAGAGACAACGAACACGACCAAGATCATCTTCCGCGTACTCCTCTCTTCGTCGAACGAGACTTCTATTAACGTCGAACGCTCGTTCGCATAACTATTTCCAGCTTTGGTCTGAGGACTAGAGCCTGAAAAGCTCTTGTTATCTGACCTTGTAGCATAGTTGGGGACATGATAGGTACGACCGCCAGCACTGAGGAACATGACAGCAAAAACACAAGTCAAGACAAAGCACAGAGGAGCGCAATTAGGACTTTGCATACCTGCTGTCTTTGGAATGGCTGGAGTTTGAACCATGAAAATAGTAAGAGGGAGACGGAGTACTATCAAACATTGTATTACTGCACTGTTATGAACAGTGAAGTCGCAAAAGAAAATATGCCTAGTAAAGGGCTTCTTGGCCTGCATCGTATTTGATGAATTTTCGAGAGGTGGGGAAGGGGGGAAAGGTCAGGATACCTTGCGTCTGGCATACATAAGTCGTGCATTCCGCATACATTTGTGTGCAAGCACCGATTGTTATTTATAAAATAAATAGATGTTCGATGACATTGTCATTCGAGGTCTGGGGGATCTGGGCACTGCCAGGTGAGATGAATCGAGCCAGGTCTCCGCGTGTTGCAACGCGATATTGAGTATGTTTGAAGTGCGGAGAGATATCATGAGATACGTTCGGCTTGTTATCGTTTGATAAGCAGCAGATGGACAAGGCCCAACATGGTATATTGCTCGCCTAAGTATCGCTTGTTTGATGTCTCTGCTGTTTATCAACTAACAATATGTACACATTTTAGTAGTCTGATAGCCCCCTTCTGCTTCACTGCTCAACGTCAACCCCAATAATGTTTGCATTTAGGGCATCGTTTACACTTCGCGCTTCAAAGCGCACTTTTGCTACCGTCTCTCATGGCGAGCCTAACTTCCGCATCCCAGTTATCGACTTTTCAAATTTCCGTTCTGCTAATTCACCCACGGAGAAGAAACAAACTGCAGATGAGATTGTATCTGCTTTCAAAAATAGTGGGTTTATATACCTAGCGAACCATGGCATCCCATTTGGTATGTACCTGCCCTCCATTCAGGTGACCAGTGGCTTTTAATTACACATTGCACTCAGAGACTGTTAAGACTGCTTTCGTGAAGGTGGTTCTAACTTCTGATTCACTCGTAATATAAACTACTAACATTTGCGCTCAGAGCAAAGAGTTCTTTGCTTTGCCTCAACATGTCAAGGTTGGAATTCGCACCTCTTGTTTTCAAGCTCTAAGCTTTACTATTACCATCAGGACTCGCTTGCATGGGAAGATCCTCGTTCTAATCGTGGATACGTGAAGATTGGTCGTGAACGGGTCACACAATCAGCCGATCTGGCAGAAATTGCTGCCCTCCGAAGAAAGGCTCCCGACTTTAAAGAGTCGATGGAAATTGGAAGAGATTGGGATTCCGAATGGAAGAATCAATGGCCTCAAGAAACCGATACACCCGTATTTAAACGTACCATGCTCGATTTCTATCAGGTGTGGAATGTACCAAGCTAACACGGTATTCTTGTGACTAATATTGACAGACTTGCCACGAACTACACGTTCATGTCATGCGGTCTATTGCTCTGGGCTTAGATTTGGAAGAATCTTTCTTCGACGATAAAATTAACGGCCAGTGTCACAATATGCGACTCTTGTCTTATCCTCCTGTGCGGCGTGCTGTACTGGAAGGTGAAGGTCAAGCACGTGCTGGCGCCCACAGTGGTGAGTCCCGGTACAACATGAGAAACTTTCGCATAGGTTAATCCATCCTTCGTTCAACGCAGACTATGGGACTTTAACCCTTCTGTTCCAGGATTCTGTAGGTCCTTCATTATGAGTATAAGTATGTTGGATGAAGTTCATTATATTATTTTAAGGTTGGAGGTCTTGAAGCGAAAAATCCTCACACCGGCAAGTTCCTGCCTGCACCTCCTATTGTACGTGTCACATGCATATGCATATTGAGAAAAGTTACCGAAATCATGCAGCCGAACACCATCGTGGTTAATGTTGGCGATCTGCTTGCCCGTTGGAGCAATGATGTTCTTCGTTCAACCCTTCATCGAGTTGTTGCACCACCTGCGACGAAGATTAATGACACGGAAATTCTTACACCTGCTCGCCAGTCGATCGCATTCTTTTGCAATCCTAACTTCAGCGCTGAAGTCTCCTGTCTTCCAAACTGTGGAAAGGAAGCGAAATATCCTCCAGTGAACACCGGAGATTACATTGTTGGACGTCTCGCTGTAACTTATTCATGACTTCTTACACATCTACGTGGGCCTTTCGATTAATGTTTTATGGGGGTTTTATACCAGTTTATACCCAAGCTGTCACAGTGGTTAATGTTCTATCTTTTTATGATATAACCTTGGTATTACTACTCTCGCCAACAGTGTCCATATGCTAATATCTTGCGGAGATCGACTGCAAGTGGGTTTTATATCTCCTCCAAGTTTCTTCAATAAATGTTTCCCAGATCGTTGTCAAATTTCCCCCAGTTTTTCCAGTGGCTATTTTCTTTCAATTGTTGCAATCAAAGCTAAGACTTGACATGTGCAGAGTCAAGGCTGCTGGCTCACGCCTCTATTCGAACTTGATCCTAATCATCTCCAATACATGCTAAAGTCATGTCTTAGGCAGGAAAAGTCTTAAAACTATACCTCTAACTGTAGGACGATAAAATGATTCAATTCTGAGGATGTATCGCTTCACCTCATAAAGTGACACTTCTCTGCAGATGTCGAAGATTCGGATAATGTACTTCGTCAAGGCGGCCGTCATCTTGCAACGAGCACAGAAGTTCGAGGACTGTTGCACCTCTGATCACAGTATCCTGCCACTGCTTCAAGATGTTGTTTTGCATATAACGAGAAGTGACCCACGGGCATCAGGATATATGAATGCGCTGAAAAACTTAACAAGTTCAAGATGTCCTATGTTTCGTTGTAGCCGGTGAGTTTACCAATTACTAAGCTATCAGTTCTTAGTTTTTCTTCTAAATCTAACTTCTATTGTAAGGAATTTACTCGGCTGTCACCGAAGATGCTTTGTACGCACTTTCTACACAGTCCAGTAAGTTCGTAACTCATCGAATAGTTTGCGTGAGGCTGGACTCACGTTTGATTATAGTTCAGTTATTTAGTAACTTAACAATCATACTTACCTCATTTTATTGTACACATGAGCACATAGAAAATAGATAATTCATTTCCTTCCTGGTTAATTGCAATAAACAGTAAGAGGATGCAAATAAGTACATAACTACCGAAACAAAACGAGGCAGAGTATTGGTGTGAGTGAGTTGTAAATAATCGTAAGTACTAGGGGAAAGCTACATATACTACCGGAATAACTACCGTTTATGAAAAGGCTGAAGCAAATGATTCTACGAGGAGTGTGATGCAAATGCAGGTACAAGTGACAAACCGAGAAAAAAAAAAACCCTTCACCTCATACTTTAGTATGAGATTTAGCCTACGCCTTCTCCTTTTTCCGGAACAGACCAAGAGTGTGTTGACCACCACATGCAACAGCGGCAGCAAACCAAGCACCACCTTCCTTGCGAACGATGACCCGCGGAGTGCGAACCTCCTCTTCCGGAACACCCAATTCACCCTGCGTACCTTGGCCCCAGGAATACAGTGCTCCTCCTTTCGTTACAGCGGAATTATTGTGAGGTCCACAAGATATCTGGACGACGGGATCATTCATGTCTGGAAATGTGATCAAGGCTGGCTCGGGAAGGAAGTCAGGGTATTCGCGATCCTTCGATGCTTCGTCGTCATCCGCCAAGCCGAGCTGACCGCCATTCGAGCGGCCACAGGCGTAAACTTTCCCGGAATTCGTCAGGAAGAGAGTATGATGATCGCCACCATCGACATTCACAACAAAGTCGCCACCAAGTTCTTCCTTGCTTATTTTCAAAACTTTTTGAGGAAGCTGGACGACTGAGTCATCGTCTGAAGAGTAGCCGGTACCGGTCTGGCCCATGCTGTTCAAACCCCATCCCCAAACATCACCTTTATCATCAACTGCGAATGAATGCATTGATCCAGCACCAACAACCACCGCTTTGCGAGAACGATTACCCAGCGTAACCTTCTCCGGCACGGTACCATGAATCTTGCGACGCTCTAGAACCTTACGACCAAGCTGCGCCTGCTCGCCTGCACCCCACGTGTAAATGCTACCATGAGTGGTCAAAACAACGAGATGATTGTTGCCGGCAGCAATGGAGGAGACCTTTTCGACGTCTCCTGATTTATGACTAAGTTCGAGAATAGGGGCAGGAATGAATTGATGTTTCAGCCCACTTGCAAATCCAAGGGATCCTTCTACAGCCTATACATGAAGATAAGTGATGAGTCAGAGAATGTCAACGTAATGCAAAAGTTGTTTACATACACGGAAGGATCCCCAAACGCGGAGTTCACCCTTGTCGCTGACCACAGCACATATACTATCACCAGCCACAGCCTTCACAGCTCTAAAATTTTCATTAATCAATGATTGGAGAGGGTGAGGATAGCTGGTAAGATTATCGATACTGAGGAATGAGCTTGGATTTTCGGGATCAGATACGTTACTAGTGATACGACCGAGAGCAGCATCATCATTGACACCACATGTCCATACCTGTTGGTTGATTCAGTAAAGTTGGCAGATTTTTCGAAGAAAAAAAAACTTACAACTCCTTTCTCATCGATCATAATGCTGTGGAGACCACCACCGACAATGGATTCGAGACCCGCACCAACCTCACCAAAAGAGCCTTTCTCAATCTGCTGCTCAACCCAAACGCTGCGCTTGGGTTTGTCAAGTTCATCTAATACATCAGGGCCCATGCCAAACTGGCCAAAATTGCCAGCACCCCATGCAAAAAGAACCAATCCTGGACGCTGCTTTTCTGGAGGAGACGGCAATGGATTAAAATAGGGTTTCTGTGGCTTTTCTTGAATGGTTTCAAGGGCGAGATTTTTCAATGCGGCAGCGGTTTTGGTGCGGGAACCGGCCTTCGAAGGAGGTTTAGATGAGGATTTGCGAGTTTGAGAAGGAGGTTCATTCTCTGATTTTTGAGAATCTGCTTTGGCGCGCTTAGCGGGAGGAGGGGAGCTACGCTCGGGAGAAGCGGCGCGTTTGTTAATCGAGCGACTGGCAGGGCGGGATGTGGCCTTCTCGGCAGGCTTTGAGGCGGGCTTTGTAGCAGGCTTAGAAGCGGGTTTGGCTGCGGCAGCGGCAGCAGCAGATTTAGATGCAGGTTTCACAGAGGCAGCGCGAGAAGATCGTCTGGGAGGCATAGTGGTAGGTGGCACGAAGGAAGACGAAGGGATGTAAGATTGATTATCGAATGGAATGGAGTCGAGTGGCCTGTGCAAGGTGACGAAAGGAGAGATGAGGGAAGGAGAGAAAGTGATGGTAGAGAGCAGGAGAAGGCTATGAAGACTTTGAAGTTTGAATTCACTATAAGCCTGACAAACTCAACCACTCAAATAATTTCAGTCACGTGATGAATAGCGCGTTGTTGCCTGATATTTACGCGTCTACTCTTGATCAAATACGTCAAAACATGGCTATTTAGATTGGACTAGAGTCGAGAGTAGTGCAGTGCAGATTAGGTCCCACGGCCTGGTTCGCAGATGAAAATCAGGTTAGGGCCCGGAGGGGTCTACTTCGCACTGTTTCGCAGTGCAAATTTGCAAGGGGAACGGGGGGCTTGCCCCCCGGAGAAAATTTGCTAATTTACATGTGAAATAGCAAATTAATTTACTGTTTCGCATGCAAATTAGCAAATTAACATCACGTGACGGAACATGCACATTCGGATTCCTATTTCGTACGACATATGATACTACAACTGCAGACCTTGTACTATCTATACCACGTCTATAAAATCGTTAACCAATCCTCTGCACTCGGAACAGTCTGGCTTGCAAGAGAAGTGGCTTCAGCTGACAAGTTGCCAGTATCACAGTTGGCCACTGGTCCCATAGCACCTGAACCTCCATCTTCAATACCTTCCTTATCTAGGATGTCACAGAACCAGGAGATGTTGAACTGAGCAGAAAGAGAAAATTATTCATCTTCTTCAAGGGACATTTCACTTGGGAGTCCATCATCAAGCCATCCTGGTACATTGTTGGCAGGATCTCATAGAATTGGGCCATCTGAGGAGATTATTTTATGAGGTATGTTATCATCATTCTCCTGTATTTTGATGATTATGTGAGTTGATCAAGATGTCTGTCCAATCTAGGGTGTTCTAAGGTATAGGGAACTTGATTAGATTTTCTGTAGAATAACTACAGGGATTATATACTAGAAAAACCAATAAATGTAAAATAAACAAGAGCAATTAAATCAGATGAAGGAATGAATAATGTTAAAAAGAACATGGTGTGAAACATAAAGACAGAATGGAAAAACTCAAGTAACAAAGTCTAGTGAGTTGAAGAGTTTGTGAGGATTCAAGAGACAAGAGTTTTCTTGTCAAAATTTAGGGTCCTGTGTGTCAGTGCCAATGCCAAAGCTAGTTTGAGAGCTCTGGGTGGGTAAATTTTGGTCCTGGCATGAATATGCTAATTAGCGCTATTTCGCATGGCATTTTTTAGGGACTTGGAGGAACTAGCTAATTAGCAGCAAATTAGCGGTGCAAATTAGCACATGCAAATTTCAGGTGGCTATTCCACACTGCACTAGTCGAGAGTGAGTAGAATGAATGTGAACAGGACACTACCGCAGGACAACGTTGGCAATTTGTATGTAAGCTGTAACAGACGCTCAGAAAGGGTCTGTTAGCCTCTGTGAAATTAAATTATAAATACTTATTCAAATTATAAGTAAATTGTAATGAGGTGGTCAGTCACAAGACTCCCACGTAGGTATAGCGGACATCTACGTGTAACCTTAACCCGAGCAGCGGGCTAGCGTGATTGCCTAAAAGTTGTGAGCTGGCGATTCACTTGTCACCAATACTCTTTAGTCTCCACTCACCGTCCTCTTTCTCCGCTCCTTTTCCTGGTCCTTCACCATGAGCGGCTGTAAGTATTCTCTGTATATCGCTGCGCGTCTTCCTTATTCCTCTTTCAGTCCGGTTTTTAAATCTTGTTCGACCCTTCCTTCCCATTCTTCCCGAGGTGTCTTCGCCAGATCGAAAGGTGACAACCATATACCCTCTGCCTCCTGCTCTTGTTTAACCCCTACTCTCCTTCAAAGGTTCCTTTCAATCAAAAAGTGTTATGGACTGCAGTTACTCTCCTCATCTTCTTGGTTTGTTCCCAAGTTCCCCTCTACGGTATCATGTCCTCCGACTCCTCAGACCCACTTTACTGGATGCGCGTTATTCTCGCTTCTAACCGTGGCACCCTCATGGAGCTTGGTATTTCGCCTATCGTCACTTCCGGAATGATCATGCAGCTTCTCGCTGGTGCAAATCTCATCGACGTCGACTTCAGCTTGAAGGAAGACAGAGCTCTCTTCAGCGGTGCACAGAAACGTGAGTTTTTATGTCGTTCGTTTTCGATATTTATAGATTAGAGTGCCTACACTTATTTCAACTCTATTTTCGTACCTTTCTCTTTGCTAATATGTCTTTATTACAGTTTTTGCTCTTGTTATCTCTCTCGGTCACGCAACTGTTTACGTTCTCACCGGTCTCTATGGTCAACCCAAGGACCTTGGAGCTGGTGTCTGTCTTCTACTTATTATCCAACTCGTTGCCGCCGCCCTCATTGTTATTTTGCTTGATGAACTTCTTCAAAAAGGTTATGGCTTGGGCTCCGGTATTTCCCTCTTTATCGCTACCAACATCTGCGAGTCCATTGTCTGGAAAGCCTTCTCTCCCACTACTGTTAACATTGGTCGCGGTGCAGAGTTCGAGGGTGCTATTGTGTCTTTATTCCACCTCTTATTCACCTGGAACGACAAAGGTCGCGCTCTCCGTGAAGCTTTCTGGAGAGATCGCCTTCCTAATGTCATGAACCTCCTCGCCACTGTCGTTATTTTCGCCATTGTTATATATCTTCAGGGCTTCAGGATTGAAATCCCCGTTAAAAGCAACCGCTTCCGTGGCCAACGAGGCACTTATCCCGTCAAGCTCTTCTACACCTCCAACATGCCCATCATGCTTGAGTCTGCCCTGACATCCAACGTCTTTATTGTCTCCCAAATGCTGGCTTCCCGTTTTCCTAGCAATTTATTCGTTCGCCTGCTTGGCGTTTGGGAGGTAAGATCACTTCTTTTTGTGTGTTTGCTAGATTTTGACATTTATGTAGCCTATGGACGACTCGCCTCAGCTCCGCGCTACTTCTGGCATTGCTTATTATATGTCTCCCCCACATACTATCAAGGAGGCTATTCTTGATCCCATTCACACCGCAATCTACATCTCATTCATGCTCTCTGCATGTGCCCTCTTCTCAAAAACCTGGATTGAGGTGTCTGGATCTGGTCCACGAGATGTTGCCAAACAACTCAAGGATCAGCAGATGGTAATGTCTGCGTGGTTTTGAATGTATATATTTTTCTAACATTTAATGACACAGGTTATGGCTGGTCACCGAGAAGGCTCCATGTACAAGGAATTGAAGCGTGTCATTCCCACTGCTGCCGCCTTCGGTGGTGCTATCCTTGGTCTTCTCTCCGTTGCTGCTGACCTTCTTGGTGCCATCGGTAGCGGAACTGGTATACTGATGGCTGTTACCATTATCTATAGCTGTAAGTGTTCATTATTACTATATTATATTGGTTCTCGTTAACGTATTTGTATAGACTGGGAAATTGGCATGCGCGAGTCAGGGGGACCTGAGATGGCCGCATTTGGAGATCTACTATAAGAGAAACAATCCTTTCGTGACACAGATTGGCTGGTCCGTATAAATTAATTGTAGGAAGGTCAACAAAAATGCAAGGAGGGATCAAACGGGCAAGTGGGATGCGACCTCTTTATAATATGGTTGCTGTGTACTTCTCTACTTTTAATTGATGTTTCCCTGCTATTATTCCATTTTATTAAATTATACCCTTGAATTTTGAAATGCTATTCCGTGTTATAAACTCACTAAAAGAGTAGTGAGTGAGAGATTGTGATAAAGACTATTCGCGTCCCGTGCCGCCGCATGCCGACCATATGTGCTGTCTGAGATAAGCAATAATTTGAAATGCAATTCAGAACGAACGGTCGGTCAGTTGGACTGCTATGCGGCGCGACATTAGCGCTTCACTCAAATATTAGTTACCACCAACTCTGGCTGATGCTTCCTTGCGGTTATGAACTTCAGGAGAGCAATACTCGTGCAACGGGTGAGCGTAAGGGAGGGTTACAGTTAATCAATCAGAGCTAACGATCTGCCAGTGCTTTCTGCATCGCGATGCCTATTGGACATCCCCTTCTTTAGGCCCGCATCACATACAGGCGGGACATGAAGAGTACTTCGCGATTTAGTACTTACTACGTCAGCACTCTAATGCGTTTACTATTAGGCTCACTGTCTCAAACCCTGCAACCGGCGAAAAACTTTGCACGTACGCGCCCGCGTCTGATGTTACCTCGATTATTTACTTACCAGCCCGTAGAGTGACTGCTGCTTCTGCAGAAGATGTCAAATTTTCCATCGACAAAGCCCAAAAAACCTTTGAATCGGGCGTCTGGTCTAAATCATCTGCCATAGCTCGGTCAAAAGTACTGTCAAAGCTAGCTCGTGCGCTTGAAGAACGTATACCAGAACTCGCTCAGATAGAAACACTTCAGACAGGACGGACAATCCGCGAAATGAAAGCCCAGCTTGGTCGGCTGCCTGAATGGCTGTGAGCACTTGCCCTAGTAGCCCAGTTAGACCTTGTCGAGAATAATAATTGCCCATACAGTGACTACTATTCCGCGTTACTACGAACGAACCAATCATATGTTGCTCCAACTCAGGGGAAATTGTTCAACTATATACAGCGTATACCACTCGGTGTTGTTGCACAAATAACTGTGAGGGACTAAAACTTTGTGTTTCGCAAATTTATCTCGATTCCAGCCCTTCAACCATCCTTTGCTAATCGCAGTCAAGAAAATAGCACCAGCGCTCGCTGCAGGGAATAGTGTTATTGTAAAGCCGTCTGAAGTAAGCGTTTATGCCCGTCAGCAGCAATTGGGCCATATTCACTTTGGTACACACGCAGCATGCCCCCATCACTGTCCTTGAATTCGCGGAAATGGCGGCAGAAGTAGGCGGTATGTTTCGTATTAAGGATTGATGAGAATACTGATTGAACATTTTTGCATAGTTCCTGAAGGGGCCTTAACTGTTCTTCCCGGATTCGGCGCTGTCACTGGGAAAGAAATAGTGAGAAACCCGTTGATCAGGAAGGTTGATGTCACGGTGATACTACTTCTCGATCTGTAGATCGATCATTAACCCGGCGCGTTTAGGCAGGGACTCAGACCGGGCGCATGCTAGGAAGTGTGGTTGGAGCAAATCTTGCATCTTACACTGCAGAGCTAGGCGGGAAGGTATGTAGCTTAAATATTATTTCTACTGTTATTGGTAATCCATGCAAAGGCACCAATCATAGTCTTCAATGACGCCGATCTAGTATCAGCTGTAAATGGGACCGCGTTCGCTGCCTTCGTGGCATCAGGCCAAACTTGCGTTTCCGGAACGCGCATTATTATTCAGGAAGGAGTTTATGATCGTTTCATGGAGCTCTTCTTGGAGAAGGTTAGTAGTATCAAGCGAAGAATGGGAAACCGTGAGTTCACTTATTTTCAATGGGCGCGAGGGACATGATTAACGCGCATACAGCGTCTAACATCAGTTCGACCATGGGGACGGTGATTTCTGAGCAGCATCTTCAGCGGATTGTGAGTATGATTAGCCATACGAAAGGCAAGGTCCTAGTTGGCGGTGAACGCATGTCAGGACTATCTGAATTGGATGGCTTTGATTTCTCTAAAGGAAGTTTCTTTCCCCCAACGATTGTCACCGAGATCGGCCTCGAGGACGAGCTATGGCAAGAAGAGGTATTCGGTCCGGTGGTTGTAGTAAAACGTTTTACAGTTAGTTCTATTTCTATTTATTCCGTTAAGGACAACGACAAATTTCAAATCACAGGAAGAGTCCGAAGGCGTTGCGCTTGCTAATGCATGTAAATATGGACTTGGAGCTGGCATCTGGACATCAGATCTTTCCCGTGCGCATCGGGTAGCTGCAGATATTGAAGCAGGCCTCTGCTGGGTGAACACCCACCATCGTAATGACCCTAGCTCCCCATGGTTTGTGACTCTGTGTAGCTCAGCGCTGATGTCCAAAGCTCATGAATCCGACAGGGGCGGAATGAAGGAAAGTGGAATAGGTAGAGAAAACGGGCTGGAAGCATTTGCAGCATGTATGACTATTGCTGATGTACAGCCGTACTACTGCTGACATCTTTCGCAGATTCGCAAAGTAAATCAACCATTATAAACATAGCGACCGCAGAGGAAAGCAGAAAGGCAGACGATTGGTTTGCTGAGATTGCGGAGGGAAGAAGATATGGGTAATTATCGGTTAATGTCGAAGGCGAAATAAATATACCAATCTCCGATCTGGATTACGAGCATACATTGAATAATTGATCACGATACATTGTATTCTTGATAGTCTATCCCAGGACCCTCGAAAATGCCTATAAAGGCATGATCCCGGCGCCGGTGGTTTTGTCTGGTAAGAATTTGAGCGATTTCGGAAAAAATGTCCCCAAGGGATCAGGCCTCCAAAAATTTTCAAAAATTTGTCCCAAGTATAGATCAGACCTCCCAGAGCCCTAAAAATGTCTGAAAATGGGATCAGCCCTCAAATTTCGCTCAAATTTTGCTATTAGGAGTCGAACTCGGTTACATCTGGTTACACAAATCGAAATTCTACAACAAAAATTTGAGCCATACAACCGCTCAGCCACAATGCCTTATTTGTCTCCATGCTGGATCATACCATATTCATTTTACCCAAAAATGTCTTCAATTCTCCTCAGGCATTGCATCAAAATTCTCCTTCAAAATGTCTCTTTTGGATCAGGCCGAGCGGCCTGACGGCCGCCAATTTGTCTCTTATGGGATCAGGGATTTATGGGGATTTTCGAGGGTCCTTCTATCCCTAATATTACAAGTGCTAACCATACTAATGGAAAGAGAAGATCAGCCGGTCGTCTTGACAGCTTCTTTCGCCGTTTCCTAGTAGAAGAGGTATTCAACGAAAAGTCAGGCCGCGGAGGTGCACCAGAATCACTGACCTCTCCAAGTTCCACTGGGGCTTCATCAACGAAATCCGGGACTTTGTTGAGATCCGCTAGATAGGAAGTTCCTTCCTCCTCTTCCTCCAACGCGAGAGCATCTAGTTCTGTTTAATGATTTGATGGGGATTCATGACAAGAAATATGTGGGGCGAACTGACCAGCTTCAAGGTCTGCCTCGTCTAATTCATCTGGCACCTCATACGAACGTCCGAGCGATTCCTGGATTTCGTTAGCTTGCTCTAAGAGGTCCTCCATGTCATAATGAATATTCTAAAAAGGATGTGAGTGACGAAACGTGCATAAATTAATGGAACAAGGACCTCAATCTTGTCGATGTCAATCTTTCCGTATTGTCTTCTCATCTCCTTGTTCGCTTGTTGCATTGCTTCTACAGTGGCCATTGTATTTCTTAGATTCTCTGTGGCGAGCGCAGCTGATTCCATGTTGAATGTTTGCTGAGTGAGCTGGGTCAACTGGGACTCGTACATCTTCTTCTGTTTCAAAGTCCTTAGAGCCCTTTGCTGAATGGCGGTCTTTGGAGGTCACTTAAATGTAACATGGCGGCGGCAGTGAAATGCTACCTTGCCTGGTCCGTTGCGCAACTTGCTCATTTGTTCTTTGTAGCGAGCCAACTCTCCATCTAGCTTCCGAATCTTTACTTCGATGGAGGCAATTCGGGTATCTGTCTGTTATAATGGGATGAACAAGGTCAATTGACGAAGCGACAAGGAAGACCAACAGAGTTGATAGCATCTTGTAGAGATGGCTTTGGTTTCTTGCTTGATGACGAGCCGAATATGCGATTCATTGGAGATAATGAATGGAGAGAAAGATGAGTTGCTGTAATAGCTTGTCGCAGCCGGTACAAAGTCGATCTACCTATTATGGTAATACAGGTCCGCGCCAAGCTCCTGCGATCGTTTACAAGGCTGAAGGCGGGGTCCTCACCCGACCAAACAACATTCTCTCTTTCTTCAGAATTATCCATTACCACCATGCTTTTTTCGAGTGCTCACTTGACCTAGTCCCAACAACCTTTTATTTCTTCCAGTCCTCCATTGTACATAGGTAGCAATGTTTTCTGAGATCTCATGATCTCGGTATTGGCGATTAGTGGGCGCTCCGATCCGTGCAACCCCTTGTCGTCTTTTGTCGTTGCCATTCCTTTACCGACAGCCTATCATCCTCCTCTCACCACCAAGTCGTGTTGACTCCAGAGCATCATGTATATCTTTGCGCAACCATCCCGCATTATGCAAACATCACCTCCATGCCATGAGACGCTGATCAATGCCAAATTTGTTCAAAGGCTATGTCCCGGATTCATCCAAAAACAAAGCTTGCGTCAACTTCAAATAAGTATGCCTCAACACCCCGTAGCTGAGAATTTCTCCACAGCATTGTCGGCTACTTACGCATTCAATAATTTAAGTTTCACGTTGTTTTTTCAGCTCTTAATGACCCCCCGATGCATTGTTATCTCACTCTCTGATTCCTATAAGAGCGCCGTAACCTTCAGATATTTTTTCCGGACGCTCTATACTAAGTCAAACAAATGCCCTCTGAATACTTTCCTCACGTCAACCTCACAGCCTTGAAGAAATGGGCGATTATCACTGCGGCTAATCACCATCCTGTTCGCAATGTTTCTCGCAGAGGTGGTAAACCTGTTTCCAAAGCCACGCCTAAGATTATTTCTTGTGAAGATGTCATCTGGGCTGGAGAGAAGGCGGGTTTTTATTGTATATTTCTCCCTCGCACTCACGCCGAAAAATAGATGATTTTAATTACCTTCGATCCTACGAGTCTTCCAATGGGCCCACGCTCAATGCTCGCTCACTTTCCTAGAGGACGCCTCCGTCTCACCACCCAGGCACTGGTATGTCTAACTGTTTTTCTAATTATTTTATACTTTCTGACTGGGGGATCTTCAGGTCGGCATGACGGACACGGTCACCATGTTTAAAATTAGGACACCGAAGATATATGCTTATATCGACTGTATGCCCAACGACATAGGTGCCGAAGTAGTCCTACTTGAAAAGGTGAGATTACACTCTTCTTTCATTTTCCCATGACGTTGATTTTTTTATTTAGGTACCTGGAGAAAATATGGCAGATATCTGGACAACACTGTCTCCCAATCTGCAGTTTATGGTTCTTGTGAGAATTGCTGAAACCCTCTGCTCTATGTTCAACTTTCGAGGCTCCCTCATTTGCACCGATCTCTTAGGAACTGGAACGGATACTCGCCCCGGCGCACAAGGAGAGAAGCGACCTGTAACACATAAACCTGTTCTTCTGGCCCCTCCGTTCGATCAAGGCCCTTTGAATGGCATGCCACCTGTGCCGGCTATGAAAAGCGCTGAAGAGTATCTAAATGCACTTGCTAATCGTATAGATCGCGTGTTTACTGAAACTTCTACTGGCGAGCCGACACCGGAAAACCTTTCGGGTCGAAAGTCACGTATACCAGGTGGACCAGATCTTACCTACCTGGAGGTGCAACGAGCCAAAGATACCTGGAGTCGACTTGCTTCACTTATTCCTTATCACATCGGCGGATTTTATTTGCCCTCAACCTTACCACGCAAAGCTCGCGAAGCGGCCATTGACATTCTTCAGTCCAACTACTTTGGTGTAAAACATACCGACATGAAAATGACTCGATTTATCGTCGATATCCAACCCAATGAACCTCCCAGAGAAGGTCACAAGATCAATGTTACACTAACCGGCTGGGAACATGCCCACCGTGCTCCCCTCTGGTCTTGTGCCATGTTGCCCCCATTCTTGTCCACTCAAGTTGGTGCGAGGGAAGCAATTCCAGACGAGCAGAAGCCCTACTTCCGCGATTTATTCGTTGGCCGAATAATATGCGATGAACGACTACTCGGAATGTCCTGGCAATGGTTCATTGCGCACGTTTATGGGGAAGCTGAACGATGGTTTGAAGGTTGCCTGAATACCCACTGGCAATTGCGCGATGATGTCGAGTTTCTTTTGCCGTTCCTCAAAAGCTACTGGGAAGTGCACCGACCAGATGTACCGTTCCCGATACCTGTCGGCAGAGAATATGCAGCTCCGGGAGACACATCACTGGGAGCAGAGGATCGTCCTGAAATCATTCCCAACCCCCGTGTTATGGCGATAGACCAGGGCTCAGGGGCCCTTGGTCGCACATTGGGAGAGGAGTGGAAAACGGTGATGAACAAATGGATTGCGTACGTGAAGTAGGAGGTGGGTGTGGGATTTGTCCACCTTCCCGGGCCTCTCCTTTCATTTTCCCAATTCGTATAAATGTACAGTATGTATGGTTCTGCTATCTGATTCAAAATGTATGATCTTTTTTTTTCCTCTACATGTATACCTATGAGATACTCGTACAGAGCCGTGAGGTTGGCTGTAAAGTTTGGTCAGAAATTTCGGAAACAACTTTGCACTATTGATGGCTGCTGTTCGAGATCTTTCCATTTCAAGTGAAATCAAACCGAGAATAAAGAACTGATTGGACCAGAAATACAGACGCAGGACAAACGGTATCGCTCGGGGACACGGCATCGACAGGCTGTCAAAAGGATTAACCGATGTTATGGGGGATGTTCTAGTACATACAGAGGCACTGATATAGAATACAGCAACGGAGGTATTGCACGGTGAAATTCCAAGTTACATATGACTAAAGATATCAAGAAAGGAAGCCACGCAGGGCGCCTCCAACGTTAAGAACATCAATTCTAACAAAAGATCAGAGTTGGTACAAAGATGACAGGGAAAGGGATGACGTACAAGAATGTATCATGTCCCCAGACACCGCCCAATTCATAATAACTTACAGACTCATTTCCAGCCATGCGCAAGGCGTCCGCAACTTCGCGCTGCTGTTCCACGGTGAAGAGAATGTCACTTTGGACGCCTAGAATTAGGCACGGTATGTGGGCCAAAGGGGCCATTCCCGCAGCCAGATCAGGAAGGTGAGGAGGAGGATTGACAGGGGGGGGATGTGATTTTGAATGGGACGTTTTGTGTGGTTCTTTTGTTCCGGGGCTTGGATGATGGTTTGCGCAGGCTGGAGAATGAGAAACGGCAGGACGGAGATTGAGGGCGTCGAGGGCAGATTTGGTCATGTCGAAGAGATCCATAGCCTTGGATATGTAAATGAGGGAATTGGCATCGTATTTCAGGCAGAAGGATTCGCCCTTTGGAAAGACAGTGACGGTTGGCAGGAGTGGAGGAGGGTGGATGGGCGGAAGACTTACCTGGTGATCGAGGTAGGTTTCGATCAGGAAGTCAGGGCAGAGTGCTGGTTTTCGAGGGATGTCCTCTGGAAGAGTCTCAGAAGGCGGAAGGGGCCGGATTCGACGACCAAATCTCTGATCCCACTCTGGACCAGAGCGATAGGTGATGGTGGCGATTTCTAGTGGGGAGGGATGAGAGAAGATGGCAGAGGGAAATGGACATTAGCTTACGTCTGGCGAGTTTCATGCCGGTGTGGGGTGGCAGGCCATCGTAATAGAAACCATTATTCCAATTTGGATCTGCCATGAGGACTGTTTATGGGATAGATACGCAGAGGGCAGGGAGAAAAAGGAAAAGGGAGCGCACCACTTCTCTGGGCGAAGCGCATGGCGACACTGGAGGGGCTGCTGCGTGCTGTGCCGCTGATGCTGACGATCTTGCCGACGCGCTCAGGGTGCAGCCAACCAGCGGCGAGACTCTGCATTGCGCCCATGGAGCAGCCGACACTTGCGTAGAGCTTGTTGACATGGAAGTGATCGAGCAGACAGAACTGGGCACGAACCATGTCGAATATGGAAAGGATAGGGAAGCGGGTAGCCCAGGGGGAGCGGGAGAGAGGGTCTTGGGAGGAGGGGCCGGTAGAGCCGTAGCAGCCGCCGAGGACATTGGTGCATATGATAAAGAACTGGTCGGTGTCAAGGGCCTTTCCTGGGCCTATGAACTTTTCCCACCAGCCGTCGGCGGGATTGGCGGGGGTGGATGCGGCATGGGAGGAGGCAGAGAGGCCGGTGTGGAGGAGGATGACGTTGTCCCTGGCGGGGGAGAGGGTGCCCCAGGTCTCGTATGCGATGTCGAAGGCGGGGAGGGCGGCGGCGGAGTAGGTGAGGGGGAGGGGCCGGGGATGGTGGTAGACGCTGTAGCTCGTTGGGTTGGGACGGGCGTAGGCGGGCTCTGGACCGGTGTCGTGGTCTTGGGAGGGATCGGGAGGACGATACTGGGACGAGAAGGCGGCGATTAGCTTTGACTGCCGGGTGGCATGGGCATCGACGCAGGGAAAGTGGGGCTGGTCCTCTGGGGAAGGTGGCTTGGACGAGGAGCGGCGGACAGAGGCGGCGGACGGGAGGAGGGATGCAAAGTGACGGCGGGGGAGACGGACGAGGAACATGGCAATGGCTGAAGCGCAGACGGGGGCCCAGATTGTTATATTATAATATAAATTGTTTATCTAATTTAGGGCTCTATGAGCAGATGGAACCACCGTCACCCCCGGTCTCTAATGGGTCTTCCCGCCGTCCACGGTCCAGGGCATCGAGGCAGGTGGTCAATGCAGCAAAGCATGCAAGTCGCTTTCTGTCTCTTTCTCTTTCATGGCTCTGTTCCTAACACGTGCATGTCGCGCTTTTGCAGGTTTCGTCTTTGATTCGTTCTCACAGGTCTCACTCGTCTGCTCGCTCTGTTCTGTCCCAGAGTGATGCTAGTCTCCTCTCGTCCCTAGACATGTTCTCCACAGAGGAAGACCGCCCCACCAGAAAGAGGTCCCGCACTGAGAACCGCGTACGTCTTTCGTCCATCCACCTGTGCTAGCGCTGACCTCAGACACCCAGCTCTACAACTTCTTCTCTTCCTCCAGATCGCGCTCTCGTTCCAACACCGACACCGACACACACACTCGCCATTCCAGCCTCGCCTCTGTCTCCTCGCACCACAAGCCCCTCCCAATCCCCGCCGATGCCCCCAACCCCCCCTCCCGCATCCCCTCCCGCCCCATCTCCTCCACCACCACCGCAACCACCGCAACCATCACCCCCTCCACCCCAAAGCCAAGGAGAGTCCCTCCCTCCGTCGTCCCCGCCCCCGCACTTCCTTCAGACCCTCATGAACACGATCACCCAGGATCACGCCCGTCCACCCCCAAACCGTCAGCCGCACGCAAGAAGTTCCATAACCTCTTTGGAATCCCTCTTGGCACCTCGCGGAAATCCTCCAGATCCAGATCCCGCACCGCAAGTCCCAGGCCATCACTTGATGTCCCCCCTTTGCCCTCTCCCCTCCCTACGATGACGACCCAACCCCTAAGCCCCGAAAATCCTCCACTTCCCCGCGTCTCCCAAGCCCTTCTCCACCCTCAAAGTCAAGAATGCCTAAATTCTTTTCTGGCAAGTCCCCCATCCATGCTTGTATTGAGTCCTTCTCTCTTACATCCCACAGGCCGCAACACTGCATCCCAAGACCCGCAACCCTTGCCCCGTCAGACCTCAGCGAATGCACCCTCTCCCACCATTGTCTCCGCACCCTTGAGACACCCCTCATCCTCTAATCGTCGCAGCATCAAAAACTCCCCCGACTCATCCCCAGATACTCCTGTCGCTTCTTCCTCTGCACGTCCTCACCTGCTGGGCATTCCTGCCATCACCCACACCCCCGCCACGCCCCTCAGTTCTCCCGGCAACATCTCACCTGTAACCCCCCGACTACCATCACACCATCACCTCAAGAACGGCTCTCTCGATGCCGGCTATCGCTATCGAGGTGGGAACATGGGGGTCGTCAATGAAGAGGGCCGCGCAGCAGCTGTCATCTCAAAGTCGAGGAGTCTAAAGGGCAAAGGCAGGGAGATAGAGGCCGTCCCGCGCACAGACTTGACCAAAATCAGCACCAGTGCGCGTGCCACCAAGCATGGCAGCTTCGATTTTGAACGCCCTGGCTGGGGGACAACCATAATACAAAGAACGGGGAGCAACGGGACGAGTGGCACCACAGGTAGTACCTGGAGTAAAAGTGGGGACAGTGGGCCGAAAGAGAGGGAAAGCACTTGGGGACCGGGGCTGGCTGGAGTGGGGACTTTACAAAGAGACATCTCGCTGAAGCGATCCAAGGATAGAGAGGACCAGATAGTGGTGGCGAGGGAGGCAAGGAAGAGGCAGGAGGCAGACCGGGATAAGGCCATTGCCTCGCAGCGTTCTACTCCACACGGGTCTCAGTCCGACCACGCTGCAAATTCGACATCGACCAACGGAACTGGCATAACAGGCAAGTCATCTAGCATGAGTCGCGCTACAGGTAAAAGAAGCATGTTTAGTAGCAAGAACGGCCGGCCTGGACTTTCAACGCAACATGGCTTGTTTGATTTTGAGCCCCCAGTGCCCTCGCCTACTGGAAGTAGTCACGACCATTCCGCTTCATGGAATGGACGCGGCGAGAAGGACCGTCAAAAGGAAGAGAAAGGGCAACGAAAAGGTGTGCACCGCAGCGGCGATCGTCCCCCAGTTCCTGTTCCTCTGCCTTCCAATGTCGGCCACCGATCGGGAACGAAAGGTCGCTCGCTGGATCTTGGACTGGGACTTGCTTGGGCACCGTCAAGAATGCGCGAAGACGCCCTGCTTCCCTCGTCTACCTTTGCACGGTCTCTAACTAACTCCTCGTGTCAGCTTGGGCGTTCAGCTTCGGGATCGACCAACAGTCACGGGTCGCGGTCCAAGCGAGTTCAAATTGAGGATGCGGTTGAGAGATCCAACGTTGGGAAGGAAGTCGCCGGGCTATTTCGTGCTGCGCTGGATGCTGATGGATATACTGCATTCAAAAAATGTACGTCTCCTTTTTTGACATCCTCTTTTGTCGAGGGGCATGTGCAGAGGCGGCTATTTCATTTCGGGAACTGACTCTCCATTTCAGATGTACATCAGTTCGACGCACACGAGATACCATTCGACGGACCCGCAGGCATTATCACCCAAGTAGAGCGACTACTTCGTAATTCCAGAACGCTTGAAGAAGATGCAAAGAAAAGACTTTTGGATAGGTTCATCCGAATTATACTTCAGAATGCATAATCTCAAGACAGCGTATTAAATGCTGTTTCTTTCTCCTTCATAATTGCATCATTTCTCTCAGTTTTCGGGCATTCGTTTCTTTACCATCTAGTAATATAATTTGTTACCTTATCTTGGTCGGGTCTCTTCCTTGTGTTTTTGTTTTACATTCCACTGTAACGGTTTTTGCATACGCCCACATGATTCTTACATGCTTATGTGCCTATGATATGTTCGGATACCTTACGTTTATCACGTTCTTCTTGCATGCTCTCCAATGATATCTCATGCTCTTGTGGTATTTAGTAGTAAACGAACAATATCTTCAATTATCTGGTACAAATGAGAAAAGAGGGTCCATCAGGTATAAAGTATCAAGTGTTCCTACATGGCAAATACAAGTTACAATGCGAAAAGACTGCTAGATAACCCCAACCAGGTAACATAACGCCTCATCACGTAGCAGGCCTAAGAGCTCTAAGCCGCTCTGCAAGCTTGCCATCCTCTTCCCGGACAGGTCCCTCCTTTACACCAAGTTCGGGAACTGCAGTTAAATCTTTTGAGGCCAAATCCTGTTGCAGTTCGATATTATTCTCTTCCGCTGTCTGTTTCAAAAGTATATCTATTTGATCCTGTGGTGTAGATATTGCAGTAGTCGATGACATGGTGTCTTCCATGTATGATGTCTGGACATCAAGATCAGCAAATTGCGATTCGAATTTGTCCATGACCATAGAAATCTAACAGTGCATTAATTCGCAATAACTTGTATGTGTTTAAATCATACCTTTTCTAGGTTCATCGAGTTCATAGCTGAGTCCATTCCCCTCACCACCGATGTCATATTGCCTGTTATCTGACGCATTGTGACTGCCGTCTCCACTCTGCTCGCAACTGCATCTATTCTGCTGGATAGGCGAAGAAGATTTAAGGCTTCGCTTTTCTTTCGAATGGCATTGGAAGCATAGATCCTGGCGCCGTCGTTGTTTCCCTGCTGTAATGCCTGGCACTAGAGTGAGACTGGGGTGGTAAGAAAGAAACTCATAAAAAATCACTTTCTTGAGCCTTGATTTCTCGGTATTTTCGTCCTTTTGTGCTTTCTTAGCCTGTTTGCTCAGCGTTTTAGCTGTGAACTGGAATTGGACCATTAACACTGCGTAGCCAGAGGGATAACCATGGAAAGACTAACTTTCAGCTGAAACAGGGTCTCTGTTAAATATCTCAGTATTGGTATAATATCAAATGAAAGAAGAATATGTCCCCACTTTCCAAGTTGCTCATCCTGCACAAAAGATGTTCTGGTGGAAGTGTAAGTATAAGCAGGGATTGTTGGCTGTAGCAGTAGATAATTACATAACACAGCCACTGCCAGTTCTGCTTTTATCACGTGAGAGTTCCACGTTACGCGCAGGGCTAACCAAGTATATCAACTTCTGGTTACACGTCTATATTTCTTCAATTTCTTCACGCATTTTCTTTCGTTCTGCCCCTATTTCTCTTATTTCACGAAAAGGACCTTGTAGGTCCGTCGAATTTCTTCATGGGGCTTCTTTACTACGTCAGGTGGCGAAGAATCTATCACAGACTCTTTATTCAAGTACTAATATGATATATCGTGCTAGCTATCTTGCAATTGTTGCGGCTTTCGTCTTTGTGACTCTTTCGCTGGGTAAAGACTACGGGCTTCGTGCGTTGGTGTATAATCACTCATTACCCTCCCTTTCTCTCAGCAAGCGGGCTTCTTTATGTCTCGGAACTCATAGAGGAGCACACTCGAACTGCAAAGGTGATAGGGCAGCGTGGAATATACGTATGTTGCAATACTCTCTCTTAACCATTCATGCACTCACTTCTTAATTTCATGTATATAGGTAATAATACTACTCCATGTGCTCTTTTACTTCTCTGATTCCCTTCCCCTGCTCCAAACCGCTTTCTCCGTCACCTGTCACATTGTCTATCTTCAAAACTTCTCAAGCAGCTGGCCGCTCATATCTCTTTCATCGCTTTCCTTCCTTGCATCTTGTGCACTTGTAATAGCAGATCACTTTATTTGGTTTTTCTATTTCGCTCGCAAGACCAATGAAGCCCGTCACGTTAGGTCGTATCGCGCACCGGCGGCCCACATCCCAGGTTTCACAGAAATCGCATCTTTCTTTGGAATATGTGTCTGGCTCGCGCCATTATTCTTATTCCTCAGTCTCAGTGCAAATGAGAATGCACTTCCTGTGTCTGCGGGTTAGTTACCCGGCTTTCTCCAGTATATATTCGATCATAACCTTCAGTTCTAGCGGAGCCAGCAACTGCCGGAATCTCTTCAATGCAACAGTCACAATCTCGAGTCTCTCTTATTCGATCCATGCTTTCCTTCATGTCCTTTGATAAGTTGCCTGGTATTAAAACGAAGAGGAGAGACACGGCTGAAGGATTGTTGGCTCCTCATACCCCAACTTTACCTCGGACGCCGATATCACAGACACCATCTTCTCCAATGCGCACTCCGTCACAGTTTACAGCCGTCCCGCGATCCCCGGATCCCCGTACAGTCGATTCGCAGGAATTGGATGTTCACTTTTCGCCTTCTGCTAATAGTATAAAGCTAAGTGCACCTCCTCGGCGATCTTCCCAAGGTCCTATGGGTCCTATGCGTAGAACCACTGGAGACTCCATTAGAATAGGGCAAAGGAGAGTAGTAAGTCCTTTCAACGAAGATGACATCTTCAAGGACCAGTAGGACGGTTATGTTTAATCAGCTTGTTGTTTATATCATATATTACTCTATATTGTTGGGTGTATGGCTGAGACTGTTGTATATTATTACGTACGTAGTTCTAGATATGTTTGGGATGTTGCTGAGGCTGAACGTAAATTACAGTGGTAGAAAGTATTTTTCCGAAGTTTATGCAGTATTTGGTTCTAAAGGAAATGATAAATACAATAATGTATCCTTTTGCTACTGGACCTCAATCTAGGAAAACGACGCAACCATATGTATCTATACGTGGGCAATGGACCTCGTACCTTGTATCTGATTACAAGCCATCATGATGAGAAGCTAGACCGTCCTTCCCGGGCTTTGGTATTTCGTGCAGGCCAGCATCCTTCGCAGGCCGTCGTTGAATTTGTGCCAAAAGATGAAGTGGATATAGGAAGCCTAGTCAGGTTAACCAATCGTGTTGTAAAAGGATGTCTGGGACTGATATCCGTTGATAACGGTACATTTGATGTAAAAGTTCGAAGATGTATATTCTGAGGCATCCCACCAGATATATTCCTTGCAGTTGTTACAAGTGCCACGGAAGTAGGAAATACGCGTCCTTCCGCGAGCCGGCCCGAAACTGTCGCTCGAATACATGAAGTTGGCTTCTACAGTTTGAATTCATCGGCTTGGGATGATGTCGCAGCAGCAGTCGAACCAGTAGTATCAGGAGATACGTTCGATACCAGAGAGACTTACGGACAAAATGCCACGGCTGTCTTTGAGCATCCTTGTCTCCCATTGACAAAAATACTCTCTTCTGGCTCATTCTACTATGCTGTTGAATCATATTGGGATCTTTCTTCCCGGCTCTCGGTGCGACTAACAAGAGATCAATCCTCTCTAAAAGACATGGCTACATTCGATCCGCGGTTTGTTTGGAATGAGTACATAGTACGTAGCCTGATGGAGTTTCGAGAGCGCCTCGACTCGCAGGAGCGTTATGACTTGGACCAATGTCAGTTTATTGTGCGTGATGACCGATAATTTCTCTTCAAACAAAGTCTCACTTTGTTTTGTTCCCAGGTCTTGGCTATCCAAGGGTTCGTCGGAGTATTTACGATGGCACTTCCCGCTCCTCCAACGAATGGCACCCCTTCTGTTGCGACTTTGTCATTGATATCTCGGCTAGGTTGGAAAAGGGCCGGAACTCGATTCAACACAAGGGGTGTGGATGACGATGGAAACTGTGCCAATTTTGTAGAGGTATGCAGTCCATTTTACGACGCTTCAAGTTATTCAAAGATATCATAGACGGAGACCATGTTTAGTACCGACCATCACTGCGTCAGCTATGTACAAGTACGTGGAAGCGTGCCATGTATGTACTCTATTTTTGGAATATGCGCCTTTGTCTCATTAAAACAACACTAGTATTCTGGGAACAGCAAGGGTTGCAAACATTCGGTCAGAGAATCCAGATTACACGCCCACGCCTCACAACCCGCATTCGAAAGGCATTTTATGCACCTACTAGAAGATTACGGGTCGGTATATGCAATCAATCTCCTTGGAACAAAGGAAAATGAGGCTTCCCTAACTAACGCTTACGCCCGGCACCTTCATATTGCACGGACGGCGCTGGGCGACGATTTGGACATAACGCACTTCGACTTCCATGACGTAGTGAGAGTGGGAGGACATGACAGTGTTGTGCGAGAACTGCGGTGAGTCCTTTTCACGTTAATCAATACCAATCATCATTCAAAATGTTGCTACAGTCGAGTAGAAGCAATAAAAGACAACGTCGACCGATTCGGATTTTCGATGTGTGACGCAGTGTCGGATGAAATTATTACCGAACAAAAAGGCGTATTTCGTACAAATTGTTTAGACTGGTATGATATTGGTTTATAAAAGGTTTTCATACATATTGCTACAACTTATCCACGATTAGTTTAGATCGTACGAATTTTGTCCAAGATATTCTTTCTCGTACTACCTTGGAACAGTATCTTCAACTAGTTCGCCGGGAATGGCTTCCATCAAACACGCTCTGGACATATCACCGCGAACTTTGGGCAGAGAATGGAGATGCGTTATCTAAAATATACGCTGGAACTGGCGCACTCAATACGAGTTTTACGCGCAGCGGAAAGAGGACCTTAGCTGGTTTGACATTGTCCCCTGGCATCCCGAATTTCTATAATGATGATTTTATAGGACTATTGTCTGATGCAACGAAAAGCGTTTCTCGTGCTTATATTAACAACTTCCAAGACAAAAGTAAACAAACTGCGATTGATATGTTTCTGGTAATTACCTTCATCCTGGACGTAACAATTGTTTTCATTCTGGTTTAAGGGAAATCTAAGCAATCAGCGTCAGGTGACAATATTTAATCCTATTCATGACTCCGTTCGTGTGGCGTTGGAACAAAGGTGTGCTTGATATTTCCTCAGTGAACACGGACTTCCATTTTTTTTCTAGATTAAGCGAATATTCTACAACCAAGCAGTGTACTATCTTCGCTGGAACGTGGAATCTGAACGGCAGAGTATGCTGCTTCTGCGTTACCCGGGCATTACTAATTTCTTTGTGTTTTAAAGCCTCCATCTGAATCGCTTCTACCGTGGCTGTTTCCACGCGAAAGTATAAATGAGTGAGTTTCCAGGAGTGGTCGATTTTGATGACTTTTTTCACATATCAACTTGTTTTCAAAGCCCAGACATGATCGTTCTAGGCTTCCAGGAAATAGTTCCCCTTACGGCCCAACAGATTGTACAGACGGATCCAGAAAAAAGGTACATTGTTTAACAGTGATGTTTATCGGTCAATCATGCCAACATTTACCCAGACGGATATGGGAAGGCAAAATACTGGATAGCCTTGAACGACGCCCGAATAAAAAGTCGGATTATGTCCTTTTGAGAAGCGAGCAAGTAAGCCAAGCCAAACGGATTCCTTATACTATGTGTTTAAATATGCCTCAAAGCTCGTCGGAACTGCTCTATTTGTTCTTGTGAAGTCTGAACTTACTGCGATTATTCGAAATGTCGAAGCTGCAACGAGGAAGGCACGTAGTGTCGATCCATAATCCACTACTGGTAACTAACGTGTTGCTAAATGTAATAGACTGGTTTAAGAGGAATGTCAGGTAATAAGGGTGCAGTAGCTATTAGGCTGGAATATCACGACACCAGCTTCTGTTTCTTAACAGCTCATCTTGCTGCGGGACACGCAATGGTCGAGGAAAGAAATGCTGATTACCGAACCATCGTCGATGGTTTACATTTTCAGAAGGGGAAAACTATACAAAGCCACGAGTGCGTTGCTTTTCTTCCTGGGATGTTCATGAATATAACAGGGCCAGAAATGTCATCTGGGTTGCCGATACAAACTATCGCATCGACTTGGATAATGCTACTGTGAGGTCTTTGTCAATAAATGATAACTTTGATAGTCTACATGCTGCTGATCAGGTCGGTGCCTTCATCCTATTCGCTCACGAACACTAATAACCCTTTGGCAGCTGAAAATGGCGATGGACTCCCGAGTTGCATTTGGCGAGTATGAAGAGGGGCCATTGTTATTTAGACCGACTTATCGCTATGACGTTGGTACTGATGTTTATGATACAAGTGAAAAGATGCGTATTCCAGCATGGACAGGTATGTGCTTCAATTACAATGTACTGTCTTAGCACCTTATCACGGATACAAAGATCGAATACTTTACTGTGGAAATACGCTCGACCTATCGGTCTATTCGAGAGCAGAGTTACGTGGTTCTGACCATAGACCAGGTGGAAATATATTTGATATTCCCAGCGCTAAATTATTGACCTACATTCAGTTTTTGCAATTTTCCGTGCGCAAGTACGGATAATCGATCCAATCAAGCGTGCAACACTTTCCAAATTGCTGCTGCAAAGTGTAGTTTCTACTGATTCTGGAGAGAAGCTAGATGAAAAATTAGCTTCTCTTGTCCTACCGATTAATCCGGATGAATGTATGCTCCGCTTAACTTCTTGTACATTGATTTAGTTAATATCACTTCATTCAGTACCACCTCCCAGCTCAGATGATATTGCCTGGTGGAATGGGCAAGGTAGATATTTACATAGAATTGGCAGTATCATTTTATTGATGGTCGAATGCAGGACAGCCTCCAAGCTTGATTCCAATATCGGAACTGGTGAGATGCATTAACGATGCCCCTGCTCACGGAAATCCCTTCGATTCGCCTCCTGATTCTTTGCGGTCGTCGTCTCCCTCGTCTTCAGAAGATGAACTCTACACTCATGCGCTTTCACTTCAAACGCCCATTGCACCCATTCAGGCGGCAGCGAAAAGGCCTCCACCACCGCCACCTCGTCAAGCGAAACCCTCTGGTGAAGTAGAAAATGGACCTTCATAATTCCTTACGTATTTTTAACATAATTCTGCTCTGGAAAAGGATAATAGTATTCATGGCCAATCTTAACGTACACGCTACATAATGTATTAGATGAGACCTTGCTTCTTCAAATCCTCGTAAGTCTTGCGATTGTACACATTCCCTTCGTCATCTTCCAGTTCCTCCATAGTTTCCTGCTCAAAGATCTCATGGCGACCTTCTTGCTTCAGTTTCTCTGCCACTGGAAACACAAGAGTTCGCATCAACATGTAAAGTAGGTCAAGGAAGAACATACGTGCAAGTGCATCTTCGATCCGAGTGATTTCATGAAAGTGTTTAGTGTTTGGAAGACCTAGGGCACGCATACCGAAAGCATGTCTTGATTCCTGAAAGTGGCGGTCAAAATTTTTTCTAATGAGGCCCCATCAATATATATAACAAAAACAGCATGAAGTTTTGACTCGCCTCCCCATGTAGACGTGGTCTGAACAAATTTCACAGCGATATTCGACTCCTAGCCCATGTAGTTTGTACAACCAATAAGGAATCGGTTTTCCATCCCAGCCAAGAGGAAGCTTAAGTGGGTTGTAAATCCGCTCTTCCTCCTCTTCTTCTTCGGGGGCTCCATCTGCGTTAACTGGCGGCGGCGGCGGAGGCTTAGACTGATCCAGTAATTCTTGTTCGCGCTCACGAGCAGTCAGCGAGAATCGACGTTCTACATTCGACTTTGTTTCGTTGAGCACGGGAACTAGAGTCACAAGGAGTGATGTCGCAAGGTGTGTGTAGTAAGCAGAGCTATGAAGGCGAGATTTCGTAGCAGAATGGTGCTGAGATTGGGGGGTGGAGGATGCGTGACTTTGTTGGGGAGGTGATGGTCCATTCGGATTGGCAGGAGGTTCTCCTGAAGATGCCTGCTTTGCCATCGCCTTGACATGCTTTTTAGATCCCAAGTGGGCATCATAGACGGTTTGTTTGGAATAGTGCTTTTGACCTATGATGCAAAGTCATAAATGCATTTCATCACGGCAACATTGCACAATACGTACACGCAGCACACCAAATTCCCGCTGAAATATCGCCATTAGCCTGGGCACCTTTCGGTCCAGCTTCCTCTTCCCATCCAAGAATCTCTTTAGCCTCCCATTTCTTCTCAAATTCATCCACAGCCTCTTTTTGATGAGAGTCTGTATCAACGAGGGGCTGAGTACGCTTCACAAAAGACAGAAGGTAGGTGTGGAGATCTTTGATGTACCTAAAGGCGTCTTAATTTGATGCAGTTGAAAAACAAAACTCGACACACTTTTCAAAATCCTTCGTAAAACGAACCTCTTTAGGGAGATCTGAATGTACTGGGCTGTTCTGAGCGGCAAGAAGAAGGTCGAGGTACTGTAAGTACCCTGGTCGCTTTCAATATTTTTCAAGTTCGTATACGCGACATGATTGACATATAAGTCGAGGTACTTTCCATAAGCCTCTTCGCCAGAAAACAGCAGCGAAATAGCTACATAATATTGTTAACAAGTAGTAAATAATTCCAATGACTAAACGTACGATCCTCCTCCTCGTAATCTTCGTCTTCTTGACCAGGTTCATCAAGAAATGCGGCAATTTCAATCTCAAACCCTCCCGGGGCAGAATCGGGGTATTTGGCGTGGTGTTCTTGTATTTTCACCAACCGCGAATAGAACTCTGAAAGGTCGTTTTGTTGGGCAGGTACGGAGAGTGCATCTATCTCTGCCTTTCTAGAGTCTTCATCCTTATAGAGATTGTTAAGAGCAGTGACTCTGGAGGAAATGCGATCAAGGATTTGGGCAGCCTTGTGCTCGTTCTGGAGGTTGCGGTCGTGAGAGGAGTTTGGACGAGAGAGTAGGGTGTAAAGGGCTTGCTCGAAACGCTCGATCTCCTCGTGGGTTTGGCGTTGAATTTCGATAACAGAGTCCATTAGAGAGAATAAAATACAGCAGAGAAGGAATAAGAAATAAGAAAGGGGTGGAAGCTGATGCGCTTTCACCGTTTTAGCAAGGCCGGACTGAGTTTGTTGAAAAATAACAGTCAACTTCAAGTCAACTGAAGGCTCAACTAATTTCAACTCCGCTTTCATTCCAACCACCATCCCGTCCTCCTCAAAATGTCGGGCATTAATCCAGGAGACGAAGTACGCATCTGTTATATCTTTACTTTCTCCGATATTATCATTCTTACATCCTCGTTCGACAGAAACTTGTTTTTGAGTCATCAGAAGCCGTTTCGGTCGTCTCAACTTTCGACGACCTTGGCCTCAAAGAAGATCTCTTGCGCGGCATCTACGCGTACAGTGCGTTACTTTTAGTTTGCAGCCTTTTACGCCTCACCATATTCCTGTAGATTTTGAGAAGCCTTCAGCTATTCAGCAGCGTGCTATTCTCCCAATCACTCAAGGCCGCGATGTCATTGCACAAGCTCAATCTGGTACCGGTAAAACCGCTACCTTCTCGATTTCAATCCTCCAATCCATCGACGTTACCGTTCGCGAAACACAAGCCCTCGTTTTGTCTCCCACTCGCGAACTTGCTACCCAAATCCAGTCCGTAGTGCTTGCGCTTGGTGACTACATGAACGTACAATGTCACGCTTGCATTGGTGGTACATCCATAGGGGAAGATATCAAAAAGCTGGAATACGGTCAGCATGTTGTTTCAGGCACTCCCGGGCGTGTCTTCGACATGATTCGAAGGCGTAGTCTTAGGACACGAAACATCAAGATGCTTGTCCTTGATGAAGCAGACGAACTTCTCAACAAGGGTTTCAAGGACCAAATTTATGACGTTTACCGATATCTTCCTCCTGCTACTCAAGTCGTACTTCTTAGCGCCACTCTTCCCTACGATGTGTTGGAGATGACAACAAAATTCATGACTGACCCGATTCGTATTCTTGTCAAGCGTGACGAATTGACATTAGAGGGAATTAAACAGTTCTTCGTGGCCGTGGAAAAGGAGGACTGGAAATTCGACACATTATGTGATTTATATGATACCCTGACTATCACTCAGGCTGTTATCTTCTGCAACACCCGTCGAAAGGTTTGATGCAGCGTCCTTATTGCGAACTTACGCTCATTGCTCAATTTTCCATTACAGGTTGATTGGTTGACTGAAAAGATGAGGGCTTCCAATTTTACTGTATCTTCTATGCACGGAGAGATGGCACAAAAAGAGCGTGATGCAATTATGGCTGAATTCCGCAGTGGCACATCGTAAGTCGCAAAAAGCTTAAACCAACTATACGTATTCAATTCTATTAGCCGCGTTCTCATTACCACGGATGTCTGGGCCCGCGGTATCGACGTGCAGCAAGTTTCCTTGGTTATTAATTATGACCTTCCTGCGTATGTTCCGCTCATATTCGATTGACTAACTTGGTTGACAACAGTCGTACTGATAGAAATCGTGAAAACTACATTCACCGTATCGGTAGATCAGGTCGATTTGGTAGAAAGGGTGTCGCTATCAACGTACGTTCAATTTCTGTTGATAATAGTTAATCAACAAATCATGGTACCTTACCAATCTAGTTCGTTACTGTTGATGATGTTCGGATTCTTCGTGATATCGGTATGTGTTCAATAGTCCTTAGTGTGCCTTACCGATCACTGATAATTTCAATAGAACAATTCTACAGTACACAGATCGTGCGTTAATATTCTGCGTTCTTTCTTTCCTGGGCTCAACATTCTTTGTCATATAGGACGAGATGCCTGTTAATGCTGCTGAACTCATTTAATGAGTGCATTGACTTTTCCTTTGCTCATTTTCGGATATAAACTGTAGGAGGCTGAGTACAAGATTTTTCTGTTCATATTTGCTTGTTCAAGTACTGTAGTCTATAGTTATGAATTTTTATACTTGCATATTGAGAGCCATCGTGAAGGTCAGCGTTGTAGGGATTTTTCTGTTCAACTCGCATTTAACCTTACATCCCGACACCATTCCTTCTCCGTGGAACTAGCCATTTGTTGTGAAATAAAATTCGGAGGGGCAAGGCTATGACATACATTCATTCCGTGGAGACGGATTCTATCATTTATAACCCTCGGTATGCATATTACATTAAAGGTGAGAAATTAAGAAATTTATTGTTTTAATTCGAATTATATTTGATGTCCACATGGACAACACTTCCCCGCAACTTCGCCGTTGACTTTAGGGACGTCATCATTGAGGTTCTCCACGGCGAACAAGGAACGGTGCGATGTACATAAGTAGGACATGGGAGAATACTTACCTGAGCACGCCTACGTGATGTTTTCTGCAATGCCTGCTAAATCTTGATATACATGTCAGCCTTCAAGCCTTCAACTAGTAAGTAAACGACAGTGAATACTAGGAAGTCCTGTAGGAACAACCTGTTACCTGCGGTTATAAACGTGAGTCTCTAAACTTATGGAAAACTTTGGTATAGATCAACGATTTTTATGTGGGCAGCTTACGCTGTTACTTATATTGCTGTTACATATCGGCTCCGGATAACATCCCCGCTAAAATGTACCTCTTATTCAAGCGTAGAAGCAGCTTATAAAAAGTTTCTTGACGCTAGTAAAATATGAGTAAGTCAGCATATCGAGCAGGAAGCTAGCGAACGTTGAGACAGATATAGGAAATCAGCGCCAACCGTTTATCAGAACCCTCCAAAAGTTTGGTTGAATGTGCACGGGTGCATTACACAGCTAATTTCAGTCTTCGCCGCGTTATGGCTTATGGCATGTGCTGCCTGAAAGTTCCGGGACGCGGCCCATTGCGATCGTTGCGCCACTGGCATGCTCTTAAGGCAGAAGTATTTTAATTTTGGACACTATGTACTTTGTTAAGAGCTTGTATAATCCATTATATCCCCTCGAATGTGTAGAAATCGCCAAATGCCATTGTTGCTTAACCAAGCTGGAGTAGTAGGTGTAAGAATGAAAAAATGGTCTGCTGCTCCCTTCCGGTGGTCACTAGAATTAGACTAGACCACACGATTCCTTTGACAGAACCGACAGAGGGAACATCAGCAAGTGATTGTTGGACGTTTTCCGACAAGTGATTCGCTGTTAAGGAAGTGCTAGGAGATGCACTTACAAACGGTTGTATTATTGCCGGCATAATGCTTCCTGATCGTTAAAGTGTACATTGTTTCTCGTTTATAGAAGACTTCTGATTGGCAGATGAAGTCGGGTTAAACTATACAAACAAGAGAATCATGTTAATAGATAGACCTTACGTTGGTTTCAGGTATTCCCACTAAGGGAAGGTTGGCCTTGAAGCCTATCGAAATCGGTAGAGGTCAAGAATAGCTCGACGGTACTGTAAACCATCAGGCAGCTATCATGCGGCTAGTAAGTAGCATCTGTATTTGGGTACTAGAGGAAGTACTCACGGCGCTTGCATTCCAAGCATAAAATAGTGAGTCAAAAATCGCCTCGCTGTTGGATCATCATTTTTGTCCCACATTTATGTGCTACTGGCGTAGGTATGGTAGGTTGTGCTGTTTGACAGTTTTGGTTATTAACATTGAATCAAGAGTACGTAACATTTACCAGAAGTACATCTACAACACATCGATCGTTTCTGCGAACACTAACATAATTCTTGTTAGATGCGGACATGGAATTACCATGGTGTGTGCTACGTGCTTTGTTTTACCCCAAAGCTGACAGTAATCGCGACTCAAGCCCGATGAAGAGGTACACGGGTTTCATCATAAAATCCACTAGGGAACACTGAACTCATCCTATTAGATTAAATGCGACTTAGTCCAGTGCCGGTTCAGCCCTGCGCATCCGAAGGAATGTCAACCACCGGAATGTGTTCAAACTTGTTGGCAATAGTATGTCTTCATGCAAAATACCTATAATCCCTAGAACTGAAACCGATGTTATGGCAGTCGACAATATCCTCAACAGTATTCACCGCACATAGATAAAGCTTGTCCGTCATGCTCAGCAAAACGAGATAATTGACAGCCATTTCTATAGTGCTCGTAGTGAATCATCGATTGTTACATCCTAAGTACTTGCCTATATACCGAAATCTTGTACAATTATCTACGGAACAGGCATCTTCATTCCAGCAGATATTCATGATTATTCATGCGGTTCGTCAGTCATTTTAAAGAGGTCGCAGCGAGTAATGTATCAAGTCGGGGCTAAACTTGGTAGGAATGACGGAAGAGCGTGTGCGCAATATTGTAGGACGATAATCGACATACTCCAGTTGTATTGGTTATGAGTTTGTTATGAATCTCCGATGTCATGCTTCTTCTTAAGAGAAGCAAGCTCCTCTTCGCGTCGAGCGAGATCAGCCTTCGCTGCCGCTGCATCCTGTTTTGCAGGCATATGATAGAGAACAACAATGTAGCGTTCCTGCAAGTGGAAGCCATTCAAGTGGTCGAGTGCATTTTTGGCCTATAATTAAGGCGGGCTTGTTCAGTGAGTTGTGCATGAAATTGAGTATCTGTGGACAACCCACGTCCATCACATCATCGAAGACCACAAACGCAGTTCCTCTTGTCTTTTGCTCATTCCCTATCCTGATTTGGCGAATGCTCCCATAACGACCGAACAGGTCGTAAAGGTCTTCACCCGTAATTTGGTAATTGAGGTTCTTGACGAATAGGATGCGGTTGGCTCCTGGAGGTAGTTTAGCCTGAGGATACATTTTAATAGCTTGTTCAAAGCCAAATAGTTAAAACACCTTACAGTTGGTCTGGGAAGTGCCATGAGGACAAAAACAAGATGAAAGCAGTATAACTTCAATCCAAATTGCTATTAAGCTAATGGGCAGCTTAGTTGTTGCAGGTAATTTGCTCCTATGTGTCAGCAGCAGCAAGAACAAATAATCCCCACTCTTCTCGTGACGCGTGACTTAAGTAATGGGCGAGCCTTGTCTGAAGACTAACAGCTAATACTTACTATTCTTCATATTTTAATAAGCAACTTTTAATAGCCTCTTACCTACATACTGACTTTGTGCTTACTTATTATACATATTTGTGATATGATCTTGATATGTAGTACTCAAATCTTAGACGTGCTGAACCACATAGTTCTAACTTCTTATTTGATCGGATGATAACCACTAGTGTTTACAGTCCTAGGACCTAAATCTTAGAGTGCCCTCCGCCGAATGCTACTCTATGGTCATCACGAGGAATGCTGACGCACAGATCAAATATAGGATACTTCCCAGGTTCACAGGAGTTTTTTCATGACCAGCGCTCGTACTTGTGGTGGGAGAAGTATTAGCTGATGTCGGACTTGAAGTTGGCAGCGCGGATAAAGACGCACTTGACAACGCTGTTGATAGAGGGACTGTGGCAGAAGAAGCAGCCGACGAAATAATGCTTGAAGAAGAATCAGATGAATTTGCTGGTCCAACCAAGAAGAAATTTCCTGCTATAGGGCTGTCTAAGCCAACAGAAGTGGCAAATACCGTTAAATTGAAGTTTGTCCTTGGAGTAGAGGAATTAACGAATGTGAATGCAACGGTGTCAAAATCGGCGGGCTCCGCAAATATCAAGAGAACATAGCTTATCCGGTAATTTGTATCTGAGTTTCTTCGAGAATATGTATAATTATTTCGAAGACTTACCGATGCGGATCAGAGCCAGCAGGGGGTGTCGGTGGAAAGAAATCCATAAGTGCAGGAGTACTATTCGTTAAGAGACTTCCGTTATTTGTACTAAAGTCTCCGCCGAGGAAATGGAGAAATTGGGAAACACTGGTGTTCTGTGGCGTTGGTGCATCTGGGTCGACAAGGGCCAGAACGAACGTCTGATTAGACGGCTCAGCACCATTGTTGGAAATGAGAAAGAATTCCGGTTCCATCGCAGTCTCTACACAGATATTAGGTACCTTGATGCTGAATGCAGTTGCCACTTACGTTCCATGGTTAGAAGTGCACCTGGGGTCACATTAACAGATTGCATTGTTGCTGCATCGGTAAACGTAACGTTCATCAAGTCTGTTGGATTAAAGGAAGAAACGACATCTGGTACAACTTGAGCAAGCGAAAAAGCCTGCGTTGCATTCATCAACTGCGGAGAGAATGATGACGGTGCAAAAGTATAAGAGAGCAATGCCAGTAGAAAACAGGAGATCATCGTAGGGGCTGCGAACTCATGAAAAATTCATGTTGCCAGATTTAAGGGAAAAAAAACGGATGAGAGTATATTTCTTTGAATACTGAAGATGATGTCAGGCATTCAAATGAGAAGGCTCACTTCATTCGAGAAATTTGCAGATGAAACGGTTAACTGGAGCCTGTGAGATCCCCGTGGCACAATCTGACAAACATAGGAAGCATTTAGACATAATTTGCCAGCATACCTAATTGGAATGGTTTTCGTCTGCTTCGAAATGACCAAATATTTTCACATATATATATAGAAAGACGAGGGTGCCTGTAAATAATAACCCATAAATAGTAACGAGTTCTCAAACCTAGTTAAGTACGAGTCATAAACAATTATCCTTTGCAGCCTGAAAGCTGCGACAACGTGGCGAAAAACGAAAATTCATATGAAAAGAAAAACTGAGTATGGAATCGGTGTTCTTAAAACAGCCCTCATTGCATCGCTGGCTATGTATATGTGAGATCTTGTCGATATATGATACATTTTTCATATATCAATACTTTTCTTGGAACCCTTTTCGTATGAGCCGCTCTACTTCTGAGCAGCCATTTGCACCGCGTACACAGACTACGGTCGCATCTTCAGTACGCCCTTCTTTGTCCGGGATAATACATTTAATATCTTCCATGTTCGGACATGGGCAGTCAATAGGTCTCTGAACACAGTCTAGTGTCTCGGGGCAGAGGTAGTGCGAACATGATACTATAATATAACCAATCAGAAATGAGACCATGTGAATATAAAGACGACGAATGCTCACCGCTGTCTGAGTAAGTTGCCCATTGAGAAGCACCGGAACGTTGTTGTTGCTGTTGCTGATGATGACCATCAAACATATTTTCAAAAAATTGAAACTGGGCAGAAGACATTCCAATGCAGAGACATAAAACGAATGTGAACACGTCTCGCATGATGATATGAGGTAGCAATTGTAGTAGAATTAGCCTTGAGCTTGACTAGTGAACTAGTGACTCTTGAGCGACTTCGACTTTCGAAAATGTTTTGACGTTTAAAGATGACGTGTATAACTTTACAGCAGTTTGCAAAAAGGTTGGCACTCGCGCGCGTGAACAAAATGTAAACATCCGTAATTGGGGGAGCTTGCTCCCCCTGTTTGTTTGCGTTAGTGATCCAAATTGCATAGTGGCTGTGCATGCACGGAATTTTGTTAGTCAGCAGCTCTGGGGATCCAAAATGCGTAGTGGCTGTGCATGCGCGGTGCGTTAGTCAGCAGCTCTAGGGATCCAAAATGCGTAGTGGCTGTGCATGCGCGGTGCATTAGTCAGCACCTACCTCTTTTCGAATTGTCGCGCACCGTACTTACATGGAACACAATTTCACAAAATGTTACTGTATCAAACCTCACAAATTACACACATTTTCATCATTAAAATATATCTCTGCTCATTTAAATAGTCTGGATATAAAATTACTTTAAATTATTTTATGTACTTTTCCACAGCCACTTCAAATGCTATTTATTGGATACTTACTAGGCAACTGTCACATATATAACACCCATACTTAAAGTGTTCCCATACATTTACTCTTGATTTTCTCGCAGTTGAATAATTAGAATAAAGTGGGAGCTATTAAAATGAATGCATAACTGTGGAAACACTGTAACAGCTAGTTGCAGCCAGTAAAACAAAGGAAAAATATTATAATGAAGGTAGTATAATTAGAACAAAGGTAAAGAAATAAAATAATGCACAGGCAATCAATAAAAAGGGTTCTGTCTTCTAACGGGAAATATGGGGGTAAATTTCTTATTCGAGCGGAGTTTCCGCTGATCCAAGCATCAGCAACTCCTAAATGAGTATCTAACAAGTAAACTTATTATTATGTATAAAAAGGAAATAACAAAAAAACTAGGATTCGTCAAGCTTGCCCTTTAACGTGCGTCGCGAAGCGACGTACGTTACATGTTTATTAATATGATCGAGCTAAGTACCTGCCGTTTTGGGCCGAACGCTCTGGTTGAGACTCATTCCATCTTGGTTCACCTCGCGTTTTTATACTGTTGTACCCTTCCCATCTATATATTATTATCCAGGCATACATTCCATCTAAGCGCTATGCGCTTTAAAACATTTGAAACATCTGCATCTAACTTTTCTTATGGCCATGATTTGGCCATGATACTTATGTTGTCACACACTGCCGCAATCGGCCAACAATGAACATATTCAAGATACTTATTTATTGCAGCCCATTTGACACTGCTTGATATGGCGAGGTAACTCATATTATGTGTTGATTATGTATGTTAGAGATTGGCCAGGGGAGCGAAGTTGGTTAGAGAGTAGCAGGAACAAGTATTTGGGCGGAATGAGTCTCAACCAGAGCGTTCGGCCCAAAACGGCAGGTACTTAGCTCGATCATATTAATAATTACGGATGTTTACATTTTGTTCACGCGCGCGAGTGCCAACCTTTTTGCAAACTGCTGTAAGTATATGATCTTTTAAAGGTACTTTACATAATATTTTAAAGCTTTAATTTATACATACCTATGCTAAGTTGCGAAAGACAGACTTCAAATTATTTGGGTCACTCACTGTAGTGAACCATATTGTTCACTAACTGTGTAAGCACCTTAGTTTATTCAAGTGGCGATGTTGTTCAGAAATGACAGCATATACATAATATACCGTAATCAATAATATAAGAATATTCATATAATATATAATCATAAATGGTCATGAAGAGGCGAAAAAGTAATGATAATGATGTACAGTTAAATGGCTTGAGTATACGGAGCAAAAAATGAAGAATGCTATGAAGTTAGGCTCTCACTATCATCGCCGCTCTCTGCGTAATTGACTTCTTCCTCGAGTAGTCTACGCATTTCCCTTCTCTCATCTTTGCTAAGACGCGGTGTAGATTTCGCAACTCCATGGACGATGGGTCTACACGATAACGTTGCAGACATCATAGGTTTTTTCCGACTGGGTGTGAATGTGATACTAGATACTTTACGAGGTGTGTGCAGGTTACGCCCCAATCCACTGGCGTTTAATCCTAATGCTGCGTTGGCGTCATCAGATTTAGATGATAATTGTCGCCCTTTCTTCGGGGTAAAGTTTTCTTTGCTTTCTTCACTCGCGTGTTCGAATAAAGATGGATGAGATACAGGCAGGGAAATCAAGTGCGGATCCCTGTAGATAAGGAATCCAGGGTAATGTATCGAATGAGGATCTGGATACGGTGGCAGCTCGCGTGGTACGAAAGTGGGGTTTGTGGGAGAAAAATAATCGTCTGGTTCTTTATAATCATTGCCCAATGATAGCGATATATCTGTGACGCTTTTGGACCCAATGGTAGCCTTGGGGGGAGGATGGGACAATGGAAGAGTCGGTGGCGAGGCGCGACTTGAAGTCTGTAAATCACCGACATCTCCCACCAGAGACCCCGGAATATCGTACTGCAGCAAATTCTTTGGCGAACCAAAGTCAAGCTTTAATGCAGGACTGTTAGGACCTGCAAAAATATCCTCCAAACGCGCTGCAGAGAATGATTGGCTGCCCCGGGAAGCAGGAAGGGGTGTTTTACGGGTCTTTTCTGGCGAGAAAATTCCCTCTTCATTGAGAATACGCCGTTTCGCTGGACTATATAGAATAGGTGCACTTGGCGACAAAGGGCGCTTGTTGGATTTGAAGGACGTAGGATTGAGCAGATTAGGGTTTGGCATGAAGAGCTCGAGAGGGAGTTCCTGAAGGGGACCTGGATGATACATGGAGGAGGTGCAATTGAATAAAGAAGAGGAGGAGGAGAGACGGGAGCTCATGGAAGCGGAACAAAATGTGGTCAGACTGCTCAGAGTCATTTGGCATTATTCCGCTACCAATTTCAACATGCCCAGGCCGCGTGGCTTTTTGTCACAGTCGCGTTATGTCACGCGACTGACCCTTCCTAATTAACTCCCACCTTTCGCGTGTTGGCTTGAAACCGTTAATCACTCACGCTTCTGGTTCCGAGAAAAACAAGGTATAAGAAGATGGTATGTAATCTATCCCGAAATTCAATACAAAATATTATACTTTTCAATACAATTCCTCTACACCGGCATAACTACATCAAAGACGCCCGTCCCTGTTGCATTCGGTCTCCCTAACACAATATTCCCCGAAGGGGTGGTGAGATCATCAAAATCCCCATATAGGGTGGCATCTGAAAGGAATGCAGCCGTGGTCTCGTATGAAGCTTTTAGAAGTGGCGACGGGTTTGTGGAGATGCCTTTTCGGTTGAACGGCTTATATCCACCATCAAAGGTCTAAAGTGGATCCAATTAGCGTCAGACACCTTCCAACAATAACAACGTGACGATAGCTGCCTACCATGTAGTCAGCGATGAGCTCAAGATGTCTCCTGTCCACCTGAATGTTGTATGCCCCAAATACGCCACTCATTTCCTTGAGAATGGCAGCCCTCGCCATCTCCACCCCGTACGTATTCAGAATCGCGTATACGTCATTCGAATAAATTTCATCATCTTCAAGAATACTTTCATCCGTCCCAGCTGCAAATCGCCACATTCCACGGAAATTGGAGCCGTTTGTCGTAAGCTGTAACATTTGGTGTAAATACAGCGAAATTTACGATCAGTAGCGGTAGCAAACCTTAATCTCAGGCTCTTGCCCTTTCTTACTATCGTCTTTCACTTGAAAGCACTCTGTGATGCCGGGAATCTCGCGGATAATAGTTGCACGACATGTACGTTCCACGATACCAACGAAAAGTAACTTGGGCATATCTGGCCGAAACTGTATATCGCACCTGTGAAACCTACCGCAGCGCTCGAGTTAATGTTGACGTACCTGAAGCTGGAAAATACATTTAGATTCATCAAAATTGAAATCAGTAGCGAACGTGAGGTTCTTCGTAAAAATGTCGGCAACTCGACCAACTTCGGCTTGCAATGATTTTGACTGTGACCTTTTTATTGATTTCTCCTCTTCCATATTTTGATCCGAAGCATAGGCAGCTTCAATTTCGTCCTCATTGAAAGCGCCCATCTCTCCGTCGTCGTCATCTTCATCACTTTCATACGTCGCCTGCTGCTTTCGTTGCCTCACCCGCTTGTCATCATCGGCATCCCCATCGCCAGCCTCGCTTGCCTCGTCATCATCCCTTCGCCCAGCAGGTTCCTCTTCTCCTTCTTCATCTCCCTCGCCTGCTCGTGTTAGTGCCTTTTTCCCTTTTCCGAGCTCAGCTATTTGGCTTCTGAGGTCTGCGTCGAGTTTCTTCATCTCATTCTGCATTTCCTTCTTCAGTACCAACGGGAATGTTGACGTGAAACTGGAAAGTATCTCAAGCGGCTCTACATCATATTCAGCGTGATATTCTTCTCGTGGAAAGAATTTGATTTCGACTGTTAATTGGGTTCGTCTGGCTTGCCCTTCAGCGAGTAACGTTTCTTTCACTTCCACGCTATCTACCAGTTGAGACAAAGTTATACGACTGGCTCGTTTACAAAACGTAGTGATGTCTTCTTGGGATGTTCCGAGACGAACTCTCATCGTCATGGAAGGGGTTTTCGGTTTTTGGGATGCCGTCATCACGATTTCTCTCAAACGTGGAATACCCAATGTGACATTCGCCGCACCGTGACCTATATGATAACTTCACTTACAGATCTTATTAACAGCAAAAAAAAAACTCAACTTACCAGCAAAATGGAACGTATTTAATGTCATCTGCGTCGATGGTTCACCAACACTAGTATCACTGTTAAAATAACTCTGCGCGTCGAAACGAAAGTTATGAAACCCACCCTTGAGACGCCAGAAGTCCAACCGCTTCTCCAGGTTCCACAAGACTTCGCATGTATTTGACGTTCATCAAAACGCGAAAGTTGGATGGTTCAACAGGTCGCTTCCGGCTCTTCAGACACTCCTCCTCTTTGTTTTTCAGCAACTTGTTAGGGTTTAACTTAACGTACTGGTCGACCATCGTTGCGAAATGCTCCGAAGTACTACCCAAGTATTGTGTCGGATTATAGAGAGACAACGGGGGATCGTATTTATCCCGTTTTGATGGTGTGGTTTTGTTGGGCCTTTCCGTTGACCGCTTTAGAACCTTCTTCATGTATGCAACAGCTTCTTTATCGTCAACGCATTTTGCAACCACGTGAGGTCGTAATCGGCGAAGAGTGGACATCTCATTTTGCGCAATAAAGTCGAACTCATAGAGATGCTTTTGCTTTGTGACGTCCAAAGCATCGCCTCCGTAGGCAAACTGATAAATAGAGGAATCACTGCCCCGAACCGTATTGTCGTAGTGGATACGAATGCCTTCCAGATGCTTGATCAAACACCGCTGAAGGTAACCAGACCGCGAAGTTTTGACAGCTGTGTCGATGAGACCTTCACGACCAGCCATACAATGGAAATAGAATTCTTGTGGCTTGATCCCTGTCAGAAAACGACTTCCAACGTAACCTCCCGCAATGGCCCTGGTTTCAAAGGCTTTGAAAGAAGGTAACGTCTTACCGCTAACCATTACGGGAACACGGCGGCCTTCTAGTTCTTGTTGACCCAACGCGCATGAAATTTGGCGGGCATTGACAGCAGATCCCTTTGCACCAGATAGAGTCATGGTCTGCATGTGATTGTAGGGAAACTTGCGCAAGAGCCTGTTGGGAAGGCATGCATCGGAAATGGAAGAGGTAAGTTTGGACAGTTTCGTCTTTACTGTCATATCCAATCCCGCCATTTTACTGTCGTCACGAAGAACGTCCTCCAGCAAAGAAGTAAGTGCGGACGGGATTTCTGACTGCGGAGTAGAGGATAGTGAAGGGAAATTATCAATAGCGCCTTCCGTGCCGAGATTCTTTCCTTCCTCGAGCAAATTTCTTCTCCGAGAATCTCCGTCGGGGGTGAGCACCAAATCATCCATACGACAGGTGAAGGCTCGGTGTTGTAAAAATTTAGTAAACAGACGACTAAGGATACCAAGTAGTTTTCCTGCAATGTCAGCGCCATAAAGTTCGTAGATAGAATGCACCAGGCCATAGTCACTTGCACCAAAGGCAGCCTTATCTAATACACCACAGATAAGTTCACCATCCATGAAGATGACCTTGTCCTCTTTAGAGTCCTTTCCCCAAAGGAAGCCGGGGACCTTGGTCTTCGCGTTCAGGTTTAAACCTTCGTAAGGCTCGGGGGTGATATTTTTAAGGACCGTCGAGATCTAATAAACCTAATAAAAGACTTGAACTACTAAGATAGCAATTGAGCGCACAATTTGTTTCCCAGTCCATAATGCCTTCGGCTTCCAAATAGTCGGAGGTAACGTTAATAAACGACCGTTTATATGACCTTCCTCTTCAGGTCGAAGTGCACCATATAGTAGCTGGAAGTATTCTTCTCTAGAGAAAAAAGCGTCCTGGCACGTCATCCAAACTCCAGCAACAACATGATCCTGAATAAGACCACGAAGGGGATTTCCAGAAGTTGGGACTAGATATTGATTATCTGTGTTCGCAATAAACATCGCTTCTGCACGGGCAACATGATTTTCTGCACAAGCGTCAATGGGAATTCAAGCATATAGACCATCTAACATACGAGGAAAATGAATATTCATTTCTGCAAAAATAATGTAAGTATATTACGAGGATTAGATAGTACTACGAATCGTACCGTCTCCGTCGAAGTCCGCTGAGTGTAACCATGAAATTAGTAAATCGAGAACAAAATACGTAATATCGTACCGTTATACGAATTACTAGCAAAAAGTGGTTAGAGCTGTGCTCTATGCATAAAAACCAAGTGCCCACCAGTTGGCATAGTGCATGCGGATTGTTTTTTCCCCCTTGAGAACCTTTGCTTTGTGGGTCATCATGCTGGGCTTGTGCAAAGTGGGCTGACGATTGAGAATTAGAATGTCGCCATCCTTCAGGTGTCGGTAAACCTTCTTGTTAACTGCTGGAGTTCGTGTATACAAACCACGTCGTACAGATGTCGCACGATCGCCTTCCTGCGGTGTTAGCAATTGATTTGCGATGGCGGTCCTTTGTTCCACAGATAATTTATCCTACATTAAAAGATCAGATTTTGAGAAATTAATAAATAACAAGTCATACCAGAGATTGTTGGCGACCATCTTCAAATTCCACCATAGTTGCACCAGGATAATTATGAGGACCAGCAATGACTCGTTGCCTCATTTCATGAAAATTAGCTGGTGTTACCGGCTCTGGAAATGTCAACTTCCTAGCGAATACTGGAGGAATACCGATTTCATTGGGTTCAATGTTGACGTCCGGAGATATGACAGAGCGGGCTGCGTAATTGACACGTTTTCCCTACAGAATATAAGTATCCTGACGGCTTACAGTCTGTTACTCATACCATCATATGTTTTCTGAATAATCCCTCCTTTTTTTCCAGCCCTTGCTTTACGCCAGCGGGTGGTAACTTCCCCTGTCGTACAGGTTGGGGATTTTTACTGCTATCCATAAAGCTGTTTACGTCCACTTGCAGTTGCAGAAGCTGCTCTAGTAGAGACCCCATCAGACGCTTTCGTGATGTTTCATCGAAATCAGGAGATTTCTTAGAAACAGACTGGAGTTCTATATTGAGATCACGCAGCTTGTAGGATGTGCTGAGAGCTCTAGAGAGAAGTTCATTTTGGGGATGTTCGAAGAGGGTTTCGCCCATCTTAGCAGGAGGCCTAAATCGTGTCGGTGAAACAGGGATAACCTCCATAAAAAACATATCAGCGGATGAAAAGGATAGTCCTTCACGCGAAATCTTAGCAAAAGGACCATGACGGCCGAAGATGAGAGAACACGTTATCGCTTCATTATCGAACAAGCGACGAAGGTGTGCACGACATTCTTCTGGAGCAACGACCCGCTCATTTCGACCTCGTGAAGTCTTTAATCGTCCGTTTGCTGCTCTAGGTAGCTTTGCTTCCAGTGATATAATGTTGTTTGAAGCATCTTCTCCGTCCACTTCGGAATCTTCATCCATCCCTTCATCAACTTCTTCTGCTTCTGCTTCTTCTTCTTCAGCTTCATCCGCATCCGCATCCACTTCCATGGCGTCGTTATCTAGCTCTCCTTTGGGATGGAGTGTGCGATTGAATGCGGTCACTTTTTCTTGAAGAAGAACATCAGGTCGCTTTCGTGCTAATTGTCCCTTTTGCTTGATTGAGAGGTCGTATTCAATTACTTTTGTGTGTCCCTCTTTCCGGTACGTATAGGCAGGACTATGCACAAAAGCGTAAAAGTGAATATGAAATAAATTGAATATTTCACTCACCACCCACAATCCCCATTTTGACACTTCGCTAAAATGGTATTCCGTAGGAAATCGTTAATTAGTTCCTTCCGCTTTTGATATACGGGTCCATCTTTGTAATCGTCACGCTTGCTATTAGAGGCCCTCGAAAGATGAATAGCGACATAGAGATTTACTCGTGCCATGAATTCCTGTGGTGTTTCATCAGGAGCATCGTCTTCCACTGCCACATGATCGTCTTCAGAATCTTCATCTCCCGTGCTCTCTTTTCCCTTCTTTCCCGCTTGTTTTCTGCTAACACGTAGTTGAATATCATCTACGCCCTGCGCTGCATCCAGTAGACCGCGTTCTAAAAGTCGAAATTTGGCGATGTATTTGCATAGCTAAAACATTTCATCTCAAAGCCGGAATCAAAATCAAAAAAGCGTACTTACAACGGTCCTGCTCATCTTAAATCGATGGCAAAACATGCATGTCCCTCGTAAAAGGTTGTACATGTTGGCCATGAACAACGGGTGAAAAACAGGTGCCGGAAGTTCAATATGGCCAAAATGTCCTGGGCAGTTAAAGTACGTCAACCGACATGTTGCACATCTGCAGGAGCCGTTAAGCAAAGTTGTATTGAGTATTGGCACGATTAAGCCTACATGTCTTGACGATCACTTGGTCCCAAAGCAGGGTCATACAAGCCTCCAATATTAGGACGATTTAAATCATCTAGAAGGACAGGGTTGATGATTTGCTTCACGGATATACGTCGAATATCTTCCGTTGAAAGAAACGAAAAGGAAACGCCAGTGACAGAAGAAGGAAGAGAATGAGCGATATTCATGTTGGCAGTAGTTGTGTAAGTGTCGCCTAATGAATTATAAAAATTTACAGGACATGAAAAACCTGAGCTGTTGAAAATAGGGATAGGTTGAGGAAGAGATAAAGCTGAGAGCGCAAGCTCTCTGTAAAGTTTGAACTGTAGGAAAGTCCGGCTAAGTTGACAAAATTATTGATCTCTGTTTTACATAAGTCACGTGAACGCGTGGCACTAGCCGAGGTTGCTCAGCTTGAAGTGTAGACTTAAACTTGTACTCTGAGTCTTGAGCTTGAGTACTGAGTACTTGAGTCTTCCGACTCTCAGTGTCACCACTTACAAGTTACTGGCCCTACTTAGTCTTCAGAGGGCTGTCGTTGATAATCGATAATATTTGTCTTCAAAAGTATATGATAAGCTCTTTTGACAGAAATAAGCTGACTTCTAACATGTGACTCAAGTCTGTAGTTCTACAATTCGTTAAACGTTTCCCAGACCCCAGTACTATGGCTTTCACCTCTGGCTCGAACAGCTCTCATTTCGCATCTTCGTTGCCCACCGAGCTTATTTCCCTAATTATTGCAGAGGTTGCTGATCTAGCTTCTTCTGATTTACAGTTTTCGGACGCACTCAGAAAATGTCTCCATGTCTCTCGAATGTTCTATGCTCTATCTTCAAGACACATATTTCCGGACCTGTTCTCTGTTGTTACGTTCCGCCGCCGACGAAAACTGGTGGATGGCGAGAGATTGCGCTCATTCTATGCTATCCTTAGCGAAAATCCAACTTTGGAGCAATATATCAAGGAATTACGCATCGGTCATGATTATGGACATGGTATGGTACTGCCTTATGCTGCGGATATTGTAGCATTCGTGATACAAGCTCTTCCTCACTTGGAATCATTGACTTTCAGTGCTGATATGTCCGCCTGGGCATACTTCAGCCAGCCGTTAGCGACAACACTTTTGGACACTTTCACATCTCAGCGGTTAACCAGCCTTCGGCTTCACAGTATTGCTGGCGTGCCCCCTGAAGTGTTTTGCTACTTCCGGAATTTGAAAGAGCTCGAAGTTCGCTATGTGACCCTCAGTAGTGAACTATTTTCTGAGACGTTGTCATCGGCAAGACCACATCCTTGCCCCAAACTGGCGTATCTGTGCTTCTCATTTGCAACAGATGTTTCACTCCTATTAATGCAATGTGCAACTACACCTTACCCAGTGCTGGACTTAAGCCAACTTGGAGTTTTGAATGCGCACGTCGCAGATATTGACGCGGCGCGGGCCACTGCTATGATGTTTAGCGTCTCGTTTCGTTATTTACATACTGTTAGCTTAGATTTGGGTCAGGAAATTGCTGGTGCGTCTTATGCTATTCAAACAAAATGAAATTTAATGTTGAGCAATTTAGCTACATTTCCTGGGGATATGGATCTCAGCCAGCTGAATTTTTTAAAAACAATCCAGTTTAACTGCAGCATACAACAGTATCGCGATGATTTTATGGGAGACGTTGTCTTGTTACTGAACACTGTATCAGTGCAAAACAGTATCTCCGTGATTCATTTCAACATCGTGTACAAGGATGACTATCCCACTCTACACGCTCTAGAAGGCATTTTAGATGGCTGGTGGAGGGAGCTAGATGATGCTCTTGCTCGGCCGATATTTCATTGCCTGAAAGCTGTCGAATTTCACGTGAAACAGCGAACACGAGGTACACCAGATCCAGAATGCAATAGTACATGGGTGGATACGCTTTGGAACTTGGTAAGGCAATATATGCCACTACTTTACTCTTCCCCCAATATCATAACTACATTCCATAGTTTAGAAATTATATACATGTGACATAAAACAGTAAACACTTTCTTGCACCATAAGTACGTTGAATTACGCTGGATCGCGATGTGAAATTGCTTCTCGCACTCATACTATTATATTACACTATGTAGACCTATTCCATCATAGTAACAGAGGTAATAGTTATCCAAAAGCGCTACCCCTTTTTGTTACTGTTCGTGGTTTTCCCGATTTTATTTTCTGTGCTTCTCCAACCATCTCAGCAATAAGACCATTATACATCTCAGAATCCTGCTGAAGAGCGTCTCTACTTTGCAACAAGTATGTCAGAAGTGCAGATGTGTTGGCTGTTTGTAATTTAAACTCTACCAAGTACCTCTCTAAAGAAGCGAGAGGTTGCATGGTTAAGTTATCTATGTCTCAGAGAATTAGATGTGAAGTAAAGGTCCTGTAAGGGTGTGACACAAACCTGAATCCAGTTCGAGCAGTGTATTTATTTTGCCTATATCTAATTCTGGCTTGGGGCCGAACTGGGTGGCTACATTCTGCCCGCCAGGCTGAGGGGTCCCTGCTCGAGAATTCTGAGTAGTAACAGGTGCCGAACTATCGGGATAAGAATGATTCCGGGGACCAGGTGGCGCAGACATAGGTCGAGTATTTATTTGCAAAGGTGGTAAAGGTTTTCCATTTGCACGGGGTAGCACTTCATCCAGATTCACGGGTATTCCCAACGCAATTAAGTGCTGTCGACGTATTCGAGAGCGGGTCCAGTTAGGGGGTCTTAATGATGGGGCGCTTTGCAACAGCATGCGATACAGTTCGCGGCTGATGTAGCTGGTGAACGTCGTAGTACTGGAGGCATTTCAAGAATTACCTTTCAGAGGTGACCAATATTTGGTTTATTCCTTCAACTTCTCTTATAGGTATGTCAGTGGTAACAGTCGTAATGTCTTCATTCTCCCACAAAGGGCCCATGATGTCGTATATCTCTTCTGCTAGTTCGACCCCGGATGGATAAGGATCCACTGGTAAGGCATGCCATTCACGTTGTTGCGACGGCCCAGCTACACCAAACCCTAGGCCATCGTCAAAGGAACTGGAGTCAGCAACCGGTGCCTCTCCAAAGTCGCCAAAGTCTCCAAAGTCATCGTTATCTATATCATCTTGTGAGGTTTGCATTGGTGACCCGAAATTGTCAAATTCATCGAATGGTTCATCATCGAAAGTGCCCGACGAGACAAGAGGTTTGATTGGCGTGGGTGTGCTGGTAGTATCTGTTGCGCCCCACACAGAAGCTCCAAAAGTCAGGTCATCGTCCATTCGTTTAGTTGCTGTGGGGGTAGCGTCTAGAGTTTCTGTTGTATGTAAATGAAGATGAACCCTAGGCCTGGATTGAAATATTGATGGGTCGCGTCGAATTAAGTTTCAGGTTCAGCCTTCAGCCTGCCTGTCATCATCATGTCTTCAGACCACACATTTCTGTTCGCTTCTCTTGATTCCAAGTATCCGCTGTCTACAAGAAAGATTCACATAAGGCGTCTTTATGATATTCTTCAGTTGTCGATTCAGCGACACGATCTTCCTCGAGCAAAGCGTGCTTGGGCAATTTTAGTTCGATGCACTGAAATACCCTCCTCCTTGATGTGCACTACAGGGCTCTGTTTACTAAACGATTCATTCTGTTTCGATACATCTAATTCTTCTCGAACTATACAATATCTACGCATGATAATGTTGCAGCATGAAGACCAGGTTCGGCTACTCGTTACGCATTTCCCAGTAGGATTGAACAAACCTTCTTCACCTTTAGAAAGAATACATCTTACAAGAAATAGTATTTCAGCTTATATTATCAGAACGATATCGTGAAGGGTTGGATGAATTAGAGCTGTACGTTAACACGACAAATTCCGTCTTACCATAATTTTAATACTCCAACAGATATTTACCATCCTTTCCGTATCAAGACAATCCTATTTTACATCTCTACGCAGGCATGATTTGCCTCTTTCTATCTCAACCGGAACAGAAAGAAGTAAAAGGTAGGGTATCCATCTTTAACACATCTTCAGCCCATCTTAGTTTTCGTGCAGGTCACGATGCAACACTTCTTCCACTTCTTCGGGAAGCTCAGGCTCGGATAGAACATGCAAAAATACTGGATCCAAACAATATTGTGGCACAAGGTCTTCTCACGAAGGTGTGTTATCAGTAAATGTGACCATTACCTGAACTATCAGTTTGTACAGATAATGTCACTTGAAGGTACTTTAGAGCAAAGAACTGCTGACAATCAAGAATCTGAGGACGAAATAGACAATGCGAATATGGAATTAGATAATGATATTCCGAAACACAAACGCCATCGAACTTGATCAATTCAACTGCCACCAGATTCTATAGATCCTCTTCCGAGTCAGACGCCATGTTAATTGTGGGCATTTCATCCTCATCGTCGTTTTCACTATCATCGTTGCTTAGAGGAACTAACGTGGTTCCTGGTAATTGTTGAGTGGACGATTGTTGAGGATAGATATTTTGTGAAAGAGGTGTTTTGTGGCCTGTGTTGTCCAATCCAGGTTGTTTTATAGGCATGGCAATTGGTGTAATCTTTGAACGTACTGCAACTGCACTATCATGTTGAGTTGCAGATGCAACAGGTGGATTTTCTGGTGTTGGTGCTGATTGTCCTAATGAGGGTATTAACAAAGTAGGAACTCTGGGATTTTCATCGTCCCTCATCGTATCCTCCGATGTGTGCTGCAGTGCCTCTAGGCCTAACGTCTCTCGAATTCTCTTTTCCTCTTGAGACTCTTCTGATATATACAATGACAAAGCCTCGACGGTGGGCATCGAACGAAGGAGGGGTGGTACTCGAGGGTGTAATATAAGGTCGAACATGCGCTGTAAAAGGTGTCAATTTCGAATATAACAGGAAATTACAATTCTGAGCCTATACCTCTTCGTAACTATCATTCGTGATGGTTTTGAGAACAAGAGGAAGGCTCTTGCTTAGCACACCAGAAGTACCACATGCAATGGTGATTGCCAAACTTCGCAGTTTATTATGCACCTGAGGAAAGAGGCCACTATCGGGAGATAGTAATGTAGGTGCCATTTGTGGAAGGGATAAGTTCAGAGAAAGGACTGTTCTTGAACATATCGATAAAATTGCAGGTGGTAGATCCTCATTTTGGAGCAAATGATGTAGCACTAGTATCAATATTAGTGGACAGTCCCAAATAATTACCCAAGCGTACCAGTCAAGGCTGCGAGCAGCGCCTTCCCTTCATCTTCAGTGGGACACATGACTTCTTTCGTTACACTAAAAACTTCATCCCCTTCATAATTCCGCGCTCGCTTCTTGCTTTTCTTGCCTTTCCCAGAAGTTATTTCATTAGATGAGTCACTTAGTGATGATTGTGACGACAACAGCCGTGCTGATATAAAGGATATCACTGCCGTGGCAACGCGGTTCAATATTAAGGGGGAACCAGCGGAGGGGCTAAACTTCAGAAGCGAGTCAAGAGCTCCGAACAATACCACAAGAAGGGCCCTAGATATTGTGAGATATCAATGCACCATAGAGATGTTAGATGCTCACGATGTAGGCTTCCCTTCCAAACATTGAGATATGATGGTTAGGAGTCGAGCAGCATGTGGCCTCAGGTGAGATCTTGCACTGGAACGAAGTAAGCGACAGCAGTACTTTCTTTCAGGTTGGAGCATACGGTACCTGAACGTGATAGCATGCAGCAATTGAGAGCCATATTTCGTGATCGAGGGAATTGCTGTCATCTCCATGGAGCGTACAATTGGGTCGACAAATCCATCTACCTAAAGAGGGGATGTCAAGCATAATCACTAATAATTGGATAGTGCGCTAACCTGCGCTTCTACATTCGCTGTGAGAAGAGCGGACGCAAACTGGACGATGCTTCCAAGAGGTAGTTGAACATGCCTGTGAGTAATAGCCCTGCAAATACAGTCGTCAGTACATGCATAATCTAGCGTAAAACATTCGATCTACTTCAAAAAATCACACAGGATAACGATACTGCATTGGAGACGTTCGAGATTAAGCGGAACAGAAATGCTGGGATCTTCGTGTGAATTTTGCTCTCGAGAATTATGAAGATCTGGACTGTATCAAATGAGTACGTTATACAGGAAAGATGAATAAGAAATGGAATATAACCTGAAGAAGGGAAGGTGGTTCTTAATGCTAAGAAGCTACTCCAACCGAAACTCAAGGTCTTGTCAAAGGAGTTTCTCCAGAGGCCGCTAGCTCCGACCTTTCCCCCAGTAAAATGTAAAACACAATACAGAGCGGAGCAAGCTTCAACTAACGATCTTTGTGATGTACCAGACATATTTCCATTGAGGTGAATTAAGGCCAGCTTTGATAAAGTGGAATGAGACGCCCGGTGTGCGGCAGGATAAACAGGAACCAGCCGGTGGATGGTCCATATGCATTCTAACTTTGACAAACGTCAGTAACTCAAAATTTAGGTGCAGGAATATCATACCTTTACTTCCAACTCAGGAGTGTTTTGAGCGGTTTGGATCAGAGATGTGATGAATTTAGGAACATTCGGGTTTGAAACTTGTCTTTGAAACTCGGACATATCAGTTAAAGACGTAAATATTATTCTTGCAAGTCGAATTGCAGCTTTTATCACAGGTGTCTGCTCATTTTTCTATAAAATAAAAACTAGATAAGACTGCAAAGAGTGAAGAGTGGGAAAACGAACCGAGAGTAAAGGAAGCGCAACTCCTAGCCAACTTTGACCAAACTCAATCATAATGCTCCGAGAGCACATGGAAGTTTTATGCGCAATGCATAAGCCTGCCCAGCGTGCACATGCTTCTTTGGAATGTAACAAAGAATTGACTCTTGTGGTCCACTTTGCGAGGTGAGGGGAAGGAAAAAAGGACTGAGTTGTGAGGGAGTTGAGAACAAATGGCAAGTTTTGGGCAGCAGAAATGTCTGAAGCGAGCTGTATTTGAAGCAAGAGCTTTAGAAGGTGTCCATCTTCCATAATGGCGATATGAATATGTTTGCAAAGGAGCTTTCTCAATCTCAGAAACTTAGCCGATACAATCTGATCCCGCCTATGGCTTCAATACCAAATATGCGCTTACAGTGACACTCAGTAACAACGGTTGGTCACAGTACGGTCATCCAAAAGTCACAATCAACCAAGAGTGTAACATGCAACGTACGTCGCTTCGTGACACACGTTAAAGTGCAAGCTTGACGAATCCTAGTTTTAGTTACATCCTTTTTATACACACTAAGTTAACTTTTTACACTATATTTTAATTTTTAGTTGTCGCTATTCCAGCTTGAATTTATTTGAACACAATTTAATCAGTGGTATACCTCCTTGTCTTCAATATTATTCTTGCCCCATGGCATCAACCGCTGTCCATTCGCAGAATGCTGTCAGATCCCAAGAATTTAGCCACACTGGCAACATACATCAATGCCACAGGCCGCCTCTGCCAAACACTGGGCATTATCCCACAGTGGAAACCCCCCTCCAATGAAGACTGAGAATGACAAAGATTTAGATTGGATAGATTGGATTTGAATAGAACTAAGACTTGAACCGTCTCAAGAGACTCAATACCCACCCCACCGATAGCATGCTTCTGCTTGGGCCTTAAGACCCCTACTCAACCATCACACAGTGTGCTCCCACCACAGGATGCCACCATTTCTCCCCTCCTGGCACCTTACCACTTGTATGGCATCCTGAGGCTCACTTTATACAGCTGATGGACACCATGCTACACATCTCATCTCTCACTATGTTCACTCATACAGAACACCAATTACTATGCTTTACATACAAGTAGACACTACACTGTCACAACATATGGTACTGTTATATCCATGTCTGGATACATCATGCCGACGTTCCCACGTGACCTTCTAACATACCCAGTCCATTCCTGGAATGTACCTGCTTCAGGTTTACACTTCCCGATGTTCCCACCTGGGAACGTACCTGGAACCCATCAGGTTTTCTATCAGATACTTCAGATACATAGTTTCTCTTATGACGGCCTCACTGCATCATTATACCATTACTCCTCTCTTCCATTCTCACTTGTACGTTTCATTATGGTCAATGTAGTTTAGTTTCTTATTCTTCATTCTGAGCATGTCATTTGCACCACTACTCCTCTTTGCCCAGTCTTTATTTCATTTACTTACACTTATCATTCAGTCTCCGGATTCGTACCTATGTCTTACAAGTACATATAAATAGCCTTCCAAATGTACTAGGTAGTCTTCAGTATTCATATAAACCTCATACACTTCTTCCTACTTCTAAGTTCCAAAACCCGCTCTGGGTTTTCCTTCAGGTTTCTCTCCCACTGCCTAGTGTAGTGGCGAAGCCCTCTCTTATACTCTGGAACGTCTTCCTCTGTTGAATATCGTCTTCCTTGAAATAAGAACCATTCCCTGGGGATATCCAGGCAGCGCAGCATATATGCTGAAGCCACAGTTCACTTCCGCACTTCCACTCTCGTTCCCATACCCGTACTCACTTTGGGTTTCCATTATAGTTCTCCCACACCCTCCAGGTGTCTTCGCATTCGTTTTCCAGTAGGAAGGGAATCGGTATGTAACAGTATACAAATACTAATACCTTGAATATCTCTCTATCATGGCTCCAACTGGAACTTCAGTTACTCACACAGCACATACCGCTAGTCATACCAATGCTGTGGGTGCTTGTGCCACCCATGCAGCTATGAGGCAACAGCCTCCATGGAGTACTTCAGGTTCTCTACCTTCTACACCATCTTGGGTTACACCCAGTCCAGCACCACCTCCTAGTGCTACTTTCCTGGGTCCACCCTCGACTTCTGCTCAGCTACTTTCTGTTCCTGCAGCCGGGAACCTTGGATCTGCTCAGGCTCCTCCAGATGGCACTCCACTGCCATATGGTACAGTTGCAGCAGACTGGGACACTCCCGAGGGTCACAGCTCCAATGGTGGTACCATTGGGCTGCCACCTCCACCTCCTTCTCAGCCCAACCCTCCATCTCCACCATCCTCAGACTCAGGGGATGATGGTGATGAGGATGATATCGACAATCCCAGGTGCACACCTCTTGTGCACCACTCCCGGGAAGACCGGCTTGCCAAAGCTCTCTTGAGAGTTGCAGAATCTGCCCGGGGTACGTCAGGATCACATCGGGAATGCAATGTACAAAAGCCAGATACTTTTGACGGTTCCAGTGCTGAGAAGTTGGAGCAGTTCATTATGCAATGCCAAATTTACTTCTGGAATAATCCTTCCCAATACTCAGATGGACATTCCCAGGTCAACTTCACTCTCGCATATCTTTGGGATACCACACTTCAGCTCATTATGCTGACCCTCTCCAATCCCTATGCTGATGATGAGTTCCTTCACTCTTGGGAGGTTTTCGTCATCATGCTAGAGGATAACTTCGGGTTAGCGAACCTGGAAGGGGATGCTGAGAATGATCTGGATGTCCCCGTTATGAAGGATTCGCAGAAACTGTCCAAATATCTTGTACAGTTCAACAGACTTGCACAGCACACTGACTGGGATGATAAATCCTTATGCCACCGACTCTATTCCAGTTTTCCAGGTCGCATTAAGGATGAGATCTCTCATGTCAGGAAACCTACCACAAAGTGTGGGATGATTAAGCTAGCTCAAGGGATTGATAGTTGGTACTGGGAATGCCAGTCCAAGCATATGTGGGAATCCCACCAGCCTCGGGGTCTGTGGGTTCCGGATAGCTCTGTTAGAGCTCCTACAAACCGTCCCGCAGTCACCCCGACATCTTCCTGCCTTGTTTCAGGTCAATACGCACCCTGTCCAAGCTACCCCCACCATGCTGGTAGTCACCTGCCTCATTCTTTGCAGCCTCCCCAGCAGCAGAGGCCGGAATTGAATGACAAGGTTGGTCAAGATGGCAAACTCTTGCCACAAGAACATCAGTGTCGCATGGACAACAATCTATGCTTGTTCTGTGGTAATCCGGGGCATTGTGCCAAAGAATGTCCCCACTCTGCCTCTTCTGCAGCTAGAGCCCAGGCATCTGGATTATCTGCTTCAGTTCCTATATCAGCTTCTGTGGGTCCCTCAACCCACAGGTCTGCACCTCTTTCCAACCTGGCTTCAGGTTCGAAAAAATAGGGAGCAGTCCTCTGGACACCACACAAGCTGAGGACCATGTTGTTCCCCCTTGTGTGCAGCCGATGCAGGTAAGACTCAACACTTCCACTCTTTCAGACCCCAATGCACTTCACATTCCACTTTGTAGTACCATCCATGCTCTCCCTACACCCTGTACAGTTTCATATAGCGCTCTAGTTGATTCGGGTTCTACCCATTGTTTTATGGATTCATCTTTCATTCAGACACATGCTATTCCTACCTCACCTACTCCACCCATCACTCTCAGACTCTTTGATGGCACCAGCAACCATGTAATAACTGAGTTTGTTACACTGCCTGTACTATTCCCTACCAGTGAATGTATCACAGTTGAACTCTATGTGACACCTCTTGATTCCATGTGTTCTGCAGTCCTAGGATACAATTGGCTCACCCACTTCAATCTGTTGATTGACTGGGTATCAGGCTCATTAACATTCCAGACTCCAGACACTTCTGAGCAACTTCCACTCCAATCCGGGATCTCGGAACCAGGTTCTGCTTCCAAGGATCCATCTCTGGTCACTCTTGATGAGTCTCTGTCACCTCCTCCTAGCATTTCGCTAATAAATGGTGCGCCTTCTTGCATGCATGCCGTTTAGAGGGAGCACAGACTTTCTGTATCCAGCTTGGTGCTGTCGCTTCCACCACTGCCCTCAATCCTGAGGAAGCTCTGGATCTCTCTTCCATACCATCTGAGTATCACAAGTTTGCTGATGTATTTAGCAAGTCCCGGGCAGATACACTTGCTCCTCACCATCCCTACGACTTAAAAATCAACCTAGAGGAAGGTGCATCACCTCCCGTAGGTCGGATCTATTCCCTTTCCCAATCCAAGCTTTCCGCTCTTCGGGATTTCATTGATGAACATATCTGGATCAGATTCATTCAACCTTCATGCTCTCCGCATGGGGCTCCTGTCCTTTTTGTCCACAAGAAGGACAGATTGCTTCGGCTTTGTGTGGATTTCCATGGGTTGAACGCTATTTCTAAAAAGGATCGTTATCCTTTGCCACTCATTTCAGATTTGCTTGACAGTCCCCGTCATGCCCATATCTACACCAAGATCGACCTGCATCATGCGTACCACCTGGTCCACATTGCCGAGGACAATGAATGGAAAACCACTTTCCAGACTTGCTATGGATCCTTTGAATGGCTAGTCATGCCCTTTGGACTTTCCAATGCACCTGCAGGTTTCCAATGCTTCATGAATGATGTTTTCAAAGATCTTCTCGATGTGTGCATCATAGTTTATTTGGATGACATCCTTATATACTCTGATAACCTTGTGCAACATCGCCAACATGTCAGGGAAGTTTTGCATCAACTCCAGAAGCATGGGTTGTACATGCACATGGATAAGTGTGAGTTCCACTCGGAATTCATGGAATATCTCGGATATATACTATCGCCCAACGGTCTCACCATGTCTCCAACAAAGGTGAAGACTATTCAAGATTGGCCTGAACCAAGGAAAGTAAAAGACATTCAATCCTTCCTTGGGTTCACTAATTTCTATTGGCATTTTATATACAACTATTCTGACATAGTTGTTCTGCTCACCCACCTTACCCAAAAGGGTAATCCATGGAACTTCTCAGAAAAATGCTGTTCCACTTTCACTGAACTTAAAGACGCTTTCACATCAGCACCCATCCTTACCCATTGGGTTCCTGACAAGCAGCTCATTGTGGAAATCGATGCTTCAGATTACACATTGGCTGCTATCCTGTCTATAGTTTCCAATGATGGTGAGATTCACCCTATCGCTTTCCACTTGTGAACCTTTACACCTCCTGAGTTAAACTACAACACCCATGACAAAGAATTGCTTGCTATCTTCGAAGCATTCCAAGTCTGGTGTCATTACCTGGAAGGTTCCGGTTCACCCATCGACGTCGTCACAGACCACAAGAACTTGGAATACTTTTCCACAACCAAGATCTTGTCCCGACGACAAGCCCAATGGTCTGAGTATCTTTCCCAGTTCAATCTAGTTATCTGCTTTCGACCTGGAAAACTCGGGGCAAAGCCGGATGCTCTGACTAGACGATGGGACGTCTACCCTAAAGAGGGGGATAGTGACTACACTAAGGTCAATCCGCATAACTATCGTCCAGTGTTCACACAGGAACAGCTTATCACTTCTCTCCGAGCAACATCATTTATTGTACCTGCTCTTCGTGCTAGTATCATCATGGACATTGAACAGTTACATACTGATATATTATCAGCTCTCCCTAATGACCTGGTTGCAGTTATCCGAATGTGGACTCCCGAGAATTGTTGGACTGTAACCCTGGACGGTTTCCTCCATCTAGATAACCAGATCTATGTTCCGGACTCCGAAACCCTTTGGCTTCAGGTTTTACAGTACAAACACGATCACCCGCTTTCAGGACACCTTGGACAGAACAAGACCCTCAAGCTAATTCAACATGAATATACTTGGCTGCTTATATGGACATTTGTAAAGGACTATTGTAAGTCTTGTAATACTTGCATGCGTTCTAAACCACAGTGCCACTGCCCATACAGAACCCTGAAACAACTTCTGGTTCCTGGATGCCCATGGCACTTGATATCTATGGATTTCATAGATCAACTTCCAAAATCATCAGCTTCCAAGTATGATTCTATACTTGTTATCGTGGATCATTTCTCCAAGCAGTCTATCTTCATTCCCACTCATACCACTTGCTCTTCTTCTGACCTTGCACTTCTATTTGTACTTCATGTCTTTTTCAAGCATGGAGTCCCGGAACACATCACTTCCGATTGTGGTTCCGAGTTTGTGTTGCATTTCTTCCACTCCCTCGGTATGGCCCTCGACATCACTTTACATTTCACCTCAGGTTATCATCCCAAAGGCGATGGCCAAATGGAACACACAAACCAAACTCTGGAACAACACCTTCAGGCCTACTGCAACTATCAGCAGGATAACTGGTGTGATCTCTTACCTCTTGCTGAATTTGCTTACAATAATGCACTGAGCACAACCACAGGAATTTCACCATTTTATGCAAACAAGGGTTATCACCCAAACCTTGCAATACATCCAGAATGTGATCTCACTTCCACTTATGCCCGGCACTTCGCAGTAAACCTCAAGGAACTTCATGAGATGCTTTGGACCGAAATACTCAGTGTGCAGAAACATTACCAAGCACCTGCTGATGCACATCGCAAACCCGCACCCACATTTCCTGTTGGGACAAAGGTATACATCAAAGCTGAGTACTTCCGGACAACCTGGCCATCCTGGAAACTTGCAGAAAAGTTCCTAGGACCTTTTGAAGTCATCGCACTTGCTGGATCACATTCGTGTACCTTGCGCCTTCCAGAACAATTTTGTGCAGTCCACCCAGTATTCCATGTATCCATGCTTGAACCCAATACTGAAAATACTATTCCAGATCGCATTATTCCTCCACCACCACCTGTCCAGGTTGATGGTGATATTGAATATGAGGTCTCAGAAATCTTGAACTCTAAACTGGATCATCGTTTGCATTGCAAACTGAGGTACTATGTATGCTGGCTAGGGTATGAAGGGACCGATGAAGAGTTCTCATGGCTTCTGACCACGGAACTGGAACACACTACAGATATCATCGAAGAGTTCCACTCCCACTATCCAGATAAGCCCAGCCCTACTCCTATTTCTTAATTTCACATTACTTATTAACTGCTTGCAGTTTCACCTTATACAAAAACCAAAAACAATGAATAACAAGCAAAAGATGAGATACAAGTACATTTAATTCTTTGGTAACATGTTACGACCATTTCCATCACTCCCTCTGCATTTGCGACTTGACCTGAGCTACTTCCTCACCTTCCGACACAATTCCGGCTCCCATCACAACTTCCTCATATGCATCTGGATCCCAGAGGCATTCCATGAGCAAGGTTTCAATATGGAAACATGGACAATGTGCCCAGATACCTTGGAAACATCTCAGGACAACTTATTGAGTTCACCTACCACCTGGAAATTGGCATCACCACATCTCTGACTCTACTTGATTGACTACGCTATCTTCCAATGCTTCCTGCATTTTCCCTGGCAGTTCCTGCTACTTCTGCATCCAATCCAGACCTCATCCAACATCTTCCAATCACTTCCCTATCCATTCCCAACTCTTCCAATGCTTCCAACCCAGTTCTGACACTCATCTCAGTCAGATATACAATTGGCAGTGCAACCAAGCTTGCCGCATTACCGGAACATCTGGAACAAATGGCTACCAGTGGAATATTGATGCACATGTCCTTCCACATCCACATCCATGGGCAGTGTTAATAGGTCTCGGATTCAGCTATGACTTGCTGGAACTTACTCAGGAACTTGTAGTTCACACCTTTGCTACTTTTCTTGCCAAAGGAATCAGATGCACTCTCTTTCTCTTATTTGAACATTCACTGACCAATAGGATTTCTTGTATTATTTTTAGTTATATATTCTCACACACAGTATGACCTCGTGGGCTCGGCCCTAAAAGGGGGATACTGTTATATCCGTGTCCAGATACATTGTGCTGACGTTCCCACGTGACCTTCTAACATACCCAGTCCATTCCTGGAACATACCTGCTTTGGGTTTACACTTCCTGACATTCTCGCCTGGGAACATACCCAGAACCTGTCGGGTTTTCTATTGGATACTTTGGATACATAGTTTCTCTTATGACAGCCTCACCGCGTCATTATACCATTACTCCTCTCTTCCATTCTCACTTGTACGTTTCATTATGGTCAATGTAGTTTAGTTTCTTATTCTTCATTCTGAGCACGTCATTTGTGCCACTACTCCTCTTTGCCCAGTCTTTATTTCATTTACTTACACTTATCATTCAGTCTCCGGATTCGTACCTATGTCTTACAAGTACATATAAATAGCCTTCCAAATGTACTAGGTAGTCTTCAGTATTCATATAAACCTCATACACTTCTTCCTACTTCTAAGTTCCAAAACCCACTCTGGGTTTTCCTTCAGGTTTCTCTCCCACTGCCTAGTGTAGTGGCGAAGCCCTCTCTTATACTCTGGAATGTCTTCCTCTGTTGAATATCATCTTCCTTGAAATAAGAACCATTCCCTGGGGATATCCAGGCAGTGCAGCACATATGCTGAAGCCATGGTTCACTTCCACACTTCTGCTCTCGTTCCCATACCCGTACTCACTTTGGGTTTCCATTATAGTTCTCCCACGCCCTCCAGGTGTCTTCACATTCATTTTCCAGTAGGAAGAGAATCGGTATGTAACAGGTACCCCATTACCAACATTAAATATATGATTGGAAAAAATAAATAAATATCATTCTTATGATTAACTTTCGCTTTATTTTTACATTAAAAGGCTGGTATAAGGCACTCGTTGTTGAGTCGATTAAAGTGGAAAAATCAAACTATTGACAATGAGCAGAGAGTGTATACAAGTGCGATGCACAAATTCAAGCATGGCAGATAAATCCAAGCATGGCTGGCAAACCCGATGAGCATTTTGGACAAAGCCAAGGATGGCGGAGAAATCTGAGAGTGGTGGCAAAATCTGTACGTGCATGCACAGCCACTATGCATTTTTGCTTGCCAACGCAGACAAATAGGAGGAGCAAGCTCCCCCAATAAATTTTAAAGTCAAATGTACAGTCACACCCATTGTTTGACCATGTTTGACCACATTTGACTTTTGGTCCCCATGCTGGGAATTGCTGACTGTGTCGGTGAAGACCTTGTTTGACTTATAGGGAACAGAGATATAAGGGAAATATATATTCATATCAATGTTGTTATAAAGTACATTAAATACTACTGAAGACTTTCGACCACTTGTTCACAGCTTCTGGTGCATGACGCGAAAAATTGGTTTGACCAAGTGTTCAAACTCTGAGTTGATGTGTGACACCTGGTAGTTCTGTTCATGCCCTACAGCCACCCAGTACAGGTGGAAAAATCAGCTAATTGAGCGCCATATTTGCCTCAAAACTTATGTTCATGGCAGCCTGTGACATGTGATGAATGTGCTCAAGTGTTCAGTTCAAACACCCTGCATGATGTGTGACTGAACACTTGGTCAAAAGAGTCCAGTATATTGAGTCATTAAATTTTAAGATGGCTAAGTTTTGGTTTTCTTGTTTTCTTAAAGAGATGAGTTATCATTTATTTTTGTTTTTCAGTGATAAGTTTAGGCATGGCAGGAAGAAAGTGATATTGGGAGGACAAGGAATAATAGTATAGATTGCTATCAGATTGGCTGAGTAAAGGTGAATAGGTACACCCACCATTGTGAGTTATGTGTTGAATTTGCCAATGATTAACTTTAAAGTGGATTTCTGCAGTGGTATTGATGAGGCAACATTGATAATTGACAGGATGAATCTTAATCTCATTGATGTCTTGTGGGTACTGGTGAATCAGCCATTGGAGGAAAAGGAAAAGTCTCACTTGGAAATTTTAATGACAGTGATGAGACTTGCAGTGGTTGGTTTGGAGAGCCATGTGCTATTGTGATTATTTATCTTTTGTATTACTTTGTTGATGTTTTCAATTTTTTTCCAGGATACAATTTTGCTGAAAAGATTATCTGCAAGGTTGGTTCTAGTTGTTAAAGTATTATAGTTGTAATTCAAAATGAATTACATCAAAGAACATTCTTTGCAAATAGCACTATCAAACTGTAAACTTATTTCACTAGCAAGGAAAAAACAATGAAGGATGACACCAAAAACAAGATTGCCACCTCAGAGTGGCAAGCCTCCTTAAAGAGCCTAAAGGCAGAAGTAAAAAGCACCAATCAACCAGAACAGAATACCTTTCCTCACTGGTCCATCAAGACTAACCACGAAGTGTATGAGTTCTCCCGCAGTAATAAGCTAATAACAAACATAACGAAAGGCAAGGGAAAGAAATATAATAGACAACACAGGAAACTGATTCAAGGAAGCGCGAAGGGCAGGTGAAAACATTGACAAAGAACAGTTGACGCGTTAATCACGAGACAAAATCACGTGTGTGCACGTGCAGGTCGAAAAGTGAACCAATTTTGACCCCGGAGGTACCTTGTCAAACCTTGTCAAACAAGGTGATTTGACTTACGTTCGACTCCGTGTGACATTAACCCGATTTCGCTTTTTACTGAGCGTGACATACGAGGTTGTCACGTTCCTCCTGGACTGTGCAACTCCAGTCTCCTGCGTTCCCATATTCAAATACACATAGCTCGGCTAGAACCAACTCTTTTATACACCAAGTCCATCGTAAAATAATGTCTGATGCAGAAACGGCCGACATTTCAGAGCTACTGCAGTTATCGTCGTTTCAGGTGCTTTCAATGAATGGAGTTGAGAGCCGACGTTTCTAACCATCGAGTATTTAGGGGAAATTTGATATCACAGAATTTGTAGGGTCCGTATCTGAGAAACTAATAACGCAGTCGAAGACCGATAATGGTCGTATGTCGAATACTGCACAATGAATGGTCAGAAGCTGATATGTTCGCTAGCCTTCGACCCCAAGCCTTTCATCCGTAGATTTGAGACAGTGGTCGACAAACTAATCACTGTTCGCAAGGAGATACAAACAAAAACAGAACAAATGGAAAAGAATGTGCGTGTAACGGAAAGAGAATACTCGAAGAAAATGGTCGATCTTGGGAAACAATTCGAGGTTCGGTGTTAAGACAGCAGTTTTGAACGGGCTTGTCTGAAGGATGATAACAGGGCGTTGGGTCATCTTTCACGGGAATGGAAGGTCGGATGAATCAGGTTAGCAGTACTGCCGTTCGCATAGGTGCGCCTTTGTTGTTGCCTTTGTCACTCCATTTATCTAGCAAGCACAGGGGATCAACTTGAAACGGTTCATATTGAAAGACAACGGGCGCAAGCTGCATATGACCTAATCGACTATTATAATCAATTTAGCAAAGGAGATACGTCAAAACTGGACACACTCCGCAAAGAAGGTCGCGCAGGAAGGCGTCAAGTTGCGGTTATATTACGGCGGTTAATCACTGTTGCCAAGGAGGTGGATTTACCATCAGCGGATAATGTGCACACCTTCAAATCATGAGCTGTTTTAACTGGCTGACTTGTGAAAAGACCAGGGAAAGCATTGAAAAATATTGCGAAAAGTTTGAGAAAGAGATGCTCAATTTATTCGACCGCTGTTATCGCAAAGGGGATCCAAAGATGATGCATGTATGTCAGATTTTTTCCCTATCTTTCTTTCTTTGCTCTTAACATGAGTGCTATAAGCACTGTGCACAAACTTTGCTTGAATTCAATGGTGGTGCTTCCTGTGTACAGGTGTATGTGAATCAACATGACTTCTTCATCAACAATGTTCGTGACATTAAGCCGGAAGAAGACACAGTGTTGTGCGTGTTTACAGTGATTATGTTGATTATGCTTGACAAGACTCGCAGGTGGCGGTTGATTCCTGACCCAGACGCAAGTCCGCCCAAGAGCGAACTGGGACTAACAGAGCTTTTCGCCGAAATCAGAGCTACTGTAGATACGGAGGCACAGATTGTCAAAGCAGTGTTTCCAAATCCACCAATGGTGATGCAGGTGTTTCTTCAACGTGTTTTTGCTCAATCGGTCTGTTATCATTCGATTATACATAATATAATTCTCAAATACGAGACGTCTATACAGATACAACAACATATGGAACAGCTACTGCACAAAGGCGCGGAAGTATCGGAACTTGCATACCTTCGCGTGCTTCAGCTTGTACATTTCCAGACTTCCCTTTTAGTAGATGATTTAAAATCTCACGAGCTTCCAAACCTCTCCCCCCGAACGCCGTATGAAGCTACGGAATTTCGGCGTTCAATGACAGGATCTGCTCCAGTAGCTATGACAGGATCTGCTGCCATAGGCTCCATGCTCGAAACTTCGATGGAAGAACTGTTTGTTCCCTATATTGAAGGACAAAGATATCTGGAGCGCGAGAGCAAAAACCTGGAATTTCAGTATTCAGCTCTGCTGTCAAGCTTTAGTAGATACCACGTACGTATGTGTTTATGCTTCTATTTGCGTATTTGTTAATTCTGTGAATTTTTAGAAAAGTCATAAAGCTAAATCTTCTATGTTTGATAGAATGGTTGATCGAATCGGTGCTGCTACAGTTACCACAGGTACCAGCGGAACCGCATCTGTACAGGCAGCGGCGGCGCTAATGAGATTCGGTGGCATCAACACTGACCGACATGCAGAGAAGAATTCAGAAGAACCTGTGCGAGATGAAGACGGTATATTAAGCGTAGAGGTGGCAGAGAAGATGCTTAAATGGCACGCTGAAGCAATAGGTCGCTCTGTCGAGTTGAGCTCACCAAATGATGTGTAAGTTATATTGACCAACAAAATTCTTTGTACTAATGTTCTTAGAAGACCAAAAAATACCTTCATTTTACTGAAAGTGTTAGCTCATACAATAGGAACACTATATATTGAAGAAGCTATAGAAACGTGAGCCCACACAAATTATATGGTGTTGCGTTTTACTGAGTGAAAATAGGGCGGAAACTAAAATCGATGCTGCTGATAACAAAGCAGAGCCTAGTTTGCAACATATGAATCTTTTGCGTGCTGTAGACCTCATATGTCATCTATGGCAACAATATTTTAATACGGCGCTTCTTCCTCTTGCTAGTTCATCAGTAACTGTTCGACGAGAAATAGTTATGTTCAATACTCAATGGATCAATCGTCTTGAATCAGTGGCGAATCGACTTCTGCAACGCGTAGCAGATGGTGAGTTGTTTGCATTTACCACGAAACAGTTATCTCAACGTTTCTCAAGTTCTTGTATCGTGGCTTGCGCTTCAACTTACCAAGCAAAAGAGGAATGACTTTAAACCGCGCAACGACGATGAATCATTCGCACGCGTAAATACAGAACCCTGCATTGCTTGCTGTGATACACTAGAGAAAGTTAAAGATGCTACCAATGAGAGTCTCAGTGGGAAGAACAAAGAAGTATTTTTGACTGAGGTTGGTGTTGCATTCCACAGCCTTTTGTTAGAGCATCTGAGAAAATTCCCTGTTAATGCCGCTGGGGGGCTGATGCTTGCAAAGTATGTTTTTTTGAGAAACTTCAGTTAGTTAATACTCATCATTAAATTTACCAGAGACATTAAATCCTATCAAGATATAATTGGCAGCTTTGGCATTTCATCTCTGAACGAAAGATTCGAGTTTATACGCCAATTAGGAAATGTATTTCTTATTCAACCAGACATTCTCAAGTCCTACATCACGGAAAACTATCTGGGCAGGATCGATTCCTCACTTCTCAAACCATATCTTTCGCTGAGAAGTGACTGGGGGCAGTTTGAGAAAGGGTTCAATGACTCGGAAGCAGGGGTAGAGGAAGTTAGCACAGGTTCCGGGCTTAAAGAGAGATTTGGACGCCTCAGTCTCATGATGAAAGATTTGGAGAACCTCAAGGTTGAGGGGTTATCTATGGGTATTCCCACTATTCCCACCAGCTTCGTCGGCGGATTTTCAATACCCACTAGACACTTTGGCTCATCGTCATAGCATTTAACTAGTTTACTGGTCCTGTATTATCGGTTATGTATTATTATTCCCCTTTGAATATCGGGCGACGCTTCTCTTTGAAAGCGTTTAGTGCTTCTATCCTGTCCTGAGTGCTAAGTAGTGTCTCGTAAGAAGCTCGTTCAAAGTCAAGTCCTAAGAAATCAATAACTCATCAATGCATGCTTATGGGAGTCAAGATTCATCCTACCGGGTTCTAGCGCAAGATCCTCTGAGCGGGAAATTGCTTGTTTCGCAGCCCTAAGTGCCAGAGGTGCTGATCATTGTGAGCCAATGGCGTGACAATACAAATAAAATGTTACTCACCATTCCTGACAATCAATTCCGACAGCTCTAGTGCTCGGTCAAATGCAGTTGAACCAGTTTTAGATATATAATTCAACAGACCTATCCCGCGAAATTAACAATCGAAAGATGGAGAGAAGAGGCGTGGAAAGCTACCCCACTCCAGCGCCTCCTGAGCCGTGAGTGCTCTGGCTGTAAAAATGAGGTCCTTTGCTTTAGAGGGACCAAGAATTCGAGTCGCCCGTTGTGTTCCCCCGGCACCTGGTATAATACCAAGGCCTGTTTCTGGTAGTCCAATCCTTGTAACATCAGGTCCTATATATATATATATAATATAAATACATTTTAAAATGTCAGACCGGATATCCGAGGTGTCTATCTGACCTGCAACACGCAAATCGCAAGCAAGACTGAGTTCAAGTCCACCTCCGAGAGCAGGTCCATCTATCGCAGCAATTGTTGGCATGGGTAAAGATTCCAGTTTCGAAAGAGCATCCCGCAGATCAGAAAGAAACTTTGCAACTTGTATCTGCGTCATGTTCCTCCGCTCAACCAAATCTGCACCGGCACAAAAAGCGCCTTGGGTAGTGGAGCGCAAGATTAACACGCGAACGCTATACAATTTAAAAAAAATTAGAATTTGGCGCAGAATAGCAGACGATGGACTCATGGGTAACCTCTTATCGAACTGAACGGTTTCCAAGCTTTCCCGTAATTGCTAGTTCAAAAATGCATTTGAAATGTGGTATGTATCATAGCAAAGAAGATGTCAGAATTACTTGTAACAAGGTCATGGATATTGCATTCTTGCTCTGGGGGCGATTGAGAGCAAGGGCCATAACCCCTGGATGAGAGCGAACTGGTTCCAAGAATGCTTGAGGACTTGTGGGAACCGAAAATGCCCTGCGCGGCGGTGCTCTTTTGGGGCGCCAAATGGCAAAGCCAGACTTTCGTCCCAGATTACCAGCAAGCGAGAGAGCATGCATTAGATGGCGAGAATAATGAACGAATGTACTTGGTTGAACGCTGTTGAACGCCGTTGAAGTTCCGGCCGCCTCGTTGCCGGTGTGGGGTAAGTAATATTATACTTTGTTTGGTTGTTCTTGAAAAGGAAATGTTATTACCATCGATCGAACTGACAGTCTCGAGTAATATCCTTAATTAAAACTGAAGTACTTAATCACGCTCCACAACACGGGAGCCATACAAAATATTTACAATATGCGATGATTACATACCTGCCAATGAAGTATTCCTGTTGGGCTTAGTACGACACTCCTCTATAATTTCTATTCGTGTTCGTCGCTTGTGTCCATTAAAGTACGTAGCAAGTAAATATGTGCGAGTTGCACAGCACTGTCATAAAGTATCCATCCAGGCCATGTCTACCAATACTCGCCGTTGCAAGTGGCAATACTAACCCTTCAAGACATCTCCGGTAAAAATACAAAAATACACCCATCAGATCTAAACCACCGTAGTGAGAGTGTTTTGACCTGACAGCCAGTTCAAGCTTCGGGTTTCATGGGGTATCTTTCGTAATTACATACCCTCTTAATGACTAAATTCATTGCTTCAATTCACATAAAATTCGACGTTATACTTGCATTAGTATACATGCTCTTCTGGTGGAATAATATCTAAAAATACGGAATAATGATCTGCAGAAACATGAAGACTCATCGTCAGGATTCAGACACCCGTCAAGCAAATATATCTTACTTACATTTAAATTTGATCCAGTAAGTCTATACATGAGGTTGACTTGCAACACCATAAAATGAATCAATAGACTGCTGATATCCTGAAGAAACCCGGTCAGCTGGAGATCGGGAAGAAACTGGAGGCACAGCCTCCGTTTGTCGGACACTAAAGTTCGCATTGGAGGTGTTCGGCGAAACATTGGAGATATAACTATCATTTCCTCCGAATGGATCACTAGAAGCGGGGCACCCATAGTCGCTATAGAACTGGCGAGTCTGGAACGCGTCCATAGGTACAGCATTGATGCTAGGCTCTGGTGAGTCGCCATGACCGCGACTGGATTCACGTTCACCATAATTATCAAATAAACCTTGATGGAGCCGTGCCTGGCGTTCTGTGATGTGACGTCTGAGGATAATAACGACGGCCACGAGGATACCAAGTACAACGAGGCCGACAACGGCAAAGGTACCTCCTACAGCCCCCTTGTTATCCCAGAATCTGCAAGATTACATTAGGCGGTTGTATTTAGAGATATAAAATAATTTTGGGGCACTCACCCGTTGCTGGATGCGGCTGCAGAGATGGGAGAGCTAGTTACGATGGAGGAGGGATCATGAGTAATGGTGCGACTGATGGTTGACGAATCCAAAGTATCGCCTGTGAGGATGAGGGTAGTAGCCGGGATAGTATCGGATATTGTACTTGGAGTCTTCAATACCGAGGATGGGATGCGAGTTGTGCTTGAGTGGGTAGAATGACTACTAGATGATGTTGAAGAAATCCTAAACCAAGTGACAGTCAGTCGGGGTGGTGGCATTCATTACTGGACAAGCGCACGAAGACGATGTATGCACCGAAGAGGAAGCAGTGAAGCTTGAAGATATAGCACTGGTAGTGGATGTAGAGGAGGGCAAAAATGAGGTTTCAGAAAAAGAAGAAGTTGTTGTTGTGGAGTTGAATATTTCGGACGAAGGGATTGAAGACGATGAGGAGGAAATTATAGCAGTGGCAGAAGAGCTTCCGGATGAAAGGAATGATGACAATGATGACTGAGTGGCGGACGAAGAGGATGAGGTCAAAAGTGAACTAGTAGTGGGCGTCGGAGGAGGGCTCTGTCTCGGAGGCCCTTGTCGGCGTAGCAGTCGGGAACCACTAGGATGATGTATGGGTGGATTGGATGAAGGCATTGCAGCGGATGGGAAGAATATGAATGCAAAGAAAAATATAACAGAGAGAAGAGAAATGAGTAAAAGGCGTGGATGGAGTGGTGCAGGACTTGATGAGAAGGCCATCGGAAAGGAGAAAGATGCCACTAGGGCGGGAGAAGAAGGAAGTGGGAAACTTGAAAGCAGCAAGAGGATTGCGGAGATGGTTAAGATAAAAGGGACGAGCGCTTAGACGGAGCGAAGATTCATATAGAAAGGCAAAATGGAGACTCGGTAAGCTGACAGGGAAAGGATCAAAACGTAGGATTTGGTTTGGAAGGAATCAAACAGGGGATTGGGTGGATGATGGGTTGGTAGAGGAACGTGGAGAGAAGAGGCCTAGGGAGTTATTTATGTGGAGAAAGAGAAAGAGTTGGAGAGAAATGAGAAAGAAAGAGAAAGAAAGGAGAGAGTTAATTTAGACTCTTACTATTAGAGTTATCGAGATATCTATACTTGGATCTGCTGTCGTTCCGTCTCATCGCATCCATGCCAACCACAATCCTTATGTAATCACCCGATGTCTTTGCCAAACACACCCGTCGCATGTCACAACTCCAGATAACCATCCGTCACTCGTCCACGCCCATCTCGCAGTCTATCGTAATTCTTATACACCCTGTTATACTACTCATGCCTGCATCTGTGAATCCTAGCACAACCATCCCTAATCCTACCGTCCGCGTCATTACCCGACTCATCTCGTTTCAGCTCTTCCGCTTCCCATCATGCATCATGATTCAAATATTCATCCATCTATCAACACCCAGAACACTCGGCCGTTATACCACATCACTGCCGTTCGAGCTCGAATTCTCTCGTGTTTGCACTTGCTGGTCCTGGTGTTCCATCTCGTGACGGAATTTAAGTGAAACCTCAGTATCGCCCACTTTCTCCAATTCCAGGCACATTTCTTCAAGCTCTCCGCTGTCCAGCATCCTTTCAATCTCTTCCCCACTGTATGTGTCGCCGCACCGTGCGCTTAGCTTCTTGGCAATTCGTCTCCGGTCCTGCAAGTCACTTTCGTCATACATCCATCCCACTCGTGACTTCAACAGTTGCACTGAGCACTCGCCTTTGTGTTTAGGGTAGGCCAATACAACGGTTTGTTCGCTACACGCCATGCCAGTGCTCCAACGTAATACCAGTTTCCCTATATGAGACATCAAACAACAAGTCCTCTTTCAACATTTGCCATGACTCACTAGCTTGACCGGGTACGTAAATGTATGGAATGATGGATTTAGCCCTCTCATTTGGAGAATGCTCTGCTTCGCCTTGCGATTGTCCCTTTGGAAGGCCCAGTCAATCAGGTAAGACGTCCCGAGCTCTTCCAAGAACAGTGGATCGTAAATGAAAGCCGCCGCTATATCTCTATATGATGGCACTATGCGGAGGCGTACCCCAAAATCAGTTCTGGAGTCAAGACTATCACAAAAATATTTTAGCGGTGGAGTTATGCCAAAAACAAAACAGTGAACCTTTGAATCGCTTGAATCTATACAGCAGTCTGTGTGAACAACAATGTTTTGGAGTTGAATATTTGGAATGTAACCTACTTCATCGCTTTCGATTCCAAGTGGAGGCGCAATATGACTCCATTGCAGAGGCCCGGAGCAAAGGCCACGAGACGAGCCTGGCGGCTTGTTATAATGGATATTAACCACATTAGGGTCGTCCGATTGCGAAGACGTCGAAGCTGAAGACGATGAACCTGCAATAAATACGCCGTGGTCCGTTGGGTCTGAACCGGGGCTTTCTTCATTTTTATCAGGAACAGCCATGCGAGTAGTATAAGGCTCGTTGACAGCCCTTTCCTCGGAAAGTTGCTGATGGCGTGGCTGGGGTGTCCTACTACCTTCTAATGGAGCAGGACATGAGGTTGCGTTGTTATTGCTGGAAGTTGTAATGGTTTCCGGTGTATCGCTAAATTCCTCACGATGTCGACCACTCGAGCTGCTGCTTGAGCTTTCTAAATCTCCCTGAATGGTGAACATGTGTGCGTGAACTGGGTACCGTCACAAGTGACATAACGCACCTCCCATAGAAGATCTTTAATAACTTTATATGCATTTGCAAGCCTTTTCTGAAACCTGGCGCGTGAAGCAACGACGTTTTCAATCTCTGGCTTCCGGTGCGAAAGCCGGCGCTCAAGTTCAGCGTTTTGGTGCTGTAGCCACTTTACACTACTGGTTAGCTGAGCGTTAGCACTCTTCAGTTGATCAACCTCCCGTGTCAATCCCTCGATCTGAAGTTTCATCGTGCCGATATTTTCTTCATATACAGATGGCCTTAAGTTGGCGAGACGTTCCGTGAGTCGTGCAAGAGAGGCATGAATGTCAGGCAACTGATATCGGCAGCTCATATGAGTGAAATAATGTAGAATGGGATTAATGGGATAATGATATGGTACCGCGTACCTCTTGCTCATATGCCTGGTGAATACTGGAAGACATGTGTAGAATACAAAAATGAGTTGGTAGAACTTGAGGCCTGAGGGATTATATGAATGTGCTGGGTACCGGATATGGTCCCGATATGCCTCCGCGAAAGGGATCGGCGAAGGGATCTGATTCTGAAGAGTGGTGTGTACATGTGCTTGGCTCAGCGAAAGACTTGGTTGCAAACGCATACTTGATCCCCATACATACTAAGTAACTTATCTTATTCTCTCGCCCACTCTTCTCTTCTGACATTTTATTCATCTTTGTCTTAGCCTGCTAGTAACTAACGCACAGCAACGTAACAAGGACTATCGGACTATCCTACTGATTCTTACCATGTCAGCGTCCAGGCTTCTTGTCGACGTTCATACTCACGTCTACCTCCCCCGTTACGCTTCCTTGCTGAGAAGCAGATCTTCCGTGCCTTTCATTCGCTCCAACACAAGGCCAGACGGAACCTCCGATGAAAGACTTCTGATCCTCGATCATGAACCTAGCGGTGGAAGGCCAGTTGGCTCACAATACTGGGACCGCGAAGGTATCTTTCATCGCATGTATTGTGAACATTTCCTTTGCCAACTGAAACCAATGGTCCATAGAAAAGTTAAAATTCATGGATAAGCACGGCATCGATGTGTCTGTTGTCAGGTGAAACAAAAACATGCATGTCATATCTATGTTTTAAATGTTACTATGATATAGTACTGCCAATCCATGGCTAGACTTCCTCCCGGCATCCCAGGCACAGACGCTAGCTTCCAAGCTTAATCATGACCTGGAAGAATACTGCTCAACTGGACCCACTGTCAGTGTTAGCTCAAATTCCATCAAGAGGCTTTATGGTTTCGGACTCCTTCCGTTGGTTTCAGGGATAGCCACTTCGGGTATTGTTGAAATTGTAAACCAGATATCTCATCTACCCCATCTTCGTGGCCTTATCATGGGAACACGTGGAGTTGGAAATGGCCTAGACGACGAGGCTCTCGATCCTGTATGGGAAGCGATTGAAAAGGCGGACCTTGTTGTATTCCTCCATCCACACTATGGCGTAGATGCTAAAGCTTTCGGAGAGAAAAATAATGGTCATGTGTTACCCTTAGCATTAGGGTTCCCATTCGAAACTACGATCGTTAGTGGTGCCTTTAACATGTATATTTACTGCATTTTAACCCTTTCCTAGGCTGCTACGCGGTTAATCCTCTCGGGAGTTTTCGATCGCTTCCCGTCTCTGCGTCTTCTCCTGGCTCATTCAGGAGGTGCTTTACCTGCCCTTTCTTCCCGACTTGCATCCTGCATAGATCATGACCCCGTTGTCGCTTCAAGACTTAAGTACGACGCCCGTTACTATCTCGGAAAACTCTATCTCGACGCTGTTTCATACGGACCTGAGGAGCTTGGTTTCACCAGTGATACTTTAGCCCGTGCAGAACGTTACGAATCACATTCCAATGTTTCTCCACCTCCTGACAGGAGCCTTGGAAGCAAAAGGATGTTGTTCGGAACTGACCACCCCTTCTTTCCACCACTTAAGGACACGGACAAGTGGAAGAGCGTGGTCGAAAACTTGGAGGCTATCGATGCCGTGCAGGGCTGGTCGCAAGCAGACAAGGATGGCGTGAAAGGAGGAAATGCTGTGGAACTCTTTAATCTGAAGTAATCGAATCCTATGGCAATACAACGGAATGGGATATCCAATAAGTAGCTAATCCGTATCTATACTTTGGGCATTTGGATCTTGAGGCTAAAATCGATATGTGGAGTTGACTGATGCACAACGCTTGTGCTCAATATGTCAATTTCTGATAATATCTTAGCGTGTCACAAGTGATAATGTAACATGCAAGCTTACCATTTATTGCTCGCTCCTGTAGGTTGTTCTCAGTGATCCCTCCGCTCGTTTCGAACAGGAACTTCCTCTTTCCGTTCCACTTCTCCTTCAATGACCGAGCAACGTCCATAAGCTCCTCACCTTCCATGTTGTCAAGCATAACAATGTCAGCCCCCGCATCAATAGCCTCGTCGGCCTCAGCTTCTGTTCGAACTTCCACGTCCAATAAAAGGCTGAAACCACCGACAGCGCGAGCCTGTTGAATAGCTGCTGTTATTGATCCGGACGACCAAATGTGGTTATCTTTCAGCATGATCATGCTGGATAGATCGTGTCGGTGAGGATCAATGCCTCCAACAATCATTCCATATTTCTCTACGAGCCTGAATCCTGAGCCAGTGTAAGCGGGAAGGTTAGTTGAGAGTACAAGGGGTGGGGCACACCAGGGGTGGTCTTTCTCGTTCCCGCAACAATCCCATTGTAGCCATATCCACGTGCAAGGTCCTTGATCTTCTTGGACCTTAGATAGCCTAGTGAGATAAGATCAAGGCGGTAATTGTGATTGATAATCACATTGTGGCAATCCCGCTGCATCTTGCGAGAAGATTGAGAGCAACTCGCTCTCCAAGAAGGAGATGACGGGCCTTTCCTCTTACGGTAGCGACATGTTTAATTGGTTCAAATGTTCCTCCTTCCTGTATATGCCATTCAACTCTAGCAAGTGATTGAATAGGGGTACATTGAACACCGAGAGAACAGAAACGCACTCGCAACCGAGTTGAGCAAAAATCTCAGTGACAAAGGGGGCGCCGGCAAGAACAGCAGGGGTTTTACCCTTCCCGAGTAAGAATGCTTCCCTCTGAGCGTCGCCGACAACATATCCACCATAATCAAAGGATGGTGTATCCTCAGCCAACCAAATGGCAATTTGAGATTTCCAACTCGGAGGAAGAAGATGTTCGTAAGAGTTCGGCATGCTTATATGTCCGGTAAAAGGTAAGGTACTTTAAAGGGAACAGTAAGAGACGCACTAGCTAGTACTTTGCATAGACTGAAATCGACGAGCGGATGAAGGAGGATACATTTGTCACATGCTAGCCTGTCGATCAAATCAACGGGTTATGGAGCCGCGCTTCCGTGGCATAATCATTGTCAACGTCTACTCAACGCTTGGTGCAGGTACTTATCGCGGCTCGGCGACTACTTAAGTACTGACTACTGGTAGTACCGTACTAAGTCCACAGTAAGTATCAGCACTTCAGCAATCCTTAAGACTTATGTATGTATTTCTTGGTTATTTGTTGGCTATTCATCATAGTTCTGCCTCCTTCTTTGCCAAACAGCAGGTTGAACACCAGGTCGATCGCGTAAAATGAACATCTTCCTATGGCCGACCCTTCAGCAACTCGGTAAACAGCTGACCATTTCCATCAAACAACGTGCAGAAGAAGGCCAACGACATATCTTTTTAAATGCTATTGCTTATCTATAAATTATAAAGTTGAACGAAGGAACGTTACACACCTGTTACTTACTAAGTATGGCCCCATATCAACCCAACACTGGCAGTTTTATGGCTCGCACATGGGACATCACTCGACGCACTTACGATCTGGGGTTCACTGCATTCGGTGGTCCACCTGTCCATTTCCAAATATTCCATCGACGATTCGTTGATGGAAACAGCAATGTAACGCCATGGATCGATGAGCAAACGGTATGTTACTTCCTATGAGGAACAGAAATGGCTTGAACTTCAACACAGCTTTTTACAGTATCAGGAGCTTTTTGCTATATCCCAAGCTCTTCCCGGACCGGCATCGACCAAGATGCTATTCAGTATTGCTCAGATACATGGTGGTATCATGCCAGCTATCGTCGCTTTCCTGATATGGTCTCTACCCGGTGCAATAGGAATGTACGGGTTATCCCTAGGTATCCAAAATGTTAGCACAACTCTCCCGGGGCCCGCATATGCCCTAGTGTCAGGGCTGAATGCTGCTACAGTTGGAATTATTGCTCTCGCTGCAGTGCAGCTAGCGCGGAAGGCAATTACAGATAAACTCACCAGGCTGCTGGTTGTTACTGGCGGCTGCGCCGGGATGTGTTATAACTCACTATGGTATATCCCCGTACTGATAACTGCGGGGGGACTCATTAGTCTCTCTTGGGATTGCTTCCTGCAGCCATCGATTAAAAAAATTCAAGGGAGAAGTCGACGATCCCAAATTCAGTCAGAGTGGAATGACGTCGCGGCATCAGACCCTTCACCTTCAACAAGTTATAACCCCAGAGTTAACGGTCTTCAACGAAGGATTGAAAGTAATAACAATACTGCATCGAGCCCTTCTCCTACTCTTGGTGCTGAAGACGTTACGGCTGTCCTTCAACCATCTTCACATGACATCTCTGCACACCATATCTCTGTAAAGGCGGGAATGACAATCGTGGTTGTCTTCGTTATCGTTTTCACAGTTTTCATGGTTCTCAGAGGAATTCTAAAAAATCCACATCTTCTTCTATCACTCTTCACTAACATGTTTCTTGCTGGAACGATCATTTTCGGCGGTGGTCCCGTTGTTATCCCCCTGCTACGCGATTATGTTGTCGAACCAGGGTGGGTTACGCCGCGAGACTTTTTGCTCGGTCTAGCCATCATTCAAGCCTTTCCTGGTCCCAACTTCAATTTCGCAGTTTACCTAGGTGCGCTAACTGTGGCAGGGAGACGTGCAGATATCCAAATCCATACATTCGTTGGTGCATTACTTGCATTTCTTGGCATCTTTATACCTGGACTATGGTTGTCACTTGGCTTTCAAAGTCTGTGGCGCGCACTGCGCAAGCGCAGGGCGGTCATAAGTATCTTACGAGGCGTAAACGCCGCTGCAGTCGGTTTCATATTCACTGCTGTGTACCGTCTTTGGCAAATTGGATACCTCACACCTAGAGAAATACAAGGGACGAGTCTCGGAAATAACCCATGGTGGCTGGTTGTAACTGCCATCACTTACACTGTAGTAGAGTGGTTCGCAATCCCTCCACCAGTTGCAATTGTCATGGGGGGAGTAGCTGGTTTAGGATGGTGGGGTATACTTCGTCCTGATTAAATGAACTCTACCAGTATAATACGGTATACTTAAAAGCATGAAATGAATACTTAAATGCATTCGCAAGTTTAAGCTCAATTCTAGTGTTCTTCTCGACAGGATCTCCACCCTATCAACTTCATCGTTAACAATGCTATACAACTCTCTGCAGATTTACGAGATACTATAGTAATAGTCCATCACATAACGATGTAATAATAGTAAGAGTCCAAGACGTCCGAAGTCAAATGAGAGAAAGCCTCCGTTCAAGGCACGCTACAAAACTGCAAGAAAGTGTGATCAACCATTTAGGCGAGAACAGCGCCGAGGAGGGCGAGCCCTGCAAAAAGACCAGCGGATGCACGGACGGAAGCAGCGCCATTACCGGGAGGGTTGGTGTTAGAAGATTGGGAACTGGTGGCTGCACCACTCGTCTGCGTTCCAGCACTAGCACCGCTGGCAGCGGGTGTAGTGCTAGAGCTAACGACGAGGGTTGTTCCAGACCTGGTGCTGCTACTACTAAAGCAATTACGTAAATAAAGAATGGATGAGTTCAGCGGAAAAGAATGCACATACGCGACAGAGGCGGTACCACTCGTAGCAGAGGTAGAAGAGGAGGTGGGGGCGGTAATGTTAAACTCGGAAGACTGTGCATAGATGGTGTTTGGGTTTTGCTCATCCTGAACGAAGTTGATGCGGAAACTGCTTCCAACGGGCCATCCGCCACTGGGAGGGTTGACAGTGGTTTTAGAAAGGGTTCCATCGACGAGAGCGGCAAGAACCTGGTTGTTGGTTGGGAGAACAGAGCGATCCTGTAGGGTATGAAAATGAGAAAGAGAAGACTGCCAAGCATGCGCTGTAACTGACCTCGTTGGTAAGAAGGATAGTGAAGTTGGTTGCGTCTGTGTTGACACGGCTCCAGGCGACACTGCAAGAAAGATGGTGAGTAAGGTGTATATATGCAAGGGAAAAAGACATGAGTACGATTGAGCTCCCTGGTTGTTCCATCCTACGGTCTCGGAGGGGGTGGTGATCTGGTATGCGAAGGCGGAGGCAGCGAAGGAAAAGAGGAGGACAGCGGCGGAACGCATGGCTGGATTAGGGGATACGGTAGTAGTATGTAGTGGGAAGAAGGAAATGAAGGACGAGGAGTGGGCTCGAAGGGATTAAGAAGGGGAGGAAACGTGGACAAGAAATGAGAGAAAAAAAACAGGGTTAAGTTGATATTTAATAGTCTACAGAACCCGCGCCCCAAACACGGCATTCCTTCGCCTTCATCTGTCAATCCACGTGTCATAGCAACTGTCCCGCCCATCCTTCCTCCCACCCTGTCCATCCTTTAGTACACTCCTCTGCGCCTCTGCGCCTCTGTCCCCCCATGCCCTCTCTCTGCAGCACCCCACCCTTGCTCCTCCCACACTCCCATTCTATTCCCCTCCATCCTCACTTCATTCGCGTCCACCTTGGCGTCTTCGATCAATATTTTAATGACATCCCGGATCAAACGGAAGTTCAACCTATGGAATCTTAAGTTCTAGTCCCCGCAACCTCCGAGTCAGCGCTTGCCATCCATTCCTTCTCTGCTATCTACTTTACTCAGTACTGTCAACAGTTCAAGCTTCAGCATGAACACACCTCAAGTTGGCTCATACCTGGAAGGCGCTGGATATGCTTATCAACTTGACATGAATAACATACGTTAGCGGCTCACTGGCACCTGCACATAATTTCATATTCCAGACAACGCAATTGTACCTGTAGGCTGTGGATATCTCGAGACTCGGAGGATGACCATTGTCTCGAAGGTACTGAGCTGGTCATCGAGGTCAACGTTATCTTCGGGCCGGGATTGCCGGGCTCTCTCAGCGTGGGCTATGGGCTTCCGTTGATATCAATTCAACTCACTCTATATATCCTTTTGAATGTTATATCTCTATCAAAATGCTCATTTGTACTGCGTACTGCGGCTTTCGACTGCCGCAGTCTTTCAAAATACACATAAACTGTACGAACTCTCCTCTCATCTGAGACTGTTTATTACCTGTTTCATTGCAACTTCATAACTACTGGCCATTGACTTGCGAAATGGATCTTAAACCTCAGCATCTGGTGTCTCCGAGTCAGATGACTCTAGTCGGAGATATCCTTGTCCAGCCACTTAAAAGATGTTTGGATATATTCCTAAAACCATTCGACATTTATAATTTACTAATTCTCGTTATCCAGCGGAAATATCAAAAGCGGCTACAACATGGCATGACGCATTTGTCGAGGATCCATTATTTTCTTACATTCAGGCAGTACGCTGTTATGTTTTCTGATGTTTTCAGCGACTGACCATGAAACATCACTTACCAGGGTAAAAAGCCCAGCCATGCATCCAATTTATTGCGCAAGACAATATATAAAAGTCTCTTGAGGACTTGGCGTCGTAATCGAGTCACTCTAACAGTAAATGCTGAGGCATCATTAGCGGTGTTGTGCGTACCGGCAAACTCATCCTGAAGTTTTTGCACTGTTTATTTATCTAGTACGTAACCTCTATAGCACTCCAGCGTTTATGAACCGTGACCATAAATCACCAATGGAACGATTGCTCTATACATTCGTTGCGATTATAAAAAAGCTTTCGGATAATAAGGAACAACGGAAGGTTCGTTAGTATGTTTTTTTCGTGATCATGCTAAATCCAATCCCTAGCGCGAAAAAGAATATGAAATAAAAAGAGATGAAGTTTTTTCCAGAGTTATAGGTGACCGCGATAAAGAAATGGCAGTGCTTGATTTACTCTGTACGGAGCTAGCTAGTCAAGGCCATGGATACGGAGGAGCACTTGCAGATGCGATAAATCTACTCGTATGCCAATAATTTTACACAAACATTTGAAATTTATAATCAAGCAGGCTGACCTTCGGGCCAAAGATACGTGGCTGATATCTTCTAATATCCTCAACACGGCCTTTTATGAGTCACATGGATTCAAAGGGGTTGCTGATATCGTCCTTGGAGACGACAATCCTGGATGGCATGAAGCCCCAGTCATAGTGAAACTAGTAAGTAGTACATTTAATATTTCTTTCGATATAACTGACAGGTTGAAATTGGAGATGGTTCGAGAACACCACGACGTGTTAACGCCCAAGAGTATGGTTTAAAATGATTTACGTCAGTGGAGTGTAGACATGTATGTATATTGAATCTTGCTGTATTTTCAGCGAAACATCGCTGTCCGTGTATTATCACTTCACAAGCGTGTCGGACCTACGAACCATGTTTGTTAACCCTGTCGTATTAAGTTCTCATCGATAAATCCTCAAAGGTTTCCTTAGCACCTGGCCACACCTGGTAAATCCTATTGCGTAGTACTACGTATGCACACGAGCTCTGGCTATGTGGCTTTTCTGCATGTATGAAGTTACCGAAACGTTAGATGCGCAACGTCAACAGAGCCTGTTATATTTACCCTCTCATGGGGTAGGCCCAACGCTTCTGAGAATCTGCTCTGCATCCATCCACAGATCTCTTTGCTTCCATATACTTACAATGATAGAGATTATCAGCCAACATGCATGTTCGCCCATTCCCTGTTTTCTTGATAGTGTAGAGCCTAGAGGACCTCCTTGTAGAGTCATGGTGCGCTCCTGAATAGATGACTTTAGCCACGCCAGACATGCCCGGGTAAGATTTCGCAGAAGATTCATATCATCAGCGGAGATATGGTCGTCTATTCGCGAAAGGAGCGCAAATATCCATCGAGCATGAACTTCCGTTAGCAGATAGTTAAGTGGATCAGGGTTCTGGAGGTGAAGGTTCATCCAATGCGTAAAGTACATCAGAAGATGTAATGCCATACGCTGAAAAGCTTAAGGTTGGTGACAGTACTAGCATAAGTAGAGGGAGTTTACTTACTTCGTCTATTTGTCGTAGAAGGACAGTTGAAGGTTCACGAGGTACAAGTGGCTCTGGATTTGAACAGAGTACCACGAATGACGTTGATTGCGAAGTCTCGGGACCTGGTGTGCCGGAAGGTGTCGGTAGCGATTCTCCGGGGTCAATCTTTAGCTCCTGCTCCACCTCACCTTCATCGGTGGTAGCTACCACGAATTCGCTTGCAAGTCCTTTGGATGATGTTCCACCCACATCATGATCGACCCACCCACGCATTCCTTGGTGTGAGATCTGATTCCGTGAGGCTGCTGCTTGACTTTGCTTCTTGGGTTTCGAGGGGGGATTCCAATCTGATTCTGGCTTTCCAGAAAGAAAGGCCCACCATAAATCTCGCTCTTTTTTGTCAGGCATGAGCCGCCGCTGCATGTGCACGTTTACATGGATAGTGGGTTGGTCCAAATTCTGGAAATAGAAGTAAATAAGGAAGGCTGCATTGGGCCAGAATGTAAACCCGCCTTGCGAAAATTTCTAAAGCGCCTTTCAAATATGCTCCGCCATTCATAGGAAGGTAGTTCTGGGTGAGTACCAATGGAAGCTGAAGGTATAAATGATTGCTCAGATTCTGGTGTCTCGTACGGATTAGCAACGCGAGTAATGTGAGGAAGGTATCGAGCATCCCGCCTATAAAGGTTGAGTGAATGCACATTAGGGATGCTGAACGTTCTTACCGAACCAAAAAGAGATACTGCATACCATCTTCGGGCTCCCCACTAAAATCTTCCGGTAAATTTGCAACAGGCAATATCTGTCTTCCAAAAGCAGGCTCTTCCTCATCTGAGTCTTCAAAATCATCTCGTTTTCGTTTGAAGTAAGCCATAGAGCAAGTTATATTAAATAATCGGGGTGTACCAAAGGAATGCGCATTGCGGGTAGCAAGCATTACTGTATTAGCGTGTTGTTTACATTTATTGCTTTCCGCCATTACAAACGGTCATCTCAATTGCCCTCTGCTTCCACGATGAGCACGAGCAATCATGAAACAGACGACGATACAATTAATGCAGAAGAATTGCAAGCTCAGATCGATCTTTCAATGTCATATGTCCACAACCTAGCAGCTTCTTGGGTTAAACCGAAGCCACAATCGAGTACCACTCGAAAGAAAGATGTCGAGCAAGAGCTGAGGGACTACATGCGGCGGCCATCGAGGTACGGCCCATTGTATTTATTGTATATGAAAGACATAAGGTCTTTATTAGGCTCGGTGTAGGTGCACCGGTGACTGCAACGCAAAGCACGTCTAGAGAGACAGCACGATTAAAGGGTCAGCTTGCGGGCAAAAAACGTGCCAGAGACGACGAGACATCGAAAAAAGCAGAAGAAAGCGAAGAAGAAAGCAGAGCAGGTGCTATCAAGAAAAAGGTCAAAACTGACCCATTTGATATTGTACATGGCAAGAAAAAGAAGAAAAAGTCAGCAGTTGTCAACACCCTGAAGTTACCACCAACAGATGCGCAACTTGCAATGAAGGATAATACATTGCCGCAAGCTAATGCTTCCACCTCAAAAGCTTATAAAAATAAGGAGTCTCAACGGGAATCACCACAACTCCTTAATGACATTCCTATGGACGTTGAAAGCGTTGACTTGCCTTTAAGTCCTAAACCGTTGGCTAACCTTCTATCTGAATCAGGCTCCGTTCAAAAAGGTATGCTATTTTCAGTTGGCAATATCCATACACTACTGTTTATTAACCTCCGTACGTAGGTGGTAAAGAAAGCGGGAAGAAAGTCTGCTTGCTTTCAATATTGCCACCAAAATCTCAGAGATCATTGCCTGCTTCCGTTCTAAATCAGCCTTTACTCAACCTTGAAGGATCTGATGATGAGTCGGACAACAAAAAGCCAGGTAATAACACGTCGAGTTCGCTCAAGAAAAAACGGAAGCGTCGCAAGAAGAAAAAACATATCTCAATACCTGAAGTTAACCTGAAATCTAATTGACTCAATTAGCTAATTCACATGATGAAATGACTATCTTGTCTCTCAATTTGTGACATATATGTTCGCCATATTTTTATGGATATGTTGATACGTACCGGATCCCACGCGCGCAATACGAATGTATATCGTAAACACAGCGATCACAGCCATGCAAGCTGAGATTTGCATTGTTGCGACTACGAAGAAACATTACGTTCCATTTCACCCTAGTGCTGAATGAGAATGTTTGTCCTAATCGATTTTGGATTACCCACTTCTTCAAATGCACGTTATTTTATGTTCTTTTCATTGTTGCCGCTCTATCGTGGCCCGAATCGCCAGATCTCACCAACTGTAAACTGTGACATGGACAGCAGAAACAGTTGTAGATGGAATCATATTGTTTGGACTTTTTGCGTCGAAGTTGACCATGCCACATGCAGCTAGACCATCGAAAGAGACAAACTTCATTGCCAGGAATGTTGCGAGCAAAAAAATGATGCATGTCTAACTGCGGAGAAGAAAATCCGAGTCGATGAAACGCTACATGTTACAGGTCTGAAGCACACCACTGAGCAATATTTTGTGACTTACAAGTTATAGGCTGATTATATCGAAAGCACTTCTGAGGTCCTATCTTGCATTTCATAGACTGTGTGGTAGCATAATTAGACTGTTAGACGTGCCTGCTTGGTGCCTGCAGTGGTCTAGGTACATGATGATGAGATCGCTTGAGTCACATGAGCGCGTAAGTATAAAGTATCGGACTTTGAACTGAGCTGATTGATTATTGGATTTTGATTTTATCATTCTGAACTTGAGGATGCCATATACAACCTGACGTCGAACTACTTGCGAATTGCACATCTAGGCGGCCACTCGTACTCTTGTTCCTGTACACGTCGTATGTTCTAATGTTCACTGTATGTATTGATACATATTATAACTAATTATAATAAATAGCCCGGCCGTTACAATAATAAATCAGCGTCGGACAGACTGCCTCGCACACGCTGTCTAGTCTAAGCAAAACTTTTCTCATCGTTTCCCACTTCCCCTTCTACTGCTGTAGCGCGGACGCATGTCTGGTCTCTGGCTTCTGCTGCTATGTGTTGTTCGTCGTGAGGCGCCTCCCGATGATTGCTTATGCTGCATAGCAGGACGACGATGTTGGTTGGAGTGATGATGTGGTCCATTCCCTTGCGTATTCCGAGACAACTTTCGCGACGAGTTCTTCGAAGAGGTAAAGAATGAGAAAATGCCACCAGTGGTTCCCTTATGCTGCTTTTTCTTAGCAGCATTGTGTCTCCGTATTACTCTGGCATCTCTCATCTCTCGCATACCCTGCAGGAGATGAAGAATTTGGGGACAAGAACTATGCTTGAAAACCCACTTTTGATCTCAATGTCTCATTCCCCAGGAGCGTTCCTCTTATTTTTGCCAACCAACCATGCATTGTAGATGGAGGTGGTCTACGTCTGGACCCATCGGAACGAAACTGGTACATCAGTCAATGTACCAATTAGCAGATATTTCGCGCGGCAGATTCTAACAAATTCGGAACATACTGATGATGCCCACTCGATATCGATCTTCATGATGTCTTGAAGTTGAAGATAAGTATACTGTATTCCGGATGTTATCTCAAAGCAAGGTTCTTTAATAGCGTTTCTGTGCTGTTGGACTTCGACAGCATGGCACCACATGTTATACGCTCGGTGTTATCATTACGTCAGCAGCCTCGTTGCTTCCACGCCAGGTTACGACGAGTACATACATGCATTCTGATTTGTAACTGATTTGGTCTTGCACCCTCGATCACCCACCCGTGAGCCTCGTTTTACATAAAAGGTGGACTGTCTGCGCATGGGATTTTTAAGTCAGGTAATTAGATGCAGCATTTGTTCTTTATGAATCATTATACTCAATACCATCATGCATCAATAGTGATAAATGTTACTGCCGTAATTTGTGAAGCGTAACAGCGTTAATGGTCAAGAAATACTTCCTGTAAAATCATCACATGCAGACCTCCATGGTTTTGCAAAAGTTGCATTCCATGCTTCATTAAGTATGAATCGCTGACTGCCAATCCGAAAACCTATACAGATCACGTCAACTTGGTCGATCGTCCGGTAGTGCTCCTGACCTCGGATGTACTGGACTTCTCCATTGTAACTGCTGGTCGTATTTCTATTAGACTCTTGACGTACTACACGGGGCGCACGAGAATTATCGCGATCAGACTCAGTGGGGATATGTCGGCCGCTGGTCCAAATATATTCGATGAACAGATCTCAAGGCCCAGCGTTAATGCTTACAACCGCATCGCCATAGCGAGGAGACCGTTTCCGGCGCCTTCAATGAGAGGTACAGGCACGTGGGGTCCGGAGGGGGGTTTTATTTGGCATTGTTAGGTTTCCCTGCTTAACGTCGAATCATCGCCTTTGGTTTACCGGCTGTGAGCTCACAGACACCGCATTACTATCTCTTCCAAAATTTAGGAAATACAACGATGCTACTTACCAGCGTTGGACGGCAGAGTAAGAGTACCGTATGCTGTCGGCGCCTCATAAAAGTACAAAACCAAGGCGCAATGTTTTCCAAAGGTCCAAAGGTCTCAACTTCAACGGTAAATCAAGCCAGAAGACTCAAATCTCCAAAATGGTCTGGCGCAATATCGATGCTGTCATCCCAAACAGACTTTTCCTGGGAAAGTAGGTGGCTCTGCTGTTGCCCCGATGAATCTCATTGATAAAGTCGCGTTCTTACTTCTATATGTATAGTATCGATGCTGCGCGTTCGACCCGATCCTTACAAGAACGCCGTATCACCCACATCTTATCTGTGTGTACAGATGCTATTCCGGCTGAATTGCCAGAATCAGGAATAACTCATCTGCGTATTCCGGTTGAAGATGTGGACTATGCAGATCTTTTGATCCACCTCCCTGCAGCATGTCATTTTATTGATACTGCTCTGAGACAGGGAGGAGTTGTTCTGGTACACTGCGTCCAGGGCATCTCCAGAAGTGCGGCAGTCGTCGCTGCGTACAGTAAGGTTTTCTACACTATTAAGGGCCACCTTATAGACTTTTCTCGTACAGTTATGCGAACTCAACGTATTAATGCTACTGCCGCGTTAAACAGTATTCGAACAGGTACATCTAAGCTCGTCTTTCGGCTCAGTCGGCATTGCTTAACATTGTTCGATTAGTTCGTGACCAGATCTGGCCGAATGCAGGTTTCCAAGAACAACTTGTTCTTTTCGAACTATGTCAATACGCACCCTCTCCAAGTAACGGAATATATGTTAATTGGAGAACCAACCTGGATCGGAGGTTGCGTGCAGCAGGCTTACGCTAGGCACATGCATTCAGCCTCTCCTCAAAAAAACGTTCTATAGAGTTTTCCTTCCCTTTCATATATTTTCCTAATATTTCGTTCGGTTTCTTGCCTTGTTCGTTTTCATTGGCGATTTACACTGCAATTCTTTCTATTCAATGTACTGTATCTTCTGTTTTAGTGCATTCCATTGTAATCTGTTCGAATCTTGATTTTTTGTGTTTGGCATACTACATTTGTAATGAGTACTGCGGTATATAGTAATTGATTAGCTTGCTCGCGACATTGTATTGTCAGAGTCAAAGTCCGCGGCTGAGACTGGCAGCATGGTTTGGATTACAGAGAATCAAATACTAAAATACAATATTGTGACATACGCAGGTGCTACGTGCTGCTGTGGTGGTCTCGCAGCGCAGAGGTACGTGGAGGAACACAGCGGAATGATGTGGTGTGTCAGAGGGAAGGGTGTTGTGTGTTTGCCAGGGTTCCCAAGCGGAATTTTAAATTGAGAGTCACACGCAAACAGTCCTTCGTCTCTGCCTTTGCCGCCCAATCTTTCTGTTGCTCTTCTTCCTCCATCGTCCTCTTGCTGTTTTCTCTACCTCTCCTTACGATATACCTCTGAAATGGGTCTTTCAGTCTCTCGTCTGCTCTCCGGCCTCTTTGGAAAAAAGGAGATGCGTACGTCTTCTCCTCTTTTATCCTTTCCTCTACTCACGCTGGCAATCTTTCATAGGGATATTGATGGTATGCACCCCTTCTTTTCCTTCCGATGGCTACCTTCTCACTCATCTCTGCAATGCAGGTTGGTCTTGATGCTGCTGGTAAGACCACCATCCTCTACAAGCTCAAACTCGGAGAGATCGTCACTACCATCCCGACAATCGGTAAGGACACGTTGCAAGCATAGGTTGTACCCAGTTTGTCTAAACGTAACTTAGGTTTTAACGTCGAGACTGTTGAATACAAGAACATTTCCTTCACAGTGTGGGATGTCGGAGGTCAGGATAAGATTCGGCCCCTGTGGAGGCACTGTACGTATTTTGGCAGTGGCACACTCAGTGACGCATCCTTATACTTTATTCCGCCGCAGACTTCCAGAACACTCAAGGGATCATCTTCGTCGTTGACTCTAATGATCGAGAGCGTGTTTCTGAGGCCCGGGAAGAACTTCAGCGCATGCTTAACGAGGATGAGCTTCGTGATGCTCTCCTCCTTGTCTTTGCAAACAAGCAGGATTTGCCTAATGCCATGAATGCAGCAGAGATCACCGACAAGCTTGGCCTTCACGGTTTGAGACAAAGAACTTGGTACATCCAAGTGCGTAGCCTTTCCTTCTTCCGTATTACGTACACCGCTCACATGTATCACCTGCAGGCCGCCTGCGCCACGTCTGGTGATGGTCTCTATGAGGGTCTTGAATGGCTGAGTGCAAACATCAAGCGTCGGGTGTAATGAGTTGTTGCTCTTCCGTACATGTTACTAGCGTTGTTACACGTGTCACGACCTCTTCATGATGCTGAAAACGTTCACACCGCTGTCTCGCTTTCACTTCTCGAATCATTCCTTATTATCATTCTGATTTTTTTTTTTGTTTTCATTTTTCTCTTTCTTCCGGTTACATTCTCTTCACGTTGTCTATAGCCCTCGAGTCCCTAATCGGCACGTTAGTATCTATTATGTGTTTACAGCGGAGCCCTGGGGGCTCACGAAGGGCGCTCTTTCTGCAATAGACCAATGATCCTAATATATAGCTCGTATCTTACAAGGATGGTAAAAATCAGATTAACGCCCTTCGCCGGGGTACAGTCGCCCAACAGCATCTGCTTCCTTCCGCCGTTTCTCCGCCAGTTCCCTCGCCTGTTGGTCTCTCTGAGTTGTCCCAAATCGAGCAAGTTTCTCTAATAGTGCTTGCAGCCTTTTGTGCCTGACCACTCCATATGAAGTTGATCGGTTGGTAGGATTCAAGTATTCGTGCACGCTGTCATTTAATGGGATCGACGTCGTCTTGTAATGACCATGTCAGTGTTCGATCAACATTAAGAACACTTCTTGGCTTACCAGTCTCAGTTCCATAAATACGGAAGCCAAATGAGATCGCCCAATTCGTTTCAACTCATCTTCCAGAAAATCGACATCGATGAGAATGTTTGATATCGCGTTCTCATTCATCATAGGAACATCTCGGCCAGTTAAGAATCCCTGTGATATAATGAACAGCGATTTCCGGATAAATGACAAAACCGTACCATCAAACACTCGGCGATGTACTCTAATGCTGCTTTGTAGGCTTCATTCTTGTAACTTTCCTTAATTTGCAAGGAATCAACTACCGTGGTCAACCAATTTACTAGCTCGTATAAATACATGCTAGGTGCATCTTCGCGGGCAAGAGGCGTCCATTGGTATTCCGATAGCTCGAAGAACTGGTCCAATTTCGACGAGATGATGTCAGCTATCCTAGCTAGTGCTTTCTTTATTGTCGTTTCAAATGAACCGGTTGCATTCAGTTTGATAACCCCGCCTCTCTGTGTGGATCTGGAAAGAATTAGTACAACTTACAAATTTCAATCGGCACCAACTCACCGGAATTCGGCAATAGACTGCTCCACTGCTCCGCATGCCACTTGGAAATGCTCTAAATTCGTAATTATTTGAGCTATTTGAGTTAAGGTGCTTGTTCCTGCTAGCCGCCTTCCAATGGACTCGCTTATGTGCTGGCCTAAAAGGTTGTCCAAAGACTAAATAATATCATGTCATATACTGTTTAACACGGAGGTGAAACTGCGGTGCATACCTTGCTCATTAAGTCATCAATACTACGTTGCTGCTGGCTGACACCGTCCACAAACGAGTAGAATTTTTGAGCAAACGTCCTTAGCTGTTACTAGTTGATTAAACAAATTAGATAGACGCAAATGTCTCACTTCTTCACAGCATAGATAAAATGTTTGTGACCACGGCAGATAATACGGCGCAGGCGTGCTGCCGTATATCAGATTGATGTTATAATATTCGCCATCATTCTCACCTTTGGATTTCTTTCTTCTCTGCGTCTTCAATCCAAACCACCCCGAGGATTAAATTTAGCTGATTGTCCGTGTCCGCCTGCATCGGAATATGATCGTCTTGGTTAACAATCTGTCAAAAAAATTGTGGGCACGTAGCTACTTCTCCAACAAGATTTCTCACAGATTCAAAGCGTTTGCCGTACTGGGTTTCGAGCAACGTTGCATATTTTTGGAACAACACCATGACAAATGATTGTAGCGACGCTACCGAGTAGTCTGATGTCTAAAGATATATTAAGCATTCTGACTGAGGAAGCGCAAATAATATACTTGCCTCCAGGGTCATGATGAAGCTCAACATGCTTTGTTTGGCAAGGAGGAAAGTCTCCGGGTTTGTTTCTGTTCTCAATGACTGTTCGACTGCAGTCGTTAGGCGCGAGACAAGCGCTTCCCATAATTCTTCGACATCCCGCTGAGAACGGAAAGTTCCTGTTGTTTCTAGGACGTGAGATTCGACAATGAAAAAGCCCGATATCTCTTGTGTTAATGATGAGAGCGATGCAAGGGGAAGGGGGTTGGGGAGAATAAGATCAGATTGGGCCTAAATGTGAATCATTGATAAATATCCTGGCTCAGAGGGTAAAGACATACCTTTCTGTCTGCTTGATAGGACCTCTGAAGTTCTTCAAGTGAATCAAGCGCGGTGTATATCTGAATGCATTCAAACAAAGGCTTAAAATCTACGCGTATTCTATCATTTTCAAGCACGTTGACTAGACATGCACACATCAGTAAGTAAGTAAGGGTATATGCACGGAAGCGAGGCAAACGTACATTCTGTTTTCTCGTATGTAACGAGTTCTACAGCGCTTCCGACACGACTCGTACGCAGAATGGAATCTTTCTCGCGTCGGCTCTTCCAACGACGCGTGCGAAGTTCCATTGCCTCGACGGCCAGCTTTCCTACCTCCGTACTGATATTACGAATCTCAAGGAGCCACTGTTTCATTGATGCTCTCACTGCATCCTTAATCTGTGCACGTAGGGACGGTAAGGACGATAACAAATGCTGGAAAAATGGTGTATGCGACAAGGATGTTGCAGGCATACTCTGAATATCTTCAAGTGACTGTACATATTACATTGAGGATATGTATTGGACAAACAGTATAGAGGACAAACCCTCAGAGCACTCCAGTATTTGCCTTGCTTGATCATCTCACCGACGCGATCAACGACGTCCAACACGCGAAGACAAGCCTGGAGGGTGTCAATAGCCTCATCGAGATTAGCGGCGGTTCGGCGAGTATGAAGGAGGTTGCGTTTCTTTTCGACCAAGTTACCGCCGAGCTGAGAGACACTGGTGTCGAGAGAAGCAATGCTCTGTTTCATCTTGTCGGTGTAAGATTTGACAGTAAAGAGGGTGGAGACGGAGGAAATAAAGTCCTGGTAGTTGTCACTGCAAATCTTCTCGATCTCCGCATCCTTGGAGTCGATGAGAGCTTGCAAGGACCTGAGATAGGCCTCCTGCTGCCGATTGCTGTGAATCTGCTTAATGATAGGACCGAGCTGTTCTAGGTTCTCGGAGGAGGAAGAGGGATCTAGGAGATGGATTTGCTGGAGCTGCTGGTCGATTGACTCCTGTGTAAACTGGGTCCGCCTGCGCGGAGGCATAATTTGGCCGAGAAGGAACGAGGTTAATGCAAGGAGATAGAGCTTAAAATGAACAGAGAGATATGTCAAAATATGATATTTAGTGAGGTGATGAGAAGAGAAGGAGGAGAACGTGGTGGTCCCTAATGCTCGTGACGCGGAGGTTTGGGGATTGCAAGCACCGAGCCAATGGACGCGCGGGGTATTGTTTGGCACCGACGTGAATAACAAACAACTACGACCCTATCTGCCAATGATCCATCTCATTATCAATTATTTTAGATTATTTTACCATGCTGCCTGCAATTCCCGTCCATCCCCTTCAATTTTCCCGGCTCATTCTCTACCCGTCTCTTTTAGCCCATCCGAACCCATCCCTTTTTTCCACCACTCCGCTCCTTCTCCACCTCCGTCCTTCGTAGTACCACCATCATGCCCACTACCTCTTTTCACGCAGACGCCATGTACGCTTTCCTCAATCCACCCCCTCTCCGACTTTTATTCACCGATCTTTGTGCCTCATGCTAGCCTTTTTGATATGGACGGCACCCTCGTCGATTCCACTGCTGGCGTCGTTGGTGCCTGGGAGACTTTCCGAGAAACTTACCCCGACATTGACGTTCAGCATATCTTGAGCTGTGAGCATCGCAACAGAAAAAAATCCCCAATTGTCCCTGATCTTACCCCACATTCCAGCTGCACACGGCGTTCGCACTGTCGATAATCTCAAAAATTACTGCGGAATTCACGATCCGGAAGAAGTTGAGGTACGTTCCCCGTAGGCCCGTAGGTACATCCTTATCCTACCTAATGCTGTTCTTCAGAGAGAAGCAGAACGCTTCGAAAGGGCTATTGTAACCTCCTCGAGCACCAACGGAAAGAAAGGCATTGTTCTTCTTCCGGGCGTCACTCCTGTCGTCCAAGAGGTTGGCATGGATCTACAACATAGTGATGCATTGTACGATATTGATTCTTCACGTCATAGCTCGCCCCCGCACGTTATTTGCCCAATCCCCGCTGGGCCATCTGCACATCTGCAACTCGCGCCTATGCCACCGCTGCCCTCGGAATCACTGGTATACCAGTCCCCGATGTATTTGTGGTTGCCGAAGATGTCACTCATGGAAAGCCTCACCCGGACCCGTATCTTCTCGGTGCAGAGAAGGTCGGCGTGAAGCCTGAAAATTGTCAGCGTTCCTATTTCCTGTCACTTCGCTGAATTAAGCGCTAATGTCCTTTCAGGTGTTGTGTTTGAAGATGCCCCCTCTGGAATCCGTAGTGGGCATACTGCAGGCTGCAAGACCGTGGGGCTTCTCACAACCCATTCCCTCAAGCAAGTAAAAGAAGCCCAACCTGATTTCATTGTTAAAGATATGTCGAGGTAAATAAATGTCTTCAACATGCTAAAATTATTAAGATGATGCTTAAGCATATATATAGCGTCACCGTGCGCCTTACAGAGAAGGGTGTGGAGATCACTCTCAATGCTGAGTAATACCCGCACAAAGCATGTCGTCTTTGGAATGAAATCCGGAATGGCTTATACTTCAAGGAATTAGAATCAATGTATAGTAGATCTTTAGAAGTTATATTCCGTGTTCATATCAATAGAGTACTTAGAATATTCACTCTAATAACTGTGCTTCGTACAGCAATATAAAGGGGTTAAGTTATTCTTGTAGCGCTAATTGCAATCTAATTGACTGTAAGGCAATTTTGAGTATTCACAACGCAGATGACATGAAATAATCATAGCAAGGTAACAAAAGAGTAGCAGCCAAGTAAGTGCACAGAGAAGGTTAATCCAAAAATTCATGAGACGGGTATCTTCGACGAAACATGCGAATGCGTCAAGAGGTGCAATTAAGTATATAAAAACGTATACCATTTCCCGGTATATTTAGTATTCGCCTTCCTCCTCAGCATCAGCAGAGTCAATGCCAACTTCTTCGTAATCCTTCTCCAATGCTGCAAGGTCCTCGCGAGCCTCAGAGAATTCACCCTGGCGAAACATAACTCAGCAAAGAGCAGAATGACTAACATAGGTCACGTACCTCTTCCATACCCTCACCAACATACCAATGCACAAACGCACGCTTAGAGTACATGAGATCAAATTTATAGTCTGAACATAATGAAAATTAGTGTTCAGGTCAAGATGTATAGCGTTAACACGCACCGAGGCGGCTCCATGCAGCCGAAATGGCAGTGGTACTAAACGGTAATCAGTTAGCAGAGAATCCTACAGCTACTTGTTCTATACTCACTTGGAAAGCATGCAAAGGCTACGGGTGTTCCTGGCAAGATCACCACCAGGAACAAATGCAGAAGGCTCATTGCAAATACCGAGCTATTGTAACATATACATATCAATAAACTATTAATATGAAGACGCAGTGTACTCACCTTGAAGCCAGTCGGGCACCAGTCGACAAACTGAATTGTACGCTTGGTTTTGATGGTGGCCACAGCGGCTTGAACATCCTTGGGAACGACATCTCCACGATAAAGCAGACAGCAAGCCACTGGAAGAATATATTAATAAATGTCTATGCATAATGTCAAAATTCTGAACGTACTGTATTTGCCTTCCTTAGGGTCGCATTTTACCATTTGGTTGCCAGACTCGAAGCACGAGAAGGTCATCTCGGCCACGGAATTCTGTTCGTGTGTAGCCTTGTCAGCAGAAAGGAGAGGAGAGTATGTGGCGAGAGGGAAGTGGATACGAGGGAAGCTAAACGAATATAAGCATCAAGCTTCCAACTTTACATGAAAAAGAAACGTACGGAACCAAGTTGGTTTGGAACTCATTTAAATCAACGTTGAGAGAGCCATCGAAACGAAGAGATGCGGTAACAGAAGAAACAACCTGGGCGATGAGCCTATTGAGGTTGGTGAAGCTGGGCTGGGAAACACCAAGCTTCTTCTTGCAAATATCGTAAATGGCTTCGTTATCGACCTAGAAGAAAAACCCGAAAATAAGGCGCGGTATAATTTAATTATTTTACAAGAGGACAAACCATGAATGAGCAGTCGGAGTGCTCGAGGGTGGTGTGGGTAGTAAGAACGGAGTTATAGGGTTCAACCACGGAACTCGAGAGCTGAGGGGCAGGATAAACACAGAACTCAAGCTTAGACTTCTTTCCGTAGTCAGTTGACAGCCTTTCGAGGAGGAGAGCACCAAAGCCGGAGCCGGTTCCACCACCGAAAGAGTGGAAAACAAAGAAGCCCTGGAGCCCAGAGCAGTTATCGGCCAGGCGTCTCAATTTGTCCATGACGGGATCGATGAGCTCTTTTCCAACGGTGTAGTGACCACGAGCATCTTACAAGTGGACAAAGAGTAAATAAATTGTACATAGGAAAAATCACGATGCTACGTACAGTTGTTGGCGGCGTCCTCCTTTCCAGAAATAAGGGTCTCAGGATGGAAAAGGGACCTGTAAGTTCCAGTCTTGACATCGTCGATAGCACCGGGCTCCAAATCAATATATAATGAACGTGGAACGTGCTTTCCAGAGCCGGTCTCAGAGAAGAAAGTCGAGAAACCATTGTCGGTGGCAGAAGGAGACCCCTCAGTGAGACGGCCATCGGGCTACAAAAATCGCGTCAGATACGAAAATAAATAGCAGTAATAAAGCAGGCTTACGCTAAGACCGTGTTCGAGGGTGTAGAGTTCCCCTGGAGAAGAAATCAGCTGCTGAGATGGAGTCGTACGATGGAAAGAAACTTACAGCAAGCGTTACCGATTTGGACACCTGCCTGTCCAACATGGAGAGAGATAACTTCACGCATGATCGTTAGAGTGTGAGTAGAAGGTGAGGGGAGATGAGGAAGATTAGGAAGAAGGGCAGAAAGTGCAACGAGAGCTTGCTCTGGACGTGGTCAGAGGGCAAGGCAAGGTTCAACACGAGTGTCCAGTAAAATTGTTGGTCATGCTTTACCTTCCTTTTTGGGATCGCTTGTCGGGCCCCGTTTTCTTCACAGCCAAGCTAGTCATCCGGCTCTTCCTTGCACTATCCATAAACCAGCCCCATTCACTGGCATATCTTATATTCCAAGCTTGAAATAAATAAGTTTTAAACTTTACCCCTAAGTCTATACAATAACTCAAAAACATTTGGCGCCCATAATACGGGCCCTGAATGACTTCCGCTCTTCTTCAACTGTTCTCTTCAGGCTAGAACGTACAAAGTATATATATTACTACAGCTATCCGTCATCATGCTGCTACCAGTGCATGCAGGTTGTAAATCTCCCTACGCACAGTGTAGTACACATCTGATACATTACCTTCCAACTCCACCATTCCCTTCCCTTTCTTCCTAACTGCTACCGTCTCGCCTAGCTCCGTGGAATTGTTTCCTTTTGCTCCAGCTCCGCATATCAATACACCCTCTCCAATCAGCTCGGCCTGTACACCTACAGATGCCAGGCGCGACTTCAGAGCCGTAAGCTTGAGCTCTCCGATCATCGTTGAATGCGGCAGGGAAACTTTGGGTCTAGACCCAAGTTTTCTTTTACGCAATGTTTCCATCCTGTTCGCTGGATCTATGGGTAGCGATGCATTGGACGCTGGCTCCAATGTTGGAATAATCGAAGTAGCGTGTGCTACTACCCGCCCTCGAACATAACCGATTTCATTATCCTCGAACTGTCAAGTGTGCTGTAAGAACATGTACTTACACATACAGAAGTACTAACGTACCCGTGACATTCTTAGTGATGCAAGCAACTCATCACCAATCGATATCGAGAAGCTATTTGTCTGCTGTCCAATTTGGATACTCTCTCCGACAGCAGGAGCAAAAATATCCTTAGTCATCGCACGAATGTTTCCACAACTCTCGATGAGTGTTTCTGTGCCCGACGGTGGCGCATGAACAATGATCTGAAACCACCAAGTTAGCTTGTAATACATTCTCCCCTCCCCTCCCCCCCAAAAAAAAACAGGAAAGATTATTTACCATCTTACGAGGATTAATTTGAGGAACAATGGTTTTAACAGCACGTCCGTCATTTAGTCCTTCAAGGTCGACAAATAGTAGGCGACATGCTAATTGCACTTCTATCTCAGAGCGGATATACTTCGATGGCGGCTCCCTTATGGCATTCTAAAATTGACACAAAGTAAGGAGCAGCCTGAATAATTAAGAGTTAGAAATACCTGCTCGTCTTCCTCTGCCTGTAAGCGTTGCTTGTACTCCTTCAATTGATCACTTTCTTGCTCTTCCTCAAGAGCCTTACCCTTCCTAAGCCACATTCCTACATCGATAGTCTCGCCGTATTCATCAACCCTCCTCTTCTTTTCCACATAAGGGAACATCCTAAACCGTTGGGTCTGGGTTCCCGTGGTCTTGAAGAAGGAAGTTGACTTCGAAACATTTCCTTTGATATAAATATCGAATGATAACAGTTTCGTCGTTACTTCATCCCCGTCGAGACCCCAGTCGCCATCTATACCCCGGTCGCCCTTTCTCCGTCTACCACTTTCACCATCACGGTCTGTGTCCATGAGATCACCTCCTAAAGCGCGCTCAACCTCATCCTCTTCATCGGCATCTGAATCAGACTCATCGCTGTCATCTTCATCTGCTTCAAGAACCATGCGATCTCGTGCCAAAGCAGCCTGATGACGAGCCTTCTCTTCTTCTGCAGCACGTTCCTTCGCTAGGTATTCATCTAGCTCGGCGCCTTGCAATGGAACTTTGTGACACATCTAATACTATAGTTAAAAGTGAACATGAAAAGCGACATTTTAGGTACTTGCCATAAGTTTAACAACACCATCCATCATAATATTTCTGCCAATCTTGCCTTTGTCCCACTTGTCGTCGGGACGCTGAGAGTCATTCCACTTATCGAATAACGCTCTACCGAGAGTGCCAGGTTCCCCACGACTGGTCAAAAGGACCACATTATCGGGAACAGCGGCAAAGTCCACAAAAAGATTCCTGGATGGTCCATGGGACAGGGAAGCTGGAACCGCAAGAATTAACTTTGGGTCTTTAGAAGAATACGTTTGTAGGAGCGCTTGAGGATTAGGGAAGAATTCCAGATGTCTTTATCCACGAATTAAGTAGGATTGACCAGATATATAATATGTTACTCACTTGAAGCGAAGTGCGAATGCACCCAAAGCTTCCTCGTCTGCATCATCGTCACCTCGTCTGCGCTTGTTACGATTATCTCGACCTGTTCCTTCCTCTCCAACATCCTCCTTGCTGATAGTGCCTCCCAGCCATTCCATCATACTCCTTACAAATGTTAACATTTCTCGACCTGTACGCGACATTAAACATATAGGAAAACGCAAACGCGAATAATTCCAATGTTGATCAAGAAGAACCAGTAGTTCTAGCAGCCGAGTACTTGAGTCGCAAGGAAGGAGTAGCGATGACCGTGATGTGAGGGTGGCAGTGATGGTATCTAGCAATGTAACGAGTTAGCTAGGAAGATGTATCACGTACATCTACTCACCAATCAACGCTGCATCACGATCTTTTCTTCTACTTGTTGTCACATCCGCTCGTTCAGCGTCCGTAATTAACAAATCGGGCCTAGCCAAAGGCTCGAAGATACCACCACCTCCAGGACCTTGCTTCATGAGAACCGTCCCGTCAAGATGACGTTCACGCATATGATTCATGTCCACTGCGTACATAATAGTTCCAGAAGACGGCGAACGAATCTTCCATATTGTACCTCCTAATGTGTGTCCGGCATTGAATGGTGTGATGGTCAATCCCTGGCATTTGCCTGCAATAATATAAGTATGTGAATGACGCTACCGTGTAAGCGCGGTTACCTTGCAAATGTGTCGGTTGGGAATATCGTAGGGTATTTATAGAGTCAAATGCATCCTGAACCTCTGTAAGCGTGGCGACGTATTTCCCTTTTGTCTTAAGCTTGAGAGGCGGGGGTGAATTTGAAGTCTCGTCGGCATCCATATCCATTTCACTATTCGCATTTTGCTTTTGCTCTGGCTCGTCACCGACGTCTTGTTCTTCTCTTAGTCCTTCCACATCTTCTGTAACACAGATTCTTCCCATAGCCTGAACGGGTAGTGTTGTGTACGCAGGCGCTTTAAGCCCCCATCTTGCAAAGGCATATGGATACAAACCACAATGAGCAAGGTCCCCGTGCGACAGAAGGACAAGATCGATTTCGGACGCAACTCTAGAATACGTGAAATTAACAGGCTATTACGCAGGGAAATAAACATTCATACTCGCGAATAGAACGACAGTAGTCCTCCCAGGCATACGAGTCGGGTTCTGACCGGAATTCTTCGTGGTTTGTATCAAACGGAGAGGGTTCAGGAGACCAATCGGGGGATCCACAATCAAGTAATATTCGAACGTCGTCGACTTGAAGGATATAAGCCAAAGGCGTAGTTGCAGCAGAGCGAGCTGAACCCGAAAGAGGAGTGAAAGTGATCATAGCTGGGTGGGATTATGAGTGGCAAGGAAGGAGTAATAAATTATGAATACTTTTGCAGGTGGCACCAGGCTTGCATGAAGCCGTGGTCGTTGCTGCCCAAGTCAACTACTTATTAAGTACTTAGCAAGTACTTAGTCTAAGTATTAGAATTAGTGTCAAGTAAATTATGTAATTCAAGTCGCGTGGTTATTATCGATGCCTCATGCCAAACAAGTTGACATCATAAGCTGCAATGCCTGCAGGTGCACTGTAACCACCATGCGTGCTGAAATAATTGAAGACATGTCTAATTTTAATTTTGAATAAATAGTCATCGTGTCTCTCTTTCTCTTCACTTCTTCCCTTACATTGCAACTACTCTTCCTTTCGTTCCTTCATGCCCGTAACCACCCTCTCTGCTGCTTTCTACATCACTCCGGGTGAGAAACTAGCCCCTCTTCTACTCAAACCGACTCAAATTATTCTTGCGTTTCATAGTCGTTATACAGACTTTCCTGAAGCATGGCTCCCGAAAAGCAAAGAAACTGAAAGACGGGAATCACACTGACGAGGTCCCCCAGGACGATATTCTATTCGATGAGTATGCCTGTTTCATTCCACTTTTACCCCTAATCTAACCCTACTGTAGGGCTTTCCATATAGTGAAAGGTATAGCAGGGTCTTCTCGACCCAAAGGCACGATCTAACTTAGTATAGCGTTCATTGAGCTGGGAACGCGAAACACCATTGAGTCTCTCCAGGCATTGTGAGTACTCACGCATGTGTCCTATCTCCATTTTTAATGACTCTTGCCCTTAGCACCAACACCCATGTTCCATCACCATACTGGGCTGCTGTCTCCGCTGTCTGCATTCCTCTTTCATCGTGCAACCAAGCAGCTGACATATTAATTGACTGGTTTGGCCCCGAGGAACTGAAACACGTGGTCGGCGGAGAGAGATGGTGGCAGGTTCGTGGTTTAGATGGTATAGATGCAGAATGGATAGCCCAGAAAGATCATCTGGACTGCGCTCCTGTTCGGACTCTTGGACGAAATCTTTCAGATTCTGAGGAAGACATTTTGCGTATGAACCAGTTGGAGACAGTCATGGTGAGTGCACAAGCAGTGCCAGTTACAGACGTACTCATTTGTTGCTTTAGTTTTATGTTCACGGTGGTAAATTTTCTATTATTTACATATAGTCAAAAAATGCAGCAATGTCTAACTAGTGATGGATAGGTGGGTACTTTTGGGGTTCCATAAGTACAATATTTCCTTCGCGCTGTTCTCGTATCATATTTGAACCGCGTTTACAGATACACACCGGTATCAGTGCATTAAATATGGTAAATAGCATAATTTTTGTGTCACTTCTGGTACTTATGGTTTCAGCTCGTAAAATAAAGGGTAGGGTATTTGCTGTCAACTACAGGTATGGTGAAGCGTTGTATAAGTATTATCTTCTTGACAAATTTAATAGAAAAGCTCCGCAATATCCATGGCCGTGTCCCCTTCACGACGTACTTGCTGCATGTGAGCTGCTATTTTCGTGTTAATTCTATTGGTATAATACTTTTGAACTTTGACCAGATATTTACCTTATCGACCCACCTTCCGGAGCGCTACATACGCCAATTTCTCCTTCGAATATTGTTTTTGCCGGAGATTCTGCTGGAGGGGGACTGTGCATCTCGGCTTTGACTGTATTGCGAGATATGGGGTTTCCGATGCCTGCAGGAGCTGTTTTGATAAGTCCGTGGGTGGACCTAACACATAGTTTTCCGAGTGTGATGCAAAACACAGCAACGGCAAGTTTTTGTTTATATATTGAATTATATTTGCCCATATCTTCCTCACAGGATATTATACCTGAGCATGGATTCCTCGCTCGCCCCTCAACCCTATGGCCTATGGATCCACTTTCAAAAGACGGAAGGCGTATTGTACCTACAACCACCAATCCTCCCCCTGAGCCAGGCCACACGGACACACTAAAACCATCGATCAAACGTCTTGAGGAACAGGAACGAGCAGACATCCCCTCTTCGGGGGAGGCTCTAAAAACCCAAGAAGAAATGCTAGAAGGCCGGCCACCCGTACGAGTGCTATCTGATTCTGGAATAGGAACAATGTCGGACTTGAAGGACGAAGAATCACCCGGTTCTAACATTGGATCATTAAAAGTGGAAGTAGACAAAAAGCCTGAGAATGACTATGATGTTGAATCCTGGGAACCAAAACCTCCGAAACTGCTGATGGAAAATCCCAACGCCGTTCCTCTGGAGCTCCGTTCTCAGATTCAGCAATACGCAACAACCGAGTAAGTAGACCGCCAATAATCGCTAAATGGGTGTGGAGCTCAGTGCCTTACAGGCAATTATCCCATCCATTGGTATCCCCTGTTCTACAAGGGTCATTAGCAAATCTCCCTCCTTTGTACATCATAGCAGGTGATGGAGAAGTTCTCCGCGACGAGATCATATATCTTGCGCATCGTGCAGCCTTCCCTAAAGACTACCCAACTCGAACCGGCGTACTTCGCGATGGAAGAAGGCAGAAGGAGAATGCCGAGAAATTTCAAATGCCAACCAAAGTACATCTCCAAGTGTTTGATGGTGAGTTCGCGCCATGGTTTGTGTATGCATATCTAAGTTGTGAGGAGGCATGTGCCATGTGCCAACTGTGTTCACTTTTACCGAGAGCGTAAGGTACCCTGCGATATAATTGTATCCAAGCTGATATTTTGATAGGCAAAATACGCGTATGGAGCAATTGCCGAGTTCACTAAACGCATTACCCACTACAAGGGAGAAGATAATCAGAGTCACTCTCCCGACTCTCAGCGTCCTCCGCTGGATGTTTCCAGTGAATCCGATGGACTGTCGAGACCGCAGATACGGAAGCCTTTCAAGACGAAGCTCGAGAAAGCTGCTCCATCTGTTCATCTGGACATTGGATTTCATCAGCATGGCGAAGAGGCAGTCAATCACGAGGTCTGTGTCAATGTAACTGGGTTGGTGTCCTCATCGGTCAGTGCCAGTGTTGCCGATACCCCAAGTGACGAAGAGGTATGCGCATAAAATTTTCGAGGGCTTAAACATTTAAATTAAAATGCAGAAGGATATTCCGAGCATAATGATGATTCGTGAACGTGTGGATATTTTCGGAAAGGTTAGGCTTATGGAATCTCAGGAAGAATTACCTGCACTGCGTGTGAAGCCTTGTGAAGTGGGACTTATTAAAGAAGCACCAGCTCTTCGGTGGTTAAAGGGACAAGAGATTTGGGATAAACAATACAAAAGAGATGCACAGAAAGTTATTAAACGAAGGCGGCAATTAGAAGCGAAAGCTGAACGTATAATGAAGAATGCGGTTGAGCAGGGATTAATCCACGAGTCTTCAGGGAGGTTGGAGGTGGTCGGCTCGCAAGAATCAAAGGTATCCGAGCACAAGAAGCGAGGTTCTGTTGGTAAGGTTCAAGCGGATAGACGATGGGGCCCACTTGACCTGGAGAATGAGACTCCTCCTCCTTCAGCAATAGCAAAGAGACGTGATACGGTATGTGTTATAATGGCTTAGTGATGAAACCGCAAGGTACGAATGAATGATCGTTTGCTAGCCAGAGGCACTTGCCTTATTGATGAAGAGCATTTATCACACTGCTCCAGCGACCCACCACACTGTGCCGAGATTAAAGGCTATAGATGCCTTGCGTGCTGCCCTGGATCCCAAAGACGATCCTGATAGGCCGCCTCAACAGTCTGTTTCAGAGCAGCAGGTACGAGCGACACTCATTCCAGTTCATGGGTTGCGGATGTGGGATGGATTAGTCAGGTTAGTCGTTTCTAGTCAGTCTGACCACTCATTACTGAAAGAGATGCGTTAGGTACTTCGGAAGGCGCACTTCAGCGAAGGCTTCCAACGGTGGCAAGCATGCGATTGACACGATCAAAAGTGTTACTTCCGGAATGAGAGAAGATGCTGGACACAGCGAACAGACGGTATAACAGGACATTTGCACGCTCGTTATAGCAGATACATATAGTTACCACAGTATTTAGAGTTCTTAATAAATGCCTAGTTTTAATTGTGACGCACATACGTGAGATGTGACAGGGTTGTATCGTGGGAATACACGAGGCCGTATAATTCTTTGGTGTCGACTGCTCCTTTGTATCGTCCTGCCATTGCAGTCCCCTTTCTGCTGTCGTCTTTCTGTAAGTATTCCAACATATTAACGTGTTCAATTACCGTATCTTTCCTGCTGACCACCATCTATCCCGCTCAATCTACTCCAGCTTTCATTTTTCTTTGAAAATGCGTGAAGTCATCTCCGTGCACGTTGGTCAGGCTGGTGTCCAGATCGGCAATGCTTGCTGTAAGTATACTCTACCAGCCTTCCCTTAATTCTGGGTACCATTCGTCGCGATGTAAAACATCTAAAACGCGTCGTTGTTGCAACCTGCTTTCGATATTCCTAAATTTCAAAAGTGGCGTGATGCTGATCCGATTATCGCCAGGGGAGCTTTATACTGTCGAGCATGGTTTGAGCGTAGGTGTCACGTATTTCAGTTCGATGTTGAAGATAAATTCGTCTGCTTTAGCCTGACGGCCGTCTCATCGAAGGCTCCCCCTCTGCAAACGATGATGGCTTCAGCACGTTTTTCTCAGAGACCTCTTCTGGCAAACACGTGCCCCGTTCGCTTTACATTGACCTCGAACCCAATGTTATTGATGAAGTCAGGACCGGAACTTACAGAAGTCTTTTTCACCCCGAGACATTGGTCACTGGAAAGGAGGATGCTGCTAGCAACTGTAGGTTTATCCTATTGACCGACTGGTACACACCTGGACTGTTATTTATTTCAGACGCCCGTGGTCACTATACCATTGGGAAGGAGCAGATCGACACTGTTATGGACAAGGTCCGCCGTCTTGCAGACAACTGCTCTGGTCTCCAAGGCTTTTTCGTTTTCCACTCCTTCGGCGGTGGCACTGGTTCTGGCTTCGGTGCTCTCATCCTTGAGCGTCTCTCTACTGACTACGGCAAAAAATCTAAATTGGAATTCAGCGTTTATCCTGCTCCTACTCTTGCTAACTCTGTTGTGGAACCATACAACTCTGTTCTTACCACCCATACGACTCTTGAGCACTCTGATTGCTCATTCATGGTTGGTATACATTCGTCGATTAATAAATTTAGCACTGAGTGTCTCCCCATTTAGGTTGATAACGAGGCTATTTATGACATCTGCAGGAAGAACCTCGGTGTTACGTCTCCAAGCTTTACCAACTTGAATCGCCTCATTGCGCAGGTCGTCTCCTCGATTACTGCGTCTCTCCGTTTCGATGGTTCTCTCAATGTTGATCTGAATGAGTTCCAGACCAACTTGGTTCCGTAAGTGATTCGAATGAGTTGGGGCAACTAGTTATTCATGTGTTGTTTAGTTTCCCTCGCATTCATTTTCCCCTCGCCACCTTCGCACCTATCATCTCTGCTGATAAGGCTCATCATGAACAGAACTCAGTCGCTGACATGACCTTCTCTTGTTTTGAGACTGGCAACCAGATGGTAAAGTGTGATCCCAGGGAGGGCAAATATAGTACGCATCTTCTAGAACCTTTTATTTACTATAATTTGACAATCCGTTTTAGTGGCCTGTGCTCTCCTTTATCGTGGCGATGTCGTCCCCAAGGATGTTAATGCTGCTGTTGCCATTATCAAAACCAAGCGTACTATCCAGTTCGTTGACTGGTGCCCTACTGGCTTCAAACTTGGTATCTGCAATGAGCCGCCTGCACATATCCCAGGGGGTGACCTCGCTAAAGTCACTCGTAGCATGTGCATGTTGTCCAATACCACTGCCATCTCCACTGCATGGAGCCGCTTGGATCACAAGTTTGATCTCTTGTACTCGAAGCGCGCCTTCGTTCACTGGTATGTTGGTGAGGGTATGGAAGAGGGTGAATTCTCTGAGGCTCGTGAAGATCTTGCTGCCCTCGAGAAGGACTATGAGGAGGTTGGAATCGACTCTGCCGACGTCGAAGAAGCTGAATATTAGGTACTGAATACCGCATCCTTATCGGTGTCTTTTGCTTTTGAACTTAGTTAGCATTTAATCTTTCGGTCCTTATGAATTTTCACGTATACCTTGTCACGTCTTTACACATTGGAATGTCATGATATCTTTTCATTTACATAAGAGTGTTCTGTGAAACTTTGGAACTATGATTTGCAAGTGCAACTATGGTATATCCAGTATTGATAAAATGTAGAGTTTAGACAAGTCAACCGCAGTATACTGTAGTACAGGCAACGCAAATCAAACAGTCTTTCCAGCGTCTTCCTTCAATGTCACGATGCGATTCAAGGCGATGTAATCACCCTGTCTTCTTCCTGGCTCCGCGTCGGCGGATTCGCTGAGAGATGCAATCCGCGCGTCTTTATCGAGAGTAAAGTATGCCACGCGGAGACCTTGGAACCTGACACACTCATTCCCAACCAATTGTTCACTTGTAGCATGAGGAGTGTCTACAGCTACAGGTCCTGCCTCCACATTATCCTTGGCTGCTTTCTCCGTCCTCCTTACCGCCTCCTTTCGAGTCTCTGCAATTACCCGCTTCGCAAGTGACCAGAATCCAACCTCAAGCATGGCTCCTTTGACAACTTCCAAACTATTGGGGGCGACATCGCTTCTAAAATCGCTTGGCGGGCGGTCACTCTTGAACAGGCGATGGAAGATGCGCGTCTCGTCTACTCGAACTGGGCTTCCAGATGGTGTGTGCTCGGCGACCCATTGAATAAAGGCTTTCGGCTTCTTGGCAACACCCTCATTCTCCAATTTGCAAATGAGCTCGACTACTTCACCAGTAACGGGATCGGTCTTATAAGAGGTACAAGTGATGGGATAGGGTGCTTGGAAGAGGCCGACAGTTTTCCCAGGGGCTAAGCGGAAATAATCCTTGGAATCCTCCAGGCGGAAATCGTCGGCTTCGATATAAATAATGCGGGTGAAAGGAATATGACTTGAGCCCAATTCAGGCACTTTGGGGTGAAGCGGTTTCTCTACCATTAACACATAGTCCTCTGGAACATTTTCGATTGTTACTTTCAACGGCTTCATAACCATAAGCAAGCGCGGTGCAGAGTTCTCGAGATATTGTCTGACAGTTTGCTCGAAACGGGATATCTCAATATTGGAAGGCGCCGAGGAGACACCGAGTGTGCTAACGAAGGAAATAATTGCACCTGGAGGTATACCGCGGCGGCGTAGTGCGATTAATGTGTACAGGTGGGGATCGTCCCATCCGCTCACGTAATCCTCTTCGACCAAGGCGAGAATCTTTCTCTTCGACATGACGGTACCTTCGAGGTTAAGCCGTCCGTATTCCGATTGCCTGGGCTTGTAAACTTCAAGTGCATCACATAACCAATCATATGATTGGCGAGAAGCGATAAACTCTGTCGTGCAAAGAGAGTGTCTTAGAGATTCTACGTCAGTATATTTGTAAGAAGGCAAGCAGAGAAACTGACGAAATATTCTCCATGCTGTCGACCAAACAGTGCGTGAAATCGTATGTGGGATAAATCTTCCATTTGTCGCCGGTACGGTGATGAGGAGTCTCTAGTACACGATATGCTGTCAAGTCCCACATCTGGGGGTTTCCATCTGTTAGGTCTTGCTTCATTCGTAAATTAGCCTCCTTCGGACGGTATTTTCCATTCTTCATATTCTCGAATTCCGCGAGTGATTCAGCAATGGGACGATCTCTATGAACGCAAGGTCTTGGTTGCCCTCGCTTTTCACCTCGGTCAACTTTGATTTCTTCCTCTATGTAATCCAGTTAGCACCAGGTTCAACTCTAACTGGCTGTAAAAACGTACGAGTACAGTGGCAGACATATGCCTTGTCGCGTTTGATCAGCTCCACGGCAAGATCATACAACTCGGAGAAGTAATCGCTCGAGTATGTGATCTTCCAAGGTTCAAAACCAAGCCATCGAACCATTTCTAGAATACTATCGAAGTATCGCGCCTCTTCTTTCTCTGGATTTGTATCATCATAACGCAAATAACACTTTCCCCCATTATGGGCCGCATAACCAAAGTTCACGAAAATGGCTTTGGAGTGACCAATGTGGAGATAACCATTGGGCTCCGGAGGAAAACGCGTCCATACATTTCCACCTGTTGCAGCAAGATGTGCTTCACGAAGATGAGGATGTATCTGAGGGTTTTCTCCGGGCTTGTGAAGTTGTCCCAGGAATCCCTCTTCGAATACGGATTTTTTGGACGCGGCTGAGGCCTGAGCCGATTCAGACTCCTTTGCTTTTACTGCAGACACCTTAGTATCTTTCTTAGGTTCCTTTCCTTTTACAATCAGCAAAGTACTGGTAAATTAGTGACCAGTCGGACACACCTTCCCTTTAGGTTTACCAGCCTCTTTTGCACCAAACGTCTCAGTGAATACCTTCTCCACCGCATTCTTAATTTCCAGTGGATTGGCCCATCGTAGTGCTTCAGAGTTTCTGAGGGCAGTTATCACTGAACCAAGTCCTGACCATCCAGCGACAGCGCTGGAGGATATATATTGAGTAACATGGGAGTATAATTCCTCAGGAGCAATGGTGAACCCTTTCTTGTGTGTCAGGCATGAAGGTACAAGGAGAAAAGACGAACATACCAATACCACACTCCTTATCGAAATCGGTATCTTCAACAGGTACCTTATGGAATTCAGTATACTTCACGGCAGCTAGGTAGAACACATTACACGAGTTTCATGTTCTAGATTAAAAAATAGTTACCATTGACTTGCTCGACAGACTTTATCTTGATGTCGAGTATTTTTGTGATAATGTAATCTCTCTCTGCTGTACCAACGTCGCTAGTCTTAGCAAGTACCCCAGAAAGAGTCACGACCAAGCTGGCTTGCTTCTCCTCAAGACCACTGGCAATTTCAGGATGGGTGTCAATGATTTCCTTAAGGATGGCAGCGCTCTTGGGCGACTTGGCAGCTTCGACAGCCTTGGATTGTGAAAGACCAATGGATCTGAATACGGGAATAAGAGGATCCGAAGCAGGATCCGCCTTGGTAGCCTTTGACATTTAGAGGCTGCTGGATGAAGAAAGATTGAAGAGGGTAGGAAGATGAAGCAGATACTTATATGCACAAGTCACAGCTGGCGCAATATTCGTATACTCGGTCAAAATTGAAAGCCCTTGACTCACAATCGATAGCATTCATTTTCAACACAGATAAGATAAGATACTGAAGACTTTCGACTGATTATTCGGTCACGCGTCACGCAGGACTTCTGAACAGGACAATAAACGAAACTTCCGTGTCACACTGAAAATTGCCGAACAATTGGTCGAAAGTCTCCAGTAACAAGTATATAATTATCCACTGAGCAATCTGAATCATGGACTACGCGGCATACCATCCCCAAAGTTGTTGGCCCTCTGTTCCATTCCTCGCTCCGTCATCATATTCCTAGAAACATTGTCGGCAGTATACATCCGTTGCCCAGGCACTTCCCTCCCTGTCCTCAGCGACAACCGATCCAACATTACGCGGAAATTATTTCCCCTCTCTTCCTCAGGACTGGTTGAGTACTGGCTCTGGCTGGTGGCATACGCCCTAGCTCCCACAGGCTGAATACCAATCCTAGAGTACTGTCTTGCCAAGTCCTCTGTGTCTGACTGATCGAACGGAGCACTGTACCTCCCTCTTCGTGTCCGTCCAGCACCAGTCGAAGTGCCTGAGTGATGGTGATGGTGATGATGATGGTGTCCCCGAAGCCAGAACGCAGAATTCTCAGCAGACTCATCCCGCGAATGGCGGAAATCGAAATCTGTTGTTTCAGCGAAGTTAGGCTTATCGAGCTGCTTTCGAAGTGTCTTGATTTGATCCTTCAGCAGCCATTCGAACGTTGGTTTGTCTTCCCCCTCGTATCCCGCAAATGTCACCAAAGCGGATACACTGTACAGAAGTTTAGCTGCAAGTTGTGCATACACAATGTGACACTCACAATGCTTCCTTCAGATAAGCAAAACTGAATCGATCGGTCATGTCTGCTACTTCGGAGATTAGACGATCTGGGAACGGAATTTTATGGTTATCTTTTAGTTTCTTCTGCCAGTACTGAACATAAAGCTTTCGTTCTTCAAGATCAGGATCGTCGAATTTGCTTAAGTAAGGTACTGTCAGTATAGAGAACAACAGCATCCTCCAATAAACGTACTATTTCCTGTCAAAACGGCTAGGACGAGTGCTAAGGCCAGGATCAAGCCTATCAAAATGGTTCGTGGTTCCAATAATAAGGAGCCCGTCGTTCCCTTCTAATCCATCCATTTGATTAAGGAAGTAGGAGCGATTCCCGTCGTTGATCAAACTGTCCAAGTCTTCCAGAATGACGACGCAAGGCGACACTTGGCGCGCTTTATTGAACACGTCGGCCATGGCGCCCTCTTCACCCTTATAACCTGTGCAAGAAACATACATCTAACTGTGCGAGGATGGTTTTGTGAAGAAGGACATACTTTGGAATGACTTGACATATAACGGAGAAAATCCTTTATCGCTGCAGGTCTTCATGATAGTCTTCAAGCTAATGGTTTTACCATTTCCTGATACCATATGAGGCATATATTTCGATCTAGTTTCTGTGCAACCTACCTGGTGGACCGTGCATAATTAAACCACGCTATCGGCGAAAGCATTCACATCAATACATGTTAACTGCTAAAGGCATGATTATACCTTCCATGGGATCCCGAGTTCTTTGTATACTTTCTCAGAAGAGAAAAAGCCATACACGTCCTTCTGAAGAGCCTTTTTGAATTCGTCCTTTAGGATAACGTCTTTCCAATCTGCCTTCTGAACCTCAACCCAAAGGCCATGATTCTTGGACCAAAAGCCTTGGTTGAATACCCAGATTTCGTCGTGGAGTCCATCCGCCCACGCTCCGACTGCCATCAAAAGATGTCTAGTATGATCCTCGGGACCTTCATATCCATGAATATGCATTAGTAATGATTCAGAAGAAACGCTGAGGTTTCTGGGTACCTTGGTGGAGGATATAATTCTGACGAGAAATTCCAAAACCTAACGGATACTAGAAACATATCAGCTGGCGGAAAATGAGAGGCGGAAGACAGCTACTAACAGCGACCGAGAAGAACAAGAATTCATAATCCTATTTCATAAACATCAGTGGAAGAATGAAGTAGTCAGCGAATTTTTAGGTTACCCTCCAGCCTAGTTTAAATGCTCCAAGCTCAACACTATCAATAAGAACTCCGGGGACTGGGCTTGAGCTCTTCGGCAGTGGGACAAAGTTGAGGTTGGTGAGTAAAGGAGTCTTCTCCAACGGTGTGACGGAGATACCAGGGAAGTTCAGGATGTTCAATTGGTAGTCTTGTGTCATTACAAGAGAATGGTTTGGGTACAGACTAAGGAGGGCATTTGCACTGTGCGGGCGCGCTTAAGAACCTGGTATCACCATGTACAGATTAAAGAAACCTACCCAATAACCGGTTGATGGCTAAACTTGGCGGAAGCTGGGGAGGGGGGACTATGTAAGAAATAAATAGCATGAGATAATAGGTATTATAGACCTGAGTCGGACCATTTGCCATAGAAGGCTTCCCGGGACTTGGGGGGAGGACTGTGTTCATCTTCCTTACCGAACCAGACGTTGACGAAGGCGTCGTCATCTGGACTGGTTGACATTTCTGCGACAAAGTGGTAGAAGGAAGCAAGTGAAAGGAGGTTGCAGAGGTAGAGGAAGAAGTTGTGAAGACGGATAGACGCTGGAGTACGTGTCTGCGCAGTCGAATGAGATGGTTCAACGATGACCCTGGACATGAATCGAGAGTAGAGATAAGATAACTCGTTCCAAGATAACGGTCAACAATCAATTAGCCAAAACATACACCACATCGCTTTGTCCACTGTCACGTGAATCACTCCTCCTTCGCTCCCCCTGCCCCAATCCTGCCCCATGCCCTCCGCTGCAGACGTCCGTAGCATTCTCTCCCTCTCCGATCCCACCTCAAAGCAGGGCCCTTCCCAACAAAAGAAGACTCCCGCTGCTACCAGAAAGCCAGAGGGTATACCTAGAGAGCTCTATTCTCTTATTGGGCCTTCCGCTCCTTCACTAGCCGCAAAACTCGCTAAACCTCGCTACAAGGCCCAGAAACCCAACCTCGGAGGAGGGCCAGGAGCTAGAATAAAATGGTGCGCTCACACTCAGCAATCATGTAGAGTAGTTACTCATCATTAGCACAGGGAGTTGAGAACCTTTAAGAATTCCGCTCGCAAGGATCGTCTTGAACTGCAGCATTGGGTGAAAGCCTCTACAGATCCGGATGCCAGTGAGTTGTGATGTTCATGTTTGCGTATATCATACACTCATTTACTCACCTAGCATATCCATTTGCAAAGTACAACATTCAGCCTGCCACGTACACGTATTCTCAGGATGAATACACGCGTTTCCTAGAAGGTATGCTATAGTGTTGCGTCCTTCTTGCTACTGTTAATTCCGTTCTCACAGACAAGGATTGGTCAAAGGAGGAAACGGACTATTTATTCAACGTTGCACAAGAGTTTGATTTGCGTTGGTACATCATACATGATCGCTATGCGTTCCAGGATGGCCCGTCACGCGCATTAGAGGTGCGTGTTCTCTTTTGCCCCTCATAAATTAAGCTTTGACAATTTCAACCACGTTGTTATTAGGATCTTAAGGATAGATATTATAGTGTTTGCAGGAAACTCGTTCGCAACAGACCATGGGCAGGCGATGAAGCTAGCAAAGCTCAGCTCATATCAAGCTTCCAGTTCGATAAAGGTACGGTATAACCACATTCATATCACTGCCTACTCACAAGCGGACAGATCGAGAGTTGACAAGGAAAAAATATCTTACTAGCTTAGAGAATCGAACACCGGAACAAATGGTCGAAGAGGAGGCCTTATACATTGAAATCAAGCGATTGGAGCAGAACGAACGGAAGTTCAGGAGGGATAGGGATGACCTTTTGAAGACACTGGCGGGAATAGAATCCGGGCTTCCAGATGTCGTTGAGGATGACCTTTCTGCGTTAGGTCTAGCTACCGATGTGATCAGAAAGAAGAAGAAAGGAGCTGCGATGGACGTAGACAGCCCTTCCACCCCTCTGTTGCCTCCGCTATCACACCCGTTGTTAAACGGCCGCAGCAACCAGCGAAAAGTGCTGCTTACGGTATGAATTGTTTGCTGTCTTTGTCTGTATATCCATTTATTGAAGTATGATTTAGATGCCCTCCACTGCATAATACGGACTGAACCACCTAATAACACTTCCGCCACTAAGGCAGCCCATCATCCAGCCTACCTACGTTCATACAGGCTCCCGATCCTCAAGCCTGCAATTCAACCCAAGATTACTCAAGCTCTTGCTGAGCTGGGAATATCTCATAGCCGACTGGTTATGCCTACTCGGGAGAACTGCGCACAGTTAGAATCATTACTCGAAGCGACTACGGCTTTGGTTGAAACAAAGCGACTTGTAGATAAGGTGGAGTATGATATTCAGGTTATCAAAGAGCGTCTTGGCATGAGGGGAAGTCAAGTACCAGATGGCGATGGAGAGAGCGTGATAGCAGATGCCATGGACGTTGATGAATCTAATGACGCAGACGGTGAGACGATTGCGGACGATGGTAGAGCGCAGAGCGTTCTTAGCGCGAGTACACGGGGCCGAAAGCAGGTAAGGGCAATTTCATCATGATTCGTCACATTCTTACCATCGATATTCATATACTTAGCCTCGTCGATCGATGTCTATATCTTCGGTTGACACGACAGGTACAACGCGAGCTGGTACAAAGCGCCAAAAGCGTGGATAGAATATGTATAGGTGATTGTTTATGATGGTATCTCGCGTTAATAGGACGAATGTAGAGGCACAGGAGCAATCATATGCACTATGAACGATGCGAACATTATGAAAGGACATTAATAAATATATGCTAACCGGTAAAGTGCAGTTAAGTCCAATCATCAAATAAACCCAGAGCTATCCTATGACTCGGTGAAGCGCAAGATAAAGTTGACTATGATAGCGACTGAGGAAAGTTAAGATGAGTCTGAGATCGTTATGAGGTACACGTAACGTACCTAGTAAAGCAATACACAGGACGGTCTTGAGTAGGATATGCGGTTAGATTACAATTCCAAGATAATGACGTAGTAGCTCACTGGACCCAATCGGTCGTCATACGGACCACGTCCTCCTCTGCGAATAGATGCGGCCCTCCAGTGGTATGTGTACAGGGCATAAACCATTATTGCCATGGCTTTCGCAAGGGGTCAGCGACATTGAAAGGCAAAACAAGATCCTAACAACTAACCGACCACGGAAAACATGGCAGCACTAATTTTTCCAACCTGGGGAAAGAAAGATTAATACATCATTCGGAGATGTGAAAGCGACAGACCTTGTCACCAAAGTTGAGAAGACCAACGGCCAAGCCGCCCAGAACGACGGTGAAGTGAAGCCATGACAAAAAAGTTCGCTCGTTGGCGAATGAGACTTTGGGCTCCACGCGAACGGGAAGGGCAATGCGTTTTGTAGCGGTGCGTTGGAGTAGAGGTTGGGTAGACATTTGGGAAGAAGGATGGGAAGGGTCTTGTTCGGAGAGCCCAGGTGTAGAATAAGTATATTTATACTTATTAGAGAGGGTTATATCGAGCGCGAGAAGCTGACCAGAAGCCCTGTCCATCACTTCATGGCTTCATACCATATTAGGAAGGTAGTCGCACGCACGTTCGTTCTCCGCACCAATCACGCTCAGAATACCCGACACGGCTCTCCAGGGCTCTCCATAATACCTGGAGCTCCCTGGAGCCATTACAATAACATTTATTTTTATATCTATGTCAACTCAGACCGCGGACTTGTCTGTCCCTTATTTCTCTTCCCAACATACAATGCCCGTCACTTCCCAAACACCAGCCTCTGACACCATCGAGCCTTTTCACCGACAGATAAATATTGACTCCTGTTTTAATAATTCAATGGTATCCAAATGTATCCAGTAAAACTGAGCTATATTTATGAAGAAATACCAACGAAAGCAAAGAAGGAACGAAGGAAGGAAAGCTATCACATATCAGCAGTACAATACACATCACCACTCACCAGCCACCGTCCATCTCACCTACCTCCATTCAACATCCGCAGCCTGTCTGGATGAATTGCTGGTGCTGCACCAGGTGGTACCGCACCTCCAGATGCGTTGGGAGGTGGGCTTTGTTGTGACGGTGGAGTGGGTCCACTGAAGTTGGCATTTCCAGGAGCACCGCCGGGAGGGAAGGCGTTAGGTGCATTGGGAGGGAATGGGGGAGTGGCTCCAGGCGCAGCAGCGGCAGGAGGGAACGGAGGAACACCTGAAAAGTAATCCAAGTTGTGAAATTGAAATTGACAGTAGGGACGAACGTACCTGGAGGAAAACCCCCTGGTGCACCATTGGGCGGGAACGGGGAGCACTCATCGGAGGGAATCCACCACCAGGTGGGAAGGGTGGTCTCGCTATATCAACCACAGTTTAGTCAGATGACCAGAAGCAAATACGAAGGCTACTCACGTCCACCAAATCCTGGTGGAGGCATTCCAAAGCCCATTGGAGGCGGGAATCCCGGGGGAGGAACACCGAGATGCTGAGGACCGAATCCAAAACCACCAGGAGGGGGGCCTCCGCCGGATTCGTATGCAGATGTAATCTGGTCAATGATGCTTTGCGCCTTGTCATGTCCTAATGCTATAGGGCATCAATACTAATGTAGTGCAGATGGAATAAAAAGTGGACATACAAGCATAGTAGTCCCTAACATTCGCCAGGTGATTACGACCGCTGTTGTGAGCCTTTCGAACTGGAGCACGAATATGAGACGAACAGTAAATCAAGCATGAAGAAGCTATACCCACCCGAAGCTGAATCGTGAGTCAAAAAGACATCACAATAATCACAGTAGTGTTTCTGGCGGAAAGAGGTCAGTTGTTAAACAGAGGCAGGGGAAGAATAGAACGTACTGGCATGGTGGTTACAAGGATAGATTTGTGTGCTCAATGTTCTCGGCATCGGACTCACCATAAAATTGTCGGACTTTGAATTAGATCACGTGCTCATGAAATGTAAATGCCTGGCCATCGCGACTTGCACTTGTACGAGTGCCGCTACCAACTAACGCGACTGCGACTCTATGGATCCCTCTGCTAACACCATCCAGGAGCCCTTCGATCTCATCAGACTATCTCTCAGCGAACGTGTATTTGTAAAACTACGAGGCGATAGGGAATTGACAGGTATTCTGCATGTGAGTGCTATGTTTTGCGCGTCCAGCACTGTCGCTGAACCTGGCTAACAGGCATACGATGGTCATATGAATTTAATATTGAGTGACGTTGAGGAGACAATTATGATTGTGGATACAGAGGGTGAGGGACAGGGAACTGTTAATGTGGGTGACCGTTTGTGGTGTAGTGTACACAGCTTGCTGAACGATTAGTTACAGGTAGCAAAACGGAAGATGGAGATGCTGTTCGTTCGAGGAGATGGAGTAATCCTTGTGTGTTTAGGTGTTCCTCGTGTCCATGCACCTCCTCTGATGGCTATTTATTCAGGTTTCACCACCTCTACGGACATGATAGATTTCTTCGACTGTCCCCTCTTTTGCGATTATCATTTGGATGAACGAGTGGTCTTAAATAGACCTACCTCGCATCATCCTGTGGACCTGCCAATATACTTTTCGGCAGTATGTGATCTTTGGTCTCTTTCTACGATGTATAACTATTCCGTTGTCAATCTATTGACCGACGCTGATGAAAATGAACGATGCGTTCAAGAAGTCCATCTTCTTTTGACCTGGTGGTGAACGAAGTTGTAATGCGCTTTCATGTCAAAACAGGTAACACGGAGTTGATGATACATAATATGCATTATTAGCAACACAACAAAAATGGCAGGTGTATTGTACAAGCAGAAACCAAAATTGTCTTCCTGGTTACAGATTGAAACTCTGATTCCTAATCCATGACCTCACCTGGTCAATTGGCATCCAAAAGTTACGGTAGTCATGAAGGTTGAGTGGTTGTGGGTTGGGAAGGGTATATAGACACGGTGGGCTCGGGCATCTGAGGATCTGCAGTCCCCAGCAAGACATCATCAGGTTCTGGGGCATCCATCCCTGTTGGCCATGTATCGTCGCGGACCCATGCAGCATGCAGTATTTTGATCTTGTCATGTTGTGTTGAGTGGCAGGGGCGGAGGAGGATGGAAGAGGACATACGATGATATTCATTGGCAGGCGATACTTGAGTGTGCGGCCTGAAGCGAGACCTTTCCAGACATTTTCGACGCCGTCATACCAGGCACCGTCGTTGTAGATGGCACCCGGTGTGCTGAGGACGTGCTCTAATTTTAAGCGAGAGGGGGAAAGGGGCTTGGAGGGGGAAGGCGGGGGTGGAGAGGGAGGGTGAAGCCATAGGCGACGGCGTGCAGCATAGTAGTCTGGGCCGGGGGGAGGGAGATGTGAGTGTGCAAGGAGGTGGTCGAAGGGGATGCGGTGGGACGGGAGAAGGGTGGATTGGGTGTGCTCGGGCACAGAGGTTGACATGGATGAAAAGAAGAGAGATAGAACAAAAGTGCTTAGTCAGCAGGTTGATTAGTGGTTGATGAAGTATGCCTCCGTCTGTCATTCCTTTCTTCTCCCCATCCACCATGTACAGGCACTACGCCCCCTCCTTCACCTCCCTCTCAGACGACTACGACGAGGACGATTCCCCAAAGTCTCGCTCATACCGCCCCGCCTCTCCCTCCCCATCTCACCCACTCTCCCGTCACCCCGCCCCCGCTCACTGGTCCCACAAGCCCATCCAATACCCCGTCCATCCAAAGCCCTGTCCTATTGCCCAGGTTCCCCCAGAGGTCCTCATCCACACCCTCAAATACCTCTATCTCCCAACAGATCTCTTTTCTTGTCTCCGTGTGTCCCGCACTTGGTGTGAATGCGTCGTCGAGCTACTCTGGCAGAAGCCAGCCTTCCCCAAGGTCTCCACTCTCCACAAGATGGTCAATATCCTCAAAGGACCGAATAATACATTCAACTACTCGTCCTTCGTTCGTCGCCTCAACTTTGCAACGATAGGAGATGCTCTGCGAGATGATCTCTTTACCATGTTTGCTCGCTGCATCATGGTTGAGAGGCTCACTCTCACCAACTGTCGCGCGTTGACCACCCACACCCTCTGTCAAGTCCTCCCATCCTTCTCTCATGTCCTTGCCCTCGACCTCACAGGCGTGGAAGAGACCACTGATGACGCCATCGTTGGTGTCGCACGCTCCGCAACACGTCTGCAAGGCATGAACCTATTTGGCTGCAGCAAGGTCACCGACAACGGTATCATGGCGCTTGCCCAAAATTGTCCTCTGCTGCGCAGAGTCAAGCTCAGCGGACTTGAACTTCTTACCGACGAATCGCTTGCTGCCATTGCCAAGTCTTGTCCCCTTCTACTTGAACTCGATCTGAACCGCTGTTCCCTGATCACGGATGTCTCTGTTCGCGAAATATGGACTCACTGTACACAATTGCGTGAGCTTCGCCTTTCCCACTGCCCCGCCCTCACGGATGCCGCATTTCCTGCCCCTGCCCTTAGCCATTACTATTCATCTCTTCCTACTTCCCATTCCATTCCACTGCGTGTTGGTAGAGATTTAGATGACTTGCCTCCACTTGTTCTTCCCCACCGGCTCGAGAGCCTTCGCATGCTCGATCTCACCGCCTGTTCCCGCATCACCGATGATGCTATTGACGGCATTATATCTCATGCTCCCAAGATCCGCAATCTTGTTCTTTCCAAATGTCATTTGTTGTCAGATAGGTCGGTGGAGAATATATGTCGCCTTGGTACTCATCTCCATTACCTTCACCTCGGATATGCGAACAAGATCACAGATCGCTCGGTGCGCCTACTGGCTAGATCCTGCACACGTATTCGATATGTCGATTTCGCAAGTGAGTATATGAAGGTTTTGCTAATATTACGAGAATGGGCTAATTTTTGGCAAAGACTGTCATCTATTGACGGATATGGCCGTCTTCGAACTTTCGTCATTACCCAAACTGCGTCGTATCGGCCTTGTTCGCGTAACAAACCTTACCGACGAAGCCGTTTACGCTCTTGCAGAGCGTCATGCTACCTTGGAACGCATCCACCTATCGTACTGTGATCAAATTACAGTCATGGCTGTGCACTTTCTTCTCCTGAAGCTACATAAGCTTACTCACCTTAGCTTGTCTGGTGTTCCAGCCTTTCGCCAACCAGAGCTACAGCGATTTTGTCGTGAGGCACCGAGAGTACGTAGCAGATCATCCTCCATTGTGTATGTTATTAACCCAGCCTCTATAGGAATTTAATGATGCCCAACGTGCCTCTTTCTGCGTCTATTCCGGCAAAGGCATTTCACAGTTACGAGCGTATCTCACTGAATTATTTGATCGTATCACCGAGATGAATGGCACCGATGATACTGATTACGAGGAAGATGAATTTGATGATCACTACGCTGAAGAAGATACCCCTGAGCCTGATACAGACTATGTCGCCCGTGCGCGTGAGGATGAGCTTACCCCAATATTCAGGAACGTCAACCTCCTCCGAATGGGCAGGAACCGTAACCTCTCGCCAAATGCGCCACAGCAAAGTTCGTTGTTATTACAAGCTGATCCCAGTGTTCGGGCCAATTCCCCAGCTATGCCTGTCTCCGCTCCCGCCACTTCCCGAGCGACTCCAGCTCAAACAGCTGCGCCTCAGCCTACCGTACCAACACAATCCACCACACCTGCTGCAGGACCTTCCCGCAGAACCCGAGGATATATGCAGAACAACGCGCGTCGCTTTTCAGACGCTATTCCTATTGTAGAAGGACAAAACTCCCCACCCCCCACCGACATTGCCTCAAACCGTAGCGCTGGTACAAGCGCATCAAACGGTGCAAGTTTTTTTTATATGTTCAACCGCGAGGGACCAGTGACGAGTACTTCAGCAAGGAATGAGGATGGTGCCCTCACGCCGGACCTAAATTTTGCGGAGATAGGTCATGGGCGCGGAATGGGCCTTCATCCTATGCGCCGCAATGGTGAACCGAGAAGAGTGCAAGGTCGTGCGTTTGGAACTGGAGTAGACTCACGCTCTTCAATGCCACCTAATTTTGGATCTGGGTCTCAACCCCAGACTCAAACAAGCATTACCCCGGTGCTTAATACTTTACAACAGCATGCACAACAAGATGATGGCACAAGACCTTCCTGGATGTATGCTGAACAGAGTGCGGCGGGTCCTTCACCCAACAATGTCATCAGAGAGCTGCAGGACTCCATTGCCGCAGCACTTGGAAGACAAGGTCGTGGACGAACAGATGCTGGTGATGAGATTTCTCCCTTGGAACCTTCTTCTGGGAACGGGGGGAGAGGAAGGAGTGTTCGGAGGGGTTTGAGAAATACCCTACATGCAGCTGAGCATTATGCAACCTCTTTGTTTGGAAGAGACCCTACAGATACTCGAAGTGAGCCAAGCTCGTCCGGTAGACGTGGACATTGAGTGTCCTTTATTGAACCGTCTCGGAGCTTTGTATGTTTTACCCCTTTTTTTTCCTTCCATCACCCTGAAGTTCTGAAGTCTGATACGACGACCCGGCCCAAAATATCCATGTGTTACTATTACTGTGCATTTGTGCTTCTACCATTCTCCAAACTCAGTTGGTCAATTTTTAGACGACGGACTCTTCGGATTACTGTTTTGATTACATGTACATGAAAGTGTTTCAAACTAAAGTGTTCTAAGTTGGTTGTAAGTGTGCTAATAAGTGATCTCAGAAGTATTTTCAAACTTGAAACCGGGTTACAGCGCTAAAACATCACCTATGGCTTCCTTCCGTATAACAGTATACTACAATAAAAGTGTCTGTAATCCGATTACTGCAATATTAAGAATGAATAAAAAGAAATAGGCGTCAAACAGCACCCTCTCGCCAGAGTTCTTACTGTTTCCAACCTGCGACGAAGAGCTTGGAGAATCCGTTGGGGTCAATGGCTGTACAAAAATGACACCTAAAGCGGATGGAGGGACTTCAATTGTACATCCACTTGTGCAGTCGACTTGCTTGTTTGGTACTATCCAGGAGGCACTGTCATTGGTGATTAGCTTGCCATCACCCACACCAGCAAGTGTTTGACCGCCCCATGATATGTTAAACTTCTCCTCCAAATGCGCAGCAACAAGATATTTGACGGTTACATTTTGCCTCCCACTTCCGTTGAATGCGCTGGATGGAAGAGAGAACATGGCATCGGAGGTACCCGAAACAGAAGAGTTCGCAAAGTTGAACAACATAATTTGCTGGACGCTAGCGTCTTTCGCATCATATATAGCGTATCCACCGACAGTAGAGTTAGTGTCCGTTCGGGAGCTGTTGATGTTAAGATCGACTACAATGCTTCCGTTATTGCTGTTCGAATGAAGAACCTCGGGAACGACAAGTAGCGCGTAATATGGCGGATTTGTGGTCCAAGCCCCTGGCCCTCCGTCTGGCCCATTCGGCGGAGCAACAAGGTTATATGAGACTCCGCGCTCCCGGGTATGAACATAGGCCGCAGAGTATCCCACAGAAGCTAGCTGCAAAGCATAATTTATCGTCCACAGCGACCCAACTGCAAATGTATCCGATATTCCTGGAATGCCTCCACATGAAGCCGAGTTAAACTCGGACATGATGAGCGGTGGAGATGACCCGGAAGTCGTAACAGCAATGCCAGACTGTTGCCATGATGCAAGAGAAACAACTGTAAAAAACGGTGGCGTTACGGCGCAAATTATAAACGAAAGGCAAAACCTGGCCGTACCGCTGGCATGTTGTACATAGTATGGAGTTTGATATTCAATACTGCCGAAACAGTTATTCTGTGGATAGTGTTGCATCCTGCTACCCGATCAATCACAATTCAAGATTATTATCAGCAAGCTTACGAAATGTACTTTAGGATGTTCCTAAAGTTGGCCAGATATCCTCCATTGAGCACGGCGTCAAGATTCTATCGACGATGCCTTAAGGAGATGGATCAGAAAGAGAAAGAGTGGCGTACCCAATTACAACATATCGTAGGGCCTCCCAAGTTATGTTTATCAAGAACATTTCCAGCTGATGTATCAGAAAGGTGACTGGAAGCAATTCTAAATTCCTAATAAAGGCTACGTTCAATAAAAGCAAGAGAAAGATAAAAGAATACAAATACATCGATATAATCTTGCAACGTATAGTTCTTAAGGCTCGGCCTATTTCCATGACTCGTGTAGAGATCAGGTTCCTGCAAGTAGCAAAGGATGAGAGCAGCCATACGCATGCGAAAGGACGACGGACGTTTCCGAGCAAGAAGCTATCAAGGTTGTCCCCCAAACCTTGTTGCGCGGCGCCTAAGCAACAAGCATATATGCGGGTTAAAAAGAATTACACGGGATAGAGACATGATTCGTTCACCTGCCAGTGTGGAAATATTGCTACTGTTTGGTTGAAGGAGAGATAGTCCTGGCATAAAATAAGAAGTGATGAATGACTGCGAAGGGGTTGATTAAATTTAGATTTAGTGCATGTGCTCACCGACCAAGTAACTGACACCTCCGAGATCAGAGGCGACCTTGTTCATAACTGCCCAAAGCATTGGACCGTATGTGACTGGTTGGTTATTTGCGTTTGCAGGCCCTCCAATCAAGGAAACCATCGGCGAGCCTTGGTCAGGAACATACCAAGAGCTATCCATAGAGTTTCCTCCCACGCGCACAAGGAGGGGGGTGTCCTGTGTCCTGGATCGCAGTGCAGAGAGATAGTTCATCATAGCAGAAGGAACAGTAGAAGTGTCATTTCCGACTGGTATCTTTGCTTTAGCAGAAATTAAGAATAATGGATGAACGCGAGAACACACAGTACTCTGTCATAAAGCTAAGCTCAAAGCTTATGCCTAGGAAATTGGGCTTGACGACATTTGTTGAAGAAGGCTGAGACGGGACAGAGACCTGGATAGGATCGGCGAGAGCGAAGGAGAGGAAGGACAGCAGCGTAAAGGCAAGGAGAGGCATGCAAGCGAATGAGCGGATGCAAAGGCGACGGGGCGTGCAGAAGGCAGGAGATTGGCAGGAAGAGACGAGGGCATATAATAAAGGACAGAGAAAAGACTAGTAGAAGCGCTTGCAACGTCACGGCAGTCTAGTAGCAACGGGAAATGAAACATGACGGAAATGGAGAAAAGAAGACGAATGCAGATAGAGCACCGCACGAGCAGTCCTGTGGCCTGACGCTGATGTCTTTCTATGGCGGAAACACTGGCAATTTGAGATGCATCCGTCCGACCTATTTTGGGAATCCATGTTTAACCATCGCGGAGTTTAAATTATAATTACCGGCGCACCATGCCGACACGCACCTCTCCATGCTATCTCTTCCGTCCATTCGAGGAACGCATCCTGTAGGCGTCACCTCCTTCGCGGCTGCCCTTCCACGTCGCCCGATCGGGGCCCTCAAAATCCGAGATCCTCGCACGGGTAAGGTAGATCCCGCCCTATGGTTGGAAGACGTCGCTTTCACCGCGTACTATCCTGCGGATTCTTCATCGAACGACCCCAAGGATTGCAAGCGTGCACTCTGGTTCCCTCGGTTTGCTTTTGTCTTCTTCGCCCCATCCTGTGTAACCTCAACGCGTCTTTCTCACAGTCCACTCCATGAAGCACTACAGGGGCTGGAGCGCTGGCCACTTACTTAAGTACATCGTCTTCCTCCGCCTGCATCCACTCCCCTACCATATAGCTTCAGGCCTTTCCAAGTGCCTTCTGTGGCCGCTTGTTTACCTATTCGGTGCATATATCAGAGTAAGCTCTTCTTTGCAGGAAATAATATCCCCTGACAATGTAAAGATACCTGCGCATCTCAATGCTCCTCTTCTTAATCCTCTCAAAGGTGTAGATGAGCCAGCTTGCCCGTGGCCCCTAGTCATATTTTCCCATGGTCTTGGCGGAAGTTCTACAGCTTATAGGTATCTTTCTTGGTAACTTCGGCCTGAAAGATTGTTAATCAGTGTTTTCTAGTCAGTTTTGCTCTCAGCTGGCCGCTTCAGGCAAAATCGTCCTGGCAATAGAGCATCGAGATGGGAGTGGAATGTATTGCAAGCTTCGCTCTTCGCCTGACGGTCGAAATCAAGTCACGCGATCTCTTCATTATTTACGGGATTCTGACATAGCGTGAGCAACTTCAGTTTCACTCTTGACACACAGCTTTCGCTTAAGTACATATTCCCATCACTTTAAGATGGGACGATTCAGGAATGCAGCAGGACCATAAACCTCTTCCACTACGGGCTGAACAGATCATATTTAGACACCACGAAGTTTATCTTATATATGCTGTTTTCTCCAGATTTCTTAGGAAAGAATCTTTAGTCGGGTTGACACGTTCAGATGGATCCCCTGTCGACAGGAGCTGGTTAGATGTCATGAACACAGGAGAATCTATTGTACGATTTCAGTCAAATGTCACATTCGCTGGTCATTCTTTCGGTGGTTGCACGATTGTACGTTTATATTCTTTTTTTTTAAAAAAGTTGTATCTCATGATTTATTCTTTGACCCTCAGCTATCGATGCTCTTAACAAAGCCAATGGATGATTATGTTCCGATACCAATTGATCACGTTGTTTTACTTGATCCTTGGCTAGAACCTTTTTCATATCCTAGACCTGCTCCTTTGACCACAAACCCACAGACCACTTCTAATGTAGAATCTCTTGCGGAATCTCTGGAAGGAGGAGATTCTGGAAATACTATGAACACAGAAACTTCGACACCAAAGTTGCTGTCATCAATGCCCATGCTTGTATTAAATTCTGAAACATTTACTGTTTGGAAAGACCATTTCGAGCGACTGGAAAATATTGTTCACCTTTGGGGACCAAGCGGTGGGAAAATACTAACACTTGGTATATGCAATCGTTTGATCTAGTTCGAATAATATTACTAATACCAACAAGTTGGATCGGAACACATTTCTTTCTCAGATTTTTCTGTCCTTCCCCTTTTCTCTAGGGCCGGATCGCGTATGCTAATGGATACCATCTGCTCACTGACTTTATCGTTTCTTGACAACAACCTTGAAAACGCTCTGGAGGGTTGCGAGTCGCATATAAAGAAAATGGAGATACAAATTGTAGGCACAAAGAAAGACGGTAAACCCAAACGGAAACTGCTGGGAAATAAAGGCGATGTTATAGTTCATTGAATGAAGCACTCGAGGCTGTGATAATAATATGGCTCAATTATAAAAAGTGACGGTCACGTCACGCACTCTTCATTTGCAACCTTGCTTGACCTTGCCAAGCAAGGTGATATTACGTTGTTAGGATGAGAGGTCTATGCCAAACAGACGAATATGATAAGCTATTGAAGTTGTCCCTAAGTAGTTCTGATATCTACGTACCAAGTCCGTTCTAGTGACTGTTTCAGGTTCTGGAATCGTTTCCAGTGAATACAACATGAATGTGCGGCCTATGCGAGTAAGCTTCTTTGCTATTAATTAATCTATAATTTTTCAAGGCGCTCGCCGCATAGGTTGATGATTTGATGGGAATGCAAGCATGCAACCTGCAAAATCTTCCTGAAAATTACTCCATGAAATATTGTATGTCATAGCCTCAATAATCATCGCTTCAGTCGACGAACGACCGACATAGACTATAACTTCGGCCAGACCTTTATCATGCTATGACATGGCCTTCGCTTTCCTACGTGGCAGAAGATCACAAAGGGCGCATTGTTGGCTATATTCTGGCTAAATTGTAGAGTATTACACTTTATCTCTTTGTTCTATAAATCTGAACTTTGAATATTTAGGGAAGAAGAGACAGCCGAGGGTGAGCCGCCCCATGGTCATGTTACCTCCATATCCGTGTTACGTTCGTATCGACGGCTTGGACTGGCGAAGAAGTTGATGGTACAATCTCGTGAGTATCTTATTCCTTACCCGTTGACCCTATATCTTACCACTACGCATTACTATTCATAGAAGAGGCCATGGCATCTATCTATGATGCATCTTATGTTTCTCTACATGTTAGAAAGTCTAATCGAGCTGCTCTAAACCTTTATCAAGATACACTTGGATTCACGGTGGAGGATATTGAGAAGAAATACTGTGAGCCTATTCCAGTTGTCCATGAATACAACGCTGATTTTAAGTAGATGCTGATGGCGAAGATGCTTATGCGATGCGTTTATCACTGCGGTCATAGGCCATGCCGCATCTCATACTGGACACTGGACTGGTCGATAACATGAGAATAAATATCATGTGAGGGCTCAGCTGAGTTGCGTTCTGTACGTAACGGTATTTCTTGCATGATGGTTCGTTTACGATTGTTGGTAGTGTATCCTATGATCAAGTCTATTATTCTACAACCGATGCGCAAAATGACCTTATTTGAAGGTGTTAACATCGGGGTTGTACCATATGTAACATGATCTGATTCACTATTGTCTGAGGTGTGAATATACGAATGATATCGTCACTTGTGAGCAAATACAGGTTTCATTTACTGTAACACGAGTTACCTACACGATGCACGGGGTAAACGAAACCTGACCGAAGACATTTGGAAGACATGACCAAACAATCTAATATGCAGTTTAAGAATAGTAGTGAACATTGATTTAGATCTCATTTCATCGTGGTAACCAGTGCGGTGAAACACCATGAATTTACGGCCTATGCAGGTAAACTTATTCACCACCGTTAACGTTGTAATTCTGCTGGATATTTCTTGTACAGGTTCATGATTTGACGGGAATGCAAGCATGCAACCTGCAAAATCTTCCCGAAAATTACTCTTTGAAATACTGTATGTAGCACCCTTAATAATCGATGCATGGGTGCAAGAACGACCAACATAGATCGTAATTTCTGTTAGACCTTATTCATGCTATGACGTGGCCCTCTATTTCTTACGTGGCAGAAGATCACAAAGGTCGCATTGTTGGTTATATCCTGGCTAAAATGTGGTGTATGGCACCATTCTCTGATATTCTTCACGTCTGAGCTGTTTATAATATCTAGTGACGGGGATGTTTCTGAAGGTGTACAACCTCATGGGCATGTCATTTCTATCTCCGTTTTACGATCACATCGAAGACTTGGACTGGCAAGGAAGCTAATGGTACAGTCGCGTGCGTTGTTTACAACCCCTAAACGCTATTCCTCACCAACATTATTCTAATGGTTCACAACAGAAGAGGCCATGACTTCTATCTACCATGCATCTTATGTTTCCCTGCATGTTAGAAAATCTAATCGTGCAGCACTTGGTCTTTACCGAGATGCGCTTGGATTCACTGTACAAGAGATCGAACAGAAATATTGTACGTTACCTATTGTTCTTACACCACCCAAATAAACCTCATCAAATACATAGACGCTGACGGTGAAGATGCGTACTCGATGCGTTTACCATTTAGGTCATAATAAATATACATATATACATATTTATATATCATGTTGGCTTTCGATGTCAACACCCAGAGTCCATCAATCGCGAAGACATTGTCTTGTACTTGCCTCCGATTGAATTTTATTCCCCCCTATTACTTGTTTTTGAATGAGCTGGGCTGTTGCGAGTCCAAGGTTATAATATCCGTCATTTGTGCGCGCACTGAACATTCCTGTATGTGCCTGTACTTCATCATAAGCCAATTTATTATATGCTGGCAAAAAGTAAGAAAATTCGGGGGAAGCAGGTTTTGGGAGTACAATGAAAGAACGAGAGGTTAAAAATGCTGGTGCTGATGGAGGCAGCACGGTGTAGAAACTATTACGTGAACATCAGTATAGTACTGGGTTCAGAAAACATAATATTAAGACAAACTTTCTGAAAAAGATCCCCTGGTCATCACTGATTTCTAATAAAGAACGCATCCTTATCTTCAAAGCGTCTTCGTCCCAAAGATTTCCTACATACTTCATGTGATCAGCTGCCCATGTATAACCCTGTCCTAGGTCTTCACGCTTATAGTAGGCACTTCCGGTAGCTGCACCAGCAAGTATCGCTCCTCCAACAGCATAAGCTGCCGGAGCAGTCCATCTTTGCCATCCAGATGAACCCGATGCACCATGATCTGCCGTTTGTGTCGTTTTTTTTGCGCTATACCCGGCGAGAGAACCCAGAAGAGCTGGCCCAACCGTCTTAGCGGCACCGACGTATTCAGTCGCCTTTGTGATCGTGTTTTTGAAAACAGAGGGGTGCAAGCCAAGGTACTGGAAAGGAACTTCAGTGAATCATTAAAGTGGTGAGTAATTACCGAACGTACTGGGGTATCAAATGCAAGGCAGGCGACGATGCGGGGCCACAACGGCGCCTTATTATCGGGTCTTGAGTATACAAACTCTCGGAGACTGTCAGCAGCAAGTAGCCCGCCCATACTGTAGATAAACCGACTCCTTAAGTATGTACGTAACATTAGCATCACCGGCCTGTACTTACCTGTGACCACATAATGCAATCTGTACACTTCCCGCTCCCCCTTCCGCTGCTACTTCCCGTTCAACTGTAAGGGTAGTTAACCAGTCCGCAAGACGAACCACAGCTTCATCCTGTAATATTTTTTCTATGTCAGCGAACGAGACAGTTCACTGAGAAACAGAGCACCCACAAGTGTGCCCTTGGTCTGAGATATAATGTTGGCAGCTTAAACAAAGGACGATGTACCTGGTTGAATTCCTACCTCATATGCTGGGAAAACAATAGACTCGACAAAAAAATCTGGTAAACTATCGGCAAGAACGTGCTGGACTCGTTGCGGAAAGTCTCCAAATGTCTCGTCTGTACCTTTGAACCCGTGAATGAATATAACCAGAAGACTTTGTTTGTTCTGGGTAGCAACATCGAGCCTACGTTTGTCCGAAGAGTCGCACTTTGGCTTCGAATCACCTAGGGCTGGTTGGTTCATGTGAGTTTCAACGTCGAGTAATTTCAAGTTGTAGCTTCAGAAGCTATGCATGTCCAAAATGTCATGAATACTTATGTAAGTACTTATCCTTGTGTTGGTTGGACCAGTCTCCAACCAGGCTCCTAAAACCAGCCTTATCGCTCGCTGGAATGGCCTACGTGAGATAAGATAAAGGGTGTGTACAAATAAACAAACCTAGGGGGCCAAACTCGAGTTGCGAGTTTGGCCGTTACGTTTTGTTTGTTGTTTGTACCTACATGTCCCTTATGTAAGCCTGTGTAGGCCATTTGAGCGAGGCGAGGGGATGGTTTTAGGAGCCTGGGCTGGCAGATTTCGTCTCAGTGTTCTCGGAGACGTGAAGAGCATAGTTCCGAGAAATACTTCGCTTGTAATAAATTCTCAGATTCACATGGCAATAAAAATCATTTCTTCATCATTTCTCGTGCCAGGGTCAAATAATTCGCCAGATGTCACTTGATTGCGCTAGATCGATTTTCACTGGATGTACGGTAATAGCTAAGTTTTATGTAAACTGCAAAAAAAAAAAAATCAGCCTATAACTTATAACTATAAGTTAGTGGCGAGTTAGTTGGCTGAATTAATCATTTTAGTTAAGTAAGTATAGGAGTATGTACTAGAATAATCTTCACAAGTTGAATATACATTATAACTCGCTTGAGCATTGACTCTGGTAAGGTGCCTGTGTCTGTAGAGGGGGATAATAATGTTCCTGAGTTAAATTATTATCCGATGAAGTTGGCGATTGAACTGTGATGGGATGTGGTGCATGTTCCCCAGACTCAGAACCAGCGGGAGGTATCTGCATCCCCCCAGATCTGAAGGGCGAAGAAACGGAAACTGGCAGTTGATACCAGATTTGTCGCTGAGGAGTGCTGACAACAAATCTCTCAGGGTGAGAAACTGAATTCCTAGTTACTTCACTACCAATCACCTCTGATAGCTTTAACTCATCCTGGGTAAGCAGCTTCTCCACAGAGGCTTGAGAGTCCTGTGACGAAAAGGGCGATGATGTACCATGTATGAAGTTATGCGATTTCATTGAAGAAATCGAGGTAGGACATTCACTGTGGCTCAGTTTCCGCTTTTTTACTGCAGGCGGTTGCTGAATAAGTGAATTAAATGTAGGAATTGGGATATCATGGTCCACATGCTCTGTAGTGGCGACGACATCGAACCAAAATCTGGAAAAACTTGGTTATGCGATGGTGGCGTCCGGGGAGCACACAACGATTCTGAGTCATCAATACGTGCTAAAATAACCATTCGTCAATATTTAGAGGCTGTGCAACACGACAGAACAGCTACGCTACCTTGTGGTGGGGAATATGCAGCAGAAGAGAATGAACTAGATGCGGGTGGGGATGGAAGAGAGGATGTGATTTCATCGGAGTTCTGAGATGTGCTACCTGACATCAATCATGTCAGAATTGAAAAGGGAGCGTGATCCGCCATTACCTGTGAATTTAACATTGTCCAATGTGCGCGCTGTTACTGTAGGTTGTCCATCCCCCGGTTTTTTCGACACCAAACTGCTGATTTTCGTTGGGAGAGCAATCATGATATGGTCATTTATTACATGTTGCTCAAATTCATATCTGGCGGGAAACGTCTTTCGGCACCGTCCCATCCTACATGTAAAGATGGAGGATGGCAATGACTCGGAATCATTTTCATGAAGGCGTTGCATCGATATGAGCCTAAAAACGATGGTCTAATGTTGTTTGAATTGCTGATTCTTGACCAGGCCTTGAAGGAAGACGCGATGTATATGAAAGCCAGTGCATGCGCGAACGCTTGAGGATGTCGTCGGTTCTCTAATAGAAGTTACAGGGAGCGTTCGAGTGTCACGACTCACGATTCGGAGGAAATCACGTGTTTTATTTATGTAAATCACCAAATACTGCTAATAGTAAATACTATTCGAATTTCGGAGTACTGTTGGTATACTTACACTATACTAAGCACATCAACGTTAATTTCATTCATCTGTGACCTTTCGTCTTATGTCTCTTGAATTGTTTGACGAAAGTGTTATTCTCAAATACCTTGATCTTCCTCATGACTATCAACCATCTCCAAAGACGGATGCAGTAGTATTCCTTACGAAACATTTAACTCAGTTACCTCCCCATATTCTCCTTCATTTCAGTCATATTACTACCCCGAAACAAAGGAGCGTACTGCCAACAATACGAAATCGCAGATTAACATATACCGTTAATAACCCACCCGAGCTACAATTTTTGGCAGCTCGCAGAAATTGGCCTTTGTTGTGGGAGGGTCGAGAGCGTCGTGGAATAGAGGAAGGAAGAGAAGAGAAGGCATGGGCCGAGAGTAGTTTCTTGGAGGGTTCGGAAAAGCATGTGGGCAAGCTAGGAAATTTACTCAAGGAGTATGAAGAAGAGCGTGAGGCTGAACGCATTCGTATTATGCGGCGAGAGAATGCAGCATTAGACGATTTTGTGCCTGAAGAAGATGAAAGCTCAAGCGATGAAGACGAGGACATCAAGCAGACGTCAGAGCAGGAAACAGAAGAAGAGATCAGAACGACGTTTGAACGGCTGATTCGAGAGCGGTTCATCTATGGCCTGTTAGATGTGAGCGTCTGGAACTTATTGCAGATTCGGTCGGTTTACAGGTTTTACTAGAATATCGACTACGATAAGGTAGATTGGGATGAAACGCTTGATGATGCCGAAGACAACAGGGATGCAGAAGAAAGATGGTTTGATGAAGATGACGATGAATAATAAGAATGGGGTTTGAAGGAACTGGGAACTGAGCCCCAGTCAAAAATCGGTCTAGTGTTGTCGAGCGGTATCCAGTGGCATCGAAGACCAGATGTTACACGATATCGCAATTAAATCTGGAATATAACGATTTTTTTCGTGTAAGATCTAAGTACATCGAGGCTAGACAAGTGCCAAGAAAAAGTTGGATTTGCAAAGCCGCCAACTTCATGTCAAATATAGCGATATCTAGTGCCACCTCAATGATATTCTAGCTGTATCTTGCGCTGTTGAAGCATTTCCAAGGGATTTGTACAGGCATAGAAAGAAAACCAAAAGCACATATATTGCCAATTATCTACTGGGATACATTTGTCGGTATACAACACATCTAATGCTACCGTACTACTGTATACTATACACACCAGCTACCCAACTAAACCCATACATACCTTGCACATGTGTGCACCCCGAGTACCACTCTGACTCCTATGCCCAAAATCAGCAACGATCATGCGAACGAACCATCGAAGGTAGAGTGTCAATCAGGAGTGCATGAATAAATAACAGAGAGTCGAAGTAGAAGTGGGGATATGGGTAGCTGGGAAGTCATCGCTGGTTCATTTAAATGAGTGCAAGTCAAAACGAAGCGATACTAGGCCACACACCTATGAAAGACCACTTGTCATGTAGTGTTTCTCGCAGATGGATGAGGTTAAGGTGCCAGTGGTGGAGGGGTGAAAAGAGAGTATTACGAAGTACTAGACTTGCATGAGGTGCGAGAAGTTGGTGGGAGCGAAAAGAAAGGGCCTGTTGCATGCTACGCGTAAGCGTTACAATTATATAGAAGTGATGGAGAGGGGAAATGAATTCCATGCACTAAGTTTATGACAGCGCTCTCACAATCCTGTTTACCCTAGAAATCGCTCGAAAACTGAGCTCTGAGCATGTGTAGAATCACGTTTACTGCAATCTAAGTCTAAGTCGAAGTTTTACCGTGTGATAACACTGCGTCACGTCTTTGCTTGCCCTCACTCTCATTCGTTGATTGCCCGCCCTAAATGCTCGCCGTCCCTCCCAACGGCCGCGGTGATTCCTCTGCTCTCATTCAAACATCAGTTAATCCAGAGGAACTCAATACACAAACTAATGTCGCAGTGCACCATAAAAAGAAGAAAAAGCGTTCCGAGGATGGAGATGTAACTCCAGGCAATATTGAAGTGCACAAGCGAAAACGAAAGAAACAGTGCCTCGCGGACGCTGCTTCAGAAATAACCGATGCTACTGCGGGCAGCGAGGAACGTTTGTCCAAGAAGCATAAGAATTCAAAGAAAGGCAAGAATAAAGATTCCGTACCTCAAGACATCACGCCAGATTCAGATATGACCCAAGTCGATCCTAATGCTCAAGCTGCTGCTCTCCTTTCTGCCATTGTTGCAGCCGCTGCTGGGACCCCTGATGTCCTAGCATCCTCTCATCAACATCAACCACCAATTCCCCCTCTACCGTTTCATCCCCATATGATGCCGCCGTTCATGCATTTCCCTGGAATGCCGTATGACTTTCCGCCTCCATCTTATGGCACAGATGGTTCCCACCCCTCTCCCCCTCCTCCAATGGCTCCTTTCCTACCTCCCATGGGATTACCACTTTCTGAGTTAACGTTTGGCTCGAATGAGGACGTGTTGCGAGCTCTACAAGATTTGGACATGTCCAAGATCACCAGTGTGCTTAAATCATTAGGTGAAACCGGTCAGATCAATGGGTCACTGTGTGGCCTCCCTCCTCCGAATTTCTTTACTCCTTTCTCAGAACAGACACATACGAGCCGCGTGGGTCAGATACCCACTGCCTCTAATGCCATTTTGGGTGTTCCATCCAAAAGTTCTACAGGTCCAACACATCATAGAAGGACTTTGGATATGAGTCTCCCAGGGAACACGGAGCAAACTGAGCCACAGCACGCCCATCTTCTCGCTACGAGGTGGCTAAGTGCTGGTAAATTAGCAGAATTAGTAAGAACTGAAGGTATCACTATTTCCTCATGCTTTCTCTTGCAATGATTTATATACGTCTTTGAATAGGCCTTGTATACAAGAAAGGGAAATTTTCAGCTATAGAAGAACATCAGTTGAAGGCTGCAATGGAAAAATATCGAACGGTAAGAAGGTCTCAATGCATAGCATAATTTCGCTATAAGTTCTCTAGGGAAATCACTTGACGGAAGAGCAATTACAAGATATTATCTTTCCTAAAAATGAAAAGAGTAGGAACAACGTGTTTTGGACGGAGCTTAGTCGGTCGCTTCCTTTGATTTCGTTATGTCTACTCATATGCCATGTGAGTAGCTTTTGCTGTACCTCAGCGTCCTATCATAGCCGTATATCACCACATTCGTCGGGCATATCATGCCATTCAACCAAAAGGGCCATGGACTCCTAATGAAGACGCTTTACTGAAACAGTATGCATTGACCTATTGTTTCCAGCACCCTCCTTTTTCCTGACAAATATAGGGCGGTTACTGACCTTGGACAGCGTTGGGAAAAAGTCAGTGAACGAGTGGGGCGACGCTCATCGGACTGCCGTGATAGATATCGCAACCATATTCAAGGTCGTGAAAAGCGAGTCACAGGTAAGATATTATACTGACTTTATATATATATTCACATAACATTACGTTAGGTCCATGGTCGAAAGCAGAAGAGGAGAAATTGACGCGCATTGTTACCGATATGACAATCAACCAAGGGAGGGATATTGATAACGACGTCTTTTGGGGTAAAGTTAGTGAGCTTATGGATGGAACTCGTGGACGCCAGCAATGCCGAATCAAATGGTCTGTATTCGAAAGTCGCAGCTTCAGGCAGAATCTAACTAACTCGGTTGCAGGACTGATGCGCTAAGTAAAACTGTTAAGAACGAAGGGAAAAAGCCCCGCTGGGGTCAACAGGATGCATTTATCCTTATACATAAGTGGGTTCTCAACGTCCGGGACCGATGTCATCCATCCTTATTATGATCTTAGAATTGATTCTCTTAACGTCCGCGATGACACCGAGATCGATTGGAAGACACTTCCCGATCCAGATTGGAATCTTTGGAGTGCCCACACACTTCAGCGTCGGTGGCTCACCATGAAGCGAAGTATAAAGGGATTTGAAGACATGACACATCAAGGTATCTGCCGCCATTTCCCTCGTCATTCAAAGCTTTTGACGCCTTTAACTGTAGAAATAATTGACATATTACGTGTAAAAAAAGCACACCTGCCAGTGATCAATCCCGCTTCACAATCTAAAAAACGAAAAGAACGAAAGGTGACAAGTGCAGAAGCAGTCAGTGAGCCGACTGATGGAAACGGGAATCACGGTGCGAATACAAATTTTGTAGTTAGACAAGACGATGAAACTAGTAGCGGCGATTTTGAGGACAGCTCATCCGGATCAAGTTCTGTGTTAGAAGATGACTAAACGCCAGTTTGAAGCAGCTGTTATTATCTTATCGATGATTCTTGCTTAGCACGATAAAGTACAATATAATACCCACCTTTATAATAATTGGTGGAGTCGCGTCTTAACATTATTCACGTGAGCGTGTCATATGCGGCGAATATACTTTATCATCATGGATTACGCGTGTATCAGGGTTTGCAAATTTCACCATGCGGATACAACCATGCAGGTGATTTGTTCATTCAAGTTGCACGGTTTGGAATTCATTAAAAGGCACGCAGAGACCACAAGGGAGCAGAAAGAGTTGTATTTTATGCTTTGCTAGAAAGTCTCCGGTCTCATTTTGATTCTTACTCCCCCCCCCCACTATGTCTGAGAAGACGCACATACTTGAGTTGAATGCAATTGGCAGACGCTCTAGAGGATCGATTCCCACTGTCTTGCTGATCATTACAGGATTGGCAGCTCTTAGCCTCCTCGGAACAATAGTTTCGTTCCATACATTCACGTTTACCGACACGATTGCTCACCGTGTTCCTGCTAACGCGCAAACTATCCTTTCCCACTGCGTATCTCTGAAGGCCACTCCCGGCCCTGCACAAGACTTTTTCGATAGGGAAATTTCCGATAGATTTGAACCGGGGACCAATGCAACCTTGCTTAGAAACTGTACTATATTCACCGGAGAACATAACGGGACTGTTGTAACTCACGGCGATATTCTGGTTGATAAAGGGATTATCAAGCGGATTGGGAAGGTTACTCAGAGGGAAATAGACAACACCCCGAATTTAACTGTCGTGGAGGCTAATGGAGCTTGGGTGACTCCAGGTCTTGGTATGTGAAGTAAACCGATACTATGAGTTAAGATCCCAAGTAAACAAATAACTATTATACTTAGTTGATCTCCATTCGCATCTCGGAGTTCTCAGTGCTCCTGTGCTTTCCGGTACGTTGTAACATACATTCCGAAATTTTTAGTTAATGAATCAGGCTTATTTAGGCGCTTTCGATTTGAACTCTCTTAAGGGGCCCATACTGCCTTGGCTGAGGAGTGTCGATGGATTGAATACGCATGACGAGGCATATGATTTAGCAATTGCCGGCGGTGTTACAACAGCACAGATTCTGCCTGGTAGCGGCAACGCTATCGGTAAGTTCACAATAAAGTTAGCTAGAGTATATTTGCTTACAGTGTCCTTCCAGGTGGTCAAGCCTTCGTGGTAAAACTCAGGAAAACGAAAGAACGATCGCCGTCTTCTATGGTTGTCGAACCACCACATAGCTTGAACGGAACGATTTCGTCAGCCGAGTACACCCCGTTCCGGTGGAGACATATGAAGCACGTACCTTTCCTCTAACATAAAAGATAATCAATTTGACAATTTTATTCGGTAGACAAGCATGTGGCGAAAACCTACGTTCATATGGTACTCGTATGGATTCAATGTGGTCCTTTCGATCCGCCTATAATGAAGCACGAAAAGTGAAGAATGCCCAAGATGAATACTGTGCAAAAGCAGAAGCCGGCATGTGGAACCTAATCATTCAACCTTTTCCCGAGAGCTTCCAGTGGGAGATGCTTGTTGATGTTCTTCGTGGAAGAGTGAAGGTCGGTCTAAATAAAATAAAGAAACAATAATATTGGGCTTCTGAGCAGAAGCAATGTAGATATCAAATCACTGTTACGAGGCGGTTGACTTGGATGACATTGTTAGGGTATGCAGCTTTCATCCACTTTCGCATGTGTTATTAAACTCGAATACACAGCTAACGAACGAATTCCAATTTCCACTGGCGACTTTCCATCATGCTTCGGAAGCTTACCTTGTTCCCGACCTCTTGAAAAGAACGTGAGTGCAAAGTCATCTGAATTATAGCGTTTTGTTGTCCGACACTATAGTTAAGGTGGGGAGGCACTCCTACAATAGCAATTTTTGCCACCAATCACCGGTGAGTTTTCTGTACACTTTGGGTGGGTGGTGGTTCACATTCACTGACAGCTACAAGCGCGAAGCATACCGCGGATCCGAGTTTGCTGGAAGGATTCTTGCTGATGAAGGCATCCCGGTAGTGATGAAGGTATTTTAACATGATTTATTAATTGCTTGGAGTTCCTCATGTCCTTAAAAACAACAGTCTGACCACCCAGTAATTAACTCTCGATATCTCATTCATGAAGCCCAACAGGCGCATTACTTTAGCTTGCCAGCTAATCTTGCTTTAGCATCTGTGACATCAGTTCCTGCTGCTGCTGCTGGTCTATCGCATCGAATTGGCGTCTTAAGGGAAGGTGCCGACGCTGACATTGTCCTTTGGGATTCGCATCCTTTGCGTATTGGAGCGACTCCTATTAAGGTTTGGATTGATGGTATCGTTCAAATCCCTATCCCTTCCAAGACCGATACACCGAACAATGTCGTAGTTGGCAAAGGTAAGGACGAAGAGAAATGGAAAGAAATACCAAAGACGCCCAACTGGGATAAAGAGCGTAATGAAACTCTTAAATGGGACGGACTCCCACCTCTTCAAGGCAGGAGAAAACAGGATGCAGTCGCTTTCATTAATGTACAGAAAGTCTGGTTGCGAAGCGACGGTGGAGAGATTACAGAAGCGGCCTCATTCACGAATGATGACTTCGGCACTGTCATTATTGAAAACGGCAAGATTACTTGCATGGATTCTACCTGTATTACGCGAGGAAGCTTGGGCAATGTCATAGACCTAAAAGGAGGATCTATTTCTCCCGGATTGATGACATACGGATCTCCAATTGGACTAGAAGAAATTCGAGGTGAACCATCAACAGGCGATGGAGAACTGCTGAACGCATTCCAGCGAAACATCCCCAAAATCTTGGATGACACGGGAGGCGTAGTTCGAGCGGCCGATGGTCTAATGTTCGGAACTCGCAATGCATTGTAAGTATTTTTCGTCGTCTTTCAATGTCGCTGCAATTGAACTCCTAGAATCGCTTATCGCTCTGGCGTCACCTTTGCGACTTCATCATTGGCAAAGCCCATCTTCCTTTACGCGTCAGAAGGCCATTTAATTGCGGGCTTGTCAGTCACATTTCGAACAGGTGCCTCGCATGCGATGGAGAGCGGTGCAATTATCCTGGATGTGGTTGCTCTTCATGTGGTCATTGGTCGTGCTCATCCAGTTTTCCACGATAAATCCATTAGCGTGAGCACTCAAGTAGCTGCATTGAGGCGACTTTTGTTCGGATGGGAATCCACGGACAAAGAGACTGGTTTATGGTTCCGAAGGGCATCTGAGGTGGGCACAATGCTTTTGCCACCTTCACACGTTACTCATTGACCAATAGGGGGTAGTGCCTTTGGTTATCGAAGTGGACAGCGCCGATATTATGGCAACTCTACTCATACTCAAGACAGAAATCGAGAACAATATAGGTTCGCGAATGAAGATGGTATTCAGTGGAGCAGCAGAGGCACACCTGTTGGCGAAGGAAATTGGAGAAGCAGATGTAGGAGTGATTCTGAATCCTGTCCGACCATTCCCGACGGTATGGGATCAACGTAGAATGTAAGCATTTCCTATGGAGCATCGAAGAGCGCGTTCTGACACCTGACAATCGCGTAGTCTTCCTGGTCCACCCCTCACCAATGATACTGCACTCGTAACCTTGATGAAGCACGGCGTAGTCGTTGGACTTGGTATTCACGAGGCTTGGCAAGCTTCGAATGTGCGGTTTGAGCTGGAATGGGTACGTTATATAAGATTTTCAGCAAGGTAAAAACACTTATTAGTTTCTATAGGCGAAACTAGAATCCAACGGGCGCGTGAGTGAGCGTCAGGCGTACGCGATGGCAACATCGGATCTTGAGCGACTACTAGGAGTAAGAGCAGTGGAGGATGTTGATTTAGTGGCATTTGAAGGAGGAGGGCTGTTTGACTTGTCAAGCAAGGTTGCAGCGATCATATCTGCGCAGCGAGGATTCGTAGAAGTATTTTAGTGCCGAGACTGAACATTGTCTACAATTATTCGGTGTATTACGTTTGTCCTTGTTCCCAATCTATACAACACCAAGGAGAGCTGCGCTACTCTTTATCCCACGCCCTCGGGCAGCAGCCAAACCTATGCCAAGACAACTCAAAATAAAGCCAGCGAAGCTTTGGTGAGCGTCAGCACGTTCGTTGAAAGTCAGAGGTCGGGGCAGCTGACCGGAAAAAGGCGACACGCGAGATGGAGCGCTCTTCATGTGGGGTGCGGGAAGAGGCAAAGATGGAGCGAAGGACGGCGGGAGTGACGGGTATGCGACTGGACGAGTCAGGGGCGGGCTGGTGGAGGTCTTTGTGAGGCGGGCGGACTGTGGATGACGACGTGGAGGACATGGTGGTTATGATGGAAGGTTGCCGAGACGACGTCGATAACCGGCGGGGTGGCTGTGCAGAGTGTGTACTGCTAAACAAAACAAAACAAAATATCGAAGATGGCGGATGTGGCACGCTCCACTCCTTCTGTCAAGCATGGATGTCTAGGCCTCGGGTCTGCACTATAACAAAGGATCTAGACTGACCTAGACACAGATTTGTGGCAATTATAGCCTCAGGCGCAGATATTTTATTTTATTTTATTTCTATCTCGCTCTAGCGAAGGAACAAAATGGAGTGCAGCCTTGCTGACTTCGATATATCGATTTGACGTCCTTGCAAGAGGGATATGATCAGGATCACTGACCGTTTGCCTGTCGAGGTCGAATATCGCAGTATTCGTCACCTCATTTTGCAGTCCCCCTCCGAGAAAATATCAGACGACCAGCTCGCCCACGTTCTAGCCTCCTGTCCGCACCTGGAAACCGTTATTTTATCCGGCGTTCCAGATACGACCGATAGGACCATTGTGCTCCTCGCTGAAAATGCAGTAAATCTTCAGGGGCTTAATTTATCTGGCTGCACTCAGGTTACCGACGTCGGTGTTCTCGATGTCACCAACAAGTCCCCGCCGCTCCAATGGCTCCAGCTCAATGGCGTCGTGGGCCTTACTGACCCCTCCATCTCTGCCATCGCAAAGACCTGCTCCCGTCTCACAGAGCTCGAGTTGTGCGATTTACCTTTGCTTACTCCCGTTTCGGTCAGGGATATCTGGTCCTTTTCCAGGTTCGTTCCTTCTAGCAAGCGGGAATTTCATCTACTCACACCGTGACTGACTTGCGCGCGCGCGCGCGTTTTGCTCGCAGAAAACTCCGTACCTTACGATTAGCTCACTGCCCACTCCTAACAGACAAAGCGTTTCCCGCCCCCTTAACTTCTTTGCCTCCTGTTGATCCGGATGGGGAGAAGCCTCTTCCCCATCGACCTATTACATGGCTGGAAGGGCTTCCACCACTGATCCTGCACCATTCCGCAGATAGCTTAAGACACCTGGACCTTACCGCCTGCAAGAATTTAACTGATGATGGCATCGAAGGGATTGTTAGTCATGCTCCAAGAATACAGACGCTCATCGTAGCCGGTTGCTCTGAACTGACGGATCGAGCGATTGAGAGTGTCTGTAAACTGGGCGACCATCTGGATACGTTGATACTGGCACATGTGGCGAACATCACAGACCGGTCGATAGTAAGGTTGGCTCGTTCGTGTGCCAATATCCGATGTATAGATGTCGCTTGTAAGTTTAATTTCATGCTCAAGGGTATTTTGGTTTTGTTCTTCAGCTTACTGATAACCATGAAGTCTGCCGTCACCTGACGGATTTGTCCGTCATTGAACTGGCATCGCTGAACAGTCTTCGACGGTTGAGCTTGATGCGCGTCCACAAGCTTACCGATAACGCGGTATTTGCGCTGGCGGAACACGCGACTGGATTAGAGCGGTTGCACCTGTCTTACTGTGATTGTCTGTCGCTGGATGCGCTTCATTTGCTCCTGAAAAGGTTAGAGAATCTGCAGCATTTTGTTGCCACGGGAGTGCGGTCGTTCATTAAAAGAAAGGGGATAAAGCGGTTTTCAGAGATACCTCCCCCTGTGCGTGATGTGTGAAGCGATTGCTGGGACGGGACAGGTCTTTGCTGATAATGAATGCGCTTTCTTTTTTTATTATACAGAATTCTGATCCTAACCAGCAAGCAGCGTTTCGCGTATTTGCGGGGGGGAACATAGAACGCCTTCGACGGTTCTTGGATAAAGAAGAAAAGCGGAAGCGAGAAGCAGAGACCAAGAGTATACCGTTCATTCCTCGTTCAGACGACAGCCTCGATCTATACTGAAGGGCTGGAGGAGTTTAAATGAGCTAGAATTGTGACGAGGTACTGGTGAGTATTTATTGTGGTTAGGTTTTTGGACAAGAAATATGTAGCCATAGCACGGGTAGTATGTACTTAGTTGGAGGTGGAGGACATGGTTGACATTGTACTTGATATTGTTACAGTATGAAAAGAGTTGTGAAAGGTTCTGGAAAGGACGGATTGGGATGGAACCGCGTTGGAAGGAAGAGGTAGAAGGGAGTCGATGACGTGCGAATGAGTTTGGAAATCGGATAACGGGATTGGGGGTAGAGACGAGAAGTCGAGGAGAGGAGGAGGAGGCTATTGGACAGAGGGAGGAGTGAGGAGATTGAAGGGGTGGAATGAATTGTCAGATCTAATAATGAGGATTGCCTGATATGGGCAGTGAGAGTAGCGTCGAGGTTGTAAGCTGGAAGAGTGGTGGGAATGGTACTGGAGCAGGGGTATCCTCCCCTCAAGGCCTCACCATTCTCCCTGGCCGCCCTGTTTTCCGCACTCGCCATTCCATCAACCCCGCACTCATCGCCACTCCCCGCCGGCATGTCTTAGATTTATTATATTTTGACCTCTGCTTTCCCTGCCCACCTCCCACCTCCCATCTACCACCTACCACCTCCTCAGGACCAGCTGTCTCCGCCGTCCTCGGCATGCACTCGTCGTGCACAGCTGCATGCCTTGTTTCTTCTCATTCTCCCTCTCTCTCCCCCTCTTCCTCTCCCTCTCCCTCTCATTCTCCCTCTCCCTGCCTGCATCCATCCCAGGACGTCAAAGAGCCCTCTGACGACTATCAACGCGCCGAGTCGACTGCCACCCAAAAGTTTGCTATTTACGGATTTATCCCTCTCGCATCAATAGCCGCATCTCCGGTCTGCACTGCTGTCGTCCCTCCGTCTTTGGCGCTCTTTCCCCTCTCCCGACTTCACCTCCTCATCGGCCCGGTCTCACTCTTCCAATCCATGTCTTCCAGCCTCTTCACATCCACTCTCCTCTTCATTCCCCCCGCACTCCACCCCACTCTCTGCATCCTCTGTCCAAGCCCTGACCCGGTCATCGTCCTCCACCGCCCCGTCTCACCGCCCATCTGCCCCCTTCTCCACCTCCGCCTCGTTTCCGGCCTCAATGCCTCCTCATGTATACACAAAGCCTGATATTGGTCTCAAGCGAGGCGTCTCTGTTCCTGACATGTCTCCTCAATCCCAAATATCCTCTAAGCCTTTTCCGTCCTGCAAGAGAGCTCGCACCAGCGATGGTCCCGTAGTAGCCCCATTACAGACCGCCAATCTATCCTCTTTTCCGATTCTCCACCAGTCCCCAGAAACGTTCGCCACCCACCAACACTTATCCCCGCCTTCGCCTGTCAACCGAACCATACCTAGTCCTGGCGACATCCATTTTCCCGAGAAAACAAAAGACGCCATTAGGAAATACCATGCATTAAAAGAACTTCTGGCAACAGAAGTGGGCTATTTGATTGACCTGCGAATATTTGTCACCGTACGTCTCCAACCCCCCCCTCTTTACTTAAACATGACGTTGTTTCTTAGATATATTTACGCAATCTTTCAACGTTGACGTCGCGCTCTCCCACTACCTCAACCTTTCGATCTTCCATGTCCTTCACTGCCGGGCCATGGATGAATTCATATACGCATCTTCAGGCTGCAGCAGTTCTTCCGTCTGAAACATCAGGGATGCAACTCTTTGGTTCTGCTCCCCTCAAGGATACTATCAAGCCAACACGCTCTCTCCTATCCGACACTGAAATTGAAACGTTGTCACGGAACGCCGAAGACATACTCCAGTTCCACGAAGAATTCGTCAATGAATTACGAGACGGTGTGGCATCTCTTGGGTTTTCTATGAATTACGACGAGAACAAGGAAAATTCGACGCCTGTCGATGAATACCAACAAGAGGGAATCGAGAATATAGAATCTGCCATTCGTATTGTCTCCGCCATCTTCATATCAAAGGTTGGTGACCCAGGGGTCCAAATTATCGCTACTCGTATCTAACTTGGTTACGGCAGGCATTTCACTTTAAGCGGTATGAACCCTTCTGTGCTGCCCATCCTGAAGCACTAGAACTGGTAAAGAAGACACTCCATCACCACGGTGCAGCATGGGAAGCTTATGGACAACGTTGCTCGGTTTTGGTAGCTAGCTTGCTTCTAGCAAGTGGAGCAGCTGTCGCGCCCTCGGGTTCCCCTCAAAATCCGTTGCCGGATCCGATGCCGAATACCATTCAGACGTCGAATACCAGTGCCCGACGGCGTGCCATATCACTTACGTCCTCGGATGCTACCATTCGCCCCCTTCGTCGTCGAATAAGCGGAGCATTATCCAAAGATGCCCTGGCCTTTCCAGCTGATCCTCGCAGGGAACGGCCTGCACGTCGGATTGAATTCATGGACTACATGATTAAACCTGTCCAACGGATATGCAGGTATCCGCTCCTTCTCGATCAACTCAAACCAAGTAAAACTGTTCTCCTGGGTCCCCAGCGAAGGTTTGAGGCGCTATCGGATGTAGATGAGCTTGTCGAAAAGGCGGCCCAGGCTATGAGAGATGTTGCTGCGTCTGTAGATGAAGCCCGACACAAGCAAGACATTGCTACGCGCTCGTCTCTCATCATATCGCGCATATACCTATCTGGATCACTTATGACATCCCCTTCGCGGAATCCGACATTGCAGAATCTTACGCTTGACTTCTTCTCTTCTCTTGGGAATTGCCTGTTTGCTGGGTCTCTTGATGTGCTGCACCATCATCCCCTTGTATCTCTAGAAGCTTTCTCTACAGTGACAGCCAAGTACCTGGGAGCCTTCCTTTATCCTGGTGGCTATATAATTCTTGCTAAGGTCTCTAAGGGCAAGAAATACGAGCCAAAGCATTGGTTTTCTTTGGTCGGGTTCGAGCTTGCAGATGTCGATGATGACGAAGGTGAGCCTGTTACGTCGAAGCACGTTCGTAAATCGATCCTCATCACCTTTTAAGCCATGCTCGCATTTTCCTTTAGGTTATCATCTGAGGATCAAGTGTACGAACTCGGTGCTGGCTGTCGCCGTGAAAAGGATGCCTGGATGACAGCTATTCGAGAGGCATCCTCACAGACGGCGATCTGGATAAACGAACCCACTTCAAGCTTCATGTTTGATGGCAAGGGAGAGTACATTGCTGCCATTACAGACAGTGAACTTAAACCTAGCTCAGAGACAGCCAACAACACTGACAATGAAGGCTCTGAAAATATTACTATTCGCCGCAGGCGCACGCGAATGAAGATGAAACCTTGGCGCTGCGATACTGTTTCTAGAGGAGAGCGACCTCTGACGTCCGGTTCTGTAAAGGCAATGTTTACTCCGATTAACACTGACGAGGAGGACATCGAACTGCGTCGCCCCGCGACTACCGCTCGCTCGCAGGTGGATCAAGATCTTCAAGACGTATTGTCGCAAATGTGTCTTAACGCCCGATCATATGCATTTAGTCGCGAAGAAGAATTGTTCCCTCCTCCAGTCAGCACGCGTGCCCCGTTGCCGAGGTCTAATTCGTCGATGAGCATATCTGGAATGGCAAAGACACGCTTGACGAGATACGATAGCGTGCGTATTCCCAAGCGAAAAGGCATTATTGAAGGAAGTGATATGCAATCTAGTCCGACGAAATTCACAACTCTTGAGAGCCGGCGCAAATCAAAGCAGCTTAGTATAAACTCATTTCCAATGACGGAGTGTCGTGCAAGTCCTGTGGAGTCATATCCCACTCCGCCTTCTTCTCAAGCCTCATCCACTGCCCCCTCTTTTGTAATCTCTTATGAAACTGTAAAGTCAACGTACTTGACATCGGGAAACTCTGCTCCTACCAGTACGTCAAGTCCAGCTCTCACGCGACGTGGTTCACTTGTCCAGAATGTGAGACAGTTTCTCACTTCCGTCTCTCCCATGACTGCACTTTCGAGCGTAAAACACACCATAGCTGGCTCTGAGTCAAGATCAAACTCTCGGAATCAACATCCATCACACATAACAAAGAGATCTATCCGCACCGCCCGGAGAAGTCATGTATAATAGCCGCTACGCATCGCGTGATGCTTAACCAGGCCTAAGTAAAAATGCTGGTCGTTTCATTCATGTCTACTTTTTTCAATACTAAAGTATCGCCGATAAAATTAGCGCTTAATTATATACGTCTGCGTAATTTCTGTAGTTCAAATTTCACAACAGCTTCTCAATGTACCAATATTCATTCATAGCTCATATCGTTATACCCAATCTGCCATTCCAATGATCTTGTCATCATTTAATATTTACAAAATACAATTAAGCCGATATTATAGTAGTGATATCTAGATGCAGGTGCAATATACGCATATAATACAATGATAAATGCAATACAAATGAAAACCCAAAGCAAAGACTAAATCACAACAGAGCTAGATCAGTCCATTAGTGTGTAGAAGGTCTCGCCATCTGTGAACAGCGATAATTAGGACTGTATGACTTGGTAGAAAATGAGACATACTCTTCATGCTGTAACTCAAGCTTAGCCAGCTTAAGCTTAAGTTCACTTCAACGGAAATAAGTTCAGAATGCAATCCATAAAGCTGAGTACATCAACATACGAGTTTTCCTTGTTAAGAGCATTTCTTCGTTCCTTGGTTAACCGTAAGTCAGTAGAAAGAGCTTTCCAAGCTTCGTTCTCTGGAAGATTTGCATCATTGTACATTCCATCAAGCTCCTCGTTGAAAGCCTGTGTACAATACTGCATAAAAATGAGAATCAGAGACCAAAAACCAAAAACCTACTTCATACATAATCTCCTTCTCAGCAGTGGCATCTGCCAGTAAACTCTTTATTAATTCGCATTGGCGCTTAGAATTCTTGATGTCAGATTTCATTTTTGTGATCTCGACAGATTTCTATATGATTAGATTCGGGATAAAGTCAAACGCAGAAATCCACATAACTACGTACCTCTTGAAGTTCAGAGGTTATCTGACTCAGTTCTATTTCAAGAGCTTCATGCGATGATAATGCTCGTATTATGTCGTTATCCGCTTGCGCTATTAACAAATTCACAGAACGTATAAAGCTGTCGATATTGCTTGAGGAAGTGCCTTTTGGCGTGTCAAAATCGGTACTTGGGAACTTCCTTTTAGGAGTTCCAGTATCAGCCTGACGTTTAGCAATCAAATTGCGCATTTCTTCCAGGCGTTCTTGGGCAGCTTTTGTCTGCAAAAAATAACAGTTAATCAAGGTGACAGAATTTGTAGTACAAAAAAATTTATACCAATGGCGCAGTTGGTTGAGGGCTTCGCAGTCCTTTCTCTGGGGAGGAGGCTCGCGAATATCGCAGTTCATCGCCCAAGCTTTGAGTCAAAAGAGTATCTACCTCGACCTTGATGCGCTTGACACTGCGTCGGCAGTATTCAATCTAATATTGCGTTAATTGTCAGCACTACCGAAGATTGTTGCTATAAGTTCACACACGTCTTCTTTGGTAGATAAAGCCATAAAGAGTAAATTCCCATTTACTTCTTCTTTCTTTCCATACCCAGACAGAGTATCGTTGGATGATTTAGGTTTTAATGAATCAGGCGACATTTCTCGTGGTAATGTAGGCTGATGACGCATGGGCCGCGATAGAGGAGAATCTTGATTGTACAGTTTGCGCACAGGACTTGAGGACATCAAAGTCGATGTGTATAAAGATGTTTTCTTCTTAATCGAAAGTGGCCCAATGGGCGTTGAAGCAGAATTTGACGAGCTTGACTGTGGCTTTGGTGTCATGTCCGCAAGGCTCGATAAAGAGGCTGAACCTCTGGGTCGACTAAACGGAATAGACGAAGTTGAAGGCGATACCATTGGTGTTACCGGATCCTGGGACTCGCAACCAATATTTTCTATACTTCGGTTGTGTTGAAAGGATGACATCAAAGAACTGCCCATAGAGCTCCGAGACGGTAATGGAGAAGGGCTTCGGGGTCCTAGTAGTCGATGGTCACCTGAGTTAACAGATAATGATCGAGAACGAGATTGAAACTCCCGTAAACCATCGGGCGAGGTAGAGCGCAGAGGGCTTGGTTCTTGATATGCTCGTGGAATGGACAAAACAGTCTGCGGAGGTTCGTCTTAACTCGAAATTAGTATCACATCTAGGAACAAATATGTGTACGGGTCCCAGACCTTCATAAATAGTCTCCTCTACTGGAATATCAATATTCAGAGTCTGTTTTTCATGCTGATTCATACTGTTTTTTCGTGCAAGTTCTAGTTGCAGAGCCAGATCGTAATCGGACGAATCTACCTCTGGCGCTGACGCAAGAATTGTGCCTTCTTCCTCTTCCTCTTCCTCTTCCGCATCGCTGGATTCTGAGTACCCTGTCCGCGATCCAGGTCGTGAATGAGATTGTGAGCGAGCCCTTGACCCAAAGCCTAATGAATTTTTCTCGGAATCAGAAGCAAACGGCGATTTCGCTCGTTTAGTTATCGAGTGAGACCTGGAAGACCTCGATCCAAAGAAGGACGCATCATCATCATCGACAGAAGTGGCAACCGTAACTGTCGATCCTGAACGTTGTGAAAACTTCGTGAGACTTCCATCTCCTGTTGTCGTAGTCTGGGTATATATGGACGAGCGACTTGTTGTAGATTTCGTACGTCTGTGGCCACTGATGGAACCGGCAAAAAAATCGCCCACTGATGAGCCCGGCCGTGTGCTAAAGAGGTTTCGAGAAATGGCATCTAAACCAAAAATTGCCACTCTAGAACGGGCTGTTGGAGTCGAAGGGATTGAGTTTTTTCCCGTCTTGAACTGAAATAAGCCAAACTGATGAACTACAAAGAAGTTAGAATGCATTCCATGGCGTAGTGCTCACACGAACTGGTCTGAACAATACGGGAAGGAACCCTTTCTGTTTGTACGATATCTTCCTCGCTGTCGTCTTCCGGGTCACTTGACGTGACGGAATATCGACAAAGACCTCCCGCCATAGGGTGTACACGTACCCTAACGAAAGGAGGTCCATCAATACCGAAAGGTATAGGATCAGCAGACCCAAGTGGGTCAATATGCACCACAATTTTTGTCTGGAGTTCCGATGTCAGTCAACCGAGAGTAACTATGTTGACGAATATTTTACCTTCTTTTGCTCCTGTAGAAATGCCGTTCTCTGATATACGTTGAAGTAGGTTCTAGCAAATGTTGTTCGCCCGTTTCGACACTCCACTTCTTGTTCATCTGCACAAAGCACAACAGATTGGCCGGCACGAGCCCTATACATCGCTTGAATACGCCATAAGTTTTCTAGGAAGCGCCGTTTATCCCCCTCCGTTTGGAGAGGGTCCATGTTGACCGGCATAGGCGGATTTACAACAGATAAGGAACGAAAGGGTCGTCCAGACCATCGTTCGCTTTGGTCCAGCGGAGGATTCTCCAGGTACAAATTAATATCTAGAAGATATTTAAGTATATATGTAAATACCAAAGATTGCAACAACTCACCGGCACTGCCAACGTCAGTTGCAACCACGTCCATTATGTCAATGACTCCCTTGCAGGACATGCCACTCTTTTTTTTGCTACTAGGAATCCCTCCTGTTTTTGTCAGTTTGTCGAGCTGATCTAAGCCTGTCAACGTCCGTCCGCCCTTCTCCCCATTACCCGGTCTCTTGACAATAACTAGCTTATCATCAAAAAGGAAAAGTGTGCAGTGTAGCGACGAAGAAGACAAGTTACTGGAAGATGTAGTCGATAATAAGGGTGCGTCCGTTAGTATATCTTCCACGTCAATACAGTCTATGAATCGCCTCGAATTTGAAAATAGACCTGGAGGAAAGCCGTCGATAGTAGCATTAAGACAAGAAAATATGGTGGCTCGTTGCGTTTGCTCATCGGCTTCAGCCTGAGCAATCTTACTTGCAATCTCGTCTGCTTCAACGATCTTAGCTCGTTGAGGATCTTCGGGGCCCATGTGTTTAAGCATAGTACGAAATAGCAACGTATACCGGGGAATTCGCTGCACCGGCTCCATTAAGAGTTCTCTGAGTCCAATTCTATTCTTCGGATCAGTTGACTGATATTTGATGTGCTGAAATGTAATATGTCAATGCATTATAGCGCGGGCAGGGATATAAAATAATATACTCACATCAATGTATGATCCAAATCTAGAAGAGCGTTTGGATGCTTCTCTTTCAAAGATAGATTGTGCTTCTTCTCGCTTTATGTAGTATTGCTTATACAGTTCAAACCCTTTGTGCACCTTAAAATGTCGTAGGGCTACGTCTCCCACACCGCCAACAGTCCTTTCTCCATTGGGGCCCAACATCTTCTCTAGATCCACAAGAAATGCTTCGTTCACAGGTAATAGATTGTCAATATTTCCAAAGAGTGTTTTTGCTTCGTAGAGAGGAATAATCGCTGTGTCCTTATTTCTTGCGAAGTTCCGTAAAGGGTCAGCGTAGTCGTTTTTGAGAATCTGCAGACGCTTAACATAGGATCTCTCGCTTGTGACGAGTTCTGTAATAACGGATGTGAGTGCAGAGGTATCCGTCATAGCACGTTTCCGCTTCGCCGTCCGATCCTACATATATCTTTAGAGTACACCTACATCACAAAAAACCAAGCTTACAGGATCATCAAACGATGATGTTGAAGTCGTTGAGAGTATTTCGGAGAAGGACTGAGAAGACACGCGGTTCCCGAGAGACTGTACAAGCTCTTCTATTTCTATCAAGGCGTTACAAAGTATAGTGCACGTTAGAGGACAGCAAAGCTCACCTTCAGGCAACCTTCTACCATTTTCTGAACCTTCAACAACAACACCACAATAGAAAGCGCGCCTCGTGCTAATAGAATTGGGTGCTGTAGAGCGTGACTTGGGCTGATCCCCACTGGCGAGCGGCACAACTTTCCTAGGTGATGAACTTAAAGCCATGTCATATAATGATAAGAAGTAGCCGTGTTTAAGACTGAAAATGAATAAGAAATACAAAGAATTATGGAAAGCAGAAAAGAAATTGAAAGCGACGAGAAGAACGGAAACGAGTGAGGAGGAAGAGTTGAACGAGCTCATGCTGCTGCATAGTCGGTAGTCAACAGTCGCGGTCACATGATGTTCGCGTAAACGGATATGACAACACACAGCACTGGTCAGGCTCCTAAAACTAAGGCACCAACTATATAATATACAAACTGTATATATACAGTTCCAACCGTATATGTATATGTATATCTCAGTGATGTTACCACAGACAGTAAATATACATTATATAAATCTTGTATATAGATTTCATTTAATACATTACAAATCAATTACATATCCTCATTGACATGAATTCCGGCTTTCTGCGGCTGAGTGAGGAATAACGAATTGCTGAGTCAGTTAAAGTAGTGTAGCAGCCAGTTATATCACATCGCCTAAAGGGAAAAGAAATCTAGCAAGGAATGGATTGGACTGGTAGCTGAGCTCCTAGCAAGGCTGTAATGATGGAAAGTACCAACTTTAAATGATTATGCTGCTACCCTTTCACTGGTTACTGTCAACATGTCTCCCACTTTATCGCACATCATACATGAGTATGTCAAGAAAATATCGAGCCTTATACCTCTGCTTCCAGATACAATTCCATATGCCAAGGAGGATGGTATCATTGACTGTATCTTCAAAATGATACCGGTTCCATCTCTATCCAGTGAGGATGAGTTGCACTGGTTCCAAGTTGCTGCTTCCATTGCTCATGAGAAACTTGAGAAGTACAAGTCACTTGCTGACAAGAACCAATACTATGTAATTGGAACAAGTAAGTCAGTTGGTACAGGACTCAATTCTTTAATACTCACTTTCCTTAATTCCAAGTTCTCCATCCGAACATGAGAGTCAGTTGGTTTAGGAAGACTGTACAAAATGAATACTTAGCAAGTCATCCTACAAGAGAGCACAGGATGATGCTGTTGCAAAAGCAACTGCATTGTTCTCCCATGTTGTGCAAACATATTATGAAAACTCATCCAGCATCAGCAGGAAGCCCCCAAAAGAACCAAAGGCCAAACTACAAAGTTGGGAGGAAGCTGGTTGGCAGATGCATGCAAAGTTGACAGCTGTACTGAGTCTGCAGCACCAACAGCCATGAAAGAAAGTTGGAAAGATGAAGTTGAGCACTATTTTCAGTTTGAGGGAGGTATCACAGACAACTTGAATGATCCTCCAGCATGGTGGAAGGTGTGTATGAGCCCTGCTGTCAACAATAAAGCTAATCAATTCCAAGAAATACTACAACTTGCTCCCTACCATTGCAAAAATGGCGTGAGACTTCCTTGCTATACCTGCAACCAGTGTCTCTGTTGAACATGTTTTCTCCAAATCTCGGCACATATGTTCTGATCTTTGAAGTTCATTGAAGGCTGAGACAGTATGAAAAGCTCTTCTGAGCAAGGGGTGGATTAGAGCAGGTCTCCTTGACTTAGTCCACCAGTGGTCACACAGAAAAAAATGGTGTTTAGCGGAGTTAAGGTAACATGTGATTAAATTATATGATAATACTATATACTACATATATACAGATAAATAGGGTATATAAACTATTACTGTATATTTATGCTCTGCTGAGTATACATATACTATATAGTTGGAGTAGTGGTGTTGGGGTCCGGTTCTGTCTGGTTCAGAGACCATTTTCTCTGAACCTAGAACTGGACCTGAGGTCCAGTTCAGGCATTTTCCCTGAACCTAGAACTGGACTTGAGGTTCAGGTTCTCTGGGGTCTGGTTCAGGTTCAGAGCAAGTTTGAACGTCGAACTGGACCAAGGGTACTGTTTTTTTTTCAACTCATTCAGAAAATTAACAGTGTAATATTCATGAAAATTACTAAAGTGCTTTCATTTCAATAGTAATTCTTATGTATTAAGAAACAGAAGTTAACAATTTATTAACTAATGTCGGGGATAGTAAGAATAAAGGGAATGAATTATATGCAGAAGCATGATTCCACTGGGATATGTGAATTGTCTACTTGTGAGTTCATAGCAAGGGGTGTCAATAACAAAAATTTCATACACAATGTTGTCTAACATGTTTAAGGCATAAACAACCCCCCCCTCCCCCCCTTCCCTTCCATATATGGTAATATTACATAATCATTTTACCAGCCTTCGTCTCTTTCGAGCATGCCCCACGTGTAACCCAGCATTCTTTCTACACTCGTCATCACAAAACCAATTTTCAGTAGGTTTTTCCATCTGGCCTCGACATTTAAGGTGATACTGAGGGGAATGTTGAAGAATAGGCAAGAGGAATGTAAGTAGAAACTTACAACAGCATCGCAACCTGGTGCATCACAACTCAAGAGGTCGTTTTTAGATGAGATTATTTGATCTGGCTCAGGGCATTCAATATCTTCACAGACCAGCTCTTTGTCCTCAATAACCATGGCCTTACGATGACGACGACATAGTGGAGGCTCTGAAAAGATTGGTAAGTGCTCAAACTCTTAATGAGTAGTAAATGTTGATAACCATACCTTCGTCAGCAGAAAGACTTTCCACAGCTTCCTCCTCAACAATCTGTTCCTCTTCAATGCTATTCTCATTATTTGGGTTCAAATCTTCAGTGTTAAATTCATCCCTACTTTCTTCTTCAATATCACTGTCCATGAATGTGAGTTTCAGTTGCTTTCTATGAATATTATTCACCAACTAACCACATTACCATTTTTGTGCTATATCCTTCAGAAATTGTTAATCCACTTCTTCCTGTTCGTTCTTTTTTGGATATCCTGGGCTTTGCGAGGTACACTGCCTTCATTAGCATGCTCTCCTTATCAGTTATGTTGTAAAATGATTTATAGATGTCAAGTGTTGCATCAGGATGCTTGGAGAGGATATGTGAGCGTAGATTGTACTTCCACATGGCAGGCGCATCGTCTTCGCAAATTGTACATTGAACTGGGTGGTTAGAATAAGGAGAATGATCAGTAGACTCAGCTGCGGTCTTTAATTTGAATTTCCACATGTTTACACATTTCGATTTTTTGCTAGATATTGACGTGACTTTTCCTTTTGTTTCAAGGTATATAACACAGTCATCTGTTGTGCTCAAGCATAAACCGCATGCATTGCCTACATCCCGAAGGTGAATATCATGTAGGATATGTCCTCCCATGTGCTTCAACAACTCCGGTGTACTAAGGTTGTTAACAGTAACGGAAGGACAGAGTCTGCAACTACCAGTTGTAGACTCCCATTGCAAGTTGAAGTCTACACTTCCGTTGTCACAAGCAAAGCAAGCACCTATGGTAATATTGTATGGTCAATCTTTTAATTAGTATGTCTTTTGTAATGACTTACCTCCCTGTGCTCGGTAAGGGAATGAGCTGTTAGACTGAGCAATTGGCAATTGGCCAACATTTCCTTTAAGACACTCATATAGTAGTGCCACAAAACCTCAAAGCTCAGCAGTCTGAAATACGTAAGTGCTTACTCCACTGCTTCAACCTTGCGATGCTGGTAACACTAAAGGATCAATCATGTCAAACTATTGACCATCTGCCCCGCAAAAGATAGCATGGTTCTCAAAACTTCCAGTCCACTCCCAATCTGGTCTGTCAGGCTGCTGAGAAATATCTTGCAGAGCAATTTTCATAATCTGAGCATCCAATTTAACATTTGGCTCATGTAGAAGTCGTGTTGAGATGGATGGTATGTCAATATTTCCATAATGTATACACTTTACTTGGACGATTGCAAGGAAAATACAATTTTCACATTTCACAAGTGTCAGTGCGGGATCTTCTACCAATAGCATAGGTCCATCTAGTGGTTCATTTCCAGTAGATGCATGAGTTTGTAGTTCTTCTAGGCTCCATGAGTCATTGAATTGAGAGTAACCACATACATGTTTTAACCAGTCCTTTGAGTTTGGCATTGATAGTGGACTGGAGTATAAGCGCAAGATTGATGACTTGTGTATTTTCTTCGGGTGTGCATCTGTAGTTGAACTTTTAATTGATATCCATGCATCATGGTGGGTATTGTGTGAGCTATCCACTGTCTGTGTCTCTGTTATACTGGCCAAGTCTTCAAAATCAGGCTCGAGGTCCAAACTGTCAAGTGGAGTGACAGTGGGCACTTCTTCAGAGTCTGTTATTAATATATCTGCTTCCTCCTCTGTTTGATCACATTCAGCAGAGTCAAATTTCCCATGCTGTAAGACCACTTTTGCCTCTCCGAATGGACAAAGGATATCATATCCACCCATTGCATCCATAATATCAAATGGAGCCTCCAAACCTGCATCAAAAAGTGTTTTTTCAGCTGTCTGCCATCCTTCCTTCCAGCATGCCTCAAGGACAACATGCGCTACATTTACATCACCTTTCCATGACTTGGGACTAATGTGATCGTGTTTGCTGGACACACTATCAGGATTATCTGAGAGTGGTTTTACTGTCAGCCTCCGCGAGCTTCCACCCCAATCAGGATGTTCTTCTAAAATATTTATACACTGTACTGCTCCATTGATTCAATTTGTAAGTTGTAGCTGATCCGCATTTGTGTCTCCTCCAACCATGGTATGAACTTTTCCAAAGACTTTTTCAAGTCCATCTGTTCCTAGAAGAATGATCCAAAATTTTGCACTTGGGTTGTTGATCTGAGTTTTTCCAACACAGAAGTAGATGTTTTTTATCATAGAGATGACATCAAAATACAACTGAACTGGGATGAACTCGCCCTTGTTACTGTTATACAGTGCCAGGATAAGGTGTGCAGCAGTGCTGAGGTAAGTGAGCTGCTTATCCAAAGAAAGCTCAACATTAAGATAGGCATGCAGCAAGAAATAGTAAACCCTCCCCAAGAGCCTCAGTACACGGCAGGTGGCAACAACAGTGGGTCGTTCATTGGTAATACATTCTGGAAGCAAGGCTATTGCATTCAAAAGTTTAACCATTAAGATGACATCTTGCTTGTCATTTGGTGATAAGAGGGAATGAACTGTTGACGAAGGGATATCAAGCGCAAGTAGATGACTACAGAGGACATCAGTTGTAATCAAAACACCATTAATTGAAAACCCTCTCTGATGGAGGTCAGTGTTTCGGAAATGCTTGAAAACATGCTTCCAATCAAAGTCACATGTAAGTTCATCTGGTCCGCAAAGAATATTGAAGAGCAGAAGTTGTGATAGGGTATTATATAATTTGCTCTCCACAGAGATTTTATCTGTTAACGTCAACTTAATGAGTGCTGCACGTCAATGTGAATCTCCATCTGATGCAATACAATACAGTTGTCGGCTAGTACCTATAGTAGATTGAAGTGCTTCTGATGCAGTTTGAAGAAGCTGTTGCTGTTCCTTTACTAGCTCATGCTTGCAACTTCCACTAATAACAAAAGGCTTTGCAGCATATTCTGATGGTAAACCAGATAGTACTGAGCATGCAATAACAGTTGCCTAAATAAAGAATGATTTAGACATGAAGATCCATCATTGACAGTTAGCTTGTTCCACTCACTTCAGTAGCTAAATGCACTTCATCATTTAGTAAGCAGTCTTTCACTATATTGGCCTGGTATTCTGTGTGGAAATTTAAAGAACATCTACTCCCATGTTCTCGACATACTCCTAGGATCATATTAGATCAAGGATCCCAGTGCAACCGCTCCTCTATCTTAAGCTCATCCACCTGCATAGTTATTCCAATTACAACTGGGTCTACAAGCATATTACCTTGGGAAAGATGAGCACTTGAATAAATGGAACAGATGTTCGAAGTCATTTCATGCATAGTTGGGAACTGAGCTGAAGATTGAAGGGGGTGTGTAACTATATGCAACTTTGTAGCATTGATACTTGGAATTCCCAGAGTGTGATTAGCAATCATTGCAGCGGACTGACCACCAAGTTTGTAGATTAAAAATGCCTGTTGAAAGTCAGCTTCTTCATATCCACGCAGATGGTATTGTTCATGTGCAGCATGATCAACTTCCTCTATCATTGCAAATACACTCCGCCCTGCTCTCGATTCCTGAGCTATCAAGTGTTGTATATGCAGAATATCTTCTCGTCCAATTGCCAATGTTAAATGTTTCCAAGCTTGTACATTTCGGTTTTGCAAGTTGATTCTACGAGCCATATTGAGTGAAGTCAACTTCAGCTTGTTAATCTGTGCTGTCTTCTCCTGCAGCGCTGTGTACATTTGTCCAGCAGTTAAAAATCTTCATGGTGTAGATTCTGGAGCCCCATCTAATAGTCTAAACTGTAGTTTACCAACTGTGTTGTGATCATGTAGTCGCTGACAATAAAAGCAAGGTTCAGGCTTCTCCGAGGTGGATTTTGTGTGACAAGAACCTAGACAAGAATGCGAGTATAGTATAATATTTTTCTTTTGAATAAAAACATTCCAAGGCAACTCATTGGATTCATGCATCAAAAGTGGATATGATGAAAATGGATGGTGATTGTGCAGTAATTTGAGTTCATATCCTGGACAAGAGTTTCCAGATGATAACACATTGGATTTAGGAATACTATCTTCAACAGCACACTGAATCACTTCTTGAACCAGTGGAGTAAGAGTGTCTACATCAACTGCATCTTGAGGTTGAGTAGAGGGTGGTAGACTAATGGATAAGTTTGGAATTGGTGGAACTATCACATTGCTACAAAGAGTAGCTGGTGGCAATACAGATGGTCTTGCTTGTACATCTTGTTTGGGATGCTTCTCAAAAAAGCTGAGGAGAGGCCGTGTAGTTGACTTTACAGCTGCAATATGAACATGCAAATCGCCTTCGAGATGGTTGTTCCAATTTCCTTCACCACCTAGTCCTATATGAACATTGACTCTGCATATTTCGCAAAAGTGAGTTGATGACTTCATAAATATTTCATTTGTAGTTGTCTGACAGTAGAATTTGATTAGATAACTGCTCTTGCCAATAGCCTACTGTAGCTCACATTAATCTTTGTCTTCTTCTTTGATTTAGTCATTTCGTAATGAGAAACACAGAGTGTATTGCTGAGATGTAGCAGGAAGAAAAGGAGAGGGAGACGGGAGTGAGGTGCAAAGAAACCCACAAAAATCAGTTAAATGTTGAAAATTGAAGGTCAATCCATGGACTTGGACCCAACTCAAACCCAACTTTGATCTCAATTGGACCGCAGAGAACCATTATGACCGTTATTTGACCTTTGAATGGACCATAGGCAATAGAATGTCACAATAATAACAATAAATATGAGGTCCAAGCATCCTCATGTAAGTTGACATTCTTACATGTTTAGGGCAACCCGAGACCCCCCCTCCCCCCTACCCCATGTCTTGGATTTTGCCAGCCGGTACCCCTTGGTTCATAGTGGGTGGAGTGAACAGGGACAATGTTATATCCGTGTCTGGATACATTGTGCTGACGTTCCCATGTGACCTACTAACATACCTGGTCCGTTCCCGGAACATACCTGCTTCGGGTTTACACTTCCCAACATTCCCACCTGGGAACATACCCAGAACCTGTCAGGTTTTCTATTGGGTATCCCGGATACTTAGGTTCTCTTTGTTACACTTTTTCCATCTCAACCCCGCCAGAGCACCTCTTTTGCACATGACTCTTCTATTTATATCTTTTAGCTTACTGATCCATTTCTATTTATAACTACATACTTACTCATCATCCCCAACCCCGCTCCTCTGGTTTGTCATACTACGAGCACGGACTTCTCTTATCCCCTCAGACTTGCTTACTGATACTGCTGCACAGTGCTGCGCATTTATTTATAGTAGCATACCTTCTGCGAACGGACCATGCTTCTTTTGTATAAATAGCACATGTATTCCGATCAAGCTTCTTCAGCTTGATCTTAGTTTAGCTATCATCTAATATAGCTGGCTAATCCCCTCTATCCTCTTTGAGAACACCTCAGACCTAGAACTCTGCTACTTCATATCCGCTCTTCAAGTGTTACTGTGAAGACACCACTAAGTCCATTAGTGTATAACTTACATTATAACTGTTTAGACTTCGACTTCGTCATATGACTTACGAGTGTAGTGACAAGTCACGTGATTATTATATCACAAGATCAGAAGACATCACGAGACCAGCTCAAATCGTAACAAAAGATTAAGCTGAAGAAACTGGCGACAATTACTTAATTGATTCGCCCCACTTCAACCAACACATCCCGCAGAGATTTGGACCCAGGAACCAATTCATCCCACTCAGAAGAATACAGAGAACCCAGACCTTTACAGGACTATGAAACACCAGAAAGCCCATTACCAGAACAAGCATACAGAGGACAACTAGTAACAGAATTACCAACCAGCCCAGCCACAGCACCACCAGAAACCCCAGTAGGCTCTACATCGCCTATCTTCGAATCACCCACTTTTGCAGACGAACCACCCAGCGCTGTATCCAGATTTTTCCCATTCAGCTTAGAAGGAAGCGATCCACTAGACGTATTGCAAGAATCACCCGAAGATATCAGAAGTCCATTCGCACCACCACGTGCACCAACCTTAGCAAATCAACTTGCTCGAGTTCAGCCATTTATACGCCAAAGAAATAGAACCATGTCCACAGGAACCACCAATGGAAAGATGAGGTCATTACACTCCTCCACGAAATCGTGTAGACTCCATGTAGATTCCACCTGGACTCTGGGACTCTACCTGGACTCTACCCAGACTCTGGCCAGAATCATGATCAGCCTATTTCTATGTAAAGTCCAGGTGGAGTCCAGGTAGAGTCTGGGTGGAGTCCGGGTAGAGTCCAGGTAGAGTCCAAGTGCTACCTGGACTGTACTTGGAGTCTACTGGACTGAAGCACTGGAGTCCAGGTAGAGTCCAGATAGAGTCCAGGTAAGTTCAGGTGGAGTCCAGGTTGGCTACACCTGAGCTCTACACGGACTCTACCTGGACTCCACCTGAATTCTAAGTGGATTTTCCGGTAGAATCTTTGTACATTAGATTTATTACTCTTACTTATATATAATAAAAAAAAGTACCCCACACTGGTTCAAACTCAAGACCTTGGAGAGTTAACAATGCGCATACTTACCACTAGGTTATCAGACCTTATGAAGTTACTTATGTCTATTCTACTTAGCTAGTTCTACGGTCATATCACGTGCTACAAAAATAACAACCCCACATTTGTTTTCTTCGATCAACGACATGTTCTTCCCACCACAACATCTTCCCTGTCAATGCCTGTTCCACTCTGCTCTCACCGCCTGTCCCTCTCTACTCTCAACGCCCATCCCCCTCCATGCTTAACGCCCGTTCCCCTCTGCGCCCAACGCCCGTCCCCCTTCACATTCAATGACCGTCCTTCCCAGCGCCCGCCGGCCTCAACGTTGGATGGACAATCCGTGACGTTCAAGTGTCTACGTCGTACGTCATCGACGCCAACGTAGCGTTGCCAAGGATTGGGATCAGGTAAGCCTCCTGCTCCACTCACATCGTTCCTGATTCACCTTCCTCCTCCTAGCCTTCTCCACTGCGTATCAACAACAACAACAACAACAACACTAGCGTCCTCCAATGTCGTTGACGCCCCTTCCTCAAGCCCCTTCCTCAACCCCCTTTCCTGCCACCGCCAACACTCACCATCTCCATCCCCATGTCATTGCTGACACCACGTCATGCGTTAGGCCCCTTCTCCCTCCTTGAGCTGCATCGGGACGGACGACAGCTGCAATCAACGGGATTCTTCATCCCCGTCTACTCCTGGCACTGCCACCGTCTCCCGCCATATCATGTGTCGATGCTACGTCATCGACTTTCCAGCACAACACCGCCGCTTCACCCCTGGCTGGCTCCCCTGCGTTGTGAACAGCCATCTCACCTCCACCGCCACCACCTGCCGTCTCGTCCCCATGGATGACAACAACGACAACGACCTCTCCCTCTCCCCGTACCACTACCACCACCACGACTGTCTGTCCGCATACCACCACCACGCCTTCATCACCAAGTCCTCACGGATGACGACGATGATGACGACCTCTCGACCTCTCCCTCTCCCGGTACTGCTACCACCACCACCACCGACCTCTCCCTTCCCCGTACTGCTACCACCAACACTGCCTCCATCACCAAGTCCCCACAGATGACGACAACGACAATGACCTCTCTCCCTCTCCCTCTCCCGGTACCACTACCACCACCACCACCAACCTCTCCTTCCCCGTACCACTACCACCACCACAACCATCTGTCCGCGTACCACCAACACCGCCTCCATCACCAAGTCCCCGCGGATGATGACTACAATGATGACCTCTCCCTCTCCCCGTATCGCTACCACCACCATGACCGTCTGTCCGCATACCACCACCACCACCTCCATCACCAAGTCCTGCATCTCATCCCCATGGATGATGACTACAATGACGACCTCTCCCTCTCCCGGTACCGCTACCACCACCACAACCGTCTGTCCGCGTACCACCAACACCGCCTCCATCACCAAGTCCCCTCGGATGACAACTACAACGACAACCTCTCCCTCTCCCCATATCACTACTGCCTCCATCACCACCTCTCCCAGCCGCCTCATCACCACCACTACCACCCGCCTGCGTACCGCCATCCCGCCACCACCACCACCATGACCTCTCCGCGTACCACTACCACCACCACCTGTTCGCATACCGCCAGCACCAACACTAGCACCTCTCCGCGTGTGACGATGACGACCTCTCCTTATGCTGCCAACGCCAGCACCACACCAGCACCGCCTCCACCACTGCCAGACCACTGCATCTTCATATACACATTAAATAGCATTGTTATTCTATTTGTATTAGCGTAGCCAGTATATTAGAATAATAAAAATATTGTATGTTATAATGGTTATAAACAAACCTGTGAGATTATGAGTGAGCACAAATTAGTAGAAAGTGAGATTGTGAGCACACACAAGTTATTAATATAGTACAAGGCAAGGTGCAAGCACATACAAAGAAAACTATTAATGGGAAGCTGCAAGCGCATGCAGATAAAATCGATTCTGGTATATTATTATTACAGTGTGAGGCCGGCTGGCAATCAATTTAATGGCAATCTATTTAGACCGATATCAGTCTATTTTTAGTAAATTTAATTTGGGCACATGCCATGAACCTTAATGGACTCTGTTCTATTTTTAACTTTTTGAATCAATGTGTGCCGGACTGAAATATAATTAGATTCTCACATATAGTAAGCTTTCTAAGTGACGAAATCTTTCTTCCCTTCCCACTTTGATCCACACTGAGATTGCTGTCCTGCCCCCCACCTGCTCTTTAAAGTCACTATCCACTGTATCTAACATGTCTAAGTCAACCTCAACCTCAAACTCTGTCAATCCTTCTATGGTTGAGCCCAGATCTTCTAGATCTAGCACTAGAATTGCTTCAGTTGCTTCTAAGACACAAGAAATATCTGAAGGAGGGACAAACACACCTTCTGAGCTATCTGAGATGCCTAAGTTTGTGAGATCTAGCTCTAGGGTTGCTTCTAGGGCACAAGTACAATCAGGAGGAGGGACAATTACACCTTCTGAGCCATCTAAGAAGCCTAAGTCTATGAGATCTAGCACAAGAATTGCTGGAAATAAGGCACAAGAACAGTCTGGAGGAAAAGATACACTTCATGAACCCACTAATATGTCCAAGTCTTTGAAATCCAAAACTCAGGTTAACACAAAATCCAAAAAAAGAGAAAACTCAGAATCTTCATTAGGCAACGTCATGGGTAACCCGTGGGTAGTTCAAGGGCTACCCGTACCCATATCGACACTAACCCATACCCGCAGATGATGGGTATATATTTAGCAGGTACTACGGGTAGCGGGTATACCCGTGGATTTGAGACGGAGCATGAAGCTGAGTAAGCGTGGAAAGAATTAAAGAGGTGCGATTACGAATGCTTCAATTACATCATGAACCTCTGCGCATACCAAGTACAAACTCAAGTTCATTGTCTGTGGGCATTTTCAAGCACGAGTTTGAGTTCATCATCTATGGGTCCCCGACCAAATCCACTTTAACCCCCCACAGAAGGCATAGCACTGTCATATGGAACTTGGAGTACGTGATCTAGGTGAGGTTTTTTCCAGATTGGATGTGGATTGGATGTCTGGAAACGAATGGGGATCAGGTGCGTATTCCCCCTCTTGTATTTCTTCTCTACTTCTAGTTCTCTGTCTTTTCCAGCCTTTATGTGTGTACACTGCGGTGTTCCTCCATCCTAACAGGTGCTACTCAAGTAACAGCACATACACCTTCTCCACTCACACTTTTCCCACAACATTCCCACTCCCTCCCCACACCATCTCATTTTCTAAAGTTATACACCACATCCGTGAGTCCCACAGCCGGTTTGTGACATTGGAGACGCTCACTTTTTTCATAAACATCTGCAAGTCTCACAGCTCCGAGTTCATGACATTGAAGACGCCCGAGGAAGCCAGCACTAACCCCTCAGCTCCACCTAGAATCATGGGAAAGACTGTCACCTTCAGTGGCAGCATCGAGTGTGTTGATGGTGGTGTGCACCTACTCTCCCCCCCCTCCCACATCGACTGTGCGATGCTGATGAGGGTGGGGGAGAGTGGGCATGGTGGGTACTCGACGCCGCGGAGGGGGATGTGATTTGAGGATAAGCAGCATATAGGCATACTCGACCGCATGATGCTGATGAGGGTGGGGGAGGGTGGGTGTGGCGGGTACTCGATGGAGAGGGATGCGATTCGAGGATGAGCACATAGGCGTACTGTGCGATGCCGATGAGGGTGGGGGAGAGTGGGTATGGTGGGTACTCGACGCTGTGGAGGGGGATGTGATTTGAGGACGATCGTATAGGCGTACCCAACTGCATGAGGTCGATAAGGGTGGGGAGGAAGGGCGTGGCGTGTACTCGAGGGAAGGGGATGCAATTCAAGGACAGGCGCATAGGCGTACTCGACGGAGGGGGATACAATTCGAGGACAAGCACATAGGCATACTCGACCATGTGATGCTGATGAGGGTGGGGGAGGGTGGGCGTGGCGGGTACTTGACGGAGGGGGATGCGATTCGAGGATGGGCGCATAGGCGTACTCAACGGAGGGGGATACGATTTGAGAACGAATGCATAGGCGTACTCGATGGAGGGGGATATGATTCGAGGATGAACGCATAGGCGTACTCGACGGAGGGGGATATGATTCGAGAACGAGTGCATAGGTGTACTTGACAGAGGGGAAAATACGATAGATATACTGTATATGCACATGAAATTGGAACCCAATTGAAACCGTCTACATTCCAGTTTTGACAACAGCAATAAGATTTATTTACACAGATATGCGGTCCCATCCTACTTTCAGCTCTTCCAGATCCTCCCCTTCGAGCTCAGCCATTCGCGCAACAGCCTCAATATCAGAATCTTTGATATATCCTAATTTACTCCAGCTACCAAGACATAAGAGAGCATGAGTCGTTTGGACAGAAAGCCTGCTACAGACATGCGATAGCAGGAGGCGGCTACGACTAAAGACATGCTCGACATCTACAGATGTAGCTTACACTCAAAGTTAGTCAAACTAATCTAAATAACAATAAGAAGACTCACCTGGAATACTCAGGTAATCTAACGCCATTCTCGAGAGGCATGGAAACATCGCTTTACGTTCCCACCACCACATTAAGACATCCTCCGACTTGATATTCTCAGTATCCGTTGACAAGTAGCGATCAATTTCATCTTGAAGAAGTTCTAATGACAGTTGGGAATGAGCAGGCTTGAGAATGCTATCGAATATATTTGCTTCATCACTCGTATCCTTAAAGTCAATGAAGAAAACCAATCAGTACAAGCAGTAATTAAAGACATAGAGTATAGTAACGTACCGCCTCAGCTGTAGGTGTTCCAGCTCTCATCCCAGATGTCTCAGCAGCGCTTGAGTAGTATAGCCTATACTGAGTACGCAACACCTCCATAGCAGTATCAATCCAGGATTCTTGCCACCCTGCATTCTTGAAGTATTGTAACTTGTACTTAGGATGAAGTACTAGAATATAAAGGTAAGAATACTATACAATAGTGAGGAACAAATAGAATGATTACTCATCGCAATTCTGTATGCCTCTGACTCATCTGTCTGTGAATAGTACCTGTTGAGGGTTTTCTTTGCAAGTCCAGAAGCAGTGCAAATCGAGGCAGGGACCCCATGGTCAATTGCAATAGAGGTGAGCTTATCGTTTATGACATCCATTACCGGAATCACATTGGCAATATTGGGTACCGCACGAGAAAATACAAGAGTAGCATCCTTGAGAATCTACAGTGGATTAAAATTAGCCCAGCTTTGTAATCGACCCGCGGGACAGCCTCACCTTCAGAATCTTACACATCTCTTCGATTATATGCCACTCATCCTCATTCAATTCGTACGTATCTCACAGGCCATTCTCAACATCACCTGTAAACCGCATATATGCATGTTTATGTTCGAGCAAGAAAAGAAGTAAGTCATAGGTTGAGTTCCATTGTGTTCTTACATCACGAGGTATGAGCTTAACAGGTTGTCCCAACCCCTCGAGGCACTCCCTCCATGCAGGCAGTAACTTGGTTGTAGAGTACACAACAGTGTACACCAGCTTCCGAACCTATGTCTATGGTGAGCAAGAATTGTTATCGAAGTAGCAAATACTGATCTACCTTTGCAAGTATGAGCTTCACAGGATGAAGCTTCCCCTCCATCCACCTACGCTCAGCTTGTGATAGTGCAGAAACTTCATCAATCCAACTGTCAAGATTATCATCATCCCCTTCTGCAAACAACGTGGACTCTTCTTCAAGTACAATACTCGGATCTGAAGTGTCGATGTCTTCCTCACAGCAAAGCTCATAGAACTGGGTGTCTTCGATGGTACTCACCTGCACAAGTTCCTTGAGCTGAGACTTTGAAACTCGAGGTGTGTCAAATTGTCTAATGAACGTTTGTGCAATAAGATTGTTAACGTGCAAAAAGCACTGTATATGGTTGACCTTCGTGAATGAGCCCGGCATGTCATGAAGTTTTGAGATCATGGTATCGTTGTTGGCAGCATTATCGCAAGTCGTACCTAGGATCTAATGGTATGCTGTTACAATGATTCTATTTGATCTAAAAGAATACTAACTCTGTAAGACAGCCCGAAATCCTTTAACATCTCTGCAAATGCTGCCGCTAAATTTTCACCAGTATGTGACCTTGGGACCTCGACGATATCAAGAGTTAAAGTTATCATCTTCCCATCATATTCGAAGGTGATCGTGAATGCAACAAGAGCACAATGGTTTGGGGATGTCCAGCCATCCATACCGACATGCAGCTTGCTGTCGAGTTTCTAGTATGTTATGCATTATTATATTATCTTTCTTTAACATGATTACTTACTTGTAGTATTGATGCAATGCACTCTCAAGTACGCTTAAATACCTGTCGTACGTCTCGACCAATGGTGCTGGGGGATGGTATATAGCACTCGGGTCGGCCAGTCTTCATCATGCATCGATATCCACAATCATCGACAATACTGAAAGGTCTAAGACTCTCAGAGACCCAGCGCACCATCTCAGCCCTGTTGGTGAATCAGCGAAGGTGGCTATAGGTGGAGGAAGTACATACCGTGCCTCTGTACGTGTGTGTTGGCGATGAGAGTATGTCACTTTCCCTACCCCCCTTTTATGGAATGCAGCTGCTATTGAACTGTCTTTAGATTCAGCCAGAGCCTCACGGGCTTCCTTCACCGATTTTGTTGCCATCACAAGTTGTAACGTATCCTTACCCCAACACCGGTTGGTGTGCTTATGCATATTCCCTGTTGAAGATGCATCCTTTGTGTCGAGATATCGGCAGCTCTTCGACATACAGGACTTGGAATAGCAGTGGAACTCATGGTATCGACAATTGTCATTATCATGTCCAATCTTCGGAATAGGGTGATAGAAGGCGTAAATAGGTGAGGTCCAGTCAGACATTAGACGCTCTATTGAATGTTAATTATCTTTCATTTCAGGGAGTTGTAACATACTTCTTTCATCCTCTGGTGACTCAATGACCTCCTCTTCCTCGCTATCATCAGACAGCTCTATAGTCATCTTATTGTGCACAATAGGTGCTGTCTGTGTCTCGGGTACTGGTACTGGTTGAATAATAGTAGGTACCATTGCCTGCTGAATAATAGATCGTAAGTTATGTCTACTTCTATATAAACAAATGACTACTGACCTCATTAGCAGCCTGTACTGAGGGACCCTTCACTGTGTGTTGATGCCGTCCAGAAGGGGTAAATCCCTTAGGCTTCTTCTTCGGTGGCTCATCCTGTTGAGTGGGTCAGTGCTCGTTTAAGTATAATTGGTAAATTATCATGTATGAGCTCACATTATCGCCGCTGGGTTTCTTGCCTTGCTTTTTTGGAGCTAAAGATGCTATTGCCTCTGCTGCTCCTTCCTTTGGTACTGGAGCACATTCTGAGCATCTTGCCATACTGTCTGCCATAGTGATGATATGTTAGCCTGACTATCACGTTTGTTGTTGATGTGGGTAGCGTAAAAAATTAGTCATCATCGATCGGGGGCTTGAGACTATACAGGACCTCCAGGTGAATTAGTAATAGTATGAGGCATATGTTGAGATCTGGTCATCGTAATTCTTGGCTCGTAATAAAATGATTCGTAATTATTTCAGAGCGGGTATGTACACAGGTAGCGGGTGTGATGAACCATACCCATACCCGTACCCACAAGTACCTGTACCCGTGACCCACACGGGTATGTGGTACCCTTGCTCTTGCCTAATCTTCATCTAAAAAGGAGAAAGGAAAAGGAGGGGGAAAACCTAAGTATGTAGTAATTTAATTTGTTCTTTATGTGATCTAACTAACATTAAAATGTAGAAAAACTTCAGTTACACGACTTCAAGAAGATATTGCTAATGAAGTACAAGGAAAGCCAAAGCATTTAACCCTGTAAGTAAATGTTATATTTACCTTGAATACTTTAACTAATTTAGTAGAGCAGAACAAATTCTGGAGAATGATAACACATCTGTTGCTCCTTCTCCTCCTCCTCCTCCTCAACATCAAGTGTCCTCACCTGCTAAGACCACATCCACAAGTGCCACTGCTGAAAAAGTAGGTGACTCATTGAATGAGGAGGAAATTCTTGTACCACTGAGCTCACAGTTGGGGAGTTTGAATATTGATAAATTTAAGACTATATCTGAGTCATCTTCTGACACTGAATCTTCTAACACTTCTGAATCAAATAAGCAGCTCAATGAGCTTAATACATTTGCTACTGTGGATGAGTCAGAAGAAATAGATGAATCAGAAGAAATGGGTGAATCAGAAGAGATAGGTGAATCAGAAGAAATGGGTGAATCAGAAGAAATGAATGAGTTCAAGGAAATAGATGAGTTACAAAATAGGAGTGAGTCTGAGGAAATAAGCGAGTCAGAGGAGATGGATATTGATTATACACCTAAGAAAGCTTCTGATTTTAAATGTGGTTGATCAGAGCTCTCCAGCTCAGATTCTGATAGTCAAAGCACCTCAATAAGTAAGATATCATGTCACTCAGAATCCCATAGCTCAGTCAGAAGCTACTCGAATAGTGATCCTCAAGGTGCCTCATGTGCAGTTGGAGGATTTTCACACCAGCATGCCATTGGTAATTTCTTTAACTTTGGAGATGAAGAAGAAGGTATATTTGTATTATTTATTAATTCATTAGTTTTACTTATTCATTTATATAGATGTATCAATGGATGTATCAATGATTCTTCCAGAGAACACAAATGGCGAAATTCATTTATTCCTGACATGTGATCATACCAAAGCAGACTATGTAATTGACAATCAGACTCCAGGGTCTGATCTTGCTAGTGTTCTTGAGATCATTGCTGAATATTGGGAGTTTGTGTCTGACAAAAATTCACCTATTTCAGTTCGTAAAGATGGAAGATGGATGCTAAAAGGAAGATTCTCAAAAGCATTACAGCAATCTGAGACACTTGATTGGAAACAAGAGAACAATAAGTATATTGTTGAGATTTTAGCAGATGGTGCTGTAGATCAGCAAATTCCAGGACCATCTTCCATAGTTAATAAGTCATCATCATCTAAGTCTAAATTTGAATCAGAAATGAGCAATAGTGACATAATTCAATTGCTTATAAATCACTTTGAGATCCCTAAACATCTTCAGAATGTGGATAAGAAGAAGGACAGCATCAAAATGACATACTTGAAATACTGTAAGATCAATGAGATTCTCAGTAAAGAAATGGAGTTGGCTTCTCTAGAAGAGATAGCCCACTGTCATATTGATAGAAAGCTGATAATTGCTGTATTCATGGCTTCATCTACATATTATCAGTACCCATTTAAGATCTTTCCAATGTTGAGTTATGATCCAGCAATGGAAAGTTGGTTTGAAGAAGATGAGCCTGATAAAGATCATACAAAGGCTGTATGGGAAGGTTTAAAGCCTAACTTTAGTAATTTACAAAAATTACTTGAAGGCAAGAAAGCTGCTATGGATTATAGAGCAAAACAGAAAGAGAGAGAGGAAAGTGAGAGAGAGAAAGAGAAAAGCAAGAAGTCACACCAAAAGGGAAAGGCTAAGAAATTGTAAGATGTTTATTTGTTTTAACTTTGGTTCTATTTTTTTTCATCATATGCTCTAACTGTCAATTTTGGTTGAAATACTTCAACAGTATTTCTAAAATGAATTACAATCATCTACTTTCAACAGTAGATTTATGCTGTTTATTTTTGGTTGAAAATATTTCAACAATATTTCTCAGCTTTGTACAATCTATCTACTTTCAACAGTAGATCTGTATTTTATTATTTCAGTTGGTTGGATATTTTCAACAACATTTGCCAACTTTTGTACAATATTCTACTTTCAACAGTAGCTTCTTCTCTAATTCTTTTATACTGAAATATTTCAACAATATATTTTCAACTTTTCTACAGTTACCTACTTTCAATAGTAGATTTATATATTTTCTGTTGATGTACTTCATGTACTTCTAACATTTTATAAATTTCTATTGGTCATGCACTATTAATTCTAAGTCAGATTTACTAATATTGTACTTGTATAGGTTTGGTTTCATTCTGCAAGGTCTATTTCAAATCTGGCTATTACTTGTGTTCTTGAGCTATGTTCCTCAAGTACAAGCATCATCACTAAATGATCCTTTTCCTGACATCACATTTAGAGTTTTCTCAAAATTTATACAAAAAAATTTTAACTCCTCAATTACTTTGGCAACAGTTTTAACTTTACTTTTTACATTAACAAACAATGTAGACCTTCTCAATCTCCATGCAAGAGCAAAAAATCCAATTGTTGACAGCGAGTATTCTAAGTTGACTAATGGGTGGATAAAGGCTTTAGCAAGTGCTATTCAGAGCTGTATAGGTGATGATAGTCAATTGTTTGAAGATGAAAATGAAAATTCACTGGATGTATCAACAAAGACAACTAAATTTGTCAAGAAACTTGATAAGATGATTGAAGTTTTGTGTTTAAATCCATATACACGAAAGACAGAGCATGCACAATTTCTAAAGTCAATTTCTACTACAGAAATTGAGCCTGTATTACTTATTTGCCCTGCACGCATAACTTGTTCAACATCCAGAAAATTATGTGCTGGAAGAGCATTGCATCTAAACACTCAAGGACGTGATTGAGTTACAGTTAGATTGATGAAAGGAGTTCAATTATATAAAAATGCTCAGTTACTTGCAGGGACATGCTTGAAATGTAAAGCTATATATTATGCTGATCATAAAAGTATACTTCCTAAGAATGAGTATGATCCAGAAGATAAAGATCAGGAGCAAAATAATGCAAATGATATTATTGAAGAAGTAGATAGTGATGAAAGGGAGGAATCACGAGATCCTCAATTGAGTCCTAAAGATACCATATTCTTTAACAGAGCAAAATATTTAAAGATTGGTGCAAATATATGGGCTGACAGAGTGTTTACAACCATGGTTGTCAACTCTATTTATCACTTTCATGCATCCACTGCAGCATATACTGAGTTTTGGAACTATACCTTTTCAAATGGTACTGAAAATGAAATACCACCAGTTTCATGCTGACAGGTATGGAAAGCATTTATAGAAGAAACCACATGCTACATTTCATTATCAACAAATTGTGATTTGAGAATTCCTGATAGAGTATCAACTGAACAAGTAACTAAAGCTGCATTTGATCAATTAGGTCAAAAAGGAATTATTAACAATGCATTGCAACATTCATGTAGTGAATGCACTCATAAATATAAGGCTACAGCTGATATAATTACAGCTGATGATAATGCTGCTGTTGTTGGCATTGATGAAAATAGGCATGTACCAGATTTGGAAAGAAATGCAAGAAATCAAGAATTTCAACATATAGAAGATAATGAAATGAGTGTTGATACTTCTGACTCTACTAATGCTATTGAACCTATGGTTAAAATGATAGTTGTTGATGGCATTGTTATAGGTCCAACTCACTGTGCATTTGAAAACTGCTCTGAGCCTTTAAAAAATGCACATACTGGAGTTTTTTGTATAAGACATGAATCACAATGCAAGAATTTATGTCGCATGAAAGACTGTTATAATGAGAAGGAGGAAAGATCTCAAACTTGTGTAAATCATAGACAAAGATGGTATAATCATGTTATAAGATTTGGAAGGCAGTCAGTTCTTGGAATTCAGAGAATTATCAGAAGGACAGAACAAGAAGGGGCTCCTGAATGGATGTCTGAAACAAATAGAGGCAATTTTTGACCTCATGATGAAGTACCTAATGCAACAACTACTCCTGCTCATGATAATTACTTTGTTGCACCTCGCTTTTATTGTGTTGAAACTATTTGTGCACCCTGTGGAGTTGTTATTGCATGGGCAAAATTTGTAAAAGCAGAGGGTGAAAGCCAAATAATAGACTTTCTGGAATTTGTGTATCCAACACCTAATGTCAGACCAAGCTATGTTTGTATTGATAAGGCTTGCATGGTATTGAGACACTTGATCACATCTTGTGATTGGAATATATGGAAGACAACTACCAGATTTGTGGTTGACTCATTTCATTATATTAATCATAGAGTGGGAGACTACTTATGCCGCAAATTCTGCAATCCAAGTCCTCTAAATGGATCAGCACCTAATCTGGTTCTTGTTGAAAGAGATGCTGAAGGAAATCCACACTACAAACGAGCTTTCAATACACAGGTATGTTTGTCAATATTCAATAATAACATATATATCTGATTGAAACTTAGGCATGTGAACAACTTAATGCATGGTTAGGAGGATTTCAAAGCATTCTTAATAGAATGACTGTGGACAACTTTAATTGGACAACACATGCAATGCTTTTTATTCATACTCAATGTGTGCTAATGAAACAGAACATCAAACAAACACAAAACACAAATACAAATGATAATAATGTTGAAGATGATGGAATTGAATTAGATCGTGTAGAATAAATAAAATATTTTTGTAACTTTGGAATTTATATATATGTGGTTATTGAAGTAAAGTAAAGTAGCATTTATGGGGAGTCCAGGTAGAGTCCAGGTAGAGTCCAGGTAGAGTCCAGGTAGAGTCCAGGTAGAGTCCAGGTAGAGTCCACCTGGAGTCTACTTGGAGTCCAGGACTCTACCTGGACTCCACCTGGACTCTACCTGGACTCTACCTGAAGTCCCAGACTCTACCCGGAGTCCACCTGATCTCGTGGAGGAGTGAAATATACAGCAATCAAGGGGAAGTTCCTCAACAAGTTCTGAGTTATATGAAATTGCTTTTACTTCCCCAATACAGACAAAGAGCTGCTTGTTGCACCAAAGGACAGTGGCAATCTGTGTGTCTACTTCTAGGAGATCTTCTGCTAGAAATGTTTGTGAAGATGTATTATCACCTTGATATAGATTGCTTGGTGCATAGCACTGCCCATCTGCCACACACTTTAGCTGGTCATGAGAGCCTGGCTTCTTAAATAACTTGAAAGATTTATTTAGATACTTGGCTTTTGAAACACAACCACCATTGATTTCAATGTATGGTGCAAATGAGCTTTGAGGTTCTTCAATACTGGCTAAATCCTCTGCTTCACACCCTACAGCCTCACAGACACTGGAAGGCAGCCCCTCTTCATATGTATTGTCATCATCAGTGTTAAGTAGCGATGTACTAATCAGTGAATGACCAAGGGGCGAGAACATATTGTGGGAACTGTCAGAAAGGCTTGTCAAAATACTTGACACTTGGAGGAAGGTTTTTTCGACACTTTGCCATCCTAGTTTTCAGCAGGTCTGTAGTACAACATTATCAACATGAAGATCTCCTCACCAGGAGGCTGGATTTACATGGTCAACAGAGTCATGAATTACAAAGCTGTCCTTTGATAAAGTAGGTAACTTTAGATGTTGAGGAGCATGATCCCAATCAGGATGCATCAGCAAGCACTGGTTTTTGCATATAGCATACTATAGTATGTATATGAATCCTTGTAACATGTATAACTTTTCAAATTAGCCAAAGTCACTGTATAGTAGTTTGTAGCACTCTGTAATGTAATTACTGTGCTGTATAGCTCTCTACAATTTATGAGAAATCTGTAGCAATATATAATGTAATTAGTATGCTATAAATTACTATACAGTTTCCAAGTGCTATGCAATAATTTATAATGTAAGTAGTACACTATGTAATTTTATACAGTTCAACACCAAGTGCTCTGTAATGATCTGTGATCTATCTAGTATGATATGTAGTATTATACAGCACTACTAAATTTAATTGTTGAAACTTGTATGTAGTTGGTAATACCCACAAATCTGCTACATATTACTTAAGTTCAACTCTCCGCTGTGGAGGGAGTAGTTGGTACTACAACCCAGTACTATACTTATAATTTGATTTACTTCATTTCATTTGTCATTTACATTTGGTTATCTATTTCTACTTACTCTAACTTTCTATCTACATATTTCTATCTTCCTACTTTGGTTCTACAACGTGCTGTGCAAACAGTGCACTCGGATTTCTGTGTTTTCGTTCTGTGTGTGGACTTAGAGACGTGGCGCGGCCTCACCAAATATTGGGAAGCTGATGCCAAACAACACGTGACACGTGTAATGCGCTGTCACGTCTTGCCTACACTACAACACACCCCACTTACTGCTTTTCATATTACTCTCTGCTTTTTCTTTTCTCATATTCTCTAGGCTCTCTGGCTGTGCATCCTCAAGGCATATCAAGACGACATTCGGACTCACTGGGCATTATGTGCCCCTCGGACGGCTCAAGACACTAGGGTTTAGGGTTTTACCCCAATCAAGACCCCTCTTTTATCTTCAACCTTCTCTTTTTGCCCTCAAGACCGACGCTTCACATACCGATATGTGGTGAGCGGGTGTTTACCCTCATCGTGTAACTCATCGATTGGTGGAAGGAACAGGGAGCTGGGTCAAGTCTTGGGGATAATTATATTCTGTTCGTCTTTATTTCAATTTTACTCTCAATCATTCTTTTTTTTCTTTGTTTTCTTTCTTTATCCGTTATCATCACCCTCGATTACTGTACGATACCTGTCTGGGTCTTTTTCTCTCCCTTCCACTTTCGATGTTCCGACTTTCGGTGTCCAATGACAGAGCACCCTGCCACTCTGCGAGGTATGCTTTGGGCCCTTGGCTTTCAGCGTAGAGACCAGTGGTCAGTGGATGATCTTCTGTGCTTTTCCGCACTAGGTCCCTCTATGCCTGTCAAATATCTGTGCTATCTACGCACTTGTGTGTTACTTGCTCCATCGGTGTCATGCTATCTTTTGGCTTTTGACACCTGTCCTCTGTGGGTCGATTGGCTCTGCCATGCTGTGGACGTTTGGAACCGCGACTGCCTGTTGCTAGGCGCGCATCGGTGATATGAGTAATTGTTGGACTCTGAAGGAGTTGTGACCTGTATATGTGTTGCTTGGAACTCATACTGGTACTTCCTTTCGACCTTCTCCCCGCGCTATGAAGGAGCACAGTGTAAGGTTGGGTCTACACCCTCAAGGTGATGTGAGGCGTGCTGTTTGTTTAGAGGTGGGCACTTTGGATGTTGGGAGGTGAGGTGGGAAGTGGGAGCGTCGATTCGGTTTGGCTGGTGGATACGGCTGGATGGTTACGCTCTGTGTTATCCGGGTGGGATTCAGGCTGGTTGGAGGATACAAAGCCAGGTCCCGTTGGAGTTTTACTGGTTTTCGGCCCTCCTGCTCTCATTCAACCTTCGTGCGTCATGCATGCGGTTGGATGAGGTTGGGTTGGGGGGTATGCAGGGCTTTATACGCTACCACTGGTTCCTGTTGGAGTCGTACTGGGTTTCAACTGCTTGTCTGACCATGCATTTCGTGTTGACAACGAGTGCTTGAGCACTCGGGGCACATTGTTCACTACCACACTCTTTCTCTGCACTAATGTCTATTCTAGGTATCATCATCTGCACCACCAGCCTTCTCTCCCTTGGCCTCCACAAACTCAGACAACCAAAGGTCATCGCCAAAGTCCTGGGCAGCATCATCCTCGGTTAGTCACTTCCTTCCCCTTCTCCATGGCATCCATTAGGATCTTGTTCGCAAAGGGTTGGACAGGATGCACAATTTGGGGTACCATTCTCATTGAATATTATTATTTACCCTGTATCTATTAAAATTACTTAATATATATATTTATTTATTTATATAACTGAAGGAGTGATGCTATTGGCTGAGGTATTAGAATCCCAAGGAAATCCTACAGGACCTGCTGTAATCCTGGATATTCTAAAGCTTCCATAGCATACTGCCAAGCCTTCACAGTGTTGTATAGCACTCTATAGCATGCTACCATGTCTCTGTAGTGCTTGATAGCATGTAGTGATAACTCTGTAGTACTACATAAATGAACACCTTTGTTATGGTGCTATGGCATTATACAATGCTCTGTAGCACTACTGTAGCGCTGTATAGTATAATCAGTACTTGCTGATGTGGGTTGCAAGAATTGATGATACTTCCATGGTGCCTGTCAGCCACAGACCAAGCTGGTATATATCTGCATTTGAATCATTCTCAATCATTGTTTGAAGAATGCTGAACAATACCTCCAATCTATCAGTTCCAAGGAGGATTATCCAAAACTTGCTACCAGGTGCATCAACTTTGGCCTTGGCTACACAGAAGTATGCATTTTTAATCATTATCATGATATTGACATAGAGTTGTGATGGCATAACCTTCAGAGCCAACTCTGTTTCTCCAATGAGTACCATGAGAAGATGAGCTGCAGCACTAAGATGCACCAATTGCTCTGCAAGAGAGAGATCAATACATATATAGGGCATCATAATATGGTGGAATAGTGTGCCTAGAGTTCATAGAACACCTCGTGCATCATGAAAGCTTGGAGCCACATCTGAATCAGCAGAAAGAGCTGGTAGCATCCAGATTGCATGAAGAAGATCAAAGACAAGCTTCACATCCTGCTTATCTGCTGGGTTCATCAGATAATTAATACACTCTGATGTTAGTCCATGCTGTCAAAGGTGGATTCGGATGATTGTTGAAGTAATATGAACACCTTGTATATAGAGACCTTTTGCACAGAGCAACAAATTTCAGATGCACTTAAAGACATGCTTGTAATCCTTGTCTGATGTAATGTCATTGTCACCAACCTGGAGATCAAGCAAAGAGAGATGTGCCAATAGTGAATAGATATTAGATGTCTGTTATATCCATGCCCAGCTATATCATACTGACGTTACCAAAGGTTCCCACATGACCTTCCAACATACCTGGTCCATTCCTGGAATGTACCCACTACGGGTTTACACTTCCCAATGTTCCTGCCCAGGAACATACCTGGAACCCATCAGGTTTTCTATCGGATACTTCGGATACATAGTTTCTCTTATGATAGCCTCACCACATCATTATACCATTACTCCTCTCTTCCATTCTCACTTGTACATTTCATTATGGTCAATGTAGTTTAGTTTCTTATTCTTCATTCTGAGTGCGTCATTTGTGCTGCTACTCCTCTTTGCCCAGTCTTTATTTCGTTTACTTACACTTAGTATTCTGTCTCTGGATTCGTATCTACATCTTACTAGTACATATAAATAGTCTTCCAAATGTACTAGGTAGTCTTCAGTATTCATATCAACTCTGTACACTTTCTTCCTACTCTAAGTTCTGAAACCCACTCCAGGTTTTCCTTTGGGTCTCTCTCCCACTGCCTAGTGTAGTGGCAAAGCCCCTCGCATACTCTGGAACGATTCCTTACATTGAATATCATCTGTTGTGAAATACGAACCATTCCCTGGGGATATCCAGGTGGCACAGCACATACACAGAAGCCACAGTTCACTTCTGCACTCCCACTCCCATTCCCGTACCCGTACTCACTTCGGGTTTCTGTTATAGTTCTCCCATGCCTTCCAGGCATCTTCGCATTTGTTTCCCAGTAGGAAGGGAATTGGTATGTAACAATGTCAATGAAAGACTCTTTTTCATTGTAAGGTGTGGCCTTAGCTGCATTATATGTAGTCTCTATTAGTTTTGCATGTTGAGCCCCTTTCTCACATTTACATGAGCCTGACACCAGAATCAGATGTGCAGAATACATGCAAGTGTGTTCAGTTATTGCACCCAGAGCACCCACAGTGGCCTGCTTCTTCGTGAGAACAAATCCATTGTCTGAACGAACAGTGCTACACTCACCTCAACTGCCAAATGTACTTCATTACTGTGAAGTGCTTCAATAAGAAGATCCACCTCATCCTCAGTACAAAACTCCAGACTCACTTTTTCTCCATGTTTGCAACACAGTCCAAGAATGTGATTTGTTTCATCATTCCAATGTGGCCTCTCCTCTATCTTCAGTTCATCAAACATTAGGACCTGAAACACTATCTTTTCTTGCTGAATAATGTTGCCTATTGTCTTGAAACATGCTTCTATGTTCACCTGAACTTCCTGAGCTGTAGGAGAGAGCAGAGAGTGGAGAGATGATGAGGTGTGGAATTGTGATTCAGGTGTGGAGTGTATTGAGGGATGGTAAACTCATAGAATGGTAAGCAACTCCAGCAAGTCGTGCTCCTCCTAGCTTCCAGAATAACAGACCACATAGTTCATCCTCTTCAGTGTAGCTCTTTGAATTGTAAATCTTTTGTGCAGCACGGTCTACAAGGTCAAGCAATCCTCTAATCCCATATCCTTGTGCAGATTTGATTCATACAAGTCTATCTATACATTCAACCTTGCCACTTCCAACTGCCATCACAAACTGTTCAAATACATCAAGTAGGCAAACCTTTCCTGCTAACTTGTGTGCATCATTGAGCTTTTGCAAGTGCAATGCATGAAGTTCAGTGTTTCTCTTTTTAATGATGTTGACAAGCCCTCCATGGCTATGATAGGCCAAAGGTGCATTATCATGAACCCTGTTCTTCATATGGTGACATATCTCTATCAGCTGTGAGTCAGAACCAAGCTGTTTGCATGGTGCACAGGACAGTTCATTGTGGTCCAGCTGCTGACAGTGGCAAGCTTTCACAACAAGCTGTCCCTGAACAAAGGTGTAATTCCAGGGATCCTTATACTGGACATGAAGACCAGCTGGATATGCCATGTGTATGATAACATCTGTAGGAAAGATGTATTTCAACCCTTCACATGAATGTATTCATGTACAGGAGATGAAGTGGCAGTAACAGGTAGTGATACATCTACATGTGTCCTTTCATTCTCTACATGTTCAATAACTTGAAGACCATCTTCTTCTAGTGTAATGACACTTGTGCTTGTGCTTTCAGCAGATGCCCTTTTAAATGTAAGTAAGGTCCTATAATACAATACCACAGTACTCACATCTCATCAATGATCTTAACAAGCTGCTCCACCTTTCCCTCAAGCAAACAATCATCAATACTGCAAATTACAACAAGTGCCTCTAGAAATTCCACAAACCCTGTTAATCCCCATTTCCTGCATTGCACAAGTTCACAAAGCTCTTCAGGCTTATGTGACAGTACTACATTTAGAGGACCATCATATCTCTCCCAGGCATCCTCCCCTTCAACAACTGATGGGGCTGTGGAGAACCTCACCAGTGGGTGCTCAGGACTGGCTTCACACAGTGAGCAGTAACCTTGCAACAGATTGTTGTAAACATTGTATGATATGATGGTTTGCAGCTGCATGTGGCTGGGAGTTCTTGTGCAGGCTCTCCCTGTCCAATCCTACAAGTGTAGATGCATTGTCTGAAGCTGTTTGAACAATCTTTGCAGGCACTGATACTGTTGCTGGAGCATGAGCTTTCTTTGACAAGGACCATTGAACTGTTGAAGCATTCATTAGCTTGCTTTGAGCATTTTTTTTGTTCTGCTTTGCCTTTCACAATGTGTGTTTTCTCAAGATTCTTCACACCTCCATTCCCTGCAGAAACCATTTTCCCACAATCAGAAGAGTAATTCATTGGATACATCCTAGGGAATGAAGCAGTGTTAGTACCTGTACTGTAATTGAGCATATAGAGTACCTGAAGTGACATCTGGTGATGCCTCAGACTCCAGAGTGTTGATCAGATGCTCTGTCCATAGAATCAATGATGATCATCCAAAAATCTGTTATGTACAAATATAAGTAAACAACTAGATATGGGCATCACTGCATCATCTCTACCAAGTTGCAACCAAGTCTCAACTAACTCACAATTATGACCCAACTAACCAGTATTATAGGTTATTTTGAGCATTTATATTATATTGAATACAACTAGATGTCTTATCTACTTAAAATTTACATAGTTTTCACTAAATCTTAAGTACAGTCCAGAAAAAAATTAAGAGGGTTGGAGGGGGAGGTCCCTCCCTAACCTGATATGGCTTGGCAAAATCTTCGGACCCCCTTGGAGGAATGTCAAATAATATCTGGCTTCAAGTTTCAGAGGGTGTCACATGATGTGATCATATGTCACACTGCAGCACTGGAACTGGGGATTGGGCATCCCCATTAAGAAGCTGTACTTACTCCTAGTCTCCTACAGGCTACAGTAGTCTCATCACAAGACATCCACATCAGGTGGATATGTCCACTCTGTGGACATGTCACGTCCCATTCTTTTCCACTAGGGACAAGAACCTTGGAGGAGATAGTCTAAGTAGCGGAGTAACTTGTACAATGTTAGTAGGGTGTGTGGAGATAGTGAACAAGTACAGGAGTAGTGGAACATTGGCTTCAACTTGTGTGTTGCACCCCTTGGACTTCCAGTTCTGTATTTAGAACAAAGCAGAGTAAGTGGCAAAATAGCAGAGTTGGCTCAAGGCCCAAGTGGGAGAAGGGTGTAAACGTAGTTGATTTGAAACTGAAGTCTATCTACATTACAGGAGTAGTTTATATAGTAAACTACTTTGTCCGAATGCATACAGAGTAATGCCCATGGGTATGTGGCATCCTAGAGGTAAGTAAACTCCATGAAATGTAGAACATGGTAAACTACTAGTACACCTCTAGATTATAGTCATAGGAGAAATGGCTGTGGCCAGAGAACGAGGTAGTAATATTAAAGGGAAGGAACAAGTAAACAGTTACAAGTAAACATTAGTAATGAGAGTTCGATATATAATAAGTATACATAGTCTGGAGGAAATGTACTAAAAGCAGAGTAAACCCAGAGTTGACTTCAATGGTTCAGGAATTGTCACAGATATGACAGGACAGTCTTGTATCAAACTAGGGGTTTTGGCAGGGCAGTGCAAAAAAAAATTAGATCATTTGATTTCAAAATGTAGTATCCCCTTACATAAGATAAAAATAAGTTGCTAGTTGTCACACTAATCTCCTGGTCACACTGGCCTAGGCTATTTGTGTCTCCAAGATAAGGATTAGCACCAGAGATGAACATTTACCCATCAATATCAAATAGCAACTTAATTCAAGACATTCTATCTACTTATTCTAAGAGCAAAAAATGGAACCTAGTATACCACCCCACACAACAACTACACTGCCTGTGTGTTACAGAGCACACCTTTCCATACACCCCGCCAATGCAAAACCCCTGCAAGTACACAGGCCAGGTCAGATTGCAAGACCCCTACCCTCCATCCCTCACAAGAAATTTAAATGGCCAAGACTCCATTGCTTTATCTGCTGGAAATTATCACAAGCATTACTGAGGAGCTATATTGGTACAAGCCCTCCTGAGGAGGAAAGCCAGAGGCCATTGTTGTGGCAGGCTTTTGTTGATTCATTATAGTATGCTGCTGCTGTGCTAGTAATTGCATGATTTAAATATCCCTGTGATTCCTTGTGTACATTGCAGATCCACACTGCAAGGATAGAGGATGTAGCATGGGATGCCCCTTCTTGGTAGCAGCGTGAAGTTGTGAGGCATGGAGTCCTTTGGCAGATGCATAGAAAGTGAGCACAAATTCTTTTACAGATCTAGATTTTGGAGCCTTTGAGTGCTTTAACATCAGCACAGACTTCTTTTCAGTTTTCTTTGTGCCTGCTATGTCGCTGTCAGTATACAAGACTCAAAACTAGCAATGCATCGCTGCATACATTATCCAAAAACTGATTGATTCACATGATTTAATGTATCACTGATGTGACAGTCTGCAATCAAACTGGCATTTAAATCATGAAAGGTATTCAAATGGTTTGAAGTGCTTTCCTTTGACCATTAGTATCAGAGCTTTCACAACAATTTCAGGATTCAAGGCTTCCACTCATGAAGTATATTTATTTTAAGTACATAGAAGCATAGTAAGAAGTCATAGGAATATTTTCTCTCACATAATTCCATGCCTCTGGTTTGATCCCAGGGCCTCTAGAGACAAGTTTATGTTAGAATCTGGGTGTTCATGTTGAGGCACAGCTGCATAGTTACATAATATAGTTATGTAATCATTCTCTGTATGTACGCACGTTGTAGTTTCTGTGCAATACACGGCTTCGTCTGTCACTATCGTCGGTCAGCGTTTTCAATCCGGTCTTCCTCCACAGTCAGCTCTTCAACTCTCCCCTTCTATTCTTGACAGGTTATGGGCCCCGCCTGCACTTAAATTCTACACCACTCAACCTGCCAACAAACTTTCAATCTCTTACCTTCCTCTTCTGATCTTTTGATCCCACACACCCTTCCTTCTTTCTTTGCCTCCCACCACTGTCAACCACCACCATGGCCCCAACAGTCTATGAACTTCTCAGGACCTTTGATTCCCAGAACCATTTTGATGGGACAAACTACCCTGCATGGAACAGGGAGCTGGAGATGACATTTGGAGAGGATGAGGATTTGCTGGGGCACATAAAAGGCACGTCTACTGCCCCTTCTGTTGAGGACTCCAAGGATCGCACTGCATGGATTGCTATTGACACCCATGCTCGCATGGCTCTCTACAAGACCATTTCATCAAATGCTGTTCGTGATGCCCACTTTAAAGAAACATCCCCAGCTCAAACAGCATTTGCTGTTTACACCAGCCTCAAGTCTGAGTATCAGAAGGACTCACGTGCATCTCGGTTTGAGCTCAAGAAGCGCCTTTACAACCCTGTCCATGATATTGGGCAACCTGTGTCCGTGTACATTCAGGATATCATTGCCGCCTCTGATGCTCTCACTGCCCTTGGTCACCCCCCCTCTCCCCTTGATGTTGTCGACTCTATTCTCATGAATCTCCACCCATCCTTCACCATCATTCGCACTCTCCTCACATCACAATCTACAGAGCCGACTCTCACATCTACGAAGAAGATGTTAACAGATCAGGAGGATACAAAAGTGGCCCTCAGTGGGGGGGATGTTCCTGAGTTGGCAAACTATGTCAAAAGGGGGGGTCAGGGCAAGAACCCCAAGGCTAAGAAAGGTGATTCAGATTCTGAGGGTGATGATCCCTCCTATGATTGGCTCAACCCCTGGAACAATGATGTTTGCCATCATTGTGGTCTTCCTGGTCACCACTCTTCCCGTTGCATAGCCGACATGCCCCAACGCATCAAGGACAGGATTATCAAGGAAGCTCGCGACCGTCGTTGTAAACGCTCTCCTTCACCTGTTGCCAATCACGCTCATTTCATTGCTTCCGACTCTGACCTCGATTCCGATTCTGATGTGGAGACTTGTGAAGAGGGACATCTTGCCTTCTATGCCCAGGATATTGACACTCACCCTGTTTCCAAATCAGGTTCTGTGGGGGCTAGAAAGGGATGGAAAGGATGATGGGTTAAGGATTTTAGTTTCAGTGGGGGAGTATTTTATTGGCGTTTGTTTTATTTCTCTTTCACTCCCCTCTTCTCTGTGCCTCTCCCCGAGTGGGGGTGTTAGAATCTGGGTGTTCGTGTTGAGGCACAGCCGCATAGTTACATAATATAGTTACATAATCATTCTCTGTATGTACGCGCGTTGTAGTTTCTGTGCAATACACGGCTTCGTCTGTCACTATCGTCGGTCAGTGTTTTCAATCCAGTCTTCCTCCATGGTCAGCTCTTCAACTCTCCCCTTCTATTCTTGACAGTTTAATGTATTTTTTGCACTGCCCTGCCAAAACCCCTAGTTTGATGCTCAAGGCCCGCATTTGGAATAACAGGGCACGTGCACTCGTGGGAGGGGGTTAGTTGAGCCTACAGGCTACAGCAGCTCCTAGCTTATCTTCATTTTTGTCGTGAAGAATTACTTATTGTTTCTAAATAAACAATTACATGATCTCCAAACAAAATGAAGACAATGCCTGTTCCAATCACCATCGCAACACGCAAGTTCTTTCTTGGTTTCTACTATTGTTCGAGATAAGTCCCAGGCTTTCATCCCCATTAATCAAATGCAGCATCAATGCGTACAGCTGGGCCTTTATTCTGATTTAGGCGTCTAGTATACTTTAAATAGCCTGCTTTCCTTCTCCAAAGCCTTATTCTATAAACATTTCATCCCGCTTTACCATGCTTATTCACAAGAGAATTTATAATAAAAAAGGAGCAGGCTCCTACACCGGTTCTTTACCCCTGGAACTTATTTTTGAAATTTCTCGGCATCTATCATATGATGATTTAAAGAATTTGGCATACGCGGTATGGTATCTCTACTCTGAATATGAATTCTTCTGACCTATGATCTTGAATGTTTAGTCAAGAAATTGCTTTTGGCTGATACAGCCGGTCCCTGACACAAATGAATCTTGGACGAGCAACTGCGAGTCTTTTGAGGAATGCGAGACTCGCTTGGACGATGTTTTGAACAACCCTTGTGTCGGAGCATATGTTCAAAGACTGATTTTGAAGCCAAGTTGCAACATCGCAAAACCGACCCCCGAGATCCTCAGAAGAGAGCGCAAACTAGGGCAAACCCTTACATTAGTTCTTCCGCATATGCCTTTGCTTCATACATTCCTTTGGGACGGTTTCGAAACGTTAGATGAAGATGTATGGACCATTCTGCACGAAAGGTACATCAAGACTCCAGATTTTTTGCTTATTTCCCGTCACATTGATAATGTTTTAGTTGTCCTAAAATACGGTATATTGGGACGAGTGTTGGTGCTCTCGGGAGTGATAACAATAGCAAGGTATGTCGCATGCAGCTTTTATTAGGTAGTAAAACACTAAAGTTACGTCAGCTGTTTTCTTTTAGTAACCTCCTAGGATTCCGCTATTTCTCCAAGTGGCAGGAAAAGCCGTTGCCGTCGACTTTCGATGGTTAGCTCGAATCGTATTTTTTTTTGGTTTTGCGATGCAGCTGACACCGCGTTAGAAGATATAAATTCACTGCCAGATCCAATGTGGGAAATGCTTCTTAGACGATGCTCCCAGCTTCATGCACTCGAAATAGGTGGCCAGGGATCATCTCTCAATACTCAGCTCTTCGATGTTCGCCCACTTACAAATGGGCGATGGCCTGCACTACGCGAACTCACACTTGGCAATACACTTATGATGAACAGGTCTGCTGAAAACTTTGTGGAAGAGAAATATACAATGTCGCAGGCATTCACTACCTTCTTGACGTTCCACGACTCCCTAGAAAAGCTGCATCTTCCTCACTGCTGTCGATTCCCGCCAGTAGATCTTCACTCGTCACCCTTCTCACTTAAATCCTTCAAAGGCACATTTCATTATTTTCATCATTTCATTTTACCCGTTGCGGAAGAACTCGAAGAATTAATACTTTGCGATGAAGAACATGGAGCGTGGTATATGCCGTTCATTCGTCCGGTGTTTCGAACCCTCCAATCACTGAGGCGTCTTGTCATAAACATTGATCTGTCCGTTCAGCTTGAAGATGATCCTGTAGACTCCGAAAGTCGGGAGACTGACCATATGGTCATATTCCGTCATATTTTGTCGGATTGTCTACACTTGGAACATATCTCATTCATATGCTCCACTCAGCAGGCCTCTAACTTTGCTATGGTATGTTCAGGGCTGTGCTTTAAAATTCCTTATTAACAATGGTTGGAAGGAGGACCTTCCACGAGCATTGATTGATAAACCGGCAAATCTCAAAAGTATTGAGGTTTTGAAAATGGATAATAAGAAGGAGCAATGCAAGTTTTGGACAGTGGCCAGTGTGCTTCGTCAATGCCCCAACTTAAACTCTATCAAATTGCGCTACACGTGCGATACCTGGAGGTACTGGCGTCCGGAGGAAATTCGACATGAGGGTACATTTTCCGTACAAAGAAATTCTGAAACAGGGTATCCTCGAACCTTACAAGCCACAGAAACCGAAGTGCGATCAAATGGAGACAGAGTAATCCGACAATGTTTCTACCCCCTTCCGAGTTTCAAAAAATACGTCGATTCTGGTTCTATGCTGCAACGCGCAAAAAAAGAAGCGCGAAAAACAGTATTTAATGGTGTCATATGGGCTATGGTACATGGCGGTTATGGGCAGAAAGTAAAAACGATTCGCAGCGACTGGCAAAGGCGTGATCCTGGAAGTTTCTAACAAGTATAATAGCCGCATGGTCCGACCGTGGTATGTAGTACGCTTGTAATAGATTGTTAAAAATCTTTATATCATTTTCGTTTTTTATTATGTCGTTGTTGTATCATATCTTCTAGTTTCCGTCGTTTCACGCCTGAAGGCGACTGAGAGTACGAAAGCTGTTCGGGTACTGGCGGTGTTGGAAGGCGATCATCATCACTACCTTCTTCATTTGCAGCCTCAGAGATTTGAGCCTCCGCAACTGCTGATACCGTTTCAGATCTAAAAACAAGTGAGCAGTTTGTTATCTAGTCGAATACGAACTCTAACCCTTCATCATCATCTACAATAAAATTCTCAGAGGCTTCTTCATCACTGGTTTCCTCCCCTCCACGATGGTCAAATGCATCCCATGCCTGTGCGACATCTAATAGTTGATCCCAACGAGCTGACTCTGTAAGATGGACAAGTTCCACTTCTTCTCGGCTAAAGCTTCTCCGGCATTGAGGACATTTTACAGTTTCGTCCGCAGCTCTGCTGATATTGGGAAGACATCCATTGCAAAATAGATGTTGGCAAGGAAGACTGCAAAAATATTTAGCTTTGGCGGTATGAAGACCTAGACGCGACGGTTACCTGGAGCACTTGTTCAGCACAAGTCGTTCTAGGCATATGGGGCAGTCTTCATTCTCCCCCAGTGTAGTAACAAGCATCAGGTCACTGAATCTTCGGAGTAGCTTGAAAATGTGTTAGCTTCTCAAGGATTGTGTACCACAACTCCTACACCTGCCTTCGTCATCCTATGAGCTGCATCTCCCGGTTCTTGATCTGACTCATCGGCATTTAATTCGGCAGCTTCAGCCTTAAGCTCTTTGGCACGAAGCTATGCAGTGCCTTCAGCATAGCCGAAAAATGAGATATTTCAGTAGAATTTAACCTTCTCAATCTTTTTCTTGAACTTGCGATTACTCTGAGGTTATAGGTGTGAGCTTATTGTCGAAGTTTCGAGGGAACTAAATACCAATTTAAGATCCTCTATGGTGTTCTCGAGTGATTTTATACGCGCTGTTGCGCTACCCTTGGATGTGGTTGGTAAAGATTGGCTGTGAATATCGTGAACCCGATGCTTCCTTTCAAGCTCCTTATTGCGCCTGCGCAAAGACTTTATTTCGATTCTCATCGACCTCAAGCTATTATGAAGGTTATTTATAACAGTCTATAGGGACATCTAGTTCAGCGGCAATATCGAAGAATTAAAGTCGAACGTTGAGGATTGACAACGAACTTCTACACACCTCTAGTATCTGGTCTTCACCGCCGGAGCCATCTGAGTCGCTGGATGGGGATGCAACTGGCATTTGGACGGGCCTGGCACGCGTCTTGGTAGATGAACGCGTGGTAGGCATTGCATTGGAGGTAAAGCTAAGGGTTGAAGTTTGCAGTAATAATTAGTACTTACTCGGACTCAGAGCAGCAGTTTCATTTAGTAGTCATGAGTCATAAGATTCACATACTTGGTGTGGTGACCAGTGACTGGTCACACACTCACGACTTAACTGCACGTGATATATGCGCGTATCTTGAGCGGGTTTCTGGAATACCCGTTTTGGCTGAACGAAAGAGGCTCCATACGTCATGCCATTTTCGAAGGCTGACCCTCGAATCCAAGCCTGGATGCCAAATTTCCAACACACCAGCTTCTCAAATCCTTCCAACCCTTTCTTTCTACCATCACCAGTTCCACCATCACCAATCCTCCAACGTCAAATCTTTTGTCGCTAGTCTCCAGCAATGCCCACTTCCCCTCTTGATCCCAACATTGTGCTGAAGCGTGATGGGTATCTTCGCCCAAATATTCCTGCTATCATGCAGAGATACGACTCATACAGAAAGTGGAAGGATATTATCGAGCTCCATGAAGGAGGATACCAAAAATTTACCCAAGGATACCTTAAGTTTGGTTTTAATATTGGCCCCAACGGAGCAGTCGTTTACAGAGAATGGGCTCCTAACGCAAGGGAGGCTTATCTCATTGGTGATTTTAGTGAGTTTAGGATTACAACGAAGTAGCGAGCTTTAGCGCTTATTATGTGAAAGATCAATGGAACAGGACAGAACATCCGATGACCAGAGATGAGTTTGGTGTTTGGGAGATCACTCTCCCTCCCTTGAAATCAGGGGCCTGCGCTATTCCTCATGACAGCAAGATCAAGGTGCTTTGTTTGTTTATTTTTTATTATCCAAGCTAATTATGCGACAGATTTCCATGGTCCTCCCATCTAAAGAACGCATTGAACGTCTTCCTGTCTGGATTAAACGGGTGACTCAGGATCTCGACGTTTCTCCTGTTTATGACGCTCGCTTTTGGAACCCGCCTTCATCAGAGACGTACAAGTTCAAGAACTCACGTCCTCCAAAGCCAACGAACTTATGTATTTATGAGGCACACGTTGGTATCTCCTCCCCGGAGCCGCGTGTTGGGACATATAAGGAATTTACAAAAAATATCCTCCCCCGTATTAAGGCTCTCGGATACAATACCATTCAGCTTATGGCGATAATGGAACATGCGTACTACGCTTGTGAGACTCTGCTGCTTGATATGGTTGGTTCACACTCTAATTTTCACCTAAAAAACAGCTTTTGGATATCAAGTGACTAGCTTCTTCGCCGCTAGTTCCCGCTATGGAACCCCGGACGACTTAAAGGAGCTCATTGATACTGCCCACGGAATGGGCTTGACCGTGCTTTTGGATATAGTTCACTCGCATGCCTGCAAAAATGTCCTTGATGGTCTCAATGAATTTGATGGTACCGATCATCTTTACTTCCATGAAGGAGGAAAAGGTCGCCATGATCTCTGGGACAGCAGGCTTTTCAATTATGGATCCCATGAGGTTCTTAGGTTCCTTTTAAGCAATCTTAGGTTTTGGATGGATGAGTACCAATTCGATGGTTTCCGCTTCGATGGAGTGACTAGTATGATGTACAAGCACCATGGTATTGGTACAGGGTTTTCCGGAGGATATCACGAATACTTTGGCGATGGAGCGGATGAAGAAGGAATTGTTTATCTTATGTTGGTAAGCAGACTCTTTTGAACCAGTGTGAATCTCCACGTTGACGTCAATGTTGAGGCAAATGATTCCATGCATGCTCTGTATCCGAATGCCATCACTATTGCTGAAGACGTCTCCGGAATGCCCCTTCTTGGCGTTCCTGTCAATGAGGGAGGTGTTGGTTTTGATTACCGTCTCTCCATGGCCATTCCCGACATGTGGATTAAGCTGCTAAAGCACAAATCTGACAGCGAGTGGGATCTGGGTAATATCGTCTTTACACTCACAAATAGGAGGGGCGGGGAAAAAAGTATCGCTTACTGTGAGAGCCACGACCAGGCTCTGGTTGGTGACAAAACCCTCGCCTTCTGGCTTATGGATAAAGAGATGTGTAAGTCAAAGATGATATTGACTCGACGTGTATTTACAGGTACTTTTTTTTTTATAGACACCCACATGTCTGACCTGACGCCTATGACTCCTGTCATTGCGAGGGGTCTTTCTCTTCATAAAATGATTAGGTATTTTGGCCAGCACAAATCATGTGACATGCAAATCTAATATCGTACCATAGGCTGATCACTCATTCCCTTGGAGGCGAAGGATACCTTAATTTTGAAGGCAACGAATTCGGACACCCGGAAGTACGTTTATTACTATTGTTATGAGGTAGTCGTATCTGAAAGAGTTTTAGTGGCTTGACTTTCCTCGTGAAGGAAATGGAAATTCCTTCCACTATGCTCGCAGACAGTGGAATGTGGTGGATGACCCACTTCTTCGCTATAGATACCTTAACAATTTTGATGCTGCGATGAACAAAACGGCCAACAAATATCGGTGGCTAGATGCTTCCCAGGCATATGTATCTCTCAAACACGAAGTTGACAAAGTTATTGTTTATGAACGCGCAGGACTACTGTTCGTCTTCAACTTCCATCCAACCAATAGTTACACCGATTACCGTGTCGGAGTCGAAGTTCCTGGAAAATACAAGATTGCGCTATCCAGTGATGATCCTGAGTTTGGTGGATTTGATAACATAAAGCCCGACAGTGAGTTTTTCACGACGGCCCTGGAATGGAACGGGAGAAAAAACTTTGTTCAGGTATGACATACATAAATGGTGCTACCGATGTGCTGATCTTTGGTCATAGGTTTATATCCCCTCGAGAACGTGCATCGTCATCGCTCCAGATGTTTAACCAATTAATTGTACATATCATACAATTAGTTAACAAATGCTGAACACGATCTGCTTATTTTAGAAGACTAGAAGACTGTGAGGTCATAGACTTTTGTAGTGGTGTAGTTTGCAATTCGTGCTGCATCTTCTGTAGTCTGCTTGTTTTGATTCTTGAATATCCCGCTCAGAATGATATTATGCTCCTGGAGTCACTACTGGAAATTATACTTTTATAGTGACTTGCGGTATATACACGTTAAAATTTCAGACTTCATTTCCCTTCCTCATCTACTGCACAATTACAAAAGTGATTTCAGAGACTCTACAATGCGATCACCGAGTTCCTTCGTGTTAACTTTACCACCTAGGTCAGCTGTCCTTAGGCCAAGTCCACCGATTTCAGGGGCATCCAGAACCTTTCGAACTGAACTCTCAATTGCGTTTGCCGGCTTCTCAAGTCCAAGGGAATAGCGAAGCAGCATTGCTGCACTTAGAATTGTACCAATAGGGTTGGCGATTCCTTGTCCAGCAATGTCAGGAGCAGACCCATGGATAGGTTCGTAAAGTCCAGGCGTAGGCTTAAAGTTGTCGGAAGGTGGGGCGGGCGCTCCAGCCAAAGAAGCAGAGGGAAGAAGACCAAGCGAGCCCGGAATAACGCTCGATTGATCAGAGAGGCTAAGCAATGTAAATAAATAGCAGCTATGAAGGCGATTGTTAACTTACATGTCACCGAACAAATTTTCGGTGAGAATAACACCGTTCAGTTTCCTTGGGTTTGAGACCATAACCATCGCAGCTGAATCAACAAGATGATGATCAAGCTTAAGCTGAGGGTATTCCATTGTTAAAGTTTCCGTGACGACCTTTCTCCACAAACGTGAGCTAGCGAGCACATTCGCCTTATCGATAGAATGGATTTCAAGAGGAGGGTTGGCAGCCAAAGCAATCTGGGCGGCTACACGGGTGATCCTCTGAACCTCATGAACACTGTAAATCATGGTATCCCATGCAAAATCAACGTCAGGCTCGACGGCCAGCTCCTTGCGTTTTCCAAAGTAGACACCTCCGATCAGTTCGCGGACGACGATCATATCTACACCCTTGGCAATTTCTGGACGGAGAGGAGAGTAATCAAGGAGAGAGTCTGATGCAAGATTTGCGGGGCGGATATTAGCGTACAATCCGAGGGTTTTACGCAGTGCAAGAAGACCGGGTTCAGGCCGCACTTTGGCACTTACGCCCCATTTTGGACCGCCGATAGAACCTGGCGATGACGAATTCGAGATAAATTTTTGAGAGAATGTGACAACACATACCCATCAGGACAGCGTCCGCCTCCTGACACGCCTTCAAAGTAGATGCAGGAAGAGGTTCGCCGACCTCGTCAATGGCGCATCCGCCAAAGAGATGGGTCTCTAGTTTCAGATCAAAGTCTGATGACAACTCCGACACAACCTGGAGAACCTTGACTGCTTCATTGATGACCTCTGGACCTAAAGAAGAATAAGGAACGGAAGTATTGCAAGATGAACATGCCATACCGATACCGTCTCCAGGAAGGACTACGATTCGGAAGCTACATCGATGTGTTAGAGTGCGGGGAGTGTATATAGCGATGGCGAAACGCGTACGTTTTGGGTGGCATTGGAATGATTATGGAAGAGCAGAAGAGCAGGTCTGAGACGTTCAGCTACATGTCGCGTTCTAATCTATTCGGCAACATCGGTCTCATTGCCTGCCATGATTATTCCTCGGCCGATTTCCTAATTTATATATATCTACATTATTATCACATCAGTTTTTGCGATCAAAATCAATCTCTAGAGCTCTGCGACTTACATAAGTACTAATATCTCCTTAGCTTGATACCAGGGAATTTATTTCAAAAGCACCTCAAATCTACTGCCATGGAATCCACCATAAAACCTCGATGCAGAAATCTTGTTCTCGATGCTGGTCCATTGCTCTCGCTGTCGCCTCTTCGAGGACTGGCCGAGACTTTTGTCACCGTTCCTCAAGTGCTTGCAGAGCTGAAGGATAGTCGGGCAAGGGAGCATTTTGAAAAATTAGGATTACTTTCTGGCGTAAGAGTAGTCGTGAAATCACCAGATGCTGCGAGTCTTGCACATAGTGCGTGGTATTCCTTTTATTCATTGGATACATTGTCAACAAATTTCAGCTATTCAATGGGCAAGAAAAACTGGAGACTACTCTGTGCTGTCTCATGCAGATATCTGTGTACTAGCTTTAACACATTCGCTACAGACGGAAGCAATGCGTCTGGCGGCACAGGAAGAGCTCTCTGAGGCATGTTTAGTCCTATGCATGTTTTAACTAAGTTGATCGTTTCTTCATAGTAGCCATCGAAAGTGAATGAAGGAACCTCATCGCCCGATGTTTCTATTTCTGACCCTATAGAAGGAGTCAGCAAGATACTCGACGAAACCACCATCCGTTCCACGCCAGTTCAAGAAGCTTTGGAACCTGAAACCAAAGTTGACGAAAATAGAGATCAGCCGCAAGAGCCGCTTGACGTCGAGCTTCGCCTCGCTGAAAATGAAAACAGTGTTCAATCGAGGCCCGAATTATTACAATCGAACCCGTCCGAGCTTTTGTACGAAGACCCATCTGACTCAGACGACGATGAAGGAGAATGGATAACTCCTGACAATGTCGGCGTACACAAATCCCGCGCTCTCGACTTACTTCCCGATATAGATGAAGGCGGGAAACGGAGCGGAAAAGAAAAAAGAAAGGCCACACAAGTCGAACAAATTGCGGTTGGATGTATGACCGCAGATTTTGCGATGCAAAACGTCCTTCTGCAAATGGGGTTGAGCCTTGTAGGGCTAGAGGGAAAGCGGATCCAGAAGGTGAAGAGCTGGGTGCTTCGTTGTCATGCTTGCTTTAAGTATGTCGCTCTCTATACACCCTTAGCAGGAGGGCTGATCTTTCCGTCACTTCAGAATTTGTAAAGATAACTCGAAGAAGTTCTGTCCATCCTGCGGTAACCCGACGTTGTTACGAGCGTCTGTAACTGTTGCGGCACCTGGTACTGATGCTAGTGCACCAGCGATGCAAATCCATCTAAAGTCTAACTTTCAATACAAAGTTCGAGGTACAAAGTTTTCGATTCCAAACCCCAAGTCTGGTACTTCGAAGACAGGCACCGGAGACGGCCTGATCTTGCGCGAAGATCAAGTGGAATACATGAGAGCGAAAAAGAGAGCCGACGGAAAACGTCAAAGGGAAGAGACAAAGATGACGAAAGGAATTCTTGCGAGGGGTGTCGAAGGAAACTCCGTTGGTGTTAGCAGTTGGATGGATCCTGACTGGATGCCGGAGATGATAAGTGTTGGATCAGGCGGAAAAGGCAGGACATCGAGAAGCTCAAGGATGGATGGTGACTTGCCACAAATAGGATATGGAAGAAAGAATCCTAACGAGAGCAGGAAAAAGAAAAAGTAAAGCATAGGTTACTTCATCCGGGTACCAAGCATATTTTTAACCTGCCTGCCTACGTTACTATTCTATACTATGTCCGTAGTATCGTTACATTGACGATGATATCCTCATCCATATGGTACTCATGACCCTATGCTTCTGTTCATGAAACGTCTCTTCTGGAACGACATCCACCACTTGCTCGGCTTCCCTGTTCCATCGGCATACAACTTTTCCACTAGGCGGGCGGCCAGTTCTTGACGAACCTGTGTTAAGTATTGTCGGAGATAATCTGTAGATACACATCGTCAATACTGTAGCCCTATGAGTGTTATGCGCAAGACTGACCAGCATCTGCGCGACTTGCAGGGGGCGCATAGTGGGAATTCAACGGGAAGTTGGCATCTCCGGGGATAGGAAAGCTGTCTACGGACAGGGTACTCAATGTTTTCGATGCTTCCAGCTGCGAAGGAGGAGTCCTTGCGGAGCCGATCTTTGCCAAACAGTCAGAGATGAAGAGGATCAATACGATGAGCGTTCGGTCGGCAGGGCCTTTAATCTCAAAGTTACGAAAGAGGGAGTTGGCACGAAAGAGGTCAAGAGTTTCATCAATGATTTCTGTTTGAGATGGGTCGGCTTGTAGAATCGTGTTAGCAAGGAATGTGATTGGAATGGACGCGTTTCGTAGTCACCGATTGGTGCTGGGCCACGGATTCTTGTCCTGATAGGCAAGATGGCCATGTTGCCAACTTGCCTCATATCGGGCTCTTCGTTCAAAGTTGAATGGTATGCCTGTATTGCTGTAAGTTGAGGGCGATGTGACGTTGTCTGAGTGCTTACCGGCATGATAAGGAATACTTGAGTACTTAGTCTAACGTACAGAATTAATGACATATGCGTAAGGGGGTATTTGTCCTTGTTGTGCAAAGGCTTTAAATTGTCGCGTGCATCTTCGACTAAACTTCGATGACGTTCAGCTTGATGCTAGGCACGAAGGGGTCTGCACCGGTGTGATTCTTTTAACCCCCTTGCTTTTGCCCACTCCCATCTCTGAAATATGCCTGACTTCCTCGCCAATAATGGCCTCGATGCAGAAGGAGAAAGCGTGTCGCTTCATTCAGTCACGTCCGTTCACCCAATCCCAGACACTTTGACCAGTATGTTCTAAATTCTAGAGCTGCGTGACAACTGCACTACTGATATTTCTACAATCCAGAGCTTGTAAAACGCCTCCGCGCGTTGACATTTACCTTACTTCCGGTGGAAGTTGACCCCGCAAGCATAACTGATCCCACCAGTCGTGTTATTACTCCTGAGGTTATACAAGCATATCGGTTCGCTGCTGGGGACTTCTTTGAAGCCGTACGCGAAAATACACCTTGGCGTTCAAGTAGCTAATGCTTAATTTTCCTGTAGCTTCCTTATTGTCTTCTACGCGCAAGGGCGGAGTTTATGTACGATGCCAACCATAATCCTGCAGACTACGGCGAAAACTTGGGAAGAGGTCAGCTGTGCCATCTATTGATGTAACACATGATTTCAACGATATATCTAGCTGTCGCATGCGAAGTATTAGCACGTCGTATTGTTCATCTTGCTCCTCATGATCGCTTGTACACCATTATGTCATCTCGCTATCAGCACATCCAATTGGATGGGGACAAGAGCGAAATGTCAAGTGCCCTTGAATCTGCTATTGACCAAGGCTGGTATGTAAACACATATACATAACTGTTCGATATTGACGGTTATTCATATGCAGTACCATATTCTTATCATCTAATGAAGCTCAAGAAGTTGTAAGCGCCTTATGGAATGGAGATCTAATTCAGAAGAACAATGAACACCATGACATAGACTGTCAGTGCAAAGGAATAATCTAATATTTTGGTATTCTAAAGTGTTGTAGATGTTCCATTTGCAGAAACGCGCGAACACACCTTCTGGGGTCACTTTGATGCATCCCGTTTACAGGTTCCGCGTTATCAAAACATTTTTCGCATTATTGTATGGCTATTTTTTCTATTCGTCTACTCACAAGCAGGTTAGTGTCTACAGTTTTACAAGTCTTTGTACAGTGCTCATTTAACATCATCTTAGTTCGAGAACCATTGGACAAGATTGATCGCAACCGTAACACAATCGACGAATGGGAAGTTGTTCTTTATGTCATGGCACTTTCATTTATTATTGAGGGTATGTTTTATATTTGCATTATAAATCATACGTAGCAGCTAAGATATTGCAGATACTCATAAGGTATTTTTATAATACTTACCTCTGAACATGTTATTCTCAATGCTTTCTAGTTTTTCACGCTGTTGAGATTCGTCACCTGGCGGGCTTTAGCTTCTGGAATGTTATAGCCCTTTTAACAGATTTTCTGTTGCTCTCTGCATTTGTTCTTCGTGCCATAGGCTTATCTTCACACGATGACAGAGCCCCGATGATGCGACTCCGCAGTTTTCAAGTGCTTAGCTTCGTTGCTCCATTTATTTGGTAGGTCCTTTCATTCTGCTACAAGATGCCTTTCTGATATATCATGCCACAGGATGAGTAAGTGAATCCCCAGTCAGAAAGGAAACCATGAACCCACTCCTTTGTTCAGAGCTTATAACTATCTTTGATGGATATAAGTATGTTGTATTCAAATCATTGTTTTTCAACGAGCTAACGACGTGTATAGATATATCGGTACTATGCAAATTTGTATCGCTCGGATGATGAAAGAATCAGGAATCTTTTTTGCTGTCTGTTATTCTGATCTTCTCTACCGCCTGCTAGCCAACTAATCATTTTCAGTTGCTGTCTGTTCTAGCAATAGGATTCGGTCAAGGTCTCTATGCCCTCGATGCCGCAGATGGATCCACTGAAAAACCGGACGTCGTGAGTAACAACAATGCCAACCTGTTTGCTCATGCTTAGTTTTTGAAGGTATTCAATGTTCTAGTTCAAGCATTGTTACAGTACGTACAATGCTACAACTGGGTGGTGATGCGATTATTAACGTCGTATATAGAGCTCCAGATTATAGCAAGTACGACCAAAGGTTGGTGTTCGATGTTTATGTCTCCATTGGCACTGGTATCGATCCGTCTCATACAGCTCTCCTGGCCTGCTTTTATATTACCTGTAAGTCCAACGAGCGTTCAGTATTCTCTTGCTTATCAACTTTTGTTATCCTTAGCTGGAATACCGTAACTGCTATTGTCCTCTTGAATGTCTTGATCTCCTTGTTTTCCTCCGCCTACGACGACGTAAGTGTCATAATTGAAGCCTTCTTTACAGGACTGATTAATAGTCGTAGGTTGTTGATGATGCAGAGGCTCAGTATCTTGCATTCTTTGCTGGAAAAACTGTAGGGATGATTAGAGCTCCTGACTCTTACGTCTATCCAGCTCCTTTCAATATTATTGAAGCTGTGTTTATCGCACCATTGGAGTAAGTTTATTGATCTAAACCTGCTCTGTAATGCAATAATCGTATCTTTCTATAGATTTTTACCTCGCCTACGTCTGAGCGAAAAAACTTACGCCAAGGTGAAATTCGTGAAGCCAGCATGTACAAGTTTTTGAAATGTTGACCTATTGCTACTAGTTAAACCGTTACGTTATGTGCACGATATTCTTCATTCCATTGGCTGTCATCGCACTCTATGAATCTGCCATCAAGCATCCCAAAAATGAGTGGCTTGAAAGCTGGTTCACAGGTGATAACGAAGGCACTGAGGATCGTTTAGAGAATAGGAATCCTGTTGTCGATGATCCTAACTGTCCAGGCCTTGAAATCTCTAAAATACCCTTTGAAGAACTTATCAAGGTGTTTCCTAATACCGCACAGGTAAACTTGTTAAGCAAATTTTGTTGATAAGATACACACACTAACGTTGTATATTATGAAGTCAAGCGAAGCTTCGATTTCGAAAGAGATTAGTGATCTCAAAAAGAAAATGGAGTTGTTGGTTCAAAAACTTGACGATCAAAATTCCTCACATTAGATGACTTAATACCTTCACCATTGGATGGTTAGGTTATAAATACCAAGGCATGGATAGCTTCTACTTTCTGATTACATACCACCCTTATTGGACTATTGTCAACGATTTACAATGGATACAAATTACACTATTGCACATGGTTTGATACGAAAACACACGTGTTCTATCAAGGTATAATGTCGGGAGCAGAATTTCGCACTAAATGTGAGAGGATACTCATAGATTGAATGAAGAATGGTCGGATTTCGTTAATTTCCATGGAAGATAGGTTAGGAAGCTGGAAGATATATATGAAGCAAATGGCATTGGATTGAACAGAATACATACACTGAGTTCACTATGATCAATCTTCTTCAGACCTTCTCGACTTTTAGCTTGTCGAGCCTCTCGAAGATCTTTCAACAGAGATCGCAACTTATCAGGGTTTTCTAAGTCATCTGACGCACTAGCTTGCGGAGGTGAAGTTCATATGACAAAAGGACGCTGAGGGACGTACACGTCTAATAGTAGTTTTGAGATTTCAGCAAATCGGAAAGGGAGGCTGCAGAACGCATCTTCAGTGGTTTCGCGTGTGAGACAATCTTGCAAATGTTCTATTCATGCAGAAGATATTGGCATGATAGATGGTGTATAAAACGCGTGCACGTACCGGTTGTAAGCCATTCAGGAGCGACAATATGGCACTTCTTCTTCAACTTTAAATTTACAGCCATCCAAGAAGGCACTTTGGCTTTATTAGGCGGTCTTAAAGGACCATACGCACCCTGGAATGAAGATCATTTCAACTCTTCTCTCTGCATTTACAGGCTATAGTATAGTACCGATATAAAAGCTGTCTTTTCCATAGATATCAATGGGATAATTTCGATGAGCTGCTGAGTTGCAATGAGTTCCAGTTCTGGAGGGGTAACAGTGGTTCTGAGAGACAAAGGTAGAGCCATGGATAAATGGACGAGAGAAAAGCAAATATACAGTTACGCTCTAACTTTGAAGCTGAAGTCTAAGTGTGCACCGTGTAGCTATAAGGAACTTGGCAGTTGCACCGTAACCTAGTACAACGAGGTACTACGGTCACGTGATTTGTGATTTGTCGCGGCTGAGCGCTGACACTGACAGCGATTGAAGTCACGGCACGCACGTTCAAACCACGCGACTTGCAACTTCAAGTTATCTTGTTGCAGAGCAACTTTGGAGCAACTCGCTCTACGGACGTTCATCCTGGTATCGCCATATGCTTCTTTGTTGACCAAACTCTTATCCACCAGTAAGTACCTCTGGAATTCAATTGAGAACCTAGAACTATCCAACCCTCAATATGATCTTCCAGATACTTACTCTCAACCCTATCAAATCTGCTGTTGCAACTTGCAACAATTTATTCGCCGAAGAAATCTCAACTATGTCGAGTATTCTTACAAAGCAAATCAACTCATATGGTAAACGAAGCCGTCGTATTATCGACGTCCCCGTCGATTCAACCCTAAGAACCATCCAAGTCAACAACATATTTGACGATATCCCCCCTCCCCCGAAGCTAACAAATCTTGCTTCTAAAATGAAGCGACGCGAAAATGCTGTTCCAAAATCCGGTACACCCTCTCCCAAAGTTGTCTTACAACAGAAGAAGTCTATTGCTGTTTCTCCGGCGCGAAGAACAAGAATAGGTCCCACTGTCCAGATTCGCGGAAAGAAGTTGAATACGAAAGTAAAAGCAGCATCTGGCTCATTGGATCATCCTATCATCATTTCAGACGATCTTTCTCGTGCACCACTGTCTAATGTTCCTGTCAATATTCCAGCTTCCCCGGCAATTGCTGAAGCGCGAGCAGGAAAGGTGCCAGTTAGAGATCCCTTGTGTAAAGCAAAGAGGCGTTTTACTCCGTACCTTGACATGGAAATCATTACCTTAGATGAGGACGGCCGAACGATTCACAAAGAGAAACGAGTGTCGAAGATCGGAGTGGAAATGAATCCCATCAATAACACCATCGCCCAGAAACCCTGTTCTTCTATTGCGAAAATGGACAGTCCACCTTCAAGCCCCGAGTCAGTGATACAACCCAAACGGTTCGCATGTCGTATCACGAAAAAAGTCATTGTTCTCAGTTCAGATGAATCTGACGTAGAAGAAGACCTTCCTCCCCCGGAGATTGCAAATCCTAAGCTTCTTAAACCCATTGCTTTTCCTCTACCCCGCTTAAAGCTAGAAGTCGTTATTCCTCCAGCACCTTACCCCCTCCACTCCCGAAAAAGATTAGACAATACCCTGTCCTCTCCCTCTGTTGAGTCGTCAAGTAAAATCTTATCCGAGAGACCTCAGAGAATTCCTTCTCCTATACCTAGGCGCCGACAACTGACACCCATTCGCAGCAGGACATGCAATAAACTATTCGAACCGCCATCTCCTCCATCTCCTACTACTCCAACGGACTTTGACCTTTCTGTTGATTTCGGAGGCCTTAATATCGGACCTCAAGAAAATGGATCCTTTGATTTTCACGTAGGGGCTGATATCCCGGAGTATCTCGCCCCCTTGCTCGAGGAGTGTGGTCAAGAAGGTTGTGGTCCATATGAATTCTCGGCATTTATTGAGAGTTTTCCGTACGATCATATTTTCAACTCTCAAGGGAACCACTTGGACATGAAATTTCGAAAGATTGGAGAAGCCAGCTACTCGGAGGTTTTTGGTATTGGGGACGTCGTTCTAAAGGTCGTTCCCCTGCGAGATGAGCGAAGTAGTAAAACGTCTGCTATGGGAAGTCATATTGATGACAACAGCGAAGACGGACCTGCTCCTAGTGATGCGAAAGACGTCAGAAAGGAGATCATTGTCACCAGAGCAATGTGTGATGTACATGATGGCTTTGTAAAACTCCTCAAAACATATGTCGTGAGGGGACGATATCCGGAGGTTCTCCTTCAGCTATGGGATGAGTACAATGAACAAAAAGGCTCGGAAAGTATACGACCTGGTAAATGTCATTGACCCAGCTCATCCGATTTATTGCTAACGGCCGGGTCTAGATACCTTTAAGGTTTCCCAGCTGTATGCTATTATCGTACTTCCAAATGGAGGTCCCGATCTTGAAGCTTATTCTTTCGCATATCCTGGGAAGACGGGATGGAGACAAGCATGCAGTCTATTCTGGCAGGTTGCAAAGTCACTAGCTCACGCTGAACGTCTGGTGTCCTTCGAGGTAGAATTTTCGTTGTTTCATACATGTCCTTAAGTTCACAGTCCTATTCAGCATCGCGACCTCCACTGGGGCCAAATATTAGTAAAAAATATCCCAGCAGTATTCCAGCCTTTACAATCCTTGAGTGTCAATCAGACTACAAAACAAGCCCACCCAACCTACATGGATGATTTATCTCATGGCGTTCGAGCCACCATCATTGACTTGGGCTTGTCCCGAATGGATGCAGGGGATGGAGGTGATGGGGCGAGAGTTCATTGGACGCCATTCGATGAAGAGATCTTCCACGGTGAAGGTGTGATTTATTTGACTGCCGTCTAAGTCTGAGTCTTGACTGCTGTCTTTTAGGAGACTATCAATTTGACATATATCGCATGATGAAAGTTGTCACTGAAGGTGCTTGGGAAGACTTTTATCCTATGACAAATGTGTTGGTAAGTATATCATTATATGATTCCTACCAAACTGCTTAATCTGATATATTTACTAGTGGCTTCACTATTTAACGCGTAAGCTCCTCAAGTCTAAGGGGTTAAGACCTCCTGTTGCATCAAGAAAAATCAAGGGGCATTGGAAACAGCAGCGGCATCTCGCACATTCTCTGAAAGGGACTGTTACGACTGCCTCGTGGATATTGATGAATGGCTTGCCCAATGCATATCTCAAATTCTGGAAGCGAAAGTAGGAAAGCTGTTAATAAAAGCAAAGGGAAAAGAAAAAAACAGCTTTCTAAGAACTTGCCGGGTCCCGTATGTGCAGGAGAGGTGGTTGAATATGCTGTCAAGAAAGGATGGGTAAAACCTATTTTATAATGTATTTTTTATAGCGAGAACTCGCCTCCCTTTGGGTTTTTTTTTTCGTCGTGCCATTTAACTTGACAAGTTAACAATTCAGAGTAGATTGGCGCCACTACGACAAGCAGCGGTATGTATATTGTATGACTACACACGGAATAGCATATCTTCAAATAGTTCGATGCACCTATGTATGTAGTACAGCATGGCAAAAGGTATGTGAGTGCGGGAATCGGGACAAGATAATCGCAGAATGTTCAGCGCATGTCCGCCGTATGACTTAATCAGCGTGCAAATTTAAAACTAATCTACTAACAATAAACGGAGACATTTTAATACTTTAACAAGACTCCATAAAAGAGTTCTTGGGGAAAGGATGTCCATAATCAGTCTTCCAATCTGTCAAGTTGGGATTCGAGTACGCCAAAATATGCCTGAGAAATAGTCAGGTTAAAGGCTAAAAACAGGAGGGAAACTGCACTTGTTGATATAATCCTGAGTGGGAAATCTTTTGGATTGCACCCTATATTGATGGAATCGGGGCGCTGGTATACCCGGACGTAATCCACTCGAAGATGATTTGGAAATACTAAGTGTTCAAAATCGATAGCTCCAAAGTTTTCTGACATGCCTAGGTTGACAATTATATACTGCAATTTGAAGAGATGTGAATTAAAGCAAGAGATGTATCATGCAGTTTACCATAGGTTCCTGCGGTATAGGTCGTCCGGATATTTCAACCGTTGGATCAGGGCCCACACCTGCTACGTTGATGGTCCAAGAAATTTTGCTGTCAGAGACCCACGTTATATACTAGGGGTTATATATGATCAACACCGTATAAATAATAATAATAATAAGCAGACTTACTGCATTGTCGTAACCTGGATAAGTTACAAACTTAAGCGTGAATAAATCTTTTGGGGCAAAAAAGAAAATACCGGGTTTGTACTAAAATAACAAGGGCATTATGAGCACGAAAATGCAGCTTACAGAAAATATATCACCTCAAAACCATACACTGAATAACAGTCCTCCACATATTCGTAACATCTTTGATTGGTGTCCGTTACAACCGACGTCGCTTGTTGCGTGATGCTACCAACAAAATCGTTCAGGTGTGAGATCGACGGGTCAGTAATAATCATATTGTCGCTTGAATTATCCCACGAATATCTGTGATTAAAAGGCTGGCAAGTCGGGCTTAGAATGTACGCCAGAAAGAAAAAAGAGAGAAACACACGGCCCACTGCGCTGATTGCGATACTTCTCCACGCTTCGGTTCTCCTCCAACTTGCGCTTCAATCATATCAATTTCGGGGGCAGCACGGCCAACGTATGTTCCGTCTAAATGTTTTGGTCCGGGATGATCCTCCCCATTGCAGGTGCATCGTGACAGCTTCTGCCCGGGAAGGTATGAAAGCTCAAAGTTGTACAGATGATCTCCTTGTGTCATTGCAGCAAGGGGTAGACCATTGCGTGTTTGGTTAGGTGCCGTGCCGACGTCACAACTGTCATAAGTGTAGGGCCACTGAAGTGCTAAGAATTTAACGGAGGAAGAAACGTAGATGATAAAGCCTAACCATTCCATCTAAAGTTGCACCATATCCCGCACGGCCGAGGTTGCCCATTGTCCAAATAGCTGGCCACATACCGGCGACATTATTCAACCCAGGAAGCTGTACCGCTGCTTCCATGTATCCACCTGTGAAACAAAATTTATTCCTGTCATTGGAGTAAGCTATCAAAAGACACCAAGAAACGTAAAACAATTCTACTCGCCACGAGGACAGAAGACCTATGGGCAAAAAATTGTTACTGTTAAGGGCCCGCATATACTATATGAAACTTGCCTCCTTGAAAACTGAGACCATGGTTGGTTTTTGCGAAAATGTGACAACAAGCTTGCCATTTGCTGTGGTGATTGCCTCTGGGTCATACCATTCTCTATTATTGGTGGCCTTATAGAGGAATAAAGTATAATCTTGAACCATATAGGGAGATGCACTCACCCAATAGTGAAGATCCTCAGCTTCCCAGTATGGGTCATCGCCTGGATAAAATGTGCGACCGTCGACGTTAAACTCGTCAGAGAACACAAGGACCATTTCAGTGCCATCTCTTTTTGATTGTACAGTGTAGGCCACAGACGGGGTATCGAAGTCAATGAGTCCGAAATTGCCCATTGAAGGTACCTGTATGGCATTATGCAGACTGCTATTCGAAATCAAAACGCATACGAACCTGTCCTGTAGAATTTATCCGAGGCATATATCGAGGTGTGTTGGCATATGTAATAACAGGATAGCCAATGCTTAACAGAATGAGAAATAAAGTCCCGGGCGCAATTATTTGATCTTACAAGAGTGCCAGGAATATAGCACAGAGGAAGCTGAGACACCCTACGTTGGCAAGGCCTCTAAATGAGACCTTCGGGGCAGTACTTTGGCAGGTTCGCTTTCCTTGTCTCCAGCAGGGTCGTGGAGATCATCGTCTGGCTCAATGACGCCGTCTCTTGAAACATCGAACCCCCACTGGCTTGGGTCTGGGCCAAGGGTGAACTAAGGAACGTCAGAAAAGGTAGAACAGCAGGGGGGGTAGGAAGGACTTTTTCTGAGAGGGTGAGGGTGCTTATTCTGGAGGTAGGGCCTGCAGGATAAGGAGAATCTGAGCCGGTAGCCTACAGAGAAAGAAGTGAGCGGGGAGGCTGGAATGGAGGGAGGCAAAAGCTAGATGCACCCAACTGTCTCTGCGGATGTCGCGGAGGGTCTGGGAGAGGCGGAGAAGAGGCTGGGAAGAGTCTGCACTTGCGAGACCGGGTCTGGGGGTGCTGGGGGCGGATGAGATGGACATTGGCAGAGCGGAGAGGAGGAGAGGAGGAGGAGGAGGAAGAGGAGGAGAGGAAGCAGCAGGCAGCGAAGTGGAAGAGAGCGTGAAGAGGACAAGGAAGAAATGGGTCACGGCAGCGTGCCAGGAATCAAAATTAGAATCCCAGGCGAAACGGGAATCCAAATACACTCGAGGTCGAATCCCATACTTGCCATATATGCGACCGATCCCAAAAGTCGAATCTCGCTGAAGAAATCCAGTAAAATCCTCAATGAATGCAGCTCCAGTCACGTACTGCCCTTCTCCTCCCGCCTTCTTCGGTCACAAATTCGCAGTCACGTTGCTCTTCTCCTCCGTTTCTGGAAAGTGCATCTCCATCCTGGATTCCTCGGAGTCGCCTTTTCCACGTAATGTCTCCCAGGCCACGCCGCCAGCCAGTCGCATACTCCGTTTATAGTCTTCACCAGACTAGCCCTGTAAGTATCTTCTGTATGCACCCCGCCCTCTTCTCCGCATTACTTGCCAGGACGCCCTCTTCATACACCGGTCGCCATTCTCTGCGCTAACTCACACTCAGCTCCTTGATCCTTAGAGTCCAGCTCGGAGCTGTAGGGTGGGTTCGAGCCTCGGAACGCCAAGGGCGAACAAAATAAACTCATCTTCCGCTTGTTCATAATCATAACTTTAGACTTTTACGCGAACCAGTAGAAGTACATCAAGAATATTCCAAAAGGCTATGTAGCACTCATTTAGCACCTAGATATTTCTAAGTTCTCCCACTGCTCAATCATAACATCGTAGGCTTACCTGGTACCCTTTTCCGCAATAGTAACATGGAATGCAGATCATTCCCGCTCCCAGTAACAACGTTCAATAAAGCCGCCTGATTTCTTTTCAAGATAGGATACCGATTGTTGCATCCGATTTCAGTCGCACTGGTACCTATGCAATGACCCCAGCAAAGTAGAGCGACTGTTCGGCGCCATTTTAAAAAGCCATCATATCATCATGCCTGATACGTGACCTGGCCACTAATCGCACACCCACCGCCCACCGTGATATCCGCCACCCCACTCCTGCCTAGTGTGAAAAGTCTTCCTAGTAGCAATCCATCTCCGCATCACCCGTACATAGAACCGCATGATTGTCCTTTAAGTGAAATACCCTCCAGGAGTCGACGTTCGATAACTTCCTCCCATGACCTAGACTACTTATCGTGGGGGTGTTGCGTATTCATCCGGTCGGAAATGACAAGCCTGGTGTTCATATGTGCACAACACCCAATTAGCAGTGAAGAAATCGCCATAGACTCCAGGGGCTGAATGCCGCACGGTTAGATACCTTCAAACCAGGACCGGAAGAGGAGTTTCTTCCTTAGGAGTGGAAGCAAATCGGAAAGCCCAGAAACGCATTTTCTAGCTTTGAAATTTGAAATATGAGATGCCGGTACTTGTGTTTATTACCATGTTGTGATCACTGTAAAGGCTGTATTGTATACAGAGCACTACAGTCAAATAAGTACAACGTCGGTCGAATTTTTATCTATACTTAGCGAAAGGTGTACAAATTAATCCATGTTTGGAAGCTTGTAATCTGCCCGTTATTCATGCACATGTTCCGTTCTTTGCTACTTACCTCTGAGGTCTGAGGTCTTAACTTGTTTAAACGTTCCGTTCACGCTTGTGTCCATTCAGCGCCTTGCCCTACTGCTATGGTATCCTTTGAATCTCTGCCAGTTGAATTAATCGCTGAAATTCTGGGAGAACTCGATCTCGAGTCCCTCGTCAAGCTCTCATATCTCTCAAAGAGATTATACCTTGTCGCTTCCGATTCATCTCTCAACCCCTGGCGTCGTCCAATTTTAAGAAACCTTCGTTCGCATACCTATGAGTCTTTCTTGAAACACCTAAGTGTCCGCATCATCGTTCCGAGGCAAAATTGGATCGAAATTCTGACTCTCGCCCAACCGTCCTTTATCCTGTATGAAGCCACGTTACCAAATCTGAAGTCCTCAGAATGGGAAGAATGTTTTAGGCGCAGGTTTTTACCTGGTTGGCAGAAATGGAAGAGAGATACCTCCTGGAAAGAGAGCTTTCTGAAGTGAGTTCTGCGAGGTTGTAGAACCAGACTCCTGTGAATTAATTAATGGCCCATCAACAGGATGTTGCATCGAGTGTGGCATCGCAGTATGACAAGCTGTACTGCGGATGAAGCTTGGACTAAGTCAGCATTTTGCTGCTCCCACCAATCCTTCTAATCTGATTTACAAAAGGTATATCGTGCTGAACCGTAATGGCTCCGCTAACGAGCTTGAAGTCTCTTCGCGTAATTTCAATCCGTTCACACTTTTTAACGAATTGAAGTATGTTATATGTAACCTTGTTACGCGCGGGTTTTCACTTATGTCTACCAAGGCAGCAAAACAACCTGGCCGATTTGGAAACTCAGATAAGGGTTAGTCACATTATCCGAACGTGTACAAATGGAAGCTCAATTCAAAGTACTATAGCCCATCGTAGAGTTTGCTGATGTTCGAATATTGGCTTTTGGGGCACTTGGAAAGTTAAATACCCTAGCAGTCAATCCCAACGCTCGCGTACTTTTGCATCCCCCCGGTATCGAGACGGGAGCAGCCACGAGAGGCCATTCCGTTCCTTTCATGAGCAATTTCGTTGAGGACCATGGAGTATACCCTCTACCAGAAGATGACACTGTTCCTAGCTCTAGTTTGTTTCTTGTAACTTTTCGTTCAGCATTTATCATATTCATTGATCGCTCGTTATACAGTTAGCAATGAGTACCATGTATCATATGCAGCATATACGAAGCTGTCATACCCATTACCATCTTCAATACACGCAAACTATCCTTTTATACTCTGGAGGTGGGGATAGACGATGGAGAAGTTGGGGAGGGGTGGAAGAGGAAGGGCTTCATTGGGTGGGAGGGTTGATGTTCGTGACCGTTATTGGTTTTATTAGTTGAAGGCTGACCATCCCTTGCTATCTATACCAGGATAATTGCTCACATCATAGGATCATCATCGTCCGATGTCGATGGTATCATACCTGCAAGACACCAATACTCGTCTTTTACGTGGGGTGATTTATGGGCGATAGCTCCTTGGTTAGAAGAACGGATAACGAAGAGAATAGACGGTCCTGGTCTTGGTAACGATTAAGTGAACAACAATGTGAAGGTTGCTTATCTCCTTACTTACTCTTTTACTCTTCAACACCAGCCGCAGGAACTCGTGGAGTTCACGCGAGGTAAAATGAGTGTGTTATATCCAAGTTATATCGAGCTGTAAGTACTGCTATACAGGATCTTTTCTATGATGGAGTCCCCGGTAGAGGCAGTTACGGGTGTATTGTTCATTATAGTGTCGTTATCACTGACATTTTCTTTTTTTCAGCTGCATAGCAGAACGGGATGGCACGAATATGTGATATCTAAAATGTGATAGTTATCGAGGGTGTTTCATACGTAGCAGATTCATAGCAAAGATCCTGTTACAAATCCGGTATGTCGGCAAGGTACGAATATTCCCCACGTGGGTTAACAAGATCGGTCGCGTACGTGCAATCTCTTTTCTCAACTTTTCTTTGTTCTTTCGGCTTCTTGAGGGCGGTGGAGACTCAGCCATTTGAAATCCGTATCTCACTCTCAATTGTTTAGCGTCGTTGTTGAGTTCAGAGTACACTCCTCTTGTGCACTACTATTCTTCTCCTTCTTCCTTTTCGGGATCGATAGCGCTGATGGGAGTAGAATCTGCTATCCAGTCTGTTAAACAACGGCGCCTTAGACTCCTACATTTATTCCCGACTAAAAGAACAATAAGCATTCTGCGACCTCGAAAACACTCTTTGCTAATATCTCTTCATATCTTCATTTCTTCTTTGTGCTGGGGTCCCAATGAGGCAAGCGGGAATTACAATAGCGCCACTATTTAAAAGACGACATTTTGAACTTCATTTCTTTGCATTTTATCTGTTCCTCTCTTTTCGTATTTTATTATCGACGTTGCCGGGCAGCGTCTGAACGTCTATCTAACGACCTTTATATTTCTATTATTTGCTTAATCAAATTATCATAATGACATCTACTCAGGTGGGGCTTTCGTATGCTACTGTTCATTTAAAGTTTCTTATGCTCTTTCAGTGGCCATGCGATATCTGCCCAAAGTCCTTCGGACGCAAAGGCGATCTTACCCGTCATAAACGAATCCACACAGGCGAGAAGTAAGTTTTGGTCTCTGTCAATTTGTCGCACCTTCTGAATAGGATTTTTTTTGAAGACCGCATGTCTGCTCAGAATGTGGTAAAGCCTTTGGCCAGCAGTCAGGTTTGAAGACACACATGAATGCCCAGTAAGTGTTTCATTACTCGTAACTGATATTTAATATACCAATTTGCCATTATAGCACCGGAAACAAGCCATTCTCCTGCAGTTTCGGCAATTGTGACATGGCTTTTGGAGACCCTTCGTCTCGCACCCGTCATGTAAAGGAAAAACACCGCTGTGTCGGTGCATACCGATGCCTTTATCCAGGCTGCAAGACTAGGTACTCGTTTATCGCACTCTTCTACAACGTGTAGCTCTCAACATTTTCTTCTCTTAGCATTAAGCGGCGTTCTGCATTTGTCTCGCACTTAAAGACACACGGTTATAACATCAATATGGTAGATATTGATCAACTAGCACCTGCACTTCTCCCTGCCCCGGTGGCAGCGCGCCGTTCCAATCGCAAGGTATCCTCTGTTCGTGGCACGGAAGATTCAATAAAGCCTTACACACTAAGTACTGAGTGGCATAACGTATACTGTAAGTATGTATTCTTATCTAGCGTGAGCCGACACTTACATTGTATTTAAGCGACTTCCCAAACTGGAGCCCCGTTTAACTTCCCAGCCCCTCAAGGCCCTCAAGTGATGAATGATTTTTTGGACGAACTTGTTCAAATTGGTCACTTACCAAGAGATACGCTGTTTCATGGGGAGCCGATCGACTTACGAATGCTAGATAACTCTGTCTTTTTCTCGACAGAATCACCCTCTTCAGGTAGTGCAGTCCCCGAACTATGCTATTCCTCTTCGGCTTCGTCTTCTCCTTCACCCACGCCATCTATCTGTAACGCTCAGCTTACAACCACTGCCCACGATGCATTCATATTCAATACCTTGGGCTTAGACCTGAACCTGACGGCACCAACTCCGTTCAGTCAGTTCAATACCCCAGAATCACTTATATTTCAAGCAAAGCAAAACACTTTTTGGTAGCGGACCCTACGTACTTTTGTAGTTATAGTATTTTAATATTCGACGCTCACGAGGGCCACCCCTGGCGCGGTAGCTCCAGTCTTTAATATTTTCTTTCTCGGGGGACTAGTATTATATATGGTTTTTTCTCCTCATTGCTCACTCTGGAATTACCTATATGTTGTAGCAATAATTATTGAAGCTGACGTCTTCGTTTACCCTTTGTCGCTGGCAAAATGCCTTCGGCAGATTTTCAAAATTGTATGTAAATTGTACTTAAGTAGTATTGCCTAGCATAACCATTGTACACCCTCGTTACTTTTACCCCAAACATGTGCGTAATGAAAAATAGTTCGGTGGTATTGTCGTTAGTAGTTACCTGTTAGTGCAATGCAGAACAAGGAGCCGCCGAGAGTCTGCACTGAAATGGGGAACACGATCGTATGAATTGGAATTTGGAAGCAAGCGTGAGGAAAGTCGATCAGCTGTCGAAAATAATTCACTGCCAGACCGAGTTATACGACAACAGTGGGCGGTCCTACTCCCACCTTATGACCCTTGTTCGCATATCTTCTATCTTTCTCGTCCTAGTACCTTTTCTTTTCTTTCATTCTTAGGTCATCTAATCCTGATTATCGTCACCAACGTGCTCAAAGTTCGCAGAGTGTGCTTTGAGTTTCCACATCGTATAAGAAACATGCTCGCATCTCCCTTACTCCCTGCTCCGACATTCTCTACACAACATTCAGCGGAAGATTCTACGCAGTATAGACCGTCTAGAGACCTAGAGGCATTCAACAATCTTCTACCGCCACCCATTGAATTTATCGAGGGCTCTTCTTCGGGATCTTTGGCCGTTGCAGAGGGCAAATATGAGCCCATAAACGGGGTTCCGACGACATCCAAGCAAGAAGTACGTGCCTCATCGCGTTGTCTCCTCCTTTATCTCAACGTACACTCTCAGCACGCGGATCCTCCACTTCCCGCCGCCGTTACGCCTACAAAAACCCCCTCCTCTCCCAAATCTTCATCAAACATCAAAAAGCATTTCTTTACATCCAACTGGAATTGACATTACATGGCCTCAGAAGTTTGATCGTGGTTCCGGGTTATTAAATACGGGTAACACTTGTTTTCTTAATAGCTCTCTCCAATGCCTCTTGCACACACCTCCCTTACTACAAATTCTCTTCAGCCACAACAAGGATACGTGTCAGTGTTCAATTCACTATATGCTTCTCTGTGTCTTTAATTCTTGCTTAGGTCGTGTGGAAAAGGCTTTTTGTATGACATGCAATTTGCGCATCGTTGCAGTGCAAGCGCACAGTTCTAAGAACGCATTTTCACCTACACCGATTACGAGTCGATTACAGAGTGCGCTACCTCTTCAGTGCAACTATTTTTCTTTCTAATGATCACATAGCGATTGCAAAGCACATGCGAAGAGGAAGACAAGAGGATTCTCACGAATTCCTAAGATATGCTATTGATGCTCTGCAGCGTTCTTGCCTAGCAGGATATCCGACGTGAGCACCTTTGCCACTATTCAACGCAATACAAATCTTATGTGCAGCAGGAAAATTGATCCCAAGCTAGCTGAAACTACTTGGGTTCACAAAATATTCGGAGGTCGGCTACGCTCGAGGGTTACATGTGGTGCCTGTGGTTATAATAGCGATACGTTCGATCGCACTTTAGATTTGAGTCTGGATATTCAGCGGTCCGACTCACTGACAAGTGCCCTCCATAAATTCGTTGCAATTGACTATTTGAAAGGCGCTGATAAGTATAAGTGTGAGAAGTACGTTTTTGACGCTTCCTCTAAGTATTGATTCTAATTCATGTCTGAAGATGTAAAAAACCCGTAACGGCAGAGAAACGGTTTAGTATCCAGGAAGCTCCCATGGTGCTGACCATTCATCTGAAACGATTTTCTCCGCTCGGAAGAAAGATCCCGCATCTTATTCAGTACGACGAGCACCTTCATCTCAAGCCGTACATGAGCGAGGGACAATTTGGGCCTTCGTATTCTCTCTACGGAGTTATATGTCACGCAGGTGGTGGTCCCAACTCTGGTCACTACTACGCATTTATCAAGAGTAAAGACGGGCGATGGTGGGAGATGAACGACGAGTCGGTTACCCCCCTCAGCAGTCCACCAACAAACAAGAAAAGTGCATATATTCTTTTCTACATTCGGACCAAAGGTCAGAGTTTAGAAACAGCGATGAAATCTACTTTATTACCGCCCATATCATCTAAAGTTGGGTTAGCGGCAGGCATGAAGAAGAAAAAGGAGAGGCATAGTGAAGAGGGGGAAGAAGACAGAGGAGAAGTTGTTACCAGGCCATTTATTGGTCCTTTGTTGCCCTCACCAACGATAACGGATGCGTCAGACTTAAAGCCCCCTCGAGCTACCAACGATGATCCACAGGCAACTAAAATCAAGGCTAAGATCGAAAATGCCAAGTACGCGCTAGAAAGTCTGACCACGTATGTATCTGACGATGCCGACGATGACGATGGAGAAGGTGTCGACAAACAGTGGCAGAAGTCGAGGAAAGACGATACTGCTGGGTCTTCATCATCTCCCACTGTAGTATCTTTGCCATCCTCCCCAATCTCGTTATCCAAGCCGTTGTCTACAGGTATTCCACCAGCTACATTCTACTCAGGATCCTCTAGCAAAAAACGAAAAACCCCCGATAATGATAATAATGACAGGCCAAAGACGAAATCGAAAGGCATGCATCAGCGCTCTGAACAGCCACTACTTCGGGAGAGTATGGATCCTTTTCGACGGTTAACCAAAAAGCATAATCGACCGCCAACGGGTATTTGAGGAAGTACGAACAATGACGGTGAAAAAAATGATGATACTTTTTCTCATTGTTAATTATATCAAGTATCATTGAACACTGTATACCATTGACTTGGGATAATATTTCAAAATAAATTATATATTATGCTACAACTTGGGTCGAATCCGTTCCGTACTATGCTCAGCTTCATGAGCGCGACCTTCTTCCCACCAGACGATGGTGACAGTAACATCATCGCGATAACGCCTCGAATAAGGGGCGGGTATACTGAGCGTTTTACGAAGAGTCATTTCATCGCCCCCACCAAACGCATTCCGGATCAGATGTGCACTGAGATTGTCATCAGTAAATGACCATAATCCTTCCTCAGATTTCTTAGTCCTTTGTCGCTTGCCATCCACGCCTGCAACTCCTGTCACGGTAGGAACAAGTGTAGGTAATTCAGACTTAGGAATTGCCCCTTTTAAACCAGAAAAATAACCCCCCACGAGACCAACGACTTCCTCATTGCTAGTCGACGTGAGTCGATGTACGGAAGCACATGCAACAGCTTTACTTACCTCAATTGATCCCATAACCCATCTGTAGCCAGCACCAGGAAACGTATCCCTTTAGAAGAAGGGGTGTTACCAGTAGACGTAAACGACAGTTCACGATGAGTAACCTCGGGCGTCGCTGTAATGTACGGAGGCGTCTTGAATAATGACGGAGGAGGACGCAAGGGCTTATTATTCCCAGCCATAAAAGCTTGATTCAGTCTGTTATTGCATCAGTTGATAGTTATATATGAATCAGGAATGTTACATTCTTACGTTTCCTGTACGATACGCGGCCATTTATATCGGGCATCACCAAATGCACGTGTTGGTTCGAGTCCTCCGAGGACACGACCATCGCGAATTACATAGTCCTCTTCTTCCTTTGGATGTTCTGATTTAATCCGCTCATGCTCGGAAGGGTTGCGCCCTGTCTGGTCTTCGGACAAAACTTCAACACGCCACTGTCCACTGCCATCGCCAGTATCTTCCCAAATACCAGCTACTGCACGACTGTCACCGGTGCATGCAACATATAAGTTGCGATGAGCTGTATCTATCATTGCCATGATAGCACAGCTTCCTAAAAACATGTTAATAATTGAAGAGTTATGAATAGCGATTAAAATTACCTGAAACAGCAGGCAGCATAGTGGTCAGCGCTAACGGATGCTGGCTTAGGTCTGGGATAACTTTGCCTTTTTTCGCTGCCTCATCCAGACCATTGGCCAATACTCGAAGTGGAGCGTTAATTAATTCTTGATCGAGATTTGTAAAGGCTTCCTTTATAGCGAAGGAAACGAGGTTTGGGTCGGCATCCATGGGAGACTTTCGATCCGATGTTGAAGTTGTCCTAAAAATCGACTTCATGCTCTCCAGAATTCCAGTTTTTGACTGCGACGTTGGACTATTCAGAGAAGAGAGCCGTACAGTGACAGCCTTAATCAAGATACGCGAAAGTAGTTGCGACGTATGAAAGCCACTATGACCATCCATCACAGCAAAAAACAAGTAGTCGCCAGGAGCAGAAGGGTCGGAAGGATCTCGTGTAATAATCTGAGTAGCATTGGCATCCTCTAAGGGGTCGTTGGATGCTAGTGCAGCCGTTGTAAAGTTCCAAACCAGGTCATCAGAACTTGTATGAGTACGGTACGTGGCATTTTCCCTGATACGTTTTTCGAGAGTCTTGAGAGGTAGAAGTTGGAAAGTATGGGATCTCATCTCTGCTTTGCCTTCCGCGTTGCGTACTCGAATGGGTAATTCGAAGGTTTGCTGGGCATAATATGTTCTGTAATAAACGAACGCGGGTGTCCCTAGTGCAACTGCACCGGCAATAGGCTTCCAAGCGCGCCGCAACATTCCAAGCTGTCAAACAACGATGACAGCTTCGAGATGTTATGAGCCTCCCCAATGGCAAGAGCTTGCACAAGAGGACCTGCAGCTGAGCTTGTAAGTTGGACTTATCAATGTCTAGACTCTATTGCACTTGCGTATGGTTCGTAGTCACGCGCTTGTGTAGCAATATGAATAGTAAATATTTGGTTCTCCTTGCGATGCTTAACTACACTAAACAATAAATAACTTTTGCGGCCGCACTTTTATTTTCAGAATCCGGATTCTGGCAGGATTGACCAAGGACTGACCAAGGATATTGACCAGATTTGACCTCGCCCCAGCCATGTCCCACTCTCTTACTTCTTGATAGGTAATTGTTAAGCGACCTCCTGGCATAAGCCATTAACATTTAAAGAGCAATATAACTTCAAATGATAAGTATGTATCAGAGTCATGTTACAACAGTGTTACAATATAGTACCGGCGGCTGCTATGCAAGTCGGAAAAGAAATCCAAAAAAGGCGAGCTATTTTGTCTTTTAATCGGCGGATCGTCCTGAAGGCTTTACACCTTTTATACATATTGCCGGGTTGAAGTCATTGCATGAAAAAGGAATTTAATCATTAAGTAGGACACCGTCGGCACCAGTTCGGGTATCGAAAACCAAATAATGAGGTTTCCGAGGAACTAAAGGCACACTTGAAACATACCGTGTGAAGGGCAGGTCAAGGCAATATGGAAATCAATTCAACTAACATGACTCCGATATCAGACAATCTTTAAACTATCAACGATTAAGATCCAGGCATCGCGGTATCTTTAGTCGAGAACGGGACGAAGCTATGACAGATAGAAAATGGAACCAGAGGGATAGGGTCGTGAAGAAGGAAACAAGAGTAATGTAGAAGCATCGAGAACTCAGTGCCAGCACATAACTCACCGCGTGAGCCACAATCTATAATTTCCTAGAATACATGAGATAACATGCAGCTGTCATGCTCTCAGATCAGAAGCTCGTTGTGGAGTTCCAAGTTACGAACGTGAACTAACCACTCTCACAGTTGTATCCGTGGGAGATGTGCAAACGCCAATTGAATGTAGGCAGAAGGACGCACCTCTACAGCAAGAGACGGACGCGCAAATGCAGTTTACTATGTTGATAATCGGTGATTCGATGCATGAAATCCTAGTTCCGCCGAGTAATTCTACATAGAGGTGTCACACTGTAGTACCTACTGTATACGAACTAAATCACCAGCTCAAGCTTACCTCGATGATTTCGTTAAGCCATTTCCCTTCGCGACGTTATTCATGTACTTGGAAGCAAACGTCGTGTTAGACGTCAAAAGTTGTCGCAAAGAGAGATCATCGGAAATGAAATCAGGAGTGCAAAAAGCGTCTTTCGATCATGATGAATTTCAAGCTTTTGGCATAAGATAGACCCAAGCTAGAAGAGCTGACTGAGCTGACGCACCGCACTCCGGTGTTCCTGTTGCTATATCCGGCTGGAGAAGTGGTGATAACGTGCCATAACGTGCCATAACAAGACGTAACTGGGACTGATATATGATCGATACCCTTGGGTTTATAAGTTATTGGCATTAAAGATTGCATTCCGTGGCAAGTGACTAGATGCTGCCCTGAAGGAGGCCGGGATGGAGGAAGACGTAGTGCACAGATGAGCAATTGAGTAACGAGTAAGTAAGTAAGTATACTGTATACGAGCGTGGGCTACTTCTTTACTACATCGATTGTTCGAGAAGCTGCTGGAATGCCGTGGAATACCAGCTACCTGTAGAAGAAGGGGCAATGTGTTAGTACATACAGGAACACGATGTTTCCACGACTCTCAGATCATGGTCATTTGAACGGCTAGGGGGTATAAAGCTTGAAACGATCGATCAGAAAGGACGCGAACTGAAATTTGAAACAACGTATGAAGCTAAGACCAGGTTCTTGATGGTGATTGGCATACGATGCGGATGTACTCAAAACATACCAGTCCTCGCATTACAGAGAAAGCAAGTCTGACCAAATGCAGAGTCAAAGCAGAAACTGTATAGGAGAGGTTGGGGATCAAACAAGTCGACATGAAAGCAATCATGTGCTCGGTGAATCGGACCGTGGTAGTTATCGCTTAAGGGTGGCGAATGCTTGGGTGGAATCAAGTCTAGCTTCAAGCTTTAAAATTTTAATGTGGAACAGAACAATGGGAGAGGCAGAACGAGAGCAGGAGGAAAGGAGGAGTCTCGCAGGAAGAGAAGTAGTAACGGGCCAGGGACGCGGGGAGATCTGGAGATTTTGCGGGATCAAAATAGACTTGAGTGGTTTGGGCCGTTTGGCTTGCGTTCCTCTTCTCAGCCTCGTCCAGAATGAATGTAATCTAATTTTATAAACAATATTATCCTCTCTCCTCCTCCCACTCCTCCCCCCTTCCCTTGTCCCCTCCACCCCTACATGCTCGAAACCATCACCGTCTCTCTGCTTCCCGTCTCCCTCTCTCTCGTCCACATCCCTCGCCCCCGCCTTCCTGCCCTCTCCCACCCCATTCTCAGGCAGATCCTCCAGCCAAACCCCATCTTCCTCAACATAACATGCAACGAGATCGAGCTCAGTCTCTTTGCAGAACAGCATGTTCTTCATGACTTTGAGCATATTGCTCGCCGCGATCGTCAAAAACTACACTCTCGCTCTACCTCAAAAGCGAGAAAGAGCACTCTTCCTCTCGACTTCGAGCCCATTGAGATCTCTTACGAAAAATGGCGCGTCCTGCAGATAGATTCACATAGTGATCAAATAGGTGCGTCTCTTTTGCTCTCCTCCCTTCCATTCTTTTCCAACTCAAATCCACCTTCTTTTCCTCAGATGACTCGGGAGCACGCGTACACGACTTATCGGCACCTTTAGCTGCTGCTGGTATTTCTATTCTTTACCAGTCCTCGTATCTGAGTGATTTCATCTTTGTGCGTACCCCACTTTTCCACATACCTTGTGTACCTTATCTGCATGTTTATAAATATATATCTCCTTCTTTAGGTGAAGGAATCACGTCTCCAAGAAGCTATGAACCTATTTGCCTCTGCTGGCTTCCATCTTTATTCATCCGAGTCCAGTCTTATGACAAACTCTCCTTCCCTTTCTCCAACTTCAGACGAACATTCACCTGTTATTGACATTGGTTGTGTCTCAGCATCAACCTCTGGTGCTGTTCTCACCCGTTCCCGCAGCAGTACTGATACTTCCATGACCGCATTAACCTCGAGAATTTCCAGCTCGTGTACGTTAGAGTCAAAAGAATCTTCCCCGGGTACGCAGGATGATATTTCCCAATCTGTCCAAACTTCTCTCCGTCAGAAATCTCATTCTCCAACGGCAAGTGAAGTTCGTCTTCTCCGTCCGGACTTGGCTTGTGTTGGTCTATCGGAAGATTTTGGCGTAGACCATTGGGGTCTGAAAATCGTGAAGCTCGTAGCATTTCCTGATTTGATCCCTACTTCCCCTAAACGAAACTATACTTCTGAAAAGCACGCGGATAACACGTTTAATGGTTCGTTACCTGTCCTGGAAGCAACTTCTGTCATTTTGTCCGGGCGGCCCTCCGATACTGGGTCTGACTCTTCGTCCTCAAGCGATGACGATGATGATGGCTACTTTTCCCACTCGCCGCTGCACAATACCTCGACGTCCTCGCTCATGACTTCTGCATCAAGGTCATACACTGATCTTCTCAGTTCAACGACGATATCACACTTCAAACCGTCATCCAAACACTATATGTCCTCCATCTCACCTCTCTCCCCACTTTATCCTAAACCGACACATCCGGCTCCGAATTTGAGCTTGATGACAGACGCAATCAGGTCTACCTCTGCACAAGAGCCTGAGTTTCCAGTCCCCTTTTTTAGTTTCACGCGTACCCAGGAGGGATCATCACTGACCGCAGATGTTGACGTTCTTGCCGCACTATTCCCGCAGCACGAACGGCATATGGTCATTTGCAGTGGGGAATTGGATGCTGCAGACGAACGCGTGAAGGACTTTGATTCCTCCGATGATTATGACGATAACGACGACGCTACGATCAATAACAGCACATTGAAATGCCTACAGATTGATTTGCGCCGATTTGGCCTTGGTGAGAGGAATTGTACTTTTTCAGGAAACTGTAGCTAATATTCTGAACTGACAGATAAACACGGCCTTGTAAACCGGTTCTCCCGTGTACTGGAAGAGAACGGGATTAACCACATGTATAGTTCCACCTTCAAAACTGCCAACCTTTTGGTGAGCTTCATATTCTATCCTGACATGAGTTATTCTTTCAGAAAGCTGACTACTCAAAGGTTGACAAACGACATGCGGTTCGAGCGCAGTCCTTGCTTCGTCTCTGCTAAGGGTCTTCGTACGAACGTCTGTTGGATCTAATGATGAAGATACACTTATCTCTCCTTCTCTTACCTCTCCCACAGGGCAATCTTTCACTTAGCCTAAATCGCTTTCATACCCTTTTCTTCCTTGGCCTTACACGACACCTGTAAAACTTGATGTGTACCACCATGCATCTCTGTATACCCTATTCCATTGGACATTGTAAGCTTCGCATTGAAAAGGACTTTCCTATACCATATTCACCTCGCTACAGCCCCATGATCATGTCACACTTTATAGTTCTCATGCATTCATTAATATATCATGTATACTTACTCATACTCGTATAAATATCTTTGATTTCATTTTGGAAAGTGATATTACTGTTCGATCGTAAGTTGTTCGTAAGTACCTTATATCACTGAGTTGTTCCCCATTTCACGTCGACTGTTTGGTATAAATTCTTCATCTCCATCAAAGAATATTTATTCAAAGTTGTTGGCACATGCATGTCATACTTGTCATGTATTACAGTAGTACAATATACTATTAAGTAGTGTACAGTGTGACGGAACAATAAGTACAACTTCAAACTTGGTCTTTGGTCAATGGGAACCGTCATGCACGGTTTCAATCATACTGGGAAACAACAGCACCAGGCCTGTTTTGAAATTCTACGTTTTCATGTAAAAAACTGCTGGCTCAAATAAGGTTCAGACTCGATATCATTGTACCTTCATACACCAATCAAGGAGTTGATTGAGGGATGTTGAGGCTGGCTACATAGGTCCGGCCTTCGATAAATCCTATCATATTAAGGGCCAAAGCCGGGATACAGATAACGATTAACTACGATACAAAAGTACATAAAAATTAATTTTGGAAGTCGTAGACTAAAGCATGATGCAGAGCGTAGCACACAGCTGCAGTTGCGCAGGAGAGACTGTTCGAGAAGCGATATTTTGATACCATTCGTCAAATGGAGGTAAATCGTCGTCGGAATCCTCAGAATCACTCGAAAGGCTATTCCACCCCTCATCTTCGCCCTTGGGCCATTTGTCTAATATCTTTGGTAATTCGAACATACCCTCTGAAACTGGCGGACATTCATCAAATAAAGAATAGTTGCCCGAGGTAATGGATGGCAAACGCAATGTGCGATCACCTTTTCCATAGCTGTCGAACTCAGCTACAAAGGTAGATTGCTGTGGAGTATCGGGAAGCGAAAGAGAGTCGGCCTCCGACACCAAATCATCATCACTAACGCAGGGCTCTAACGAGATTTCATCCCAGGACCAGCTAGATTCATAGCTCTGGTGGGACTGATTGATATAATTGACATGTCGTAGTGGAACTGTCAAATATCTCCCAAACCCAGCATCCTGTGGGTTATTTGTACCGTTCATCCAAGGAATGTAAGGATCTTGGGGTGGAGGCGAGTTGATTATGATATGTGGAATCGTAAATGGACTGGGAGATTCTATAAATATTGTGCCAAGAATCCTCTTGGTCGTGACAATAATAGGCTAATATTTCGGTGAGAATCGAGGCTTTGACAATTTTCATGAAAAGCAACTGACCTCAGCAGGATCTGTCCAGCAGAATGATGGCTCAAACGACGGAAGATAGCTGGGATCGTCGTAACGGTCTCGTAACGAAATGGCTAACGATGCAGCAGCAATTGCCTACATATCAGCTATATCAGTAAATGGCGAATAGAGGCGTAACAGAAATCGCATACTGCAACTCTAATTTGGAGCTTTTGGACGACAGTGACGACAGAACTTACTCTGTTTCTTTCGTTTGAAGTCTCAAATATCTATTTTCGTCAGCATATGCAATAGCACTTATTGCAATCACTTACATATTTATTAAACCTCGTTGCACTGAAGACCGGCAGTAGTCCCGAGGGATAAAACTGTGAAGAAACTGTACAAATCGGTGGAAATTCTTGTGATATATCATTTTCGAAGCTTTGTTGAGGATGCAGGAAAAGGCGTGAAAGCGAGATATCGAAGTAAGGTGGTACTATTAAGAAATCTGGCCATTGTGGATCAACACGATTGGAAAATGGGATATAATAGTCTTCGACTGTGTCTTGAGCGAGAGTTATAACAATATGCGGACAAATACTGGGTACTGGGGATTCCAAGACTATATCTCTCCTCGAGTAGTAATATCGGAGTATCATCTATTATATTCGTCAAATTAATTAAATACAGCCGGACAAACGATGATGCAATATTACTCACATTATCTTCATCAACATTCCAGCTTAAGCTGTCTTGCTTCTCGGGGGTTAATAGCATATTTGCTTCACGAATCTGTATGACAAATATTCGGAATGCGAACAGCAGAATGAACGGAAGAGCTAACCATGGCATTTGGGACGATGGGAAGGAAAACGGATTTGTCTGCTATTTGAGTCGGCGAATATATCCCTTCGCATGTATTCCACATGTACCATTGCTTTCGGCATGAGGCTGCGATATAAACACCTGGTGCTATCTCTGTTTTCCCTGTCATGGATAAACGCCTCCGTCTGCGCCTCTGAGAGCGAGGAAGAACTATTGAGAATGATGACTCGGATACATCCCCTTTGATAGCATTGGAATCCGCTACAATATGTGTTTGAGTTGCGTTAATAGGACTAACTTCATTGTGAAGTTCTAACTGAATCTCCATCGCTAATGCGTTTCTCGCTGGTCGGACTAGCCCTGTACCGCTGCTGCGATGGGGGGCAGTTTCAGGGGAATGCATTTGAGAGCGGGTGCTGTGCGCTGCGGGGCTGCCAGTATTCCGTGTGTCATTCTGCGAGTTTAAAATTGAAGCTGCTATGCCCGTTGTCGGTGTCAACGTCAATGTCGAAGCTGTTTTGCGGCAACACGTGATCGAGTTGCAGTCATCGTCGAACGCCGAGGATATCACTGATGCGCTTTTAGCACGACCCCGATATGATTGCGAACCGCTTCGCTTCACCGCGGCCGTAGCTTTTGTACTAAAGCAAGTATCGGAAAGAGCATGTGTTTTATTGGAATATAACGGCAAGAGATTCTGTTTCCTTAGCCACACGTCTCGTTTCATCCTGTGTCGTCTTCTGGAGTTTGTTCAAGTCTAGCCAAAGTCTAGCTGTTGGTCACAGAAGTGCGGGTGATGATGAAAAGGAAAGATGTCTTTGGGAACGTAACGGAGTGGTGCCAATATTTGAATATAACGTGCGGATAGTACGGAAGTAATTATGAGCTATTGCAACTAAATGCTGTTATTATATGTATATCACCGGTCAATGCAACAGTTGCTTTGGCACCCTCCTTGGTCGAGCATATAGTCCATCCGCAGGTCCATTTAACATTATAGATCGGTACATGGTGGTCCAGGCGACAATCAGTTGCAATTACCATCGAAAGGTAACAGAAATAAAAACAATGATATTTGTCCTCCCTTTATCCACTTCCGGCTGTTCGACAAAGGCAAAGACCTTGTAAAAACCAGCGATAAAATATGGACAAAACACAAGGAACAATTCTCGCCAAAAATAGCTTATACAACAGTAATGACTGATACGGTAAGTCCTATAAGTTTACTACTTCTTAGCATCACCCGACATTAATCCTTCGTCTTCTCTCCTTCCAGATATCTTGCTAAAGTGTCCCATTGCATAATCAGCGTATGTGATCTAGATCGTAATAAGAAAAATAAAAGTTCTACTGCGGATGACAAGGCCTACCCAGCGAAGAAAATCTTGCAAGAAACTGGGCATCAATCGCAGCGCTGACATGAAGTTGGCATAAAACGGAACCATGATTGTTTGAGAGTGCTGTTCGTCCAGTGCTTGGATGATCCTTTTAACAACAGTAACGGGTTGTACAGACGGTAAGAAGAATTGAAACACAGGATTACGGGGAAAATTGATAGTCTGAAACAAGGGAGTCAAGACATGACCAGGTATGACCAGTGTCGTTCGGATTTTTGGACAATTGTAACTGTGTTGGTTTAAGTTCATATATCAAAGATTTAGTGACCATCGACCTACTGCTTGTCGAGTTCAGAACGCAGTGACTCATGAAGTGAAATTATAGCAGCTTTGGACGCGTTGTAATCGCCTATCGAATAGTAAGATATTAAGATGAATTGGAAAAGTGAGTTTACATACTCATGAAAGCAGTCCCAGCTAACCCAAGGACAGATGAAATAGTGAGCTAAATAGACCATAAGTGACGATTAAGATATCACGAAAGAGTTTTTACAATATGACCAGCTTTCTTCTCCAGCATTCCGGGAAGGAAAGCCTTAATTGTCCAGTAATGAGCTAGGGTATTCACGCTATATGTCCTACAGTGATGTGAGACTTTTGGACATTAGATCTGAAAGTAAAATATACACACTGGATGACATCTCGAGGACTTAGATCCAGGATTAATTTTCCTTGAACGACACCAGCATTGTTAATCAATACGGTGGGTTGGCCTATCTATGCAAAGGGTTATGATGAAAATCTAAGAATTAGGGTTATAGAGGAACCTCTTCGATGACTTTCTTAGAGACAGCTTCTACTTCTTCCCATTTGGACACGTCACACTTGTAGTAGGCGATATTGTCTGTAGAAATAAAATAATGTAAAACGTCTACTATTACGGAGGAAAATATGCATACAGTTTTCTGTTTCGATAGGGTTAACGTCAAGAACAACAACATTCACATTCCTAACGGCAAGCGTGTTCGCAAGTAGTTCACCAATGCCAGAAGAACCTGTATGAAGTTAGGAGGGACTAAAATAAAAACAAAATATGAACTTACCGCCGGTAATAACAACGATTTGCTCTCCCCAATCTAAAGGACCTGGTCCGAAGAACAGACTCCCTTGATTACGGTAGAGTCTTGAGTACCACTTTACAAACCCTAATTAAAAGGGTAAATGTGGTATACACACATACGAATTGCGCACTCACAAAACAGCGAAATAGAAATATAATATAAGAATGAGAGAACGATTACTGAATCTGTAAGTTTCGCTCCTTGGAAAATATAAAACACAGGAATGAAGAAGACAAAGAATGGACCTAAAGGCTGTTTATATGCGATTCTAACGGAATGATAAGTACCTACTGAACATGGTGTTCGCTAGCACCTTTATGACAAGGTCGATATCCAGGTTGTCGAATATTGGCGACCCTTCAAAGGATTGCTGCGGTGAAGAACTCATGTTGGCGGTCGGAGACAAGTTGCGGTAATAAGGAAGAGTTGGGAAGATTGAATGGCCAGCCTATTCCAAGTTTCCAACCTCGATTTCAGAAAAGTAGGAAAACTGTCAAGTAAGATTGTAAGTGAGCGTAACTTGCGTGTACTTGGGATCATGAATCGCCCGTATGTCGCTATGGAGAAGTTCATGTGACCAGCATAACAGGGTTGATCTCAGATCTGAGTGTCCAACATGGCAACATCGCCTTGACCTCTCACTTCTGACTGCAGGTTACAACTTTCTTCATCCTTTATAATGTCTCAAACCTCTATTCAGAACTTGTTCGATTCGATACAGTAATAAAAGTCGACGGTCGTTGGTATTGGTATTCTTGGTGGCGATGGGCACTGCGAATAGGAACTCAGAACTGAAACAAGTGAACGAGAAGATATGCATTTCAACTTTCCACCACAGCATTATTTCCTTGCTCTCCAGATGGCCTTTCTTGCAGTAATGCGCATACCTGTGCGTATAGAAGAGTACGGGATTATTTTGAGCTGGGCTCGGAATACTGTGCAAGAGCGATAAAACTGATTCGGAGGGACTGGATGACAGAGGACGAAATAATTATTTACCGGGCATGGTTGGATCATGTCACAGATTAAAGGAAAGAAAGGAACACTCTGCATATTTGTAGATTACTATTTGGGTCGTGAAGAACTTGGTCGTCTGTCACTTGGATTCTCGAATAGGCATATCCTGTACTTGTATGCATTTTGGTCAAGCTCCGCTTCTTGCCTTCCTTCCTGTTACACCTCAGTCTGCCTCAGTGCAAAAGCTCAACGCACATACCTTATTTTAGCTCAGTTTTTCTCCTTGCCATCTCTATGGGCAATACAAACGCGACTACAAATACAGATACCAATAGTCCGCCAGACACCAGCGTTGACTCGCAAGAGGTGTGTCCCTTCATTCTGTTTCTTCCCAGATTTTACAGAAAACAAACATCCTTTACAGCTATCCGTCTGCAGTCAGGTAGTTATTCATCCTGTTTACTATTCTGAGCCCTGGGTTTCATTGTAGTCACACAGACATCTGTCGAAGTCAAAGTCGACTCTGATTTCCAAGTTATCGACGCTAATGGCTCGATCTGCTATGAAGAAAAATCGTCTTTACACTCGGAAGGAAGCTCACTCGCTCTATCTGATTCTGCCATGCCCCTGTCATTCGACGACATAGCTGAGCACACTCCTCAAGTTGCCGAAAACTTGACGCAGGTAGCTTCGCTGCCCAATTTAGTGCGCATATAGTCAGTCGAAGTGTAGTTGCATTCACACCCAGTCAATTTAGGTGGCTCGAACGACCATCTATCAAGATGCACTGCCGGAATCAGCAACTTCATTCGAAAGGACGGATTCATTAACTGTATGTATATGTCTACATTTCGTGTACAAGTTCTTGTCGTTATTCACATTCCGGCCGGTAAAGGACACACAAATTCAGCTATTTTTATCCGTCCATCCTAATCCAACCATCGAAGATGAGCGTTGTTCGTATGCTCCTAATGGTAGGCTCTTCTTTTTCATTCCAAGTTTAAAACGATTGATAGATGAACAGAACCAACAGAAGACTGTGATGAGTGTGCCAGTTTCAATACGGATGATGTGACTCACGGGCCGGGGGAACCAACAAAACAATAGAAGAAGATCTCGACAGCGTCGCTGCCCAGATGTTGCATGACTTGAGTATTCCTGTTATTTCGACTTACGCTGACATCACAAACGTCAGCCCCCCTTTTTTTGACTGCTTCAGGTTTGGCTGAAACGAATTTAACTCACAGATTGCTTTACGATATCCGGAAGCGGCTTCTGCTATTCTCAAAATGCCCCTTTCAGCAAGCCCGCTTGCCGTCGCCTGCGCGTTAAATCTTATGGCGCCTCCCACTTCTCCGCGAAAGAATATAATGATTTCACAGCGGATTCATCTCATCCACCAGTCGCAGACAAAAAGTCACCTGCCCACACCCCTGAACGTCCCAACTGGGCAGTCGCCCCCGACGAACCAACGGAAGTCACGCAAATTCATTCAGAGCAGCTTCGTCCTCGTGCAGGTAAACGCGCCAAGAATTATCGATTTATTGAACAAGCCACACCACAATCTCTCATTGCAAACGATGAGATGGATCCTTGGTGCTATACGAGTGATCTCTCTGCTTCACTCGAACCTGCAGAAAAGATCTCCTTTCCAGGAGGTGGCGAAAAGAATCCCAACATCTCTTTTCCTAAACGTTCTTTCCTTCATGAGTATCCTCCGCACCTGGACACCAATGTTCTTTCTACCTCTACGCCGCCAAAAATCGCAGCCGAAAGCGTCCCGAATATTATTATAAACGAATTTGAGCTTGGAAGGCCACTCTCCGAATGGTCTGCTGACGAGCCTCAAATTGAAGGCACAAAGAACATTTGTGATCCCTGGGCTGACTCTACAATAGATGCTATCCGTGTTGTCGGCGCAATAGAGGAGGAGGCTGCTGATGAGTGGCAGCATAAACCCGAACTTGATTCATGGCTAATGCCAGTTGAGAGGAAAGGAAGTCCCAGACAGTCACAGGCTGGATATTTGGAGGTACCAAAACCAGCTCGCACGGAGCGACGACGACGATGGAACTTGGACGTAGATCCTTACGAAGATGATTCACCTTCAGAGCTTTATGCATTCACAAGTTCCGGCTCCCAGACTCCCGAGAAGAAATCACCACCAGCGAGCCATCCGATTTCGTCGACACCGCCCGATCGGTGGACGGCTAAGTCTACAAATGATCCTCATCCAATGCATGTCGTAAGTGCTGTCGGTGGCCCATCACCTCCTCGAAAGCGGTCACCACTCCTTGAAGATGCTATAAAGGCAATTATTTTGGAGCCACAACCCTCTGCAGCCGTCCCAATCCGGTCTCCTCATGATCCGCCAGGCAGAGTGTCGCCTACTGATCTCGCCGGACGCACACCTCGTGTGCTTTCATTCTTTTCAAACGGTGAAAGAGATGAAGAGACTCATTTTCGACATAAAGCGCTAGGCAAAATCCCTGAATTTAGCACTTCATCCCCGATAGCCCCTCACAATGATTTTCTAGCGCAGAGTTATAGTCACCCTGGAAAGGGGGTATCGCAAGTTCCATAGACACCTTCAACCCAGAACCTGCCTCAAATTATTGCAATCCACTTAAATAAACGAACGTATAGATATCGCTGTCAAGAACATCATCGTGGACCTTTTCCTAACGCCTGAACTAAACGCTTGTTGTCTCCTGCAAATGACGGACTCTTCATACATATAATCATTAACGCTTGTAGTCTTATTACATTCCCAGTAAAGCATCGAATTTGATTTGTAAAGTTAATCGTAGCAAATACGTAGTACAGGATTGCAGGGATCCATTAATCAATGCCAGCAGAGATGGATCCCAGTCACCGAATCAGAATAGAGGAATGTGAGTAGAATGATAGTAACGAAAATGAAACTGAAACAATTGAGAGACGATACGTGATGCACCTGGTGTACGTGTGGCGTAACGTATTAGAATTGTACGTTTCCCTGTAGAAATCTCAGTTTTTGATATTTAACAAGAACCTTGAATAGACGCCTCACAGTACTTCCCCGATAACGTTTCCTACTGGGTTGTACAAACAAACATACAAGGAAGCTTTCCCGAAGGATGCATCAAAGATTCCGTCGCATCGAGAGACGGCACAACCAAGTTGGGTGGTAGACTTCCAGACAACTTGCGTGAAATGGGTGTAGGTAGGACTCGCGGGATCGTAACTCGCTGTTGCGATATTTAGAATTGATTGGGCATTTAGGTTCAAAGATATCCAACGCAAGGGATCATTACTCACCTTCGTCCTGTGTAAAGAATTCTACAGCATTGTAGATAGAGAATTTTCCGGTTCCTGCCGCAATATTCTCGCCATACATCTGATCACTCAAAACCCCCCCAGTAGGCTTGAATTGACAGTTATCGGCCCATACGCCCGCTTTCTCCGCGAGCTCCGAAGACCATGTCAGAGCGCTTGCGTTGTGCGCAGCGCGTACGCTGTTATGGGCATTAAGGAATGTGGCAATTTGAAATGGACTCGTTCTCATGTTTGACAAAAACCTCGGGTGTCCAGCGGCTGGGCGGGGAGCAGCATACACAGAGAAAGAGGTGGAAAAGACGCCAGCAGCAGCCAAAACGGATAAAAGAGTGACGAAGAACATAACGAACGAAATAGAATGTAAGGAATGTCGGGGGGCGAGCTCAGTTAGCAAGCCTCAGAAATTTACAGCAAACGACTCAGACAACGTGTATAGGAAGAGAAGTGAGTTCTGAAGATTTTCAACAATCCTGATTTGTCGCTATACATAACACATGTGTATGACCATGTGGAAATCAGTGCCTCGGTGCATGCGTAGCCTTGGAGATGAAGCATACGCGCGTGGAAAGATCGTAGAGTTGTAAGAGGTCGTAAGCTGTCGTAAGGGGAATCAGGATTCAAGGGATACGAGGGGGTACGCCGATGGTAGAGCCAATCGGAAAATTAAATATGCATTACTCGTTACTATGTATTAGTCGTCAGCACAGCGTAAATGTACTTAACACCTTGAATGATTACAACTTGGTCAGTGCAGGATGTCTAAAAAGAATAGCTACATCACCCTATCACAGGCATGCCAGCTTTGTAAGGATGAAACCACAAGTACCGCATGTAAAGAGGAATGAAATTGAGAGGAAATGTATACCAACTATTACCAAGTTATGATCCAACTTGATCACGCGGCCATCGATGCTAACTCACCGGATTTCACATATAAATAACCTCAAGCTGGATATTATAGCAAGCATAATTGTCCAATCAAACAGGGCGAATACTATATTCTCGTTTGAAGGATTCAAGGTCCTGCTCCTTAGCCCTATATTGCTCCGCCAGATTCATAATGACCTTTCGTATCTATTATAAGATATATGAGCGTGCGGAGAGTAGATAAAAAAAATAATTACATACGCCATCGCGATTCGTCTGTAGGGCTGGAACAACATCTTTGACTGTCCGTTCTACCAGAACACCTCCTATGAGTCTGAAGCACTTGCGATCTGGGTCATCCGCCAGAGCTTCATTTAGGGTGGAAAGGACGAGCCTAAAAAACAATAGTTTTAAAATAAGACTAATGAGTGTAGCGTAACAGCACACCCATGCTCGTCTGCTTCCTGTTCGAGTTCACCGATTTTTCCAGCTAAGGCCTGGAGTTCATTTTGCATTCGAACATAATTCTGCTGTATCTCTGGCTAGTATCGTTGAGAAAATGAAGATATAAATAAATCTGAGGCTATTACCCTGATCCGAGAGTTGAGCTGCCTTTGCTTTTGCCTTGGAAGAAGTGGACTCCATTGCGTGCGTGAGCGTTCAGCCCCGCGATGAAATCAAGCGAGAGGTCAGTGTGACGTTTGGATGTGACGATACTAACAAATATTTATGAGTATTTGAAGGTGAAGGTCGTATTAGATAATCCACAATGTTGTATTTGAGACTTGGGAGATGTGATTGGCCAGAGTTAGTCACGGTGTGACCCGGGTGGTAGGTGAAGAGTTCCGGCTGGTCAACTTCCACCCATTGCTAATTCGCCGTTGCTGGCATCGTTGACGCTGTCCACTATGTCCTTCGCGCGCGCCCGCGTCTTTATGGGCCTGCAGCCTCGTCTACTAGCTGTTTCTCGCTCTTCAACATATTCATCTCTTGTCTCTCGTCGCCCAATTTCTTCTTCATCTTGCTCCCGTGCCCAGCATTCTCCTCCAGACGATGGCCTTCATAGTGATCTCCAAGCACGCATGCGCCACCACAAGGACCAACCAGCCCCTATATATGATTCCAAGGGGAAGGAGGTCAATCCTTACGCACAAGGCCCAAGTGCTCTGGACAAGGCTGTTCATATCTTTTTCTTTACTGAGATCATTCGAGGTAACGTTTGATTCTCCTGCACTTACATACCGTGTAAGCTAACTGTGGTGAAGGAATGTGGATTGTTATGGAGCAATTCTTCCGTCCACCTTATACCATAATGTATCCCTTCGAAAAGGGTCCTCTGTCCCCCCGCTTTCGTGGCGAACATGCTTTGCGCCGATACCCAAGCGGCGAAGAACGTTGCATTGGTGTGTTCCGATGTCTCGTATTTCGGTGAACTGTGAATAACACCCGCTTAGCTTGCAAGCTTTGTGAGGCAATTTGTCCTGCGCAGGCTATTACCATTGAGAGTGAAGCCCGTATGGACGGGTCGAGAAAAACCACTAAATACGGTTTGTGATCCACTGTCTCGTATATTTGTTCCCTTATTTATCTATTCTAGATATCGATATGACCAAATGCATCTACTGTGGTTTCTGTCAGGAGGCTTGCCCAGTTGATGCCATTGTGGAGAGTACGTGCCCCCGGCAGCTTTACGTATCTTCGTTGATGTAATTGTTATCTTTCCATAGCACAAAATCAGGAATTCTCGGTGGAGACACGCGAAGAATTAATGTACAACAAAGAGAAGCTCCTTGCAAATGGTGACAGAGCAGAGGCTGAGATCGCAGCGAATTTACACGGTACGTATTTCATGTCACTCCTTGGGAATGCAAAGATTAAACGAAACAACACTCAACAGCTGACCACGTATATCGGTGATGCTGTGACGGTCTAAATGGAAGCCTGTGGCGCGTCGGACATGTATCAGTACGCACATCCATAGACTGCTTGAACCATGCTTTAGATTACTGCTATTGCGATTATTTGTTACGGCAAGGCGTGAGCTAGATGTGCAGATGGCATGGCCATGAATGTGTTTGGTTGTATTTTCTACCAGCATTGATGAAGGTGCCGTGACGTCTTGTTGCTTTCATTCATAGACGAGCGCACACAACGCCTTCTCTGGGAGCTGACCATCCCAATTGTGGTGCTAGTCAGAAGCTTAAGTGCCCTGGTATCACTGTCTTCTTTCTTTCATCTCGTCGTTACCCTTCCGAGCATCTTAGAAATGGACGATCCGTGTCTTTTCGGCAACTTGTCACATCTCGGGGACGGCGATTAAGAAGACACAAGATAGCCTGCATTGCGATAATTATGTACAACTTTCTTCGAGGAGTGTGGCACAGGTGGGAATTATCGAAGTTGTGCGTACGTTTTCCCACCACCAGCGGTGACTGACTGACTCGACAGCTCAAAATAGACTGTTTAAACCTGTGTTCAACCGTGACATGAAATATTTGCTGGCCATTGAGACCGTATTGGACTGCGGTCATAGTCCATCTGCTGCACCGCGGATATCTTCGGTTTTTACCACGTTTTTGGACCGCAGCTCAACTGCATGCTTGACCTTAGTATTATGTCGTAAGCCGGCGGCGGAAAGTCATCCTAACATCGTTACATTCGGCAAGTCATATCCAGACGTTATCTATCATAGATTCTCGCCCGCTCTCCCCAATTTGTATGTGGCTGCCTTTTCTCTGCGGAGAATTATACCTCTGGCAACCTTTACACTTCGCACGTACAGTGTGTCCGGTGCTTTGGATATCGTCAAAACAAGAAGCTTCCGTTCCGGAATACCCGTATTCATTCTCGTTGAAGCTCCATTCCGCTTTGCCAGATCGTCTATACAGCCTGCAAGATGGGGAACAGTGCCCCAACCACTCCCAGGCCCACTGGAGCTAGAACAGATGATCTACTACTGTCACAAGATTCTAAAATAATCAATTTAGTGAGGTCGCTTGCGCCGCTTACAGGTTGCTATCAATTTCTCATTCTCGATAAGTAAAGATATATAGGTTGTACGCCATCACACTCCTACACTCGGGGCACCGTCGATACTGTCATGCAGCACATGCGCAACCAGCGTCGGCATTGCTTTTGTATACATGAAATGGTTAAGAAATGGGTAATCCTCCCACCATATAACTGCGCTATCCATGCTTCAGGCGTGACATTCACGCTTACCCCTATCTTTCTCATATCACACCCATGCTCAGAATGGGACATTCGCCAGGCCCTTGGCCCTGCTGCGTCCATGTACAGTATGTATGCCGCAACGAAGCTGTCATTACGCGCCAGCTTCTGGAAGACGCATTTCCTGGCCGCCTTGTGAAAAGGAAACTGCTAATCGTCGGCCCCCGCCGACCGATCACTTTATATCTCTTTCAAGTCAATGAACTTACGAAACGGGCTGGCTTGGTTGCGATTTGCGCAGACTATCCACATAACAAGTGTTACACAAATCCAATAGGACACGTAAACATAGCAACTTTTAACTAGTGTTACATATTGTATATTATTGGGTATGTGCTATATATCTCCATCGTACGCCAATTGAAATATTATGTAGCAATTCGTCGATCGTATGAACGCTTCGGGTTGGTATCCTGGTAATTGTATGCGACGTTTTGTCCATACGATTTTTGGGATCTGCTAAGCTGCAAGGCGCCTGATAAGGGTCGCGACATTTGTATTAAATACTCGCCAAGATGAAGTAAATCCCGCTTAGTGCGGTTCCTTTCAACATCGCCAACTGCGGTGAAAAAGGTTTCAAAAGTTGGTGGCGGACAGTAACATTGGTAATGTCGCGGATTGCTTTCTCTATAGAGTACTTGTTCCTTAAAACAGATATGCCCTTGGGTTTGTGACAAATGTATATGATAGTTCCATCCGAGTTATTACTTCTCTCAAAGACATCTTTCATTGGAACACAATAGTGGAAAAATGTTGCCAACTTCCGTTCCTGTACTATGGATGGACTTCAATAGAACGATTACATGCAAAGAACTCAGCGCTCTGAGGCATTTACGGGGATTCTGCCTTCCCACTTCGGAAGGAGAGAGGTAGACTTATTGGTCTGCGCAAGGTCAGCAGACCCGACGGATTGCGATAAATAGGTCATGAGCACATCTATTTGTAACGTTCGCTATTCCCGTGGCCTTTTAGTACAAAGAACCGAAAAGTAATGTTTTATCAACAGACAACAGTTAAACAACACATATCGCAGATTGGGCATATAAATATATCATGAAAAGAAGCACAGTGCCAAACCCCGAGATAGTGCTCGGAAGGGAGATTGTCACAACTTGTTATCTAAATGGACTTACGACGGTCCCATCCGGCTATCTTCGTGATTATCACTGCTCCGACGAGGATGCTCACGATGATAGCGTTTCGAGCTCCTATCGTCTGCCAGCCTGCCACTAGAATAGTGACCACCTCCCGGAGGACCCTCACCTACGTCATTTTCACTGTCAACATCCATGTCGTTCCGGTTCCTCTTCCTGGAACCCATAGAAGGATGACTGTGTTCCGGCAGTGGATAATTGCCACCGCCGCCACTACCGCCCCGATCGCGAGATTGAGATCTACCGTCTTCATGGACAAAGTCAATGTCTTCATTTGGCTGATTGACCGGTCGGAGTCTGTAAGATGATCTTGTACGGTCTTGCTCATAAAACTGGGTACGCGAATCTGGTCGAGAAGAACCGTCGGCTGAGACTGAGCCTGGCGAACCAGAGCGAGAGAGGAGCGGATAGTTGCTAGGTGCTGATGTCTCCTGGTAATATGACTGGTCATCGCGAATGCGAGAAGTCATGCGTTGATCATGATAGTCAGCCCTATCCACAGGCTGCCGCGATCGATGGACAACGTGAGGAGAGTGCATATGAGGTGAAGTCATTTCCCTGCTGCCGCGACCCAGGTCCCGACTCCGTTCGGTTTCTCTGTCGCGCTCCCAATCACGGTCTCTCTCCCTATCCAGGTCACGATTACGTTCATCGTCCAGGTTGATATACGTTCCTGGTCCAATTCGCTGGTGGTTATGAATACGACTAGATGATCGGCTGTCTGAGGAGTGCATTCCAGGCGACATATGTACCAAGGAAGAATCAGCGTGCCCGTGATGGTGAGGATCACTGCGAGACCCGCCGTAATCATAAAGTTCATGGCGCCTTGGGCGCTCTCTCTCGGACAAAGGTGGGCTATGCATAACATGTTGAACAGGTGGAAGTGCTTCGGAATATGGCCCGCCCGCATACGGTTGCGGAGGACCCTGGTAAGAACGCGAACGCGAGGAAGAGTGCGACTTGGTGCGCTCGTGACGCTCTTGCCTATCATGTGAAGAACTCGAATGGGAAGGTGGTGGCGGATGATGCATTGGCGGACTAGTATGGGATAGGGAATGTGAATGACTTCGACCAGGCTCATATTGCGATTGAGGGGGTGCTTGATGTATCGGTGGAAGATGACGTATGTTTTCGTGTACGCCCGAAGTGCGCCTTGGGGAATGAGCAGCAGAAATTTGAGGACCTGAGGAACTCATAGGGTGGTCAAGGACAGGAACAGGGCGTCCGTCTGGGCCAGGAGCAACACGAGGATTTCCGTGGTTGCGGATGTAGTCTACCAACGCAGGGTCGGGTTCCATAGATGATGTATTGTCGTGGACATCGCGAGATTGCTGTATTGGCGGAAGGGAACGGGGCGGGGGTTGAGGGCCCTGAGAAGGAGGTAGGCCTTGAACTGGCGGGAGTGGATTGCGATCACGTATTTCAGGGGAAGGGGGAACGGCGGAAAGTCGTTCGTATAAGATACTGGTGACGCGAGGTTAAGATATTGTGGAAATAGAAAGTTGGCCGAACTTACGCTCGTTCGAGCTTCATCCTTTGGATGCTTCGCTTCGCTTGAAGCACTTTGAAGTAGAGCTTGTCATTGTCCTAGAGGAAGTACGTGTCAGAGAGGAGAGAGAGAGAAAGATAGAAAGAGAGAGAGAGAGAGAGAGAGAGAGAGAGGGATAAAATAGAAAAATAGAAAGTTTGAACATACAGCCTCAATTTCCTTGACCTTTCGCTTGAGGTCCTTGTATTTGGCGTGGTATTTTACATCCTCGGCGCCGGCAGCGAGGCCGACAGGAGGAGGATAAGGCTTTTGTTTCTGTTTAGAGGAGGCAAAGGAGGAGTGGTGGGAAGGGTGGGCGGATGGGTGGGAGGGACCAGGGGAAGGATGGCGGGACATGATGGTTTGGGAGAAAGAAGGCCAGCTGGCAAATCAAGTTGGCAAATCGGGTGTGCGCCTGTGTTGCATTATTTCTGGCGTTGAGTTCATTCTTCCAAGCCCTGTCCAACTTCCAAACATGTCAAATAAAGGCGCTTATTACTCTTCTGCCTCTCCGCCCTCTGCTCACCACCACGCTGGATAGTAGCTATTCAATCCCATCCAACATCCTCTCTTGAACATCTCCTGCAGACAACTTGTCATCCTTACCCCCGTATGTGGGCCCACCGTACTACCACCACCCAGACATGTCACCCTGCGCTGTTAGTTTATTTTTACCACTTTACTGCGATATATTACACGCTGTATGCAACATCGAATATAAAATATTTCAGACATATGACTGCGAACAATACAGCAGAGGCAGAGCTTATCTGCATACCTACGATGCTTCCTCTTGCCACTGCACACACTTAGCATTATGATCTCGATCCACCTGGCACATCACCGTCAGTGTCACACCCCGTCACATCCATCTCTGCCACGTGACTGTCCTTCGCTTTCCGTCTCACTTGAGCCCTCTCTCTGACACTCAACGTCGTTTCTTCGTTACACCTCATTCATCCATTCCACGCTCTCTTCCTACAATTGAGGGCTAATACACAAGTATGCACCCTCTTCTACCCTTCCACATGTGACACTGACGCCCTATTCTAGTGTCTGCGCCACAGTATAGACAGTATGCACTGGGTCTTTCGAGCCAGCATCCAGTCCTCTGACACAGCTCAACAGAGACTTGCCTCCTCCGGGGGGATTTGAGGCAGTCAAGTACAAACGGAACCTCCCTCTTCGCGGCCCAGGCTCCTATGCCATCCTCGGCGGCGTGACGGCGATATGTGCTTATGGCTTCTATCGGGTTGGTCAGGGTTCTTTAGAAAAGAGGTGCGTATCCGCCTATTACCACCGTTCTGGTGCTCTATTTTGGGGGTCAGCTGGACGAGGAACGTGTCAGCGGCTTGGTCCCGCCCAACGTTAAACGTGGCCTGTCAGGATCCGGCCGCATGGTCTCATTGGCTTATCTGTGTATCACTTGGGTGGGGGACCGCCGGTCCGCTCTGAAATTGGAACACGGTTACTGATTTGGGCTTATGAATTCGTGTCTCATTCTCGCTTTTCCACAGGGAGCTACAGCGGGAGAAAGTGTGGTCGCGGATACATCTCGTGCCCCTGCTCATGGCCGAGAGTGATCGCGACGTGTATCGCCGTCAGCAGGCCTCACTTGCGAGGGAGAAGGCGGTGATGAAGGATGTGCCGGGGTGGGAGGTGTGTTTTCTCTGTTTATTTTGGATAGTGTTACGGTCACTCAAGGAGTGCATTGATTTTGTTGATTGCGATCCGTCCCGGTGTTCTACCTCCACATTCTGTTGGCGCGCTGGAAATTCTGTGTTGACGGGATCAGGCTGGCAAGAGTGTGTACAACAACCCCAGATACAGCCAGCCGGATACGTATCTCCTATGATGGTAGCCTGTTCCCGAGTACATAGGGCAATGGATGTAAACTTTGGTCGGGCGAGCTAATCACACGGAAGTAGAGATGGGCTAAGAATAAGCTGGATTGAATATAGACCAAGTGCAGCCAAGCAGCAGCAGACTGAATCTTGACCTGATTGTGCTGGCCTGACTGGCTCTGACTGCGCTTCGCGGGGTTCGGCAGAAGGCCCCCGCCGCATTATCTTGATTCGGGGGGCGGAGTCTGAAACGCAACAATGGAACCAACGCCGTGGGCTGCTCCTGCCTGTTGGGGGCGGATGAGTTAGGGCAGGTGCAATCGCAACAGTTGTCACAAGTTTTGCAACCAAACTTTTCATGAGTCGAGTTGCTGTTAACTTGAAAGCACCGCGCACACTTCCCAGCTGCCAGCAACCCTACGCACAGACCAGAGCCCAGAGACGACAGCTACAGCTGTACACCAATCTGGACACGAATTCCCAGGCCGACTGATTGTGACGCGTTAGACCGCCCGACACATGCAGTGGACAGCCCAGTTCGAGCCGGGAGTCGAGTTTGAAACCAGTGCGGATACTATTTGAGGAATTTGCGAAGAATTGTGGCCGATTTTGGGAGGATTTGACGGGACCCCTTTCTGGGAGAGATTCAATTCGAGTCAGGAAATGGAAATCCTTCGACATCCGCTTCTTGCAAGCCGAATCCGAATCCCTCATAAAGTGCATCTCCGGCGCCTTGCTCGCTCGTCTCCCGCTCCCCACTTTCGTTTCTCTGTTTCATACAGCCCTCTTTCTGCGCCCGCTTTTATACGGCGCATTTCTCTCCCTCCTTTCTCCCTTCCCCCCTCTTCCCCAATGATCTTCCCCCACACCCAGCATACCATGGCCCCTCCCTATCCCACAGACATCCCCATGATCGACGACCCCCTCCACTTCCCTGCCCCAGACTCTGACCAGATGATCTTTGGCCCCATCGACCTCGAGGATGCCCCTCCCATCCACACCTCTTCCACCCCCTACCACTGGGATCCCTATCTCGACATCGACGCTGACATGAAGCCTGCCTACAACTTCTCCTCCTTATCAGCAGTATCTCAGTCCCACTATGATCTCCAGACTTCCCCCGCCAGCAGCTATTATGACTCTGGAGATTTGTACAGCCCTATCGTCCAGGGCTCCCCCACCCTCGAAGACAACTTGTACCTTGCAGACTGGATTAACGATCCAGCCTTGGCCGCCATGTCGTCCCCCTCGTCCCCCATATCTATCCCATCTCCAATCGATACCCAGTCCCCGACAAGCTTTGTCCCCTACAATGACCAATCTCATTTCCCCTCTGATGGAGCCTTCTCCCCTACCTCTTTTGCTGCCCTTCATCCTCTTCCACGCTCCATCTCCCCGCCCTCGTCGTTTGACGAGGTTAGACCCGTTCGACAACGGGTCAGCTCCATCACGCCCGGAGACACTTCCATACATACCCCGTCTTGGGCTTCGCAGCTTTGGGATACCCCGAGCTCCTTGCGCACATCGTCCACCGCCCGACCGTCTGTGCGCCACTCTCCCCTCTCATCGGACACGCTTCGTCAGCGTATCCCTATTCGCCGGGCATCGTTATCATCTGGGAATCTATTCCAGTCCTCGAGCGCCCCCTCTACGTCCGAGCAACCGTGGACTCCGAACATGATGCGGTCCTATAGTCGCCGGGCAGAGTCAGTAAGCGTCAGCGATGATCGTGATGCTACTGTCAGGCGGAAGAAACGGCTTCCGAGTGTTGAAGATACCCCAAGTCCCGATAAGGCTAATGAATCTCGTGAGTGTTCCACCTGCCGATCTCCTGATTTCGGATCTAATGTGCTTGCTTTTCAGAATTGAAATCCGTTTTGCGCCCTCCCAAGCTTGCCCCATCGGCCTGGCAGCTCTACTTTACGGACTGGATTCAGCGACAACAGGCTTCTGGGAACAGGAAGCTAAATGTTGCACAGGCTGCGAAAGAGGCTGGTCAAGAATATGCTTCCCTGACCGCAGCAGAGAAAGAGGTAAGTGTGACAATCCGATATGACGTCACTTTCTATGTCATCTAATCTATCTTCTTGCAGCCCTTCAAGCGTCAGTCCCAGGCAATGAAGGAGACCAGAGAGCGAGAGCTCGAAGCATACATGCGATCGCTGACTCCTGACGACATCAAGCGTGAGAATGCCTACCGTACTGCACAACGCAAAGCTGGCAAGTCTCGCAAGAGCAACATCAAGGATCCAAATGCTCCAAAGAAACCCCTCAGTGCATACTTTATGTTCTTGCAGCAAATCCGTGCCAATTCCCAGTTGGTCAAGGAAATCTTCGGAGACGAAACTGAGACTACCAAACAGAGCGTCCTTGCTGCTGCCAAATGGCGCTCCATGACGGATGCAGAACGTCAGGTACTTACGTCCGTTGTCCGTGGCGTTCTTTCATATAGCTCATGATTTGCTTCCGCAGCCGTTTTTAGCCCAGGCCGAGCAGGAGAAGATGGAGTACGAGGCGGCAAGGAGGCTTTACGAGGAGGGAACAACTGGTTATGGCACAAGTATAAACTTCAGCATCCTACCGCGAAGCCCAGGGTTCCCGTCCGTGAAACTGGAGTCTGAAAGTGAGAGCGAAGGTTTTACCACCGACGACGGTGCTGAACGGCTCATCCGTTCATAAGTTTTCTCTCTTCATCTGTGTGTAATTTGTCACGATAACGACCTGTTCACGAATTCTAGTTACGAAGCTGGCAATCCTTGCTCAGTTTTTGTTGACCCCCATCCGTACTATATTATTCCCTTTTTTTTTGATGAATCGCCCACGCAATACATTTGGACATTGTAAATGTGGTATACCTATGCTGTATTTCTAGAATTCCTCCGTACATATGCAAATATTGTATCCGACGTATATATGTGTACCACGGCTAACGGCTATAATACAAGAACCGGACTCCCCACTTTATGCATTTATATCATGATCTTACGGCACCGCGTATGGCTTGTCAATGTCAGTGAGTGGTTGTGTGTGTGCATTGGTATTTATCACGGTTGTAACGATAGACGAAGGACCATCTTCTGATGAGGATCACCTTCCTCGTCGAATTCGTCACCCTGCCGATAATGATTTCCAAGATCATTAAGTAACCATTTTATTGGTATGGAAAGCTGTAAGGCTCCTTACCTCGGGCTCATATCCAAACCTAGCCATAGCGCATAATATTTGTCAGTAGCTAGTCAGAGGGCGATGATTCGATTGACATGCTTACTTTGCATAAAACCCTTTCACATATATCTGAGAATGGGCCACGATCTGGACAGGCCTAACTTCCCCTGCCTGTTGAGCGGTTGCTTTTACCCACTCATGCAGAGCCAAGACCAGTGTTCGACCGAAACTGTACTTTCTATAATCCTTTAGGACTGCCAATCGGCTTAATTTGTAGTAGGATGCCCCTGGGTTTTTATGGACGCGGATTGTGCCAATCGGTGTCAAGGATGGTGTTAACCTCAAGAGGAAGTGCGTTGCTATATCTTCCATACTGTGATGGACTCGGGATCCTGGAACAGGCATGAGAAAAGCATACGAACTCATCGATCTCTGTTTCCAGAGGAAACTTTTGTTCGTAATGGAACACATTTATCCTCTAGAAAATAAAACGCATATCAGTTGATATGCAGCGCTGTGTGTAGAGCAGGCAAACAGTATTTGTACCACATCGTAGCACTGCTGTCGTTCTTCCTCAGTGCTGACTTTGATAATTTCATGAGAAGGTGGTTCCGGTCGCTGAAAAGACATCGGTTGCTCTACGAATGAGCCTACCTGCAAAATTTAAGTCGCGCGTAACACGTGATACGTGGGTTTTCTCGGTAGGTGTTGTCGACGTTTGGATTTTCTGAACTTCTGAAGTTTCATCGAGCATGTTCTAGCTGCGGTTCGTCGCTGCACGCTGGCATTAAACTTTCAATATTAAGTCTTGCCATTATTTCTGCAATTATACTTTGCGAGGTATGGTCCACTTACCAGGTTTCTTTATATCATTGCTCATCGACCTACCAGGCTTCCCTGTGAACTCGTCCGCGAAGGCGGGTCATGAAAGGATCCCTCGCCTATACTGCAACTCGGTCTTTACCTCCTTGCTTTTCAAGGACTTTCTGCGACACAGCAAAGCGAATTGCTACTTCTATTGGTCTAAATCCCGCCTCTAGTTCCACTGTACAGACACCGACATGTCATATCAAAGGGAAGGAAAGATTTGTGGACGGTTTCAAAGGTCCAAACCTGCCTTTTGGGCACACAGGGCTAATTTCCGGTAGCAGCTTTACATGGTCATGTAACAGTGAGTAACCTTCAGCTTCACTGTGCGTTCGTCTAAACATGTTCAGTGAAGATCTTAACGACGGCCAATATACCCATCTTTCATGTACCGGCCTCCGTGTATCGCGCTCAGCATGGTGTCGCCATCATGCTACATCCTGCATCCCTGCACTGTCTATTACCTCATCGGACGATTCATTGTCAATTGCAAAGTGCCCCGCTACACCAGGTGATGTAGTTATGGACCAATTTCACATGCACCTACGGGCAGATGACTCAAGCTTCGATCCCTGGTTTGCATGGGAGGCGTATATGGCAATTCTTAAATCCAGTGATGCTCACCTACCACCGCCCCGGGAGCTATTTCAATTTGCCTCAAGGATATTGGACGTGGTGAAAGACAGTAACTCTAGGGAGGTTCGACATGAGTGGGGCTGTCGCCTTGCCTGTCTCCTGCGATGTCTCTCTAGTCACGTGAATCCCTCAACTCCTGACAATTGTCGTCGCCTATATCTTTTAGCTCATGCAGAAGGCCTTCAAACTCGCTTTGATGAAGCCTTTTCGACACTTCGCGCTGCATACCTAGTCTTAGACAATCGGAGCGACGAGGGGGCTCAAGCTCTTAATGCACTGGTCAAGTTAGCCGTTCAGTTCCTCACCAAAAGGGATGCCATAAAGATTATCTTACACCAGTGGGATTTACTCTCTCCTCATATTCTATCTGAGGACTACGATCGCTCTTTACGCCTTTCCATTCAGAATCTTCCCGATGGCGCTTTCGATGTCTTAGAGCTACTCACCGACGTTGAGATCCAAGATCATGTGAGAGTGGAAGCAGGGTGTCAATTTATGGCAGGTTTTAACAGGAAAGGCTTCGCCTTGGACTCGTTTGGTATTTTTAAGTACCTTGAAAGAATGAAGCTAGACATCCCGCTTGATCACAAGCTTTATCTTGTTCGTTCGTTGGCTAGGCACAGTGCCCTTGACACGGCAACACAGTTCTATCTTACCCTTCCTGAGAATGTTCTTAACCCTTTCTATACGACTACAGGTCTTTATGTCTTTGCTCATAACGGAGATGTCGACAAGGCTCGCGAGTGTTACGATCAATTGGAACGATCTGGTTCATGTCGGGTATCTGATGTCACGACCATGATGCTTGGATATACCACACAGGGGCGGCTAGAAGAGGCTGTGAAACTTTTCAATAAGCACTTTCCACTCGAGAATGGCGGGAAACGGAAGAATGGGCCTGACCTTCCTTCTTATACTGTTGTAATTACTGCTGCAGCTAAACGAGGAGATTTTGGAAGCATTGATCGCTGGCTTCAAGAAATGGTGGAAGCCGGATTACACCCCGATGCTTTCATGTTCACGACAATTATGAAGGCATTTTCTCTACGGGGAGATGTAGGGTCGGTTACGAGGATACTGTCGCAAATGGAGAATGCCGGTTTATCACCCACTAATATCACATACACCGACATAATTGCTATGCTAGCTGCTCGAAAAGATTCAATAACTGCAGAGGCTGTTTTTAAACATGCTGTATGCCGAGGAATCAAGCCCGACCTGATAATGATAAACGCTGTGATGAATGCTCATGTGGAGACTAGATCGTGGAAAGGTGTTATTCGCACATTCGACTACTTAAAGTCGAATCATCTTAACCTCAGCACTAACATTTATAACACAATATTCAAGGCTTACGTACTTATCGGCACACCGTTTGAAATAGTGTCTAAACTCTACAAACGGTTGCTGAAAAAAAGTCTCAAACCTGATCCTTACACTTACTCTTTACTTGCTCAATCTGCCTGCAATTCAGGTGACATGGATGCAGCCTCCAGCATTTTGAAACAGGTAGAGCAGCGGTCCTGGGGGCGCAAACGGAACGATATGGTCGGTCATTATATCCGTAGCATTATCATGTCTGGGTATTTGCGGCAAGGCAATTTGACTGGGGCAACCGAAATATACCAGGACATGATCTCACGAGGCTTTTCGCCTTCTGTTACTGCAATGGCATCAATTGTGAAGACATATGCAAATGTAGGGAACAGGGAAGGCATACATGAAGCAGAACAATTCATCACTTCAACAATTCCTAGTTTACGAAAAAATCCCTCTAAGCCTATAACTACAATGTCTCCATTGGAAGTTATCTATGCACCTCTTCTTGCAGCCCAAGTTAAACAGTTAAATCCAACAGGAGTGGAGAGGTCGTATCAACACATGCTCGATAATGGGGGAGAGCCAAACCTTAGTTCGCTAACTGCTCTCGTGGACGTTTATCGGCGAACATCAAACGTGGAAGCAATTTCTCGACTATGGCCTCAAATTCTTGATATTGGGCTTTCCTCTTCTAATCTCGACGTTTCTTTCAATAAAAAGTTTGGTCGAACTGAGCTTTTACTGGGCAATTTTATCACAAGCATGTTCAGCATACCTCTGTCTTTCTATATCGACGTAATGTCGTCAGCTGGCAAGCACGTTGAAGTCGCGGAAGCTTGGAACAAGGCTCAGAGTCACGGCTTTACATTCAACTCCCATCATTGGAATCACATGGTTGTCGCCTTGGTCCGCGCTGGCGAAGTAGAACGCGCATTTGATGTCGTTGAACATATCATTATTCCCTCCGAAGTGGGATCTCAAAAATTCCGCTTCGGCCGTATCCGCAATCCTAGCTCCCCTCTCTTATTCTCCGATGACGACGAGCCACTGATAAATTACCAGATTAAAGGAACAGTTTGCCAAACAAACGTTCCGTCGGAAGAAGAGATTGTCAATGATTTTGATTTTGCTCTTCCACTTGAAATAATTCGTGGGAATTTTCCATTATCGAACACCTGGCGACCTCATACCGCCACCCTTACCATTCTTTATGGGGCTCTCCAACGTTTACAGAGTGGACGGATGGTTAACCCAATCAAGCCAGGTAATGACGACGCACCAAATTTTATAAGGCATCAAGAAGCACTGTCAACTTTCAAGAGGATATGTGCAAATTGCCCTAAATCCGTGGCTCGCGTCGCACAATTCTGGAAGGAACATTTACGCACACCTGGCTGACGATATACTAATAACAACGCTTACAAACCCTAATATTACGCCAATTGCAAATTAAGCAAACAGAAGGACAAAGATATTGGTAAAAGGAAAGCCCAATGGAATATATGACATTGAAAGGCATCCATCAAGCACCGTCTGAGTCGTCATCACTTCCAGATTCGCCTCGCCTGCGCCGCTTCCCCCCGTGGCGGTTACGCTTTAGTAGCCACTGCTTCAGTATATGGCACGTCAAGTCACGGAAGGGAGTACGTACTAATGGCAGTTTCTGTCCTTGGTTACCGAAGGCAATGGACAGTGCAGTAGTGTCTATCATCGTATTGATATGCTTGTAGAGATAAATACTGTAAAGCAATTTAAGAACGCACCAGGGACGCCAGGAAACCTCTTGGCAGAGTACACCACGAACTGATCCGTAAACGTCTGTGCCAATACTGGTGAGACATCATTGTGAACACGAGTGGCACCGGCTTCAGGTGCTGGTGACCTAGATACATGTATGTGTAAGATAAAGATGACGATATCTCACACAGAGGCTTACGCTCCAACATTCATGAGACGCATTCGAAGCCGAAAAGTCCCTGAAGTTTGAGTGAGTATACATACATAGGATATGCCAATAAATAAAACTTATGTACCTTCAGTGCGAACTGATAAATCTTGAAAAAGGAAGAATATTCCCGGTTTGCGGTGTTCGTCTAAGAGTCTGCATGCATTGGCGGAGAGTGGGCCGACAAGTGTGCGAGTATAAGTATGTCTCGGAAGGGACTGTAACGAAGATGTTCCCTGGTCACTGTGAGTACTCGGCAAGTAAGGCGCAGGTTGATACAGTTGGCTGGAATGATGAGCATATGGAGGAGTACCGTACACTGAATGATCTTGTGAAGACGCAGAAGTATAGGCCTCAGACTGAGACCAACCTGAATTATCACGATTATCTGTACTTGAAGAATGTCGAAGAGTAGGATCAACTTGAGAACTTGAATATGCATCAGCGGTTTGATAAGTTGTAGACTCGGTACTCCATGCTCGATAAGGAAGGAGGTCTGAATCTACTTCCGAGTTCCAGGATTCTCTCGACCCAGGAGGCGCATTGGGGCCGAAAGAGTGGATTGACGGTAAAATCGGAGGCGGGTATGTTGTATTGCGATCGACAGACGGTGCTGGAGGGGGATAGCCCCAGGTGGGTGCAGATTCTGGTGGTGGGGGTCCATATGGCGCACCGTGAGGATAGCCCATTCCTTCGGATGTTGGTGGTTGTTGAGGTGGGAAATACCCTTGAGCATTGTATCCCGGGTTTTGGGAAGGTAATATAGGCGTAGAGATGCTACCACTGGAAGACTGCAAAAACGTCACTAAAACTAAATAAGAGGACGAGCTTAATGTGACGCACGTGTTCTCCTGGGCGATACTGGGGTGGTGGCGGAGAAGCGTGTCCCGCCGGAGTTTGAGTGCCAGGTGGTCGTTGCTGTGGTGCCGAAGTACTTGTTCCACGACGTCTTGTCTTGGTAGCTGAATGGGGAGGGACATAACGATCAGCTGAGGAAGGATGCAATACAAGGTTCATCTCCTGTTTTCCATCTGCAGACCACAAATCGACGGTGACCAGAAAAAAGGAGCAATCGACGTCGCTGTTATACCAATAGGTAGTGTTACTCGACTGTTGCACAAACGAAAGACAGACAAGGATATGATCACTCACTCCACGTCGACCAGACTGTTGTCTTCGCGTCTAACTATCATTTTAGCTACGGCAGCAGGGGCTAACGGCCTCCGATCCTAAATGATCGTTCAGTTATAGAGGACAACCAGATGGGATCAACTAGCTGTGTACTTTATCTCCGAAGCCACACATTCGAGCTCGCAATGGATGCTGGACGACCTCAAGCGAATAATGCCTAAAGAGCGAATGATGTCAGCTACGCAGCGCGTATGGTGGTAATCTCGTGGCAAGTCAAGACTGACTTTCTACCCGCCCAGACGCCCCAGTCATCAGGGCCGTCGGAGGAAGCTTGGCGGGAAGGGGTGGGGGGACCACCGATGGAGTGACGAAGATTAGTTTGCTGAATCATAAGGGACAGAGATGGTGGATGGCACAGAAGAGGACAGGTTTGACGAAGGGAGAAAGAAAGTGGTGGTTTTGGAGGGATGAGAGATGGGTTCTGATTTGAATAGAGGTAGGAGACGGGCTGAAACCAAGAGAGGGGAGACGATGGCCGCGGCGCAACGAAACGAATGATTGGAAAGCTTGAGAACAGGCTTCTCACGTAGGGAAGAACAAGATTGGGCAGGACGATATGTTGCAGTGATAGAGCAGAATGGGTGGTGGGATGGAAAGTGTCCCGTAAGAGAAAGACTGGCGACCCGAGAGAGTGGAATTGCCCAGACGCGAACCAATCACGGAGGAATTGAGTTTGAGCAGAGCACAGAATGTCGTCCAGTACGATGAGGAGAGTGGAACTGCGAGAAGAGATGCTACAAAGGACAGCGCAGTCAGAAACCAGCCAGGACGAGGAGAGACCGTCTGAGGGTGAGCTAAAACACACCGCAGCGAGAGCCAAACGCGCTCGGCACAGCCACAATCTAAATTAGTCTCTGCTGGCTCGCCAATCTTGTCTTGTTTTATTTTTAAATTTCTTTTTCCAGCGAAATCGACCTCGTCCAGAGAGCCAAACTGCGCACCTTGCCGCCCTTTTATCTTATCGCCTAGCCCCGACGCCCCCGCGCTGCGCCCCCTGCTCCCAGCACCCGACCCCACCCGCTCGCCCCACCCCACCGTCCTCGGCGCCTTTCCACCCCTACCGACCCATGGGATCGTCTATTTATTCTCTGGGAATCCCCGTACCAGATGTCTGGTTGCCCCCAGGCTTGTGTGGGCCCGCCCTTTTGGGTCCAACATCGTCGGGGCTCGGTTATACCCCCAGTGTCCAAGGAATTTAATTATTTCTTCCTTTTCATGTAGATAGCATAGCTTGCAAGCATATCAACGTATACCCATCATCTATTTTTTTTTCTATCTTCATCGCTGCAGCCATCGCCTGCTCGTCCGCTGAAGCGCTGGAGTCTGAGGTCCAATGCTGTGGCCGCCCGAAATACCGGATCCCGATTCACGTGCTCTTCTCGTTCACGTGGCTCCGTGAAGGCTGTATCACAATCTTGACCAAAGTTGTCCCAACAGCGCCGTCTATTCCATCATCGTCCGTATATCCTTGTCATTAACTTCACTTCGTTTTGCGATGACAGACCAGGTCGCTGCTAAAAAGATCCTCAGCGAGCTTTCCAAGCGCGAGGACCTCAAAAATAAATACTGTAACGACTGCGGCAATCCCAATCCTCAGTGGGCATCCTTGGGGTCAGTCCAGGATTTTTGCTGCCACATGCACATGCCTTCTTAATATCACTTTACAGCTTTGCTGTCTTCGTTTGCCTCCAATGTGCTGGAACACACCGTGGGTTTGGTGTACACATCAGGCCAGCTTGATACCTCCGCCATGGCGAGCATCATTGTTCATCCATCCTTTTATCTAGCTTCGTCCGGTCCATTTCAATGGATACTTGGTCTGAGGACCAAATAAAGCGCATGCAGGCAAGCCTTTTGTCTTGATTTTCGTGGGACTCTGTATTGATTCCGTCTTGCTAGCTCGGTGGAAATGGTCCATTCCGGGATTTCATACGGGCATATGAACCTGCTGATCTGGGAGGATACAAGGAGGGTCTCAGCTCCTATGATACATATCATTGCTGGGCAGCTACGCAATATAAGGAAAAGGTAATTGTGTTATCCATTCCCATTATCCGTGATGCCCGTGTTCTAATTGGCTCATTCTTGTCAGTTGGATGCCATGCTGGCAGGCAAAGATTGGTCACCTTCTTCTCCGCCTCCAACTTTTAATAGAGGCTCTCGGTCGGTATCCCCTGCTCCTTCCGCAGCGCAAGGACTACGCAAGTCCCGAGCCTCAGCGCGTGCACTTGGTTCGACGCGCAGCGATTCCCATTCCCCTTCATCGTTCAGGAATTCAAATAGCGGCACACCTAATCAACCACTGGATCAGAAATCTCAGAATGAGAACTATTTTTCTGGTCTAGGACAACTAAACGAGAATCGGCCAACCGATCTTCCACCATCACAAGGTGGCCGATACCAAGGCTTCGGCAACACGCCGAATCCACCTGCCAACCAACATCCCTCTTTCGGGTTATCCTCTGCTGCGGCACCTACCTTGAATGACATACAGCAAAATCCTATGGCTGCTATCAGTAAAGGATGGTCACTGTTCTCAGCTGCGGTTGCGGGCGCCACAAAAGTCGTGGCGGAGAATGTTATCCAACCAGGCGTGGAAAAGGTGACTGATCCTAATTTCCAGGCTAGTGTCAAAGGATACGTTTCTGAGGCCCAGAAGAAAGCTGCCATCGTTGGCAGCTCGGCTAATCAATGGTCTAAGAATCAATTTGGTATTGACGTCGCTGAAAGTGTGGGGGGTGTGGTTGGAACCGTTAGAGACCGTGTTGGTGGAGATTCGTCTCGTCAAGGCTACAGTTCGTTATCTCTATCTAGCCCAAATGACTTCGACGAGGGTTCCGCCTTGTATAATTCCGATGGTGGTCAAGAGCGCTGGGATGATTGGAGTCAGAGCCCCCCTGCGAGCTCTTCTACGCAATGGAACTCGAACAAGACCACATCGTCTACACTTACATCTGCTCCTACGAAAAAAAATAACGAATGGGATGATGAATGGAAAGATTTCTAAATCTTCTGAAGCCGTACACATTCACTAGATTAAGTTTATACCCTTTTAATTTATTGTACTGTCATTTGTACGGGATAGACACATCGCTCTATGGAATTCATACAGTTACATACGACGCCAGAATCCATGCAAACGGTTAGCTCGATGGTTAGACTTCAAAGTTTGGCGCTTAGTTACTTACCGTTTGAATGCCGGTCCAAAGTGAAGTAATAAGCTCCGGCCGATCGCGTTCGCGGGGCATTTAACCCCACACTTTATGTAGCTTCATCAAGCTTCATTGCTCGTCACTCTCTACTTGCATATTTCTCTGTCAATTTTCTTCTATTCCAGATAATATGCCAATGGCATTTCAGCGAACCTTCGCCAAATCACTATCGCACACTACACGACGGGCATACCATGCTTCAGTTCTTCCTTCTCTCGTCTCGACGTCGTCGCCCAAGTTCGCCGAAAAGGCAGCTGCTATGGATAAGCTCGTAGCGGATATAGAATTAAAGATGGCAACGGCGCGTCAGGGAGGTGGACCGAAGGCTGCAGAAAGGCTACGAGCGAAAGGGAAAAAGCTTCCTCGTGAAAGGTGCGTCCATATCAATAATGAATCTAGCATTGTTTACAGCGCGTTAATACTAGGTTGAATCTCTTACTTGATACCAATTCACCTTTTTTGGAGCTCTCCCCTCTTGCTGCGCATGAAGTATACTCGGAGCCGATTCCAGGGGCTGGCATTATCACCGGTATCGGGTGTATATCCGGGAGGGAATGTGTTGTGGTTGTTAATGACGCTACCGTCAAGGGTGGTTCTTACTATCCATTAACCGTGAAGAAGCATCTTAGAGCGCAGGAGATAGCACGCGAGAATGGACTTCCGTGTGTTTATGTTGGTATGAATATTATTTTTGATGATCTGCGCAAGTTGTTGAACAGTCCATAGTGGAATCTGGTGGGGCAGCCCTCCCGCACCAAGCAAATGTTTTTCCAGATAAAGAACATTTTGGAAGGATATTTTACAACATGGTGAATAAAGATAATATGTACCAAGTTCAAGTCTAACCCTTGTAGGCACAAATGTCCGCTCTTGGAATTCCGCAGATAGCGATTGTGCATGGTATCTCTGTCGCAGGTAAGTAAAAACACTACTCGTCATTTATTTCCTGTTCTGTACAGTTTATAGGTGGTGCGTACGTGCCTGCAATGGCTGACGAGAATATCATCGTGCAAAACCAAGGACGTATTTTTCTTGCAGGCCCTCCCTTAGTTAAAGCTGCAACGGGAGAGGAAGTTGATGACGAAACCCTGGGAGGTGGTCTCATGCATTCAACGGAGAGTGGGGTAACAGATCACCTGGCTCGCGATGATGAGCACGCTCTTGCCATTGCAAGAGGCGTTATTGGTGACCTTGGGCGCACGAGTCACAATCCAATACATGTAAGGACATGTAATGTTAGACGATTCTGTCTTAGTGAGTTAATTAACTTGTTCAACATAGCCGGACGCACTTCCGGAAGAGCCTCTATATCCATATTCTGATTTGCATGGAATTGTCGGTACCGACCTTCGCCATTCTTTCGATATGCGTGAGGTTATCGCGCGTATTGTCGACGGAAGTCGGTTTAGAGAATTTAAGAAGGAGTATGGAACTACGATTATCACTGTAAGTGTTCTATACCGATATCACAGACGAAAGATCACTCACGGCTAGGATAGGGATTCGCTCATATACACGGATACCAAGTTGGAATTGTTGCTAATAACGGAATTCTTTTTTCTCCCTCTGCATTGAAGGCTACACAGTTTATACAACTATGCTCACAGCGTCGCATACCTCTGCTTTTCCTGGTAAACGTCACAGGTGAAGGTCTCCATTATGCAATATGAACATTCTTGACAGAAAAGAAAGGATACATGGTGGGTTCCAAAGCTGAGAAAGGCGGTATTGCTAAGGATGGTGAGATCTTTCGTATTTTCGGTTAAAATAATAACTTAAGATTTATTAGGAGCCAAAATGGTTCGCGCTGTGGCATGCGCAGATGTTCCTAAGCTTACTGTCGTTGTCGGTGGAAGCTTTGGAGCAGGAAACTACGGTATGCTCCGTGCCTTTAGTGTATTAGTAAACATATGCTGACATTTCACTCGAGGTATGGCTGGTCGGGCGGTAAGGATATCAGTTCGATGTTGAGCCTTGTTTCCTAACGATCTGCATATAAGTATTCTCCTCGTTTCCTATGGATGTGGCCAGTAAGTCATAGAGCTCTCTATATGTTGTTCATTGTTCAACTTTTGCAGAATGCCAAAGTCTCCGTCATGGGTTCAGCCCAGTTGTCTCAAGTGATGTCTTCGGTATCTAGGTAACGAGAACACTCACTCAGACATCTTGGATAGAAAAACCAACTTACAATGATTGCAGGGATCCATCACAACATTCCACGCTAAAGGCAGAGATAGAAAGCCAATCCACCTCACTTTATTCCACTTCGCGGCTATGGGATGATGGAATTATAAAACCCGCAGATACGAGAGACGTTGTGGGTTTGGGACTGGGAATAGTTTCTCATGAACGAGAGCCCCGACGGCAGTTCTCAAATAACACAACTTGGGATGGGGATGGTAAAGGATTCGGGGTATTCCGTATGTAATAAGTGTAGTTAGAATCTAGAACTGTAAGTGTAAGTATGCCAAAATCATGCGCGAATGGACATCATTGTGTGAAACGGACTTCATCAGCAAACATAAGTCCGACTACCGGTGATCTTTGAACTTACCAGTTTGATTATTTAATTACAGGCTGCTCATTATCCCGACATTGCTGACCCTAGTGGACCACCTCCAACCCTCCAAAATGAAGTTATGCTTGCTTCTTTCCCTCCTATGGCATTGAATGCCATAGAGCCCCTCTCTAACGCTACAAAATCTAAGCTTCGTTCGACACAAATACTATCTTCGTTACCTCAGTTGGTGTCAGAAATATTGCAGAACTCGCTTGACGCAAATGCACATCACATTAATATTGGACTCGACTGTGAAGGGTGGACATTTTGGGTAAAAGATGATGGATTTGGGATCAGCAAAGAAGGGTTGGAACTCATTGGCCATGGAGAGGATTTAGGGAGATATAGTAAGTACTAAATGCGCACATACCAGTCTTTCTTGCCCTTTAATGAGCACTAGACACATCCAAGACTTATACTATATCTGTTAACGCGAATAATACGTTTGGGTTTCGCGGAGAAGGTAGTGGCTCTTTTATTACGGTTTGCTACCTTACTGCCTTACTGAGGTTCTGCAGCGTTAGCGTCCGCTGCTGAAGTCTCATGTTTAGAAATTTGCACTCGGACATTCCATTCGAGGGATACGTGGTCTATCATCGTGAAGGTAAAACAATTATCCTGGTTTTGGGCGGCCAACTTAGTATTGTAGGGAGGTAATGCATTATACAACGGTCCTGCAGTACGTTGGCGAAGAGAAACTCCAGGAACCGTGGTGTGTATACGTGACGCGTTTTACAATGTACGTGGCCTACAATTACCTTTCGAGAATTGGATGTTGGCTAATGGTTAAAGCTCCCTGTCCGACGCCTATCGCATCCGTCTCCTGTTCAAACCTGGAATTCGATCCGTCAAGAAATCGAAACGTATGCTCTTGTCTTTCCTGAGGTGACTTTTACGTTGGAAAATATATATAATGGAGATTCTCGCAACGTCAAGGAACGTATCCTTCGTATTCCAAAGGTGCTTAAATCACGTACTGATTACGCTAATGCTACGTTGACTGATATTACACGTAAGACATCATCGACATTGTCATCTTTCAGCCACATATTTGGACGAGCATTGGTTGAGGTTCGCACTTGAAGGATAGTTACCTTACTTTTCATTTAACGCAACGATAGCACGTCGAAGAAGTAGATTACACCTGTGAATCTACATGCATACAAGGATTTATAAGTCTCAATGGCGCACAGTCAAAGGTATTATTATCCGTATACAATTCACCATTTTTATAACCAATCATTTCCTTACAGGCCTTTCAGTTCCTATGTAAGCTGCTTATAGACGTCTAGCGCAGATAATGTTAACTTCTAGAAGATATAAATCGCCACCCAATATCTTACTGTGACCTTCATCAAAGAATCGAAACTAAGTTTGCATGCAGTTCATTCTCCAAGAACGTGAGTAATCTTGTTGGTTTTAGTCGTTTATACAGAAATGCTATACTTTCCGGTCCCAGGCTTTAGACGAAGTAGCGAATTTTGAGCTTCCTTTATCCAGTACGTCTTCTAGACTATTCATGTCTCAGGTAATTAAGCATATATTTCCCTACACAGATGTAAGACGCTCACCGCGAAAAGCGGAGAGGAAACCTGTCTTTGTCCTTAACTTCACAATCCCTCCTGAGGAAGTCGATAACTGCTTAGAACCTACCAAAAACAGCGTACATCTTCAGGTGAGCATCGAATCGACGTGAAACGGTTTGGATTTCCTTAAATGGTTGCAATTAAATAGAACACAGCATCAGCGTATTCCTGTCTGGATACTGTGGTTTCTGCTTTCCTAGTAAAACATGGCTTTTTGGTCGAAAAGCAACCGTTTGAGCAGATCTCTCAATACGGTTCATTATCTTCGCCCCGGAAGCGGAAAAGAATATCCATCGGGGATGATTACAGGTATGCCGATATGGCTCCATGTCTGGATTCCTATGATTCACTGGCAAGCAAAAGTAAATCTGCATCAGAACAGTTATGTAAGCCTATCTTTAAAGTTAGTGCAGGATTTCCTCTATTTTTGGCCTATCTTTGAACATAGTATAGAATGGGCAGACTTCAGGATTTTTTTGGACAGATTCTGCTACCGGTCAACAATTTATCGTAGACCAAAGAACAGGAAATTCATCCCTAGTAACATTAGATAATATGCATGAACATAATAATTTTTCTTCACGGCGGACTACTCTTCGAGGTGATGTAAATACTAGGCAGGATACACCACACTGGCTTCAAAAGGCGCTAGAGGTATGTGTCCAGTAGCCCTCATTATTGAGTTAGAACTGATCTTGCTCACCAGTCCAACACAACTTATGCTGTGCCGGAAGAAAAAATTCCGTCGATCCTCTCCAATTTCATTGTACCGGCCACTCGTGACTGTCAAGGTGGAATACAGAGCCCGCAACTACACCCCCTAGGACTCGAAACCAATACCCTGGGAAAGGAGATCACGAAGGCGTATCTATCCCGAGCAAAAGTCCTAAGTCAAATTGACCAGAAGTTTATTGCTTGCTTAATTGGGCCATTGCCGCGAGTACCTTCTGAAGCAAGAAGTCCAAAAGAAGAAAATAATCCAGAGGGGACAATCATTCTCGTTGATCAGCATGCTGCCGACGAACGTGTTCGCGTGGAGCGATTCCTGAAAGAGTTATGTCTTCGATTTCTTCGCTCTTCTAGCGGCGGAAAAGATCCGATGACTTCTGTAGGGATTAAGCCAGTTGACCCACCCCGTCCAGTGCTTCTCAGTTGGCATGAGGCTCGCATGATAAAAGAGGAAATGCGCATACAATCAATATTCCAAAAGTGGGGGTTTGAATTTACAGAGCCTCCTGACATCGCATTGAACGACCCCCATTTCGGTGCTTCACCCAAGGATGCAAGATACAGCACTTACATGCAACTTTTTGTTAAGTCTATTCCCGAAGTAGTGAGCGATAAGGTACTGTTCTCAAAACATGTTATAGGCACGAAAGCGCTTATCTCCGTTTGACAGCTTCTTCAAGGGAACGAGTTGCAAGACCTTATCAAAGGATACATTGGACAATTACAAACGGACTGGCATCTTCTCGACCATTTGCGACACACAGATACGGACTGGGAAGACGATCTCTATTGGATTAAAGCTCTTCGTTGGTGTCCCCGTAGACTACTAGACTTAGTAAACTCACGAGCTTGTCGAGGTGACAAGTCTCTTTTTTTTACACTTAATGTTACTAAAATGTGCGGTCAGGTGCTATCATGTTCAATGACCCCCTGACCATGGAACAGTGCGAAAGACTGGTAAAACAGCTCTCAGAGACTGCCTTCCCTTTCCAATGCGCTCACGGACGGTATGCAATGCTTTCGCTGCATTCTTTTCAACATATTAAGATCTGTTGTTATAGACCTTCTCTTTTACCATTGACCAGGATTGATGTGGGGCCCGGGGGTGTTCAGCGTAAGAGTTGCCTGTGGTCTCGATTCGAAACAAAGGGATCTACAAAAGGCAATCGCCTGTAATGCGCGCGCAATTTAACAGCCACTGGCCAGACCTTTCCCAATAAAGGGGATTATCATGACTCGATTCGAAGGGGGATAGAGTGGGTATAGTTATTAATAGTACGTCTTAAGATCTCAAGAGCTACTTTGTAGTAGTTGGTCAAAATCTCGGCCCAACCGTGAAGTCCAAGTGAAGTCCTTCTCACAACTTGGCATACCCAGACCTGCAATTGTAGCATGCTGAAAGTTCCTGAGACACACACTGGACTTGCATTTCCCTCGTATGTAATAGCTCCGACACTGATTTCCGCACACGATACATACTGTACACTTGAGCATTTGAGTCAGTGAGAAGGTGAACGCGTGGCCTTCGAGCGGAGCCGCCATCGGACGATGTCGCGTGACGTCAGTAACAACCCACTATGAAGAAGACGTCATCGACAAGCGCCGGAATATAAAGACTACCCCGAGACCATATCTAGGTCTTCATCAGTTGCACTCTATTCTTCTAACCTCTCTACCTAACACTCACATTTATAACAAATCCCACTTTATTGTGCTCACCACAATGACGAAGTCTCTTACCAAAGTCATCTACAAGCCTGATACTCAGTCTACGGATGAGTATATGATCATAGTAAACGTCGACGAGGTACAGCGCTTGCTCTTCTATCTTTGTCTATTCTGACAAAACTTCGGTCCGCAGTACAAGAAATGGAAAGCAGGAGGTAAGTTCGGTATTTCGTAGCTTTTTGGTCGATTCTAACCACTGCCATAGATACGTGAGTAGTCAAACGTCAACCAAACCACTTTGGCGCTTCAAACTAAAGGTTCCTCTAGCTCAATCCCACTGGCTGAAGTCGTAGACTGTAAGTGCGATGATATATATCTTTACAGTCACCGCTGATGTTCTTATTCTGCAGCATTCAGCGTATTTTTCTCCAACCAGGGCGCCCAAGGGATTCTGGGAAAGCCATCTAACCAACAACTAGATACTGTCTTTGGAACACACAAAGATGTTGATGTTGTAGAGTTTATTCTGAAGGAGGGAAGGGAGCAAGCCAGTGACGCTATCAAGACTTCCACTTTCGGCGCTACTAACGCAGCAAAAGGTAGCATGACTATTGATACAAGAGGGGGGAAGGACACCAGCGGAATTGGCCGGTAGATATAGCCTTTAGGAAATCAACGGACAGAATTTAAATAAATTGTACAATTAACAAGGGCTCCGAGGGGTTTCTTACGAATTGGAATTCAATGTTCAACTCAACGCCTGATTCAATCGATTAGTTTAGAGATCTATCGTCTCAGATCTCTATACTACCATTGTTTTCCATATCCCCTGCAAACAAACAAGTCACTGGTAAATACTTCAACAAATTTATTTGGAGCTCGTTCGAGGCTTCGAGCCGAATTTATTCTTCTACGCTGAAATTTATACTCGTAGACATTTGTGTAGACGTTTAGTGAGTTATTTTCACTCTGATTAAGCATAGTTCTACCACAACTTACCTGTGAATATTAGTATTAGTATACTTAGTAGCAAGACAACTCAATGAATTCTCGGCTGCGAGAACACCCTCAGTGAACGTGAATACTTAGTACGCACAATACACAATACAGATAGTAGATGGCTCCAGTGCTAATGAGCAGGAATGAATGCGATTTTTAACATGCTATGCTACTGACATGGTTGCAGGTGTGTGAAACGTCGACGATAGGCCATCGTGAGTACCTATCGATGTATCGGAAACTCACCTACTGATCACTTTCATCTGGTAGTTATCTACGTTTAACTTCTCGATATCATGTTCAAACTTTCTACCCTGTGTTAAAGTATACCCGGGTTGACGTTTCCTGATGACATAGTACACTGTGTGCCTTGAGTGGGCCTAGACTGTTGACGACTTGAACTCGTGCATGGACGTTTTATCTGCACATTAATTCACGTGCCTTCGAGAGAAAAAAATGCCTATGACCGCAATACTTGGCCTTGAAATGAACTTCCTGGTCAATATAAACGCTAAATTGCGATATTTATGCGATTCCAATAAGCTTCAGCGCCCATTTACCGGGCACTATAACTTCATTTTACAGGCCAATCACCCTCTTCCGAAAATTAAAACTGTTTTGGGTAGCTATGATGCACTTCGATGATTGTTTTCCGTTCTGTTTCCGCTAACGAAGGTCTTCACATCATGGGTTAGTATTTCGACAGCTGTGCATGGGAAGGCTGTCGCTCAAGCAGATGGCTTCTGTTATAGATTCTGGGGAATGAAATCATATTCACGGACATCTAAGCCTCGAGGATCGGTTTCCTGCGTCATCTGAGTCCATGGGGACCCTCTACTTACCCACCGGTTCATATCAGTCCTCTCCGAAAGGTTGGCCGGTCAGGCGTATGGCCACGAGTTTGACATGCCAAAAGTTCAAGGTTCTCAAGATACTTTGTTCGATAACATCCCCTTAGGCTTGAATATGACGTCGAGTGACCTCAGTTTTTTCTTTCCCTGTTGCCTTCGATCCTCGGAAATCGTGCCAAATTGAATATGGGTGGAGCTCTCGGAGTCTCGGACATGCGTTGCAGCGCTCTGGTAGATATAAAAGGTCGGTAGAATGAGATATTTGCTCACTAGCGCAGCTCACAGTTGTATCTACTCTCAGGATGTGCATACCGCCCTCAGTTAGTTTAACTACCCTTGCCTTTCCTTGCCTTGCGGCCGCCACCCCCACTCCTCGTACTCTTCCAGCCAGTCAATGCGCGACTGGGCCTGTCCAATGCTGTAAATGTGTACAAGACATCACAGGTACCGACATGGCCCGTCTATTCGGCATGGTGAATGTGGTGGCTCAGGATGTCACTGTCCCTGTTGGTATAACCTGCTCTCCCATCTCCGTCATCGGCGTCGGAAATGATTCCTGGTAAGATAAAGATGGGACGTTCTTTATTGGAAGGGCATCATGATCTGATTTTTCTTGTCTTTCTTGATAGCTCTGCTGAATCAGTGTGCTGCGAAAACAGCTCATTCCGTAAGCTGATATATTTCATTTTAAATTTACCTTGATGTCATTTTCGTATCTGTAGGTGGCCTGGTTTCTTTCTCGTATTCCTCGTGACGGGGTTGATGTCATTGCTTATACGCCTATTAGTATAACATTGGATGGGGAACATTTGTCAGATATTACGATACACGTGCTAGATGAATACCTATTTCCTGGCATTGCTATTACGGCACTGCGCAGCAGACTTGCAGATAATGGTTTGGAAGTTGGAGACCACACGGAATTCTCATAGTTTGTCTCTTCTGGATAATCGTGGAACATTGTTTATACTTATTACACCCATATATATGTACTCATGTACAATGATTCTATCTATACAGATCTATACACGTATGAGGCAGCCGAGGAATTTCATCCCCGCATATGCGCACGAAAGACACTTGACATGGCAAATTGATATATGAACACGGGCAGAGGACAGTTTTATTTAGAAAGGCGAACGCGGATCGATCATCATGGACAATAGTTATATTTATACCTCTATGCATACACGGGATGGTGCTTTCCTTCCTTTCCTAAACATAAAATCATAAAAAATGGAAGGATGAAAAGCAATGCGGTTACAGATTCCTATTAAGGGTAAATATACAGTAGGATTCCTCCGGGATCTCGTGTACATGCATGAAAAAATCCATCCGGGAGAGATGAAATAGATAAATGATGTTCTAGACCAGTATCAGCCTTCAGGTTATAGCTGGCCAGCAGTCTCAGCCCATTCCTTGCTGCCCATCTGCACCAACCTCGAGCAAGCTCTTGCGAAAGCAAAGACTTCTTCTTCACCGGTAAACATGGAGCTACTGCCGACGATGTCGTTTGATAGACCCTAAGAACACAAGGCACGGTCGTGTAAGCAACAGCTGGAGTGAAGTTGATTGCGAAACCGAATCGAAAACGCCGGCATCACGGGGAACAAAGGGCAAGGGGAAAGGAAGAGTAGAGAAGTAGCATACGTGGCGCAAGGGGTTACTTACCAAGTCATCCATGACGCTACGCATGTGGTCCGAAATTTGCTCCTTATTTGAAGACGACTCGTCTGAAAATACTTTAAATACGGGAACTTCGGATGTTACGAAGAGTTTTGTCTATAGATCCCGAATTATTAATTCAACTTTAAAAAGGCACCAGGGGTCGCCGGACTATACCTTGCTTTCGTAGCATGCTAAGCGCTCAGGAGTCAGATTTATGACAATAAGTAAGGCGGTACACGTACCATCTATAAAGGTGATAAATCTCCTAGCCTGTGTCGGTACCGGAAGCTGTTAAACGAAACAATCGGGGGCGCAAGGTGAATACAAACTGCGCACCAAATCTTTTCTATCCAATCCCATCTTGGGTATGTCGGTCACAAATATGGTCCCAAATTGTTTCGTGACTTCGATGTAATCTGCCGCGCTTAAAGGTTGGCCACATAAATTATGAAAATCAAACTTGGCGATCTTGCTTGTGCTTTCCGGAATGAGTAAGCTACGCCCCCAGCTGCTAATTTTCCGGTTCTTGATGGGCGGGTCGGAAGGATCTTCCGAGGCCAGTGAGCAGAAGATCTTGTCGACTTCGCGCTTATTTTCAGGCGTTAGTGGGTGGTAGTAGACATGTGAGAGGGCGCGCGGGACACGGCGGTAATCTGGAATCCCCATTAGTTTCGGGGAAATAGAGGGATGAGAGGAGAAACAAACCAGTTCCCGAGTCGAGATCAGTGACTTCAAACTGGGATTTGAGCAGTTCGATTGCGGGTACGAAACTGGAGCGCTGGATACCATTCTTGTAGAGTTCGTCTGGATGGCGGCTAGGCGATAAAAGGAAATGGAAGGAGGGGTTGGTAAGGATCTATGTTGGGCCAAGAGAACATACTTGGAGGTCATGACACAGACCACGCCGTAGTTGAGAAGGGACTCGAGCAAGCGGCGTAGGATCATGGCGTCGGCGATATCCGTGACCTGATGATAGGATGAGTGAAAGAGGAAAGGGGAAAAGGATTGGAGACACGGACCTGGAACTCGTCAAAACAGAGTATATAAGCATCGTTTGCAAGATCTCTAGCGACGGGAAGGATGGGATCGCCGCCTTGGTAACCCATGTCTCGCTTTGCAGCATGGACGCGCTTGTGGACGTCGACCATGAAGGCGTGAAAATGAACGCGGCGCTTGCGGGATATGGAAGGAGGCAAGGTTTGGTAGAAGAGGTCCATGAGCATGGTCTTGCCGGTTCCGACATCGCCATAGAGATAGAGGCCCTTTGGAGCTTGGGAGGGAGGAGTGGTTGGGGGTTGTGCGTCGCGGGAGAAGAGACGGGAGAGCTGGAGGAGATGGAAGCAGGAAATGAGGAAGGAATGGGAAGTAGCAAGAAGGTAGGATACTTGCGAGAGAATTAGACTTTGCGGGATCGGGTATTTGTGGAGGGGAGTAATTAAGGAGATTGTCGTGGAGTGTCTGCAGCTTCTGAATGATCCTGGTCTGGTGATCGTCGCCTCGGAGGGCGCCTGCCTCGATGAGCTGGGTGTATCTCTGCAGAGGGGTCAGGGCGTCTAATAGATGGAAGAGTAAGCTTGGAGAGGACGAAGAAGACGGAGAGAGAGTGGACCTTGCTTGGGAGAAGAGTGGCTCGCAGACAGACTGGTACTGGTGCTGGGATGGTCCAGGATCGATCTTTCACGCAAGGTTTGGGCCGTAGACGACTGGGTGCGAGAGATGAGTTGCGGGCCTTTGCCGAGTCAGACCGACCAGCTGCGGGCAATGGCACAGTGGATATAGCCCGGTTCGCCGACAGACGCAACGACGAGGGCGGTGCGGGCCGGGGAAGTCGTCGAGGAAGACCTGTTCGTGGAAGAGACGGCAGTGGCATGGAGACTAGCGTGAAGACTGCAGCGACGAGGCCCAGCGAGAGTCGTTCTAAACGCCGCAGAGAAACGGAGACCATCATCCTCATTCCCCGATCCATCACGTGTCCTCTTTCCTTATCTTATCTTCTTCCTTATCTCTCCTCCCTCTCCCATCCCATGGACGACGACCTCCAGACATACATCCTCCTCCTTCTCTCAGACAGCAACCTCCCCACCGGCTCGTTCGTCGCTTCTGCAGGCCTCGAGTCCTACCTCATCCACGGCTTTGCCTCCCTCAGCCCTCCCCACCTCGCTACTCTCAACTTCCTCAGAGACACTCTCGCCACCTATGCCCGTTCTGCTCTTCCTTTCGTCTCCGATGCACATCGCATCCTTCAGCGTTTTGCAGACAGTGCCAAAAACATGGACCAGGATCACAAGGGAAAAGATCAGCTCGAACAGGCGATAACCATTCTCATCCAACTCGATGAATTGTGCGATACCATGACCCTCAACCACGTCGCACGCAGAGCTTCCAAAGCCCAGGGCGTAGCCCTCCTAACACTCTATTCAAAGGGCTTCTCCTGTCCCCCTGCTCTTGCTGCCTTCTCACATCCCCAGTCACACCACCAGTCTCCGACCCTCACCGCTCTCATCGACCGCTTCAAATCTATCGTCAGGGCAGAGAACACCCACGGCCACCTGCCTATCTGTTGGGGTGCTCTCACAGGTGCATTGGGTTTAACTTTAGGTACGTGCGCTCTTCTCTTAACAGTATACTAAGAACTCACCCTTTTATCTTTTATCACACGCAGAGCGGTCTCAGTATCTTCATCTCTTCTTACATGCACGAAGCCTTCTTTCCGCTTCCGTCCGTCTCAACCAAATCGGCCCCTATGGCTCACAGCAGATCCTCTTGCATGCCCTCAGACCTCTCATAGCCACAGAATCGACCCAGTGCCAACATTTACGCACAGGCATCCTCGACAACAACGAACATCATACATTCGATGATACAACAGACGGTCCCGCGAATACCTGGCCTCTCGGCGAAATCCTCGCTGCTCGCCATGATTTGCAGCATTCCCGCATTTTCAACAGCTAGCCGCCTTCCAAATGATTCCAAGGGGGAAAGGGAGATAAGAAAATGAAATAATACAATGCGGAGCGTAATCTCTCCGTGTCTCTACCACTCTTACTACGAGACCAATGCCAACCGTGATGACACCTCAGCCTGCGACCGCACCAAGTTGGCGAGGTACGACACCATGAGGGTATCTTGTAAGCTCGAGTTGAAGCCGCCCTTTTCTAAATTGTCAGTGCTGGCGCCGAGGGTGTCCATCAGGTACCTTCCAATCGCCGGATCGCCCTTCTTCTCTCCTGTGAGGACGGCACGCACGTAGGTCAGCACGCGGTCCAGCATCTCAGCCACGGATTGAATCGATTGCTCGATGAGTTCGAGGTCGGCGACGGGTTGGGGAGTGACATTGTTGGGGGAGGTGGCGGTGTTGGTGAGGAGGTCGACTGGAGTATGTGTTAGAAAGAAAGAAAACAGAGCAAGATATACTTACGGCCGCTTCGCTCTGCGTCATGGAAACGCAGTTCAACGGGTACAGGTACAAATACACAGTTTTCAGGTTTGGGGAACACGCCTACGGGGGAGCTATCATCGATCGGTGATCAGAGCTGAGTGAGAAATTGGTAGTTTTAAAGGTACCTAATGAAAGCCTTGACGCCTGGCTCCTGGCCTTCCTCAACACCAGTGTTAACAGCGACATGGATGGCCTGGTGGGGTGCAGTCTCTTGGGAGTAGAAATTTTGGATGAGGGCAGAATATGTGTTGAGATTTGAGCCTGTTGAGTACCTAGTGTCGCAAGTGGATAAAAGATGGGAGGCGACATAAAGATGAAGAAACGCACCATCCAACAATAACCTCTTTGGGATTGACCTTATGATGGAGCTCGTACATGGTGCGATGGTATTCCATGTCGACAGCGACCTGCTCGCTGGTCTCGCTGTGAAGAACGGCGAAAGAGGATTTGACCTCGATTTCAGAGTCATTGCGGGTGCCAAGGAGGGTTCCAATGACGCGGTCTTGGGATTCTGTGCGGCGGAGGTAGTGGTCGAGGATGGAGAATAGAGCTACGGGGTGGATTGTCACTGTGGTAGGTGTGCGCCTGGGGTTGTAATATTAGAATATTTTTAGATGAAAAAAAAATCATAAATCATACGGGGCATTTTGAGCAACATCCTGGGGGCTGGCGACCTGGACGTGGACGGCAGAAGAGGAAGGACCAAGAGGCATTTTGGGGATGATAAGAGGATTGCTGGAGACTTGAATATGTAATTCCAAAAAAAACGTTGATCTCGGGGTTTGCCGGTGGTTTTGGTTTTCAGTGTTGACGGTGTTTGCATCGTCACTGCTGTGCTTTAGCTTTATTCTTTATTCTTCCACTATGCCTTCTGAAGACACAAAGGTATTATTTTCGTGCTGCTGCCCGTTGTCGTTCCTCATCTCGCTCTAGGAACGTATTGCAAAGGTCATTGAAATCGGCCGCGTGTGTATCTACCTCTTCGTCCTCCCAGCCCTTGCTCAACTAACCACTAGACTGTCCTCCACTATGGCTGGATACCCTTCATATATATGTCGGCTATACACGGAGCAATCCCCAGCCCTCCCTCATCAAGTACCTTCTCCTTTCTCACTTTCGTGCCCTGCTAATCCTTCCACTCTAGGTTGATTAGCCCTCTTGCATGAGACTCCGCTCCGCACAGTGTACATGTAAATTAATGCCCTAGATAATTTGTTTCCCTCTTCAAAACGCATATATGCAACCCCTCTTCTCCTTGTGTTTTGTATCTGAAAGTTCTCGAGCTGGAATTACAACGTCTTCAAGTTAACTCTTTTTCAGGCTGACTTCCAACCCTTCTGCAAGGTTCGCTTCCAGGTGAGAAAACCCTACATTCTCCAGAGCTATGATTATATACGTCGTGGTGGTGCAATCTATGCACTCCAACTCGAAGCTGCCTTCGTCTAACCGTCCTAGCGGCAGGTTTATGAAGTCACTTCTACATGCGGATGCGACAAGGCCAGATATGAGCTCCTTTTCATCTCTAGTTGTTTAGCGAGAACACTAGCTAATGTACATAACATTATACAGATCATAAAATATACATGAAAGCGGCGTGATATAAGAAATGTATCCATGATCCCAATGGTATATGTTAAAGATAGACTCGACGCAGCTCCGTTGCGTTTGTGATCCGTTTACAGATTGGACAGAGTTTCGTTGATCCAAGACAACGTAGCCAACATTCACGACAACAAGTATGCCAGCAACCTGTTGACACGGTCGGTTCATGGTATGGGTCGAGGCAAATACGGCATAGCAGGGATGTAGATGATGAGACGTGTATTGATTCCTATCAAAAGGATGAATTTTACGGGACAGTGTGAAACAGGTAGTGTAGTCTTACCAGATGTTTGACTTTATTTTCCAAAGCAGCAATCAACGCGTTCTTGTCGTTGCGTCTTTTCGCAGCTATTATCGCAACCTCAATCTCATCGGACTCTCCAACACCCATGATCTCGTCCATCTTGGCTTTGACCACCGCCACACCGTCCTCACTTGGTGTCCGGGTGTTGCGCTTCACGTTTTTTCCCTCAGCTACCAGATCCCGGAGTGTCATCTGTCTCCGCTGTGCTTCATCTTCATTACCGCCTCCCATCTCAACCTCAACATCTTCTTCGACTTCAGGACGCTGGATATCAACAGGCAGGATGTCGCCTTCCGTGAACTGAGGTTCACCGTACACAGCTTGGTCATCTCCGTCAATGTCGATTTCTTCTTCCACATCCTGCTCCTGTCGATCTCGTGTGTGGAAACCCGACCCTGTAACATCGGCCACAAGCCCTCCGTACCTATCTGGATCGTCTATCTCCTCCCATACTTCCTCTTCTTGTATGCGTTGCCGTCTCTCCTGCTCAATCCTCCGACTCTCGTTGGCTAGACATGAATCCACATGCGCATCCACCACGTCCTGATCCCCCTGCACCGTTGCCGAACATACTGGACACACTATTTCTCCACTCGCGATGCCACGCATCCACCTGTTTCGCAGGACATAACCTTCCTCTTCCTCTCGCGCCATCTCTTTGAGTTTCGCATGCCGGTTCTTGCGGCGTCGCTTTATGGTTTGAATGGTTTTGCCGACTTGCTCAAGAGTGGTGTTAGGGTTCTTTTGCAGCATGGATTTCTTTGCTTTTGCTGCTGAGCGACGTATTCGAGAACTGGGGCCTAGGCTACAACCATTGGCATGAGATCATGTTTATGTTAGGACTGAGAAGGTTCACGCACGCATCATCAAGGCCGTCAAAGTCAACATCTAAATCAGTCCTTCCCACTTGTTGGACAATAGCTTCCACCCTTTCGGACTCTAATGTAGCATGCATAGAAAGGAGGCGTAATGGAATTTGCTCTTCGCATACAGGACATTGTCTCGTTTCTGCACGAGCTTCGGAGCGAGTAGCATATCAGTTTTTGGCGCGTCCCAGGAAAGATTACGACGACGCACCTTTCTTCCTCCGTGGTATTATATCCTCCGGTGGAGGTGATAGTGACGAAGATGATGCTCTCGCACTAACATATTCCTCTTCCCTTGCGCGTTTCTTTCCTCTATCAATACCAAGCACATGAACAAAAATGCGGGGAAGCTCGCACTTTATCTTCGAAATACCAAAATCAAAATTCTAACGTAAATCTATGGTTTAAAATGAATTTATTGCACTTGTTTGTGGATGCACTAACATATTCCTCTTCCCTTGGTACCAAGCACATGAACAAAAATGCGGGGAAGCTGGTCGGAAAAACGCACTTTGCAGCCTTCGAAATCGCCATTGGCCTAAAACCAGAATTCTAACGTAAATCTATGGTTTAAAATGAATTTATTGCACTTGTTTGTGGATGGGTTTGGAGAGCGTTGTGGATGGATTGGAATCGCTGGGTACGGATGAGGGGAAGTTGCGTACCGAAACGGTGACGCTGCGATGCTTACGGAACGGTGACTCGGCCCGGAGCATTGCTCGCGTCACCTGATTTCTCGCGTAGGTTGAGATTTCAAATGTTGTGCATTTGTTGTGCATCATGATCCTCATCCAATTGCAATGGTTTTCTTGCAAGTCCATTGACTTTCACCCAACCTTCAACTGCTTTCCATTCCGTTCTGGAGATTGTCAAAATCTGACAAAACATGTAATTGGCTGGATGCACACTTTGTTTCTTTTCATTGTGACTGACATTTTGGTAAAAGTATATACTTACCTTCAATATAATAACTCAAAGCCGTTTGCTTGGCATTCAATGCATCCAGGATGTAAATCCACTTCTCGTTTTGATTCTTCAAGGAACTGGAATATCGGCCCACCAAATTAGGTATCCTGGTACTTCGAACTCACCGCTCAACACTTGGGAGAACTGGCAGGACGAATTTAGCAACCTTGTGATATAAGCACCGTTGACGTCCCGTGGAGCTGCTTCGATGAAAGATCGCAATATCTAATCTGAAATCAAGGGGTAAGCGGCTATTAGTACACTAGAGTACTCTGTATTGCAGAAATATCGCACGTTTCCTTATCCTCATGACTTTGAAATGGGGTCTGTCTGGGGTGCATATCGCCGATATTTTCCCGCTCTGGTGGTATAAGATACTCGCCTGGGAGCCAATATCGATTGCTACTTTTAAAGAGTTTAACGACGATGGCCGCTACATTTGACGTAGAAGCTACACTCGCAAAGCTTACACTTTCCCAGAAAATCAAACTTCTGGCCGGACAGGTTTATTCCTTCGTTATCTAATGTTCATGTTGACATGACCACTGCTCTATTTATAGGGATGGTGGCAGACTGAACCTATCCCTGAGGCTGGTGTACCGTCAATGAGACTCAGCGATGGCAAGTAGTGCATTTTTACATCTAGTACTGCCGAATATATTAAGAGTTTCATTAGGCCCGAATGGTGTTCGCGGAACAAGATGCAAGTATTTTTGCTTTTTAACGAATGTGTATTAATGGATCGAAATGTGTAGTCTTCAACGGGGTACCGTCTAGTTGTTTCCCATGTTCCGCAGGCTTGGGTTCTTCATTTGACATTGATCTGGCCCGTAGCATTGGTGAAGCTCTGGGAGATGAAGCCCGCGCAAAGTGTAAGTCACGAGAATGCTAGGTTCCTGGAGTTGACTGACGCACTTGCGAAATAGCAACTCACGTCTTATTGGCTCCGACTGTCAATACACAGCGCTCTCCTCTAGGAGGCCGCAGTTTTGAATCTTTTTCGGAAGACCCGCACTTAAACGGGATAATTGCAGCGGCTTACATAAATGGCGTGCAAGCCAAAGGTGTTAGCGCAACCATTAAGCACTACGTTGCAAATGATCAGGAATTCCAAAGGTAAACGTACAGTACCTCTGCATTGTATACGTACATTCATGAATGTTCGTTATAAAGATTTTCAATTGATAGTAAGTCCAGCTGATTGGTCTCCCAGTGTGTATTCCTCATTATAAGTATCCAGGCGTCGTCAGCGAGAGAGCACTACGGGAGATTTACTTAAAGCCTTTCCAAATTGCAATTAAAAGATCAAATCCATGGGCACTTATGTCAGCGTGAGTAATGAAAGAATACCTTGTCGATTATCTGTGGTAACATGAGATTAGATACAATCGCGTGAATGGAACCCATGTCTCCGAGAATAAATGGTTACTAGACGATATCTTGCGCAAGGTGATGATGGTGTTGATTTGATTAGGATAATTAATAGTTTCTAACTACAGAATTACAGGAATGGGGTTACCAAGGTTTGTTATGTCGCTTTGTATTTATATCTGGCAATGAATCGATAACTCAGGCATGATTATGAGTGATTGGATTGGTGTCTACAGCACCACAGAAAGCATAAAAGCTGGGCTGGATCTTGAGATGCCGTAGGTTTCCTAGCCTCCTTCGTTGAAAAATACCCACAATTCCCTCCTCTAGTGGCCCAACAGTAATGCGAGGACGTGCTGTTGAAAGAGCTCTTATAGCCGAGAAACTCTTTCCAAGTGACATTGACGCACGCGTTCACAAGGTTAGGTTATCCTTTTCATGATGCGAAATTACCTTGCTAATGAACATTTTTCAGATATTGGAATTGCTGAGAAAGGCTCACGAGTCTGGTATTCCTTTTGATGGACCTGAAACCCACATTGATACTCCTGAACTTCGGAGGCTCCTTCGAACCGCTGCAGCAGATGCAACTGTACTGCTAAAGAACGATAAGAAAATCCTCCCGCTGTCACCTGCCCTCAAGACTATAGCCGTAATTGGCCCTAACGCCAAGCAAGCAATGACTTCTGGAGGTGGCTCTGCAAGACTTTTGTCGAGTTACGCGATTTCTCCGCTTGAAGGTATTAAGGCAGCAGCAAAAGAACTAGGAGCTCAAGTAAAATATGCAGCTGGAGTAGGCACGAACAAGTATCTTCCTTTGGCTGATCCCTATCTGAATCTGAAAGATGGAAAGCCTACGGCACTATTCGAGTTCTGGAACGAACCGCCGTCGACTGACTTCATAAGCACTTCCACAGATTTCGGAACGTCTTTACCATCGCCTGTTTGGAGCACCACGACGGAATCTACTAGTGCGTTCTTAACAGACGGGATTGTATGCAGTCAATTTTCTGTCCCTTTGTGATTGCATCCTAATGTCTCTCTAGCCCGACACAGTGAACCTTGTCTGCTGGATTCGAGTACGTCCTGTTGTTCCTTATAAACCCAAAGTTCCGGTATAAACCGTTTGTTATTAAGTTCTCTGCTAATTTCATTCCTGACGAAGATGGTGATTGGGAATTCGGCCTAAATATTGCTGGGAGTGGAAATCTCTTTCTCAATGGCGACCTCGTCATTGATCTGAGCACAAATCCTAAGCAAGGCGACTCGTTCTTTGGTCTGGGCACAGTTGATATTCGCAGTGCTGTAAAAGATCTGAAAGCTGGACAAGTGTATAACCTCGAAATACGTCTCTCTACTGCTGATTTCGCAGCTCGAGGGAGCCCATTTACTTGCTGGGGAGGGATTAGGCTTGGTGCCGTTCCCGTTATTAATCCAGAGAATGCGATACAGGATGCTGTAGATTTGGCTAAAATAACTGACGGTAAGTTTACTACTACGCAACTTAGGTATCTAATAACATTTGTGACGAAACTTTTTCAGCCACGATTCTTGTCATTGGCTTAAACCACGAGTCAGAGTTTATCTTCTAAGATCTTCCGACGCAGCTAACGTTCTCTTCCAGCTTTGAAAGCGAAGGTTTTGATAGGCAGGATTTGGAGCTTCCAGGATTTACAAACCTTCTCGTCACAGAAGTTCTGAAAGCAAACCCTGATGCTGTTGTTGTAAACCAGTCTGGTTCTCCTGTATCAATGCCGTGGATTGATGAAGCTGCAACCCTTGTTCAGGTGTGACAAAATTTTCCGGAGTTTCTTTCTATTGCCTCACAATCAGCTCCAGGCATTCTACGGAGGGAATGAACTTGGAAATGGTCTTGCTGATGTCTTATTCGGGAAAGTTAATCCATCCGGAAAGCTTTCTCTCACTTTCCCGTGCGTGGACCTTTCATTCCAGTATTGGTTACCACTTAATTGTTTATAGCAAACGGCTTGAGGACACCCCGTCTTACCCATCCTACGGCGATAAAGGGCAGGAACATGGTAAAATATTATATAATGAAGTATGTTCAGTGTTCAGTGGCAGTTTAAACAGTTGACATTATTTTGTCAAGGGCGTTTTTGTCGGATATCGTAGCTATGAAAAGAGGAGTCTGGCACCTCTCTTTCCATTCGGCTATGGTCTTTCGTATACAGGTTTCAAGTACTCCGACTTGAAGGTTTCAGATATATCTGCAACTGGGACGTTCAATGTCACCTTCAAAATCACAAATGCCGGTAACGTGTATGGAAAAGAAATCGCCCAGATTTATATCTCTGATGTGGAATCATCGCTACCGAGACCACTCAAAGAGCTTAAGGGATTTGTGAAGGTCGAGTTGACTCCAGGTGAAACAAAGTCTACTGACTAGCTCTGGATAAGGAAGCTCTCAGCTTCTATGATGATAGAGCTGGTCACTGGATCGCGGAGAAGGGTTCCTATGTTGTTCAAGTTGGATCGTCCTCAGCAGATATTCGCCTGCAGGATAAGGTGGAACTATGGCAAACCGTCACATGGAAGGGTTTGTAGTTTTCTATTTACTGCGAAATTATTGTATGTATAACATGTACCAAACTATTATAAAAGTATTCCTATGAAAACTCGGATCGGTTGATCAGTGCACATGCATTCTCAACATTTTGATGTATCATCATTCATCTTCCAGAACGATATCTATTCCTTGACTCTTTGCTATCTCGATTGCCAGATTTTCCTTCTCTTGTGCCAATGCCATCAGTGAATAAAGAATATCGCGTTGGCCTAAAAAAAGTAGTTTACAATAATGTAACGTGGATGACAAGATTAAATCAATATCAGACCTTCAATGTAGTTGAGAAACATTTGGGCAACCTCTGTACGAACGCTCTTGTTATTGGAACTTATTGGCCCAGGCAGCCGTTCCAACAGATTTTGTACCATCTCAGACAACATTCCGGATGCATCAAGAATATCTTCATAAGTTGGCTCTGAGTCAGACTCGTTTACCATGGACTGCAGAATATGACTCCATAAGTCCTCAGTGCCCCGGGCTTCACGGCCAACTTCCCACTTTTTTCCCTCAATTCCGCCTACCTTTAAAATGATAGTATCATCCGGGTTGTTTGGGAGCGAAAATCCGTAACCTAAGATCAGCTCCGAATTAGGCTTAGGACCATAATTGTTGAGCAACTCGCGTCCGGATGATGTGGACGTGTGAAGGACAAGTGATATCGTCGGACATTGGGCAGATCCATCGGTGATAGCCACGGTAGAATGTGTCACCACCCACGAGACGGGTTGAGCACGCGCATGATTGAGTGAGTCTACTCCCGGAAGAAGAACCGGGCCCGTAGAAGAGGAAGGGGCTAATGTAGGGTTCTGAGACAGAAGTGACGATGGAAATGCTCTCGATGAGATGTAAGTCGCAGCCGTCAAGTAGTTTTCCCTGTTGTTGAGGTATAAGTCGTTAACTGGAGAACACATTGTGCACAGTTGACCATAGCGACAACACTAACCACGTAAATAACGACTCCCAGGCTGGATTAGTTCTTCGGATAATTTCTGTACAGTTGCTCCATTCAGACTTCCACTGGGCTTGCCGTTCAAGTGTTGCGCCATAAATGTTTGACCCTCTAAAGGCTTCGAGTTCCACTTCAGTAAAATGAAGTGGCGTAAGTAGATGCTGTGGATTTGGTAGAGTATTTAGGTAGGGAAAGTGCTGAAGAGATGGTGGCAAGCTGCATCTTCGATCAGCGTGTATGAAAGAGCAGACTGAGGAGAAACGGCACCATTCTTCACTAAACATCCAGTGCATGCAGATATAGGTGCTGATCCATTGGCGCTCTGACCAGCTCTGGGTACCGGTTAAATTCAATATATAATTTAAAGCCTGTTGGACACTAGCTCGGGAGATTGCAAGGTCAAACGGACAGGAAATAATAGTGGCATCGACGGGAATATCCTCCTCAGCGCGGATACTGAAACCATGGGGCCCTTGATAAATAATGAGACATGACGGTCACCAAGAAGTAAAGTTAATCCAGAGGAAATAGCGCAGAGTAAGACAGGCGCTTGAATGTGAAAAACATCGATGTATACCTTCCACAAATTTGGCATGAGGATGAAATCCCCCTCCGTGATGTTGAAGCCATTGTTTGAAAGCTGAAATTTTTTTGGGCTCTTGTAGTGTCATTTCATGTATTAAATTTTGAGCCATTTATGTAAGCTGTAATGAGTGATAGATGAATCGATGAACACGGAGTGAATCGAATGCAAGACTATCATTGAGATGTCGCGACTCGCGACCACCAATTGCCAACGACGCGGATGGTTCTCACGTGCATCGCGTCGTTGTAAGACTACTGTACTAAGTATTTCGACCAGTTGTTCACTGATTTTGGGCGTGACCGAAATTTTGAATTCATTGTTCGGTTCGAGGCCCAGTTCAGTACGTGACAGGCTTACAATTTGTTCATGCCCATGTTCATTGTTAAGAGTTGTTCAACAATAATAACTACATGAATATTATTAACAATAGATCTACAATGAGTGAGCAGTGTCCATATAGAAATTTTTGAGAAGAACAACTTACTCAAATCCACAATGGATTTTTGTCAATTTTAAGCTCTTATTTAGTTGTCTCTACCCTATGTTCGATGCTCTCTGGAATGCGTGACAAGACTTGAATTTGTTCTGTTCGGAGACCCCGCGTGACGCGTGACCGAACAATTGGTCGAAATAGTACAGTACTTCTTATTACTGTACCACCCAAACTAAGTACTTACTAAGTACTACTAGTACTGCTGCCACATCACTTTCTGCTGGAACTCGAACTCAAGGCAAAATTTCAACATACAACTTATTCTCAATATCGTGCACGTAAATCACGGAATGAACTTTTTCAGTCGTGAAGATCTCCGTGCTACGTCCGTCATGCCGCGCATTCGTCTCTTCCAGAACGATGGGCCGGAGCTGGAAACTTGATTGGCCTATACCGACAACTCTCCGTTGCTTCTCAGTACTCATAACGTACTCACTCGACATGCTATTCCGCCCATTCCGGCAAACATCTTATACTTCTATTATCTATATCAGGTATATTCCCCATGGGCCAGATCAATCCGTAGGCTACGGTTGCCGTTTATAACTTTGGAGCCTTGAAGGAGGGGCATGGGGTATGGAGATGCAGTTGTTGCTTATACAATGCCTATCTAGACTCTCGAGTAAATGCCTCCAATAGCCGCGAATTACCCACCACCCCATACACGGTCATGTACAATAATGTGCGATTTTCAAGTCATATAAGGGTCTTACTTTGATACTAGTACTGGGTTACCCCTTGCTATTATGTCCGTCTCATCCCCCGAGAAAGATGCTACAGTTTTACAAATGCCCTCCATTGATCACTCGCAACCGAGTGAGCCACAGATAATGGAAGTCATGAACGCTGATTACGCTCTAGCACTTTCGACTGGGCCGCAACTCAGCCCAACCAGCAAGAGATCCGTTAAACTTTTCTTCATTTTGCTTGTTGCGTTTATGGGGAGTTTATCAAATGGCTTCGATGGTTCAGGTCTGCACTTTATTATCTTGAATTAGTGTAATTTTTAATGTCAACAGTTATGAGCGCTGTAAACGGCATGGAGTATGTATTTTATTCTGACAGTAATTGGAATAATAGGGCTTAATCGTTGCCGCACGTAGACAGTACTTGAATTACTTTGGGATCGACGGACAAGACGCAGGTGGTGGCGTTGGAACAACCACCGCCATTATTTTTGGAATTGTAAGCCATAAATGTTAACTCTGTTGTTCTGCTCAATATGTCGAGGAATTACAGTATTCCATTGGTATATCAAAATTTTGCTTGTCACATCATTAACTCAGTTATCTATGCAGGTAGCATTGCTGGTGTTGTAGTTGCTGGGCCAACAGCAGATCGTTTCGGCCGCAGAGGTGGCATGGTGATATATTATCCCCCCATCCAGTCTAGTCTTATTATTCATTGAACTCCATTTATGTTTGCGTAGTTCCTTGGAAGTGTGATCATTATTGTCGGTTAGTGTCTGCGTCGATCTTTGTTTTATAACGCTGATTTACCATCACTCTGTAAGGCGCCGTTGTGATCACAGTTGCAAAGAATATTACATACCTTCTTGGTGGGAGGTTTGTACTTGGTTTTGGTGTCGCTATCACAACTACCGCCGCACCTTCATATGTAGTGGAGATGTCTCCACCTCAGGTATGTAATATGTCCTGAGGCGTAGGGCGCTGATATTCAAGGCTCAACTTCAGTGGCGTGGCCGTTTAACCGGATTGTAAGTGATTTGGTATCTTTTTGAGCTCTGAGCTTTTATTTCACTCTAGATATAACAGTACATATGATCGCAGTTGTATTTTATCACTTCCTTGCCCATTATCATTGTAGCCTTTTATTACTCCGGATCTATTCTTTGCAGTGAGCGTTAATATTAATTTCATCTACTATTCCCCCCCGAGTTAAATCAATTTCTTGCCCAGCCGGAATCACGGTTGCTACTGGTCGTAATAGCGGTACACTTTCATTCAGAGCACCTCTGGCTATACAGATTGCACCTGCAGGAATTTTGGCTATATTTTCTTTTTTCTTACCCGAAGTATTTAATACATTTCTATTCAATATCCTCGGTTTTTCACTGTGTTTCAATGCTAGTCTCCCCGGTGGCTTATCTCAGTAGGCAGACAGGCTGAGGCCCGCAAGATCCTTGCCGAGTACCACGGCGACGGCGACGAAAATGCCCCGTTGGTTCAACTAGAATGGAAAGAATACGAAGAAGCAGTAAAGTTGGATGCTTCTGACAAACGCTGGTACAGTATACATCATATAAGTCTGGAACATTGTCATCCTTTATGTTTACTCTGAAATTTTAGGTGGGATTACTCAGAACTTGTGAACACTAGAAATGCGAGATACAGGACACTCATGATGCTTCTTATGGGCTTTTTCGGGGTATATTCTACATTTATGTCTATTTTTACTTGCCGTTAAGTCAACGTTACAGCAATGGTCGGGAAATGGACTTGGGTAAGGAAAGGTAGAATATCATTTTCGACGAATCTAAATTCTTTGAAGCTACTTCCTCACGATTTTGTTCACAAACGCCGGCGTGGAAACTCAAAATGAGAAGCTTACATTGAACTTCGTTAATACTATCGTCTCCGCTGCTGGCGCACTGATTGGAACTTCGCTTACTGACAAGGGTGAGTTAGCACATTCCTGAAAGCGGATTATGTTAATACGCACTCGCATTTAAGTTGGGCAGCGAGCGATGTGGTTCTGGGGAACTCTTGCTAGCGCTGGAACCCTTGCGATCGTTACTGGTAATGGGCTAATGTTAACTTATTCACGAATAAGCTTGATACATTGGAATCGTAGGCTGTACGGCAAAATGGGGGAGAGATGGTGCTAATCCTCAGGGAGCCAATGCTGCCATCGCATTCATCTGTGAGTCTGAATATTATTTTCATTCATGGGTTTGATCGGTTATACTCTACCAGTTTTATTCGGGTTTGTTTATAGCTTGACATACACCCCTCTGCAAGCTTTATACCCTGCAGAATGCCTTCAATACAACACGAGGTATTTTACCATCATCTTTAGCTTGCGTAAAGGAGGAATAAATTCTTATATTCTAGAGCGAAGGGAATGGCCGTGTAAGTTTCCATTGTAGTGTAGGTATAGTTGAATTTCTAGATTTTCTATTTAGATACGCTTTTGCTGTTAACTGTGCGTCGTTTGTGAACACTTACGCTGGCCCTATTGCCCTCGGAAGAATCCAGTGGAAGGTATGTCGTTTAGCAGAAGTTTGATTAATCTAATGTACAAATTCGACAGTATTACATCGTTTACGTTGTATGGGATCTTGTTGAATGCATGGTTATTTGGCTGTGTGCTGTGGAAACGAAGGGAAGAACATTGTACGTAGTTTCTATTACTTCTCTTGAAATTATACCTACCGTTGCCTTCATCTAGGGAAGAGCTTAACGAAATCTTCGACGTACGTATTACAGTGTTAAAGATTTCTACAGTGCATTGACTTAAGTCGATTTACCAAAAGGATCCCCATCCTGTCAGGGCATCTATTGTAAAGCAAAAAATCGCACTTGTGAAGGCAGAGCGGATAGAAATAGATGCTGTGGAGCATAGCGTTTAAACCCTCAGACTTTCCTTATCACATCGGCACATGTGGTGGTGTATTATTCATTCATAGTAATTTCAAACATACTTGGAAGTGGCCAGTGTGCGTCAGAAGTTCATTACGATTAAAATACAACCCTAAACAGAGGTAGCAAGGAACGAAATGTGTAGATAGCAGCAGTAACGAAATGTTACTTCCTCGCAAAGGTGATCTGGAAGCGATAAGTAAGATAGGTTCTAGAGAGGAATATCCACATACCTTGATCTTGTTTTCACCGTCCAACTTGTAATTGTGAAGCGCATCCTTTGCAATGCCTGCGCTGCCTTCGTCGATATACTCTACGAATGCAATGTCCTTTTTCGTTGGAATGAGACGTACTTCGTAAAGGTTGGGATATCTGAAGATAATAAATATAGTCAAAACAGTGTAAGAACAACCTTGCTGAAGTAACATACTGCGAGAATAAAGCCATAAGCTGGTCCTTCGTGACATTCTCTGGAAGATTTTGCAAGAACAAAATTTTGTTGGGAGGTAAGTATTCGTCAGGCATCTGGACGTTGGGACGTTTTGGTGCAGGGATTGCGGCGGCGCCATCCACTAAACACAGCGTTCAGAATGCGCAAACTTTTGGCATACAAGAAACATACTTTCTGCCGCTAATCTCTTTGCGCGGAACTTGGCCTTCAAAGGATTGGTATACCGCGTCGCCTCTGGAAGAGGAAAAGTAAGCACCTTAAAACCGAAAGGAAAAATATACGTACTTTTGTGTTCCTCCCTTTGCTTTTTGTGTTCGTCAAAGTGGTCTGCATCCAATTTCTTCACAACAGCATCAGATCGTGTTCGCGCAAATGAGATTTGCTACGCGTTGATTAATGATAATAAGGCCGGGAGGAATAGTAAAACCAGGCATACCATAGGCTTTGAGTACAGCGGAAACCTTTGAACATCCTTCATTGCCTTCTTCGCGACGTCTGCGGACGCAAAGGAAACGAATGCCTGGCCTCTCATTCGAAGATTCTTGTGTGCGACAACGTCAAGCACTTCGCCATACGACTTAAATAGCCCGCGTAACGAAGCTTTCATAACTAAGCCAATGAAGGAAAGATGCCATTGGAATATTGTAACGGGTGCAACAGAAAAATAATACCTTCTGGTTTAATCTTTTCGTTCAGATTTTGAATATATAATGTTTCGCATGCCTGTTCTTCGGGCGCTGGCGGTGTGGACTGGGTTTCATCTGGTGTACTAGTTGCGGTGACTCCAGTTGCAAGAACACCTTGCATTTGATTGGGTATTGAGGGTGCGGGAGCCGCGATTTCAGCCATGATTGAGGAGGACTCGAGGAGAAGTTGTGATAGTAAGTAGCTAGCAAAGGCTCGGAGTTAGGAGTGTGTACGGCCGTGATCACAACGTTCAATACGCTGCTGCTGCTTTCGTTTTCCTCACCCCACGGTACTTACATCCTATTTACATTTTCTACTTTTCTCAGTGTATCTCCTTCGCCATCTAAGTTATTCGTTATCTATATGGATATAGATACCTCTGCTCCTCAAGTGCAACATTCGCTCTGGAAAGGCAAATACAAAGCTCTGGACCAGGACTTCTCCGACCTCAATCCAACTATCACCTACCGACACATTCTTTCTCAGAACCTCGGCGTTAACGATCCTCTACGTACAATCGCACTCTGTGATTGCGATGCTTTTTATGCGAGCTGCGAAATGGTGCGATTGGGAGTGAGCGAAGATACTCCTTTGGTTGTAGAGCAATGGGAGTCCTTGATTGCTGTCAACTATGCTGCGAGGAAATTTGGTATTTCCAGAATGGATAAATCCAGCGATGCGAAGAAACGATGCCCTGTCTTAAAGGTGGTTCATGTTTCCACTTTTAAGGAAGGAGAGAAGGAACCTGGTTACTGGGGCAAGGTCGATAGCAATACCCATAAGGTATGAAAACAATAATTTTTTTTGAATCTTTGTATTTTTCAAAGTTAGGTTTCACTGGACTACTATCGTCGAGAGAGTATGAAGGTCAATATAATGCTCAAAGAGGGTTTGATCGACTGTGAGATTGGTACGAGTCCGTTCAGTGATCTTGCTCTGGTTAATATTAATGACTTTATAGAAAAGGCATCCATTGACGAAGCATTTATAGATTTGACGAAAGCCGTGCGGATTACTCTCTTGGAGCGGTACCCGTACTTGGCGGAGGTTCCTCCAGAAGGTATAGGTAGTCCTCTTCCACCCCCGCCTGCAATACAATGGAACAATTTAGGACACGTAGTACCGCTTACTTCTTCAGACAGTTCTGATTTAGATACTTCTGGCCAGTCCGTTGGCGTAAATCCTTCCCTGCAAGAGGTCGAGACTACTTGGCATGACGTCGCTCTCTCTATTGCTGCAGAAATGGTGGCAAAAGTCAGGCGAGAAATTCATAGCAAATTAGGATATACATTATCTGCCGTTAGGTCACGTTTATTACTCAAAAATATAGCTTCTTACTGTGGAACAGGGGATTGCGCGCAATAAGTTCCTAGCTAAGGTACGCGCCAAAGGCTTGTTTGATCAAAAGCTTCGATATCTCATTGCTTGGGAAGTTAGCGGCTTCTTACAAGAAGCCTAACGACCAGGTATGTTAACACCAAACTTCTCGTTCTTGTGACTGTAAATGGCTTCCTTAATCGTGACTCAGAGCATTTTAAGGAACTGCGCAATCAGTAACTATCTGAAGCCCATGCCTTTCCAAAAGGTAACTATGGCATTATGACATGTGCATCGCTCAATCTACTGCTTATTTGTATATATAGATTCGTTTTCTTGGAGGCAAGCTTGGTAAGGCAATTGCAAAAGAGTACGAAGCTTCCACTGTCGGTGATCTATTGTGAGTTTGGAATATTTATGCGCTCTACTTCGACTTACCGAATGAATTCAGATTCATCTCATTAGGTAAATATAATTATCTGTGCTGAGCTATTCCTCAAGCATTCACAGATGATATGAGAAGTAAGTTTGGTGAAGAGTGCATTTGGGTATACGAGGTCATTCGGTGAATACTTTCAATCTCAGTACTATAATAGTCACGTACCTAATTTTTCGGATATTAGGGGGATCGATAGAAACGAAGGTATTTAGCTTTTGACTGGCTATTAAGTTAATACTAATATCTGTTTACAGTGAAAGATAAAGGTTCCAATTTAGCGAAGAGTATGCTTGCAGCTAAGAGTTTACCTAAACCAATAACTAAACCATCGGATGGTTATCATTGGATACGCGTGCTAGCTGCTGAATTGGCGTTAAGACTTAAAGATGCACGAGAATTAAGTCCTAACCTTTGGCCTAGGTCCATTGCTTTACTTGCTAGGCTAGGAAAAGGTATACATTTACATTGTAATACTTTTATGATGATGGCTAATGGAATACTTAGGTTACGATACAGGTCGCTCAAAGCAAGCACCATTTCCATTCATCAAGGATATTACAGTGGATGCTATTGCCTCTGCTGGAAGGAAGCTTTGGCAGGAATTGGTCGGGACAAGTGCAACACTGAATGTAACGCATATTCAATTAGCATTCACCGGCATAGATGTATCGGATCCAGGGCAACAGACGATCGAAGGATTCCTCTCCGGAGCTCGTTCTGGAAAACGACATTTTTCAAATAATGAATCACGTGACAATTATGAGTGCACATCTAACAATACCAGTCGTACAAGCACTGCTATTTCATTCGTCTGTCCGAAATGCAAGAAAGCTATTCAAAAGAATAACATGGAATCTATTACAAAAGCGGAGCAAGAGGAGGCGTTATCCCGGCTTCGTACGGAACATGAAGACTTTCATTTCGCTCAGGACCTATCTCGTGATCATAATGCCTCTGCTATCATACCTGCTCCGCCCAAAAAACGGCTCAAGCTCGAGAAGAAGCGAAAGGAAACCCAGGGAATTGAAAAATTCTTCCCCAAGAAGAGTTGAATTCGGTATATGCTGATTATTCCAATATGCAAATACCAAGTATTGTTTCATATACGGATAGATGGTATATCACAGGAAACTTTTTACCAGTGTTGCTAAGTCTGCTAAGTCCTTAGTGTAAAGATTGACATGCGGATCTGTCGGTCTGGTGAAACAGTTAATCGAGAGTTTTTTTTTATGTAACTTGTCAGATCTTAAGGCTATCCATTTTTACCCTAAACTTAAATCGAACCCGACAACCTCAACTTCATCGAGTGTGTGCATGGTTACATATATACTTATAGTAAGTACATATCAGTCATTCGATACATTTACACTTGCCGCCTCGGCCGCATCTGAACATATGAGCAGCGAAGCAACATTGAATAATGAAGGTCGAGTTCCTAACTTCTTTGGGGACCATTGCCCAACGAACGTATGGCGCTATTCGACGCTATGTATAGCTTCCGGACTTCGCGTGCTATAACACACTGCCTTTACGTCACCCTGCAAATATCCTCGAAAGCCGAACTGGTGTCAAGGGACAGGTCTTGGACTGGTCACCGGCCACCGTTTCATATGGTTCATCTAATTATATCATCCAAACAATTTGATTTCGATGATTTAAAAGGCTTGACAGTGATTTTCGTCGCTTCCCTATCTATCGACTCTCCCGAACCCCCATTATGTGGAGTGTCCTGCTCTTTATTGCCCTAGTGCAGCAGCCTGTCACTGTTGTGAGCTCTAAAGTTGCTGCAGCTTGGTACGCCGGCTGGCATTCCGACTCGACTCCAGCTTTCCCTCTGACCAGCGTTAGCTGGTCCAAATACACGCACTTGACATATGCCTTTGCGTATGATGCGACTCTCGTTCTTTTCTGTATCCCTCACTAATATTCATGATTGCCGCAGGGAAACCACTCCCGATGTTAGGCAGCTCAGCTTGAATGGGTCTAACCCGGACTTGCTCCCGCAATTCGTGTCTACCGCCCATAAACATGTAGGTCTAGCGGTGTTGTAACGCGATGTATACTGATGTAATGACAGGGCGTGAAAGCTCTCGTTTCTATCGGAGGATGGACAGGATCACGTTGGTGGTCGTCAAACGTTGGCTCAGCAGCAAACAGAACTGCATTTGTGAAGACTGTCACAAACTTGTTCAGAGATACAACCTTGATGGCCTTGACTTCGAGTACGGTAATTCGTCACTTTGAAATGAACGGAGTACTGACGTTGGCATCAGCTGGGAATATCCGGGTAACCAAGGAATTGGCTGCAACGTCATCTCTACTCAAGATACCTCTAACTTCCTTGCGTTTTTGCAGTTGCTCCGCCGAGACCCCATTGGCTCCAAGTTAATTCTGTCCGCTGCCACTGCTACGGCACCTTTCATTGGGGTAGATGGAAATCCATCTGCCGATGTGTCTGGATTTGCGCAATACTTGAATTGGATCGCCATCATGAACTACGACATTTGGGGGTCTTGGAGCTCTGCTGTTGGTCCCAATGCACCCTTGGACGATTCATGTGCCTCAGCAGCTAATCAAGCTGGTTCAGCTGTTTCAGCTGTGAGGAAATGGTCTGCAGCAGGCATGCCTTTAAACCAAATTGTGCTTGGTGTTCCAGGTTACGGGCACTCCTTCCGAGTTAGCGAAGCAGATGCATTTGAGAATGGGTCGACGGAAGCCCTTAGAGCTTATCCTAGTTTCGAAACCACTGATCCACCGGTCGGTGATGCCTGGGATGACGGTGCCGGTACAGACGAGTGCGGGAATGTAAGCGGACCGGGAGGCAATGTTGACTACTGGGGGCTGGTCTCCCTTGGCTATCTCAATGACGATGGAACTCCCAAGCAGGGTATCGCGTACCGGTTCGACAACTGTAGCCAAACTGTGAGTAGTTGTCCACAACGCAGCACGTCTGGCTAACACATACCTTCAGCCTTATGTCTACAACCCCACTACGCAGATCATGATTTCATTCGATAATGCCCAGGTATTGTCTATAAATCTTAAATAAATCACACCACTTACTTTCATTTCTCGGTCAGTCTTTTTCTGCGAAAGGCTCGCTAATTAAATCAACAGGTCTGAGAGGATTTGCTATGTGGGAGGCAGGAGGTGATTTTAAAGACACTTTACTGAACTCCATTCGAAGAGCTGCTGGGTTTTGAAACTTTAGCTAGTTTTTGCCGAGACGGGGTATTCACATTTCTTGGCAATAGTGATTGCGCATAAAGGTACATATAAAATATTATGTCCTAGTGTCTAGATAAATGAGCGTTAGCACTGGCTAGTCGTAATATAAATATACATCTGGCATTTAATCCTCCAGTTCAAATCCGGCTGTATGTAAAACTGTAGCGAACTGTGAAGAGAGAAATCAGATATATAGCGAGATGTGTAGGAATTTCCACAGCTAACCTGAACCTTTGCAATAGCATAAAGCTGTACAAATGAGTAGCCCTCACGGTCACTAAGATCACCACTATTGTGATACATAGGGTCGACAACTAGTAAGGAGGAAACATTGAGTGAACAGAAGTTTGAATGCTAAATTCAACTCACTGGGACCGGCGCGCTCGAACACCTGGGTAGAGGGATATCCTTGCTCGTGGAAAGACTAAAAACAGTTCTATTATACATTCTTCAAATGATTTGTTATATGCAATACCTGATGATCACTACAGCATGCCTGCCAAATCAAGACACCTGTAACCAATTTGATAAATCATATACTTACTGGTGTATATCCTACCACAAGTTCTGGACTGTAGATAGCAGAAATATTCGCCACAAGTTGAGTTACTTCTGGCGTTCCAATACTGAAACAACGCATAAGGCAATCACGAAGTAAAATGTTCAGACTGCTTACATATCAGGTAGTCCTAGCTGAAGAGGCTCGCCTGGAGCTCGATATGCAAGCATATCGGCTTGGATCATAAGTGTAATATTTTCTCCTGCCTCTCTCAACTCTCCTAAACACAATCAGGTCTATTGCATCGCCAGAGAGGTGTCCACTCACGGGCATATGCCTTGGATCCCAGCAATCCTTGCTCTTCGCCGGCAAATGCCACCAGTTCAACATTCCTGTGAAATTTCACCCCTTTTCGCGCGATGGTGCGCGCAATCGCAAGAATTGCCGTGGTTCCGGAGCCATCATCATCACCTCCAGGTGCGCGAGTACTACCAAAAGAACCACGGCTATCATAGTGGCCACTAATGATAATTGTGTCATTTGTATTTCCCGTGGAAGCATAACGGCTGTATAATTTTCAACAACTAAGCAAGAAAAACAAGGAAATCGACATACCAGACGACATTAGGAGCAAAACCTTCGAGGAACAATTTAAGTTTGCACTTAGCCCCGGTATCTTCGAAACGTTGTTTCAGCCAGTGGGCAGCCGTTATAGCTCCGACGGAAAATGAATGTCTGGAGATAATTCCAGACACACCATCTTCGCCGGTAAGGAATCTAATATCATTCTTCATATGAGGGATTGAGATGTTGTTCACCACAGAGGCCACGATAGGGTCAAACTTCAACTTAGATAAGACTTGTCGAACAGGTTCGATTGCTGCATCTGGTACGGGAATATAGGAGATAGGTTGTTGAGAAAGGAGTGTCGATTTCCAGTATCGAGGCAACAATGTATCTATGTTCCTTGCCGATCCCGAATCCACAGATAAGAGAGCAGCTCCCTTTGTCCTATAGTGCACCTGGTACAAGGTCTGCAAAGATACGAGAGGATCATCTCTAGATGGGTTCAAATGCAAGGCTTCTTGATTACCGTTGCCTTGACCCATATATGCTCCATCAATAGCTTTCAGGCTATCCGCCACTGCGGTTTGCTCTACCCAGACTAGCTGATTTCTAGCTCGGGAACAGGCGTGAAATTAGACGGCTGAACATACTGCTGAAGAGAGTCTATACAAGGACTATCCGATGAGACGCTGATGATACTGTTGATACGGCCTCCATCTAGATAATTCCCAAAGAAATTGTCTTTCAAGCAGGAGTCTTGATAAATGATGTTCGCGTCGAAAGGCAACACCAGAAGGAGTCCAACCGGAACTTTAGCCTGTATGAGCATTGAATCACGCAGAAAGGTGCAAGACTCGGAGATTGGCAAGAGGCTGAGAAATTGCTGGGAAGAAACCGTGGGCCCTGGCCCCTGGGGTAAAGATATGTATGGCACAGCCACAACTCTAACTTCCGTTCGCGTCCTCTTAGGCGCCAGAGCGCATCATCACCCTCCTTAGTGCGCTGCAGCACTGGCGACCTGATTCACCAACGTCTTCTTCCTTATGATTTGAACACTTACGATCACATCTCTCCCTTTAATTTCCTCACGACTCGCTTACTTGCATCAAATAATGGGTAAAATATGTCAAATATACAAGTGGCCTTTCAACTCACATGTCTCTATCCGACAGAATCTACGATTTCCCGGCAGCTCGTGGACAAGATATATGAGAAACGTAAGGCGGCGGCTTTGGAACTAGAAAAGTATGGTAAATTTGACGCTTTTGCAAAATTCTTTCTTATGTGTGACCCTTCCAGGCAGATGCGAGAGTATCATGCAGCTGCAGATCAAGCACGTATTAAAGCCATCATCGAACAACTCGTCGAGATGTTTAGTAATAGCTCCAACCCTCTCCATATTCGAAATGGAGGTCTTATTGGACTCGCTGGGACTGCTATTGCGTTGGGAGTTGAAATCGCGCCGTACATGGGAATATTTATCGATTCGCTTCTCGATTGCTTCGTCGATCAGGAGAACAGGATTCGATACTTCTCTGCAGAATGTTTATACAACATTGCAAAGGTATCGAAAGGAGAGGTATTAGTATATTTTAACGAGATTTTTGATGCTTTGAGCAAAGTAGGTTGTAATGTTTTACAAAACGTAGTTTATATTCACCCGCTTTCAAAGCTTGCAGCAGATTCGGAACTGTCTGTCAAAAATGGTGCGGAGCTTCTTGATAGGCTCCTGAAAGATATCGTCGCGGAATCAGCGTCAGTGTATATACCCTTATATCCGGAAACGGAGAAAGTTCGTGAAGAACGAGACGAGGTCCAGGGAGTTCTTGTGCCGCTTCCTGACAGTGAATTGGAATACGGAATAAAGAAGGCGTTCTCCTTAGCTCACTTTATTCCCCTGCTGCGAGAGCGTATTTATGTTGTCAGTCCTTTCACCCGAAGCTATCTCGTTTCTTGGATAAACGTGCTGGATTCAGTCCCGGAACTTGAGCTCATTACATACCTCCCTGAATTTCTGGACGGTCTTTTGTATGTGCTACATTCTGCCTGTCATCATCTACTCACTTGATCTTTACAGCAAATACCTTTCTGATCCAACTGAAGATGTTCGAGTTGCAACTGAGACTTTGCTCGCAGAGTTCCTACGTGAAATTCGGGATGTAACATTGGTTGGCCGACAACTTGATGACCAGCAAAAGTCTAAAACTCCGGCTGAATCAATACGAAAATCAGAATCGGGACCAGAAAAGCTTCCAGATTTGGCGTCGGAGGGTTCTAGAGCTGCATTCTTGTCAGAAAATGACGGGGATCTCCCACAAGGAAAGGAAGTGTCAGTTAAAGACAATGACGAGGTATCTTCAAATTTTGATGACATGGATACCGGTGGTAAGTAGTGGAAAGAATTAATACACCTTACTTATTTCAAATTTTCTGTAGCATGGATACCTGGGCAAGGCGTCAAAATCGATTACACTGCAATCTCAGAGATCTTGCTTCAGCAATTGGATGCCGATCGTACGTCTTCCGTTGCCTCCATATTACCAAACTCATTTCCTACAGACGATGAAATTCAGCAATGTACAGCTTTACGCTGGCTGGCAGAATTCCTTAACTTTGCACATGAAGTAATGGTTCCGTTCATTCCACGACTTATTCCTGCTATACTTCCCAACCTTGCGCATGATGTTAGCATGATCCAGACTGCAGCCGTTCGCACCAACAAGATTCTTTTAAATGTCGTTCAAAATCTTCCTTCTCCTGTGGAATACATTCCTCCAAAGCCTGCACTTCCCTCTGGTGCTAAACTTCCAAGATCTCCAACACCTACAATCCAACCTTCTAGACAAACCACGTTATCGACACAAGGCTCTAAGGAATTATCATCGCCGGAACCATCTCTCGATATTCAGGCAGTCAACGCCGACAATCGACCGTTGCAACGTTCACGACCTAGTAACGCAGATCTAACTTTATCCCATCGACCAGAAATGACTGCATCCAATCAACCGTCCAGTCGGCCTCAATCTCCGTCCTCGTTTAGTAGCCAACCGGGACCTACCGTACATGGTGCAAATCTGACTACCTCTCAAACACTGGATGATGGAGATTTGTTTGACTACCAAGCTACTGTCAATGAATTGACGATCCAATTCCTGAGCGAATATGAAGAAACGAGAGTTGCTGCACTTAAATGGCTAATCATGCTTCATCAGAAGGCTCCAAAAAAGGTAAAATAGTCTTGCTGCAATGCTCATAGGTGTTTACGAGCTATGCAGATTCTGGCAATGGATGACGGAACGTTTCCCGCTTTGTTGAAGACCCTTTCCGATAGCTCAGAGGAAGTTAGTCGCTTTGTTTTCAAGTCGTATTGGATCTCATGCTCTTATAGGTCATCAAACACGATTTACAACTTCTTGCACAAATTTCCTCAAGCTCAGAAGAGACATACTTCAAGGCGTTTATGGTCAACCTGTTAGAGCTTTTCAGTACAGACCGAAGGCTCCTGGAAACCAGAGGAAGCCTTATAATAAGACAGCTATGTCTAAACTTGAACACCGAGAGAATATATCGAACTTTTGCGGAGATTCTAGAGAAAGAAGATGTAAGGCTTAGGATTTCTGTGATGATATAGCTGCTTAAACTTGCTCAGGATTTGGAATTCGCAAGTGTAATTGTGCAAAAGCTAAATTTGATCTTGATAACGTCTCCCGAGCTGGCAGAATTCAGGAAAAGGCTCAAAACACTAGAGACCCGCGTAAGGCTTGCGTGCTTGCCACATTTAGCTGAATTATAACATCTTTTATAGCAAGACGGGCAGGCACTATTTACAACATTGTACAGATCCTGGTGTCACAATGCTGTCGCGGTCTTCTCATTGTGTTTAGTGGCTCAAGCCTATGAACACGCTTCCAATCTGTTATATATCTTGTGAGCTTTGCGAACTGGTTTTTTTCGGTTAATATCTAGCTCACATACTTATGCAGTGCTGAATTGGAAATAACCGTTCAGATGTTAGTGCAAGTTGATAAGCTTGTGCAGCTGATTGAATCACCTGTGTTCACTTGTGTGTGGCTATATTCTCACTTAGATTTTTTACTAAAACAGATGTATCAGACATCCGCTTACAATTGCTCGAACCAGACAGATATCCACATCTCTACAAGTGCCTCTATGGTCTGTTGATGCTACTACCTCAAAGCTCTGCATTTGTATCTCTGCGCAACCGTTTGAATGCTGTCAACTCTGCAGGGTTCCTTCACATCGCTCCCAAGTCGTAAGCCATCCCTGCTGACCTGTAAGTAATGCTTGACTGAATGTCATGTCCATAGGTCAGCAGGAACAACAATGTCTACTCGATCGAAGCTTGGACGAGATGATATCAAGTGGCAGGAGCTACTTCACCATTTCCGTACAGTACAGGCAAAGCACGAGAAAGCTCGCCGACAGGCTCTTGGAACCGATATAACACCTCTTCCTGGCTTCTCTGACTTGGATAAGTCCAACGACGTCACTGGTGAGAGGACAGGAAGAACACCTGTCGTCGGGAGACCAGGGATGCGGCGGAGAGTAACAGGCGAACTCTCTATAAACGGTAATACTCCACAGTCCGGAGCAGCGAAAGCAGCTCTTTCGCCTTTGAATCCTAGTAGAGCAAGAGTACAGGGTGTAATGGGGCAAAGTGCATCTGTGCAGGCTTCTGGTCTGAGTCCTGCTGCCCTTTTAACCCAACAAGCGCAGAAAGGAAGGAGAATGCCTGATCTGGGGAGGAAGTGATCTATGCTATAATCCTTCATTTGCGTGGCGATCTAGTGATCACCTAAAACTCGGATGCTTCTTCCATAATTATTCCGCAAATGTGACATTGGAATTATGTCATGTATCCTAATATTACAATTGTTCCCTTATGGCCCAGTTATTTATATGTATATGCCCCATGCAAAATCTAATCTATATGGATTCGACTGGGACAAGGAGTCGGTCCCGTATAGTGTTGATTTCTTCATCCGAAAGTCCAACGTAACGTCGGATGTATTCCTCAACACCACCGTATTTATCTTGCAAGAGTTGAAGGAAGGCTAACATAGTCTCGTGGCTACAAAAGTCATTCAGCAGTTACAAAAAGATAGTTATGAAGATCCTTACCGGCAAGTAAACATATTTAACGCCGCCTCGTTATTTGAAGCAAAGAGAGGTTCCTTGTGCAGACGCTTCATTATCATTTCTCGAGCTGGTTCACGACCTATTCGAGTCAAAGCATAATCACGAGCAATGTCATCATCAGCAACTCCTACAAGCTATTTGTCCGAGGTGTAAAGATAGATCAAAGGGAAGAAAATGAAATGATTTACTTTTAGAAGTATCGCCGCAATTATTCCTGTTCTATCCTTTCCGGCAGTGCAGTGAAATAGGCACCCGGAGTTCGGTTTATCACGAACATGTCTAAGAATGTGGCCAAATGAATGACCTCCGTGATCTAGAATTTGTGCATAAAGCTCCATGAAGGCCTTTAAACATTATGCTGTTAGTGCTAGAAATTGAGGGTATACAATAGTCGAGAGCTCGCCTCCGTCTTTCCGCTGGCATACAACTGGTATCGTCTACGATTGTGTGAGCAACACAACAGACAGCAGATTCGAGGATGCTAGCACGTACTTACTTGGCCATCATTTCGGGACTATAATCAGCTGTTTGGAAAACGGGTATATGCACTATTTCTACGCCATCTATGGAAGGAAGGGGCGAATTGTATTTTCGAATCTCAGTTTCAGATCGCAGGTCGTATACAGCTGTAATCCCGAGCTCTTTCACTCGAGACTTGCCTAGTGTGCAGTGAGGATGGAATGACATGAGTGCATGAAATGCTGCGAACCGTCATCTGTTATGCCTCCGAGCTCGGCTGAGCGAAATAGATAGTGAGGTTTGGTAACATGGCCTGGGCGTGTTTGCGAAGCATAAGAACCAAGGTCTCTGACATTGATCACACCGGGTATAGAGACGAAAGGAGGTTTTGACAGAACGTCAGAAACGTATGCTGGGTCAAGAGGCTGGAGATCGTCCATGGAAATATCGGGAAAAGGAACAGAAATATTCGCAGGCTGAGGAAAGTAGTTATCAGCGGATACTGTATGGTTACATTTAAGGGAAATTACGTGACAGAGTGGCGAAACTGTCACATAGACACGAGACCGCCTGCCCTAAATGCATGACCGTGATCCTCGCAAATTTCGAGTCGCGTCTACTTATCTAACTTGTAACTTGTAACTACCTACCTACTACTTATCCTTCGCCTTATACCCCCCTTCTGCCATGGACTCGGAAGGACTCTCTTCTCCACCAGCTGCTCATTTATCTCTGCCTCCCAGCAGTGCTCCAGACCCTACCCCATCAAATCGAGGCGCAACTCTAGGAGACCTACGGCTGATGCCTTAACCTTTGGTGATGATGAGGCACAAGAAGACAATGAAGAGAACGCGACAGACAGGAAGCGGCGAAAAGCAAGAGTTCAGGGAGGCGCTGACGTTCCGATGGTTAAGGATGCAGTCGGCGAGAGTGTTGCTGAAAGCTTTGAAACATTTTTGAAGACGTAAGTCATCTCTCGTCGTGCTGACCGTTACAGACCTCATAATGCAAACATAGATATACGGAGCATATTACATTGGCAGCAACACCAGCGTCAGACGGAGACGTTCCAGACGCTACTGACGGTGAACTGGTGTATATTGAGCAGATACACACGATGCGTGAGTACGAGCTGACAACACTATACGTGGATTTCGGGCATCTTCTTGAGCGTGATGATGTCTTGGCGGATGCCATCCAAAAACAATACTACCGATTCCTCCCTTATCTTCGTCGTGCACTACACAACCTTGTCGCCGAATTCGAGCCCGAGTATCTTAAAATTAATCCCACTGCTGCTACCACTGATTCGGCAAATCTTCAATCACGAGAATTCAATGTCGCATTCTACCATTTGCCTTTAGTCTCAGGAATCCGAGACTTGAGGACAGACAAGATTGGAACACTTATGAGTATAAGCGGTACAGTTACTCGTACGAGTGAAGTTCGACCCGAGTTACTTTTTGGAAGCTTCATTTGTGAAGTTTGTGGTGGATTGGTACATGATATAGAGCAGCAGTTTAAATATACCGAGGTATGTTTTGTTTCAGTATCTTAAGATTGTACTTACTGAGCTATATCGCAAGCCCTCACTATGCCCTAATCCAACGTGTGGCAACCGAACCGCGTGGCAACTCCAGATTGATACGTCCAAGTTTACTGATTGGCAAAAAGTTCGCATCCAAGAAAACCCATCTGAAATACCTACAGGTTCCATGCCTCGCTCGCTGGATGTTATTCTGCGGTCAGAAATGGTCGAACGTGCTAAAGCAGGAGACAAATGTGTATTCACTGGCACCTTTATCGTTGTTCCAGATGTTAGCCAGCTCGGACTTCCAGGAGGAAACAAAGCAGAATTGATGCGCGAAGCAAGCAAGACAAACCCTTCTACTGGCGGTGTGGGTGGCAGCGGTGTGACCGGCTTGAAGAGCCTGGGCGTTAGGGACCTCCAGTACAAAACTGCTTTCTTGGCATGCATGGTCCATGATGCAGATGGAAGGGTGAGCAGCTTTTACCGCATGTCCATTCTCTGCGCTCATGCAAATAACAGGCAGGTACAAACATAAGAGGAGAAGAGGAAGGTGGGGACGAGAGCGCAAATGCTTTCATTCAATCGCTCACGGAACCTGAATTTGAGGAGTTGAAGGCCATGATTGAGTCGGATCATATTTATTCTCGGCTGGTAGAAAGTATTGCGCCGACAGTGTATGGTCATGAAATCGTGAAGAAAGGAATTCTGTTACAATTAATGGGAGGTGTCCACAAGCAAACACCCGAAGGCATGCATCTTCGTGGTGATATTAACATTTGCATTGTTGGTGATCCTTCTACTTCCAAATCACAATTCCTCAAGTGAGTTTTCGCCGATAAATAACCACGCACTCTGGTTTACACGAGTCATAATCCCAGATATGTGTGTTCCTTCCTTCCACGTGCAGTGTATACTTCTGGCAAGGCATCATCGGCAGCTGGTCTAACGGCTGCTGTAGTGAAAGACGAGGAAACAGGTGATTTCACCATTGAAGCCGGAGCGCTTATGCTTGCAGATAACGGCATTTGTGCCATTGACGAATTCGATAAAATGGATATTTCTGATCAAGTTGCCATTCATGAAGCCATGGAACAACAGACTATTTCCATTGCCAAGGCAGGTATTCACGCGACTCTCAACGCTCGTACATCTATTCTTGCCGCTGCCAACCCTATTGGAGGACGATACGATAGAAAGAAGTCACTCCGGGCAAATGTCCAAATGAGTGCGCCTATCATGAGCCGTTTTGACCTTTTCTTTGTAGTGCTAGACGAATGCGATGAAAAGACGGATCTTAACATTGCAAAACATATTGTTAATGTCCATCGATTCCAGGATGAAGCTATAAATCCCGAGTTTAGCACGGAAACATTGCAGAGATATATCCGTTATGCAAGGACATTCAATCCCAAGGTACGATACTGAAGTGTGTTGATTGAAGCATAGTCTCATCATCGTGTATTTAGTTGACGCCTGAGGCAGCTGATATCCTTGTGGAGAAATATCGAATTTTGAGACAAGACGATGCTACTGGTGTAGGCAGAAACTCCTATAGGATTACTGTCCGTCAGTTGGAAAGTATGATTCGTCTCAGCGAAGCTATAGCACGTGCAAACTGCACATCTGAGGTACGTGGCATTCTGACGGAATTGCTGAACTTGTGATAACGGCCGTTGCAGATCACCCCTGCATTTGTCCGCGAAGCGTACACTTTATTGAAGCAGTCTATTATCCATGTCGAACAGGATGACGTCGAATTCGACGAGGAACCAGACAACGAAGGAAAACAAACCTCTACTACCACCACTGGAACAGACGGTATTGAAGACGATGATGTACAGATGACTGCTGCAGAGATAGAAGCCATGGACCAAATGGAAGAAAGTTCGATGCCACAAAGCACAGCAAGGGTTCGACGTACAGAACAAACAGAAGCGGCCGCTTCATCGTCGTCACGAGCGGGTACCGCTGCTCCTGCTAACGATATCCCAGCTCCTGTTCCCAAGAAGCGCATGGTCATCACGCACGACAAATATATCCAAATGCAGAGCCTTATTGTGCTTTACATTTCAGAAAGAGAACAAGAGACCGGGCGCGGAGTGGACAGAGATGATCTTATTGATTGGTACCTTGAATCCAAGGAAAAGGAGATGAATAGCATCGAGGATTATGAGTATGAAAAAGAGTTGATCATAAAAGTGTTACGGAAGCTTGTCAAAGTATATCTCCGCGTTATGACTAAGTATACAATGAACTCATCTATGATTTCAGGACACATACCTTCTTGAAATAAAGGGTGACGTGGAAGAGACACTCTCCTCGGCAGTATTGGATACCCAAGAGTCATCCTTGCCGGCCGAGGGTGATAATGTACGGGTATATTATATGGTCCATCCATCAGTGGATACCGAAGGGTCTTCTCTTACTTCTGGGTTTTGATCATAATACTTCAATGGCACCGTCGAACGTTCACATTTGTACATTTTTTCCGCTGTATTTATTTTGGCATTTTTGTTGTGTATTGCTTCTTTGTGTATAATAAATGTAAGGTACTTATTATTGGTCAGGATGAATGGGAGCATATGAAAAATGGCCGAGAATGTGAACCGGAGAGGGTTTGTGCCTTTTACTAGGTCAATTACGTAGTAAATATAGTAGTGTCTAGTAATAGCTAGTAGTATTACTACTGATTTTGTCTTCCTCAGTCAATCCTCAGTAACCATGCGGCTGCACGTTGGCTGCACGTGAAAATGTTCATTGATTATGTCATCATCGACATTGTGTCGATACTACTACTAGTACATAGATAAGTACATCATATTTATACTTACCAAGAATTGTCTTTCAATCTAAACCACCACTCTGAGCCTATACTTATCATATTAGGGGTTTGGAATACCATTCGCAGTTGGGCGACATCACTGTGCGGGAAACATTTACAGATGCGCCCGGTTAACGTCACAACCTAAGCAAGCCTTGAAACTCTGTGCTACCTGGCAGTCAAAATTTTCCATCCATATACAAAAATACTCGATAAAATTCCAGGAGACAAATTATCTAGCTGGACATACGACGAGCGAAATGCCGAAACAGCCATTGGCGGTGCCGACCATTTTGCCAATGGGATCCCTTTACTTTGTGGAAATCCCGGAGGATGGAACGGCACAGGATCTTATTGATACACTGCTGGAAACTGATGGGGTCAAGCGCGAAATACTGGGAGAGTTAGAGGACAAGGGATGGGCATTGCAACGAACGCGCATCGAACGCGAAGGAAGACCCTGGGAAGAGGCTGAATTAGAAGCGCTAGGGAACGGTAAGGGACACCTCTTAAATCTATAGTGCAGTCTCCTTAAACTGGAATATTATATTATAGGACTCGTTGGAATGGATATTGTAATTTCCAAAATGCTTGGCGATGGCTCTGAAGAGATCAACGTGCAACGCCATTTCTCGTCATTTCCGCTGACATCACATCTTCACAAGCCTATTCTTCGACTAGTTTCTCTTCATCCATTTCTCTCGCTCACTGTATCAATTTCACGCGTTCCTGAGATTCATGATGGCTTCCGATATAACGTTTTTATTTCAAAAGAGACCACCACAGCCAATGTTATTTCGTTGGTGACAGAGGAATTAGGTCTTGCAAAGTCCTTACCTGTTCCAGGGGGCGGCGCGCTTGAATATGTTGTAGAAGAAGTTTGGACGGACGGAGAATTAGAAAGTGCGTTGCCAATGCGTTGCTGTTTATATTGTGGTAAACATCACACAACTAACAACATTGGATCCAGACTCACTGAGGCTTCAACGAACTTCGATAATTTATGAGATTTTAGCTTTGCCATTCTCTCCTAATCCGTTCAGCTCAGCTGCGAGACGCTGGTTTAGATTTTGTGTACCAGACGAGTGGTATCGACGCTCCGAGCCCCGGGATGTCCCTGCAGCGATGATGCCTTCGCAGGATACTTTGAACCGACTTGCCGCCCCCGAAGAATCCGATGAAGAATCCGGCGACGAAGGGACGGCAAAATTAAATGGTAAACCTTATGCGCAACCTGCGGTTCAGGATGTCAGTAATACAGCGGCTCATACACACGTGGCTCCAAGTAGTCGATTCAGTATCTTCGACAGCTGGATGCGTCCGTCGTCGCCATTGGCCTCTGGTCACTCAGCAGCTTCGGAGAGGAGACTTAGCGTGAGCGAGCCAACTCCTCTGCAGCAGCAAGTAAGCAGTCTTGATGCAAGAGCTGCTGAGATTGATGAGGAAAATGTTGAAGACTTCGAAGAGGCTTTCATTCAGATGCTTGTACGTCTAATTTACTATGAGTTATCAATTTTCGTCACAGTTTTGCAGGATGATTTAGGTCTCAAAACGGATAAGAGGGCTGCTATGCACGCTTTGCCATTAGAGCGTAAGCAGTACCTACTCCGTCAGAATCGCGAGTTTCAGGCATCTACTTCAAAACAACCTTCACCAAGGACCACTTCTATCTACGGCCCATCAAGCGCACCATCCTTGCTACCGCGGCTCGCTCCCCAGCTTACAGGGGAATCTTTTATGCGGCGACTTTCCAACGTTGGTTGGGGTTCATCTGCAAGTGCCACACCTGTTGCCATTTCGACTCGTTCTATTGGCGAGCACACAGTTCTCGATGATGTCAAAGACTTACACAAAGAGCAGGTACGATCTACTATAGAAAATTCCCAGCCAATTCAGTCACAAGGAACAGGAGGCCTGTGGAGTAGCTGGTGGGCATCCTCCGGCGGGAGTGGGACAGTAGACAGAAACAAAGAAACGCAAAAGACAGTGAAAGCATATATCGATAGTCTGAAGGTTAAGACCATCGATATGAAACTAGTAAAACATTTGATTACCTTACGAGTCCATTTGTCGACGGCCAAGGTTCAATTTATTGAAGAATTTATCAGGACCGAGAAAGGACTTGACGTATTGGGAAACATGCTCGCAAACCTCGTAGGAAGGGGCGGAAAGAAGCAAATCTTGAGTGAAGTCGAGACAGCCGTTGTCCTGGAAGTTATCAAATGCCTTAGAGCTTTGCTTAACACGGAGGTTTGCATTTCGCTAGACGTATCATTGTTATGCTTAAACATGATTGGCAGGCTGGCTTTAATCAAGTCTTGAAATCGCCCACACTCATCACCCACACTTCGTATTCTTTACATACTTTTTCTCCAAAGGTCAAAGCTCTAGCTTGCGAACTCCTTGCTGCCATTTGCTTTCTTTCTGTTTCAGAAGGCCATTCCTCCGTTCTGGCTGCATTGTCTGACTTTCGTGTGGCATTTGATGAGGCCTTTCGTTTCGAAACACTGTTGGCGACACTTCATCTTCCAGATGGTGACTATGCGAGAAAGCTCAGTGTGATAGAACTTGACGACGGTATTTGGGAGGCCAGAACTGCAACTATGACTTTTATTAATGCCATAACCAATTGCCCTGAGTCTTTAGAGCAAAGGTTGCAACTTCGGGAAGAATTTGGGCGAAGGGGTTTGAACGAAATCATAGTAGTAAGAGAGAAAACATTCATTCTCCACCTGTCGCTCATCTAGTATTTAGGCACTCAGATATATAAAACCTCCGGAGTCCTTGCTGATACAACTAAATGTGTACGCGGAAGAAAAATTCGAAGACGAAGAAGACGCTCGTGAACGCGCCCAGTCAATGTTATTGCAGAGGTCCCAAGGGCCTAGTCATGAATTAATGTCTGTTTTTCAGAACATTACGCAGATAACTCAAGAATATCCAAATCTTCAGCCTCTTTTAATCGGCATTATCAATACCTGTGAACACATCTTGCAAACTGATAACGCTATGTACGCAATTCCTCGAATGCCAATCTACCATGTCTGACGCCAGCGTTCAGCACGACGAAGGTCGAAATTTTCTCCATAGTTCAGCGTTTTCTGGATGATATATTTAATAAAGATGTTTTGTAAGTGTATTTAAGTCCAGGTCAATGTTAGCTCATAATATATACACGTATTCAGTGATTACAGCGCGTTAATCAGATGCTTTTCTGAATCGCTACAATTTGTTACGGGACATGCAGTCGATCCTAGGACGATGCTTGGTAATAGTAATGTAAATTATATGGGAGAACTAGAAGGTCTTCGGCTCAGGGTGAATGAACTTACTACTGAAGTAATGATTTCTTTCATGTCCTGCCTCCTGTCATATGTCATCTAATAAGTTTCATAGCAAATTACTCTGAGAGACGATCTTGCTCAAAGCACAGCAGAATTGAATATTTTGAAATCTCTTCCTCAAGGTCCACCTACTTTTTTGGACGCAAAATCTTCTGCAAGGAGCGCTCCAGAGGTCAGAAATCCTGTGTAATTAAGTTCAAATATTTGACCAACACTTCCAAATATAGCATCTTCATGGACTCGTACAAAGATTAGTTCAAAAGGAAAAGCAAGTTAATCAGCTGCAGACTGATCTCGATCGTTTTAAGGCTCAGGGTACAGCGGAAGATCGTGAATTGGTATGAAACCTTCTTATTCTTGTTCTCTATAATTTCTTACTGATTCTTTCAAGAATGAAAGGATTAAGCGCGAGCGTGATAGGACAAAATGGAATGCGCTAATGGATGAAATCGCAAAGCTGAAAACCCAGGTCCGTGATAAGACTGCTGCTGTCTTTACTATTATGTTCTATATTCAACTCACAAGGGTTTTAGAATGAATATCTTACTTCATCCGTAGACAATAAAGATAAGGAAATCTTGTTTTTAAAACGTGCATTGGAATCAGTATACACGCGATTTCTATCAAGAGAAGAAGCTCGCGATCTGCGTCGCGAAGCAGAAGTTGACGCAGAGGTTCTTGCCAATCGAACCATCGAGCGGTTGACCGAAAAAGAAAAGCAGATATCAATTCTTCTTGGCGAGATATCGAACTTGAAGGCACGACTAGCCTCAAAGCCTCTCTCCGAACAAGAATTCAAGGCAAAATCTCCACCACCTCCGCCACCACCTCATAAGAAAGTACTGCGATCTGACAAAATTTATGATCTTGCTTCGCGCACTGAACCGCCTAACGGTTTCATGCCTTCGTTACCCTTATCGCCATTATCAGAACCTTCTGTCTTGCTGACATCACAATCTGCGGACGTAATGATGCTTTCTTCCGTCGTAACACCACCCCCACCACCCCCTCCGGCGCCGCCAGCTCTACTTTCCTCCTTTTCCCCCCCACTTCCGCCACCCCCTCCACCACCACCACCACCTCCGCCCCCTCCTCTATCGACTCTATCCATAGGCTTTTCAGCTTCCTCTTCTCCGTCCTCCCCTCCTCCTCCTCCTCCTCCTCCTCCCCCAGCCATTCCTTCTGCAATGCAATCACACTGTATCGCTGGGGGTGTCCCCCCGCCTCCTCCCCCGCCTTCCGCCTTTAAAATCGGCAACCGCAAAGCATCTCATCCTGCTAAACGACTGCGGCCCTTTTTCTGGAACAAGGTTGACTTGTCTACGGTATCGGCCAGTACCGTTTGGGATGAAATACCTGACATTGAAATGCCGGTGGATGTGCGTGATATTGAAGCAACGTTCACCCTAGACAACAGTACTGCAAAATACCCATCCTCACACATTCCCAATATTGCGGCAAAGAAAGATGTCACAACATTACTTGATATTACACGCGCAAATAACATTGGTATGGTTCCATTGAATTGCTTTTTTTTTCTAGCATGTGTATTAACATTTATTAGCCATCATGCTCTCCCGTATAAGACTTGGTCACAGAGAAATTCGCAGTGCTTTGCTAAGTCTGAACGACGATAAACTTTCTATTGACCATCTTAAGGCCATAAGCAAGCAACTTCCAACTTCTGATGAGGCATGATACTTTAATTCTATTTATTCCCTCTCGAGCTGATGATTGGCTGACGAACATCGCGTAGATGGAAAGAATAAAGGATTTCGGAGATATCACCAAACTTTCCAACTCTGACAAATATTTCAGCGAGGTACGTCTTTTCACTCAGTCAACAGTCTCCCGAAAATGTCTCTGAAAGTTGATACCAGATTATGAGCATCCCGAGGCTGGCAGAAAGGCTGGAATGTATGATCTTCCGCCGGAAGCTTGAGCTTGATATCGAAGAAATTCGGCCAGACCTAAGTACACTCCGAGATGCCTCGGATGAACTTCGGAATTCGACGAAATTTAAGCAGATACTACGGGTGAGGTTATTATATTATCTTACAACTCGTGCCATTTCACAAGTACCCAGATCGTCTTGACCTTAGGTAACACATTAAACGGATCAACTTTTCGTGGCGGAGCAAGAGGCTTTCAGCTAGATTCATTAGTCAAGGCAGGATTATATCGCCTAATGGCATTCCTTTATCTATCTAAGTCCAGAATTAGATGAAAGAGACGAAGACGGTACATGGAAGTATAGGCTGCCCAACACTACTTCATTATCTTGCCTTAGTGCTGCTCAGGAAGGATTCCACGCTTCCACTGTTTATTAACGAGCTTCCTAGCATTGAAGCTGCTGCTAGGAGTATGAGAGTTTAATATGTATTCATCGTCGTAATGCTTACTCATAAATATCATTAGTATCCGCGCAGACACTGCTGCAGACTATAAACTCTGTCGTGTTGGGACTTGAACGAGTAAAATTAGAGATACACGAATTGCAGCGACTGGATTACCGCGACTCTGAAGACAGGTTTTGTCTTGTTATGAAGGTTAGCTCATTCTTATTCTATAACTTCGTTTAGCCGTCTCTCAAAGCCTTGTCAGCCATTTATTGAAAATAAGTTTCCTGCAGTTGACGCTCTTAAGAAGCTGGGTACTGCAGTCAATGAAAAGCTTCGTTCATTGTTGATATATTACGGCGAAAATCCTGATTCCCCCGACGCTCCTAAACCGGAAGATTTCTTCGGAATTATATCGTCATTCTCTTCATTGCTACAGGTAAGTATATTGCACGCAAGGTGTTTTATACCAATTTTAATATTATTTTTTTAGAAATACGCAGTGGAGGTCCATGATGCAGAAGAACAAAGAAAACGGGCTGCCCTTGTTACCAAACCGCGAGCCAATGAAACCCAAGAAAAGACAGTAACGAAGCCAAACCTTCTGGAAATTCCGCTTCCTCATGGTCAACAAACATCTGTTGGGCGAGGTGACGTGGACCAAGCTATACGTAGTATGCGAGAAGGGAAACGAAGAGTTCGCGCTCCTCGTCCTTTGAGCAAGATATTTTTAGATGGTGGTGGGATGAGACAGAGCCGTGTATTCGACTCGTAGATGATATATTTCAGTGTCATCCCTTTGACATTTATGTATGTATTATCTAACGATTTGTAGACATACGAAAGCTTTTCTTGTTCTTCCGTAGAAGACTTCAGATATAATCTATTGCAATATACTATAGTATACATGTGTATTTTACAGAAGGAGCGCTACTGTCCAAGATGGCATCATTTAGGCCACTTTGATGACGACCTTTCCAACGTGCTTCTGGGACTGAAGGTGCCTGTAGGCATCAGGAGCCTGTTCGAAAGGGAACACTTTGTCAATGACGGGCCTCGTCACCTCGGGATTGGCAGCCAAGAGACGGTTGAGGGCTTCAAATCTAAGAGATGGGCGCGAATGGACTTGATCAGTTGTAATACCAAACGTCTAACATGTGCTACATACTGTGCCACAGAGCCAATCTGAATACCACGGAACGTGATTGCCTTGGAAATCAGAGAAATGACGGGGCTTTCGCTGTTGGAGGGCTGTGAAAATAGCATTAATAAGCCACCATGTCCAAGCGCCTGGGGTATAAAGACTGAAGGTACTTACACCTGCGACAAAACCGATGATGTGTGCAGTAGCAGCATGCCTCATGGAGGCGATACTCTTAGGAAGAGTGCCGTCACCACCGACTTCAATGACATGGTCGACACCACGGCCGTTAGTCTAAATTTTGTATTCGTATTTAGGGGCATCATATAGGTGTATTAAGATACGAACGAATTTCAGAACTTCCTGATCCCAGTCCGGGACCTTCTTGTAGTTGATGACGTGCTTGGCACCGAGTTTGGTAGCGACCTTCAACTTCTCATCAGAAGAAGAAGTGGCAATAACATTGGCACCGGCAGCAACAGCAAGTTGAAGAGCCCAGCTGAGCATGACCATATTTAGAAATCCAAGTTGGGTAAAGGAAGGTAGCTTACATCGAGACACCACCAGTTCCGAGAACGAGAACATCATCGCCAGCTTTAACGGGAGTAGGTCCATTTAGTGCGTTGTATGCTGTCAAGCCGGCACAACTGGTAGCAGAAGTGAAAACAAGTAGGACTAATTATACGAGTCACTTACGGAAGAGTGGAGGCTTCTTCGTACGAAAGGTGGCCGGGGATTTTGACAAGGGACTAAGATGTGGAAGTCAATAAATGTTATAATAAATAATATTTAGTGGCACGCACGTAGCTGGGGAATGTCCTGAACTCAGTCAAGACACCCTGGGCCTGGCCACCCATGGAGGTGAGTTGGATGGGTCGGGTAAGGTCACCGTAAACGTGCTCAGTAGCAAAGTTGGCGCAGACACGGTCGCCGACTTTCCACTTTGTAACGTCCTCGCCAACAGCTACGACCTCGCCGGCGGAATCAGAGCAGGGAACAAGGTCGTCTGGAAGTCTATTTAACGCATTAAACAAAGTTTAAGAGGTCGAATGCAGAATCAGTGCTTACTTTCCCTCCCTGTAACGTCCAGTGGCAATCATGAGATCACGATACTGAAGTATGGCCGAATCAGTTCCAGAACCAGAAATGTAAAGACTTCTGTACCTGAAGAGAGACAGCATGGATTTTGACAAGGACATCATTGGCTCTTGGCTTCGGGACTGGTACCTCTTTTATCTTGAGGTTGTCCAAAGATCCAAGCTATTCAGAAAAAGGTGGCACATAAACTCTCGGAGTCACAAGTTCAGGGGGGCAACAACATACAGTGGGTAGGTAAACCTGACGAGCAGAAGCGGGGACGGACATGATGATCTTGCAATTACTAAGAGTGTAGCTGGGACAGAGGATTGGGTGTATCCTGGAGGGTATGAAGGTTTATATAGCTTGTTCTGCACGTCCCTTGTGAGACTAGATTTGGGTGTGCAACAGCTGAATCAATCGATGCGTTGATATCCGAGGCAAGAATCAGTTGGCAAGGGGCAGTACCATGCAATTGCGCCAATAGAACCAAGGAATAGAGACGGATTGCGTATTCCATAGGATTCCACAAGATGGTTTACTCTGGGTTGACCGGTGAGATAGTATAGTGCCCCGAGAATATAGTGTGGAGTGACACGACAATAGCAATGGCATTTTTGAGGGTTGCCAGCTTATGTGAGAACAAGGGATCCATGACCCGGGAAGGAAAGGGAATGGAATGGAACGGTGGCGAGGTCACTCGAGATGGTTGATAGAAGCGCGCTGAGCGTAGTCTGGCGTACTTGGTAGAGATTTGACAGGGATTCTCTTATCGCAAACATCGCCATCAACATCTCAGCAACCAAACCGAAGGCAAGCGAACGATACCGAACGTTTCCAGCGGTAAATGCACTTCGACCGCAACCGAAGGATATAATTGTAACACACTGACAGATGTAGGGACTCCATCCCGTAGAGTATGTAATTATAGATTGTAAGTAACATAATTAACCGTCTTTCAGATGAAGGGAACATTCTGCATCTCTCCGGCAGCTGCAAAGTCTTCGTCAAACGCTTCTTCCGCCGCAGCCTCTTCATCAATGGGTTCGTCTTCGTGAACCTCTACCTCTTCTTCATACTCGTGTTCTCCTTCCTCCTCCTCGAGATCATCGAAATTCATGTCGTCTAGGCTGCCAGGCATGCTCGTCATACTCCTCCTCCTCTCTCTCCTACGCTTCCTTCCGTCCACGTCAGAGCTCAATTCTTCCGAGTCCTCATCATCGGAATCCGCATATGACGACGAACGTGAATCAGGACTGACGCTCCTCCGTATATCGTTTACGGTCGACATAAACCCAAGTGTCGTGCTGAGCTTCTCTAACGATGATAATTGCCGTAGATGAGAACTTCTATATACGCCCCCTTCATTTGAATTCAGGTTATCGACAGGAATAGACATGCTTGATTGTCGACTTCCCACAAGGCTGAAATTTCTGAGACGTGCAAATGTGCTTTGATTTGAGGTATCCGATCGTGCGCTCAACGCCGGTGAAGGTGGTGATAAATCCGGAAGCGGGAAATCCTGTATTGGTGCTTTCCAATAGTTGAAGTCAGTGAACTCTGGTGTCCACTTTCGGTGAATAGGCGGGAACATCTGGTCAACCAGATCTGTCATGTGAATGTATCTAATAAAAAGGGTCCTCTGTTAACATTGTCCAGATAAATTGCACGTCGGTAGCTACTTACGAAGACTTATACCCAGCAAGTTCCAACAGTTCCATCTTCACTTCTCCCGCCGAGTCAATGGTGAATATTTTTGCACTGGGAATATCTACGCTTCTGTAAGATAACGCATCTGTGATCCGGTTCCCAAATCCTGCATAAAATGGGTTCTTCGCGGACTCCCCGAACAGGCGACGGATGTCTCGAAGACATGCCATCTTAAACACCTCAGGTTTGCGCATTATAACCTCCCTGATTTACATCGAATAGACTCATAAGGACGTCAAGATCGTTAAAATAAGCGAGTCTCACCTGTGTAGTGATGCCATGAGCCGGTCGGGGCTCATAATAACTGGCCCTTCGGGGAGCTGGTAGTCGTTTTGCTTGATCCCTTTGAGATAGTCACGGGTTGCGTCTGCTTGGCCAATAGCGCGAGAAGTAAGATACATGATTTTGTATCCATTCCGTGTGATATCTGTGTATAACTTTGCGACTCCCAAGTGAGTCCAATCGCGTCCAATCATGGCAAAGACGTGCCCTAGACCATCTGATCTACATTGCGGGGTACCAATTCAGTGTTCAAAATAAATTTTCTGTCATTTTAGAACTTACTTAGTGATAGTGCCGTCGATATCAGAAACAACAACAGAATCGCTGTAATCCCAAACGAAAATCCTTGCAGTAGCAGCAGGGACACCTGAAGCAGAAAGCGAGAATGTAATGGTATTGGCGCCCAGCTTCAGGTTAAGCGCTTTCTAATACGCACTAGGTAGTCAATCTATAGATCAGTCACTGACGACCGAAGGACTTACAAGTTGATCCGAAGTCAATCTCAGTGTCTTCGCAAATTTCTTCGTGCGGACCGGAGTAGCCTGGTCCTGCGTTATCGTTCCGGTAGGTGAAGGTTTCCCCTTTGGTGCTATGCGTTCTTTCACAGGTGTTGAAGGTAGAGCTAGCGCAGACTCAACTTCTTTCAGCATTTGCGTGTTGTATGACTGCGACTTTCCGACCTTCTCTACCGCGGGTATAGTCGATAATGCAGGTTCCTGCATCTTCATTAGATGTGGAAAACAACCGTACCAGGGTAAAAAAACGTACAGACGCCAAGGGTTCCGACGCCGTTCCTCTCAATTCCGGTCTATCACCCTTGTTTTTCGCCTCGTTATCCTGCCTCCGACTACGACTCCACCATTGCACCCAAGATGACGATGTTGGCTTCTTTCTGCTCTGAGTGGCCTCATCTTCCTTCAGCTCTTCGGTGGCAGATAGACTAGAAGGAGTAGGAGGTCTCTCTTCATCGTCTGACATAGGTGAAACTGGACGGGAAGGTAATGCAGCATTTTCACGATACTGAAGAGCTGCTTCTCGCCAATGAATAAGGGAATCCATGAGAGGTGAGCCATCGTTACGAGAAATGTACCTTCAGAGCTCGGCGTCAGCGTCATCAGTACAAGTGACGAGTAATAAAAAAACGTACCGTTCCTCCGCCCAACGAATAACCAATCCTGGATCACGAACAATGGAATCATCGAGCAAGAACTGTTCAAATGTAACTTTATGCTTGTTAAACACTTCAGATGCTTCAACTTCATCTTTGGATCCAAATACGGAACCGCCGCTCGTGCTGTCCCTGCTCTTTCTCCCTCTATGTTCCTTCTCGCCCACATTTATCAAGCCTAGTTCAAACACTACCTTGTTTCCTTCGATATTTAATAAAAAACGCGAAGGATCATTCCTCTTTGCGCTAAGTCGTCCACCGGCACCAAATGACTGATTCGTCGTTGTGGGTTTATCCAGCGATAAAGTGTGCTCCCTCACTTTCCGGCTTCCTGGCTTTATAATGTTCACATGGCTCCCTTCAAGCTCTGGAGGAACACTGTGGCTCCTCACCAAGTCTGCATCGTCTACTCCCAGTAGTGACATTTTCCCCGTATCATGAACCCTCAATTCCGAATCTGAATGTTCCTCCTGATCCAACTTCAGACCAGATGCTTTGCCTTTTCCCTTTTTACACCATAGATCCAAGCCTTCCTCTGTGCCAAATGACATCTTCAAAGGAGAAGGTTGCGGAAAGTTGCCCCATTCCCATGAATACTCTTGCTGAGATGGAAGTTGAAGTTTCGAAGAAGATGCTTTGGATGTTGGTAACGCATCATGGTCTTCCAAATGTGGTGGAGGCTCCGAGGTAGCACGGAAGGCGGGAAAAGAGACAGGAGAATCCGAAACTTTGCTTAAGGTAGGATAGTGCGAGTCACTTAGTTGAGGTGATGGCGTGGATAGGCCTGTAGGTAATTGTTACGCCTTACTGTCAGGTATGGAGGACAGATAGATATACGCACGAGAGCTGGATTTCCGTCTCTCAGGAAACCTGAACTCACTGGATCTTATTGTTTCGTCTGTACGTTCCCTGGAGTGTGAATGATACCCTTCAATATCAAGAGTGATGTCTGCAGCAGAAAACAGACCTATAAGATAATAAGTCACCAAGAAGGAAGCTAATCACGTACCATGATGGTATTCTACTTCAGGTGCATCGTTTATATCTCTAAGAGCCTTCAGTGCTTCGTCAACACGTTTATCCTGATCATCCATTTCTGGCGTGCGAGAACGAGACTGATCGCGGGAAGGTGGGGGAGAAGGCAAGCTTAAAGCTGGCTGGGATAACGATATCTGGGAAGGCTTCTTGCCCAGTTCAGGTGTCGCGGGAAGCTGTTTTGGAGTATGATGTTCCTGTGGAGCACCGTCATCGTGCGGTTGTTCCCCTTCCCGCTGGTCAGTATTCTGCATAGAGGCCGTAGCATCCAGGTCGAGAAACTCCGGCTCTTGCGTATTGTGATCTTCCCTATGTATTTCTTCCTCATTCTTGGTGTGTATCCGCCCTTCTTCATCTGCGGGGGGTTCCTGGTCGTCTTTTGGTTCCTCCTTCGCCCCAAAGCGTTCGGACGGAACATCTTCAGGACTAGCTGCTTCTCCATCAGGATGGGTTGGTTGAAGAATGGGACTTGTTATTAAACTATCTGGAACATCATCCTCTGTTTCAAAGACGAAGAATGCCTCGCCGGCTTCGCCAATCTTCATGTTATATGGTATAGGATGACCATTGACTGCCACATTGACCTAACTCCGCGATGAGAGAGGAAAAGTAATATATTGGCCGAATACGGACCTTCTTCTCAGAGGGGCGAAGGACTTGCCACTTTCCAAATCGTACATGAAAGGGAGAACATGCAAGCTCTGTGTCGCCGTTGTCTGCAGGACGTTGAATAACGATGACGTCGATAGCACCGGTGAGGGTTGAAGGATTAATGGGAGGAAGTTCTTTGTAATACTGGTAAGGTGCACTAATGGCATTGACTGCGCCGCGTAGATAGTTCATTTAAAGAGGGGGAAAAGGAGCGAGAGGAAGATGAAGTTAGGATAGAAGGACGAAAGAAAGATAGGAACCGTCGAAAGGTATACCTACAACTAAGATAAGTAGTGCCACTCATGTGATATTCGACACGCGTTAATTCAACGTTAATCTATTCGTACACTTCTGATTATATCATTCAGATTTCCATGGGCTATCAAAGGCCATCAATGCATCACTCTACATTCTCTCGCCACATTTTATGTATATTTTATGCTAATTTCATTTCTCCGTTTTATAACAAGTTTTTGATCCTTTTCGTTATGACTGCATTGTTTTGTTTTGTTGACCAAAGGCTTCTACACAAGCATACTATTACTTACTGTATTACAGGGACTAATAGTAATAATGCGCAAACATACTTAAGTAGCTCCAAAACAACCACTTATACCTTTTTTATATAATAGTACCAACTCAATTGAAATAGATAGATATATAAGTTTTTTTCTGGCTTTAAGTCTCTCTCATGTGCTGAGTTCTGACCTTGTGCTGAGTCCTGGTGCACCTTCCACAATGAATTTCAATGTCAGTAGTTATCTTCAGAGTTGTAACAGAACACACCACTGACACCCCTCACCAGTCTGCAAGTCATGCTACAAGTCATGCTCCTGTATATCAACCCCAGCACTATGAAGTTCACCTGTATTGCTACTAGTGTTCTGTTCTCATTATTCAAGATTCCCAAATCTCTTCCCCACAAATTGGACCAAGAAGACTGTGCTGGGCTCAATTCTGACCTCCACAGGTACATTAAAGCTATGGCCATTGCATCTGGGAAACATCCAGATGCCATATTTCACGCTATTGCAATACTCTGGGCACTGAAGGATGATGAGCGTCGGCACAAATTTCTCTTTGTTGGGGAAAATGTATATCGCTACTTTGCAGGTGCATATTTTAGAGGGGACAAGAAGCTCCAACTTCTGCAAGATTTTGGACCTGTGACAAGTATTGGAAAAAGATACACAGACGAACAGATACATCATTTTGCACAAGGGGTACAGAAACTCTGTGACAGTGTCAGCATAGATGAATATGATAGGAATGCTCTCTGGCAGAGGTGTCGGATGCATTATCAGACACTAGCCAATAAACATCATGAACTTTTGCAGCAATCAATAGCCTATAATTTCCCCTAGGTGCTACAAACTAACACTGAACTTCATCAGTATGATTGACCAGCTGTATCAGCACTTCGCATTCCGGAGCTAATACTAACAGTAACAACATCACGTGACTACGTGACGTGTAGAGTCATTTTATGATAATAATACTCCAGAGTCCAGAGCTGAGAATACATATTTTCAGGCTTGAGCAACGTGGACCGGGAATTTGTACGTGTCCTTAAACAACCAATAGTACCGTCTGACAGATCGAAATAAATACCAGTAACCACTTTCGGTCTGTATTCATAACGTGTTTGTAACACCCACAGTATGAGCCATACGCCCAATTACGAAGAAAACCATTACCTCGCTGTAACTTTTGTCGAAATGTCGCCCTTCCTCAGTGCGCCGGAAGCACTGGCCAAACTTAATCCACCACTGGAATACGCCGGACAAGTGGGCCAACTAGAGCAAGTCCATCTGTACAGTCTTACCAATAACGACTGGGGGACGGTGGGGGTGGAAATTTTTACAGCATTGATACAAACCGACGGAGTAATGCGGGTTGATCTTCAGAATAGAGAGCAGAGGAGACGGAACACCGAAGAGCTGTGATTAGGAAGAAAGGTGGGTAACAGTTTTACCGACCAATTATAGTGAAAATAAATGTTGAAACCCCCAGAGTGAAGAAATGCACCCAAGGATTTCTAACATTTTGAACAGGATAAGCTCTGTAACTTTCAAATATGCTATACTTAATTTTGATCGGGGAGTTGTTAATGGTTCCATGTTGCAATTGAATGAAGAGACTATTCATTAGTTCGAAAAGTAGACTGAATTGAAACGCAGTGGGTCACTATTTCTCTTGTCTAAACCTGAGGTCTTTCAGAATTACGCTTTCTAGGAACGTTCCATTTGGGCAATATGTTGTGTGTCTTGACATGGGGTCAATTACCCTATGCATGAGAATAGCTTTCCACGCTGTAATATTCGAGAAATGCAAGATACACAATCTAATGAGGAGGATGGGCTTCGTGGTCGTATATGGGTCCCATTTTGGGCTACAATGAGCTGACGGTAAGAATGCCGATACACTGAGCGTTGGGGAGAGCTTACAGGAATGTTGCGTTCCCTGAATGCGATTCGTGATTATTATGTCCACCTCGGGAATGTGAGGAAAATAAACGTACCACTTAGTGCCACCTGGGAATGAAGCGGCTATAAGATGAATGGGTGAATAAGGATATGTTGAAGGTTAGGAACAAGCGCACGGATATAAGGATCTGGGTGAACCCGGGCAGCCAAGCTGGCTTCTGCTTTCTCAAGTATTACAGCCAACGCGCGAGGATCGTGCACATTACTATAGAGATGCACAAGATGATGTTGAAGTGTACGTTGGACGAGGAAAGGGCTGGAGAACGAACCGGTTGGCCTCGAACTCTGCTCTAATTTGTTGGGCCTCCTGGCGCCAAGTGGGCCTGTCAATGCACCAGTCAAGGGAGTTCTTGAGATAACGCTTGTATAGAGACTTGACGTAGAGTCTGTGGGCAGAGCTGAAAGGAGAGACAGACATGGTGGTGGCCGGTGGTTAACTGGTTGGTGGTTCGGGAGTGGAATGGGAGCAGTTACATAAGCAGAATGATGCATCCATGACCGAAAAACTGGGATCAGCGAAATCTACTAAGTACTATATCCCTCTTTATACATGGATCCCCACTCAACGCGCTCCCAGTTCAATCAGCGAGCTCCAAAATCTGGTCCACATTCAAAGCATGCCAGGTTCACTGATATCATGGCCCATCATCACCACCCAAAGCCCTCTTTAGATCCGTTTAGTTCAAAATCTTCGACATCAGGTGCAAAACATACTTCTGCTGCATCTGCAGCTCCTCTCATGCGTAGGCCTATTGCCTCAAATTCACGTGTTCGCCAGGATGAAAAGGTTCGAAAGGACATGTACCTTGCTTTCGTGAATAATGCTCTCCAACAAAAATCCAACGTATGCCTTTGTTATCCACTCCTTTCCATCTTATTAACCCATCTATCTTATGCAAATCTAGGGTATAAGTGAGCCTTTCGATGAGCTAGTCAACCAGTTTAATCCCAAAAGGTTGCCCAATGAAGGCGTCGCTCAACTCGCGCAGTTGCGACTGTGGATATTAGCACTATCCCACGTCGTTTCACGGTTGGAACGTACCCATTCTGCACTCGTGGAAGCAATCGTAAATATGCCATGGATTACACTGGATACTACTACCGTTAAGTCTTACACTGTGTTTATTGGAATGCTCCTGAGCGCAAAACCGGAATATCTATCTTTGGTTCTCGGGAAAGTTGCACAGGGATTCACGTATCGTACGCGTTCTCCAATCATGTTTGCGTAATCCTGTCTCATAAAGCTGGTCAGAGTCTGGGATTCAAACATTGGAATCTGTCTTGCCTGAAAGCTCTTCAAGTCCCCTTACCCGCCGTGTGATTTACGACAGACTTCACTACCTTCTTCGCCATCTTCTTTCTCTCATTCCTACCCTTACATCTACGCTATTACCTCTCCTTGTGCGGCATTTCCCGCATAAACGTCAAAATGAAGTGGCTCAATCGACTTACATACGCAATTTATTACGAGTGTCCTCTTACTGTCCTGAAATAGCGGACAAGGTGCTTGGCACAATAGTGGATCGTGCAATTCAAATCGATGTATACCATTTCTATCGCCGTGCATTTTCTGAAAATAACGTTATCTCCCCTTTCAGGTTGAAATCCAAGTCGAGCTTGAAGAGCTCGAGGAAGACGACAATCCGGGGGACCAAGATGTTTTCGAGCTTGATCCATTTGACACGGTTATTGGCCTGGAAGCAGATGAATCAGAAAATGAGGACGACGAGGATGAAGATGGTGAGGGAGATAACTTTAGTGACCTTTCCTCTGATGCAGGATTGGATGATGATGGTCCTGTTGCGGATATCCCTACCAATGTCAAGCATATTCAAGATATGGTTAAAAAACTGGACTCTATTTTGACCCTTGTATTTGATCATTTCCACCGGACTCACTCTTTGATATTATCTTTTTCTACCTTCTCACTGGGTCTATCAAGAGACTCTTCACCACCAGATTTGCCTCCTTTACCTGCAGTAGAAACATCTGGGCTTCTAACGCCGGTCTCCGAGTTGGCGCCTTCGCTACCAAGTACTCCTACAATCTCTACGATGGTTGCATCACTGCCAACGCCAACGCCAGTTCCTCAAGAACCTAATGATCTTAAAAAATTAAAATCTATACTTCGTTCCCAATTTCATGCACTCCTTGCAATCTTCGATCGTACCATCCTCCGCACTTTCAAATCCCGATACACCCAGTTTCTTCTTTTCTGGTTTACGTCCTTGGACCCCGAGTTTTCTGACATATTCCAGGGAATGCTTGTGGACCGCGCGTTATTTCAGGATCCGAATGCCAACAGTACTCCTTTCGTCACACGAGCAGCAGCAGCATCCTATATCGGGAGTTTCGTCAGCAGGGCTACATTCGTTGATCAGGATGGGGCACGTCGAGTGGTAGCTGTGCTGTGTGAATTCTTGAGAGTGCATCTGGAAGGAGTGGAAGAGATAGTGAGAATGGGCGGCTTTGCGACTGTGGGAGGCGCTCAGAACACAGTATTCTATGCTGTGGCACAGGCTGTGTTCCTTATCTTTTGCTTCCGATGGAGAGACTTGTTGGATGAACCGAATGATGCTGAAGAGTTAGTGGCCGGGAGCCCCGAGAAGGCTGGTAGGAAGTGGATGCCAGAGTTGAGTATTATCCGAAGAGTAGTGACATCTATATTAAATCCTCTGAAGGTATGCCGTGTTATTCTTGATTAGATTGGATTATCTTGACAGAACCTTTACTCTTAGGTGTGCTCACCGAATGTTGTGATGCAATTTGCCCGTGTAGCTCATGCTACTGACTTTATTTACTGTTACACGATTGTCGAAAACAACAAGCGCCTTGACTACGGCCCATCCGATGACAAATCTTCGTCATCGTCGACGTATCATCCGGTGGTGCTAAACGAACCGGTCAATGCGGAGCTCAACACATTCTTTCCCTTCGACCCATATCGTCTTCCAAAGTCAAATGTATACATCCAAGGCATATATCGTGAATGGGCGTCAGTAGCCATTGATAATGAAGAGGATGATGACGACGATGAGGAGGAGGAGGATGACGAACCTACTGAAGAGGAAGGTGTAGGAGGGCTTTCATCGAGCGGCTTTTTGGCAATCCTCGTCCCGCTATACGGGATAGTGATGATGGGGGGTTAGGAGAATCATTGGGCGCTATGAGTATTAGTCCTGTTAGAGCGATACAGGCTAATACACACCCTCTATTAGTGATGAAGTAATCTATATTTTTTCCTAGACGGTTTAGTTATATGCATCATTGATTATCCTCATACTATTTGTATTGTTACATAGTCTACTATATCATGCCTTTGATAATTGCGTAAGTACCATGGTTGGTCCGTTCATCAAATGATCCTGTCAAGCCAATGTAGTGATATTTGCTGTAAGTAGCTGGACGGGGACGTCATGCTAAGCAAATTTGTAGCGCCTGAGACTTATCACCTCAGACAGGCCTAAATTAGGTCAGTGTAAATATGGTACATCCCGATTTTCTTAACAATTAGAATATGCTGTATAATATGTACTGTCCCAGATGTATTAGCAAATTTTAAAACGGGTAATAAATATATTTATTGTTCCAATGCGATCCGATCCACCCCTGTCTAAGGTGTATGTAAGTAGTGCTTTAGTTTGTCTTGTCTCCACTTCTAGTTCTAGACACCCGAAAAAACATTTTGGTATACATGCACTTAAATAACAGGATCATGGCCTTGTCCCGGCCCATCATTCTGTGGAATCTGCAATTTGTCTGCAACAGCAGGCAATAGCCTCAAAATAGCCTAGTCATCTATGCGGTTTGAATGACCCGGATCAAGCCCGGATACTTATCACCATACTATCTCTTATCAACTGGAATTTGGAGTTAATGACTTCTCGTGCAGGCCAAGTGCAGGCGGTTAATGTTCGCATGCGGCCATTTAAAAACCACCAACATCTTTACCAAATCAACAATGAAGTATGTCTGGTTGGATGCTGATCCCGTATGTCACATCGACATCCCTTTATCCTAATCTGACGTGCTGCTAAGGGACACGATGACGCGATAGCGATCATGCTTGCCGTGCAATGCCCCAATATTCATCTTTTGGGTGTCTCTACAGTATGTTCTCGATATCATACGCGCGTTGATCATTCACCAACTGACAATGTAGGTGCACGGCAATGCCAGTAGCGAATGGACATTGGCGAATGCGGCGCGATGTCTGGTAGCCTTTGGCGCATCAGAGAACGTGCTCGTATATCCTGGTGCAGAGAAACCACTGTTGCTGGAAGGAAGACACGATCCAGAAATTCATGGCGTTGATGGTCTTGGTGGTGTAGAAGGCCTACCAGATACGAACGATCCAGCGGTCCATGCTCGTTTTGCAAAGAATGAGGATGGACTACATATAAAAGCTCTTGAAGGAATGTCGATGGCAATCAAAGACGCATGGAAAATGGGTGCTGGACACAAGGTCACCGTCGTTTCCTCAGGACCAATGACCAATATCGCACTCTTTGCCTCTGTTTATCCTGAACTACTAGAGGCTGTGGAAGAATTTGTGTTCATGGGCGGCGGTGTTGGAATGGGTAACAGATCTTCGGCTGCAGAATTCAATATATTATGTGACCGTAAGACTTACTTCTTTTACTCTGATATCCAACTCAGCGAGCAACATAGCCCATGCAACTCAGATAGTCCTCAATGCCAATGTGAAGACCACGATGATTCCTATTAATGTTACACATACCGCTATCGTCACGAGAGAAATTCATGCGGAACTACTTTCCCCAGGCATCGACGCCAATATAGAGAACGGACTTCCTCCTGCTGCAAGCAACCTGAGACACACATTGTCGACCTTAATCAGCTTCTTTGCAGAGTCGTATAAATCTACATTTGGCTTTGCTGCAGGACCTCCGTTACACGATGCACTTACTCTTGCTTATGTGTCACAGCCTGAGCTGTTCAGAACCAAACGGTACAGAGTTGATACTGAACTCACCGGGGCTCACACAATAGGGGAGACAGTTGTCGATATTTGGAATTACCGTTCATGTGACAATTCATGGGGAAGAAATGGAAAAAACTGTCTTGTTGCTGAATATGTTGACGTGAAACGAGTTCCTCTTCTCGCCCATAGATTCTCTGCTAATGATTTCGGTTTTTTAGGTGGATGCCTTCTTCCAGTTGCTTTTGAATTGCGTTGCAAGATGTGATAAGGTGTCCCCTTTAAATAGAACTTGATAATACCCCTACGACGGTCACAACGAGCGTATTTGTGTGTAGATTTGTAGCCTGTAGTACTTGCAACAAAATTATAAGGAATGGGAGCTACTTATGTACATGTAACATACTTAAGACTAGAGTCTGGAGTTGAATCTCCCAGACTCCAGCGAATCGGCGATAACCAAAATAGGCAGGCGGGCTTTGAAAAAAAGTTGGGAGAGAACAGTTTGACTTGAAGAGTGTACACCGTCAAACGAGACCACCAGCAAGATGGTCACTCACGTCCTTTTCGAGTCCTCCTCGGGATATGCGATTTTCGAGGTCAAGCTTGCTGAGGAAATCGCAGCACAAACCTCCCAGGCCCAGGAATCTATCAAGGACCTGGGGAAGTTTGGCAAAATGGTATCCTTGGCCAGTTTCGTGCCCTTCAAGAGCGCTGCTCAGGCGTTGGAAAATATAAATGACATTTCTGAAGGTGTGTATTTATTTCTACCGTCTAGTTTCAACGTACAAATGCATATAAATTTGCTTCAGGGATTGTCAACGACTACCTTAAGGACCTACTGGAACTTAACCTCTCCAAATCTTCTAAAAAGTCAAAGATCGTCCTCGGTGTATATGATGCACCTCTGGCTGGAAATATTAAGGAGGCCACCGGCATCCAAACTGAAGCTTCAACTCAAATTCAAGATCTCATCCGTGGGATTCGTTTACATTTTCCCAAGCTTTTGAAGGGCCTTGAGACTGGCGATATCGAGAAGGCGCAACTCGGCTTGGGTCACTCCTACTCCCGCGCGAAGCTAAAGTTCAACGTCAACAGGATAGATAACATGATTATCCAGGCTATTGCTCTTCTCGATCAACTTGACAAGGATGTCAACCTGTTCTCTATGCGGATACGAGAGTGGTATGGTTACCATTTCCCAGAGCTCGTCCGAATCGTTCCCGACAACTACCAATACGCCTGCGTTGCTCAATTTATTGGCGACAAGGATTCATTAGACGAGGAGAAGCTTCCGGACCTTGCAGCCCTCGTTGAGGATAACAGCACAATCGCACAAAACATTCTCGATGCTGCACGCGGATCTATGGGTTCCGCACTATCTGAGATTGATATGCTAAATATCAACTCGTTCGCTTCTCGCGTTGTATCTCTAGCAGACTACCGCAAGTCCCTCATCTCCTACCTAACTGAAAAGATGAACCTCGTTGCACCAAGTTTGACCGCTCTCTTGGGAGAGCGTGTTGGAGCTAGGCTTATCAGTCATGCTGGCAGCTTGACAAACTTGAGCAAGTATCCTGCCAGTACAGTACAGATCCTCGGAGCAGAAAAGGCGCTCTTCAGGGCCCTTAAAACCAAGGGTAATACCCCAAAAGTATGTCTGGTATTTCTAGTTCTTAACTACTAGTCCTCACACATTCTTTTATAGTATGGTCTTTTATACCATTCATCGTTTATTGGCCGTGCGGAAGCCAAGCATAAGGGCCGAATTTCCCGTTTCCTCGCCAACAAATGTTCAATTGCATCAAGAATAGATTGCTATTCTGGTTGGTCTCTTTCAATTTATCCATTTGCTTAAAGGCTGAACTTGATCCCAGACAATCCAACTCCCAAATTTGGTGAAGCTCTTCGTCAACAGGTTGAAGAGCGACTAGAATTCTTCGCTTCAGGAAAGCCACCACAAAAGAATGCTGAAGCCATTCAGAAAGTTTTGCAAGATCTTGCCCTGGAAGACAAGGAGGACGAAGATGTTGATATGGACGGTCCCGCTTTAACAACTCTTGAAGCTACCCCCAAAAAGGGCAAGAAGGACAAGAAGAAGCGCGAGAGGGACGCAATGGATGTGGACGATGATGATAATGAACCCGATACTCCGAAGAAAAAGGTCAAGTTATCGAAGGAGGAGAAGAAGGCATTGAAGAAAGCCAAGAAGGAGAAGGCAAAGGAGGCCGATACCGAGGTACATTACTTAATTGAAAGAGAAATACATTCTAATGTTGTTCATCATAGGACAAATCATCTAAGAAGGAAAAGAAGGAAAAGAAGGAAAAGAGAGAGAAAAAGGAAAAGAAGAAAGGCGAGGCATAATATAATGTCTTATCTTATCGTTTTATGTTTCTATTTCGTTTTATCCTTGTCGAGCATATCGTTCTTTTTCTTAATTTCTGTATAATAAGCTGCCTTCGAGCAACGGTAGATGTATTCGATCTGAGTGTTGGTGCAGTACCAGAACTTCATGAAGACTTTGCTGGTTGTCATAATTCATTGATAAAACAAGTTGAAACCCGCTTTTGATTACAAAAGCTTTGCACAGTCGTCTAACTTTTACATGGAATGTCATATTCAGGTATACTTTTATACAATACCGGCACCTCTGAACCAAGCGTTCAAGGGTTTGGAGGATGCGGATTGGACAGATTCAGATTGCTTGATGATCTGCGCCGTGCTCCTTGGGGACGACGAATGTTGTCCGCTATGATTTAGCTTCCAAGTTGTCAGCCATACTTTCATAGCTGCCAGAGCATTGTTCTGTACGTTTGCAATGGTAGGGTCCACTGCTGCAGATGATGCACCGAGATCAGAGCAGTGGAACCCGTCGCTAACGAAGATAGGCTGTGAAGAGGTACTCCTGACATTGAGTCCTTCGGCAGATATCGTGGCATCTCTCCAAGGGTCTCCTAGAGAGTGTAATCAGTGCTGAACATTAAATAACTGATGGGCGACTTACGCATTCCATTTGCGAAGAATAGATGGTTAATTCTGACGTCCCAGCCCTTATATGCGCTATTGGTTCTCTCAATCTGTACATGGGGTGGTTCTGGGAATGCTGCAGAGAACATCTGTTGGCATTGGCGCTGCAACGGCGATGAGTTGGTAATATCAGTGAAATAGTTGTAGGAATACTGACCAAATCGTACGGAGGCTGAACAAGCCTCGTAACAAGAGTTGGGTGATTAACAGGTGCTCCTTCCTGAAAAGTTTTATTAGAACCTAAATTGCTGATTGGAAACATCAGTCAATATACCTGAAGATAGCCTACTTCATTGCACCTGTGAGGAAGAATTGGAATCAACCATGTAGCTATTGCACGTACTACCAGTGTCAACTTACACAATCCACATCCAGGAACGACCAGCATTGTCAATTGTGGTGTCAGTCCAGAATGCCTGCGATGTATTGTACGTTCCAAGACAGTCTCTGTGTGTGCCGTAGACCGTGAGCATCTAGTGTATGATCACCAATATGAACTCACTCTGCTGAGTCATCCCCACAGACTATATAAAATATAGATCATTAAGCATCTGCTGAAGGACCATCCTGACAACTTACCAGTCGGAAGATAAGAGTTTTTGAAGTAAGAGCCCCAGGCTGAGAGAGCATGGTCAAGACCCCATCCTGCGGCGGGGGCACTCTTCCCGTCTTTGACTTCAAGGGCATCACAGAACTGGAAAAATTGTGCTCCAGGGCCAGAAGTGGGCTGTAATGACTGCCAATCCCACAAGTTATTTCGCACTGAAACAAGTTGTCAGATATCGTTGATGCCAATTTAAATCTAAATGGAGTACGTACGAGCACCGGCGGCGTCGTCGAGGTGGGTCACATCACCCATACCGAACAAATCCTTGAGCTGTTGGATCGCATTTTGATCCTTTCCAGTGAAAACTTGGTCAACGTGAGAGATGACAGCCTCTACGTCTGCTGAGCAATTTTGCGGCATGTGTTCCCTGATGGGTTCAAAGTATTGCCAGAAATCTCTGTAAATAGAGGTGAGAGAGTATATTGGCACCCATAATTATCGAACACTTACAGTATTGCCTCTACCACACCTGAAGATGCGTATCCTGCGAAGAAAAGACCAGGTTTACTGTATACATCGTCAATAACAAGCAGAAAAGATATATCAGATATTTCTTACTTCACCATGGTCCAACTTGTTAAGGCACCTAACGCATCATCATTAGCATCAACCAGTTACTTAGGAGTATCGCAAAAGAAGATAAGTACTCACCAGAGTAGCTTCCCCCAATTAAGATCCAGGGCGCTTTATCCGGGGTCACCTTATCACCGTCGGGCATAGGAAGAACAACGTTATTTGCGAAATATTCCAGGTCGTCAATTGCTTGCTGAATAGTATGGACTTGCAAACTTGCGACACTCAAATCTGGATGAGGATTGCTGAGGCCATAGAATCTATGTTCCAACACAATAGTACTTCCGTTCTGCTGTTGGGCTAAATCACACCAAAATCAGATATACTTGCGTTGAAGTTGCTACACATTTCAATTGCATACCGATGAGTCCGTTGATAGTTCTATTTGTAAGGTATCCCGAATATCCTATTTTGCGAGCGTGTCAACGATTCATGTCATAGATTTATAAGGGGACAACCATATACCTTGGGCGTTTACTTCTCCCGGAGTCATGAGAATAATTGGGCCGCCTAGCGGTTTGGTAAGTACTTATATTGAGCGACGAACATTAGTACACACCGGGCTCATAGAATTCCCAAGTATGCCAAAACCTTTGCTTGAATGTTCCGAGAGATGGATTGTTATGGTCAATAAGTTGGTCGAAGAGGTAAGTAGTGTTGTACGGAGGAAGAACAGTCCCATTTCTGCTGGTTACTGGCGAATCTGGACCGGCCATGTTGACGATAGGGACAGTTGGCGGGTGCATGATATTACCATGCATACGGCCATCGCGCAAGATGGCTGTGGCCAACCGAGAACAGAGCAGTAGGTATACAGAGATCGCTCCGAGCTTAAGAAAATTGGAGGCGACCATACTGAAGAGAGGTGCCGGCGATACGAGGGCCAGAGTAATCGTTAGATTACATTGGCAATTCAAATGGGCTTTTATTCATTCGCAGAGGAAGCGGAAGAGTGTTACATGAGGTGCCCAAGGATGCAACATGATTACCTTCCGTTATGGCAAAGATAGAACGAATAGTAATTATAACAAGCGACATGATGAAAAGGAAGCACGATTACCGCCTTCTGCGCGTATGGTCACAAAGGGAAATACGACTGCATAAGAAAAGCTGCATCCCACGCAGAGTAAATATAGGATCCACCCGCACCGGCGCATTCGTAAAGGGATCATGAGGCCCTATCAATATGTCACTGGCCTCAATGGATATCGTAGAGGCTGCCCGCACAACACAGAGTAGGGGGAAGCGAAGGATCCTCCATGTTGAGATAACGGGCAAAATTAGACAAGCCTGATCATGTGCTCTGATAAGTAGCATGTGCGCTTGCAGAAATTCCATCCGCACTGTGCACTACGTAACCGGGAACAAGAGAGAACAAGGTTGAGATTCTGACACCGATAGTGACAAGGACCTAAATCACACTGTGACGTCCTCCATCACGACGGTCGTCAAGGTTTGGCATATCGGTCACGTGATGCTACTCTCGGATTGGCGCGTCACTTGTAGGTCCCTGTGTTTTCAACTATGTACAAATAGAGGTGCAAACAACTTTTCGTTCTTGACGCTTGATCTGTACTTGACGAGTTCTCTCGAGTTTCCTTAGGCTACTATTTCGTTCTTCACGCAGTTGTTGGCTGTTGCGGCGCTTTCTTCGCATTAACGAGGCCTTACGCCCTTACGCGCTCCACGCACCTCACGTTCCCTCAAGAATCTATGATATTATTGAACAATATGATTCCTCTCATTCCAGCACTCGTACTTGCCTTTATTTCTTTCGTAGCTTCAGCTTTCATCATCCTCCGTATTGTAATCCCAATTCTCCCACCCCATCCCTTGAGCAAACGAGTTTCTCCAGTGAGCACTTCATTTTTTTTTTTTTGACTCTTCATTTGGTGCTGATGCAGCTAACAACCCGTAGTCTGAATTTGGTCTTCCCAAATTCCGCACACTATCTTCCGCGGATAAAACCCACCTATGGCTCGCTAGCTTGGACCTTTTTGCTCTCGTCATTTTTATCTGGCATACAACAATGGAGACATTGGGAGGACCGTCGGATTTCGCAGCCACCAGTGATCCCGCTGCGTCTGTTAGGTTATGGATTGTGACTACACTTCGCCAGACTTGTCTTCTCATTATTGCAGCTATCACACTCCTTCATGTTCGTATGGGCCGCTCAGTCGCATTTGGCGCTAGGCAGTGGATGATATGGGCGCCGACCATATTGCTAGCTGTAACCTCTACAGCATTAGCGGGTGTCATTTCGGGCGCGGGTGTCCATTCTCTTTTCATTGGCATTATTGCATATGTCTCCACGCTGTCCGTGCTCACTAGCATTGTTTTCGGCTGTCTTTTAGGAACGCTGTTTATCATCAAGCGCAACCTTACAGCTCTGAACGAAGAGGCCGATCCATGGCCTCCGGTTCGTCAGGTCGAAGATAAACCACGTCCTTCTTTTGGGACCGAGGAGATAGATGCCATTCGGGATGGCGCCTCTTGGATTACTTCCAACCACAGCTGCAGCTCGCGCCGTAATTCAGTTTCTGCCTGGTCTTTCTCAACCCATCACACCATTGCAGTATCTTCCCATGGGCATGGTGGTCGTCCCCAGAACACTGGTCATAACTCGGTTCCCGCCAAATCTTCATTCTGGTTTGGTTCTACTTCACAGCAGGAAGTGCCTCCCGTTCCCCCGCTTCCCTCGCCATATGGACCTCTCTCGCCAACGGCAGAAACACTGGCAGACCCAGATCCCTTCAGACGAGATATTCCTTCTCCACTCCCTTCTCCGCTCCCACACTTTCCTCGTGAGCGGCTGGGTTCTCAGAATTCCTGGCTTACGTCCACTGGTACGCATACAACTATGACTGCATGGTCATACCCAGCGTCACATCACGAAGGGTCTGTTCGTAATGCAAGCACTGTGGATCTTCATTCGCCATTAACTGCGGTTGAGCGTCCGGTTACTCCCGCTCTGGCGAACGCGCAGGTATTAGGAGGTTACGGGTATACCCCCAGTCGCCTTGAGCTAGAGAAGGGCATATCGTCCCTTGCAGCTCCAGCTGATGCAAATATCGATGTTTCTGTCCGTCCTGCTCTAGGTTGGTTTTTCATGATTTGGCTTCCTTTTGTGAGTTTTTCGTGTCACTCTCGTACTTGAATGTACTGACCTATTTAATTTAGGCTCTTTCTCTCCCATATCTGATTATGACTTCACAGAATACTTCTTCCTCTTTGGTTATCAACATTTTATTTGTCCTGTCGGTTACACTTTCTTCTCCCTTGTTGGTGGCAAATATTATTTTGGCTCGCCTATGCCCATTCCAATTGGACTGTTCGATTCGCGCAGCGAAATGCCAGCTGACCTTCAGCGCGGGCCTTCCCCCGTTCATTCTCTCCCTCCTCCCAAGTGGTCACATGAGTACAAGCGCAGTACTAGCGCCAGTATTACTGTGGTTGAGGGTCGCAGAAGCGGCGACGTCTGGCTCGCGAAAGGTGACGCCGTTGAAGGTAAAAGTAAATTCGGGCGTGCTGTTGAAATGCTCAACCCAAAGCCCAAGCTTTCAGTGCTTCCGCCGGAGGAAGACAATGTTGTCCCGATTACACCGCCATTGCCCATTCAGAATGAGGATTCTTCTCTTCCGGTGAACATCCACAACACTCCCGCCTCGAGACCAGCGCACAGTTTGGCCGTCTCGGTGGGAGGAGTTCCAAAGCCAGCTCGCGTTACTCTGGTGTTGATGATAGCGTACAATTTGCTAGTCGCATCATGATTGCTCAACGGCACTATTCCGCCCTCGCCCAGACTGTTGTGGTTCCCGCAGGTTCGTCGCCTGAAAAATTGGATGGACAAGATGCTGTTGCTGCCACTTCTAGTGCGATCATTAAGCGCTCTAGTCATCTCCGTTCCCGCTCAGTATCATCCGTTAGTGGTCCAGAGACACCAACCGGTGATTCGTTCAATATCAGCCCACCACCTTCGTTCCCTCTTCCACCAACGCCTCCCAACGTTCGCGCCGCCCGCCTTGCCAAACTTGGCCATAAAAAGTCATTCTCTTCTGGGTTTTCTTTTGGCCCTGTTGATAACATGAACGAGATTGATGCGCTTACAGCCGGAGTCCTTCCCCTTCTCGTTCCTGGGCTTAAGGTTGGCGAAGACATGAAAATCGTGGAGGGCACCTGGTCACAGCCTAGCAGCTTGAGCAAGAGTAAAGGGAAGAAGGCAGCGAAGCACTTAGCGGAATTCGGTCAAGATTTTTCGTCGCCGAAGATCCATTCAACGCCCGCTAGGCGTCGAGTACCTCAGGGACGGAAGGAGTCTGCCCACCGTCGTAATCACTTCAGTCTTCCGAGGTATGTAGATAGCTTATTTCTAGTCAAATCTCTTTACTTACGATCTTCTCTTTAAGCCTTGGACTAGGCAAAGATGGTATGCACTCCCTTTCTTCCTGGGGCGCTGACATCCGTGGCGCTCTCGAACACAAGGTCGGCCAGTACACATCTGTTCCAAGTAACGTAGAAGTTGGCTGGCGCAACACTGTTTTCGGCGCAGAATCCATTCCCAATAACATTCCGTTGTTGAAACCCGTTAGAGAAGAACCGGACCATGTCAGACACATGCGAGGCGCTAATCTTGGGCGTGCCCCATCCACCCGTTCTTTGGGACTTATACCCGAGGTGCCCCATGGAATCGACACGGCTCGTTCTTCAGTGATCAGCACAAACATCATTTATCCTCCCTCGGCTGCGTCGACAGTCACCTTGTTCGAAGATTTCGAAGCTGGTTTACTATCTGGTCCCTTAGCAGAAAGCACGCCCCACAATACAGTATCAAACAAGCCAATTAAGTCCAAAGCTCCCCCTATGCCCAAAAATTCATCCGTAAACCGTCGCTCAAGTATTGTATATATCAAGTCTGATGATCATGTCGCAACTACGAATCACGTACCGAAAACGACCTCTTCAACCACGATGGCTTCAATTGCACAGTGGTCATCCCGAGCGGTTAGACCCCTTATACCCAAAGCCAGCAAACTGCAGCGCAAGATATCGAACTCACCACCCTCCGACGCCAAGACAGACTCTCCTAGAGCGGGTCTGCGTCCTCTTGCTCTTCTGCAGGATCGCAATACAAACACCATCGCAGACCAAAACTCCGGCTCTGCTAGCCCTGGTACGCGTCCTTTGACTCTCGGGAAGAGGCAGAAAACAAGAATGACGGCATCGAATGCATTTGATGAGAACTCGAGTCCAGATACCACCACTAGCTCATCAAGAAGCAGAAATCTGAAGCCGTTAACACTTGCTCGGTCCGAAACAAATAGGTGCGAGGCGCCTTGCGCAAGTCCGAAGTCCTTCCTGAAGTTGTTGTCCGTCCCCCTTCCACCATACAAACTGGTTATGCCTATACGTGTGATTAGTTTTGATTTATACCCCCATTGACTTTTTATCTATTTTGAATGTTGCATTGCTTTCGGTTTTTTCACCTATTGCTATCTCTACGTCGTACTTGCATTGCATGTCGCTACTGCTATCTTATTTTTCCATTGTCCGTAGAACATCGTTCCGTGCCATGGCATTCCTCTTCCGCACCGGCTGCTTTCACATTGCTTTTTCTGTACGCTCGCATGTCCCTATGTCTGAACCCCCTATGCTTTCCATAACAAATGCTGTATACGTACAAATTGAATGGCCAATGTGTAAAAACCTTGATATAGAAATCACTGATTCGGCACCGTCAGATGAATCAATCACTCAAGAACTCCAAACATGCTGATAACCGCAACGGGGGGCGGACCTCCTTCGCGTATCTTTGTTTGCCCACAGTATGCAATGACGTACTTGGAAGGATGCCACGTTACCGTTGGTGATGCTCCAAGGGCAGGAACGCGGTGAAGGGGGACACCAGTCTCGGTGGCACACTAAGATAGTTCGTGAGTGTAAAAGCAACATAGGCATATTTAAAACTAACAATGTCAATATATGAGCCGGCGTTGGCAATCGCTAGATATTCGCCATCATGAGAGAAGCTCAAATCGCTTATGCTGTGCCTACAGAAATAATATAAGTCGAGCGTTAATAATCTAATAAGAGTTCGGATCACGTACTCGCAAGATGTTATTGTACGAGTACAAATCCACTCGTCCACATCAAACAGATTAACTATAGAGTCGTGACCCCCAGAAGCCAAATACCTATCATCTTCGGTCAGTGCACGATAAAGCAAAGTAGAAAATGAGCCACACCTTCCGCGGGGATCCATCGCAAGCGCGACGCAACCACCTACATGAGCAGCGGGGCTCACCCTAATATTAAGACCCGGATAATCCATCACACGAACAGTATGCTCAGAGTAATGGCTAACCACGACACCATCACCAGCGTGATTGAACACCGCCTTCGAGCCTATTTGCTACGCAGCAGCCAATGAGGCGAATGGGGGTTTAGATGACAGAGAACATACAGCATCTCGATCTGACAAATGCCACGATTCTTTGGTCTCCTCTCCTTCTTTCCCAAGAGTCATAAAAAATAGCTGATGGCCTGCAGAAACGTATAAAAGGGAGCGTCCATCAGGTGAGTAGCCGGTCTGCACGGGGGACACTTTGAGAGCACATTGTTGCGTGTAGCGACTTTCTGAATGGTATATTGTGTGAGAGGACATATATCATAGAGGAAATGAACAAGAATATACGTCTAGCATCCCAAAACACAATCCTTCTGTCTTTTTGACTTGATGTACAAAACAACTCGGGATGCGTAGGATTCCAAGAGAGATAGTCGAGATCATCGCTGTGCCCGCCAGAAAACACCGTTGCTGATCTTTGCTCCATCTAAACGAACATTCGGAATATTATACAAGGGCATATATTATAAGCATACGCACGCTCTTCTCTGGATTCCATATCCTGGTCATTTTATCAATCCCCACGGCAGCTAATCGTTTTCCGTCGCAATTCCACGCGACACAAGTCATCGTTTGTGGGCTTGAAATTCGATAATCGCGAGGTTTAAAAGCGGAGAATGTAGGTGGCTACACATCATTTTCGGCGATTACCAGTAGGTGGGAGGGAAGGGCGTGAGTTCATGGAGGAGGGGATGGGATAATTGTTGCTCGTACATGAAGACCTCGAGCAGCGAAGGTGGTGTGAGGCGGCGGGGAAGGAGGCTTTTGGGGCGGCGGAATTTCATCCTCTTCTTTCTGAGGCTGAGACATGATAAAGCTGGCGAGGAAGATATAGGGTTTAGTGCAAGGTTCAGTGGGTTGAAAGGTTTAGTACGCCGTACGGGGGTTAATTAGTTCGCGATCGAAGTTGACAGCGTCTCTTCCTAATAATAGCAAATATTACACAGCAAGTATGGTTTATACAATTTAGGATCGTACAAAAGTTATCCTACAGCAGGCTTTAGTAAGCCAAATCACAACTTGCCCTCGCGTTTGATAGGAGAAGAAACAAGGCCATGAAGCCATTCAGAAATGATACAGGTAACTTCGTCCCTTGCTTCCACCATCAGCCAATGACCACGACCTTCCACAGCGACATCTTGCAGTTTGGCTATAAATTTGTGCGATTTGCTTATTACAGACTGGGTGACTGAGGGATCCTTGGTTCCCCAGATATACAATACTGGGAGATCTGGGTGTAGTTTTGCTGGAAGTTTGGCCTCTGAGGAGCCATATTTAGTTTGTGGTTTCGCGTGTCTGCTGCTACATACCGAATTCTTCCTCGTGCCTATGCAGGAAGGTCCTGTAGTAGTTCAATGGCCCGTTCATTCCACGGCCTAGTTGTTGGTAATAATAATCCAGTTCCTACAAATCAGCAATTGGTTGGTGAGGCGCGATCTTCAACACCACAAAGACCCATACGTCATCAGTTAAAACTGTCTTATTGTCTTCGATCGGTGGCAATTCCTTCACAAGTCTTTCCAAGTACCCAAGCGGGGTAAAATTGATGGCTGTCTTTGGTGTGCGAAACATAAGTGATAGGAATGTTTTCAGCTACAGAAGGATCAGATTAGTACTGTTACCAAGCTCAGCTCAGTCTGGCCGACTGACATTCTTAGATATATCATTCGTGGATTCCTGACTAGCGAAATAGACCTGATATCCAAGATTAGGAGCAACCTGTGCAACCTTCTCTATGGGCATGTAGTGCAGAGATGGCGGGGTGTATGGAACGCTCAAACTAGTGCACATATTAACAGAGGCCTCAATAAGCGACGAAAATAGAGAGTACATTACAAGAGCCAGCAATCGGTCTGGATACCATAGTGCAAATCGGCCGACAGTATATGAACCCCAGTCGTGGACCTACTAGAATCTGTAGCAATATTACACGGGCAGCTGTGGTAGGGATGGTGCAAGACTGACGGCTTGTTTGATCGCCAGAAGATCCAATAGAGCGGCAAGGTCAGCACAGAGCTTCTTAGTGGAGTATTCAGCGGGATCAAAGGGCTTGTCTGTTCCTCCATAGCCTAGCATGTCAGGAGCAACGACGCGGTATCCGCTGCGCACCCAGGGACCGATTTGGTTGCGCCAGCCATACCTTCAGCAGAAACTAAGAGGAGAGGACACGAGGAGCAGAGTGAATAGTACCAAAGGTCGGGAAAGCCATGGACGCAAAGCAGGGTGGGATTTCTGTTGGGATGATAATTGTGGGGCAACTGGTCGACCTTAATTGTAGGTGAGGTTGGTGGGAAAGGGAGGAAAACAATAGAGGAATAATACAAAGTGGTAGGTCCTTCCGGTAGACAGGAGGCTGGTGGTATGGGCGAAGGAGAGAGGTCGGTGGGGGTCCATGGATGTAATTTGAACAAGTAGCGAGGATGGTCAAGTGGCGGTGGCGGTGAATGGTGAATTGAGTCGGAGAGTGGCGGAGTATTAAAAAAATCGGCAAGCGACGAGGGGCTTTGTCTCTGACAAGTTTCGGTGCTGTGGGTTAAGTAGTTCAACTCCACAATTACAATCACCTTCTCCCCTTTATAAATCAATACCAATCTCAAATACACCGCACAACTTCTCCTTCCTTGCTCTTCCTCCTCCAACTCTCTGTAAGTCTCCTCACCCCCGCCCTCTCTCTGCCTTACAAACCACCCATTTCTTTTCATTCCCGCAGCACTCTCTTGCACCAACCACCATCCAACCACTCTCCCCCGCCACCATCGAGTAAGGTCTGCCCTTATGTCTCCTTCATTCTCTGTCTCCTCTAATCTCCTTTCTTTGCCCAAAGTTGCCGATATGCCTGCACCCGTATCCTCACCCTCGCTGGCTCGTCCAGTTGAGAACTCTGCCTCCCAGAAGCCACGCCCTCGCACTAGGAAAACTAGGATCATCAGGAGGAGAGGCAGAGCTCACGACGGTATCGAGACTGACGACGAAATCGAGCGCGAAATTGGTTCCGACTCAGAATCTGACGTAGACGATGCTTCATCGTCCGAATCAGAGACAGAGGACTCCGACACTGAACCCGCCTCCGAAGATGTTGCCGACACAAATCATGCTCGAGTCCGCATTTCAGCCTCCATCCAGAGCACAGAGGCCCCTGTCAAAGTTCCCGCTGCCCAGGCTCCCTTTTTTGCACCTACCTCCAACTGGTCTGAGATGGTTGCAGATGAGACCACCAACGGTCCAGCAGACCTTCCTGTTATCGACTTTTCAGAATTCGACAGCCATGCAATACCTGCTGCCGCTCCTACCTCCCGCAAAGCAAAGAAGCCCTCCAAGAAATCTCGTCCTGCCCCAGCGCCTGAACTGACTCAAGTACCGGCTCCGCAGGAGCCGGCCCGCATCGACGATTCTGAAAGTACCCCTGCGCCCGAAAGACCATCTGGCCCTTCTCACCCCAAGCGACCCTATGGCCAAAGCGCACGTCAAGCGTACCAACAACGCTTGGAAACCGATCCTTCATTTGTTCCTAAAGTTGGAGGCTTCTGGGGACATGACGATCGCTTGATGGACAAGGACCTTAGGAGCTTAAGTACCTGGTGGAGAGGGAGGTGGCAGGGTAATCTTCGTGGAAGGGGCAGGGGACGTGGTGGGTTTGCGGGCAGTCATGGGACACCACGAGAGGGGGGAGAGCAGAAAGACACGGAATTACCGCCTATTGAGAAGCAGTGGACTCATGATGGGTTTGAGGAGATGAAAAAGAGGGAGGATCAACCGCCTGCATCACAGGGGCAACAAAGCAATGGGTCATTCCGCGGAGGTCATGCTCTACGGGGTGCCAGAGGTGGTTTTGTGCCAAATCGCGGTGGTCGAGGGGGCTTTGGTAGAGGTGGTTTTTCTCCAAGATCACGCGGTGGATCGCCTCTTTTACCACCTGGTCGCGTTTGGTATGCACAAAAACCTGAGCTCATGTGGACCAAGCAGCATGAAGCTTTCTTGTACTTTGACACCTCTCTTAAGCCCCGTCCTGGTCAGCCTGGCGGCATTCGCGTCAAACTACCAGGGAAGGAAACCCAACTCGCTCGCGTCACCTCACGATTTTTCTACTCTGCAAGGTCGACTTCGAATGTAGATGAAATTCTCAGCTTTGGATCTGACGTCGGAGAAAGGGCACTTGTTGTCCGTCTTCCCAAACGCACGGAAAATGCCAAGGCTGCAGAGCCTCCAGTCACAGGTGAAGAACCACCGCTTGACGAGGTTTTCACAGTGCGGCCCAACTTGGTTCCGTCGAATCCCATTCCACTTCCCGTGCCCTCAGTTACCAACGAAGCGGCGGGCCCTTCTCCTGCACCTGAACTTGCCAATAAACCTCAGGTTGAATCTGTGCCTGTGGTGCAACATTCCATAATCTCACAACTGGAACAACTCAATGTTGCCCCTAAGACACCAGATCCAGAAAGGCAACTTCAGACGGAATTAGCTGTCTTGCGTCGGCCGTCTTTGGATGGTTCAATTGTACCAGAGCCACTGAGCGGCACCCAGGATGAACGCCCTCCTCTTGCCCCGCTCCAGACTATTTTCACCCCTCCCCCACCCCCCATTTCTCAGCCCTCTCCTGCATATGGCTCTCCTTACGGATACGCCCCCCCTCTTCCGCCGGGTGTCGCATTGAACCAGCACGGAATGCCTTATGAGATCGCCACAGGTCGACCTGTCTACCTCCAACCTCCAACCATGTACAACGCCCGCACTTACATTCCCTCCCATACTCCTACGTTCGTCCCCGGTCACATGCATCACCCCTCTGCCGTATCCCCTGATTTTCTTGCGCAAACTCCATCCCACACACCTCCGGTAAACGGATTTATTGATCCGGCCACTGGAACCCCTATCTTCTCTTTCCCCAGACAGACGTCACGTATAGAAATCCGCGCACCGACGGAGGAGAATTCGAAGGCATCTGGAAGCAAGTCAGCACCCCGGATTTCTTCGACCTTACGAACATCCGCACCTTCATTCGAGCCTCCGCGACCACAAGAGAATGACTATTATTATGATGGCTCATATGAGGCCGCGGAAGGAGCCCCTATAAGTGAGGATGGCCAGGTAATGGGCTACACACCTTACCAACAACACTACTATTATCCTGAGGCGTATGGTTATCCTCAATACATGGATATGTCACAGGCTGGACAATATGACATGTATCCGATGGAGCATCAGACACCTCCGGGCACTGTTTATTACTAGTCTTTTTTATCACTTTTGTTCATGCCTTTCTCATTGCGGTACATTTCTATCTATTCATGCTTACGATTATCATCTTTTGTTCTTGCTATTATTTTTTTTTGCTTCAGTATCTGGTATTTTGCTGAAGCGTTGTGTTCCACCTCACCTCGATCTCGTTAGTTTTACTTGCATATTGGATTGATACATTTCGCTCATCTTAAACACATAAGTCGCCTAGTTAAACTCTGTATGCTCACTGTCTGACTGGTTATTTTTGCTCTACTACATAACGATTACTTACGCACTACATGTTTTTCTTTTTTGGATTTTGTGGTATCACTAGCTAGAGACACGCTTTCTTATGAAACTACATTTATAAATTCGAGTTTGTATTTCTTGTTGTCATCTGACGTCTACCTATTACAATGCTACATGTTTAAAGAGAAAGTGACAAGTGTAAACATTGTACACGTTGAAACAGCGCCGTAGGCTGCGGAGAACACGGTATCACAAATGAAATCGACACACCTTGAACATTGCTCATTCAGAGAGGAGCAAGTATAAATTCTGCACCATCCGAGCCTGATCCCTTTCTTCCTATCTGTCTCGAAAGTACACCCACCCCAACGTAAAGTTAGCTTGCTCGATCTAGAAAAATCAATGTTGCAAGCATCGACATATGCACCCGGCACCAGGCAAGTAGAAGTACCTCCGTCGTATACGCATGGCACTGAATAAAGGCCCGTTTAACCAGAGTTCCGCAACCAACGGGAGAAGTGTTAACATATGGTGCGAGATACGGTGTTCCCTGGCTGAATGTAAAGCAAACTCTGCTTAATGCCCTTTCAGCATTTGACCGGCTTTCGCTTACACAAACTGGACCGTATGCAACGAGGCAGGGTATGAATCCCGCGTTGCAACCAGCTGGAAGGTACCCTGTAGGATCGGTGTATCCGCCGACATCAGGTGTTGGATACCCAGCGCACGGGAGGAGCTCGTCAGCGCAGTATTATGCAGGGCATGCACCTGCCAGTCGATATCTGGCTGATGCTGATCCGTATTTGGATAGGTACGGATCGAGGACGCCAAACCCATACGGGCCTTCGTACGGTCGCTCAAGAACTCCAGGTGCAGAGTGGGGGCAAGAATATCCCGGACGAAGGACGTGGTCTTACGATGACCGCATGCCACGTTCCAGAGGTGGGGGAGTAGATGAATTCGGAAGACCGATCGGACTGGGTGATTATCCCAACCGCGATGGATACTATGATCCTTTGAATGAAATGGACCGCCACTATGGAGGGTCTGCCTGGCACGGACACGGAAAACGGTACAGTGGGCGGGATGGGCCGTATGAAGAATACTATGGAAATGAACGAGATGGGTATATGAACCGACCTGGAGGATCGATCCATGAGACTACGGAGTATATTTCCGGACCGGACCATATGCGAAGGCGTTACAGTGGAGGAGAGGCATTGTTCGACAGGGCCGGTACGCATGGTCGTGGTCGATATCCGTCTTCGCATATTCCGCCGGGGGCCGACACGTACATTGAAGATGAGATCTATGACGAGGCTAATTCGGGCATGTGGGGTCGTGGGCGTGGCCACAGGGAACACCGCAGCTCGAGGGGATACGGCGGGGAGCACAGAGGCAGAAGCTCGTCAGTTGATCCTCGGCTGCAGCAGCCAGCTGGGTACATTGATGCGCCCCCTGGAGAGTTTCCAGACGACATTGTTCCCATTGCCTCCCGGGCTGGTTCGGAATACTCGACTCACAGCAGGCCTGGAAGTCGAAGTGGATATGGCAGTTCGGCGACTGTGCAGAATCGTGTACCACTGGCTCCTCGAGGAGGGGCTCGGTTTGGTAGTCGGGCGCAGTCGCCTTTCACGCCTTCCCGGCACAGGGAGTATCGGGAGGGAGACGAGGGATATCTAAGCGAGAGCGACGAGGACATTGAGCCGTAGATAATTGAGAATGTTAATTTTGAGAATATAAATAATATTTATTGAATGGGTGACTCAGCAGAGGCTATGGCTTAACCCATTCATTCTTGTCTCCAGCCACCATCTCTCTTCTCTCTCCCAGCCACCATCTTTCTTCTCTCTCCCAGCCACCATCTCTCTTCTCTCTCGGCCACCATCTGGTAGCTCGTACTAGGTATGTCTTGTTGCAAACCACTAATGTCCCAGTCCAGCTGTACATGTTTCCTGCCTAGTGCTTTGTTGTTACTCCCACGTATCAGCCCACCACACTCCCCCACTTCCAACTCCTCCCTTCAAAATGGCCTATGCTCAGCCCTTCCCTCTCGCCGCACCCCAGCAGCCCAAGAGCGCCCAGCAGCAGTTCGGTCCTGATCTCGCCGTTCGACTAATCTGTCCCGAATGTCGAGACCCGAATCCCAATATCGTCGAGGAGTTTGGAAGTGGGGATCTCGTTTGTGGAAACTGTGGCCTGGTTCTTGGTGACCGCATTGTAGATACCAGAAGTGAATGGCGGGTAAGTTTCGCTTCCACTCCGCCTCTTCACCCTCCAGGACATCTTTTACATTCTCTGTGTTTCACCTCTAGACGTTCGCCAACGACGAAGGCGACGATCCGTCCCGTGTTGGTGCAGCGTCAGACCCCTTGATGGAAGGAATGGAGCAGCTCGACACCGTCATCAGCTTCCGCGACGGTGGCTCTGGCATTGCACGCGAGCTCCAGCGTGCTGCTTCCCGTTCCCAAAACTCTCGGTCCGAGCGTAACATTCTCACCGCATTCCGTGACATCTCCAGCTGGTGCGACCAATTCTCACTTCCAAAGACCATCAGTGACATTGCCAAGCAATTGTACAAACGGTCCGACGAAGAAAAGCTTTTACGTGGAAAGCCACTCGACGCTGTTATTGCCGCGTGCATATTTATTGCGTGCAGACAAGCTCATGTGCCGCGAACGTTCCGCGAGATTTGCAACCTTACCCATGTCTCGAAGAAGGTCCTAGGTCAATGCTACAAGGCTCTCGAGCAGGCATTCAACCTCTCACCCGGCGCTAACGCCCACCAATCTTCGACACCTGGTCCCTCCACCGGTCCAGAGACTTTACTCGTTCGTTACTGCAATCATCTCGACCTTCCTGCCAACGTGCAGTCTATCTGCTCCGATATCATTCAAGCAGCGCGCAAGCACGGAATTGCAGACGGCAGAAGCCCTGTTTCGATCGCCGGCGGTGCTATTTACTTCACCTGCCATCTTTTGGGTAAGGACAAGCATGCACGAGATATTAGCGCAGTGGCTGGTGTCAGCGAGGGAACCATTAAGCTGGTCTATAGACTATATTATGCAGAGAAGGAAAAGTTGGTGAAACAAGAATGGATAGACGACGGAAAGGCAAAATTTGATAATTTGCCTTTCGATTCTACGAAATGATGGCAGGTAGGAAGTATGCGATCTAGGGATTTACACCATGTATATTATATTCACATTATTATCCTTGTCTTTGGACTCTTGTCGCAGTTCATGTTTTTATTGATAGAAACTTTTGAGAATGAATATATATATATTTTCAATCGTTCAAACGCAGTATGGCAAAGGGCTGAAGCTGAAGCACTGAAGCTTCACCAAGCCGTGAAACGATCATAGGTATATCATGATGCCGTAGGTACATGTCTTTACCGTCTCCCCTTCTTTCCCTTTGCCGACTTGGGCCCCACCTTTCCTGCTAACGCGAAACTACCTTTGCCCTTGCTTGCAAATCGGACAGCCTTGCGTACATTCAGCACACCTTCCTCCTTAGGCTCTCTACGAGTCTTTTTGGCATCGCTATCCATACGAGAAATGATGGCCAACGATGATTTCTTTTCGCTTTCAGCGGGTGCAGTTGTAGGCTCAAACTAGAAACACCAGTTAGTATATCTACTATACGTTCAGCAGGTAGGAAATGCACCTTTCTCTTGACACCACGAGGCTTCTTCTCGCCTTCTAGCCGCTTATCGAACTTACCCATACTCGCTGTACTAACCCGCGATGTAGCAAGTGTAGACTCGATCTCGCTTTTTCTTGACTCTCTAGAATCACCACCAGCGGAACGGGAAACGTTTTGTAGCCGTTGTCTATCGTTCTTTGCTACGCGAGCTTTCCGAGCGTCGCGAGCAATTTTTCTTGGGTCATGGTCGACATCTAAAACGAAAATAACTCGTTAGGGATGAATGATTATTAACTGGTAGCAGAGCACGTACCAGCATTAAGAGGCACCTCCGAGATCCATTGCTCTTCAGATTGTTTGTTTTTACCATCTCGTCCCCACCTGTTGACCCAATCTTGCTTCTCCTCATCCCACACCCTCTTCTCTCTCCTCGTCTTCTGGATGCCCTTGGCCGCGGCAAATTGTTCCCACTTGGTTGGTGGTTTGGGCTTCGGCAGGGGTTTGGCACGGGGTAGTTGATATTTTGGTTCTGGGAGTTGTGCTAGAGGACCGTCGGGGGAGGGACGCGTAGGGAGGGTAAATAATGCTGCGAAGAGTGATTGGACGCCATCTCTGGCAAGAGATTGGAGATGTTCCTCGAGATTTGCTCTTACACGACGCGTCAGCTATTATGACGAATGAAAGAAGATATGGCTACGCACTGGTAGGATTCCTCGTCTATCGGGTTAATGTCCGTCACGGTAAGTAGCCCTGCATCTACTTCGAGAGGAATATCTTTTTCCACAGTAACGGACTTGCTGTAAAGGAAATTAGATCATGTATTTTAAGATTAAGTGGTAACGCACTATTTTGACGCATTTTCGGCGAGGATTGCTGAAACGTCCATGTTGGTTTACTTTGAAGTAGTTCAGCAACAGATCTACTATGTTTGTATAATGTAGCAAAAAAGTAGGCGATTGTTTGGACTGAATGGATTTGGCAAACATTGCGGTACTGAACGACACGGCAGATACTATTTATTTTTGGCATAACTTCTTAGATCTTATTACTTACTAGACACATATCCATAAAACTCCTTATACTCACTCCCGTCTACGTTGTCTTTACGTCGAAAAGGGAAGAAGGCTACATCTAGTCAGTTCTGTTCCTCTTTGCTGCCACTTAGGATCAATTACTCGTATTTTCCTCCTTCCACAGTAAAGGTATCGCAGTTGCGTATAACTGTTAGCTAGAGCTGCTTAAGTGTTCTATGGGCGTCCGGAATATTTGATGTGAAGGTGGAATTGAGGGAGACTGCTTACATTCCAATTCCCTTTAGTCTTTATTCGTCGACAAACCGCCAGACCACCTAAGTATATACAGCGTGTATAGGATACTTATTCCTGTCTACATTTACTTTTAAAGTTTCTTAGAGCTGTTAATCGACTTTGAATTGACTGCTACGTTATTGGCTGCTATTGATTGCTATTGACTGACTTCGACTCAATACATTGTCAATGCGCATAAGTGCTCTTATATATTGAACGTTGAACGTTGTCGCTCATAGTATTCTGGTACTGTAAGTGAGTCCCCGTTTCCCGTTTACCGCTCTCCCTTGCTCAGCCTTTCGTCTTCTCCCATTTACACAGTGCCTCAGCCCAAAAAGAAAAATCGTTTAGTTAAGAAGCAGGAGCGCATCCAAGCAGCCAAGGCGGCTGAACAAAGTAGGCTTGAAGCTGCCTGGGAAGTGTTCCCGCCGCCGCTGGTCACCCCCACGCCCCCTTCTCCTCTGTCCCCGATGGAGGCCACGCTCTACTACTACGGCCTGCCCTCCCACCCAGTCTTGGTCGCACGCACGAGCACCACCGTGTGGGAGCCTCCCACTGGCCCAGACGACTACCAGAGGAAGAAAGAGCTCCATGGCACCTGCCAATACGCTTTCGAGCCCGCCTGGGATAATGGCCTGCATGAAAAGGTGTACGAGTTTCTCACCTCCAAGGGGGTGGATTGTTCTGCGATTAACCTTGTCAGAATTGGCTATTGGGAACAGGATTGCTACCCTGCTGTCTACACCCCTATCCTGTGGATCGGTGTGACGCCTGGGTCTCTCTCTGGCGATGACGGCCTCCTCGTGGCCCGCGAGTGCTTGAAGATTGTTGAAGAATATGGTATCACTGGTATAGAAGTCGAGATTCGCGAGGCTATTGAAATATCATAAATCTTGGCCCTTGAAACGATTAGTAAAATAAAATAGTTTGTTGTAACGGCACGGTATATGTTTTCTGTCTGAGTCTTTGCCAAACCGTATTGGTCAAACATAAGTACTCTGTTAGCCAGCTGATACGTATCTTCCTCAAGATCTTTCTTCTAAACTGATATTTACATGTAGAGTTAAATTCCTCCGCCTACATTTTGTGTTAGCTGATTATTGGCATTTATTTAGTACGTACTACATATTTTAGTTGTACAGTACTGGTACTTACATAGTTACTAGCAACAAAATGGTGATTAAGTAAGCAATTGACGATTTATTGATTACTTTTGTTATTACTTAACTAGCGGTATCATTTGTCGCAGCCATTACACCCACGAGTTTCCTGTATCATCTAATGCTAGGCTTCTGGAGTCGTGTCTTATTCCAGACTTCTAGTGCTAGTGGTTGGCTAGTGGTGGGTAGGAGTTAGGAAAGCGTGGGAGCCTCAGAAAAGATCAAAGTCAATTGTAATAATAAATGTTTAGGTAATCAAAAATTAAATCGAAATTAAGTGACCCTCATCCTTTGCCTGCCTCTTCCCTCTTCCCTCTGACATTCCGAAATCGCACAGTACATTTTATTCCAGTGGACTTATATTTGCTTCGCGTATCTTTAGTTTCGCTACTGGAAGGTATCTGTTGATATTGACTGAATATGGCTGATCCAAATGGCATGCCAACTGCTGGTCCCAGTAATCCTCCTCAGCAACCCTCCCAGCCGAGTACGGAGGCTGCTCCTCAGGATGTAATCAACGCTCTTGGAAACATCCTAAAGTCTCAGGCGGGTGAACAGATGTCTACAGAAAAGCTCGCTCAGCTCCTTCTCGCCAACATGACCAACTTTGTGAAACAGGGAAAGCTCAGTCAACAGCAAATTCTCTATGTAAGCCTTTCATGTTTCGCCTTTGTATCGCGTAATGCCTTACGCTTAATGCATGTATTCTTTTCGTGTAGCTGAAAAAGTTTGCCGATTCGCAACTTTCGAAACCTGGGGGCACTCCAGTACAGGGAACACCAAAGGCTTGTTGCACGTTCATTTTGCTTTCGCCTATTACTTACCATCTTCGCGATATGCAGCCTGCAGCTCAAGCTTATAAACCCGGAGAGACGGGAACACCTCCGCCTACGCTTGGAACAACAAATCCCGCTGAACTCTATCCTCCCATTAGTCAAACTCTCAATACAACCAATCCAGGCGCTGTTCAGTGGACGCAAACGCGACCCACGCTTACAGGTGGTATCCCTAGTGGTCGAATTTCTGGTATGAAGTGTTCATACCATTGTAAATCTATTTTGACGACGTGCTTTAGGCACACCTGCGCAGATCGCCAGATCTCCAGAAGATGTCCTGACCGTAGATGATAACAGAACAACGCGAAGAAAGAGTACTCCAGGTGACCAAAGCTTGCGAAGGACGATACAAGACCTAGTGTCCAGTGTTGATCCTAATGTTAAGATAGAGCCTGAAGTAGAAGATGTGAGTTAGGCTTCTCGGATTTTATTGTTTCCGTTGTTGAACATCGCATATTAGTTGCTACTCAATATCGCGGATGAATTCATTGATTCAGTGACCAATTTTGCTTGCAGGTTGGCGAAGCATAGAGGCGGAGATACACTTGAGGTCCGTGACTTGCAACTTCACCTCGAACGTAATCACAACATACGTATTCCCGGATTTGCATCGGACGAGACTCGTATATCGCTCTCACAATCTTCAATTGCTCCAACTGCACCTGCTGCTGCGGGCAAGAAGAACGTCCAAGGACAACAAATGACGCTACGTAGCCAACGTCTTGCTCAAGTGCAACAAGCCAAGCGAGAAGCAAAATTGATGTGATTCACATCGATACACTTTCCACCACTCGTTTCTCCTTACCTTACGCTATCCTCAATGCTGTACTTTTCGTCTGGATTGCATCTCATGCTACTTTTTTGTACTGTACACTTCGACAACATTGAGCAGTCTTGCTATTGGACTATCGATACATCACATGTTTGTATATTATATTCTTCTAACCAATATTCAAGTTTGAATTCCTGAAGATAGTTTCAAGAAAGCTACCATCCGCTTCGTTCCTAGTCCCCTCCAACGCGTCCCAGCACCTTCTTTTGTGACAAATGTTTGGGAAGCTCCGAGAGCACCTTGACTATAAAGTTTGGATCTGTTAGTGGAGTCAAGTCGTTACGCTTTGGCAGATGCTAGCGAATTGCGTAAGTGGAATTAGACGTCTTTGATATATAGTGTCCTTACCCCTTTCACGCGATCGTAAGGTGCTTCCCATCCGCTGGTTTCGCATACGATAAGTGGTGGAGACGAGGCAAATGAGTGGTATACGCGCGTATCGTGTGTCCTGAAGAGGACATTGTCAACGCGTAGAGTAAACCGCGCGAGTATAAAGAAGCAAGTAGGCATCACTCGCTTTTAACCATGAGACATGAAGATATAGTAATTTCAAGCCTCTTACTATTCTAACCAAAACTCCAGAAGAGCCGTTATCGTGAAGTTCATCTTCGTACAGCGGGATTTCCGAATAAAACATAATGGGATCTGGTCGAGTTAGCTCTGCAATCGGAATCGTATGGGACGAATCTTCTGGATCAGCAGGCACCCAACGTATCTCTGAATTACTGGTCGTTTGGCTAGTGTCAGACTCGCGATCTTGGTGACCGGGGTACGTAGTTGTGTATGTCCAGTCGTATGGTTTCGTGGGGACTGTTTGGGGCATTGAGAACTGGGATGAAGGATCCGTTCTATTGACGATGTAGACATTCCCGTAGGATTTAATTAGGGCTTGCGTTGGATTGTTAATTGAGAGGGTCACCCTGCCTGCTTTGCAACCACTTATCCGCATATCCAACTTTCACGCCACCATCGCCTTCTTCGAGCTCACCCTTCTTGACACCTTTAAGGGCTGCCTCCGTTGTGAAAAAATACTTCCAGCCGGATGGCTGGTGCTCTAGAGTAAGGAAATTGCTTCCAAACGTCATTTCTGGGAGGGGAAAGCCGAGGGTAGCCTGGAGTGCATCACAAGTTGCTGCACTAGAGATGGGGTTGGTAGAGGAAGTTATGTTCCAGTCATATACTTGAATTGAACGTGAGTTGGGGGACTCTGAGAGTTTGTGAGGGGGAACAGGAACGGACATGACGGTACTTGGGACAGAATAAACTAGCGTAAATAAATATGGTCCTCCGTTCGGTTTCGCGACGCGTGCCACAATTTTATCAGCTTCCCTCCTCCCACCGCCACGGATCCCCATTCTCAAAATGCTGTCCTTAGCCCGCTCCAGATCTCATATCTCAACCAGGTCGCTATCCCAGGCCTCAAGGTCTTTACAGTTGAGCCATGCCATGTCTACGCGCTCCATGCGTCTTTCTCCGTTGGCACCACTTAGACCTGCCTTGCGCTCTATGCCACCTTTGCTTTCCAAGGCAGCAGCTCCGCAAATTCTGTAACAAATACCTTCATCTTTAACTTAGAAATCGCCATTGATATTTTCATAGCCAGCAGCTACGCCTCAACTCAACTTCGGTTCCAAAGAAAGGCGAACAGGCCATGTCTGTACAGGAAAACGAAAGTGAGGAAGTAGAGGAACCAACTGAAGAAGAAGAAGCCCAGGTATAAGAGTTCAACTCCGAGTTCTTGCTTGACTAACCTCCGCCTAATAGATAGCCAAAGAAATCGAGGATTACCTCAAAGGCCTTGCCGAGATGTGGCCGGTTTGTGAATCTCCAGCTCCAGGCTGGAGCAGCGATTGGTCAAAATGGGAGAATTTAAACTCATACTTCGGCCCTTCGCCTTATTACTTAAACCTCCCCCAAGTCGAAATGCTGGTTAATATACATTACGGAGTCGGAGGTGAAGTTGTACCGGTTTTATACTCCAACGAACAAGACGCTTTCATATTCGTCCTGCAAGATGATGATGAAGCTACCAGCAATTTTATCCTTTTTGATGCTACGGCCAATACTATGAAGTCTCTCCCCGCCAGCGACGTCGAAGAGCTCAAAAAGCATATGGCCGAACATGGTTCGAGTGTTTTAGATCTACCAGGAACCGTCATAGAGCCTGATCAGGAGGGGCAGCTCGTGGCTCAGGCAATCATCAAGGGTGATGAGCGAATTCTTCCGTTCGTGGACCAATTCCTTCCTATGTCCCTTGAGGAGAGGGGTGCTATTACAGCGGAACAAGCAGCAGCAATTGCAGAAGCTCAAGACGCTATTGAGAAAATGCAAGATGCAGAAGAAAGTGTCGATTTATCACTTGAAGATGAGCTTGCAGTTACAAAGGAACAGTTACAAAAACTTCTGGATGAAGTTGTTGACGAAACAGGCGAGGCGGCTGATGAAAAGCGCAGGATATTGGAGGAGATGAAGAATGAACTGCTAGAAGAGAGTGGGGTGAATGAGATAAAGACGAAGTGACGAACGATATCAAAAAAGGAAGCTTGACGGGAAGTAGGATTTTCTGCCTACACCGACCTACAGAACAAGTTATGCCAGCGAAATGTGGTTAAACCCCAGTGGTTAATAATCCTTTGAAGTACCTTAGTATAGTTGTCCAATCTTTCCAAATAATGCGTCTACATCTGGTTACATCACTTGGATGTTTCATTACCAGTTCAATTACCACTCTAATAATAATGATTTGAGCTTACGAGCAGCACAAGTTCGGGTAGCGATGAAGAATTAGTTGGTGATAATGGGCATACATACAATATACATAATTGAAGAAGTTACATTTACTTTAATCATGAATCGCTTTCCTTCCCACTGAGACTACGGAAAAACTCTGCATATGCATGGTCAACATCAAACAGGAGCTAGGTGGATATTAGAATGAGCCAACGAAACACGTTGGAAGTAACAAACTTGTCTCGATTGTTCCTCCGTGAGTTCCTCCGAAGCTTTCATTCCATTTAAGGTGATAAGCCTAGCCAGACGTATCGAAATTGGCGCACAGACTCGGAGAACTGAAATACACACCACGAAACCATACGACTTCGCCCCTCCCAATCTTTACTACCTTTGAATCTAGCGTATCCTGTCACCAACTCCTGCAAGATGGGATGTAATTGATCCTTAGCTCTAAGCCGCAATTTAAGAGCATCCATAAATGTAATGAAGCTCTGTAGTACCAGTTGTTAGAGACGACGGTGAGATGTTAAAGTTGTAGACATGCCTGCGTAGTCTCAGCTACCCATTTGCCTGTCTCGGGCCCAGCTTCACTAGAATGCTCCACCGTCGCGGGGACACCAACTTTGATCCTATGCAACGCTGCAGGGTGATCCATCTAATCAAATATGCATCAGAATATAAGACTTGAGAAGTATATATCGCTAGAGCTCACGCGATATTGCGCCATGAAATCTTCTATTGAAGGTACGTCATCGCCAACGAGCTTAAGCATGGTCTTGTACTGAGATAGAAGTCTGGTACATGCTGGCGAGTATCTCTTCGATTAGATGAGGGTTGCTCAGTTTTAAGGAAGCGATGAGATTGTTGGGACAGACGTACTCGGCCGCTGTTACTGAATCGCGAACATACGCTCGTTCGAGGTAATCCAAGGCAACGATGATTCCGAACAGAGTGGCCAAAAGATTGTATTTCTCGCGTTCTGCATTTGTACTGTACAGTCGGACTTCTTCGTCCAGAGAAAATGGAGCAGACATGACAGAGCGGAGACGAGAGTGACAAGTTAGGTAAGGATTGTTAGAGCAGGTATAAGTGACAAGATAAATATGTCACCAAAATAATTATTCAATAAATAAATTGGTTGCCCTCAACAGGCTTGAATTAAGCACCTGTCTACACCACCACCGACGACGACGATGGACATCTCGCGTTCGTCAACTCCTGACGCTCCCCCGCAAGACCTCTGGTCTTCAATTCTTGACTCCGTATCTTCCTCGCGCTCTATACCTTCAAAGAACATCCTCGTTCTCGGCCAGCCATCGACTGGCAAATCCACCCTCACTTCCTCCCTTCTCCAAAAACCCGCGTCCGACGAAGACAAAGATGACCAGCGTACCGATTTTGCGCTTGGATATGACTTTTCCGATGTTAGAGATGAAGGAGATGAAGGTAGCTTGCTGTCCATGTTATACAGAACTGTGCTGAAGTATTTCGATTAGATACCCTAGCGCGCTTGTCTGTCTACACCGTCCCTTCATCCTCGCAGTCTTATACCGCTCTTTTGCCACACTTCCTTCCACCTAGGACGTCCTTACCACATACCCTTGTTATGATTGTACTCGACTGGACACGACCATGGACATTTGTGGAGGAACTCGAGAAATGGCTGAAATGGGTCGAAAAGTGGTCAAAGGGAGATGGTTCACGCGAGCTGGAGGTCATACGCGAAGAATGTCGTGAGCGATGTATGTCTGCCTCTGATTTCCTGTCTCGTGTTGTAGGGTACTCATTGCTCTTCAGTGCAGTCACATTTACAACATTATACCGAACCTACGAGTGACCCCATACCAGCCACAAACTCTACCCTTTCGAATACAATCCTACCGCTGGGGCCTGGAACCTTCACCCACAACCATGCTGGTGTTCCTATCATCGTCGTGTGCACGAAGGCTGACTTGATAGACGAAGGCCACGATATGGCAGCTGGAGCGTCTGGAATGGGTAGTATGGTTAAGGGGAAAGGTGGAGAATGGGAGGAGCAAATTGATGGTGTCATGCAGGTATTACGAACAATATGTCTGAAATGTGAGTATTGCACTATTTCCGGCCACAATTTATTTATCTTTAACATATTTCAGACGGCGCGTCGCTATTCTACGTCACACCGCTACCGTCGACTTTACAAGTACTTCGTCAGCATGTGTTACATTTGCTCTTTGCCCCGCCTGCCCCGTCGATTGGGATGCCATCCGAAGCGCCCGCACCTGTCCGTAATCCTTTCCCATTTCCTTACAAGCCCAATGCATTGGATCGTGACCATGTGGTCATTCCTGCTGGTTGGGATAGCTGGGGGAAGATTGGAGTTTTGCGTGAGGGCTTCGATGCGAAAATGTGGGGCGAAGCTTGGGAGAAAGACCTAGATTCCGAACAGGCAGACGAAGCTGGTGCCCAGAAGCTCTATGCATCTCTGGTCCCTGATCAAGGCGCTAAGGTGAGTGAGATGGAATGTATCTATATCAGTTCAGAAGATAGTTATAAGTGCATGTTTCCCAGCCGCCTCCATTACCTCCGTTCAACAGCCCCACGCCAGAGCAAGCCTTTCTTGCGAAAAACTACGACGAGAACGCGAAGAAAACCGATCGCGATCCTCGTGGCGCGTTCCGAAACCCGGCAGACCTCGCGGGTGCTGCGGCTGGTATTGTTGGCCCTCTTGGAAGCAGCAGCTTCAGCCTCCCAACGGTTGAGCGTGCGATGATGGAAATGGAGACAGGGGGGAACGCAAATACGGGTGCCGCAGCGGCTGATCCTTCTCGAAGACTTCCTGGGCGCACAGGAGGTGCTGGGGGTCGTCCACCCGGCCTGTCTGCGCTGGGGACGTCAGTGAATGCAGCGACAGGACGACCGCCGGGGTCTCCGGGACCTGCTGCGAGTCCCAGCCCAACGTCTGGGCAGACGCAACACGAGGTGCTGCAGAATTTCTTCCAGAGCCTGCTGAGTTCGAAGGACCGGCCCGGAGGGAATGCTGGAGGGGCGAGCCGGGGGAGCGGTGGACGGGCGAATGGGAACACGGGGGGGAGTGGCGTGGAGGAGGGCGGTGGATAGATAGATGATAAGCTAAAATAATGGATTTTAAAAGAAATATTATTATTAATTAGTTGTGGACATGTGTTGTGCGTGGGAAATCTGTTGTCTCTGCTCTACAACCATCTCGCGACGACGAGTGCCTCCGCCGGATACCTTGCTGCCAGTCTTCTCCTCCTATTATTACCATTACATATCTCAAAAATGGGCAAATGGTGCTTCAGCCCCTGCTCCCTCCAACACATCTCCCCTGACCTCCCCGTCTCCTAGGACTTATAATTACACAGAACAAATCCTCCATGCAAAGATATCCAGTTTGGTGTATGTCCTACGCCGTGTCTTCACCGCCTGAGCACTGCTTTGAGGCTCATGAATCACAACTCCATGTAGGACTGGCGCCATAAACCGCGCTGCTGTGGAAAAGGACCCAACCATCACATTTGACGACTTTGTCAATACTCTAGATACCGGAGATTCTTTCACAGCTTCACTCATTGACATTCTTGTCAAAGTGAGCGCCATGCTTTCTTCTTTTCCTTCTGCTTCATCTTTCACACAGGAGCTCGCCGAACGCGCTACTCGCCCAGAAAATGACCGTCGACTTATTGCAGATCGCACCGCCAAGAGCTTGCGCCTCCTTGCCACACCACTCAGAATATACCGCGAACCTCCCTCAACAAGAAATATTTCCAGTAGGCGCTCATCTAATTTCTCCTCAGACTACTTGAACATTCCTCCAAATGAAATGGAGCTGGAGGAAGATAATGATGAATTTGGCAGTATGTTGAGTAATACACATGTGCTGGACGGTAATCAACTCAACTCAGCATCAGCCGTATATGATGCGCCTGGGGCAAGCTGGGCCGTCGCACCAAGAATACTCTCCTCGAGTCCTTCGCCACCTCTCCCAGAACCCCCCAGTTCAGCCACTCGCATCCCAGCATCTAGCAGCCGCAGTGGCCCATGGTCCATGGACCCTTCTGAAGCAGGTGCAGTCATGAATACAATCGTTCGCCATCCCGGAATCCGTCGCCCTGTAAGAACAAGGAATGTCGACTTCAATGAATTCACCCACCGGCGCCGTTCAGCCATCCGTGACACTCATAACGCCGCAGAGAGTGTCACCGAGCCTCGGGAAAATAACTGGGTTCGCACCGCCCAGCCTACACGGAGATTCTTTCCCTTCACACGCACCCGACGCCATGAGTCAATTAATAACACCGGGTGGGATTATGTCGAAGCCCAGAGTTTGAATACGACAGAATCGACGCCTCTCTTGCCATCTGACGGAGAGTCATCTGACGTCGTACGCGCCCATGCCCTGTCGCTACCAAGTACGTCTACCGCCAGCCAAACAAACGAAGATCGGAGTGGTCCCCGTCTTCGCAGAGGTGGGTTGCGCGCTCCAGAATCTATGCTTTCCAGGCATGCATCTCCTGTGATCTTCATACCGTTAGATGCATCAAGTAATTATAACCCAATGACTGCAGACGGGCCCACCTCCTATCCTACGCCTGAACCCACCGAAAATGAGAATCTTTCATAGAATATAGCGCAGAACTCCGGGGCGTGTATAACTACTTACTTACAATGATGTGATGTTTTGTATTGACTATTTTTTGGGAAATGAATGTAATTTATCCGTGCACAAGCACAAGCACAGCCACTTGACAATCCTTTCACCATAAAGTGTTCACCAAATTATTTCCGCCCTCTAACCCGTTCCAGCTAAACATGATTAAGAAACGCACTCGCCCGCAACCACGAGTTAGGTCCATATCTTTGGAGAGAGAAAATGAAGATGCAGTTGTCGAGAGTGAAGAGGAAGGAAGGCTGCCGTATGTATTGATTACTTGAGACCTCGACCTCACAGGCAACTCAACGCCCTGGCTAGACTAGCAGACCTCATCGAACTTCGCAAGCTCCGGCGGGCAAGAGAAGGGATTGACGTTTCTAAATTGAACAAGGGTGATGCAAAGAAGAAGAAGAAACGACCAAGAGAAGAGACAGAAGTCGTCGGAGGTCTCAAGATGGGTGTCCCGGTCGAGGAGGAAGAGTATGTTGCTTACACTTCTCTGTTTCTATTATACTTAGCTCCCCTACAGTGAAGAGGCAGACAAAGACGCGAGGGCAAGAAGGGTTGTTCGAAACAATAATTTCACCCAGCAAACCAATGCTCTTGACGTTGATAAACACATGTATGTCCATGCCTCAATTTTTGCCTTGAGTAACATCTTACAAATGGTGGGAATTAGGATGGCGTATATTGAAGAGAACCTGAAGATTCGGAGTAGGCCCCGAGAAGAGGATGAAGACAGTTCTAAGCCTTCTGACCCACGAGAACAACTGTTCGAAATTACAGAGCGGTGGAAGGTCGAGAAACAAAAGCCTACTACAGACGAAGGAAGTGTTACAAATAGTATGGCTATGCTCACGGCGATTCCTGAAGTGGATTTAGGAATGGAGTATGTAATAATCTCATCTATCTTTTGCGAGGCGTAACACTCTTGTTTACTTAGCACCCGACTGAAGAACATTGCGGAAACTGAGAAAGCCAAGCGCGTTGTTGCTGAGCACAGGCACGATCCAAACAAGGTCAAAATCAATAAGGACGAGGAACACCTGGCCGCTACACGGTGCAAGTCTTGACATATTCTTCTCGGATTATAGAACTGAATGTTCCTTTCGCAGTCTACCGACCGCATCTCAAGCCAAAGTCTGATGCTGACATATTACGAGACGCGAAGTTAGAGGCAATGGGTTTACCTCCTCAGGAAGGCTCTCCTCATCGACCTTACCAAGAAAAATCTCAGACAGCAACTGACGAAATGGCATGTTCATTGTTCTAAAGTATTCGATGTCCTTTTCTAAGACAATTTACAGGTCATGGAACGTTTCAAGAAGCGTATGCGAAAGTAACAAGCCATTCTGCCCGGCAATATACCATATGTATTTAGCTTCATCCTCGGGTTAATATATGACTGAATATATACCAAATTTCAACGTTACCAGGTTTTAACGATCTCACTAAGTTTTCCGAAGTTTGGTGTTCCGAGACCGGTTACTGTTTCGGTACATGCAATGAGGCGGTGAGAAATATTTATCGCACAACGATGCTCACCTGGGTCCCATCCTACAGTGGCCTAAACAAACCGTCAGATAAATAATAATAGACGAAGACCGGCACTACATACGTTAAAGCCTTCTGTTCCACATCCTGCATTGTGGCCGATGGTAATGTCATTAAGTCCTGCGACGCCCTTTGTATAAAGTAGGGGGTTCAAGAAACCGAGAGGTGGCTTGTTTGCTTTGAGCCTGACATCATTCAGAAGCGCAACAAAGCCAGTGAATGCAGGCGAAGATGCTGAAGTGCCTCCAATCAAAACTGGTCGCCCAGATAAGAAGATTCTGAATTTGTCTGATTGCGCGGCAACATCGGGGAAAGCCTAAAGTCATATGTAAGTAATCTTCAAAATATAAAGAGAAATTTTTATATTACCCTTCCAGCTCTGGTGATCAATAGTTAGTAACAACCCCTTCGAAATCGGGACACGCTTACGGATTGAACAGGCCTTCAAATGTTCCATTCGGAAGTGCGGCCAAATATTTGCTGACAGCTTTTTCTTGATAAGCTGGGCGCGCAAACTGTTACTGCGTAAAATTATCTGAATCCAGAGCTTCTAAAACACTCACGAAATTGCTGAAGCCACCTCCAGAAAAGAAGCGTGATACTGCGACTTCTGGAATGTTTGTCGTCCCTCCGACGGCAGTTACGCTATGAGGCTTTGTCAGCGATCGTAACAGCTGAGAACGTAGTATGTCTTACAATGGACAGCTATAAATTCGTCAGCGAATGTAATATTTCGATTTCAGACGGGAACTTACGAAGCCGGGAATCCGGGTATAAAACGGGTGACGTTTCGTCCGTCATTGGTAAAACATTGTTGTGTGGCAGGATCAGGATCGCCGTCTCCTACACCTCCATCCCCTGAGGAGAACATCAGGGACACCCCACGGGCACCTGCGTCGTTTAAAGATAAGCTAGACTGTGTAATCACTCCGCGGACAATATACCTAGCTGAGCGAATCCCTGACAAGCGCGTCTGGCAAAGCTTTCTGGAACTGTGAATGATGTCAGAATGAGACTCTGGATACAGTGCTATGCTTTACCGGTCTGCTCGTCGTCGCCGTAACTAGTTGAAATCGCATGTGGTGGATTGGGATGGGACAGGACAAAGTCAAGCCAAGCTGTATACGGTCTAGCGAGCATCAGAGATCATTACTGTCTACTTAGCCAGGGAGCAAACGTACTCGTTTGTATCAGTAGGGGTTCCGACGTCTGGGATAAACGGAGGCATTCCTGCCGTAGAGTAGAAAGTTGCCTGTGGAAGTCTTAGAAACTCACGCTTGCATCATATAATATCTAGTTCATCCCTACCGGAATTGGATGAGAAATTCCGAATGCAAACTGTACATCAAGACCGGCTTCTGCTCCCGACTGGGAGAGCGTTTGGTTATTTAACCCGCCTGGAAGGATGATCAGCTAAGTGCTACAGTATGTTATGTTCATTGAACCTACCATTGACAGATATAAAGTCGAAAGTCGAATTTACAGCAGCTGGAACTTGATCAGCAAAGAAGGACTGCAGGTCCTGCTTGTTCGCAAATTCTTGGAGATATCCAGTTATGCCTATGGTGTTTCCCTTCGCCGAGGGTACAAATCCAACCGCGTTGTACAGTTCTTTCAGACATGTAACTGTAATCGTGGTGTTACAGCTTGCATCGACTGTCACGCCCGATACTGGGTCAACGATAGTGCCAAGCCTCGTATCTACCGTCTCGGAGGAGACTGCGGAAGTATCGTCCCAGACAATGGTGGACTTGGCAGGTTGGAATCGACCGAACATAGTGGTAGGTTGAATGACATCAACGTGCTCAAGCAAGTCGCCGGGAAGACTGTAACTTGTTGTTCTAACCATGTAGTCACCACTGGATCCATGCTTCCAAACGTGATATTTCTGCATATATGCGCGTTAGTGAATTGCTACATGCGAAAAGTTTGAAAGTCACCGTGTCAAGCATTTTCTCGACCAAGCTAACGGGGACCTTCACTGTTACCCAATCTTTTGCAGCGGAATGGGTGACGTGGTCTTCTTTTATGCCGTGAGACGCGAGCCATTCATGGACAGCTGTGACTGAATCTGGATGGGGAGCGACAAGCTCCTCGACTTGCTCTTTGGAGAGATGTTGTCCGTAACGCTCATGATCTGGATCGCTGACCTCGTATAAGTGTTGTTCAAGGACATGGAAATTAGGCTGCGGCAATCCAATTCTAAGGACAATATTGTGGTCCGGCGCGGGCTCGCTGTGTTGACTCCAGCCTCGAGGTGGGGCGATGGACTCCTTGACTTTATAGACGCAATCTTTCGCAGGGGCACTTGCAACGGTAGCCACAAATACTGCGAACGTGATGAGGGAGGAATGGGGGAGGTGCATGACAGTGGTGAAGAGCGGGACCCACTGGAGGCTTCCTTGACTACTAAGTAGAGCTATATATATTATTACTGGATCTTAAGAAGTTCGGAATTCGAAACATCCATCCAAGAAGGTTGTTCACACGTCATTTTTAATAGATGAATGACTGACATGCCACAAGTGTCCTCCGACATCTTCAGACATCCTCCGCATGCACTGATCTCACGAACGGCCCTCCTTTGCGGTAACAATGTCCGCTTCTTACATATTTAGAGTCATCCTCACAGGCCTGTTGTGCTGACGGCGATTATTGCGTGCACTGTGCCAGACGAAAAGTAATCAGAAAGATCAAGAAGATATATCTATAGTTCTTTCTCAATCACAGTATCAGCGTGAACAGCCAGCTCGATCATGGCTATCTCAACTTATATTGTCTTTACTAGTGCCTGTACAAGATTTAGGTAGTGCCTAAAGGCCCAAGTGACTCTACTCCGGGGCTGCATTTGTTACTACTTTCAAGAATTGACGACAATTTCCTTCAGTTTCCCGAAGTTTGGCGTTCCAAGGCCAGTAACTGTCATGGATACTCGTGAGAAAGGCAGAATGCTGCATCAGTAGTCATTTGAAATGCTAACCTGGATCCCATCCTTTCGTCGCCTGTAATGTAACAAAATGCGTCCAGTCATATCAAGATAAAATGAATGAACACACTGAACCACGTACATTGAATCCTTCAGTTCCACATCCGGGATTTTTACCGCTCAGGATATCATTGAAGCTATCAACGCCTTTGAATAGAGCAGGGGGTTCAAGAATCCAAGAGGACTTTTGTGCGCTTTGAGTCGGGCATCGTTCAGCAAAGCCACAATTCCGGCGAAAGTTGGAGACGATGCAGAAGTACCACCGATGGAACGAGGAACACCAGACAAGAAAATACGGAACCGGTCACCTTGAGCGGCGACATCTGGAATGCCCTGGATTGAGAAATGGGAACGTTAGGAAGAGTTCAGATTTTGAGTATCTTTCATAGACATACACGTCCAGCTCTGTACGACGTTTGATCAGTTCCTCATGTACCTATACTCATTTTCTCAAACAACTTACGGGTTGAAAAGGTCTTTATATAGACCTTTGGGAAGACCATCCAGGAACTTTCCTACCTGCTCGTCTTGATATTTGGGTCGGCTGAACTAAAGTGCAAGAATAAGAAGTATGTGAGATGACGTCTTGAGCAGAAAATACAATCTCACGTAGTTACTAAATCCACCCCCAGAGAAGAAACGGCTCACAGCAACCTCAGGATTGATGTTCTGAGTGCCTCCAACCGAAGTGACGCTAAGAAAGCAAAATACTAAGTATCTGAAAGGAAGTAGTACCGCGAATGTACGAACAATGGGCATCTATTAATGAGAGTTAATCCAATAAATCCAGCTACTAATCAACGATGAATGAGCTTACGAAGCGGGAAAGGCAGGGATGAAGCGAGTAGCATTAAGGCCATCATTTGTAAAACATTCCTGAGTAGCGGGGTCGGGGTTGCCATCACCTACACCGAAGTCACCAGAAGAGAAGATTACTGATACACCGCGAGCACCTGTAGAAGTTCATTAGTAGCGGCTACAAGTCAGATCAACAAGCCTTCATACCAAGCTGTGCAAATTGGGCGCATGCGCGTCTAGCGAAGTCTTCAGGGACTATATAAAGCTACAGTGACAGCTTGTACATGTGAGGGAATACTCCTCTTACCTGTTTGCTCATCGTCACCATAGCTAGTGGAAATGGTCAAAGGGGGGTTAGGATGGGACAGCACGAAGTCAAGCCAATCGGTGTATGGCCTAACATGAACATTTTGTTTAGGATTCCTTAGAATGATTGGTTACAAAAGCAGCTCTTACTCATTGGTATCAGTTGGCGTCCTGATATCTGGATTGAAAGGGGGACGTCCAGCTGTAGAATAGAAAGTACCCTTTGGAAGGAATTAAGTACCAGAGCAACAAGAAGCAAAAGAAAACCTCATACAGGAACGGGATGGGAAATTCCCAAGGCGAACTGAACATCGAGATTAGCTTCGGCACCAGCCTCCGACAATGTCTGGTTATTGAGTCCACCTAAGAACAGTGTAAGCACTTATTTTTTGCGTGAAGTGTAGAATACACAACGTTACCTTTGACAGAGATGAATTTAAAGCTAGAGCCCACTGCTTCTGGAACTTGATCTTTAAAGAAAGACTGCAAATCTTCAAAATTCGCAAATTGTTCGAGATATCCAGTAAGCCCGATCGAGTTGTCTTTAGCTGAAGGCACATATCCAACTGCATTGTAGAGTTGCTTCAAACAAGAAACAGTAATGGTGACGTTACAGCTCGGATCAATTGTTGCCAGAAATAGCATCAATAATAGGTTCAAGGCCCTGGTCGGATACGGATGCAGCCTGCAAGTCGGTGTCTTCATCCCAAACGATGGTCGATCTCGCGCCTTTGAATCTGCCAAACAGCGTGGTCGGCTGAATAACGTCGACATGTGGAAGAAGTTCCTCTGGTAAGCTATAGCTGGTGGTGCGAACCAGGTAATCACCGTCTTTAGTATGCTGCCAAATATGGTAGCTCTTCAAAGGAGTTATTTAAAAGTTAAAAATTAAATGAAACGGTAGAATACTCACTGTATCCAGCATCTTCTCAGCTAGACTTACTGGAATCCTGAGAGTGACCCAATCCTGAGCTGGGGATCGAGAAAGATCAGCCTCAGTAATACCATGAGAAAAGAGCCATTTGTTGACAGCTTCAACGCTTTCTGGATGGGGGGCGACAAGTTCCTCTACTTGTTCTTTCGTTAGATGCTGTCCATATCTCGCGTGGTCGGGATCACTAATTTCATACAAATGCTCCTCCAAGATGTTGAATTGAGACTGTGGAAGACCAATACGAAGCACTATGTTGTGATCAGGAGAGGGTGCACTATGTTTCACCCAGTTACGAGGAGATGTGATCGTCTCCTTAACCTTGAAGGCATAGTCCTGAGTTGGCAGTGCAGCGACCAAAGACGCAGAAAGTGCGAGAGTGACGACGCCACGGAGAGTCCACATAATGGGCTGAGGCAAGGCTGAGACAAATGAATATGAAGGCGATTTGTATTTATACCATTACGCGTCCTTTAGTCAGGAACCAGGAATGAATACGAAGAAGTATCGCCCCCACGTCATTTTTTAGTCCGAACTTCGCGTAAGAAGAGCTATCGGATACTCATAAAGGACACACATGGTACAAGCTTAGTTCGGTCTCACGACGTATATTTTTGGTTCGAGTAGAGCGATATATGACACAAATAGGGCGCTGTATATGAGCGGATGAGACGTTCCGTGCATGAGGAAGTAGCTGCGCTGTTGTTTTTAAGTAGTAATTAAATTTGGGGTTTCATGTGGCCAGGGAAAGCCAAGGAAAGCGAGCCCAAAGCCAGCCTAATGCCGCTCGAGAGCCCCATAGTTTGACTCACTAGGTTATACGTACACGGTATACCGCTCGACTGCTTCTCAACAGTCTGCGACTAGCAGGAAAAACGACCTCTTTCTGGATTAATAATAATATGATCTTCGCCGAAGGCGTTCTCCCCAAGTGGGTTCGCGAGGTAGGAGCTAAGCAGTTAAGATGCAAAGTAGACTCTAGAGAGTTCCACAAGCAACATGCACTGCTGCATGATTTCCAGGCTGTCAAAAGTTGCACCAGGTATAAATGCATCAGGTGGTTTAGTGATGGCCGCCGTCAGCTTGAACATAGGGGATTATTACGGGATCGCGGTGGCAAATGGTCGAACGGGTACATGCTTACATCGATGCGTAACACGCGTGAACAAGGACGTCTATATTGGTCTGATACATTTCCGAAGCATATAATTACATAATCAATACATTTATTTACTATCAAGGACGATGGTAAATAAATCACCTCACAACTTAATCATAGTTGATTCTGAGTAACGCGTGACGCGCCTCATCTACCGAGACTGCTTAAGTCTGGACTTTGTCTTCCCAATCCCTTATCACTGCACGCGTCTGCCAGCTCATCGTCGTCCTCGCTGAGCAAAGACTTTTCCCAACGATGAGCACCATCAAGGTTGCTCACCAGCCCTCTAATGCCCCCCCGGGAAGTACATTCATGTCTGGCAGCACCAGCCAAAGCAACGCGAATAAAACCAACAATGGCAGCGGGCATTCATTCCCCGCAGCCCTGCATTCCCCGACAAAGGACGCGTTGAGACCCAACGCACACCCCTACGCTATCAAGACGACGTCTACTGCTCTTCTATCACGATCTAATTCTTCACCACAACATAATGCTGCTGTGCAGCATCACTACATTCCCCAGCCACCTCCATCTCCAATTAAGGACAAACCTGAAGATCACAAGTACGGCGGGGGGCGGCACCGGTACAGCAGGAGCCTCACCAATACTGATTTGCCCCGTCCGCTTCCCGTACCGGTCGGTTATCCGAGTTCTAGCCCAACGCATGCCGATTTCGCCTCCGATGATTTTACTATTGGGATCCAACAAACCGGAGGAGAGAAAGATCATAAACGCTTCGGAACGCTCCCTACGTCGATATCCTCGCCTATACCTGTTGCATCCATTCCCACAGAACTAGGCCTCCCTAGTGATCCAAAGTTATGGACTCCTTCGCACCTAGCCACTTTCTTGGCCACGCCTTTTGGATTGCGTGGCCTGAGGGATGCTCAGGAAGCGAAATCTGTTGCCGACTTTGTGGAGGACAAGAAGGTTTCTGGGCGAGCTTTTTTGAGGCTCAATGAAGACGATCTCGAAAGGTATGTAACGTATTTTTTGTGCTTTCGAATTATTTGTTTTTTTTCTGTTTTGTTCATCATGTTCAATTTGCTGTTGTTCATCCTTTCATGTGATATATATTTATCTGTCTCGCCCTCTGCCTTCTCCTTCCATAGCATTCATTGCGTTGCCTTGCTGGGAACCCTCGTGTAATCTCCATTAGCATCCTATCTCATCTATTGTAAATTGGACTTTCCGTGTTAATAATTCCTTTAGGCATGCCCTACCTCCTACTTGGCGCCTTGCCCTCCTCACCTCCAGCCGCGACCTGCGTCAGTCCCAACTCCAAAAACGTATCTGGGGCTCTTCCTCTTCTAGTGTATCATACACCAACGCAAGCTACGTTCACCCTTCTCGCACACGGACGCGTTCAGATTCAATGTCTAGTGATATGTCAGATGCTAGCGGGCACAGTAGTGTGTCGGCTTCATCTTCCAAAAGCGGTACAGGAGACCGTGGACGAGGCGAAAATGGGAGGGTGAAGGGTATGGTGCAGAATTTTGAGAGGTCTTCGAGTATTGATGAAGGATCTGATTTGAGGTTGGAGGGGCCTCGCTATTCTAGGTCTTTGTCGCCTAACAAAAGGACATCCATAAATTCAAATTCTGGTACTGGTGTCTCACGATCTAGGCCAGGTAGTGCTATATTTCCCAGTCAGACTGGAGGATCCTTTCCTGCGTATCCTAAAGGCGACTACGTACCTGAACGAAGAGGAAGTGAATCCCCTGAAACGATCCACAGTGATGCACAGTGGCTCCTTTCAGCGTCACGGAGCACTGAAAGTGCGAAGAAAGAGCCGAGACTGCTGCCTTATCCTCCTGTCCCCCCTGTCATGTCTCCCGCAAATACGGGAAGCGCATATGGGACCTTTAGTCCACAGGTTACGGGTTGTGAAAGAGAGTTCACACCTCAAGCCACAGGTGGCGCTTTTCCACATTCGCAACCTCTTGGCCCTTTTACTCAAACTTTTATCCCTCAAGTTCACTCTTATGACTACGCCCTAGCGTCTGTACATCCTGCATCCAGTCATGGAGATCTCGAGCGTTCAGGTTCACTACCGAATCCTTCCTCTCTAGGACATGAGTATACAGGAGTTGAAGGACGACCTCTACCGTATCCACCATATGAAGCACAGTTTTATCAGTCCCACATTACCGGCAACTCTGTCGTCTCTCAGATTAATCAAACGGATACAGAGGGCTCGGTGGCAGGTTATGATACCGCTCGGGACACGGATACGGAGACCGCAGGGTACGATACTGCGCAATCATCCGCCGATATTCCTCTCCGTAATAAGAAGCAATCAATTCAATACGAGGAAGAGCCCACCATTGAAGAACTCCTTGCCTCCGAATCTGGGGCATCTAAGGGTGCAGAAGCATGGGAACTCGAGTTGGGTGACACTGTAAAGAAAATTAGTTCATCCGGACGGGTAACCGGACGCACAGGGAGACAGGGGAAGAGTACAAGAAAGGGTGTCGGCGTCGAGGGGATGTTTGTTAATGAAGAACAGAAGGGGAAAGATAGCAAGAGAGAGATCTCAGCTGATGTACTGGGCGTTTCCGCTAATGCTGCTCTCGAGGGCGGAAAGGCACCAGATGTAGTGGAGAGCTTAACACCATTGATGAATGAGACCCCCACTATTCCGGAGGAAGAACTTGAACAAAGACGCCAGGAAGCCTACAATCTGGAGCAGGAGATGAAGAGAGAAAGAGAGCGCTTGGATGCCATGGAACTAGAGCGGCAGCGGAATCTTGAGCGAGAGAGGTTGGCATTGGAGGAGCAAGAAAGGTTAGAGAGAGTACAGAGCAAGGCTACAGAGCAAGAGGCCGCAGACACTGACGTTAGGGTGGAAATATTACCTAGGGATCAAGCTCAACTTTCTGCACCTTCAGCGGAACAAGATTCCTATGCTCAGGAATCCCTTGAACAACAGCGCCAATTACAGGAACTCGAGTTGCAGGAATGTCTCCTTTGCTCCGAAATCAGTGACACTCGACGCATGGCGGAGGAACTTAAATCTCGCTTAGAGATGGTTGAAAAGAAAATTGAAGGGATGGAGAAACGCGAACGTCAATGTTCCCAAGAGCACCAACAGCTCTCTTCCCAGTCACCCTCCGAATCTACGTCACTTTCCTCTTTTCTAGTTGGTGCCGTCCGCAAAACGCTTAGGACAGTGGTGGTGCCCATTTTGGGAGATCGTACGCCGGGAATCGTAGCTGATTTCGTTGGTTTGCAGCAAAACATACCTGCGCCGCCTCTAGAACGTCGAAGGAGAAGGGATGTCATACTTTCAAAGGGAGGGTATGTTGTTCTGTTTAGTATCGGGATGTGTGCGGTTGTGCTCAGAGTTTTATTGCGGAGAGCTGCTATATTTGGTGGAAAGAGGCTGGGTGCTCGGTGACGTTTCCTATGGGCTCCGCTATCTTTTTTGTCTGTCTTGCTTGCTTTTTTACTTTTGTTATGTCATGTCCTGCTCTCCACTTGCTTGCCTTTTTTCGATCCTCCTCGTTTCTCTCACAATCTGCTACCCATTCTGTTTACCTTTCATTGTTTTACTCATGAATTGCTTTCACAATATTCTACGATCTCTTACGATTTCACGACAGCTTACGATACATAGTATACAAAATGCGTACAAATCCAACCGCAGTGCTAGAGCTTGTTAGTCACTTTGTAGTCATGGCTTGCGAGCATTGTTAATCTGCACAACTTTATCAGCATAAAGGTACATATTATACTAGGAGGTTCTTCAGTTTTTCGAAGTTAGGTGTCCCGAGTCCAGTAACTAGAAAACAGATAGTCCTGCTGTCATAAAAAGAAAGATTTGCCTACTAGGGTCCCAGCCCGTAGTTGCCTACAGTCGACTCCTGATAAGAAAAAATAAAATATGTTATACTTTTAAGACGGGACTTACGCCGAATCCGGGTGTGCCACAGCCAGGGTTGTTCCCCGCAGCAATGTCATTGAAGCCACTAACGCCAAGTGTGTATATGAGAGGATTTAAAAAGCCTAATGGTGGGTGGCCTTTAGCAAGTCGGGCATCATTCAGAAGAGCAACAACAGCGGCGAATGTAGGAGCAGAGGCCGACGTTCCACCAATTGAAACTGCGCGGCCTTGAGCCGAGACATCAGGAATACCCTAGCGAAGAGGTTATCGTATGGATGCGAAATAGGTATAAGGATCCGCACCCTTCCATTTCTACGCAAATGTAATAAGCATAAATTGATCCGAAAATATGATAAACTAGACTTACTTGTTCCACAACCCCGTGTACGTATCCTTAGGAAGTTTCCTCACGAAAGGATCAATAGCAAGTTTTTGGTAAAGGGGGCGCTCAAACTAATCCATGGCTTTGGTAAGTATAAGCATAAAAACAAGTTAATTAGAACGAACGTAGTCACTGAACCCTCCCCCCGAGAAGTATACTGCGGATTCGGGGACGTTGTTGGTCCCCCCGACAGCAGTAACACTAATCAAATAGTAAGCAACGTGTTTAATCATGAAATAGATGTCATTTACTAAGGACAGCTATCAGGGAGCGATAAGTATATGAGCGCATAATCTCTGGCAAACATGATGTACGTACGCAGTGGGGAACACGGGCTGGAATCGTGTAATGTTGCGACCATCATTTGTAAGACACTCCTGGGTAGCGGGATCAGAGTTTCCGTCGCCAACTCCTCCGTCACCAGAAGAGAACATGAAGGAGACACCGCGAACACCTGAAGTGGACATACATGTTAGCTCCCTTACATCTCTAAACAATCAAGAGAAAGATTGCTAACCAAGTAGTGCAATTCCATTACACACACGCTTAGCGTAACTTTCAGGAACTAGCCCTCACTTAGCGACCTACACTTATAAAACAGCGCTGCAAACATACCAGTTTGTTCAGCTTCACCATAGCTGGTAGAGATGGACAAAGGAACATTGGAGTGGCTAAGGACATAATCGAGCCACTGAATGTCCTGTTAACTGGGTTCTTGGGTTACATGTGTGTCCACTCACATCAGCATATGGTTCTGCATAAAAATACATAAAAATCAAATCTTTAAAGTGATTCGGGTGGTTCACATACCGTTAGAATTAGTTTGAGTTGTTAGGTCTGAGTTAAAGGGTGGCCTTCCAGGAGTTGATCAGAACGTGCCAGGAGTAGGGTATGAGAGACCATAAGCAAACGGGACATCGAGGTTAGCCTCAAGTCCAGCCTCTGCAAAGTCTGGTTGTTCAAGCCACCTATAACAGATGTTAGATTTTAGTAAGCATTTCATAAGGAGTTGCATTACCATTGACGGATATAAACTTGAAGGTAGAGCTGAGAGTTTCAGGAAGTTGCTCAGCGTAAAAAGAATGTAAATCCTGGATATTCGCAAACTGCTCGAGATATCCAGTGGTACCAATGGAGTTCTTCGCAGCCTTGGGAACATAGCCTGCAGTCTTGTACAACTGTTGGAGACAACTAATGGTAATAGAGTTGTTGCAACTGCTGTCAACAGAGGTCGTGGAAAGCTTGTTTGCGGCAACCGCCACGCTGTCGGTAAAAGTCTTTTCCTCCTCAAAGTCTTCTCACTTCAGTGTCGACTTCATGGTTTTCCAAAGCGCAAATATGGTAGTGGGCTGAACAACATCAACGTGATCATGGAGATGGGCAGGAAGGCTGTAGCTGGTTGTGCGAACAAGATGTTCACCGCTTTCAAGATGCTTCTAAACATGATATATCTACGTTAAAAGAAGTTACGTTACATATATTTCACATTCTCGATTGAAAATAACTCACCGTATTCAGCATGGACTCTGCAAGACGAACTGGAACTTTCAGCATCACCCAGTCCTTTGCAGGCAAGCGACCCAAGGCGGAAGGCTCCAGACCATGACTAGAAAGCCATTCGTCTACGAGTTCAACACTCCCTGGACGAGAGGCAACAAGTGCCTTAGCTTCCTCCTTGGAGAGATGGGCACCGTAGCGCTCATGGAAGGGATCACTGACTTCGTAAAGGTGGCTTCTAAAGTCGCAAAGTGAGGCTGCGGAAGTCCAACACGAAGCTCGATTTCGTGGTCAGCCGAAGCGAAGCCAACCTTCTCCCAGTTACGGGGAGTGACCTGAACATGTGGGATAGCGCCGGCCGAAGAAATGGCTACAGCCAGGAAACAAGAAATGAAGAGCTTCATCCTTGGTGATCGTGAGATGATTCTGAGGTTCCCTAGAAGTATGGCCCCGTTTTATAGAGAAAGTACGCCCTCGTAATCCGTCGACATTATGGGTAATCTCAAGGAGCGAAGGATCCACGCGGTATTTCCGGGTTTGCAACGCATTATACAGCTAGGGGCATCTATTCTCCGCAATATTATCTGGAGATGACCTGAAAATCACCTATCAAATGGAATGGGAAGGTTGCTAGCACATGTACTGAAATCTTGGCGGTCTACCGTTTGTAACTTTCAACGTGTGAAGCTTTGAGGTCCGACAATCCGCGCATGGCCGACCACTAGACTGTTAGCGCTTTACCTGTTGTGATATGATTCTCATTCCAAAAAATTCAGTTGACAGAAAAACCTGGTTCAAGACTTCAAGCTTCAAGTTGACATCACCAGGTAGTATATGATGGTTACGAGACAGAGAAGGCAAGTGGGGTTTAAAGGGGAGATATTTCATAAGAAACCTCGTATACTAGACTACAGCAGCATCTTGGCAGCATCAGAATTCGGAAATTTAGACTAAAAAAGAAAAGGATGGGTGATACAAGGTGATGCATAGGCAGACGAATCAAAGATGAATTGATCGTTTTGTTTCCGTTGTTTGCACGTGTTGTCTTTGGCCTTCAAGCATCTATCTCTGAAATTTTGAATCAACATCTTAAGCAACAAAAATGGTCAACACAGCAGATTCTGTGTCTATATTCGCAGAGGGGACCTTCGAAGAGCAGGTAAGCCAATAAAAGACACCGCTTCTTTAAACAAAACTAAAATTTATCCTTAGATCCAGGAATTGGTTGTGTACATTGCTAGAAATCGATCAGAAGAAGAACGGACTGCTTTCATCGCCCCATTCCAAGCTGCTGTAACCACCAAAGACGGACAGAAGCCCTTTGACCAGGATGAAGAGAGGCGCAAGAAAGTTTTCGGGATGGTACTGGCTGAGGTAACTGCGTTGGGAGAGGGTAATGACAAAGGTGCGTTTCGGCTGAATTGCTGTCGCTTGCTATTCATCCCATGCGTACCGACTTTTCTAGAGGCTGAAGGTTTTTTCAACTTGGTATTCGCACATTTGTTCAACCTATACTCTCCCGAATCGTCAGAAGCAACTGAATATGTACAATCGCTTCTGACAACTCTTTCGACTCCATCACCCAACCGTCTTTCCATAACCTACCGCATGTCTGTTTGTTATTTTCCAATGCATTTTCTCCTTTCGTAGCTTATACTGCAACAGACTCTCCAACCTTTTCAACGTGATACCGCGCGTATCTCCTCTCCGCCTGGCTGTGTACCGAACACTCATGTCTCTCGCCACTGCTAATGACAACCTAGCCGCCCTACAAATTGAACAAGACGAAGTTAAAAAATGGCTCTCTGAGTGGAATATACCTGAGGAAGAGAAGGCCGCATTCTTGAAAAGCCTTGCCGATGCATATGCAACAACTGGCGAAATGTGAGCTACTCTGATTAGTGTAGGATTAATGGAGTTTTTCAATCTCATATGTGTCAATTGTAGCACGAAGTCCTACGATTATTCCTTTTCTTACGTCAAGGCCCTACCGGCTTCGTCGTCAGAAGCAAAATCTGCTGCAGTCGACCTCATTGCTACTGCTCTCCGTCTACCCAACATTTTCGACTTCGATCCCCTGTTCAAGCTTGACGCCATCATAGCTGTCAAGGATAACGAATTATTCTCCCTCCTCCAGATCTTCCTCAACAGTGGACTCCCGGAGTTTAGAGCTTGGATACAGAGTCATCCTACTATCGCCGAAAAGTATAGTAAGCCAGCATGTATCCTTTTTTACTGACGGTTTCTAAATTTCACTAGATCTTGACGTAACTCAACTCGAACGTAAAATCCGCCTTCTTACACTCGCTTCCCTTGGATTCAAGCACGTTGGCCTGAATCTCTCCTACACTGACATCGCAGAAGCTCTCCAAGTTGAACCTTCAGACGTCGAGAAATGGGTTATTGATGGTGAGAATACGTAAATCCTCACATCGAAAACAAAAATCTGATATGTAATTCTATAGTCATACGCGCCGGGCTTCTATGGGGTAAGCTTTCCCAAACCGCTCAAAGTCTCCATATCAGCCGGGCTACGCCTCGTACTTTCGAACGCGAGCAATGGGAAATCCTTGAGAAACGGTTATTAGCATGGAAGTCTGGGCTCGCGGGTGTCCTCGATGTTGTGGCAAATGCGAAGAGACTAACAGGTCATCTTCCAGCACAGCAACCTCAGCAGCCAGCTCCAGCTACAGCTTAGTTCTCTCATGACATAAAATCACTTTTTGTATTCTTTTGCACAGCACGATGCATCTTAACCGATAGTCGTCTGGATAAATTGTGAAGCCAAAAATGATGCTATCTATGCCTTCCCACATAGTCCTGGATCAATTGCGTGATAGGTTCGGTTCATAAACCAGTTTAAAATTTCTACGTCTGTTCTGCAGAAAAGCACCCAATGCATTTCATTATAATCTATTTCCATGCTGTGTATGTAGGTGCAATGTGCTCCAATCATCAACGGTCTAATATCAATTACCACTCCCCGTCGAACCCCACAAATCCTATTGAACATTTATTATCGCCAGTGATAATGTCATAAGAAAGGTGCTTACCAGTTAGCAAAAATATATGGAAATATCTCTTCTTTTCTAAAGACGAACACCAATTCCATGCACTCGTTAAACGGCCGTCAATGCAACTTCCAGCATCGAAAAAGTTATCGGCACCAGACCCATCAAATCCATGTCTAAAGAAATCGCCCAAAATTTCGCGTGTGCAATTCTCCACTGAACCAAACTCATCCTCGATATATGACTTCAGTGCAGGCTTCTGCGCAAGTGCGGGTATTTGGGATAAAGTATTGCAGATAGGAAGCAAGATACGATAGATCTGAGTATATTTGTCGATAAATAACAGTGCATTAGGCACGTTATGGTCGCCCATGTGGATGACACTGGATCCTATCCAGGTACCGACGCTCCGTTGTGCCTTGTGCAGGATAGAGTGCATCATGCGAGATGTCTTTGGTGCAGCTTGCACACGGTTGAGACCTTGCCCGGTGTCGCGAAGTCGGTAAGGAACATTTTCAGCCAAAAGGTCTTGCTCCGCCAATGACCACAAGTGGAACATGTCTAAATCAATGATTAACGCGAAAAAAAACGACGAAAAAGGTTTTTATAAACTTACCATGGAGAATCTCGCGCCACAAAGTCAAGCTCTGCAGCACGTATGCATACTGCTTACTGTGGTCGTGCGACAGGCGCGCACCGCCTTTTCCACTGCGGATGGCAAGACTGCTCTTTGAGTCTTTTGTCTGGCTAGGGTGGAAGTATTCTTTGAGGTATCCAATCATTCGCTCGCAGGGGTCACGATTGGCTCGTAAGAATGCGTGATTGTCACCAATGGAATAGAGACACTGGCGGACTTGCTCCTGAGGAAGGCCTTTGCGCTCGTAGCGTGAAGCTAATGTCTCGATGGCGCGCTCCTTGTTCCTGATGTCTTTCTGAACATCTCGACGAGAGCGTCCCTCGGAGTATATCTCCTTTGTGGCGACAGTGATAAGGTCGTCGCGCAGGAGTTCGAGAGCTTCATGTTGCTCCAGCACCGTATAGACAGTTCTTATAGGTTTTACACATGAGAAGCTAAGAAGCTCTTTTACTTCTGGTGTTTGACTATCCTACAATTATGTGAACAACAGAAAGAGAAATAAAACTCACTACAGCTCACCTGCAACAAATATATGAGTTTTCCGTAAGTGGTTCTCATCTTATCAGGGTTCATAATCTTATGTCGCCTGCCCAGTTCAAATATCTGTTGGTAAAACTCTGCGTTTGCCTGAAAGTCGCGATCGGAAAACAATTCTTGTCCTTGCTTATAGTCAGCAGCAACAACGAGACCGGACATTATGGCACAGAGCTCGCGAATCTGGTGCACAATCCTTTTTGCCTTCGAAAGGCCAAAGCCAATAGTATCAATCTTATCGGTATATTCAGACACTTGCAAAGCGGCCTCCAGTAATCGTAGGAACTTGCGTTCCGCGAGGTTCAGCCGAACTGGAATGTATTTCGCCCGCTCAATGAACCACTCTCCTACACTTTCACCTACAGCTGGTTGAGCACCTGTTATTTCAAATGCAGTCCCTGAGGCGACACGCTCCCAGTCGTCGTCGTCGTCGTCGTCGTCGTCGTCGTCGTCGTCAGAGCCAGCTTTAGCACCGTCAACTTTCATCTGCGTCGTGCCATTAGACCTAAGTATTTACAAAGCATCACTGAACGCGAAACGCACCGACTCGCCATCCGTCTCTTCCTTGTTCGCGGCATGTTCGGACTGATCGATCTTGGCCCTCTTCTGCAGCCCGGCAAGAGGCTTTACAGCATGTCTCTTCCTCGAGCCCTTCCTGTGCTGAGCAGCGAAGCAAACGTCACAATAGGGATCGGAGCAGGTCTCACACATCACTTGTGCGGGCTGATCTAATGGAAGCACCTGAGTTAGTCACCTGCCTCAGTCTGGACATACTTGTCATGCGGTACTGACCTTCGCATTCTACGCAGTAGCCCTCCACAAGTGGCTTTTCGGTTTCCTCTTCGTCCCATCCAGTGGAGGCGGTGGCGACACCGAGAGATCCGGGGTGCTCGACGACTTGATGGTTCTCACTGAGGATATTTCGGAGGGAGAATGTTCCTGTTGGGCCGCTTTCTTCTTGGGGAGGGGGTGAAGCGGACATTTTGATGAGGATTGGGGTAAGTTCAAGTCAAGTTCAAATGGCTGCAACGCTGAGTAGAGGGTAGAAAAATAATGCACGTGATCAAATGACGCGTAGATATGTACACGTGGAAAACGCCTGGAGAAATCACTTCCAGTATTCATTACTTGTCGCTACGATACTTAAGTCTTATAATCAAGCTATAATCTAAGCCCAAGAAACTTCCGTCCAAATGGTCATCCTATCCGGTGCAATCCAGTTCCTTCGTCCGCTCCCTTTCCATCCCACTCCCCACCTTCCTCCCACGTCTCTCCCCAATCCTCATCCACCTCGTGCTTCTGCGCCTCCGGGGCGCGAGGCAGTTCAGGCGGTTCTGGACTCGGTGTAATCGGCAGCGGCGAGTTCACCGCGGGCTGCCGAACAGGGCGTATGTGAAGTGGCGCAGGCGGCCCCCGCCTCTTCGTTTTCTTCATCAAATTTTTGGCGGGTTTAGGAGCAGCTTGAGTAGTCCGTTGGTGAGTCGAGGAAGAATCAGAAGTCAGGCTACTGGACAGACTTGGTGGGTATGAATGGGTCTCTGTAACACTGTTAGCCCTCGTTTTGTTCTCGTCTGGCGCAGATCCGGCGAGAGTGAATGAATTGTCGCGTGAGCCTTCGTCGGATTCAACGGAAGATGTTCTGTTGATTCGGGATGCATGTCGGTTCTCAACGTCGCGTGGTCTGTAACCGTCGTCATCTTCATCGTCGGAGGGAGCGTTGAAGAGAGGTTCGCGGTCTTGTGGGTGGATGGAGTCGGGTGAATCCGAGTCTAATGCCAAGGAGGTGGCTGAGGATGCCTTGACTATTGAGTCGATAAGCCAGAATTGAAGGATATTCATGACGATAGGGAAAATGCCCATAGTGCTGCGCATAGGATACCATGTAAGTACGGCAGATGAGATATCGGTTCACTATACGCACAAAATGACTTGCAACGCATCGCCTTCCTCAGTCCACGTCCAGCTGAGAAGCCATTCGCCTAGTTTGAAGATGCCGGGGAATAAGGCAAGCAGGCCGATGACAAGGAATTTCATGGTGGATAGTGAGAGGACGTAAATGGCAGCTTGGCGGCACCAGTAGTTGAAGGACGGAGGGGTCCCATAGAGGCCTGACTGGAATCCTTTCATGCCAAACCTTTCGGTGAATAAGTAAGTGAGGAAATGGAGGATAAAATATATCAGCGCAACGCCTGTCAGTCGGTTAATTGAGATATTGACCTAAAGGGAATTAGAAACTCACCAAGGGTGGTATCAATTAATATATTGAGGAAATAGGTTATGCATGCATTTGATGATGTTCCTACGGAGACGATGTGGGAAATGAGGACGTTAAACCCGTGAACGAACATCTGCCCAACGACTTGCTTGGAGATATCAAAGAGCCTTTGGGAGGCGGATATCAATGTGGAAGGAAAGAAAAGAAGAGCAATGGAAGGCGGACCATATTCTCCATGGACGCTTTGGACTTTCTCTGTGTCTCTTATAGACAAGAGAAAGAATGACAAGAACCCCCATGAGAGCTTGGACGACCTGACGATAGACGGTTGATTTGAGGGCAAGAGAAGGTTGCGGTGGACGCGACATACCAATGCGGTTGGGCCCAATAGCTGACATGAGCGTCTGTCGACGCCTGGATAGGCTGGAGGAGGGTCGTCGTCTGACATGGTGAGTTGAGAGTTGAAGAAAGACGTAAGTAAGTAGAGCAACTTGGAAGCAACGGTGGCCGAGTGGGTGGGCGGTGATTACGTCAGCAGATGAGGAGCACCGCAGTTGTCTACTTTGCAACTACTTACTACTTACTACTTGACTACGGACACGACTTGACACGCTCTACTCAATCATATTCCCCATAAAACAACAACAATACAGCTAATCTACTCCAAATCATCCTCCATAAAACTAATCTACTGCCATGAGCTTCTTTGGCAGATCTCGCAACCAGACCCCAGAGCCTCCAGCCCCATACTCTCGTATCAATAATAACGATCCAAACTACTCTTTGCCTTCTGCCCCGAGATCTGCAGGCCGTCTACCTCCCCCTTCAGCACAGTATAATTCTTCCCAGACGTCCGCCTACAATGACCCCTCTGGCGCTCTTTTCGAAAAACGTGCCGACCGCAAGCCAGCCCCGCCTCGTTCTGGTGGAACGTGCGTTGCCTGTTTTATCTCTGAACTACATCATGCTCAAAATTATGCTGCAGCTATGGTGTAACAAGCTCGCCAAGTGATACCCTTGCATTGACCAATTGCTTGATTGTCCACCCGGCTGACTTCAGCCAAGGCCAGCACATCCTCGTTAACGGTGCATTCCCGCTCACCGTTAGGTCCGTTTGCATATGACTCTACAAATCTTCCGCTAAATCATCTTAGACACGATAATACCAACAAGATACCAGTAGGTACTATTGGTGCTTCCAGTCTTCAACGCCAATGGATCGGTCTTTCCCTCCAAGGCGACAATGTAACCATCGACACTCTTCCCTCCCCTCCCCATCCACAAGCCCCACCCTACCTCCAAGGTATAGATATAGAAGTTGGCTTCCTTCGTCGTGGTCATGAAATAGCAGAACAGTTCTCCTCGGACGAGATGGCCAAGACGTTCCTCAAAGCATTCGGAAACATGGTCATGGCTGAAGGCGAACTGTTGGCTTTCGATTTCCATGGCCAGAAGCTTAAGGCTGTCGTCAGGTCAGTAGCGACGCTCGAACTGGCAGACGAGCAAAGGAGGGGTATGCCTGCACCTCAAGGATCAAGTCCGCAACACATGGGCATCGTGATGGAGAAGACGGATGTTAGCTTTTTGAAGGATCCTACTAGTGCTATTAAGATAAAGTCTAGCGCAAAGAAGTATGTTTCCCCTAGAAGCATCAATATTGGGTACTAACATGATCTTGAAGAGCACCACCCAATGCCATCCTCGCTCCCAACTTCAAATTCGAAGACATGGGTATCGGAGGCCTCGACACCGAGTTTAGCGAAATCTTCCGTCGTGCCTTCGCTTCGCGCGTTTTCCCTCCGGGCCTCGTCGAAAAGCTCGGCATTCAGCATGTAAAGGGTATTATCCTCCACGGTCCCCCGGGAACAGGAAAAACCCTCATCGCCCGTCAGATCGGTAAAATGCTCAATGCTAGGGAACCCAAGATTGTTAATGGTCCCGAAGTATTGAGTAAGTATGTCGGTGCGTCTGAAGAGAATATCCGTAAGCTGTTTGCGGATGCGGAAAAGGAGTACAAGGAAAAGGGCGATGAGAGCGGTTTGCATATTATCATTTTTGATGAATTGGATGCCATTTTCAAGCAGCGTGGCTCGACAAATAATGGAACTGGTGTCGGTGATACCGTCGTCAACCAGCTTTTGTCCAAGGTACACGTTTCCTAGGCACTATGAGAAGGCATTCTTAACATTTCGTGCAGATGGACGGTGTTGATCAGCTCAACAACATCCTTATTATCGGTATGACCAACCGCATTGACATGATTGATGAGGCTCTCCTCCGTCCCGGTCGTCTCGAAGTGCACATGGAAATCTCTCTGCCAGACGAAAAGGGACGATACCAAATCCTCAACATCCATACCGGTAAAATGCGCACAAACAGGGTCATGGATGAGGACGTAGACCTTTACGAGCTTGCTGGTCTCACGAAGAACTTCTCCGGTGCTGAAATTAGTGGTCTTATTAAGAGTGCTACCAGTTTTGCGTTCAACCGCCATGTGCGAGTGGGTACGATGGCTGGCATTTCAGACGACGTCGAGAATTTGAGAGTGAATAGACAAGATTTTATGAATGCACTTGAGGAGGTGCATCCTGCGTTTGGTGTTTCAGATGAAGAGATCCAGCAGGTTATTCAGAACGGCATTATTCATTACGATACCGTTGTTGATGTGGGTAGTTTTGGGGTTCTGGGTTTTGTCGCCGTACTTATGTTTCAATACAGGAACTTCTCAGATCAGGAGAACTCTTTGTTGACCAGGTGCGTTCGTCAACACGCACACCGCTCGTCAGCATTCTGCTGCATGGTCCACCTTCATCTGGCAAGACAGCTCTCGCAGCAAGCATTGCATCTGCCTCGCAATACCCGTTCATCAAGTTGATCACACCAGACACTATGGTTGGATATTCGGAATCGCAGAAGGTTAATGCTATCACAAAGGTGTTCACAGACAGCTACAAGAGTCCGCTTAGTGTTATTGTGGTGGATAACATTGAACGTTTGATCGGTATGCATTTTCACCCTGAAGCTTGCAGCTGAAACGCTTACCGAGAGACTATGTATAGACTGGACGCCCATGGGAGCCCGATTCTCGAATTCTGTCCTGCAAGCACTAATGGTGTTGTTCGGGCGCAGACCACCCAAGGGTCGCCGTCTCCTCGTCCTGGCTACCTCCTCGCTCCGGCCCATCCTTACAGACCTCGGTCTCTCGGAAACCTTTGACTCTGAACTGCGCGTGCCACCCGTAACGAGCCTTCGTAGCTTGGACTACATCCTTCGGGAAGTCGAATTGTTCCCCTCAGACCAGGAGCGCAGAGAGGCGATCCGCATGCTGCAGGAAGCAGGGTTCGGATCTGATGATAGCGGGCTAAGCACGAAGTTGCAGATCGGGATCAAGAAGTTGTTGAGCATCATTGAGATGGCGAGGCAGGAGCCGGATAATGTTGCTCAGCGGTTGACGAGCGGTCTGTTGGGTTTAGGGATGTGAGGGGTAGAGTGGGTTTGATAAGGTGTCTTTCTTTTCACAATTGAAGAGCTAATTTCTGGGTGTACAATAATATGTCTGCATTATACTTAGACGGTCGTACTACAAGGCTGTAGAAACATGTAAATTGGTTAAAATGCAATGGTTGATAAGAACCGTGATAAGAAATGGGGGGACTCAATAAGCGCTTGGAACTTGTACATTTTTAACACGAAGGGATGGAATGCGAGTGGTTGCGGAGACGTTCTGGAGTGGAAAATGACCAAATAGGGACACCTGCGATCTAGCATCTTCCGCAACCTGAACGTGGTCCACTACAGTACTCCGCTCGCACTTCAGATATTACAGCCTCACACTCGTCTATCGTTGTATATATATCCCACATCAGCCCAGCCTCCCCAGCTGCCTCACACAGTATCTAACCTCCACTGCGATGTCCTCTGCAATCACCCCTTCCGAAGATCGTCCCCATCTCCCCCCTCTTCCTCGCTCTGCGTCCCAGCCAAAGCCTAAAGGCATTCTTAAGAACACTCCACATCCAGGATCATCGAGTACGCCGCAATCCCCGCCACAGTAAGTTAATCCATCGACTGTAGTACTTTGTGATATTAATTCACCCCTCAGCAGTCTCCAGTGGGATGAAGAGAACATCGCGCTGACTGAAATACAGAAGGACAGTCTGATGAAGATTACTGAGCCCAAGACGCCATATGTAAGATACGATGCTGAAACCGACACGATTGAAGGAGGTGGGTCGAACTACACGCCCCTTTATTCTGTACTCCTGATTCAACTTACTAAATTAGAGATACCGAATCTCGACCTGAGCGGTCACTACGTCTCTTCCCCTACCCGCGAAACGCCAAACTCTCCCACTGCGTCTTCGACAGGAGCAGACTACTCCAATCCATCCTCACGACGGACGTCCTTCTCTAGCCAAGGGCGGCAGGGAACCTCGCGGAGCGGCAGTGCCACATCCAGTCGGAGCACAAGCTTTAGCCTGCCGAATGATGCAAGGCGGGAGATCAGGGGGGATGAGCGCGATAGAGGGGAAGAAGTTGAAACGGGCGATGAAATGGACGAAGAGAGTACGTCACCCGATGGAATCCACTCTTCTCTTACTGAAAGATATCTCTCTCCAGCCGCCGCAAAACATGCCGCTTTCGTTCGTGCGCGTGGAAGGCATTATTCAAATGAGGCTGAAGCCATGAAAGTAGGGTTTGTGATATTCTAGCTCGAGACCATCTTTCTGATTACGATGCGTTCAGCGTGCCCAGCAGCTTATGGCGGAAGAGGATGATGATGATGACTCGCATGTAAACAACAACAACAATGATATGGACGACGGTGATGATCAGGAGGCAGTTCCCCCTGTCCCGAAGATCCCCAAGGTCAATGGTGTCGGGCACAGTTGAATCGAGACTGTCCGCTGCTCCGTATCAATTTTCTTTAGTATTGTGTATTTTACACACGTTCCATATGTACCATAGATTGAGTAATCTCGCACATTATGTTGGCACTGTCTGTTTAACAAATTTGAGACTCCCTTGAATGATGTTACTACTTATTATGGTTTTGTATATTAATGCAGCTCCGCGACACTCCACCTACGTGTAATTTTTATAATTACTAGGTACACCGTACCAAAAAATATTTGGAAGTAAGTAAAAGACATCAAGGAGATGCGTGTAAGTCACTCTGACAACAAGTGTTTAGGTGTGAATCACGACGAAATTCGTCATCAGCTCTCTGTTGTACACCGCATCGAATGGTTTTTGAAAGGGGCAATACTTATGATAAAAAAAGACTTTCTCCGAACTTTTCAGTCCTTCCTGCACCATAAGTTATACATTTTCTGCGTCCTCGTCAGGTACACCGGTCCTGCCTGTTGAAGTATAGAGTGCTCGCTCCTATCGACCTCAAGTGTTTCTATTGCATTATTATCTTTAGAATAAGAATATGTATAAAAGTTGTATAATGTAGTGATTTTAAAAATTAAATACACTTCCCAACAGCGTCCCAACTTGTAAGTAGTTAACTGACGTCATTATGTCAACCAATTAAAAGTATTCCCACGTTCGGACTCTAATTGGTAAATACATTATGTAATCTATAATTACATAATTTATCGGCCCGTCTTCCGAAGTTCCGATAAGATGCGTTGAAAATTTAATATTTTTAATCTCATCCCTTTCACTTTTGCTTATTTCTCCTCTAAATATAAGTACGCAGAATGTCCACAGAAATCGCAGGCGGAAAGGGTCTTCTTCTCAAAGGCGATCCCATTGCAGCGAATTTCCGCGATGAAGTGAAAAAGTCCCTTGAGCAATGTGCTCGCCGACCCAAGATCGTCGGCATCCTCAGTACTTCATCAGCACCCAGCCATAGCTATGCGGAGTTCACCAGGAGACAGTGCGAAGAATTGGATGTGGAATACGTTCTTAAAAAGGTTGGTGCTGCCGAGTCCGTTGAGTTGGGTGAAGGGGACGGCGTCGAGGAGGCCATTATTGAAGCGAATGAGGACGATAGCGTTCATGGTATTATGGTAGGAAAACTTTTATTGCAATACTGGGCATATAATGAATCGCTGTCAAATGAAAAAGGTGTATTACCCCATATTTGGAGGACGGCAGGTCTGTTCAACCGAATGAAATGCATTCTGAGACTTCACACTGAGATGCGTGTTAGGATCATTATCTTCAGCAGGTGAGTTGCAACCAGGGCTTCTTCTGCAGACGTTTCATTCTGTGAAAGATTGTATCGCCATTGAAAGATGTGGAAGGGCTTAACTACAAATTCCATTACAACCTGTACCATAAGTGAGCCTAATGCGCCCCGACCATTCTTCCTCTCATATGTTGAACCCATTTCTTCAGCATCCGGTTTATCAAGCCCCAATCCCTTCTTGCAACCACACAAGCGCCAGCATCGGAACATACCACCGCGGATGGTGATGTGCCTCCACCGGGAACCGTCAAGTCAATTCTTCCTTGCACACCGCTCGCAATCGTGAAGTGCCTCGAATACGTGGGTGTGTACAACAGAATTTTACCTTACGGTGATCGCGCGTATGGTAAGACTGTTACTGTGATTAACCGGTTCGTATAATGTTCTCCGTTACTTTTCCTGTATGAAACTTGTTGACCTCTTATATGTAGATCTGAAGTTGTCGGCCGGCCACTCGCTGCCCTGCTCGCGAATGACGGTGCTCGCGTCCTCTCAGTCGATATTGACTCCATCCAAGAGTATACAAAACGCCCGAAAATCGCAGGCACCGCCGAGACGGAGGCCCCTCTCAAGCGTTTCAACCCCCGACATGTCGTGCATTCCAGTAACCTGACTCTCCAGGAATGCCTTGCCATCTCGGATGTCGTGGTTTCTGCTGTGCCTAGTACAAACTATAAGGTTAAGACAGAGTGGTTGAAGGACGGATGCGTTTGTTTAAATATTGCAGCGGAGAAAAACTTTGAGAAGGATATCAGGGAAAAGGTGTGTGCTGTATCCGTCGAGATACACGTCGCTAATCTGTTCACTAGGCATCAATATATATCCCTGCGGTCGGAAAAGTCACCATCTTGATGCTGTTGCGCAACTTGTAAGTGTATAAATTTTTCGTGTGGTTCGAAGAAGACTCATATTTTCCGTAGGTTGCGTTTGCAGCAGTACCAAGAAATAGCTGCCGCCTCTAGCAGTTAAATCGTAGTCCTCGAATAGATTTGTTCAATAGATGCTTTATTGTACAATAGCGTTGTTAAAATAAGTGTTAAATAGGATCGTGGAAGCCGTGAATCACAAACCAGAAATGGCATGCAGTTCGACACGAGAATATTATGTATGTACTCACAAACATGCCAAGTTGGATGTGAAGAACCCTTGAGATCGGCAGTTGTAAAAGATCTTCGAAAAGTCTATCAAAAGGATCCCTTCATTGGCAATAATAGACACGAACCCTGCACTCACGCATTCACAATTAAAATATAATCTGTAAGACATGTGTCATTTTTCAGAGCTGTAAACAGAAGAATACCAGTGCACAAAATGATAGATTATCGTAATAGATGTATTATATATAAGCTTCACGCTACCGGATGCTTTGTATTCCTCCGTAATTATGCACGCATGACCAAAGAATACTCGGGCAGGAGAGGGGGTGCTAGTGAGATTTCGTTGAGACATGAGTGGAGTTTAAATTCCTTGCGTTGACTTCCGGTAGCGTCTTCAGGCTTTCAGAAGAAGATTGGTCAGGTGTGAATACCTAAGGGAATGGTGTGTTGACAGGCGACTCGGTGGGGGTAGTTGCTCCAGAAGAAGGGAAGCTGGGAGTAACAGGTGTCGCCATGCCGGAGACGTCTTCAGGTAGGAAATGGATGCGTTGACGATGGAGCTAAGTAGGAAATGGGTAAGTATGCCGGCGAGTGGGAACTGATAATGAAGCTGCGGATACCTGAGGTAACTTCGGTATTAAGACAAAGACTAACGCCGTGATGTTCATTGCGAAGAGCCATGGGTTGTAATTTGTGTAGTGGGTTGATGCAAGGAAACTAAGACGAGGCAGTGTTAGTTTTGTAAAGTAGTGATGAGGAAGTTACAAAGACCCACAGCGCAATGGGGACACAGAACAGCCATTTTTTGGCTGGAGTGTACTGTGCGCCGTCGTCGATTTGTTCCCAGAGCGTAAGTTCGTCATAGGCCCCACTGTGCAGGTCGTTGTCGAATGGTATTCCCGTTACCCAGTGAAACATGAGATATGACAGCTGGGCGGCAGTTCGTGTTAGTTTTCGCAGTCGAGGGATATGAGACATTAGAGACGAACTGCGAGATATATGAGGTTGACAAGGGTCCAGCTGACTTGCTGGGTCATACCAGGCATAGTGTCGATGATAATTTTGCCGACAAGGATAAGCACGATGTGAATGAGCCATGCACCTACAAAGTAGTATGATTATGAGGAGAGGAGAAATGGGAAGATATGATAAAGAAAGCAAAGAGACCTTTTGCATTAACCCAGCCAGCATTGACGTTAACATAAGCACTACGGTCAAGGACTTCTTCGAGGGAACTGTCGCCGATTTCCTCGACCTTGACAATACTGGCGCTCCTTGGCCTGGATCTTAGGGGGGTCCTTGGGCTCTTTGTGGGGGAGGAGAGATCGAGCATGGGGGGAAGCTTGATAGTGGTTGAGCGGCTCATGGCGAGAGGAAGGAGAGTGGATGAAGAGAAAGGCAGAAGACGACGGTGAAAAGCGCAGTTGACTTGGACTCGGAGAGAGAATACGATGGCGATGGCGAGAGCTGTCGTGGCCGAAACCTGGGCCGAAATTATTTGTTTTGGGCGTCTATCCGCGCTTTTGTGTGGCGATGCCCGGCATTCGGCGCCGTAGAGGTCACAACCACCCGGACAGATGCCTCCGTTAACCAAGCAACTCAAGTAAGTTATCTTCCAACCACCTCTCCCCAATGCACCCCGCTCTCCTGCATTGGTGCACCGTTTCTCCCCAGGGCCCCTCCAGTCTCGCTGCAATCCGTTTTGCCGCCCCAGTTCGCGTCTCTTCAATACGCGTCTTTCCACATGGCGCCCAGCCATTCACCCAGCTTCCAGACATAGTGTCGTACGTTTCTTGCCATTGCTTTTATATTTACGTGCATAATCATATTTCCACAGAGAAACAGAGCCCGATGCCTTCTATCTCGATGTATTCTTCAATGCAATCCCCGTCCAGCCCAATTCACAGACAGACTCCAAAGAGAAGCAGCGTGCTCCAAATGCCCTCCTGCCCACCGCAATAGCATATGCTGGCGGGCAAATGGACTTCACTGTCGACATAGGCACCGAGGTACGTTTTGTCCCATGTACAATTCCCAGTTCATGTATGCCAATCCTACATAGTATACAACGCGCTTGATGATTGTTAAAGGAAAGTTTGAGAAGTTGTCTATGGCAATATATGGCTATGTCGTATCTGAATCATCTCCTGTGGAAACACACCAACCAACGCCTCTTCCTACCTTGGAGTCTAATCCGCTACCCAAGTCGGTTGATCCTTCCAATTCTTCTGATCCAACTACAACAGCCCAAAAGTTGCTGATGTTGATAGAAGATGCTCCATCTCTATCTCTTATTGTTCGCCTAATGCTGTGTCTGAAACCTACCGATGAAGACTGGGACGACCCCTCCTTTCCATTTCTTTTCGCAGACTTGACACGAGAAGATGATGATTTTGATCTGGAGTCAATAATTCAATGTATAAGCCATCCTCTAGCGGATGGTACCTCGTATGAGGACCTATCGAAACTTGCCAATAGAGTCGCTGACTTCATTGGGCCAAAAGTTAGTCATTCAGTTTTATATCCCGTCTCACCTAAGCTCACTAATTTGTAGAACAGCGATCAGGCACTTCAAATTGCTAAGATACTGAACATATCTGCATCGCAGCTACCTGACATGGCCAAAGCTCTTCTCGTTAGTACAATCAGAGTTCCAGACCGCCTCCTTCTCACATCCTAATAGCAAGAACTGGACCTATCCTCAATCTTTGACGCCCAATGCATCAATGAAACTACCGCCATGTATCTCCTTCATGCAGCAGCCAATTCTGACATAGCGCGCCACTTTCGTGAGGACGACGACTTCACGGCAGCATTGGACGATATTTTGGATGATCCTCATGCAGACAAACGCGTTCAATCACTTACGCGGAGGCTTTGGCGCGAATGAACGGATGGATACGCTTTGAAGACGCCTTATCCAACACCCGTGGAAACTTTGCTGTATCAGCACACTTCCTCAAGGATATTTGCACACAAGAGTCGTCCGTAGGCGTATGGCTAGAATGTATGATCATTCATGGCGATATTAATGCCAAGCTCGCTGAAAATCCTGTGTTGCCCAACATACAATCCTTACCGCCGCATTTATTCGAAAACCCAATGCTCAGCACATCACATGATGAGTTTATTATTTTTATCAGAGCACTAGTGGGAATTTGCAGTGTGCTTGCAGTGTGGGCTTGGGCAGATAGCATTGGTCATGATGAATGTCGAGAGAGAGCGTTAGCTATTTTGCAACTTTGGCAGCGGGTCGATGGATATCGGGAGGTGCGTTGACAGGATTTCAGTCATAAAATGGGTGGTACCAACGAGATTTTAGATACTCAATCATTTGCTTCTGTTAAGGCAATTCACTCGAAGATTAGGATGGATCGCAACAGACAGCGACCCACCTAGGAAATCTGGAATATTTGCCGAGCGTATGCTTTCTGACCTGGCAAAGGACCCTCAAGCCATGCTACGTGATGACTTGGTAAAAACTGTTCTATCATTAGAGCAGCCGTTGGCATATATAAGCGAAAACGAACGATTGTCCATGCGAAAGATCGCCCTAGTGTCGGAGGATGGCCTCTCTTCTGCTGCTGAGGAATTGGCATTCGATAGTGATCGACCCTTTTCCTATCGCCGTTTGAGAACTCTACGCGTTTCGCTGGCTATCGTGGACAGAGAGTTAAATGATGATGATGAAGGCGAATGGCGCGTTATTCAGACATTCTGGGAAGAGCAGGGACATGGACTCGTTCCTCGTCTTGTAGATATCATCTCCGATGTAGCAGGAGACCTCAACCAACATTTCGTAGTTCAGTCTGCTCCAACCATGAACCAGCTTCTTGCCGGACAACTGTTTCACACAGCGAGGGATGCCATGAACCTCCTTATCACCTTGAGCTCCTCATTCCCACTAACTGCGCATGCAACCAGAAGCCTTGCTCTTGCGGTTGCTGATATCTTTGCCTGCACTGATCTGGCGGACATGATCTTTTCTCAGAGCTCAGAGGCTTGTGTAACCGCTCAGGCAACGCGTCAGGCATGTCTTGATCTGATGCACAAGTTCACTGGTCGTAACGTGTATTTGGAACCCTCAAAGCTAGGTGCGGAGGTGATCATGCGAACGTTGATGAGACATGCCACGCAAAGCAGTGGCAGGGATCCCGTATATCACTTGCTGCAAGTTTTCGCTCTTATCGACCATGTCCTTCCTACTGGAATGGAAGAAATTGGACAAAACTCGCATTGGATTACTTCGGTGTTTCCTGTCATCCTCTCAGAATTGAAGGACTTTTTCCGAGTATTGGATACGGATAATAAGGTTCATCTCTTGAACAGACTGCGGATGCTTGACGAAGGATATATTGATATTGGGGAGTGGCTGTTGATACAGGAGCTGAAGTATCTTTCTGACACATTGGCGGCTCTGGCCGGACCCATCTCTCGCATCGAGATTCGACTTGCTCATCAGCATCAAGTTTATCTTTCCGTTCGCTTCCTTGCCAGCCTCGTCTCTCCGACTTCAAGTTCGCTTAACTGGTGTATTCACATCCTATCCACAAACGCAGAAGTAACAAGACTGTTAAATACATGTTTGAATGGAATACTGGGCGGATATTACAGTTCATTTGCAGTATCACAAATTATTCATACTCTAGCACAGAATGCATCCTCCTTCGATCACGATACCCAATTTTCCATTCTGCTCAATCTTTTAAGGGTTGTGCAAGTTGATCCTACGTCTCCGTCTGAATTCTATTCTATTCTCGATATTCTCAAGGATATTTCACCACAGTACGTTGGGGACGAATCCCTGAGATTGGAACTAGGACGTACATTGGCTGCATATGCGGACCATGCGACCACCATCGACGCTGAGACAGCCGATGATCTCGTGCAATTACTGCAGTGGCTAGTTCAGCAAAATAGCACAAAACTGTCCACTTTATGTGTAATTTCCCTCGAAGGATTATCTCGGTTGTGTGATGCCCTCGTTTCTCTTACCTCTTCAGAAATAGCAGAAGTTATTGCAGACATACGACTCAAAATATCTATCGATGAAGATGAATTGTTCGCTCCTCCTTTCGTCGAGCTTCCCGAATCTCTCAACTTGAGCATACAAAGCATACAAGATATCTTAGATGTGGAAGGCTCGGTACCTTCTACACCGAAAGGCACCAAGACTCCAGATATCTTGGGAGTGATCATCTCGCCTCCGAGTGCCGTCCTACGTGCGCACGCGGCAACTGGTCTCACAAAGACGTACGCAAATAACGATTTCAGGCAGTTGAGGGCTTCTCCTTTGGCGAGGCTGAATACTAGTCGATTGCCTAGTATGCATGGTAAGTTTCATCCCGCTCTCAAATGCGTTAATGCTAATTTGCTTTGCAGTGGATGTATGTGCCTAGCATCTTTGTTCTAATGACCTTGGTTCTGACTGTTCTGCAGGACTTTGAGAACGTCTCGCCGACTTTGCATGTTCCCGCGCCGTTAATGAATGTGCCGGATGTCTTCATCGCAAATCTTTTGAATTCCAATATGCATGCTGCTCCGTGAATTCCTTTATGTATTGTTTTCTTGGTCCTTGCAATAGAACGTGTTCAACATCCGTCCTCATATATATGCACATGCCTTCCAGGTTTGACGTGTTCATTTGTCCGTGAGTTACTATAAGTATGCAAAAGTGTACACACAAAAAAAGATGTGAAAATTAATGTAGCGTAGATCGTTATAAGGTCGTAATATATCCTTAGTAAATTAATAATTACAAAAACGAGTGTGGGCTGCATCATGAATAAAAAGTGAGTGGGGGTCTACCGAGACATGGTAGCACCATACACCTGCCTCTTTCTCATATGCGGTGTAGACGCATGTACATTTGCGTCGCGCGAACCACCAGAAGTTCCAGTAAGATCCTCGTTGGACCTGAAATACCGGTCCATATCTTCAGCGTCGAACTCCGACGGCGGGACAGGGGACGAAGAGTGAGGCGGCGGTGTGCGAGGTGCTTGATGTGGTTCATTCGATGGTGGCGCCTTCGTCTGCCCCCCAATACGATATATCCTCTTCCTCTTCGCTCGCACAGGCTGTCGGTCCCCTGCTGGTGCTCCTGCTACTCCCTGACCTCGGGGAGGCACGCTTCGGACTGTGAAGTGCGAAAGTGACCGCGTATAAGGGGAGAGTGTATGATATGAATGCGATAAAGTAGATAAGTGGTGTAGTGAATTGTTTATCGACGGCCTGAGTACGATTATAGGATCACCCATCGCGGGCGAGGAAACAGATGAAGAAACAGAAAGTCGCCGAGGACGCATGTACAGTGGCGAATCAGCGTCTTCAGCGCCGATGTCTATCTGCTGCGGGTCCTGGTCAACGGAGGGCGGCGTAGCCAGTTGGTTGTTCCCTGTCGAGGTACTGGATAATGTAGGCGGTGTGTCATTACTGTCTGGCGAAGGGGGTCTCCCATACCGCGACGCATACACCGGTGCCGAAAGCGGGGCCTGATACACCGAAGAAGATGATGACGCGAGGCCACCGTATCCTGCCGGACGCGTATATGCTGACCCCGGATATTCCGGGAAATATGGGTTGAAAGAAGTAGCGGGAGGAAAACGTCCAAGCGGGCTGGATACCACCGACCGGCTCCTATGCGGTCCGGGAGGAGGCGACGCGAGCTTTATATCCGACACTGGCTGGATTGCAGACTGAGAATGATATATCCTCGGTCTGGTGATCGTTCCGCCTCCAACAGCGGGTATCGTCTCATATTCTGTGGCATCCCGTTCTGTCGTGGTGCCATTTCCGAACATACTGAGAGGAGGGGATACGCCAGGCACTGTGTCTTCCCAGTCCACGAAGTCAAAGGAAGCGGCTTCTTCGTCATCAAATTCACTGGACTCAGAGGGCTCTTCAGCAAGTTCGGCAAGACCTTTGTTCGGCGAGAACAGGCTTCTGAAACCTCGGAAGACGCTTTTAGTAGGGAGTCCTTCGGGACGGAGACCGTAGGTTGGGTCAAAGTTCTCTATTTCGGGGAAAGTAACGTTTTCGGAGGAGGCATGGTTTTCTGGTTTTGGCGTGAGGGCGGGAGGAGACATTGATGTGTGGTGGGATATGACAGATGGGGAGCGAAGTGTGCTGAGAGGTTGGGCACTGGCGATGGTGGATGAACCGGACACCGATCGCGGTCGCTTTGGAGAAGAGGGCGCGCCGAGGGAATGGTGTCGCGCGAGGTGAGGCTGGAGACCGACGGCAGTGGAAACGTTGATGCGTGAAATGGATAAATCAGGTGCTGACATGGTGTCGAGGGCGGCGCTTGGCCGGGACGGTGGAGGGAGCCGTTTATTTAAATAGGGAGCTTCTACTTTTGCTTTTACCCATTGCTGGCTGAGTCTATGAATAATGCCCGGTAAATCCTCGCGGAACATTTGTCTGAGCTGACCCTCGATTTCCCGCTGAATAAACTTCTGAATGACGGCGATGGAATCAAAGGTGGAATTTATGTCGACGTTCTGCAGGGGATCTGTCTTGAAGACGAGAGTGATGCCTTTCTGTTTTGAGACGACGAGAACGACGTAGGAGCTGAGGCGAAAATGGGAGAGGCGGAGGAGCATGGGGACGACGAGGGGCTGTTTGGCAGCAAGCATGCCTCGTGAGCCTGTCATGAGGTGGATGTCTGGCTGCTTGTGGTTCAGAGGGTTGGCCTGCACTTTGGTTTTGAGAACGAGATGAGCGTCGCCGGCGTAGGTGAGACGGAATATGCCACGGAACTGGTCAACAGTGAGGTCGCCTATGTCACGAATCTCTAGTTCTGGGGGCTGTCGAGTGGTTAGAACACGACTTGGGGGAGGACGAGCAGCAAACCTGGGTTCCCATCTCAAGCTCGACGACCTCTATCTTGTCTGCAATAACTGGGGGCTTGTTTCCCTTGTTGAGGGCGGTGTTGAGCATCTGGATGGCATCGTAGTGGAACTGGTCTGAGAAGCGGGGCCAGTTGAAGGTGAAAGACATTGGGCAAGCATGCCGAGAGAAGAGAGCAAGACGGGTAGACGGTAGACGGTGCGGAGTATTTTGGGCAAGAATTAGGGTTAGGAGTTCTATTTCCAACCTGTCCTCAACAATCTCAGAGGTCGTCCTCAGCAACTGCAACGATTCCCATGTCCGCTCTTTCTCTTCTACCATTATAACCTCTGCAATCCCATGAACGGCGTCCGCAGACTCCTCGGTGCTGCCACAGCCTCCTCGCCCCCTTCCTCCCAGACTGACTCAAATCCCCTCAATGCCCACACTCTTCCCCTTGCTTTCTCTCCAAAGTCTGGTCCCACATGGCCTCCCCAGTCCCCCGCCACCACGCACATCCCTTTTACTGAAAGCCCCAAGGGAACTGCTGCACTCCTCTTCAGCAAGAAGGATAAACAAAAGTCCCAGTCCAGCGCAGACGATGACCTTGCCAATCCCTCCTTTCAGTCACCCCGTTCATCCAATGGCTACCCGTTGCGCACTCCCCCCAAATCTGGTCCTTCGTCCCCGCGCATCTCTCCTCCCACCCAGAAGGTCCCCCGCAAGTCTGTCCCTGAGCCCGAATGGAAGAGGACGTCGGGCATGCTTGATACCCGAGATGAGCTTTTAATAAGTCTCTTGGCCAGTGAGGCCGTCGTAGAAAGTCGCGAGTTTGAGATATTGAGTGCAGAAGAGGTCGAGGAATTGAAAAAGGTGACCAGTGTTATTATTGGCTCATCAGCTATTTAATAATGTATACGATGACAGGAGCAACAAGTCCTCACGTCCCGCCTTGTAGCTATGACCAAAAAACTCTCTCTCGAAACCAAAATCCGCGATGCAGCAGTCACCCTCTCCAAAGTTAACGCCTCCCACAAGAAAATCTCCAAGCAAACCGAAGAGCAGCTGGACGCCGCCAACAAGCGCGTTGAAGCTGCCCAAAAGGAGCTCTGGCGAGTCTCGAACCGGACCAACGAAGTACAAAGGAAGCTCATGGAACACCGCGCCGGTGTACTGAGTTTCTCAGTCAGAAACATGGAGAAGAAGATGAACCCCCCGCGTCGAGCGAAGACTCAGGATACGACTCGAATCGCAGCACGCTCATGAGTCCCACAAGCTCAAACATTACCAGTGCGTCATCCACTTCCAGGTTACGCTTCGATGGTGCACATCTATTTGCGGGTCACGCCGACGCTGTGGTGCCCAAGAAGAAACTCTCCCATGAGGCAGCGGCGCAGGAGATTTCTTCGCTTGAGGAGAAACTTAAGGCTGCTACCGATTCACTGACCGCTGCTAGCAGGAAGCAGGCCGAGATGTCCCGCGAGTTGTCCATGATGAAACTTGAGAAGCAGGAAGTAGAAACGATGATAGGGATGGAGCTGCAAAGTGCCGAAGAGACCATCAGCGCGCTGCAGCAGGAGATCCCCAGGATAGAGAAACTTGATGCAGAGGTTGAACAGCTTTTGAAGGACAAGGAGGCTCTGGAGAGAGATAGAGAAGGACAGGGCAAAGAACTGGAGATGTTGCAGGCCCGTCTTGCAGACTTGGAACTTCGGTCAACGGATGAGATGGGTGGCGCAGAGAAAGCCTTTGCGGAACTTCGAGCCCAGCTCGAGGCTAAGGAGCGGGAGTTGGAAGAAGTCCAGCGGGAGTGGGATGCGGACCGTGCTGCGTGGGATCAGGAACGCGCTGCATTTGAGGACGAGAAGATGGATGATTTGCAGAGGCTGCAAGAGGAAATGGAACGTCTGCGTGCGGCGGATCAAGCCGCTCTGGACAAGGCTAACCAGGAGTTGGATGGTGGGTTGGCGAGTTTGGCTGTTATTGTCAAAGATCACGGGATTGTGCTATTTTCAAGAGACAGTGGGATACAAGGGATGTTGGAGGGAGTCGGAATGCACCTTGCCGGCGTTCATGGCAAGTTAGAGGCGCACGCTAAGGAGCAATCAGAGTGGGATGCTACGAGAAGGAGATTAGAGGATGATGTAAGAAATGGATTGGATAAGAGGGAGTCATTGACGAAGGAATTGGAATTGGCTAGGAGGGAGCTTGATACCGCGAGAAGAGAAACTATGAACATTGAAACGAGAGTCAAGGTGAGCGGCAAGCTTCACATTTTTTATGATTCATTTCATTTATATTCTTTGGGATTTTTAGCAAGCAGATGCGATTGCTGCACTACGTTCTCCCGCCATAAGCAGAGCTTCTCTTCCTCAGCAAATAGACGCTACGGCCACGACTGATCTAGATGTTTCAAAGGTCCTCTCGGTTCTCTTTCCCATATGGAACATCCTTCCTTCGCCGGAAGCACGAGCCGCAAAATTCAGCAACAGCGCTCAACGCCCCTTCCGTACCGGATCGCCGACAACTACTAGGTCATCGGGAGCAGTTACATCCCTCTCCGACCTGGATGTGCGGTCCCTGAAAGTGCTGTACAACGAGCAGCAGAACCCTGGTTCGCCGAAACTCGGCAATGGCACGTTCTCAATCGAGGCATTTGCTCAGCGTGTACAGGCATTGATCAACGACGACCGGGCGCTGATTGAACGCCTCGTAAGGTTTGCACAAGCGCATGATTTGTTGAAGAAGAACGCTGAGAGAGCACAGAAGCTTGCGCAAGATGGCAATTTGGCGATGGAGACGTATCAGAAGCAGGTGAGGATACTGGAGGAGAGGAATATGGGCTTTGCTTCTCGGCAAGCTGCCATGTACGTCTCTAATTTCACAATTCCTTTGCATTGAGCTTAATATTTTTACTTCAGGCAAGAAGAAATACAGCAGCTGCAGGATGCCATCGATCGTATCGCAGCGGAAAAGCAGGAGGTCGAAATGCTGGCCGCTGAGCAGGCAGAGACTTGTCGACAGCTCACTGAAGCCAACAATACCCTCAGTGCTAGAACCCTTTCCCTCGCACATGAAGCAGCTGATGCACCTGAGAAAGTGAGAAAGCAACTTGAAGCGCAATTGGCAGAGTGTAAAGCTGCATTAGAAGCTGCTCAAGATGAGATCGATGCCATGAGGACGTCAGAGCAAGCGCAACGCATTGCGTTGCTAGATGAGCTCAATTCAATGCAGACCGAAAACGGGGCGTTGAGGGCGCGGCTGAGGGCTTCCGGAAGGAAGTAGGTCAGTAGGTCTTGTTCCTTTCTTTGTGACATATTGTTTTCCTTCCCTTCACTGGAATATCTATCCCCTTTTCTTTTTTCTTTTACTTTTACGTTTACGGCCCTTGCTTCACGGTCAACTTTCTCTTCCTTATATTTATACCTCTCATCGCTATACTGCATCTGTATTTTCCGCATGGTGAACAAGTCCGAAATCAAAAGTCGTCAAGTGGACCACGTAAGGCTCCTGATTACTTTCCCAAGTATTGTATATACATAATATAATTATTCCGAAGCAACTACCGTGCCATGCAGGTTACTATAAAGAAATGTCGAACAAACTTTTTTACTTCTGACTTGCTTAGAAGCACTGCTAAATAATAGAGCCCTTGATAAAATCGAAGTTGCTTCCTTGGTGATCATCATGATCTGTTCACTACGAGTACACACTTCTTACAGCTTCTTACTCATTCATTCATTCCGTGCTTATATTTGACGCATTCCAACTTCAATTATATACAATACGTAGTTCTAAAAAAGTATTGCAAGGGTATAACAGAGCACAGTCCCTATAATAACAAACATTAAATTGCGAAATGATAGGTTGGTAATAAAGGAGAGCAGTGACAAAGAGCGACTACATCAGAAGTACATCTGATTTAACATTTACCACACAGGGGATTACTGTCCGAAAAAAATCCACGCGGGGATGTAAGGGATTCAAAGCAACTAAATATAGTAGTCCTTATCGAGCACGCAGAATACTTGCACAACACATGCCCGATTATTCTGCGGCAAGATTATACCAGCGAGATTATTGCCGACATTAACGAAGCGCCCAATGTCAACACCCATGCGCCTTGGGTAACCATTGGCAAGGCACCTGAGGTTGAGTTGGCAGCAGTATTCTGCGTCGGGGCACTGCTGCTAGCAGTTGTAGCCGCAGAGGAAGAGCTTGGGCGTGAAGAGCCAGACGCGGAAGAGCGGGATGAAGATGAGACTGAATTTGGACCACTGACAGAGAGACCACGTCAGGGGATACAAGTGCTTTCAGTAACATTCACTCTTACCTCGACGCCGCTTGACTAGCACTAGTACCTGCAGCAGTAGACGAAAGACTTTCAGTTGCGGAGGTGACAATGTCAGCGGAAACAACATCATCAGAATCTGAAGTCTCTGCGTTCCGGTATACACTTGGTCCATCAGTATCAACTAATCGAACAACCGATGTCATATTCCATCCATTTGATCCAATTAAGGGGAAGGCTGCGAGGAAGACATCCACCGTATTTTCGGCCAGTTCGTGCTCAAGAATGTTGAGACCAGGAGACTTGGAGCCTGATAGCCAGGTTTGTACAGGGACAAAGTTTACGATAAGAAAGCTTACCTGTCAGCCATTTCTGCATGTTAGCTTGAATGGCTTGAGTGGTTGTTCCACCAGTGTTGAGGCTCCAATCCTCTGAGCTGAAAGGAATGCATAAGGTTAAATGTTGCAAACAATAGCGTAACGCTTACTCTTGGTTCCAAATAATCGTGGTCAGTCCGAACACCTATAATGTGTCATTAATAATCCTTTGCGGAATGCCGTTATACATACCTCTTTAGCAATAGCTGAAACTCGAATATCAGTATCGCCGTAAGGAGGCCTCCAGTATTTTGGTACTCGTCCGCCAGTTGATCGACGAATAAGCTCCATTGTCCATCCCAGCTGTCAGACGTAATGTTAAATTTAGAAATACATGTGTCAGGTCAAACGCACTTGTGCCACTACATCAAGATTGCTGAGTGTAGTCATGTACGGATGTGTATAAGTGTGGACGGCAATATCATGGCTGCTATTGAAGATTTGCGAAAACTCGGTTGGAGCCTGGAGAATTGCTACACCAATCATGAAATGGGTTGCGATTACATTGTTTTGGTTGAGGAAGTTAAGCAGCTTGGGCGAGGCCTGTAATAGCGGTTATAGGAGTATTTCTCGATTAGGAAAACCTCAACTTACATCGGTGGGCCCGTCATCGAAAGATACACCAAAATGACCATCAGGTATGTCCCAGATATCGTCAGGTAGTTTGCACTTGTAAGTGGCAGAGCAAACCGTAGGCGAGTTTGGATTAAGTCCATTGGGATACACGGGATTACTCGAGGGCACTGGAACGGATGGGGGGACGTCTGGTACAGTCCCCGCAGAAACAGCGGCGTTCAGCGCATCCACCCATTCTTGAGGAAGGGTACTGGAGTCGGGAGTCATAGTTGGGAAAGGAGCGGACCAAGCTACATAACGAAAGAAAACAAAACATATCAGATGGGACTTTGTACATAATCATTCAAAAGCTTCAAACCTGGTGAACCAACGGATGGATAGTCATTTCCGTCCGTGTCCCCGCGTTTGAATAATGCGTGAACGGGGTGATCCTCGTCGTGATACCAGGTCTTGGAAGGCAGGCGTCGTTGTATCTCGTGAGCGTGGTCGTGAGCATTGTTTAAGGAGTGAACGGAAGCTGCGTGCACCAGAGGCAGCGCTGCCAGTAGAGAAGCAAAGAACATATCGAGCACAGGAAATAGGAATCTCTGTCAACGGAGCGCTCTGGTTTAAATGGAAAAACACAGAGGCGCGGAAAGCCACCGGCAACTAGCAAGTTCTGTTCCGTGGGAGGAGGCGGTCTCAAACGCCCGTCTACTTAAGCATTTGCAAGTTTACCTTGACACAGCTTGACACACACTACGGAACCAGTTCCATATAGTAAGAGCTACAAGGGAGCCGAAAGCGATGGGATCTATGTAACGACCCCTGGAATGCCAGAATGGTGCTGTCCTACTTAGAAGCGCTGTGAACTTGGGTGGTAGTAAGCCTGGTGCAGGATGTGGGCATTGAACACATTGCTGACAGATCATGGTGGCAAGGCACTACTTTTGATGATAATTGAAAAAGTCTATTGTAATGCATGTCTCACTGAATTGAGTACCCATGAAGAAACATGACCCTTCTTGAATGCTGTCTTTTGTTTTTTTAAAGCCTGAGTGATATTGTGTATTAGTTAATAAGTATTGGTTAGCACATAGTATACAACTGACTGTCAGACTGTGTCTGCTGCTTTCTCCACCATGGTGGCTGCATTGGCTGCATTTCCCAATGTGACCTGCTTCACATGTTTTGGGATGAGTTCTACTATGTGTACAAACATTAAGTGCTGCTTGATGAGTTTGGTTTTCCTTCCACAGAGAAACCAGAGATTCAGGATCAAGCCTCTGATGCATATGGTATTGACTCATTGGTAGGCAATGGCATGGGTACACCATATCTGCATGGGTCACAGGTATGGTGTCAGGAATAGGGCTGCCAACTGTAACCATACAAAATGGTTACAGCTTATACAGTATGGTGTATATTGCTGTACCATATGAGCAAAATAAATTGTTCATACAGTTCAGGTATGGGACAGTTTTCACCCATAATTAACCATACCATATAACCATTTATGGCTGTATATATGGCTTAGTCAATTGGCTTCAATGACATCTATTTTTCTAGCACTTCACAAATATATTGTAATTTTTTAACCCTAAGATCAATCTGAAGTTCCAAGTCTGAACTGATAACAATAATAACTGACTTCCAATCAGCATTGTGGCTCCTGTAACAGTGCAGAAGGTCACAATTCTTGCTATGTTTTAATAGAAGATAAGCTTTCTGTGCAATAATCATGACAGAATGACTTTCCAACATGCAAATATTGTGTAAGTTTAGCAAGCCTGTGGATCTGTGAGCTATAAAGAGCATATACAGAAACTTTGGATTGTTGGACTGAATTTTTATCATGATGCCTGCTATTGATCTTTCAAATGTTGACTGTACCATTGATAGTGGAGGTACTGCAGCTATCTCTAATACCAAGAAATCTGGTGTGTATCATCTTCTCACTCATTTCACCTTCTGCTCCTATGCTAATTACCACTGACATTTAATATAGATCTGCCCAACCACTCCCTCAACATCTTTTTCCACACCTGTCCCTGAGGCCCCAAGTTACAGAAGATTTCATTGGGAAATACCCATATCACAAATTTAGTCAATTAAGGTTGAAAAAAGGTTAGTTTGAGGTAAATTTAGTTGAAAAAGGACCATTAGATGTTTTAGGTAAATAAGCTGAGGTCCCATACTTATTCTGACTAAAAAGATTGAAGTAGGGTGCCATTGGCTTGAATTTAGGTGATTTAAATTGTGAGTTAATATAATTTAATCACATTGTCCCACTTATACTGTAACATTAAACAAACATTAAGTAGGTTTTAATGATCTAAATTGCATATAAAGAGGGAATAGGCTGGAAATAGGTTGACATATCTCAGAATGAAATACCAATTAACATGCATAACTCAATATTTTATATTAAACTGAATACAACAACTATAATACAGGCAGTACTAATTGTATATGTATAAATGATGAGACAACAAGAAATAAGGAACTACTACATAATCTGTGGAAGCAGCAGAGAACAGTGGAGAGGGGGAGGTGATAGACAAAAAGAAGAGTGTGAGAGCAAGTAAAAGCAAGAGGAGTCTAAGAGAGGACACAAGAAACAGAGTGTGTGGGGGGGTGAGCAAGAGATCATGCAAGGAGTCCAAGAGCAAGGGAGTGCATGCAAGAGAGAAGAGAGTGTGAGAAAGAGGGGAAGTGATAAGACTAACTTTTAGATAATGTTTATTTACATAGTTTTAACACCACCAACAAAGAACATAAAGTTCAAGTTAGATTTATATTAAGTTTGAGGGCACAAGGTTTTCAAGTATAGTAAGATGAACAATATATTTAGTAGTTATGCGATTGCTTTCAGTACTTTCAAATCAGATCTCAGACTTCAAAATTGTACTCAGAATTCCAATATCAGATTCAGAACATACTCTACTGTGAGAACAGAAGTACAGCCAGTGCAGTGCTTAAGATAATCTAAGGTATGTCTAACTACTTATATACTTCATTACATGGCAGCAGTCTTATGCACAATGGGATAGGTAGGGTAAATCATATGTCATAATGTTCTAGTGTAATCCTAATGGTCAAAGAGGTAAGGTTGACCTTCCATACAAGAATCCATGAGGGTGCACTCAGTTTCAGAGATGCATCAAATGCCACGCTGTGCTATTAATAGGCACACATCAAGACATGCACTATTACATGTGCTATTCTTGGCCAAGTACATGGATATAACAGATACTGGTGTTTCTGGTACTGGCGCATCTGATGGCACCACCCAATGTGCCATGGGTAGTGTTTGGCATGTGTTTCAAAGTCCTGGGGCCATATGGTTTCCCACATGGTAGCAGTTTTACACAAGAGAGACATATGGGTGCTCCAGGTTATTCAAGAGACTATGCGATAGCTATAAGTGTCAGTATCTGGTGGGACCAGTGGTACTAAGAGTTCTATATTCTGAAGTATTTCCCTGAAGTCATGTGAGTGTCTAACTTAGTACTGAGTGCATTATTCTGGGTATGGAGAAGTACTAATACATTCCAGAGTATTATCTTTAGGTTCTTTTCTTTATTGTATAGTTATCTAGTACATTGTAATGGATGTAGGAATCATTGAGCTGCCCAAATATATTGTTGTTATGTTGAATCCCTTAATTCATGTTGGAGGTGATACTTTGACTGGCAGCACAGGACTCAACCCCAGCCCTTGGACTCCTCCTCCCTTGATAGTGTACTTGAGTAGAATACTTTAGCTGGCGGCTCGGGACTTGCCCCAACTCTTGGACTCTTGGACTTGATTCACTAACTGTATTACTAGTACCAGATGTCTATTATATTTCGAAAAATAACCCTTATATTTTACTAGGTGTATCAGAAGGCAGGGGTGCATGCACACAAGAGATTCAAAAATCATGCAAGTGCACACATGTGAGAGAGAGAGTGAGAGCAAAGAGTGTGTGGAGCATGCACACAAAGGGTGTGAGGAAGAGAGTGCATGCACAAGAGAGAGGGCAAGAGAAAGAGTGTGCATGCAAGATAGAGTCTAAAGGAGAGAGGTCTAGAGTGAGTGTGGTGGATGCAAGATAGGGTATGAAGAAGCATGGGGGGGGGGAAGACCAAGCACACATGTGTGTATGGTATGTGTGAGAGTGCAAGAGAGAGAGAGAAAATGATAGAGCTCTTGTCCTCATGGCACTGTAGCCATAGTTCAAGCAATAAGAGGATATCAGTAAAGTGAATGGAAGGACATACTGGCACAGTCACCTGGCTTGATGGAACACAAATCAAAGTTCACTCACATTCTTAAACACCCAAACTGCTGAGCCCCAGCCTGCAGAACACCAGACCAGAAAAAGGTACAAGAAAGGCAAAATGGGAGAGAGAACATGATGCACACAGCAGACAGGAAGGAATGAAGCAGATGAGAGGGGAAGAGCAAGGGGAAGAGCAAGGGGAAGAGGAAATTAAGTGAAGCCAAACAAAGTCAAAAGAGTTCAACATGTTAGTGACATGGAATTAGTCACATGATAATTGTGCCACTTCCCCAATTATTTGATTGGCTGGCAACTCTTCAGCTGACTCAACTTATTTCAGCTTGCACTCATGCTTCACAATTTGATTGCACATTGAAAGCATGCATGATAATAAATACTTGTTATAACTTTCTAAATGCTTTTCATTGGATAGTTATAATATTGCATAAGCATTATTATGTATGCAGTATATATGAGCAGAGATATTGTGGTGGTGCAAGTACAGTATAAATGTTACTGCAATGATTACTGAATTCAAGTTCAACAGCTCAAAATGGATAAATGGATAAGTATAAGTTAGTATCAAATAAGTACATTGCATGTACTAAGATAAATACCATTTAGTTATTACAAAAGGCCAAATTAATAAGTATTAATTGTGTGTGAAGTAGTATATTTAAGCCAAGATTAGTGAACTGTATATGTGCACATTAGTACAATTAAGCCAAAATATGTTACATTTAAAGATATGTAAGGAAATATAAGGTAAGAGGTACATCTTAATGTAACTAGCTTAACTAATTTAGTCAACAGGGAATTTGCTGATGTTACTACAAGGTATTCTTGCAAGCCATGCACAGCTGCAGACAAGATATGTGACTATTTCAAGCTCCCACCTGAAGATTTTGACTCCTGCAATCCTCTCCAATGGTAGTTTAGTCACTGCCTTCAGTTTCCTGCATTATATCATTTATTGTGCAATATAATTGGGATTCCAGGTATGTCAATTCCCATTAATTGAAGGGCACACTTACAAGTTCTATCTATTTTTAGGCTCTGCAGTTGCAGTGGAGCAAATATTTTCTGGTGGGCATGATACTATATCTATCCACTGTGCAAGCCTCAACCTGGAGACAATTCACAATCTTATGATTGTCAAACACCATTGCAAGCTTCAAAGAGGTGACTAAAGGTAGTTTATGTATAGCTAGAACTTATGCTATCTGTATTCTACTTATACATTATACTATTATATTGTATATTTGGTTCATCTAACAGATGTTGAGTGAATATTTCAGATCTTATGGCAATAATTCAGCATCTATCATAGCCATAAACTGTAAACAGCCATATTTGTACCTGTACTGTACTGTAGAGAATTCAAAAAATACCTGTACAGTATGGTCACAGCTAAAATCAGTACCATAAACAGTTTACTTTATACAGCTGTAAACTGTTATGGTATGGTTGGCAGCCCTAGTCAGGAATAGAAGAGGGGTTTGAAGAGCTGACTGTGGAGGAAGACTGGATTGAAAACACAGACCAACAATGGTGATGGACAAAGTCATGAATTGCACAGAAGCTACAACATGCATACATACAGAGAATGATTATGTAAGTACCTTATGTAACTAAGTGGCTGTGCCTCAACACAAACACCCAGATTCTAACATATGGGTACTGGTGGGTACAGGTATGAGCCAGATTCACAGTACCTGTAACCCACAGGTACCCATAAGTGGTATATTGAATAAAAACATGAAAGAACAATAAGCCATAAGATAAATACCTTTATAACAACCTTGTATTGTACATTACCATTGTTTGTCCATTGTATTATAGTGAGAATTCAGTTTTGTATTTTGTTCAACTCATGGGTTGAACTTGAGCAAGGGGGTTCAAGAATTTTGCTAAGGTACATCAGGTTGATGTAAATTTTAAGCACTATGTGATGTACCCTACCTACCTACTGCAGGAACTAATTGCTATATATGGATATTTGTAATCACATCATGTGCTCAGTTACACATGTGACATAACCTTCTGCCCCTACTGGTCTCAGAGCCTCAGGCTCAGACTGCTATCCATGGCTCTGCTTTGCTGAAGAACTGTTTCCAAGACAAGCAGCACAAGTCATCAGGAAAATCCCTACTGGCTAAATTAGCGAATTAAGCTGGATTTAGTTAGATTTAGTATTCTTAGTGTATATATGTTAAGATAAGGTAATATAAGGTACACCTATATTTAATTGGTACTAGTAGTTGTTGGATTGGCAAGGTTGACAGCCTTGACTGGGTTATGGGGGTGTATTATATTGGAGTGCCCCTGCCATGGTGACAAGCCTGGTAGCCCACTCAACTGGTTAAGTACCTGTTCTTGCTTGTGTATAGGCAAAGGCTGGTAGCTCAGTTGGAAGAGCACCTAGTCATGAGTATGGGTGATCACAGGTTCAATCCCTGTCCAGTCCAATAGTTTTAACAGTAGTAGCTTATTTGAGCTAATGTGATGCTAAAAAAAACTAAATAAACCTTCATGTTTCATATGTATGTCTTATAAACAGTAAGCTATGAAATCCTGGGTTGATATTGAAATTTATTTCATAGTTAAACTATTGTAGAGTACTGAAAGCAATCATTAAAAGAATTAACATAAAATGTTCTACTATCATTAAGAACACTACTTGATTTCCAATCTTCTGGTGCTTTCTTACCAAAGTTTGGGAACAAATGCACACTTGCCTTAATGAGATTAATAGGTATAATACTCGATGCTGGCCTCCCTTCATATTGAGCTAATTGAAGACATGAAATTGTATACAAACAGGATAACAGATCAAGCTGAGCAGTCAAAAATGGTGTGAACCACTCAACATAAGCAAAATGTTGTGATGGAGGGTTACCCTTAAACCATTTTTGCACCACATGGGATGGAAGCAAGAATACACAGCAGACTTGTGCTATACAATGACCTGATTAATTTAATCAAAGTTAGAATAATGCCAAATACAATCCTGGCAATGCAAGAACATACCTTCAACTCTAAGTGCCTTGCTATTATGAAAATCAACATATGCAGTATCAAAGCACCCAGGTACCATTATGCTATACTTTCCAACATGAGCTGGTTGTACATCTATAAGTCAATGGCAAGCTCAGTATTGTTGAAAGTGAAGGGATCACCACTGACAAACTTGATGTGGTGATAAACAGAAATGGTCTGACATATCATTGGCAGCCTGTGACTCTCTCTCCAAATCTGAGACTGAGTGAACTCCAGGTGCTGGAACTGCACAACTATTCAAGAAAGGGTGGCTTCAAAGTCAACAGCATCATATTGATCTCGTAAGGAGGAGAAAGTAACACCCCAACTTGAGGGATGCTTTGTCATCTTTAGCTTTTGCAGAGGAATGAGAAGAGGAAGCATGGGTATATGGGACTGCAGTACCAGTGGAGGGCTGAGAAATTGGAATCTCAGGAACTTGTCATATCTAAAAACCTGCTCCTTGCACTCAAGCTACAGAGTCATTTGAGAAAACTCATCCTTTCCATTTGTAGCATTGAATGTGTCTTTTGCAAGGTCAATATGTAGACACTCTGTGTACTGAGTGTCTGTATTGTCTGTTGTTCTGAAGAGCTTGATGAAATAGTGGTGATGTTGAATATAGTGGAGCTTAATGATATTGAACTGTAAGCATATATTAAGGTCTAAAAAACACCTTTGTTGCTGTGAAAATCTTCCAGAGCTGAGTCCAAAAGTTCAAGTGTTTCATCTGTGTGTACTGGGTATCAAGCCAGTTGTATGAAGTCCAGCATAGCATGAACAGCATGCACAAGCTGCTGGTTTGAGGACTCAGGTTGATTATGAAGACAGATGTTGAGAACAAGCCCTAATAGAAATTGAGAAATTTGATTATGTTCTGTTCCAGTAACTTGTGAAAGGTTATATATTCCCTTCATAAACAGATGGATATGATGGTTTGGCAGGAATCAGTGACACTGCACATCAACCTCAGCATCACCAACAGCAGAGTGAACCCATGATATGATGTGCTTTATAACTTCTTGAAAGAGCTGGTGAAGAACATTGGGTGTGATAGACTGGTAGATGTTGACGAGAGGGAGGTTCTTCCAAAATGGTGACTGAACAGGCTTTATTTCTGCAGCCACACAAGCCTGCTTGAAGGCAGTCAAAACTTGAGAAACAGTGTCCAGGACAGCATAAATGGAGCCATCATTGAAAGGGGGTAAATGTGTGATTGAATTGCCAATACCCTCATGAGGAGCTGGGCATGAAAGTCATCATTCTGTCTTGATGATGGTAACCATCACTTGCTCAGGGTAGTCTCCAATATAGGCTACAAAGATAGGATAGCATTGCTGCACTGCCCCATCACCACTTACAAGCTGAATACCTTTGCACCCAGCAGCTACTAATGGCTTCAGAATGAACTCCATACATGCATGAAAAAGATTAGCAAGTGTATGGCATTGTGATGCCTTGCAGCATATGTGGCCTAGCTTCAAGGTCAGAAGGTAACCAATAAGAACTTGCCCATATTGTGAACTTTTACATTGCACATGCTTTGGGAGATTGCCAATTGTTATATAGACAGGATATGCTGTTTTGTTTGGAATGTGGTGAGTTGGGTCTTGTCTGATGATATGAGTACTGGAACAATAGTGCAGTCCTTTCACTTTGACTGCTCCTTGACTTTTTGCTGAAGCACATATTAGAAATTAGAAATTTTGATATCTGAGAAAGACCAGTACTAACCTGTGTTGACCACCACCATTTCCCTGTGTTCATGTCATGATAGCAATGAGCATCATGGTTTTCATCAGTAAAGTGATGCTCTGGCTCAAAGATTAGGTGAGGGGTAAAGTCCAAATCCCCCCAGACACTGTGGGCATTGCAAGAAACAGGGTATATAATGCAATTGTAATGTACACGTCAAAAGCGGTATCTTTCTTTTCACAGACTGTGGAGAGTACATCTTAGAACAACATGCAGCAACATAAGTTTAGTTCATGAGATCGAAAGCATGACAGATACCATTGCAGACACGAGAAGCGACAGGTCGTGGTGGGAGAAAGGGTTGTGGTAGGATGAGGTGAAGAGGGGGAAGAGGAACATGGCATGAGATGCCAGGAGTGGCGCGCGAGATGTGGTAGCAGTGATGATGATATGATACAGTGTAGTGAGGAGGGGAGGTGGAGGTGGTTCGCTTGAGAGGGCATGGACAAATGGGGGGTGAAGGAAGGGGATCCGATCATACCTATCACTTAGTATCGTCATAGTGGTTCACGGGGTGTGAGGGGTGGTTGGCAAGTCATCCCTTTCAACACAGCAAAAACTGACTCTTTGGCCATGGGCAGAGAGATCGCACCGAGGATGAGTTTGATGGTCTTAACCTCGAATCCCCTAAAGCCAAGTTCCAAGAAACCACTGACATTATCCTGAGAGCGCATGAGCTGTAACTCTTCTTCCTGTCCTCGAGCAGGTTGGTGAGCACAGGGCCTTTGCAACGGGGAGGTAGTTTGCGATTCACAAGCAAATGCAAGTGTGGCCGCTATAAGCTTCATACAATCTCAACACGATCATGACGGGATCAGACGAGTTGATATCAGCTGGTTCATCGAACACATCATCTTCACCACGCTTAATGATCTCCAGCATGACGTTGTGAGTGCCTTCCATGATGAAAGGAGACTTGGGAAGGATATCCTCCCCATTACCCGGGAGACAGCGTACTGAACTGGAGTCAGATACTATGCATGTGAAGGAAGCACCAGGGCATACCTCTAATAGGGGTGTCATAAAGCTATGCCACCTCAGGTACATCGGACTCCAAGAAAGAGCCAGCATGAGGCATAGCGGCCCATGAGAACCAGTATTCACCTAGTAAAAGCAATGGGACATTGACTCTAACAAATTATATGATTACTCACCTTGAACCTGCTCTGCATCAGGAGCAGTAGAAGATCTCAACAGCGAGATCCTCAACATGTTCCTTATATACGAGAACCCTCGGACAGAATGGCAACACCATATCCAAATTCACTGAGATTAGCTTACTTGTGCCCACAAACCTCGAACTGTACAACAATCAGCATATATCATAACTGTGGAAAGGGCCACATGAACCTTGGCAATGTCACTAGTGGTATTCTTATGTGTGGGTCGCTGAACATATCCAAACTGTGTTTCGTACATAGTGTTATCATTGCGGATATCCAGTGGAATCTCGACTAAAGCAGTATAAGCATGAGCTACACGAGTATGAATTCTGGACATACACTTCAAGAACTCATGGCGCTGGTGCCAGTCAATGGTAGCATCAAGTTGAACAGCGAGCGCAAGCCATCTTTCATCGAAGCTACAACACCATCAGCAAAGGTCCAAGTAACGCAGCAGTTGTCTTACCAGTAGTAACATCCAAGGAAATCTACAAATCCCATCAACACGCATCTCACTAACAGTATAACCGAACATACCGTAACGTCAATCATACTCTGACCATACCCAACCTGCACCTTAACAGCCACATGCAACGGGCCCTACAACATGACCGACACGTCCGTGAATGCAAGAGGCTGCGCTGTCTCGAGGTGGTGCAATTCAACATCTGTGAATACCATAGCCAATCAGCAACATCCCACATACACACATTGTTCACTCACCCCAAGCATCCCAATAGTTCGAATGATCCTGGAAAATGATCAAGCCACCAGTATATCCCTCAGGAATAAGCTCGCGCCTGCCAATTCCCCATTAGCCAAACACCCAAATGAAGACCGAACTGACAGAACCCACTTAAGCCTAACATCAACAAGACTCATAATCCTCCCCTTTGAAGGCATCGGCTGCACCGAAGCATTCCGGATCCTCAGTACAAAGTGGTCCGATCCATTAGCATACACTACCTCATGATCATCTTCAGCCAAATCCTACTCTTCATAAGATCGAAGAGACATACCAGAAACAGGTAAAAGTCACGCATGTGCAACTCATTCGATGGCTTCCTCAGCTCCCCAGGTCCACACGGGGACCTCTCCATAATAGCATACCCCTCCATCATATCATCCGAAGCCTGCATAACCTGCGACTTCAACCCTGTGTTCGCACCAGATAGCGGAATCTTGATAATGTCCCAGCGGGGGTACGGGGTAGTGTTGTACCCTACTATCTTGCTTCCAGGACCGAGGGCCTTCATTTTGGTTTTGCGAGTGAGGGAAATGGAGCCTGGGAAGATACTGAATGCTTTGTTGAAGAGCGACTCACCTATCTTATTGATTTCAGCGTAGAGCTTCTCGGCGTCATTATATACCATTCCACTGAAGAGCTGGTTAGAGCTGTCGAAATAAAGGACAAAATGTACTTACATCGCTGTACTGGGAAGGACTACCATGAAGGCGTAAGCATGACCTCTAGGAATACGGGCAACCAGCGCATCCATCCACCTCTATATTTCCTACCCACACTGTCCTCTCATCACCGTCCCACCCGCAGCAAAAAGCAGGGAGTTGCATCCAATGAACTAGCTGACACTAACATGCTCAGAGGCATTGTTCTGAGATCGCTCAGTAAGAGCATCATACGCCATACCCCCTTCCCTTGCTCTTCCCCACTCGAGTACTCATGTACAGAACCTCATCTCAGGTGCACATACTCTGATAGTAACCATCGTCGATTGAGTATAGAGGCGTAGGGTCGATAATATCTGACCTACTATATGACATCCTAAGATTAACAAAAAACCATGTCAGTACATGTGCCACAACCAAATCAACAACGAGAGCGTACCGCCTTTCTCTGCCATGAAACCAGCGCACTACATTGGCGATCTCGGACTACTGTAGCCCCACAGACATATCTAACACCTCCCTCCTTGTTCTCCCTTCAAATCTTATCCCTATATCTTCCCCTGAATGCCCACAGCTACACCCCAAGTACTAGATGGTGTAGAGCAGCAATGTCATTCGAAAGCTGCCCCTGCCGAGTAAGAGGCCTTTCAGTTGCGTTGCGGTGGTAAACAAACACGTTGCACCCCAAGGCACTGAGGTTGAGCCACGGAGACCAAAAGCCGCTCTGCCAATAGAGACCATTGATTTGAATGATCTGGAGCGGCTTTGAGGTGATCACCAGAGGGACACTGAGGGCTTGAAGTGCTGTACTGAGGCACAACAGTTCAAAGGGACAGCCATAAAAGAAAGCCGAGGCCACCCTTCTAACCAAGCCGTGTGCAAAAGCGGCAACTCTTCCTCCACATCCATTGTCGGATCTTGACGCACCGAGCAAGGAGACTTTGAAGGAGAACGTATCCTAATTCGCCGAATTGGAGAACCTGCAAGAGAGGGTTAGCAACACGAGCGGGTGATTTGTGTACTGCAACAAAGGCGAAAAGAAAGGAAATAGGTATTACCATCATGCTTATCCTCCTCCTCCGCCCCCTCAGCACGCACGACGCCTTTCCTCTTGTCCCTCCCCTTCCTCGTTCGCTTCTTCCTACTGCGCCCATTAACAACCCTCTTCTTCTTCTTCTTCCCCTCCTCTTCGTACTCCTTCTCTGTCCTCTCCCCTTCACCCTCCTCCCACTCATCAACACACATCTCGACCCCACTCAACCCGCCCGAAAAAGGGACCCTCTCCTTCGTCTTGAACCCCCTCCGATGACCAATGAGCGGTCCCAGATCCACCCCTTCCATTTTCTCTCCAGCAGCGGTACCCGAAGCAGGAAATGCGGATCCAGAAACGGAGGAAATGACCTCCCCGTCGACAAATGCTGCCATTTGAACTAGGGCGCAGTCTCCTGCGCGTGTGCTGCATGTGCATGTTGTGAATGTGGAAGAGAGGTGGAGGATGTTGGCCATTTGTTGGTGGAGGTGGGCGTATTGTTGGGGGCTGGTTCGTTGGGCGGTGGTTGGTGGTGAGTTTGAGGTGAGTGGGGGGGTGGTAGGTGATGTAGTAGTTGATGGTGGTGGTACGGTTGAAGGTGGTGGTACGGTTGAAGGGGATGGTGGTGGTGGAACAGTCGTCACATTTGGCACATTCGCAGTCAATGGAGAAACAGGTGCCGAAGCAGAAAAAGAAGAAAAAAGTGGCAAGCTAATGTATCGGTAAACCAAAACCCCAACCCCTCAAAAAGACAAAAACCACTCACGAATCCAACATCTGAGGACTCTCAATTAATGCAGGCAAACTATGAATTGCATTCCCATCGTCCCACTCCCATCCCAACAACCTCCTCATTCGCTTTCAAATATCTAACCACAAAATCCCAAACGACAACGCCATATCACCCTCCTTCTTTGCCTTTTCAGGACAAAGGACAGGGCGAATGACGGCATTCGATCTACACCCGCTCCGTACGAAACGGCCTTTGCTGCTGGACACGCGAGCATTGAGGGCAATGTCCAAAGGCGGCCCTACGAGATGCACGAAAGGCCTTGGCATACCCAAATGCACGTAGCCACTGAGTGGGTCAGAGAGGTACGACGATGAGGGCGTGATGTGACTCATATATGACGTAATGAACGATTGCATCTTGATAGGTTGCACCGTATGCACCGTGTACAAAGGTGGCCTAATCAAGAGGTGCGAGTCGGGGCTTAGATAGGGTGGGACTGGCGTTGGTGGGGGGGGGCGTTGGTGGATTTGAGTGTCTTGGGAATCTGATGGTGGCACCAGGACGGGAATGGGAGAAGGTGTGTATGGAGATGGAGTGGATGTGAGTGCTGTTATACCCCACCAGTTCTGTGCGTGACGGCAGAGTTTTGCATGGGTGTTGGCATGTGGGATTATGTCTGTTGATAGGAGGAATGTGTCCAGGGCTCGTCGATGTCGATGTGGTCATCTTCGTTTGAGGTGTCAAGTGGTGGGGATGGAATGGCTGATGAAGAGGCAAGAAGGATGGATGTAGTGGTTGTAGTTGCAGTAATAGGCAAATGCGCAATCGAAACCCTTCGTTTCTTAACATGCGCCGAGCTCCCATCCCCTCCCCTCTTCCTCTTGATACCAGGACTCCTCCTATTACTCCCAGTCGTAGCTACCCCTCCTGCTCCAGAACAGATTTCCACAACACAAAAAGAGTTATATGCAGTAACACTATACTACGACATGTAACGACATTGTTTTTGTTAAACATTCAGCTACTTAAACAGCTCTAGATCCAAGCCAGCGGTAATTAAAAGAAGGCTCAATAGAGGTAACACTCACCCCAATGCTATCATGCATAGATTCGAATCGTGCTGAAATGGCCGTAGTGGCTATCAAGAAGGGACACTTTCACGACGATGTAGCCACGTTGGTAGCGAACAGACCTTACGCACAAAGTGAGTTACTACGAGGAGAAGAGAAAAAGAAATAACATACTCGATGACAACGATTGGCACGCGGATCTCGATGGCTACCAGATATTGGCGCACCACACGCGAAATGCGAGTATGAACACGCTGGGTGGCAAAGCAGGAGAACAGGATTGCGGCCATTGCAGTAGAAAGTGAAGAAGTGTTGTTGGAGGTCGCAATTAACGAGAAAGTTAGATCGTTGTGCCCGAGAGCCCAATGCACTTTGTATGTGCGCGCCATTGTTGTTCAAGCCTTTCTCCAACAAACATCACGCTTCTTTCGACACAGGACCATCACCAGACGGTATGCAGACTCTTCGTGAGAGCAACATCAACCCTCCAGCCGTTGGGAAAGCAGATGTTCCGCTAGATCGCCTTTGTTAACCCTATGCGCAAGTGGTGGACATACCACCTATGTTAACAGGCCAGCAAGTATTCACCCAGGCAATTATTAATACATACCCCTTCGCCAGATATCTTTCAGCGGGTGAGATAGATTTCGAATACAAGAAATCGAATGCTGCGGTGTTGCACAGCAAGCAAAATTGGATTGTATGCATCAAAACACCGCAGGACAGGTGGGTAAGGCACCATATGCAATACAGTTGACCTCGACTCAGCGTAGTTCACGACACACAAAAAAGTGAGCATAAGGCAACGATGAACCACCCGCATTCTGGAAGTTGCAGGTGTCATTGAAGGAAGCCTTTTATGCATCACAGAAGTCCTCAGTAACAGAACGGAGTGTGGTCATTCCAGCGATATGCATGGTCACAGGTTCTGAATAACCTTGTCATCCTGAATGTATGAGCGGCCGATCTTCTAAAGGTTTCCGGTGGTACTGCTGTTGTTAAGTGAGAAATAGAGGGTCAGAGATGGCACATTTGGCACCACTGTATTTCATGAGACATTGGACTGTACGAGTGTGGGCGGTGAATGCAGCTTTGTCTTGATTGGCCTCCCATGGCCAGGCACCAGTTCCAGCGTTAGGCTGGGTGTGTGAGATGCTTTATCGTTAGTCTACAGCATAAAAGTCAGCATGGTTATAGGAATGTATGGATTCAGAAAACTAACTTCTCCATTAATGATCTTGATATCATGAGGGTACTAAGAGTCGCAGCAACTGGCACCAGCCCGGGTTCTATGCCATACCACAACCAGAGTCCACATCAGAGAAGTAGAGGGCTCCGTTGAGACCGCAAGGAAGGCTGGAAAGGTCAGCGTCAAAAGTGAACTCCTGGTTCAGGAGCTTGAAAACCTCATACTCAGTGGGCAAGTTAAGAAGGTGGAGGGGGGGAACCAATGTTCTCGTTCGCACCAGTAGTGATGAACTTGAGAATTACCGCTAGATCGAAAAAACCAATAGCGGCCCAAGGAAGGCGCAGATCTTGTCCTTACTAGGGAAGTGCAACTTAGCATGCAAACAATGCGCTGCATAAGTCATACAATCCTCGTAAGTGGAGACTACTGCTCATGGGCGTCCCAAGCAGTATCTTGAAACTGAAAAAAAACCAATAGTGGCTCCAGGAAAGCATAGATCTCATTCTTACTAGGGAAGTACAACTTAGCATGCAGACAATGCGCTGTGTAAGTCATACAACCCTCATAAGTGGAGACTATTGCTCAGGGCATCCAAAGCAGTATCTTGGGACTGTAACCAATAGCCGCCAAAGTGAGAGTGAGGAAGGCGTAGATCTCGTTCGTACTAGGGAGGTGTGGCTTGGCATGCAAGCAGTGCGCTGCATAGGTCATACAATCCACATAAGTGTGCATATCTGGATGGCATTGCTTTACAGCTAGGAAGCTGGAGGATAACGAAGCATTATAGGATATCGGTGTTTGCTCACCTAAAGTTTCAGGACTTGCAGGTCCCAAAGCAGTCCCTGGAGTCCACCTGCTCGCATGGTTGTGAGTCGACAGTAGTGCTGGAGCTTCCGCTAAAGACATTCTAGCAGGTCAGGTCAGGTCAGGTCAGGTCAGGTCGGTGGGGGAAACATTCGAGAACTCACATGTTTCTAAACATGACCTTCAAGGCATATGCCTGTCATCCCCTCTACAGCTCGCTCATAAATCCTAATTCTGGCTTCAGGCCTTCAGGATGCACTCATTGCTGGACACATAGTGCTTCTGCATTCTCCGAGTAGTGCCAGCAAATCCTTCGCCCGTGATCATTACTCGCAGTAGGACTTAGCATGCAAGCAGTGCGCTGCATAAGCCATACTGACGCTGGGAAGTAATGCTATAGAGCACCTATGTGTTTGGTCAGGACACAACTTAATCGATGGCGATTCACTTATGAGACAGTCATAACATCCAAGTTGCAAGGAGACTCTAGCTATAGCATGCAAACAATGCGCTGCTTAAGCCCTTTTCAGATACTACACGGGGCAGACAATGCCGCCAATTGCAATGCTAATATTCTGGTTGCTTTTAACAAGCTGCAATTGCAAGCAGCGGTGGCTAGCCAATAGCTAGTGCGGCAGTCCTACATTACAATTATTTGGTGATACTGATTTGTTTGTTCATGACGGCTCTGCCAAATATAGCCCAAGTTCGTGTACCAAATTCCCAGTTGCAATACTGATAAGTAATCGATTTCATATTAAGTAATGTTGTAACGTAGTAAGTATCAAATTTAAAAGTTAGCAGATTTTCTACATTCTGAAGCCATGTTAAATGAGGATCTCGATGGCCCATAATCTGGTAAGCTACAACCTGAAACTGAGATACTTTCTTGTCCAGTGGTATTTCCATCTGAAAATCCAAACATCGTCAGCTCACAATCCAGCTCCGAATTTATACTTTGTTCAGCATCTATTGCTAGCAAATCTGATTGAAAATACGATCCACCAGTGTTTGAGTTCTCCTCGGATGATTCAACGCTACTATCACCTGTCCTGAAGAACGATATATAAAGATGTGTTCCAATCACAACTGCATTGCAAACAATCATTGCTACTGAGACCTGCAGTATCAACACTAATAAGTATCAGTCACAACTGTCGATTATCATCGATGGCGATTCACTTACGAGACAGTCATAACATCCAAGTTGCAAGGAGACCCTAGCTATAGCATGCAAACAATGCGCTGCTAAAGCCTTTCACAAATACTACACAGGGCAGACAGTGCTGCCAATGCATTAAGTTGCGTTTACAAGCTGGCTGCTGCAGGCAGCGGACTGTGACAATTATTTGGTTATATTGATTTCCAAAGTATACTGGTATACAGTTGTCAATAGCAGCTAAGTACGCTTCACGCGTGATCATGCATCATGCCTTTTCACACCCGAACTACTTATATGATCATGAGTGACCATAAGTAATTATTAAGTATAGTAGAGGGATCTTTCAATATACTTAATTACAATTACTTATATAATTGACCCACAGTACTTAGATTTATGGCTTGCATGTACACTAGCTTATATACATAATATACCTGAGAAATCCAGTACAAGTACTTAGAAGAGGCTGTTGCACTGCTATGTAAATGTTTGAACTATCCATCAATCAACCTTAGCTCCGTAGAGTCATCTCCGCCAGTAATATCATGTTGTAGAGCTGCAGTTATAACACTATACATAACACATTAAGCAAGTCGCTATCTTAAAGTAACGGTACTCACTCTTGGACCTCTTGACCAACTCCAAAATCCCATGCTTCATCTGTTGGTTGAATGAAAAAGTCAACGTCGTTCCACCTAGAAAGCCAGTTGGAGTTATAGGCACATCTAGGAAGGCCAGCTACAAAACGTCTGCTAAGACTATATCTTGGCTGTGACGCATTAGAAACATGAATTCGTGGATATGATCCTCTCATATCGCCGGTCCTTCTCCTTCTCTTAATGTGATACAGGGAGTCTGCACATTGGAGAAGATGGGTAATACTCGCAGCCCTCCATTTGGGCTGTAAAACCACATAACGGGGATGGATACCAGTGAGAGAGTTGGTTGGATTTGCGACAATGTCTGCATCTGATTCATCGCTAGACATTCCTGCCGCCCCGAGATGCTGGAGCTTAGGTATATGTACCCTTAGTATCAGGTGCTTTTCGAAGATCTCCAAACGCCTATGAAATCTCTGCTGAACGGTTAACAAAAATCTTAAATCTAACAGTGGTGGCACATTACAGATGATTCTCTCTGCCAACGCCAATTTATCTGATACATCAATATCCTACTATCTGATGTCCCTTGAAGAGAGTAATACCGTCTTTTGAGATACTTTAGGTGGCCGTGGAATCTCCTGGTGATATCTAGAATGACGTCACAGGATAATGGGATCTGGTGAGTATCACAGAAATGTGTCGTGAAGACTACCGCGGCTGAGACATTCCATGCACTCTTAGGTCCATTGTGAAGATCTACCTTAAAATCGCCAATCTGACAGGAGGGAGGAAAGTCCTCTATTCGTCCGTCTCCTACCCTCGCACAGTAGGCATTAACTTCATTGACGGTGGCAGAGTACCCAAGGACATTAATACCCATTAGATCTTCGAAGTGGTCGCGAATAGATTTCTAAAATTTGTCAGCCTGCGAGTTCAATACAAAGAGTTATATGTTCCTCACAGCCACTCCATTATCTGCTGCCGACTGCCGCTTTGGAAGTCCACTCAGCCTTGGAGGTCTTCTAGCAGATGAGTATTGTTCGCGTGCAGAACCGGTAGGCCTAGGCTGCGACAATCGTTGGCTAGGAGAGTCATGATTAAGAGCTGCTTGAGCAGCTCCAGAACTCTCAGGGACAGAGGAAAGAGTACTCCTGGCAATGGTTGAGTACAAGTTATTGAACAAGCCCGTAATATGACTATTCAACCAGTCAAATTGACTATCAAGTTCACTGCAGGTAATGTAACGTTCGTTGCCCGGTGTGTCCTCTGTATCAGAACGAATGTTGGCAGGTTGATGACCTTCATCTTCATAATCTGCATCATAATTTTCTTCATATAATGCATCACTGTGGTTCGAAATATTAATGTTTAAGGGACTGTCTAATGGAGACAAGATGTTTAACTTCGAAAAATTGTCCCCTGCGGCAGGACTTCGACCCGTTTGCTCAGAACTGCCACAATTGTGAGATGCAGGTTTAGAGCTTCTGGCGACTTGAGATTTACCAGCTGCATAAGCCGATGTGTATTGAAAATGTATCGGCTGCCAGCTTGGTATTGCTGGAGATACATGGGTTTCAGGATTTCTTAAGTGACCAGAAGGTGAAATCCCGAGGAGGTTCTGATTCAGAGGTGATGTGGGATGTTCCAGAGATGATACATCGGGTACGATCGTCATGGGGGTCGAACTGGTATACCCCACAGGCTGTCTTTCTGGAGCTCAAACAGGCGTACAGTGGCTATCATGTACGGGAGAATGATGCACGGTACCACCTGGTACAGCTAGTTAGTTCGCAATAAGAACTGGATATAGATCACAAACCCAATGCTGTTTGGACAAGTGAAGCGACATTCACAGGCCTGGAAATTTGACCTTGTATGGCTCGGTATCACTCTAAGTACAAGCATCCGGCGCGATTTACTCACTGAATGCAGCTTGAATGATCGAAGTACTGTCTCCTCTCGATCTGAGCGCATCAACTAATAGCGCTCTTCTACCATGTCGGTCTACAAATTTAAAAGCAGCAGTAGCAGTGGAAGGACTAGTAGGAGGTACTGTGGTGAATTGAGTCCTAACGTCAAAGGCGATGATGTGAAAAACAAATGCGTATCATGTTGTAACGACTGCGGGGACGATACACGGCTTCTGGTGTCTTGCCAATGCCCTCCTCCACTAACAGCAGTACTGAGACTTGGGCTTGATGGGACAGGCATCGCGATATTGGGATTTAGCCTTTGTGTCTCCTGGGGTACTACTCATTGTACATATACTTATGTAGCTCACTGGAACCATGAGGTTCAGCATAGACTGCTGTCGTTTCGAAAACATGAGGCATATAGCAAAACTTGATGGAGTGGAAATATTACGGATTTTAGCTCTTATTGATCAATGGCAAAAAAAAACTTATATTACACATGGTATTAAAGTCCATGAAATAACAAGTTTAAATATTGTACATACATCTTCAATTCCAAGATCAATATGCATGAATTATTTGCCTAGGCGGTGGATGCTTGTCGAGCTGCGCATTCTGCTTGTTTCTTTGCTATGAAATCCTGCTCTTTGCGATTAAGAGCAGCCAGCTCGTTGGGAGTAATCGTATCAAGAATCTCCCAAAAGGGTCTACCGAACCGGCAGATAAGAGAATTGTGACATCCGCCTCGATGCTGGACCTTACGACACGCCTGAGAATTCTGATCGGGAGTACCTGCAGGAATATTGGACCCTCTGGCACTAGTACTAGTACTTATGGGATCTACAGATACAGGAGATAACAAGCAGGAGGGGCCTGGATTTGGAGTTCCTGAAGCTGACGCTTCGGACACCATCATTGCAGCGGAAGAGGACTGGTCACAAGAAAGTAGAGCAGCTGCGTCATCATCACCGACATCGATATCCATAAATCCAGTACTGGAGATATCTAACTCCATAGCTTCATCAACTACCATTGTTGAACTAGATGATAGCTCCGTCGAATTAGAGCTGCATTCAATTGCAGAAGTTTCCTGCTCACTGCAGGCGGTGTAGAGACTCTCGTTGGGGGGAATATCATTTTGACCTACAGATACATCATGAACCAGAGGACCTTCGCTATTGTCCAAGCCGGGTTCAGATGTAATGGCAGTGACCACTGATTCTGTGATATTGTCTGCTAACACAATATGAGATAGAAGTTTAGTAACATCACTCTGCGGTGGAGTGTTCTCGCAAACATTGCTGCTACCCATTTCCTCCTCAGCCAAATTCAGAACGGCGCCTTGTTCATCTTGCAGAGAAGACTGAGAACCTAAAAGAACACGTCCCCTCTCAACAGGCAGACACAGATCAACTGAAATACCAACTTCATCGGGTAAAGAAGACTGAGAAACTTGTGATAATGCACTTCTGCTCTTGATAGGCCGACAAGCTGCCACTGAAAGTACAAGATCAATATGTTCTTTGCAAGGATGAGGGGTGTAATACGCCCATGATGATGGCTGACGTTTACAGCTGGGCACACGGTTGGCCATAGACCAGTAGGAGAAAGTAGGCAATGGGATGCCATATAGTTTGTCATCGTAGTACACTTTTTGGTCCACTTTGACAGGTTCAATAAAGTGCAGCTTGCGCCCAAGATGACGATCCCAGACAACATGTGCCCCAGCTTTCAAACGCTTGAGAGGAGGCTCGCAATCATTGACATCCCCTCCATCCCCTCCTTCGTAGTCATCGTCATCTGAGCTATTGTATCCATAATCCTGTGCTTCAGAACTACTCTTGGAACGAGCCACCATAATGGTAGATTGCTTCATGGAGTCCGGAACATTGCCTACAAATAAGTTCTCCGGATCTTCCTCAAAGAAGCATTCCCAAGTAGTTTTCTTCTTAAGCTTCTTCTCCGACATTCGACCACTTCCACCACCAGGAGGCAGACGAGATTTGGGTCCATATGAAATGACTGGTGGAACCCAGAAAGCAATACCGTTTTCTTCTATCAGCTGACCAGTTTTACTACCTTCAATTGCAAATATTGCATCCGCCTGCTTCTTATTGTCTACAGTGGGAATTAAGTTCCAGCTGTCTCTGCTTTCATGCATGCGGCTTTGTCCCCTGTTACACCAATCAGAAACCACTTTCTGAGCCCAGGAAGACGATTTACTACTATCGTCTTGTCCATGAACTTCAAGGATGGAGCAATGTGTAGCTGATCCGAAGGGAAGAAGATGTTTGTCCCCAGAGTTTGCATTAAAAATCTCGATGTAAGGATTACCAGTGGAATTCAAGACCATCGCTGGAGTTCCTTCAGCGAAATCTTGGTACCATGTAACTGGACGTCTGTCCTCGATACCAGGATTGGCAACTGGAAAATCTTCATCCTCAACAAGCTGATGAATAAAGTAAACTGGTACCGCGGCAGTCTGCAGCAGCCACATAACATCTATGGCCATTGCTCCATTTGCCCAAACACCGATGCGCTGCTGGTCAACTGGCAGAATGGTTGTAAGTGGTCCATTATGACGTTGTGGCAGATACTGCATCAGCGTTAGCCAAGCCTCCATCTCTCTCAAGCCACGCTGAATGGCAGTTAGCCTTTCAACAAGAACACCATAGTCCCAGTATACTATGTCAGCCGTTAGCACTAGTGTACATATGTCTAGACTGCTAACACACCGTTCACTAACGAAGAGATACTATCTGGTAAAGGATAAGACGGGCGATGGGAAAGAACATAGTTGACGGCTCCATCTTGCCCGTGAACAGGACCACGAGTGTTCTGAACCTGATCCCACAACGACATTGCTCTAGTATGAAGTACAGATGCATACTTCTCATATAGTTGTCCCTTCCCTGGTTGCGAAGCCGAAGAAATCCACACCATTGGCAACGGAACAAGTTCAGGAAGAATATCGGCCCAGCGTAGCCCCTTGTAATCCAGCAGTGGTGACCTGCAGAACCCTAACCAAGGTTTTGAAATAGAGAATAGCTGCGGGTGGAGAGACCAGTCTCGGAGGCCAAGTCGTCCATCGGGATAAGGTGGTCCATTATTCATGCCTTGAGGACCAAGTGGCGCATCCTTGTAAGCACCAGGGTAAAATTGGAATACATCGCTATTTGGCGACCAAAGTTCAAATAGCAATATGCACCTATATATAGTGCGAAATATCATGACCATAATGTTATACGGGTGAAAGAAAGGTCACATACCCGTCACTACAAGCCATCTTCACTCCTCTTCTCGAAATAGCTTCGCCAGGTACATAAATGCTAAGTCCGTCATATACCTGAGAGCCCTGCCAATAAATCCAGTTCATGTCTGCATAGCGCCTTTGAAATTCAACTTTTATTGGCCGTTTTGAGGCCATCGAACTTGATTTGTTACAACACCGTTGGAAAATACGGCCAGGTAGAAGATGCTGCAAAAACTCAATATCTAGTTATGCGTCAGCGCACCACTAGTGTAAAGAGACAGCTTGAAAATGCAGGTAGGAGATGCTGCAACTGACTCGATATCTAGCTATGCAACAGCGCACCACTAGTAAAGAGACAGCTTCCAAACGCGGGTAAGATCTAAGACCGGAGTATTTGCTGCAATAACTCAGTACTCAGTATCTAGCTATGCGTCAGCGCACCACTAGAGTACTAGACTAGAAAGAGATCGCGCAAGTAATATGAATCAAGCTGAGGGCTTACTTAGGACCACGATCAAAAAATGTTGTTGCGGTACTATTTAATTTTGTTTGCAGTTGTGTTGAAGCGATCCCATGTGATCATTCAATGGCTTCGATCTTATAATCACACATGTACATACAAGCAGTAATTAAATGTAAGTACATACTAATATTACATCATCCCGCATTTTATGTATTTCGGTAGCGGGGCACCCAAATCACAAGCCTCTGTTGCTCTGCCAATAAACCTAAAATTAAAGACATTAGCATTCTCAGCAAGGAATAAGCAAAGAAATAGGTATTACAAAGAAACAGCTTCTTCAACCACATACAAGCTGGGTGATCGAGAAAGGTAATGAACTTGTGTCCCGAGGGTGAAGACAACAACTTCCCCCCTCCAAAGAGTCATCGGCTTGAGCCGTCTTAGGTACTCATTGGGGATGTGGTACAAGTGGTCACAGTAGCCCCAGATGCTAAATGTGTAGTTTCACAGCACAATGATCATATGTACCCAATTTACATTAGGCCTCTGGAGGACATCGTCCAAGTCAACGTCCGTAATCGTCCCATCAGGTGCGCTCCGCGATCTGAATGTGCATGGCGTCGCTTTTGTTCCCTGTATCGGGAATAAGAGACCATTCACAGTGGTTGGCTAGAACACGTAGATTAGATTCTCACATCGAGGACATGATATGGAACTTACCAAGTTAGGATGTTCCAGAGGGAGACTGCAAACTGGTTCCGAAACAGTATCTGTTCTCGCCATTATAGTATGACCTGTCCCAGCAATAAACTCAGGTTCAGCAGATCCTCCATCAAATGTTGTCTATAGTAGGTGGAATAAAAGTTTAAGCAATATAGTATTAAGAAGGAACACTACTGACTATGGCATGTGGGAGAGGTAGACGAAGGTCGTTTCACTCTGTTACTTTCGCGATGAATCTAAACAATCAAAATTGCAACTCAGATCTACGATGTAAGGATCTCCTTAGAATCACATGAGACATACATCATGGCACATTTGTTCATTATGCCCCTCCTAACATTTGGGGAGGAACAAAACAAATTTCTCGTTAAGGAGACCACGGCAAGCTCACCACACCAGAGTGTGGTGGGTTTTAGCTCCAGAAGGGCTTCATTGACAGGATCGAAGATGTGCTGGTACCCGTAAACCTCAAAGCGTGCTGTACTGATGGTGATTCTCATAGTTATTACACCACACTGACCTCTCCTTCCATGGCCTGCTACTCTGGGAAATACACTGTCTAAATCCATGTGCAGTGCACGCCCTGGCGGAAGTCTCCTCGCACTAATATGGGGCTTAAAGTATTCCATTGCAGGTGCGCCTTGCAATGGGAATAAGAGTCTGTGGACTCTTACTGTAGGATGGGTGGAAGGCCGGGTCTAAAGTCGAAACATTCGTATGAGACTTAATCGCGAGTTATCAATGAAACGTAAAGCTTACTGAGTTCAAGGAGGGAGCAAGAAGGCGCCCCCTAGTTGATGCACGAGCTCGAGGTCTAAGTGTAACCTATCGGATACTATCAGTAAATGTGATCAAATGTCAGTGAAGAAGAATGTGTTCACCATCTTAATGAAAAGGTAATGAAAGACTGATCTTGAAGCTGATCAATGGGGTTTGAACTTTGTGTCGATTAATCCACCTTATTATATAGGCAGTTATACATTATTACACACATGCGGCAGCAAATTAGTATCATGTAACTTGGTCGTCCATGTTATTGTGATCTAGAGTAATATTGGGCACCGGGGACCTGCAAGCACTTTACTTTTACTTGGCATTGGTTGATCACTAGATAACCGCATATCTCCTTCTGAGCAACAGTACCCTGCAACACCATGATTTCATAATTAGCATCCATGTACGCATTATCAATGATCACAATGAGCGGGGCATGTTATAGGCCTCGCCGTACTCAGTCCCCTGGATCTATGGCCAATTGCACCAAAATTTCCGAACTCCATACATGTGGCGAAAGTACTTACTGGAGATTAGTAGTCTTATACACACTGGCAAGCAAGATTCCGCAATTTGTTGTCACAAAGGGGATATGAGGCACGATGTTTGGATCTAGAAGCTGACATCCAGATAATGTACACGTTATTGTGGGGGTCCAGTGAAGCAACTTGATGTACAGCAACCAGCTTCAATACTACGCACATCGGCTCTAGACAACTCTCTCTTCGTTATAATTCTTCATGATGAACTACAAGCAGCCTTTTGTGCTTAGACGCCATATGACCATCGACTCGCTATTTGAGGAGTCAGGCTCGGGTGGCGAAATCACCGTCATTCGATACTCGTCGAGAACGAAACATGTCGCCATTGGATATGCGAATGGTAGACTCGAGGTAGATAAGTAAAACTCTCCATATTATACGCAATAGACTAAAAATCTTACCAGATCCGAGATATGAGCACCACAAATTATGAAAGAGTGCTGAGGACGTATAAGATTGGCAGGAAGGTTGGAGCAGTGGTATGGCACCCAACCAATGAGGGGATGTTGATTGCGGGTTCTGCTACTGGAGACCTCATGTGTTGCTGCTTTAACCCAGATTCCAACATATGTCCACTACATGCAAATATTGGCCACACAAGTTAGATGTCACTTTCAGCCAACTCAGGACCGCATCGATGTTGCAGATGTTCCTGGTTATGTGTCCCACCTGGTATTGAATGAAAGTGCGACCGAGATGGTGGTCACGAGCGATTTCCAAATTGTCATTGTTCGTAATCCATTTATTGGTATGTGTGTCGCTGACTAGGCTTGCCATAAAAGCTAACATATCAAAGGATTGGATAATTATCATATTATCAGAGACACTCCCCCGACACCGGCAAGCTATACTTTCTGGGAGAAGTACCTGCTTCCGGTCTTAGTCCATTACATTGAAGAAAACACCCTGCTTGTTGCGTTCTTCGGGGAAGGTGGTATCATGTTCATAAAGATCGACATGTTCCGTGATAGCCACTGAACCCTCCCCTTACAGGATATACTCCACCACTCCCCCGTACCAATGTTTAAGGACAATCAGTCAACGAGCAGCAAGCTCAATTGGCTCTTGCGCTTTTTCCAAGAAACTTATACTTCTTGCGATCGCCAATCTATACGACGGTATAGATTGGTACTCCATAAGTGATTTGGACTATAGGCATACCACGTGATACAACATCGGCGACAAAGACGAGAATCACATAGTGGCAATCAAGTTTGTCGATGATTCGACGGTTGTCACATCTCATGTAAATGGGGGCTTCCTCTTTGCTAAGTATGGACAAAGCGCGAAACCATACTGGGCAGGATTGGCCTCGCCGCACGGTAACATGTCGTTCCAGATAATGGTAAGTTTAGTGACTCCAGTTTCAGGCAATATAGTACTGACATAGCAAGTACAGGATTTTGCGGTGACAGCCTCAGATGGTCCAACATTACTTGCAGCTACGTTAATAGATCCTGTCAACCGCGACAAACTATTTGCATTTGAGATTCTCTCACTGGTAGTGCATGCACCCCTGTCCATAATTTGTAGACGTGGCTACCCAACCACCGATCTCCCTGCAGAAAGGAGTACCCAGACCATAGGCATCGCTCAATCTCCACCAGAAAATGCCCAGACTGCCCAAAGCTATGAAGCCACAAGTCATCGTACATACTGTGTACATGTACTGATAAGTCTTGGAAGCATCGCCGCAAGCTTTATAGCACTTATGGCGTGGTTCGGTGTTCCGAGTCAGCTGCAGCCTTGGACGTCGAATGTGTCTCATGATCAGTCTTTAGTTGAAGGATTCGTAGCCACAAGCGTTGCTATACTGCCCACTATAACCATAAAGGAGGCCACCTCACACACCATAACAGTCCTAGCACATTCAGATTGATGATCACTAGAATTCAGTTTCGCATGAAGCCGACCCACGGGCTACATGAGGACCCATATCTGAAATATGGTCTTTTTGCTGGATTCCTATGTGAATCACACTGGACAATGTCTCGTGTAATCGCCTTATCCCAGGTTATCAATATTACATTGATCATTAATTCAAACTAATACATTATATTTTGGACTTCTGGAACCGATAGTTGATGCTTTCGTTTCGCGAAGACGAAAATATTGATCTATGATGGAGATGCACGAGTAAGTACACAGTATGCACATTCACTGCCTCATCACGGGTTCTCTCAGGAAGTCGGAATATTCTTTCAATTGTTCCTGCTTCGAAGTCATGATCGCGGCCATGGACATCACGCTGTAGATGTGCCCCACTTCCTAAGTGAAAGTAAACACTGCTGTTTTGAAAACTATTAGATCCAAAAATGCTGTAGCAGATGCCGCGATAAGAGACCTCTTTGAAGCAGATGACCAAGGGTGCCAGCATTATCAGGGGTACTGATTGATCATTGAAGAAATCAAGAAGCAAGCGATGTTCATCATCACTTAGCATGTGAGGACTGCCTTTGGAATCGGTGAAGGTCGGCAGTGTGGGATCGAGCAAGGTAGCACGTCGAAAGCCTCTGATGTCCTCTTTCTCTATTGCATCCATCGTAGCAATAATATCTTCAACACCTTGGTGCAAAGTATTATTGTCAGAAAGTATAGCCCGAAGGTTGGCAGTGCGAGCAGCCGTTTTCATCAACATTGTCTCTAATTCGCCTAAACAATATAGGGGATAAATGTAAATATAGATCTAAATTTAGAGGCAATCAGTAGTACTGACCAATCTTCTCATTCGTGTTTACTTGATGGAGAAAGTTGATATATCGCTCATAAAACGGGGAGCAATGTGAATGGACTGGACCAAACAACTCTAACATGTCACCAATATGTAGCGCCGCATGATGGACCGGCCGTAATTTCTGGTCCCGAAAGAGACCTATTGTATCCGAAACATAGCTGAAAATTAAGTCTCTGTAGGACTTGACTTTCTGCAGAGAAGTGCTGCGCAGGTTTGCAATATTGACAGAGCACACAAGTTTCATGAAGTGGTCGAGCAAAAGCCGCTTGCGGCCGGATTCATTCCTCCACCTCCAGATTAGTGTAATTGGCAGATGAATAATTGCGATGACATGCCAGTTGTCTCCACTAAGCTTTCTTCTCTTTGTAGTACCCCAATTATGGGGAGCCGGACTGATCCAACTGGGGAGCTGTGTAGAACGCATATCAGCCCAGACTGCTTCCATGACGTCTTTTCCTAGCACTGCACGTCCATAGCCAGGCCTCTCTTGAGGAACAAGAGCTGAAAGCTTTTCAAACTTCTCAGAGCTGTTATTATTGTCAATCTATAATACAGACCATTTATCATATACAAACTGAAATGTATAGTACGAATAGGACTTACTGCAGCCAAGATACGTTTGAACATGTCGCCCTTTGCTGCATGTCTCTGCGGATCAATGTCATCAACATTGACATCTATCACTTGACAGATGTGTTCGAAAATGACGGCCGTCCCTTGGGAGTATGCCTTCTGTCGGCTTTCAACTGGGTTACTCTGATCGATAAGATGTCGGATGACCTGTAGAGCGGTCGTTTGATCCACACCATCAAGCAGTTGATCAAGGGCTGGCACCATCGAAGCACATGTTTCATAATCGACGGTTTGTGACCGTCGATTTCCAGCTTCAGCTTCAAGATCTGGTATTTCACTAGCCCATAAAAATTCCATCAGCAATAGCACATCGGAAGCTCGCTGCAATATGACTAGTGAGTTAATAAATATTAGAATATTAGCTAGAAATGGCATACCCAATCGCAAATATTTTTTGCCAACACACAGCGATTTCCAACAACTAAGTTATGTCCCATCCCAGTAATGCTGTAGTCAATGCAGACAGTATAAAGAACCCTCCAATTAAAGCCCTTAATTAGCTGAATAAACAGGTTGGTGCTGTTGCCACGAATTAACTCTAAGCAATTATAATACAATCTTTTATCGGCTCTAGTACAGATACACTTATCATCTGTACTGCTTGTCTGTTGTACTGATTCCACTTCACCATTGCCTCCAGTGACATCAACATCAATCTGAAAAAGTTGTCGGCAGTGATGCTGAATGAGGTTCAGGTCAAGCGCATGCATAGAATCCACAACAGTGTATAAGATAGGATTCCAATAAGGAAGATCAAGTAGTGGCGACCATCGCAAGCCAGTGGCTTCGAAAATTGTCTTGTGCTCATTCTCATTTGTTGCATCCTTCCATAACCTTGTGTAATGACGAATATGGTCAACTTCCTTGACCAGCCATTCATCACGATCCAGAACCTCAATGTCATCCACATCGAGATCACAGAAGGTACAAAAGTAATGAGCCGTTGGCACACCAGCCATCCCAATCATCTGGCGGGCTGCAAGCATATCAGCAACAAGTGTAACAAGCATGGCTTTGTATAGCCTCCCAAGTTCGTATTTGAACGTTCGAGAAAAGTATACCCCTGGGTCCCATAGCTCTAGCAAATCTTTCACTAAAAGTTCAGTATAATGAATAATTTCTTCGTTTGATGGTTTGTCTGGCCCTGGAATAATCCCAACTAGGCAAACATTCTCTTGAAGGTACCTAAGATGTGGGGGAAGGTTGAGCAGGACTAGCCAAATCCCAGTTGAAGATGCTGATTGTTTTGCGGTTTTCATTCCAAAGGGATCGAAACCGTCTACGGACAGACTAAAAACTAGGTGACCTTCATTGTCTGGCCCAGGAAAGAAGGGAGAACCAGATGCATCTTTCAACTCAGCAAAGATCTTCGACTGCCAAATGTCATCTACCTCTCCATTCAGTTGATGGCCAACCGGGGGTGTCTCTAGCAGTTCTTCAATCCCTTTGCATGATAGTAAGCGTCCGAGCCACGTCTTCACTCTCTGATGAAGGTATTTCCTCACCGGCATATGCCGTGAGAGGTTTCCTGATGCCTTTCTTTCTTTCCACAGGGATACATTGCAGGCAGCACTATCAGGAGTGGACTGGAAATTGCAAAGGTCTGGACACTGCATGTCACCCTTGTTGTCGTTGAATGGAGCGTAAGGGTATAATGCATGGCAAGATGGGCAGCAGACAAACTCGCATAGCTGGGGGTCGATATGAAACTGATAGGCGAGGGACCGAGGGTCCTTGAATACAGTCTCGATAACATCTTGTGAAATGCCTGCTCCTCGCAGTAAACTTCGAAAGCTGGCTAGCTGAACACGAAGTGCCCTGTGAGGAGAAAAATAAATATTTTGCATCACCAACGTTGCAATTGAGGCGACCTTTTGAACAGGATCTCTGGGTCCTCGTCAAGAGAAATATGTCACTGTAGTTGTGTGAGCTTCATAAGCCAGTTATAATGCGAATAGAACACACCCGTATTAACTACAAGCTCAGAACGGAGAGGAGTCCTTTGAATGTTCCAATGAATTTCTTTTTCTCTGTCAATTCTAAACAGTTCACTGCGGATTCGGTGAATCAACCCTACGACGTCAGGTCCAGCTAGTGCTTGAAGTGTTGAAAGCAGCTCAAAAAGTCAGTACTTGGTCTGCAATAAGAATGTATTGGCATGACGATCCTCCCGTAATTGATGAATCCCTGAATTTAAAAGAAATTGTTCACCTAGTACCTGCTGCTGGTAGTCACCAGTGGTGACTGGATCATGTGCAAAGACGAGGGGACATTCGTACACAGCAGACAGGGGAAGATCCAATAACTCCTGCACTTCTTGGGTGATGAGTGCAACCCAATCGTGTGCAACATCTTGAGCAGCTGATCCCTGATTGTGTGCTATAGCAGTCATTGCTAAGCTCATCCTGGCATTTCTTTCATCTCTTATATGATTGTCGCGTGTAGAACGGGAGACCTCTTGTCCTTTGTAAACTCCAGTTATGGGATCACGGATAGCACAAGAACCACAATTGCACATGCAATTTTTGTCTCGTTTCCTCTTCAGAGCCGAATTTTCCATGCCTCTAGATTGATTAATCGCAGTATTAGTTGGCACTTGGTACAACTTAAGGGTGTCGCAGTCACCTATAATAATTAGATGATAGATCTAGGGCCTAGTAGTATATCCAGCAGTGAGCGCTGGATCTACGAATTCGAACGGCATCGATATGGCGACATGTGATGTTGTTGAATTTGCAAGCAAATTTGTAAGCCATATTTATAAACAGATATATGTGGCAGTGCTCGCTGGCCAGATCTAGACAAGTAGGCCAAGGTCACAAGTCAGATCTAGTTAGTAACAATAGTGATCAAAATATTGGTGTGCGCGCATCCTCTAGAGAGCAACAACGTAAAGCAGAGACTTAGCATGCAAACAATGCGCTGCGTAAGCCCTACCAATGCTGTATGCACACGGCAAGTAATTGTAGATCTAGAACATCCTGTACAACAATGTAAAGCAGGACTTAGCATGCAAACAATGCGCTGCATAAGCCCTACCCATGCTGTATGGGGAGCATACAAACAAGCACTGCTTAAGCCCTACTGACACTGTATGCGCGCGGCGAGTAACTGTAGATCTAGAACATCCCGTACAACAACGTAAAGCAGGACTTAGCATGCAAACAATGCGCTGCTTAAGCCAACATCTGGAAAGTAACACTCTAGATCAGCACCAAAAATAATGGGTGAGCAAGATGTTGAAATCGATGGCAGTTGAAATAAGACGCCCAGAACATCCTGTAGAATAACGTAAAGCAGAGACTATAGCATGCAAACAGTGCACTGCGTAAGCCCTACAGCGCTGTAAGTGCACTGTGTCTGGAGGAGTGCCATAAAACAATGGACTAAAGCAAGATGTTGAAGCAGAATACTAATCGATGGCGGCTTGATCACTTACGAAGTAGGCATAATAACCGTAAGATCAGAGTTGCAGCTGAAGACCTAGCATGCAAACAATGCGCTGCTAAGCCTATATAGTATAGCCTACAACCGAGATATCGAGAAGGTATTGAAGTGCATCAGGAGAGGGAGAGAGGGGGAGAAGGGAGAGAGGGAGAGAGGGAGAGAGGGAGAGAGGGAGAGAGGGAGAGAGGGAGAGAGGGAGAGAGGGAGAGAGGGAGAGAGGGGTGTGTGTGAGAGAGAGAGATTTTAATGTGAGCGATTGTGGGTGCAAGCAATCAAGAAGGGATGAGGCGTGTAGGTTAGGACCCATATAGCATAATAAGCTACAACTGTGCCAAACACGCGGCACAAGCATATATATACTTATGTTAGGTTATATATAACTACTAGGGTACCAACTGTTACCAATGATAGTATTAGTAAGTACTACATATAGACCTAGAGGCTGTACTCCGCATGCACTGGGCCCATGCATGTGGCCAGATGTAACAACGTCACAATCAAATTTCTAATTACTCGATCGCGAGGAATTTCTCGGTAGATGCTATCTTCAGTTAATTATAATTAATTAATATTGTGTATACCTAAATTTCGCAAAACTTTCATTTCGAACTTTTAACAGATGATGGTCAAGTTCTATAAGTGAGGATATTATACATATACAACTAGCATGTCCTACGGTACTGGCTTAATGTATCCTGGTATACCATCTTTTCTAAGACGAAAGACACAGCCTTCAGCAGAGGGATGAAGAATTTTATTTGACTTCTTCGCGAACTCATCGCTCACGTCTATCCATCCACCCGCCATGCCATTGAACTGCCATACCTTGACCTCAGGATACTGATAAGTGGATGTATCTTGATGCATAAATATAGCTCCATCCTTCGGCTCCTTGACATTAAGGTATGGAGTCGTATACAGAATATTTGACTCTGATCTATATAGGTCAAATGAATGCCCGGTCCCAAGTATCTTGTAGATCTTGTGGGAGACTTGAAGCTTCGGCACAGAGTTTTCAATGTAAGACTGAAGCCTGCAAAAATAATTGACGAGCATTATATGTACACAGTATGAATAAAACATACCCAGGAGGACGAGGAGGAAGAGGAGGACGATCAGACGAATGTGATGCAACAAAGTGCCTGAACCTACATCAATATCTAAAGAATGCAACAACATTTAGAGTGCTTACTCTAGCGTGTGCATCATATGTGACAGTTCTTGTGTCAAGAAATCTTGCGGCTCGGATGACCAAGTACACTGGCTTGCACCTTGGCAACTATGGGAAGAAATGTTAGTAGGAGGAAGCAAAGTGAACCTATGGGGCGGAAGCTTGGAAGGAGTGGTTACACTGGCATGCTCGTGGTAGGTCCTAGACCTACCAACGGAAGATTCGTGAAGTGCGGGAGGGGGAGGTGAAGGCGTAGAGGGTGGGGGTGGGGGTGGAGGTGAAGGTGAAGGTAAACAAGTAAACGAAGGAGAAAGAAGAGGCGGCGGTGGTGGTGGTGGTGGTGGCGGTGTAAATGGAGTTGGTGGCGCATGGGCCTGTGCATGTGTATAGAGTGGTGGATGTGGTGTAACAGGAGGTTCAAATGCAGCATTCTGGAGGGAGTAATGCTGTGGGGAACGGGGAGGAGTAGACAAAGTAATAAGGTCCTAGCCAGGAGATTGTTCGATATGCTTTTCAGATGTGCCTATTCAGGACGAAGGTGGGTGGAAGGAGATGGATGACAGTGAACGAGTATGTTCAAAACTGATATCTTGACCATCAGGTGTCTGTATTGCAGGAAATAGACTATGGTTATAATCATGATTATTTTCCACAGGTTTTGGAGTACTTTCAGGGGGGCTGGCAATACGAACAGATCTTCCCTTATGAGCACTGCACATTCTGGCTCCTTCAATGGCTGGCGTTGAATGGAAAATATTGGGTTCGGTTCGGTCGAGGAAGGTAATGTCACTGTCCGCTTGCCTTTCAGAAACAAATAGGATGGGAAATAAAGAGAATTTGCTTACTGCTCTTGTGCATGCCTGTCAAGGATGCCCATGATTACACCAACCATGTAGTCAACTGACTCCGTTATCGGCAGTTCCTTTATCACAGAACGAACTGTATTCGAATCCTCCACAGATGCCAAAAGTAGGGACACATTCAGCAATTGCTGTGTAGATAACTTTGAACTGGTGAATTGTTTCAAAGCATCCTCGAGCGCAATTCGTAGAGGGAACATTAATGTTGAGGGCACTATGTTACGTCCTTCAGAACAGTATATTGCACTCTCCCACATTCTCATTGGACTCTCACTGAACTCTCACTAAACTCTCGAGAGTCGAGCTCTTTACGCTTAGCCAGGTGTTCTGTACGGATCCGTGCGGATTCCGTGCGGAATCCGTACAGATCCGTGCGGATTACGCAGAATCCGTACTTTCTAGAAATAGCTGGGCTATCACTATAATGAATGCGACATTCCGTACGGATTCCTTACGGATTCTGCGCATATCTGTACAGAATTTAAAATTCCGTACGGAATACGCAGAATTCCGTAACGAAGACTTCATTGGAATCCGCACAGATCTTTACAGAACTTATTTTATTAATTATATACATGAAAATAAAATGTGCCGTTCGTGGTTTGAACCCTCACCATGCTCAATGATTTGTAATCCAACATATCACGCGCTAAACCATCTGAGCCAGTATGTTTTTCTTATCATTGCATAACCGCCCATGACATGACGCTTATCCGGCTATCGTTAGCCGACACATATCCGGGTGACGCGTCACTAGCGCTCACTGCTCAGCGCTGTCAGCGCTTGGTCAGCGCCCTCTCATCTCGCTCCCACCACCTTCGCTCTCACCATCACCTTCGCTCCCACCACCATCTTCGCTTCCACCACCTTCGCTCCCGCCGCCGCCTTCGCTCCCACCCCCTCGTTCTTCTTCCCTCCTTCGACGCCCTCCGACCGCTCTCCTCCACGCGCGAAGAAGGCAACGACGCCATGCAAACCAGCCCCCCTTCCTTCGCCCGGCCCCTCCCCTCTGCGTCATGAAAACGACTATGACGCAACGCCGTCACATCAACTGTCAACCCCCCGTGCCTCCGTCGCTCCCCCTCCTCCCCTGCCACGTCATCCGAGGAAGAACGTGCCGTCGCCGCCCTCCCTTCAAGAGCTCCCGCACCTCGTCCCGCAAATGACGAGCGTGCCGTTCCCCCCCCTCTGGTCTCGTCTGGACAACAACGAGGAGGAACCACCGCACCTCGTCTCGCAAGCGACGAGCGTGCGCTTCTCCTCCCCTCTATGCACCTTGTCTCGCAAGTGACGAGCGTGCGTTCCTTCTCCCCTCTGTACACCTCGTCTCGCAAACGACGAGCGTGCCGGTTCCCCCCCTGTATACACCTCGTCTCTCAAACGACGAGCGTGCCGTTCTCCTCCCCCTGCCCTGTCCTCGTCTCTCAAACGACGAGTTTCCTCCCTCCTCCCCTATCCTCGTCTCTCAAACGACGAGTTTCCACCCTCCTCCCCTATCCTCGTCTCGCAAACGACGAGGATCGACACCACCCTCCCCTGTCCTCGTCTTGCAAACGACGAGCGTGCCGTTCTCCCCTTCCTCCCCTATCCTCGTCTCGCAAACGACGAGGATAGACACCACCCTCCCCTGTCCTCGTCTTGCAAACGATGAGCGCGTCGTTCTCCCCCCCTCCCCCTATCCTCGTCTTGCAAACGACGAGGATTAACACCAGCACCTCGTCCCTCAAACGACGAGCGTGCCGTTTCCATCCCCCTCCCTGTCCTCGTCTCGCAAACGACGAACGTGCTTCCCCCCTCCTCCTCTGCCGCACCTCGTCTCGCAAGCGACGAGGACGAGGGTACTGTTCCTCCCCCCCCTCCCCTGCTTCCCGAGGAGAGGGGAGAGTGAGGGAAGGGGAGGGGTAGCGGGGAAGGGCATAGCGGGGGAAGAGGAGGGGTAGCGGGGAAGGGGAGGGGAGAGCAGGGAAGGGGGGATAGCAGAGGATGAGGAGGGACGGCGAGGGAAGTGGAGAGCGAGGGGAAGGAAGGGGGAGGGGATAGCGAGGGAGCGGAAGGGAGAACGATGGAAGGGAGAACGATGGAAGGGGAGGGGAGAGCGATAGAAAGGGAGGGGAGAGCAGGGAAGGGGGGGATAGCAGAGGACGAGGAGGGACGGCGAGGGGGAAGTGGAGAGCGAGGGAGGGAAGGAGGAGGGGATAGCGAGGGAGCGGAAGGGAGAATGACGGAAGGGGAGGGGAGAGCGACGGAAGGGGAGAGGGGGACAGCAAGGAGAGGGGATGGCGAAGGACCCCATCGTCACCCTCCTTCGACGTCCTCCCCCTTGATATGTGCTAACGCCCACACATGCGTGCCGTTGCACCCCTTCAGCGCCCCCTACCCATTGTTCCCCATTGTTCAATATATAGTAGACTAGCTTACAGTAGTCTTGTACTGTGTAGATATAAAAACTAATACATAAATTTATGATATTCATTTGGGTGTGCTACAGTGAGTCGACAATGAGAGTGACTTGCATTCTATGAATGCATTACTGCAATAAAGTGATCCCATGTTCAACCTCATAATCGCTTACACTCTCAGGTATCAATAGATTGCCATAGCTAGGCGATCTCATGTTCAATTATATTTTGAGCTCAACAACGTTGTGATCGCACACAGCAAACTTGTGATCATTCACGCTACTATTATTAGATAAGCTGTAAAATCACGGACCGAGTTAAAAATAAATGGTGTGAACAATGTGGGCATTTAGGTCTCAGCACGCTTCATGCCCTTTTCTCCTCTGAACCACTATCATCATTGCACATCGCTACGCATCACAACTCATCCACACACATCAGTGCTTACTAATACATTCTACTACACACTATGCCACCTCGCAGATCTGCTCGCAACAAATCCACCAGTGACAATGCCAAACCAGCTTTACCAAAGTCTCGCAAGCGCACTATCTCATCAACTGATTCTACTATGCAACCTGCTACAAAGAAGGGTAAAAAGGTGGATGAAGGACTTGGAGAGACTGATACCAGGAAGAATAAGGGGAAAAAGGGAAAAGGACGGTGTGTAATAACTCACTTATAAATAAATTTTTGAACTCATTTTTTTTGTTACTTAGTAAATCAGCAATGCAGCGTATTGCAGAAGACTTGAAGGCTACTCCACCAGTGACACTAACCCCTGCTGAACAGAACATTATTGATGACGGCACTTCTGTTGCACCCCCCAAGCGCATTCGTGATGCTGTTATAAGTCTAGTTCCAGCTGCTAAGTCTTCAGGTGCTACAAGTGGTCGTATCCGGCGCTCTGAGCCACAGTACACTGAGAGTACTGATGATGAGGATGGCAACAGTGATTCTAAGAAAGAAGGTACTGATGAAAGTGATCCTGGTGAAAGTGAAACTGGTGAAATTGATCCTGGTGAAAGTGATCCTGGTGAAATTAATCCTGGTGAAAGTGATCCTGGTGAAATTGATCCTGATGAAAGTGATCCTGGTGAAATTAATCCTGGTGAAAGTGATCCTGGTGAAAGTGGTCCTGGTGAAAGTGAAACTGGTGAAATTGATCCTGATGAAAGTAATCCTGGTGGAAGTAATATTAAACAAAGTGAACAGGAAACTAGCAATGAACATAGTAATGAAAATCAAAGTGGAAAGCATACCCTTGACAAGAATAGTGGGAGTACTACCAGCCAGGGCACTGAGAATATCTCCAAAGAAAGTGGAGATACTGCTCATGTACAGATTAGTAGGAACACTCAGGATCAGAGCAGATACAATGATCTTAATCAGAGGGGAAAGAACTTCCATTCTGAAGTGGATCAAATTTCTACTGAGAGTACAGTCTCACACAATAATATTATAGATGTTCATATGACATCCCCACCAAGGAAAGGGGTTACCCACAATAAGAGCACTGAGAGTACTAGTATTCAAAGCAATGAGAACCATGATAATGCTTATACTATGAATAGTGAGATTCAGCAGAGCAAAGGTGATCATAGGGGTGATATCCATATGGCATCACCACCAAGAAATGAGGTGTATAATTTACAGGGATCTTCTCGTGTTACTGGTAAGTTTTTTTTCTGTTATATGGAAAATAATAAAATTTAACATGATACTAAGGTGGATTTATGCGTCATCGTGCTCAAGGAAACATATATAATAATGCTGACTTTGAGAATATTGAGAAGCAGTCAACCTATCTAGAACATATAAAAGGGACTGTATATCTTTATATTTCAAATGCTGATCCAACAAATCTCCAAGTAGCAAACATGAACTCAATGGCATTTATCAAGGTTCCTGTGTCAGTAAATTCTATGCAGCCTGTTCTGAAAGGGCTGGCCAAGAAATATAGTCCTATTGCTGAGCCTGAACAGTGGTTCTTTATTGTCGATAATGATAGTCCAAGTTGGCGCCTTTTAGGTAGCTATGAATGTGCCATTGAGGACAATGAAGATTTTACATGGATTCAGAAAGAACATTATATTCTGCATGTATTATGTGTAAGTGTCTTATGTCTGTATTTATACTGTCTCAAACTCAATAATACAATTAGTCTTCATTTCGTGTTTCAGCCAGGCATGACTCAATGTCAGCTACAGCTCCATCTCGATCTGTATCACTTTCTACTCAAAGCAGATCTGTGTCTATGGTACCATCTATTGTAACAGAAGTGAATGTGGGGTCTCAGACAATTGCTGCCAGACTTGGCATTTCTTCAGATGAGCTTAATCGCACTTATGAGGATGGTGTAAAAGGACAATACCAGAAGTACATGATCACTCTTAAGTATTTGGATAAATATAACTCAATGATAAAGAACAATGAATGGGAAGGGAAAAATCCAAGGAAAAATGAAATTATAGACATTTTTCTTTCCTATTCATATTTTCAGGCCAATCACACAAAGCTTTTTCCTAAGCTTTCTAATTATCCTGTTTTGTTGGAGTGGATGAAAGGAGAAAGTGGTGCACCATCTGACTTGAAGGCATGGGGATATGAAAAGACACAGAAATATACATTTGAGGATCTTAAAAAATTTTATGAGAATGGAGGAACACTTGATCCAGACAAAGCAGTAAGAAAGAATGCTAAGGGAAAGGGAAAATATAAAATTGAGAAGAGAGACAAGTATAATGAGGATGAGGAGGATGATGAGGATAATGAGGATGATGAGGATGATGATGAGGAGGAGAATGATGATGTGGAGGAGGAAGAGGAGGAAGAGGAGAGAACAGTAAAGAAAAAGAAGAAGAATGATAAAATAAAGGAGAAGGAGAAAGGAAAGGGAAAACAGAGTGAGAAAGAGAAGGGAAAGAGTAAAAGTAAAGGAAAGACTTTAGAAGTTAAGAGAACAACTAAGAAGAAAGCTAAAGAGTAAGTTCATTTAGTTTTGAATGTCTGTTTTGTATACATTTCCAATCTTTTCAATGTAGTATAAAATTTGAAATCTCTGTATTATATTTGATATGTCAAACTCTTATGCATTTCCTCTTTAACAAGAAAAGTGTTCTGTATGGTTTTCTAAGTCTAAGTTCTATGCTAATGGAATTTATTCTCATGTTCACCATAATATTGACACTTAATAATTGGATACAATGTGGAAATAAAACTACAAATTTACACATTTGGATTATTTTAATAATGTTGCCAGGAGTTTCAGCAAACATGCAGCCCTTCCCTGATATTCCATTTAAAACCTTCAGCAAATTTATTAGTAGCAATTATAGTTCTGAAATTTCCCTGTCAACAGCTTTGGCAATACTATTTACAGTCACACATAATTGTGACCTATTAAGTCTTCATGCAAGGCAATTCAATCCTAGATATCCAGAGGAAAACAATGTACAAATGACTGCTTGGATGCTCACTTTATCTAGAGCACTGCAAGTTCATCTTGGAGAGAGATGTAACAAATTATTTAAAGAGGAGCCTAATGATGAAAGGGATACAATTTTGGCATTCAGCTTAGATAACTTAATGAAGACTCTAAAGCTTAATCCAATTGGATCATCTGGGAGATTTAAAGGAAATTTAAAAGTAGTATCTCATAAAGAGATTTCACCAGCATTTGTTATTTGCCCTGTAACTGCTGTATGTGTAACAAATACATGCCCTTCATTAGCATTGCACTTATCAACAATTGCAAGGGATATACCTTCTGTTACATTAATTCGGGGTACTGAAACTGTAAAAAATGTTCAAGTACTTACAGGAATATGCAACAGATGCAAAACACAATACTCTGCTGACAGAGAGAAAGTTTCAATTCCAAATAAAAAAAATACCAGAGTGTACCTTAATTCTGCAAAGTATGTGAAAGTAGGACACTCACTGTGGGTGGACAGAACATTTTCAAATGCAGCTGTAAATGCAATTTATAGTTTTCATGCATCAGCTGCTGCTTATACAGAATTTTGGAACAATAGCTTTTCTGATGAACACAGTATCACCCGCAGACAGATCTGGCAAGCATTTATCCAAGAAACTGTTAGAGCTTTGGCCTCTTCAAGAGACATAAATTTGGAAGTAGAAGATGGTCTCTCAATTGATAATCTTACATGTGAGGCATTTTCATTACTTGGTGATAATGGAATTATTCGATCTGCAGATAAGCACACATGTTCTGAGTGCACACATGCTTATAGAAGCAGGTCCAATGCAATATCAGATGTTGACTCTGCTGGTGTGGTAGGAGTTGATGAAAACAGAGTAGTTCCTGATCTTGTACAATCTGAAAGTACACAGGAGGATATGAACTCTGTAAACATACAAAGAGCAGTAGTAGATATGGAAAATAATAATACAGCAACAAATGAGAATGAATATGCTCCTGTTAAAATGGTTGTATTGGATGGTATTATGATGGGTCCCACACATTGTGCATTTGAAGAATGTACAAGTGAGTTACATAATGCACGTGGGGGGGTTTTCTGTGAAGTACATGAAGCCTTTTATGGTGCATGTTGTCGTGTTCAAGGGTGCAATAATATGAAAAAACAGGGTACTCAAGCTTGTAATAATCACCAAGAGGAGTGGAAAAGGTTTCAATCAACACGTAACACTTCCCATCATGCTGGTGTAAGAAGAATGCTTCAGCGTCCAGGAGAACAGCTCCCATGGAATACAGTTAGACCAAGAAATGTTCAGCCACATGATGAACAACAACAGTCATCAAATAATAAAATAAAGAATTACTTTACTCCAGGTAAATTCTACTGTGTGGAAACAATATGTGCACCTTGTGGTGTTGTTATTGCCTGGACAAAATTTGAGGGAGCAGAATCACCATTCAATATTATGAAATTCTTGGAGGAAGTATTCCCTATTGAAGAGTCCAGGCCAGATTATGTATGCATTGACAAGGCATGTTTGGTACTAAGATATCTTCTTAATGATGCAAGAAGAGAGCAATGGGAAACCTGGAAAAAAACTACAAGATTTAGTGTAGATAGCTATCATTATACAAATCACAGAGTTAAAGACTTCCTCTGCAGAATATTTTGCAATCCTGCTCCACTAGATGGATCTGCTCCAAATCTGGTTGTAACTGATTTTGACAATAATGGAAATCCATATTTAAAAAGAGCTTTTAATACACAGGTAAGATACATATTATAATTATTTCAAAATATTTTTAAAACTACTACTTGTCATAGGCATGTGAACAGCTTAATGCTTGGCTTGGTGGCTTTGAGTCTATTTTAAAAAAGATGACTCCAAGCAATTTTGATTGGTTTTTACATACCATGTTGTTTTATCACAGTAAGCATGTTATAGATAGGCAAGCAAGAAGAAGAAGACAGGAAGCTAATGGAATGGAAGTGGAAGAAGATGTAGCAGAGAATGATGACTTTCCAGCTGAAGATATTGTTCTTTAAATAACTAAACTGATTTATTTGTAATCACATCTAGTAATACATACAGTACAATTATGCTTCAGCTAATGTTGTTTGGTTTGTTTGGAAAAAGGTTTGAGGTGTAGTAAAATAAATTGACATTTGAAACTGGTAAGGTTTTATAAATGAAGAATTCTTCACAAAATCTGTAAGGAATCTCTATAGAATCTATAAAGACATTGTCACTATTTAAAAATACTTAAATTCTACATGAATCTGTGCAGAATCTGCAAGGATCTGTACAGAATCTGTGCAGAATCCATACAGAATTTTTACATTTGTACAGACCAGTACAGATTTTGCACAGATTCTGTACAGATCTGCACAGATTCCTCACAGATCTGCACAGATTCTGCACAGATCTGTGCAGATTCCGCACAGATCTGCACAGATTCCGCACAGATCTGTGCAGATCTGCACAGACTCCTTGGGGGAGTGTAAACTACTGCGAGAGTCTCACTGGAGTCTCACCACAGTCTCGATAGTACAGTGATACTCTCACTGGACTCTCACTATATTATCGAGACTGTGATGAGACTCTCACTGGACTCTCAGTTAAGCCCAACTCTATACTCTCAGTATCTTATCACCATGTATCACTGTGTATCACTGTACTCTCACTATACTCTTACTGTACTCTCACTGTACTCTCACTATACTCTCACTATGCACCACCATGTATCACTGTACTCTCACTATATTCTCACTGTACTCTCATTGTACTCTCACTGTACTCTCACTATACTCTCACTATGCACCACCATGTATCACTGTACTCTCACTATATTCTCACTATATTCTCACTGTACTCTCACTGTACTCTCACTGTAATCTCACTGCCTAACACTATGCACCACCATGTATCACTGTACTCTCACTATATTCTCACTGTACTCTCACTGTATTCTCACTGTATTCTCACTGTACTCACTCCTTAAATATGTAAACCACAAATATACAGAGAATGACATATATATTAAGTACAAGTTTATTTATCTTTGGAGACAGGGAAGTTCTGAAGTGACCCTATAACATAACAATTGAATACAACAAAAACACTATTCATATAAAATCAAAACTACAGTAAACAACCTACATATCATTATCTAATCCATAATCTGCTATCCCCTCTTCCTCTTCTCTGTCAAATTCATCTGCTGCTTCCTCTTCCTCCTCCTCCTCCTCCTCTTCTTCTTCAGAATCTTCTGATTCCTCATCTCTCATATCTTTATCATCTTTAGTATTATTGTCTCTTTCAAGCTGCTTTTTAATAACTTTTTGGGTATGAATGAATAGAAGTGCATGTATGGTCCAGTTGAAGTTTACAACAGTCATTCTATTAAGAATGCTTTGAAATCCTCCAAGCCAAGCGTTTAGCTGCTCACAAGCCTGTATCAAAACTTTAGATGAAGTTCTATATACATGTTAGTTTATTACTTACTTGGGTATTAAATGCTCTTTTATAATGTGGTCTTCCATGTATATCATTTTCTACTACAACCAAGTTGGGTGCAGATCCATTTAATGGTGCTGGATTGCACCATTTACGACAAGTATAATCAGTTGTTCTGTGATTAATGTAGTGATAAGAATCAACAATAAATCTTGTTGTTAAACTCCAGATCCTCCATGCACCATTTAGCACAGCATTTTTCAGCACTACACATGCTTTGTCAATACAGACATAGCTTGGATGAGATTCAAGAGTTGGATAAACATGATCTAAAAATCTCATGATATTTCCAGGTCCCTCAGATTTTGTAAACTTTGTCCATGCAATAACTGCTCCACATGGTGCATATAATGTTTCAACACAGTAAAACCGTGGAGCAGTGAAGTAATGGTTTCGCTCCTCATGTGGTGCAGGAGCATCATCATGAGGTATTACCTGCCGATTTATACGAGGAAGCCAATCCACCCGTTCCTCTTCACTTCTGCGAATAATTCTTCTTATTCCTAAAAGTGTTTGTCTACCAAATCTTACTAAATGATGGCGCCATCGCGACTGATGATTAACACATGTCTTTGAGTTATTTTCTCTTGGGTTGTTACATAATTTTATATGACATAAATGACCACGCATAGCTTGATGAATTATGCAAAATACTCCAGTTCTTTCATTTTCTAAATTACCATCACAATCCTGGTATGCACAATGTCTTGGACCCATAATTATGCCATCCATAACAACCATATTTACTATTGGCTTTATTTCAGCCTGAGTTGGTTGATCAGTATTGGTTGTTTTATTAGATGAATCACTGGATGAATCACTTGATGACTCATTGTCAATATCCATATCATTGGTGGTACTACTAATGTGTTGCCGAGCACTTGCTCTAGCTTCTATTTCTTCTCTCATAGCTTGTTCTGCATCTTCCCCCTGTAGCATGGGAACTGATTGATTTTCATCAATTCCAATTACTGCAGCAGGAGTGTCATCAGTTATTCTGTCTGCAGTACTTTTGTACTCATGTGTACATTCACTACATGAATGATCTTTAGCACATTCAATAATACCTTCTTGACCAAGTATTTCAAATGCTTTTCTAGTTAATTCTTGAATCTCACATTCACCTGATGTTATTATAAGTGATTTATTATTGTATGTAGCTACCTGTCTTACACTTTCAGAAATGAATGCCTGCCAAGTTTGTCTGCGAGACAACTTGAATGATGACTCTCTAAAGGATTCATTCCAAAATTCTGTGAATGCAGCTGTAGATGCATGAAAATGATAAATTCCATGCAGAACTGCATTGGTGTAAGATCTATCTGCCCAGACTTGCTGTCCAAGCTTTAAATATTTTGCTGAGTTTGACAATCCTCTGATACGTGTACCATTTGCATGCTTCACACTTTTGTGATCAGCATAATAAAATGAGTTACAAATGCCACATTTTCCTTTAAGCACATAAGCACCAGTGTGGGGATGCATTCCTTTTATAAGAGTTATACATGAAACATCTCTCTTACGAACTTCTTGGTGAAGTGGAGCCTCTCTACAAGATGGTGTAGAGCAAGTGTAACGACTTGGACAAACAGTAAAAACAGGTTCAACTTCTGTGGTTCTTACAGAGTTTAAAGGGTGTCCTTTTTTAATTGGATCAAGTTTTAAAAATGTTGCAAATGAATCAAGTTTTGAGCCCAATGCATTAATTCTCTGCACATCAGTTATATCCTCAGCATTTGAAACTTCATCTTTGGTAAACAAATTATTAATTTTACCACCTAGATCCCTTTTTAGAACTCTAGTAAGAGCTGTAATCCAACTTGTTGCAGATTTTCTATAGGCTAATTTTTGTTTTCCATGAAGGTTCAATAGGTCTGTGTTATTTGTTAAAGTAAATAACACTTTGAGTACCATTGCTAGTGTAATATCTGCATGGAAGTTGCTTGTAATAAATTCAGAAAAATCTACAAATGTTATTTCAGGAAATGGATCCTGCACTGTAGATGATGCCCATGCTTTAGGAATGCATGATATAAATCCATAAAATATAAAAAGCCAAATAAAATAGTGCCAGAAACTGAAATTTTTTAAGTTAGCTTATTATTCTTGCAGGTTAGGCAAAGCAAACAGAATATGAATTCAAACTATAGTACAAAAGTAAAACTGTTGAAGTTCATATAATACATACTTGACATACTTGTTGAAAGCATGAATAGCTATATAAAAAAACACAAGAAAATAATACTGTTGAAGTAAAAATATTATACAAGTCTTACATACTTGTTGAAAGGATGTAAGACTGAGAAAAATGAAAAACAGGTACTACTGAAGTAAAAATATTGTACAAGTCTTACAACTTGTTGAAAGAATGTAAGACTTAATATGGTACAACTTTACATACTTGTTGAAAGCATGCATGCATCATAATAGAAAAAAGTCTAACTGAAAATATGAAAGGGCATTGAGAAAAATTCTTACAAATTATTGTCCCCTCTGTTCTTCTTCCTCTTTCCATCCTTCCTTTTCTCTTTCACTCTTTCCTTTCCTTTTCCCTTATCTTTGCTCTTATAATTGTCATCTGCAGAACTATCCTCATCTTTTTCCTTAGCAAGCTTCTTATCCTCTTTACCAAACTTCTTTAAAATGATCTTCAATGCCTCCTGAGTTTGTGGTTCTCCTTTCCAAACTTCATAATCTGGGATATCTGGGTTCCCTTCAAACCAAAGCTCCATTTTAGGATATTTAGGAAGCTTGCTAAATAGAGCCTTCCATCTATAATAGGCTGGAACTGATGTAAAAATGGTTGCAATAACACTAATAGGAGGCATTTTATTTTGCCATTTTCCAGCACTAATCATAGTAGGGAACTTTTTAATGATATTCTCAATGAATACCCACTTAGCATACTGAAGACGAATACTAACAGCTCCATGATCACATAGTGCAAGAGGAACTTTGAAAAAATTGATTATTCTCTTTTGAGCTTCAGTAGATTCCCCTAACTTAGAAGCTGAAGATGTAGAAGCCTCTTCACTAAATACTGATGGAACATTAGAAATATTTGCAGCTAATGTTGTTCCAAGACCCTCCTAATCTAAGATTAAGTAACATTCTATGCTTGAAATAAATTATAAACTTACAAGTAAAATCTTACAAAATGTAGATTTATCTTCATCAAGTTCCCATTGAACTTCCTGGTCTTTATCTTCTAAAAGCTCAGAATATTGGCCAGTTAAAGACCACCCATTATCTTCCCATAAAAAGACATATGGATTAGATACTGAAAATAGTAAATATTTTAGAGTGATAATTTGAAATTAAGAAAGTAATAATACCTTGAATGGACTTGTACTTTGTTCCTATATATTTCAGAAGTTTGTACAGATAAACCTGGAGCTCTACTCTTCTGAATGTAAAGATTGGGAGAGAACTAAAAAGATCATTGTAAATTTTGATAACTCCAGTTGATGGAGGTGTATCAGTGGTATCAACTATCATTTTATCTTTGTCTCCAATATTAAAGATATTTCCAAGTGCATTCTGACGGCTGTGCCCACCAATAATCTTTGATGCTCCTTGAAGGTCAATAGATGTGTCATCTGGAGTGGAATATTCATATTGCCTTATAAAGTTTTCAAATTGCTCAGGATTCTGAAGTACATTGTTCCTCGCAGATTTTTCAGACATAGATGTAGAACTCCTAGTTGAAGTTCTGGACACAGACCGGCTAGAAGCGGACTGGCTATTTGATGCAGAACTGTGGGAAATAGACCTTTGGCTAATCTTTGATGAGTGGCTACTAGTACTCAGAGTGGGAGACTCAGGAGAACTGGATCTTCCCCGCTTTTCAGTAGCCTTCCGGGGAGTAGTCTCAATAATCTCATAATCTATATCCTCTTCTTGAATTTGACCTGGATGTGAGGAAAATACTAATGATGTCTCATGCTCATTAAACAGATGTCCCATGTCATTTGAAAGCGAACTAAATGGATCTTGAGGAGTAGGTACCTGAAGGATAGATGCTGGTGTAACAGTTCCTGAGCGTTCACGATAATGAGGTGGTGGTGCCACTGAAATATTGCTATTTTCTAAGATTTTTTCAACTCTAAAAAATGAGAACAATATGAGAAAAGATGTGAATATGAATAAAAAAATATACTTTGTAAATCTCTTTGGTTTTCCAGCAGCTTCATTTTGCTGGTCTTCTTTGAGTCTTTGAACAGAGCTTTTCCTGCCAGTACATAAGATGACTAAAAATAATATACACTTTTACTCACTTAATTTTCTTCTTTCTAGCTCCCCCTCCCTGCTCTCTCACTCCTCCCTCCCTCTCTTCCCTTTCCTCCCTTCCCTCTTCCCCCCCCTCCCTTTCTACTCCAACTTCCTCCTCCCCTGTCCCACTTTCCTCCTCCTCCTCCTCCTCCTCATTGTCACTCACAATCCTTTTCCCTCCCTTCCCCTTTCTCCCACCCCTACCCCCCCCTCCAGACTTAGCTGGCCCTCCTCCCTTAGACTTGGAGGTAGAAGCTTGAGGCTTGGTTGTGTCAGCAGTCCCAGAATCCTTGGTCCTGGACCTGGTGGAGGTAGCAGGGATGGAAGATGCAGCAGCAGTGGCAGATCTAAGAGACCTAGGTGCCATGGTAAAAGAGCAGAAAACAGTAAAGTAAAAAGAGCAAAAAAGCGGTGACAGATCTTAAGTGATGCACTCAGATGAGGGAAGAAAGAAAGGGAACTGAACCTCAAGGTGTTTCTATATATTACAAGCTGCAACACATCACAGGTTCAAACTATAAATAAATACTTGACAAGTAATTACCGAAATTCTCCCACAAAGTTCCAAATAGGTCCTGCTGTTCTCATCACTGGCAACTGCCAGGATAAGAAGGCCACAGGACCTAACACGGAAAAGAATATCTCCGCCAAAGCAGAGGAAAGACAAAAATTATAATTAAACCGACCAAAGAGCCTCTGCACGAAGCAGAGAACTTTGAAAAATTGACAGAGCAAGTAAGGGGGGAAGAGCATTGCTCGACGCAGCAAGAAGGGCATGAAGAGAAGCTGAGTGCCACACCACACAAAGCAACATGAGGGTGGGGAGGAGATGTACAATGAGGGGAAGGCGAGGGGCAGAACGATACTCGATGCAACAAGAAGGGCGTGAGGAGAAGCAGAGAGCCATGCAACGCAACGCAACAAGAGGATGGGGAGGAGATGCACGACGAGGGGAGGGTAGGGGGCAGAGCGGGTGAGGGGAGGAGAGTGTCACCGACGCAATGGGAAGGGGGGGGAGAAGCGGAGTGCCACGCGACGCACCAAGAGGGTGGGGAGAAGATGCACGACGAGGGGAGGATGGAGGGCAGAGCAGGTGAGGGGGGAAGAGCGCTGCTCGATGCAACGAGAAGGGCGTGAGGAGCATCAGAGCCCCATGCTACGCGGACCAGAGGTGGTGCGTTGTCGGTCCTACGCAGCAGGGTACACTGAGAGAGGCCGCACGTTGTCGTCCTATGCTGCGAAACGGGGGACCAGACATTGTCGTCTGCGAACTGAGGGACCAGAGGTGGCGCGTTGTCGTCCTACGCAGCAGGGAGGGGGTAACGCTGCATTCGCCTACGCTGAGAGGCCGTACGTTGTCAACCTACGCTGCGAAACGGGGGACCAGACATTGTCGTCTGTGAACCGAGGGACCAGAGGTGGTGCGTTGTCGTCCTACACAGCAGGGAGGGGATAACGTTGCATTTGCCGTCGCTGAGAGGAGGGGAGTTCCGTGAACGCCTACGCTGAGAGGGGAGGGAAGTTCCGTGATCGCCCATGCGGAGCACCGTATTCGCCCACGCAAAGCGAGCCCAAGCCAAAGATATCGCCCATGCCGTCAAACATCTCAGGCGCTGCTAAAAAAAAACGCATGAGATCAAATAGAGACCAAAAAAGATGAGACTTACTATCGATCCCAATGCTGTCCTGCCAACGTCCAACGTCCAACGTCCAACGCCCAACGCCCAATGCCCAATGCCTAACGTGCTTGAAGTGCTAGATAGAAGGTTACATATTGTGCGAGCGAGCAAGAAAGAAGGAGAGGGGAGGGGAGGGGAAGGAAGAAGTGTGTCGTTGTTGCGCAGTGCAAGTAGCGAGTCCAGATGTGTCCGATGATTTGGTCATGTGAGAAATCAAATCGATACGCATGGACCATTAGCATGCACAGACCATTCCCACGCACGGACCATCAATGCGCATGGACCATTAGTACACAAACTATGACAATAAGACCTACACATATGCACGGACCATGTCACGTGACTTTGATCACGTGACGTCTTGGGCTCGGAGCGATTTCTCAGTATATTCCCAGTGGACTCTCTGAGATACCTCTCAGTATAACCTCATTGGACTCTCTGAGAGTCTCACTAATGGGAATTTAGTGAGAGTTTACTGAGATACAAAATTGTATGTAATCTCACTGGACTCTCAGTAAATTCTCACTGGACTCTCTCCAGACTCTCAATACTCTCACTAAAATTAATGCTAATTCTCACCAGAGTCTCTGAGACTCTCACTGGACTCTCACTGGACTCCAGTGAGACTGTGAGTCAGTGTAATGACCTCCTTCAGAAGCGGGCTGGTGCTTAATGGGCCTTGGTGTCGACATCAGACATAAAAATAATGGAAGATTACTAGTATATGACACACCGTTCTTCTCTGACTCGGCTATCCATTCTCTCCGATCTAGAGACGTGACTTATATGTAGATGTAGGTAAATATTCGCGATGACAATGTTCATCATCCTCACATGGATTCATCAATGGACGCTTCTTGTTGAATGACTTCTGGAGACCTAGGAAGCCAGGCATGTTACATCAGTGTTCGTCGAAGAGATTTATATATGAAAAATGCTAACATGGGAAAATATCCAGGGGGACGTGGTGTACAAAAGTCAGGCTCCAAACTTGCATCAATATTAGTACTGAAGATAAGTCAAAAAAGTCAAAAACTAACACAGAGGAATGCCCAGGGACGCGGGGCGTGTGAACATGTTCAGCCTTCATGCGGAACCCAGAAAAGTCGGAATCCAAACTTGCATTGATGTCAGAATCCACCAAAGATAGCTCTAGAAATAGTAAAATGCTAACGCGGGGGAATGCCAGGGAATGCACTGGGGTGTACGGATGTGTTGATTAGGCTCCAGGCTGAACTCAGAAAAGTCAGGCTCCAAACTTGCATTGATGTCAGTATCCACCGAAGATAGTTCTAGAGATGCTAAAATACTAACGCGGGGGAATTTCCAGGGAAGCGAGGCATAAGAATGTGTCCATGGCCGGGATCCACACTGAACTGATCACTAGAGGTGGGCTGCATTCGCGTCTGAGAGGACTTGTCTTGGTGCGGCTTCTCTAACGCTAGGGAGCCCACGACCAGTTTGTGTGGGTCTCGCTTCAAGAGCGGGAACTTTAAGCGCAATAGCTATGGACATTGGAAAGATACATAATTAATGAGTCATCATACAAGTCCAAGAAATCCTACCTCAATATGGCTTCCCGCCTGGGGTATTTGTGAGTAAAGAGGTTGTTCGGGCCCGGGGGTTGACATGTCTGTTGTAATTTGCAGGCCTGATAGAACTGTACTTCTTCACATATAAAATATTGTATCATGTAGTGGATGTGGCCATGTGGATGAGATCTTATCATTGACCATGAAAGGCACCTCAGAAAATAATAATTGCAGCTCAGCTATGTGTTTTGTGCATGTGGACCAGATCTAGAGGTACTCAACCTAGCCGGTACTCCAGATCCTAGCTATATTCACAGTATTATCCCCATCAGACAAAAATGAGCCTCGAAACAATAATCAATAATTATAACATACCTTTTCTTATACATCTAGATCTAGAGCAAATCTAGAGATGTATAATATGAGCTTCATCTGTGCAGACCATAATTGGGCATCTTTCATGAGCATGTTTGCAATATGTGACAGCGCACATGCAACCATTAATCCGCACTAGATGCACCGACAAGCAATAATCGGACCATGAATTAGAAGCCTGTGCATGTGTACCAAGACTCTAGAGTCATATGTGCACCTGCCGTACATGTACGTAGTATGGCGGGTGCATGGCTCTAGTATTCGTACATGTATATGTACGAATATAATTAATATTATGGGAGAAGTATACATATAGGTACTTACTCGACATTTTATATATTTCCACTCCACTATAGCTAGCCATTCAGCCCAACCAACGATATGCAACAACATTACCCTATTTTCCTGGAGCAGCTTGGATTAACAGTGAAAACGTTAATAGTGGCTACCAACTGTGGTGAGTGAAACAAGTGTGTCATGATCAATGACCAGTGTAATTCTTTCTTACACCATGATAGGCCACATGTGGTGCATCACATGTATCGACACATACCTCACTATTACGCCACAGGAGGAAAGAGTTTGCCATACATGTAGGGCCCATATAACAACCTGTGTGTCCTTGAAAGCATGCTCGATCTACTCATGTTCCTGATTTCATCACCACTCTACATACTAGTTCAATACATATGCTTACCAATCCCTCTCGATATATCTGAAAAAAAGCATCAGGTGTATGTGAATCTGCATAAGATCAGTCGGGAGCTTGTGGATAAGCTGGAAAGGTACCATTGTGGGGATGGCAGTCTTTAGTTACACATTAACATGATCATTATTTCTTGTAAATATGCGCAAGTAGTAATTAGATCTTACATCACATGACCAAACCTAAGCACTTTGTAACTCAATATAACCAAACAATTGTAATGCATCACGGTTGCCTGTTGTAACAACTTGTAAGCAACTTAACAGCGGGATATATCTGCATTGGTGGCACTGTCTGCCCCGTGTAGTATCTGCGAAGCACTTATAAGCAGTGCATTGTTTGCATGCTATATAGCTAGATCTAGTTTCCTTGTTATTCATATCTTACTAGCCTGCCTGTAAGTGAATCGCCATCGATTGGTATCCTGACTCAATATCTTGCTTTAGTCCATCGTAGGTGCATTATAGCATTACACCCCAGTGTCAGTATGGCTTATGCAGTGCACTGCTTACATGCTTTATAAGTCCTACTGGTCACGCAGGAATATATAACTGCATTGGTTATCTGATTTGCTGGTGCCCAGCAATGAGCACATCTTCCGACGTGAAGCCTGAATTAGGACATATGAGCAAACTGTAGCATATGCGCACCTTAAGCTTGAAGATCGAGTTTGGAAACACGTGAGTTCCCGAATGTTTCCCTTACCGACCTTACCTGATCTGCCGGAATGTCTTTAGCAGAAGTTCCAGCACTACTGTCGTCTCACAACCACATGAGTAGGTGGATGGATCCAGGGATTACTTTGGGATCAGGGTTGTATGACTTACGCAGCGCATTGTTTGCATGCTAAGTCGTACTTCCCCTAGTAAGGATGAGATCTACGCCTTCCTCCCTCTTATTTCGGCCGCTATTGGTTTTTTCGGTCTCAAGATGCTGCTGGGATGCCCTTGAGCATTACTCTCCACCTACTAGGATTGTATGACTTATGCAGCGCATTGTTTGCATGCTAAGTCGTACTTCCCTAGTAAGAATGAGATCTACGCTTTCCTCGGGCCGCTGTTGGTTTTTCGGTCTCAAGATGCTGCTTGGGGCGCTCTTGAGCTCTAGTCTCTACTTACAGGGATTGCATAACTTAGGCAGCGCACTGTTTGCATGCTAAGTCGTACTTCCCTAGTAAGGGTGAGATCTCACTCTTATTTCAGTCAGTATTGGTGATTCAGTCTCAAGATACTGCAAATTTGGATTATCATGCAGGGTGATAGATCTAGAGCATTGCTCTCGTTGGAGAGGTGTCAATAGATCTAGAGGTCGCATGTTTTACATGTACAGGCTTAAGGCGTATTCCCCTTGTGATACATATGACCACGGATATAGTTATTCCTACTAGCCAATCGTGCCTGCCGAATACAGAGCAAGTTATATATATCGCCAGCTCACCAATCCTCAGTAACTTCACTCTGCACCTTTGATCTTCGCATCCTCCCCGGCCTTTGCATCTCCCATGTGGCTACATCAACCCCACGTGTATGCCTCACTCCCAGCCCACCTACCCACCTATTACAACAGCCTCCTATGATATGTGTCATCTGCCGCACATTCAAGTACTAGTGCCATAATCGGTACCATTGCCGCTCACAAGGACTATGGAGGATGGTACCATCAACTTCTACCGTCTGCACCGTCTCTCTCCCGCCCAAAGTGCTCACCATGTAGTACTGACGGACTACTCCCTCTTCATCTTCACTGTTTACTGATTAATCCGTGAGCTACTTGAACACACGCACGTCACTACACACGCACCATTCCTCCCGTACCCACGCATACTATAACTTCGTCTACCTATCCCACTAGCAGTCTCGTGTGATGTGCTATCCATCTACAACATCACTACTGCGATCCTCGTCTCGACCACCACCATACTACAGAACCCCACAATTGTAGACTTTGATTTGAGCGCAAGACACGTCTTCATATCTGTTCGGATGGGTGTTGGGACGTTTAACCTGAATAGGGCAGTGCACTGCGTAATACTCAATACAGCGAGCAAATTGCAGGGATATACTGAGCTGGTCACATTACCTGGACAGTGTATATCTCCTGACTCTACTTTCTGTGATACGAGATCCGCAAGTTAGGATGTGAGCGAAACTGTTGAACGGAACGTATTCGGCTGAAGATTTTATGGTCTGGGTTCGAGTGGGCATTTTGAAAATGTATCAGGGACGTATACTTTCGATGGGGGAAGCCAGACTCTTTGAAAGCCGTGTTCGTGACAGTGAAAGTTGTAACTTGTGACCCTGGGGACTGAAATCTAGCTCGCGACGCCCCCAATGAAAGTCGCACGGCAGGCAGAATGTACCTCTCTATACTTCTGGTGGACTTTGCAACATCCAGCTTTAACACATTTTGTTCACGTGCAGGGGTATAGAGTTAGAGAAAGAGAAATAAGAGCTGGAAAAACTGAAGGAAGTGTACCATACTGAATATGAATTGCTGTAGTTTGGCATCTGGTCTTTCACCTTCGCTACATAGCAGCAGATCGCTGATGACCCTACATGTATCAAGTAGTTTGTTAAACATTCAATGTGTGTCGCGCAGTTGCCCTTCTCTGTGCAGCCATGCAATGAGTAGCTAGGAGAGTGAAGAATACTAGAGGAGGTACTATCATATTAATCCGAGCGACTCCATTTTTACACAGCATTATAGTATGTGCAGCTTTTTGACTCCTCTGTAGCTAGTACATTAATGCGTCCGGTGACAGACTAGCAGGGAAGGAAGCAGATCTGAGACATGCATGCACTTGAACGTGTTTGTCGGCATTCATCGACATTCCCCTGATGATTAAACAGGACCTCAGGAGATATTTCACTCTCCGACTGGCACATCTATCAAGACGCTAGTACTCAACTGGTACTTGAACAAGTACTCAAGTGCTCACGCTCAAGAGTCGAACTAGTACTTACTTGAAATACATGAGGTTTTGTCGGTTCCTTCTCAACCTCTCAGGCACTTGCTTAGATCTATCAGTTAGAACACACAATCTGCATACCAGCAGTGGACTTTAACTTGCAGTTCCTCATGCATGGTTGCACACCAAGCTCAACCATTACAATCTCATTCTCCCTCAACTTTTCGCTACCCTTCCTCAATGGCTCAAGCTACAGACCCCAAAGCATACCAAGGTCTACCATCCATATTTCTGTCCCATCATTTCTTCACAAATTGACAGTCAGGGATCATATCATCAAATTTGCTAGATATCCAGCTAGATTTCGCTACACCACTAGCTAGGCTCTGGCATTGCTTTGAGAAGCGATGTATGTATCAATGTAGGTCCAATATTTTCTGGCTACCCATCATCCCTTAAGTTTGCCTTAACTAGGTGTTTGCACAAGTTATGAATTTGTTATCCTCTGCGCCTGGCTCAATAGAGCAATATTGCAACCACTGTTGTCTCTTTCACCTACTTTCAACTCTTACGCTGTTGCCTTCTGCAGTCTTCCACTCTTTTTATCAAACCATTCCTTTACTCCCTTTCCAGTGGCTTTGGCAATGGGCGGTGAGGATCCTGCGCTCGATTAAGTACTTTAAAAATTCACTTGGTTCATTTTTTTTTAAAGATTTTGGAAACGATGCTATTATTGTAGTCAGACATACACTAGCCATCATCTCAGCCTTTTTTCGCCTCTGGATTCGCTGAGTCTCCCAAAAGCACGGATGGGAAGATTGGTGGTTGGGCAGTGCTTTAGCATTGGAATTCCCATATTTCCTGCTATTCCTGGTATTTGACAATAGCGGTAAGGCTCAATGTGTGAATTGTGTATTAATACTGAAAATATCTGACAGCAATACCCAACCCTCAAGCGCTGGCAACAGCCCGAGTTGTCTTATACACCTCATGTCTGTGGTATGTCACTCGTGCACGATCTTTGTTCATTTCTAACCATGATGGAATGTAGGTTTATCAGGATCTCCATTGGTACCCTCCTTATTCGCATTCTCACTCCGTGCTGTGTACGGACTGTGCAAATCTCGGTTATGCTGAGTTTCATATTGTTGGCTATTGGACAAATCATGCTGAAGAATGTATTCGGAAGTACAATGACGAATGGGATCATTGTATGGCCTTCATGGACAGGGATCGCACAATTATCCAGTACACGACAAACTAGTTTAATTCTATCTTATAATTCGACTTCTAATGGCAGTGATATTAGTTGACGCCCTTGCTGAAATATGGCTGGTTGTTATGCCAGCATATATCCTCTGGAATGTGCATCTTCCTAGGGGACAGCAGCTGCTGATAAGACTTTTGTTTGGATCTTCCATTTTAGCTGCCATTCCAGGAGTTGCTTGCAGGGTGTTCTTGACCAGGCAAAACACCACCTGGATGGTAGTAATGGCACATCTCCAAGTATGTATCAGATAATCGACAGTTGTGACTGATACTTATTAGTGTTGATACTGCAGGTCTCAGTAGCAATGATTGTTTGCAATGCAGTTGTGATTGGAACACATCTTTATATATCGTTCTTCAGGACAGGTGATAGTAGCGTTGAATCATCCGAGGAGAACTCAAACACTGGTGGATCGTATTTTCAATCAGATTTGCTAGCAATAGATGCTGAACAAAGTATAAATTCGGAGCTGGATTGTGAGCTGACGATGTTTGGATTTTCAGATGGAAATACCACTGGACAAGAAAGTATCTCAGTTTCAGGTTGTAGCTTACCAGATTATGGGCCATCGAGATCCTCATTTAACATGGCTTCAGAATGTAGAAAATCTGCTAACTTTTAAATTTGATACTTACTACGTTACAACATTACTTAATATGAAATCGATTACTTATCAGTATTGCAACTGGGAATTTGGTACACGAACTTGGGCTATATTTGGCAGAGCCGTCATGAACAAACAAATCAGTATCACCAAATAATTGTAACGTAGGACTGCCGCACTAGCTATTGGCTAGCCACCGCTGCTTGCAATTGCAGCTTGTTAAAAGCAACCAGAATATCAGCATTGCAATTGGCGGCATTGTCTGCCCCGTGTAGTATCTGAAAAGGGCTTAAGCAGCGCATTGTTTGCATGCTATAGCTAGGGTCTCCTTGCAACTTGGATGTTATGACTGTCTCATAAGTGAATCGCCATCGATTAAGTTGTGTCCTGACCAAACACATAGGTGCTCTATAGCATTACTTCCCAGCGTCAGTATGGCTTATGCAGCGCACTGCTTGCATGCTAAGTCCTACTGCGAGTAATGATCACGGGCGAAGGATTTGCTGGCACTACTCGGAGAATGCAGAAGCACTATGTGTCCAGCAATGAGTGCATCCTGAAGGCCTGAAGCCAGAATTAGGATTTATGAGCGAGCTGTAGAGGGGATGACAGGCATATGCCTTGAAGGTCATGTTTAGAAACATGTGAGTTCTCGAATGTTTCCCCCACCGACCTGACCTGACCTGACCTGACCTGACCTGCTAGAATGTCTTTAGCGGAAGCTCCAGCACTACTGTCGACTCACAACCATGCGAGCAGGTGGACTCCAGGGACTGCTTTGGGACCTGCAAGTCCTGAAACTTTAGGTGAGCAAACACCGATATCCTATAATGCTTCGTTATCCTCCAGCTTCCTAGCTGTAAAGCAATGCCATCCAGATATGCACACTTATGTGGATTGTATGACCTATGCAGCGCACTGCTTGCATGCCAAGCCACACCTCCCTAGTACGAACGAGATCTACGCCTTCCTCACTCTCACTTTGGCGGCTATTGGTTACAGTCCCAAGATACTGCTTTGGATGCCCTGAGCAATAGTCTCCACTTATGAGGGTTGTATGACTTACACAGCGCATTGTCTGCATGCTAAGTTGTACTTCCCTAGTAAGAATGAGATCTATGCTTTCCTGGAGCCACTATTGGTTTTTTTTCAGTTTCAAGATACTGCTTGGGACGCCCATGAGCAGTAGTCTCCACTTACGAGGATTGTATGACTTATGCAGCGCATTGTTTGCATGCTAAGTTGCACTTCCCTAGTAAGGACAAGATCTGCGCCTTCCTTGGGCCGCTATTGGTTTTTTCGATCTAGCGGTAATTCTCAAGTTCATCACTACTGGTGCGAACGAGAACATTGGTTCCCCCTCCACCTTCTTAACTTGCCCACTGAGTATGAGGTTTTCAAGCTCCTGAACCAGGAGTTCACTTTTGACGCTGACCTTTCCAGCCTTCCTTGCGGTCTCAACGGAGCCCTCTACTTCTCTGATGTGGACTCTGGTTGTGGTATGGCATAGAACCCGGGCTGGTGCCAGTTGCTGCGACTCTTAGTACCCTCATGATATCAAGATCATTAATGGAGAAGTTAGTTTTCTGAATCCATACATTCCTATAACCATGCTGACTTTTATGCTGTAGACTAACGATAAAGCATCTCACACACCCAGCCTAACGCTGGAACTGGTGCCTGGCCATGGGAGGCCAATCAAGACAAAGCTGCATTCACCGCCCACACTCGTACAGTCCAATGTCTCATGAAATACAGTGGTGCCAAATGTGCCATCTCCGACCCTCTATTTCTCACTTAACAACAGCAGTACCACCGGAAACCTTTAGAAGATCGGCCGCTCATACATTCAGGATGACAAGGTTATTCAGAACCTGTGACCATGCATATCGCTGGAATGACCACACTCCATTCTGTTACTGAGGACTTCTGTGATGCATAAAAGGCTTCCTTCAACGACACCTGCAACTTCCAGAATGCGGGTGGTTCATCGTTGCCTTATGCTCACTTTTTTGTGTGTCGTGAACTACGCTGAGTCGAGGTCAACTGTATTGCATATGGTGCCTTACCCACCTGTCCTGCGGTGTTTTGATGCATACAATCCAATTTTGCTTGCTGTGCAACACCGCAGCATTCGATTTCTTGTATTCGAAATCTATCTCACCCGCTGAAAGATATCTGGCGAAGGGGTATGTATTAATAATTGCCTGGGTGAATACTTGCTGGCCTGTTAACATAGGTGGTATGTCCACCACTTGCGCATAGGGTTAACAAAGGCGATCTAGCGGAACATCTGCTTTCCCAACGGCTGGAGGGTTGATGTTGCTCTCACGAAGAGTCTGCATACCGTCTGGTGATGGTCCTGTGTCGAAAGAAGCGCGATGTTTGTTGGAGAAAGGCTTGGACAACAACGGCGTGCACATACAAAGTGCGTTGGGCTCTCAGGCGCAACGATCTAACTTTCTCGTTATCTGTGACCTCCAACACAACACTTATTCACTTTCTACTGCAATGGCTGCAATCCTGCTCTCCTGCTTTGCCACCCAGCGTGTTCGTACTCGCATTTCGCGTGCGGTGCGCCAATATCTGGTAGCCATCGAGATCCGCGTGCCAATCGTTGTCATCGAGTATGTTATTTCTTTTTCTCTTCTCCTTGTACTAACTCACTTTATGTGTAAGATCTGTTCACTACCGACGTGGCTACATCATCATGAAAGTGTCTCTTCTTGATAGCCACTATGGCCATTTCTGTTAGATATTCAGGGTTGCACAGCTTCTTTGACAGCTGTCACTTGTCACCTGTCATACTTGACAGTTCTGTGATTGACAGATACTTGATTGACAGATTGACAGCTGTCAGTTACCTTAGTTACAGGACCTTGGTTGGACTTTGGTAGATACACCCAGTATATAAACACTCTGTAACTTGATAGTTGCTAACAAGTTTCCTCCTCATCTGTGTCTGTGTCTGTGTTTGTGTTTGAGTTCTTGCTCTCTTATCACCCTCTTTGCTCCCTTATTACTCTCTATCCTCTCAACCACTCTCTTTATCCTTTGTTACTTCTGACAGGTTATGGGCCCCGCCTTTTAATCTTTGCCACAACATATCACCACTGCTACTCACTACTCTACACCATACCATTCTTTCCATTTGTCTGTTTTGGTTATTCCATTTCAGTTCAAACCACTTGTCCCTCATTTGTTTTAGCAATCCCATTATCACTCCACCTCATCATTCACCATGTCTATCAACCCTGCTGCTACAATCATCTATGCTTCTGTCCCTACCCTCACTTCAACTAACTGGCATGAATGGGCCACATCCATGGGCATGTTCTTCAGAGCTGCTGGTGTTCAGGGGATTTCATTTGGTTCCTCTCCCAAGGAGGATGATAAAGCTGCTTTGGAGAAGTGGCTGTCTCTTGATGGGCAGATGATTGCCTTCATTTTTGCCAAGGTTCATACTGATTATCAGTACCTTGTTAGGGATCTAGATTCTGGCAAGGCAGCTTGGGCTGCACTCAAGGGTCATTTTCAGAAGTCTACCATTGGCCATAGGATGCAGTATAGGAAGGAGTTTCACAGGGTTCCTCATGACATCACCAAACCCATTGACTTCTTTATTCAGTCTGTTGTTGCAGCTTCCAAGAAGCTTTCAGCCTTAGGCTGCACTGTTGATGACACTGAAGTCATTGATGTCATTCTCATCAATCTGGATGAGTCCTTCCATACCACTAGGAATGCTATTCTTGCCAGGAAGGATGAACTTACTTTGGAGGATTTGAAGGTCTTGCTCCAGTCTGCCACTTCTGCAGATGTGGACCACACTTCCACTTCCCTTTCTCCCATTTCTGGACTTGCTGCTTCTGCTCAGAGGAAGCATGCTTTTGGTGGATTTACAGGTTCTGGTCATGGTCATTCAGATTCTGGCTATGGTCATTCAGGTTCAGGTCATGGTTATACAGGTCATAGGTCTCAGGGACATACAGGGTCATCAGGATTAGGTGGGAGTCCTACTCCAGTGGATTCCAAGGGTTTTAGATGGTGCAATCCCACCAATGAAGGTGCTTGTCATAGGTGTGGAAGAACTGGTCATATTGCTGCTAGGTGCATGTATAACATGCCTCAGGAAGTCAAGGATTGGATTATGTCCAACTCTTCTCATAATAGATCCATGCAGCAGGCCAACTCTGCTTACCATTTTCTCTCTTCCCCTATTCACTCTCCAAAGAATTCTCCACCTCCCTCTCTTTATATCTCTGCCTCTGCTGCCAGAACTCAAGATGGTCTCCCTTTCCACATTGTGATTTGATGGACTTTGGATTCTATGGACTTATGTTGGATTAGGTGGGAGTTTGGTTGTACTAGCTGTGCAAGGTGGGAGTGTTAGATATTCAGGGTTGCACAGCTTCTTTGACAGCTGTCACTTGTCACCTGTCATACTTGACAGTTCTGTGATTGACAGATACTTGATTGACAGATTGACAGCTGTCAGTTACCTTAGTTACAGGACCTTGGTTGGACTTTGGTAGATACACCCAGTATATAAACACTCTGTAACTTGATAGTTGCTAACAAGTTTCCTCCTCATCTGTGTCTGTGTCTGTGTTTGTGTTTGAGTTCTTGCTCTCTTATCACCCTCTTTGCTCCCTTATTACTCTCTATCCTCTCAACCACTCTCTATATCCTTTGTTACTTCTGACAATTTCAGCACGATTCGAATCTATGCGTGATAGTGTTGGGGTGAGTGTTACCTCTATTGAGCCTTCTTTTAATTACCGCTGACTTGGATCTAGAGCTGTTTAATTCTAGGTCTTGTAGCTGGACGTTTAACAAAAACAATGTCATTACATGTAGTAGTATAGTATTACTACATATAACTCTTTTTGTGTTTTTGTTTTTGTTTCTATGGCTTGTGCAGATGGCTCTAGCAAATATTCTTCGACAGCATATGAGCCACCACTGCTTCGTTTGCAGCACTGGTGTTATATTCCTTCTGGGCATCCTGGTCAGTTTTTTTGCACATTACTCTTTCATAATTGTCGCTAATATTCCCTCCTCTCGTGTAGGATTACGATGACGGGCGACACTTTGTGATGAAATCAAGAGCGTATGTGGTTAGCATCCCTTCAGCGGGACCTGGGACTTCATGCCACAACTACAAATAGCATCAACTCGGAGTACCTTGGATATATTCTCCATATTGATCCAACTGGTCAGCTCTTGCTTATCAGTACCCATTCGAGGTGCCTCAGTACAGCACTTCAAGTCCTCAGTACGTCCCTCTGGCGATCACGTCGAAACCGCTCTAGATCATTTGAATCGATGGTCTCTATCGGCAGAGTGGCTTTTGGTCTCTGTGGCTCAACCTCAGTGCCTTGGGGTGCAATGTGTTTGTTTACCACCGCAACGCAACTGAAAGGCCTCTTACTCAGCAGGGGCAGCCTTCGAATGGCATTGCTGCTCTACACTATCTAGTACTTGGGGTGTAGCTGTGGGCATTCGGGGGAAGATATAGGGACGAGATTCGAAGGGAGAATGAGGTGGGAGGTGTTAGATATGTCTGTGGGGCTACAGTAGTCCGAGATTGCCAATGTAGTGCGCTGGTTTCATGGCAGAGAAAGGCAGTACGCTCTCATTGTTGATTTGGTTGTGGCACATGCGCTGACATGGTTTTTTGTTAATCTTAGGATGTCGTATAGTAGGTCAGATATTATTGACCCTACGCCTCTATACTCAATTGACGATGGTTACTATCAGAGTATGTGCACCTCCGGCCTGTTCAGTGATTACTATTAATGGCCACCCAACTTTCATCACCAGTTGAGATCCATCCAATGAGAAATGCAACGTCGAAATCCAACTCTTCTACATGGTGAGAAGGTCATGAAGCCACCGCGCTGCCTGGGTGCAGGACCCCAAGTCAAGAACGACGACATGGTACTTGGCCCCATGCCTTGTCGCCATATGCAGGTCCAGCTTCTTTAGTTGGTCATCAAACTGGTTCGTGCTTGCTGCTATCGGTGGCTGATGTCTCTAACGCTTTGCTTCTCTAGTCCCCCAAGTTCGATTGGCAAAGTAAACTGTTCTTAGAGATGCCAAGGTACACGATGAGTATTACTTCTTGGGGATCGTGCCAAGTCCCTTGTGGGCCGCTGCCATGAGATTTTGAACGTGAATAAGACTGGTCAAGCGCTGCAGTCCCACTTTGTCGGCTGTTCTCGCTCTGTCCGTTGCCCCAGTGTTAGATATTCTGGGTTGCACAGCTTCTTTGACAGCTGTCACTTGTCATCTGTCATACTTGACAGTTCTGTGATTGACAGATCCTTGATTGACAGATATGTGATTGACAGATATGTGATTGACAGATTGACAGCTGTCTGTTACCTTAGTTACATGGACCTTGGTTGGGACTTTGGTAGACACACTCACTATATAAACACTCTGTAACTTGGTAGTAGTTAACAAGCTTTCCTCCCCATTTTGTGTCTGTGTCTGTGTCTGTGTTTGAGTCCTTGCTCTTTTATCACCCTCTCTTTGCTCCATATCACTCTCATTCTTCTCAATTACCCTCTCTATCCTTTGTTACTTCTCACAGGTTATGGGCCCCGCCTTTTAATCTTTGCCACAACATATTACCACTGCTACTTCACCCACTTCATCACTCCCCCTCTTTCAAGCATAAACTTACGCTGTCTGGGATTTTACTGACAGTGCCAATCCCATCATCACTCCATCTCATCATTCACCATGTCTATCAATCCTGCTGCCACAATCATTTATGCTTCTGTTCCTACCCTCACCTCCACCAACTGGCATGAATGGGCTACATCCATGGGCATGTTCTTTAGAGCTGCTGGTGTTCAGGGGATTTCTTTTGGTTCCTCTCCTAAGGAGGAGGATAAAGCTGCTTTGGAGAAGTGGCTGTCTCTTGATGGGCAAATGATTGCCTTCATTTTTGCCAAGGTCCATTCTGATTATCAGTACCTTGTTAGGGATCTGGAGTCTGGAAAGGCAGCTTGGACTGCACTCAAGGACCATTTTCAGAAGTCTACCATAGGTCATAGGATGCAGTATAGGAAGGAGTTTCACAGGGTTCCTCATGACATCACCAAACCCATTGACTTCTTTATCCAGTCTGTTGTTGCAGCTTCCAAGAAGCTTTCAGCCTTAGGCTGCACTGTTGATGATACTGAAGTTGTTGATGTCATTCTCATCAATCTGGATGAGTCCTTCCATACCATTAGGAATGCAATCCTTGCCAGGAAGGATGAACTTACTTTGGAGGATTTGAAGGTCTTGCTCCAGTCTGCCACTTCTGCAGATATGGACCCCACTTCCACCTCTCTTCCCTCTATCTCTGGTCTTGCTGCTTCTGCTCAGGGAAGGCATGCATTTGGTAGATCCACAGGTTCAGGTCATGGTCATGCAGGTTCAGGTTATGATCATTTAGGTCACAGGTCTCAGGGACATACAGGATTATCAGGATTAGGTGGGAGTCCCTCCCTAGTGGATTCCAAGGGCTTTAGGTGGTGCAATCCCACTAATGAAGGTGCTTGTCATAGGTGTGGAAGATCTGGTCACATTGCTGCTAGGTGCATGTATGACATGCCTCAGGAAGTCAAGGATTGGATTATGTCCAACTCTTCTCACAACAGGTCTATGCAGCAGGCCAACTTGGCTTATCATTTCTTGTCTTCACCTATTCACTCTCCCAGCAATTCCCCTCCTTCATCCCCTCATCTCAATGCATCTATGGCTAGGCAATACTTTACTGGAGATGTCAATGATGGATTTTCTCACCATTTGGTTATTTGATGGACTTTGGATTTGATGGACTTTGGATTCTATGGACTTGTGTTAGATTAGGTGGGAGTTTGGTTGTACTAGCTGTGCAAGGTGGGAGTGTTAGATATTCTGGGTTGCACAGCTTCTTTGACAGCTGTCACTTGTCATCTGTCATACTTGACAGTTCTGTGATTGACAGATCCTTGATTGACAGATATGTGATTGACAGATATGTGATTGACAGATTGACAGCTGTCTGTTACCTTAGTTACATGGACCTTGGTTGGGACTTTGGTAGACACACTCACTATATAAACACTCTGTAACTTGGTAGTAGTTAACAAGCTTTCCTCCCCATTTTGTGTCTGTGTCTGTGTCTGTGTTTGAGTCCTTGCTCTTTTATCACCCTCTCTTTGCTCCATATCACTCTCATTCTTCTCAATTACCCTCTCTATCCTTTGTTACTTCTCACACCCAGCCGCTATGAATGGAAATGATCACAAGACAAAGAGCGAGGAGATATTAAGGGGAAAATGAGATGTGCTAGTGGCTCGGCAGATAGAAGAACCGGAGGCAGGAGCTGCGACTGCTGAAGATGCATGTGCATGAAAGCGACAGGCCTTTGAAGAAGATTAGGCTCTACGCCCTTCAGAAATTACTTGAGAGCATGCACAAGTTGTCATCGGGGATCGGATGGAAGATATCCTCAGACCTTGAGGTTGTCGCTGTCCTGCGAGTGCTAGGTGTTGCCACCTGATCCACGAACTATGCTCTCATTGGTGTTATACCCATTTCACATTTTGATAGGTGCTCAACAGGAAATCCATCGACAGCCGCTATGAATGTGAGGTCGTGTTCCAAGTCAACAAGTAGTCACTGTGGACAAAGAGAACGAGACGATGCATGAAGGAGGCTCTGATATTGATTCCTCACTCATCCATCGGTCCAAAGGCATATTGTAAAGTTTCAGCAAGTCGTCTGGGTGGTATGGGGCTAGGAGCGATACTTCTGAACATGGTGGTGCTAGTTAGATCTAGTCCTGCAGGTTGTCAAGGATAGGTTGTTGCCGTAGGTGTTGACAAGAAAGAATGTGTCGAGCAACCTAGTCGGCTGCAGGTACTAGAGTGAACTCACTGTTTTTGCCACTGATGACTTGTTGTCACGACTCGCACACGAGCTGGCTCTTATGCGTGATCAATGTTCAGGTTCTCGTTGATACGACCTCACACCCTGCTCCTACCGAATCGACGCTCGTTCTTCTTCTTTGTCTTCTTTTGCTCCCGTGTCAGCGGCATTCACTCATCAAGTCTTGTTCCCACGCCAATTACATTCGTTTGTGGTCAGTTTACTCGCGCTATCGACATTCATTCGTCGTGTCTTGTTCCCACGTCAACTCCACCAGAGAACGCCAACTTCAAACATTCTGAAGCCTAGCACTCTCTAGCCTGTGCCGTGAAATGATGGTAAGGCTTTCATTATTTGACGTATTAACAAGATTTGAAGACTGACCTTTATCTTATCATTAGCTCCTACTTATCTTGGGGGCAACCGCTGGCCGTATGCGCGGTTGGACTCATGCCTATATGCATAAGAGCGTCTGAGCGGCACTCTCCCGCGAGTCTAACCAGCTAAATCCAGCTATTACAAACTGGGTGGTCATGTAAGTATTCATACATAGATCTTTTCATCATTTGAGCCGACCGTATTTGCCAGGACGAACTTCCACTCGAGCAAAAGTGATCACAGAAGGCACATTACTGTTTGTGGCTTTGCACGTGACAGCATCAGATTGCAGATGTTTCATGTCTACAGCTCATTTAAATCGTGTCTGTTTTTCAACGGTGGCAGAAAGTGGAGGAAGAACGGTGGAAAACGAATGCTCTTTGCAGATTGCGAGACCCTTTGATTTTCATATAGAAGAAAGAAACACCGCTTTTTGACATGTGCATTAAATTGTATTATATACCCAGATGTCTTTCTTAACATTAATTTTGACTTCGGTGAGACTCCAGCTAACTCAAGCGCCAGATACCGTACTGAAGCTTGCTCCAATAGGGTACAAGCTGACTTCTGCCTCTGCTAATAATGGCCTCTATTGCTTGATCAGATCCCAAATGACCATGGGGGCATGCTGCACATGTTGCTCCTAGGAGTCTATTTGGTGCCATGGTGGGTACCCCTTCAGAGCCAACCACCACCCCTGTTGACAACCAAGTAGTTATATATCGGATCGCTCCCACCCCGAAATCGATCACCCTAGCCAGCATGAACCTCCTGTACATTCCCCTTCCTCGTCCTGTGCTACGTCGGTGTCTTTCTGGCAGCTTGATTCCTGATGAATATGTTAGATCTAGATTAAACGAGAGCTCAAGCCGTTGTGTTGTATCTCAGCTCTTGACAATCATGGACGATCTCAAGGCCCATTCAAATGACATTTTCATGGCCGCCACCATCGTACCCTACTCCATCGACCCCGCCCTGGCTCCGTCGTTTCAGTCGTATCGATCGTGAAATCAACTTCAGTATCCCCATATCTGCAACGATGACGACGACCTCGAGCAAATTGACGCCAACATCCATGGTTGCGTCGGCTCATATTTGCCTACTTGTGCTCTGAGGCTGCCATGCAGCAGATACGTGAACATATGGACCTTTCTTGATGCGGAAGCCCGACCCACCCGTTGTCACCATGGACAAATTCCACTTCGCTCTTGGTACCTCCAACCCATTTGACCACCACTACCTCCACTCCAATGTACCCCATCACTCTGGCTCCATGTAGACAAATGCGCATAGGAGATATGCATCCGGAGAAGGTCGGCTGATCACATCCACGTTCTCGGGGCCTCACTATGGGGGGACGAATGAATGAACGATCTAGAAGAAAGAAAGTATGGACTTAGCATAGGACGAATGACAATGTTCAAATGCATAAGCAACGCTGTAGTTGTAGTCAAGTGAGTATTTCCTCTTCGACATACTTTACCTTGTGTACAACTGAAGCCACTGGATCAGGCTGTACCAGCTATGATTGTACATGTTCAATCCTATCGGCGTGTTGTATTTATTTGACGGTTACATGTGGAAATGTGAATGGTACATCCTCGGTGCCTTTCCCCTATCTTAGCCTTTCACATGCAATACTGCGCTATTTCTTAATAGAATCCCTGGGACACATATATAACATACACCTATCCGCATCATTGTACAATTCGTAATCATCGCTCTCGCAACTTGGTGGTGGTACAAGCACACATATACAGGACCCGGGGTGGGTGGTATGCTTGTATACTTAATCGACCCACTGCATGGTTCCAGCGCACAGGCCACATAAGTGCGACTCCTACCCGGACTTCCATCACCCCAACATGAACCTCCATCACCTTTGCAGTTATCCCTCTCCTCATCCTGTTCTGCATCGCATGCTTCCTGGCAGCTAGGCTCTTGACCAACATGTTCTACACCAATGGAGAGGTCGAGCCTCGTGTTGTATCCCCAGTTCTTGACACTCATAGACGGGCTCAAGGCCAGTTCAAACGTCGTTGTTTGATCGCTTCTATCGTCAAGTAAGGGTATTTTGTTCTATGGTCCTCCTGGTGCCGGTAAGACTGTTAGTAAGGGCTATTGCCAACGGTTGCAGTACCAACTTCATTTCGATCAAGATAAGCTACGTTTGGTAATATAATTGGGATGTCTGCTAATGTAGTACTTTACAAGGTGCCGAACTCTTGGCAATGTACATGATTCGGTGAGTCCGATGCCAACATTCTTGACATCATTAGCAAGGCTCATGCTGCCGCCTTTTGAGTCATGTTCTTCGATGAGCTGGGCTTAATCACCAAGGTCCATGGTGGTTCCAGAGGTGCTGGCGACTGTTCTCAATCAGGTCCTCACTCGGGGATGAAGGGTATGAATACTACATCATCACATTACTGTTGTTCTAGGATGCACTCTTGCAAGTCTGTCCGTCACCATGTAAAAGAAAGATATGCTACTTTTGACATGTACATTACAGTTGTGTTATATACTGGCTTCTTGATGTTAATTTCGACCCAGGGTGGAATTTATAGTTCTTGTGCATAGTAATAGTATATATGTATTTGTGCTTGCACCCCTTGATGTGCCCCTACCGACGATCACAATATAATCCTGGTGTATATTGTGATCACATGACATATGTACTCTATATGTATCTGCTAATGACATGTTGCCCTTATCTAGAATTTGATCCGAGATCTTCTCTCTTTTATGTTCACAATTATTTCTCACTCTAAGACAAGGATATATTTCTAATAAAATCTCAATATATTATTCATTTATTCTAAGAAAACAGATTTAATATATTCTAGATATTCTCTTTGTTTTATCTTAGACTGAATATTGAAAACATTGAGGAAAACTTTACAAATAAATTCCTCATAAATTCTTAAATTACAGACTGAACACATTTAACATTTTATCTACATATATTCACTCTTTATTCTGACATTATATAAGCCAATGCCCACAGTGAGAGTGCATGAATGCATTCTAAAATATCTCTTGAATATAGTTCAAATGACTTGCCAGCAACAACAACTTCATGGTGTTGAAACTTTGGATGGCCAGCAGGAAGCTTCAGGTCAATAATCTTGTTCAACTCTGGGGTGTTCTTGTAGGACAAGTCAAGCACTTCACAAAGCTACAGTGCTGATCAAAAGTATTGCACACACAAAATACAAACAAACAAAATTGCAAGAGACATAACTTCCCTTAAAGTTGCTCAAATCTCTTCATGTAAAGTGTAGATATTTAATATATGACCTGCCCTACCATAATATGATTTTTGCAAATTTTTATATACACAGAATGTTGCTACAGGAAGTGATGAAAAAAGGTGAGGTTTTGACTGTATTGCACACTTTACCACATTACTTGGGATTGACATAATTATGTGCATTTTAAGTATGTTATGCTACTGCTTAAGAGCTTTAAAACACATCATTGAACATAAAATTATGAGCTGTAGATCATTTGTTATTGTTGAGGCATTCTGGAGACTTTCACTATGACTATTTTTAGCGAAAATCTCCAGAATGCCTCAACAATAACAAATGATCTACAGCTCATAATTTTATGTTCAATGATGTGTTTTAAAGCTCTTAAGCAGTAGCATAACATACTTAAAATGCACATAATTATGTCAATCCCAAGTAATGTGGTAAAGTGTGCAATACAGTCAAAACCTCACCTTTTTTCATCACTTCCTGTAGCAACATTCTGTGTATATAAAAATTTGCAAAAATCATATTATGGTAGGGCAGGTCATATATTAAATATCCACATTTTACATGAAGAGATTTGAGCAACTTTAAGGAAAGTTATGTCTCTTGCAATCTTGTTTGTTTGTATATTGTATGTGCAATACTTTTGATCAGCACTGTATATATACAGTGGTAGTCAAGATGTTACTGTGAATGGAAGGTGACACATGTACCTGTTACATCCATGTCTGGATACATTGTGCCAACATTACCGAAGGTTCCCACATGACCTTCCAACACATCTGTTCTGTTCCTGGAACATATCCACTATGGGTTTATACTTCCTGATGTTCCCACCTGGGAACGTATCCGGAACCTGTTGGGTTTTCTATCAGGTATCCCAGATACATGGTTTCTCTTATGATGGCCTCACTGCATCATCATTCTATTACTCCTCTCTTCCATTTCTACTTGTATGTTTCATTATGGCCTTTGTAGTTTAGTTCTTTATTCTGCATTCTGAGTGTGTCATTTGCACCCCTACTCCACTTTGCCCAGACTTCATTTCCTACTTACTCCTTTGATTTGTTCTTTGTATTATACTTCTACATTCATACCTATAGGTTCCTACTTAGTATAAGTAGTCTTCCAGATGTACTAAGTAGTATTCAGTATTCATATCAACTCTGTACACTCTCTTCCTACTCTAAGTTCCAAAACCCACTCCAGGTTTTCCTTTGGGTTCCTCTCCTGCTACCTAGTGTAGTGGTGAAGCCTCTTCATATACTCTGGAATGTTTCCTTACATTGTATATCACCTGTCATGAAATATGAACCATTCTCTGGGGATATCCAGGAGGCACAGCACATACACTGAAGCCATGGTTCACTTCCACACTTCTGCTCCCATTCCCATACCTGTACTTACTTCAGGTTTCCATTATAGCTCTCCCACACCCTCTGGGCGTCTTTGCATTCATTTCCCAGGAAGAAGGGAATCAGTACATAATAGTACCCCATCAATGGACAAAAGTTCTGAGAAGGCAGTGGAACTTGGACCTCAGCATTTTGCCCATTTAGCAACCTCCCAATTGATTCTTGAGTTAAATGGAGCCCATGAGTTTAAGCCACTTGCAACATTGCTTCAGTAGATTTCATCCAAGTGATTTGAGTGTTGTAATATTGCACCAGGTCAGGATGCAGGATATATGTCAGAGAAGCAGGTGACATGAGGATGCTGTGTATTAGCACACTCTTCTGCAGCCAAATGTGAATCCAATTCTTGATGCATCTGCTCCTCTGCCTCATCAGAGAATAAAGAATCATCACACTGATCTTCATGGTCTGCCTGCACTTAGGGTTCATCATTGTGAACTGGCTCCCAGTCAAACTCCATCACTGTTGCATCTGCCAACTCCTGCATCTCATCTCTATCATCCTCATCTACCTCTCCTTCATCCTCATATTCTGCCAGTTCATCTTGTCCAAACATATTGTTATCATGGTTATATTCATCCACAGATTCAAATGGATCCCCCAAGAATGGTATTGCCTTTAAGTTCTGAGAAACCCCTGTTCAACTCCCTGTATCCATGGGTGCTTCTTGTCATAAAAGGTGTAAAACTAATGACAGAATGGATCCTTGCTTTGATGGATGTGTGCAGTAAAACCAGAATGTGTGAGATTTGTTGTTTCACATGTGAGACAAGTGTATTTGCAATCAGCCATATGAGAGTACAGAGTTAGTACAGAGTACTAGAGTAGGCACAATACTAGTGGGGTAGTAGTATGTGGGCAGAAGTGATGTATATCTGTAAATCAAGTCAGCCCACATTTCAACATCAACCAATCACATAACCATGACACACCTAAACTTGTGCCCACATAGCTCCCCACTACACCACATTGTAGTCTTGTCTTCCTCCACCTTTCTCTCTCCCATCTACTTTCCAACACCTTCAACATCCCATGTCTATCTCTGCAAAGTCTGAATGCACCCTCATGTCAGAAGCAACAAATAGAGAAAGGGGTGGTTGACAGAATAGAGAATAGTAATAGAGCAAAGACTCAGACATTAATACAGACACAAACATAAAAGGGAGGAAACTTGTTGTCAACTACCAGGATACAGAGTGTTCATATACTAAAGTTAACTACCAAAGTCCTACCAAGGGTACCAAAGTCTTACCAAGGTCTGATATAGAGGCTGTGCAACCCAGAATATCTAACACCTCAAGGCAAACCAAACCAAACAATGGAATAAACTCTTGTATGCAATTGCTGAGTGAAAGTTGATGGATGATGTAGCTACTAGTGGTGAGTATTAGTATGACTGACAAGAGGACATGACACTGACCCACATTCTCAGTAGAATCTAGTGAGATTCTCATGAGATTCTCTGATACTTCAGTGAGACTCCAGTGAGAATATAGTAATAGAATGAGAGAGTAGAGAGAGTTCAGTGAGAGTTTACTGAGACTACAGTAGAAAATGTACAATTTTCATCTCAGTACAATCTCACCTAATTCTTATTGGGTGAGAATCTCATAGAGTCCAATGAGAATCTAGTGAGAATAAGTCACTGGACTCTCAGTACAGTCTCTGACATTTAACTCTGTTGTTACAAATTCCCACACAACATTTCATAAGATCTCTCTGCACCAAAGTGGTCATGTGACCATATGAATGGTCTGTGCACAACAATCATGTGACCTGGCACCTGGACTCTACCTGAACCCCACTGAATTCAAGTGCCTAAGCTGTACCTAGACTCTATTGTCACAGTTGTAACATGTTTCCCACAGTCATCACACTTGTCACACATGTGTGAAAGTGTGACATGTTGGAATAAGTGTGATATGTGTGACACATTTGAAAAAGTGTGATGTATCATAGCCATCACACTTTTCATGTACTGTCATGTTGTGATAAATATGACAAGATGTGTCACACTTTTTCCAACATGTCACACTTTCACACATGTGTGACAAGTGTGATGACTGTGGGAAACATGTTACAACTGTGACAATAGAGTCTAGGTACAGCTTAGGCACTTGAGTTTAGTGGAGTTCAGGTAGAGTTCAGTGTTATATCTCATATCACCTACCTCCAGACTCCAAGTCCATTACTCTGCCTTTTCATTTGTTTACTCCGACTTTGATTACATTTCCATTATTACCTATTGCTTACTGTACATAGATTACTTCTGTTTTCCTTTCTTCTGTTCTACTGAGCTATCCCCTCAGTAGTGTAGTATACATCTCATAGTGAGTCACTTATCATTCTTAAGTGCACCACTATCAATTTCACTTTACACTGCCATACATGCTCACTTCTCTGACATGTTTTATTATGTTTTATTAGTTATAGTCTTCATTCTACATATGCCTACCCTGACCAAGGCCAGCAGCCTTTACTTACTCTGACCTTTTAGTATTTAAGTAGCACAACAACTGTACTTAGACTTCAGTTTTGTATTGAACTATGTCCTCCCCTTTCATCTGACTTGAGTTCCATCTCTTGTCCTTCTCATCTCTTGTCTTCTCCAAAGGGCTTGCCCTTATCTGAAATCCAGGACTGGGAGTCCCAGGGGCACTGTTACATACTGATTCTCTTCCTACTGAGAAACAGGTGTGAAGGTGCCTGAAAGGCATGGGAGAACTATAACAAGAACCCAAAGTGAGTACAGGTGCAGAACATAGAGCAGGAGTGTGGGAAAGAACCATGGCTTCAGCATATGTGCTGTGCTGCCTGGATATCCCCAGGGAATGGTTCGTATTATATGACAAGGAAAACATTCCAGAGTATGAGAGGAGGCTTTGCTGCTACACTAGGCAGTGGGAGAGAAACCTGAAGGAAAACCTGGAGTGGGTTTTGGAACTTAAGCATAGGAAGAAGTGTATAAAGTTGATACAAATACTGAAGACTACTTAGTACATCTGGAAGACTATATATACTAAATAGAAACCTATAGGTATGAATGTAGAAGTATAATACTAAGAACAAGTCAAGGGAGTAAGTAGGAGATGAAGTCTGAGCAAAGCAGAGTAGGGGCGCAAATGACATGCTCAGAATGCAGAATAAAGAACTAAACTACAAAGGCCATAATGAAATGTACAAGTAGGATGTTAGATATTCTGGGTTGCACAGCTTCTTTGACAGCTGTCACTTGTCATCTGTCATACTTGACAGTTCTGTGATTGGCAGATATGTAATTGACAGATTGACAGCTGTCTGTTACCTTAGTTACATGGACCTTGGTTGGGACTTTGGTAGACAGCCTCAGTATATATACACTCTGTAACTTGGTAGTTGATAACAAGTTTCCTCCCCATCTTGTGTCTGTGTTAGTGTTTATATCTGAGTTATTTGCTCTCTTATCACCCTCTTTGCTCCTTCATTACTCTCTATCCTCTCAACCACCCTCTTTATTCTTTGTTACTTCTGACATAGGAATGGAAGAGAGGAGTAATAGAATAATGATGTGGTGAGGCCATCATAAGAGAAACTACATATCTGGGATACCTGATAGAAAACCTAACAAGTTCCAGGTACATTCCTGAGTGGGAACATCAGGAAGTGTAAACCTGTAGTGGGTATGTTCTGAGAATGGACTGGGTGTTTTGGAAGGTTACATGGGAACCTTCAGTAATGTCAGCACAGTATATCTGGACACGGATATAACAGTATCCCCCTTTTTGGGCTGAGCCCACAAGGTCATACTGCCTGTGAGAAGATATAACTAAAAATAATACAAGAAATCCTATTGGTTAGTGAATGTTCAAATAAGAAAAAGAGAGTGCATCTGATTCCTTTGGCAAGAAAAGTAGCAAAGGTGTGAACTACAAGTTCCTGAGTAAGTTCCAGCAAGTGGAAGCTGAAACTGAGCCAAAGACCAATCAACCCTACTCATGGGTGCAGTGGGAACATGTAAGTTGATGTTCCAGGAGTAGCCAATCCATTCCAGATGTTCCAGAAAGGAAAGCAAGCTTGGTTGCTTCATGGATTGAACAACCAATGAAGATGAGCATCAGAAGTGGGTTGGAAGTGTCAGAAGTGGTGGATGAGGTTCAGGATGGATGTGGAAAGTGGCAGGAACTGCCAGGGAATATGCAGGAAGCATTGGAAGATGGCATAGTCTATCAGATTGAGTCACAGAGGTGGCTGCAGAATGACACAATTATCACTCAGCAAAGGGAGGTGATAACTCAGCTCCAAATCTTTGCTGATACCAATTGCCAGGTGGTAGGCAAACTTAGTAAGCTGTCCTGAGTTATTGCCAAAGCATCTGAGCATGTTGTCCATGTTTCCAATATTGAAACCTTGCTTGCAGAATGCCTCCAGGATCTGGATGTGTACAAGGAAGATGTAATGGGTTCCAGGATTGCATTGGAAGGTGAGGTAGTACCTCAGGTTGAGTCACAGATGCAGAAGGAGTGATGGAAATGGTTGAGGCATGTTACCAAAGAATTTTAATGTACTTGTATCTCATTTTTTGCATGTTATTCATTGTTTTTGGTTTTTGTATAAGATGATACTGCAAGCAAATAATAAGTAATGTGAAAGTTAAGAAATAGAAGTAGGGCCAGGCTTATCCAGATAGTGGGAGTGGAACTCTTCGATGATATCCATAGTGTGTTCCAGTTCCATGGCCAGAAGCCATGAGAACTCTTCATCAGTCCCTTCATACCCTAGCCAGCATACATAGTACTTCAGTTTGCAATGCAAATGACAATCCAGTTTAGAGTCCAAAATTTCCAAGACCTCATATTCAATATCACCATCAACCTGGACAGGTGGTGGTGGAGGAATAATGTGATCTGAGATAGTATTTTCAGTATTGGGTTCAAGCATGGATATATGGAATACTGGGTGGACTGTATGAAATTGTTCTGGAAGGTGCAAGGTACATGAATGTGATCCAGCAAGTGTGATGACTTCAAAAGGTCCTAGGAACTTTTCTGCAAGTTTCCAGGATGGCTGGGTTGTCCAGAAATACTCAGCTTTAACATATACCTTTGTCCTGATGGGGAATACAGGTGCAGGTTTGTGATGTGCATCAGTGGGTGCTTGATAATGTTTCTGTGCACTGAGTATTTCAGTCTGAAGCATCTCATGAAGTTCCTCTAGGTTTACAGCAAAGTGCCTGGCACAAGTGGAAGTGAGATCACATTCCAGATGTATCACAAGGTTTGGGTGATAACCCTTGTTTGCATAGAACAGTGAAATTCCTGTGGTTGCACTTGGTGCATTATTGTAAGCAAATTCAGCAAGAGGTAAGAGATCACACCAGTTATCCTGCTGGTAGTTGCAGTAGGCCCAAAGGTATTGTTCCAGAGTTTGGTTGGTGTATTCCATTTGGCTGTCACCTTCAGGGTGATAACCTGAGGTGAAATGTAAAGTGATATCAAGGGCCATACTGAGGGAATGAAAGAAATGTGACACAAACTCAGAACCATGATCAGAAGTGATGTGTTCCAGGACTCCATGCTTGGAAAAGACATGAAGTATGAATAGAAGTGCAAGGTTGGAAGAAGAGCATGTGGTATGAGTGGGAATGAAGATAGACTGCTTGGAGAAATGATCCATGATAATGAGTATAGAATCATACTTGGATGCCAATGATTTTGGAAGTTGATCTATGAAATCCATAGATATCAAGTGCCATGGGCATCTGGGAACCAGAAGTTGTTTCAGGGTTCCATATGGGCAGTGGTACTGTGGTTTAGAATGCATGCAAGTATTACAAGACTTACAATAGTCCTTTACAAATGTCTATATAAGTGGCCAAGTATATTTGTGTTGAATTAGCTCAAGAGTCTTGTTCTGTCCAAGGTGTCCTGAAAGTGGGTGGTTGTGTTTGTACTGTAAAACCTGAAGCTGAAGGGTTCCAGAGTCTGGAACATAGATCCAGTTATCTAGATGGAGGAGACCATCTGGGGTAACAGTCCAACGATTCTTGGGAGTCTGCATTCAGATAACTGTGACCAGGTCATTAGGGATAGCTGATAATATATTAGTATGTAACTGTTCAATATCCATGATAATGCAGTATTACACTCTACTCTTGGCTCACATGAACTTACTGAGTGACATGAAGCCACTTCATCTTCTTGTGTTCTCACTGAAAAGCAAAAATAATGTTCACCTGCCAGCCTGCCATGGCAAAGGCAAGCCTGCATGGCAAACTGGTACACATGTCCTCCATCTTCTGCCTAGTGTGCCTGTTCCTCTGCTCTGTTGCCAGCTTCACCAATGGCTTTGCTTCCCACAAAACCAAGCTACATGCTCCCTCTATGGTGCACACCAACCTTGACTGGGTGTGTTTCATCATAGAAGGTTCCCTGCACTCCCTGCCTCTCCATGATTCTGAGCCTATTGACCTCCAGTGATGGGGCGATATCAGCTCCTTCTTCAGCATAGGTGTTGTTGTTGGCAGCCACTGGGGAGTGTGGAGGTATGCCATGGGTATATAGGTTGCTCTGAATCTGACTTCAACATTGGCTGGGCCAAGGAAGTTGCAGTCAAGCTTGGCCTTTGCCTTGCTCTCCCACTGTTTCATCAAGTGCAGTGCACATGTGAGTGTGTCCTTCCTGGTTCACTCTGTTGAATATGGTGATTCAGCACATCATTATGTAATTATGCTCATTTAGTATATTTTATCTCTTCATTCTATTTTTACTTTCCACTCCACAAATGATGTCATTAATGACATCATTTGATCTTTATCACTTTCAGACCCCTTTGGGTCAACATTCTATTCTTAGCTATGATTTTGGTAGTTAAGACTAAAGTCTGATGTTTGCTTCCTTTCAGTTGCTCACTTCAGGCTTTAGTCTACTTCTCTGAGTGCTCCTGCAAGCCTGCTAGAACTTGTCACTGCAACTTGTCTAATCTAACACACTCAGACAACACAGGTGTGGTTGCCATTGTCAACTCTGAGCAATCTCACAGCCACAATACAAACTGAGTGCTGAAGCACATCTATGGCTTACTCACATGCCATGGCATCTCACTGTGAACTGAATATGTCCTCAGCTGTGACAACATCTCTGACACACTTTCTTGGGGATAATGTTCCTGCCTTTCTCACTGGTTTTCCAATGGCTGGGGGCAGTCCTCTCTTCCCCTACCTCTGCATCTTTCCCTGCTACTGACATCATTGTGATGCCTGCTGTAGCAGTGTGCCTTACACCTGCATCTAACCTCTCTCATTTTGTGGTTGAACAGGTGGCTGCCCTCCAATTCCTGCTGTCCCCACTTCATCCCTCTTGCCCATCCTCACAGCACATCCACCTCTGAAGGGGGGTAAACCTCCCTGCCCTCCCAGTCCTCCTCATCCCCATCCTTATGCATGCCTGATCCCTCACCTTAGGTGCCCCTCTTGATGATAGCACCAACTACAGTACTGGCTTGCATAAATTCCATATCTTTTGTGATGTGTTCTCTGTTCTTGAAGCTGACTGGCTGCCTGTCTCCTTTGCCCTCCTCTATTCCTTCACCCTGCAGGCAGTCACAGATCCTGATCCCACTGATGCTTACTTTGCTGATGGGACAGTAATTTACACTCCCCCAAGAGGTCTGTACAGATCTGTACAGAATCCACACAGAATCCAAAAATTCCATATGGATCTGTGTGGATCCATACAGATCTGTACTGACCTGTATAGATACTATACAGAATTTATATGGTAGCTATTATTATTATTAGAGGTGATTATTCTATACAGATTCCATACATATTCTGCATGGATTCTGTGTGGATTTATACAGAATCTGTAAGATCTATTTAATACCTTAATTTTCCTGTTTCAAATCACAATGAATACTATTAAAACTGTTAATTCATAATTTCATCTCATTCCTACCATCATCTTGTCTCCATTGCTGCCTTGTTACAGGTGTCAAGTGTAACCCTAGGTGTCAAGTGTGACACTACATGAAATCTGTGATACACTCAATGCATAGTGTCATGCTTAATGTATAGTGTCCTGCTTAATGCATAGTGTCATGTTTAATGTATAGTGTCACACTACACAAAATCTGTGATACACTCAATATATAGTAGTCACATTTAATGTATAGTGTCACACTCAATACTTAGTGTCATGCTTAATGCATAGTGTCACATTTAATGTATAGTGTCACACTTAATGTATAGTGTCACTTAATGCATAGTGTCACACTTAATGCAGAGTTGTCATGTGCAAGGAAATAAGTATAATAAGATTCTGTACAGAATCTGTACAGAATTTTCAGGTCTGTAATGCAGAATTCTGCAGAATTCTGCGTAATCCATACAGAATTTTCAGAATCTGTGCAGAATCTGCAGATCCAAAAAAACCTCTGCCAAAAAGAAAAAAATCTGTGCAGATTCCACACAGATTCCAAAAATTCCATATGGATTCTGCACAGATCCATACAGAACACATGGCTAAGTGTAAAGAGCTCTGATGGAACAAGTATCAGTGCCCACAGTCCACAAGTATCTGGCAGCCATCCATGCATGGCACATCACCCAAGTGTGGTCACCTCCTCTATCAGAAGGTTATCACAAGCATCTTGAATTCTCCCTTTGAGGAATGGCCAAGTTGCAAGGAGTCACATGCCACCATCATCCCTGCCCTCTGGTCATGTTACCAATGCTGCAGGTGCTGCAGGCATCCCTCAACCTGTCCAACTCCTTTGACACATGCATCTGGGCAATGTACACATCGGTCTTTTTCAGTTTGCTTCATTTTGGGGAAGTCTCTGTCCCCTCACACACAGCATATTCCAAGCAGTGCTACTTATTGTGTGATGCATGTGCCCACCTGTGTGACAACAATGGCTACCCATTTGTGTTGAAGTGAACAGACTTTGTGGACCCTTTGGATTATAACATGTACAAATATTCTTATGTAGATAGCTCATTGTATCATACATTGTGCTCTTTGTCTTTAATCCATTACATTATTACCCTTGTGCTGGCCCAAGTCAAGGCTTCCTCTTCCCCATGCCCACACCAGGTATGGCTCACACATTTTTACCTCTGGCTGACACCTGTGTATGCCTCACTAGGCACCAGTGGCTTTCTTTGTGATTGATCCCTGTCAGTAAGCAGTGAGAGTGTGCACTGTTTCACACTGGGGATTGATTGATTTCAAAATACCCTGTAATGGAATCAATACTTACTATGTAGAATTTTGAAATCAATCAATGATATCAATGGTAAATCATACTAGAAAATGCGAAATCAATGAATGAAATCAATGGTAAATCATACTAGAAAGTGCAAAATCAATGAAAAATGAAATCAATTAGAAATGGAACACATTATTGTAATATTATGGTAATTTTGAAATCAATGAATGATATCAATGGTAAATCATACTAGACAATGTGAAACCACAAGTGTAAACATTGGGCAAGCAAAATCAATGAAAAATGAAATCAATTAGAAATGGAACACATTATTGTAATATTATGGTCCCCAACCACAAGTGTAACACATTGGCAAGGTTTTTAACTATGTAAGCATAGCCACTATACTACCAGGCCTTTTATAATTGTTGTGCTTTCTAGTACTTAACCAATACTTGCTATCATTTCTGAGGACTTAACAAAAATTGGTAAACTTTGGATTACTTTTAATATATCTTCATACACACATTGTACCACTACTACAGTGTGACATTCATTGAATCTATTTGTTATTATAACTCATGGCTTGATATATTTTAATGTTATTTTTTACGAATTATCTGGTAAAATATTAAGTATAAATGATAGTGAGCTACTAGTTAAGTAGCATGACCTGCAATGTTTAAAAAAGACCTAATAGCATAGCAGCTATGCATACATAGTTAAAAACCTTGCTGATGTGTTACACCTGTGGTTGGGGACCATAATATTACAATAATGTGTTCCATTTCTAATTGATTTCATTTTTCATTGATTTTGCTACCACAATGATTCCATTCTCCCATTGATTTTGCACTTTCTAGTATGATTTACCATTGATTTCATTCATTGATTTCGCATTTTCTAGTATGATTTACCATTGATATCATTGATTGATTTCAAAATTCTACATAGTAAGTATTGATTCCATTACAGGGTATTTTGAAATCAATCAATCCCCAGTGTGAAACAGTGTGCACTCTCACTGCTTACTGACAGGGATCAATCACAAAGAAAGCCACAACTCCACTAGGCACTATCACCACTGCTACATGTCTAGTTAGATTGTAGTTTGCATTTTCCCCTTAACAGGCTGTAGGCACCTCATTCCTTTTCCTCACAATGGTGACAACCTGTTCAACAATTTGTGCATTTACTGCTCCCTCATGCCAAGACAGCTGCTCCTGGTGAATTGCAGGAAGTCATCCTGGTAGAGCAAGAGGGCCTCTGCCTGCTCCTTGCTCTATATAATCTCACCAAGATCTCTCCTGCCAGTGGGAACAACCCTCTGTTCTCATGGCATGACCACCATGGCCTGTGCTGTCACATGCTCAAAGCTACAACACTTGCCCATATCAATGGAATACTCATGGGGGCTGACTGGGGCAATGCCTTTGGGCACTCCTTCCATATCAGAGGTGCATCCTTCTACTTTGCCAAAGGTGTCACCCTTGAAGTTGTGCACCTGCATGGTCATTGGTGCTTGCTGGTATATGAGGCTTACATTCATGCCTTTGAGCAGATTGCCTCTAGGCATATTGCAAACTGGACAGTAATTGGGTAATGCTGCACATGAGTGCTGCAGTCTATTGGTTTATTGGGTAAGTGCCACCTCCTTTGCATCCTGGGTCAGAACCTGACCCATCTCCCCAACTCCCCTTAGTTATCTTCCCAATGCAATATGAGTGCAAGACCACAGTGGAATTAGCTAAGCTACTGGCTCCCTGGCACAGCTGGGGCATATCAGCCACAGCATCTACCAAGGTGGCAAACAGAGGAAAGCAGGAAAAATTTGCCCCTCTGTCTCATACTGCCACCTCAGCACATGACTCCCATCCTGCCAATTCCAGCCCATACACCAAAGAACTACCCAGCATTTTTACCCACCCCCCCCCCACCCATCTATTGCTAGGTTTATCTACATACATTCTGTACATGCTTCTGTCATTATTGTAATTTCCTATACATGCCCATTGTGCCCAATTTACCTTGTAGTAAGATCAGACTTCTAAATATCATAAAAGACTTGCAGAGATAATTTCTCTACAGACATTTACACTCTAACTCCATGGGAAGATAGCCAAAAATTGTGATTGGAGGGTAAGCAGCACCTCCTTTGTGTCCTGGGTCAGAACCTGACCCATATCCCCCAACCCCTCTTAGCTATCTTCCTGATGCAATACAAGTGCAAGACCACAGTGGATCAACATAAACACTCATATTCTAACAGAAGGCCCCATCCTAGTACATTAGTACATTAGTAATTTGCAATTACATAGTGTACAAACAATAACAAATTCAACTCTCTCCTCCTCAATGATGTATTTGGTTCATTACACATAAGATCTTACACTAATAAGATGGGGCCCCCCTACCTGTGAACAATAGAGTGGTTTTAGGAGCCTGGACACTGACATACTGTTTTCACTGAGTGTCACAAATCACATCAGCAAATTCCCTGTTGACTAAATTAGTTAAGCTAGTTACATTAAGATGTACCTCTTACCTTATATTTCCTTACATATCTTTAAATGTAACATATTTTGGCTTAATTGTACTAATGTGCACATATACAGTTCACTAATCTTGGCTTAAATATACTACTTCACACACAATTAATACTTATTAATTTGGCCTTTTGTAATAACTAAATGGTATTTATCTTAGTACATGCAATGTACTTATTTGATACTAACTTATACTTATCCATTTATCCATTTTGAGCTGTTGAACTTGAATCCAGTAATCATTGCAGTAACATTTATACTGTACTTGCACCACCACAATATCTCTGCTCATATATACTGCATACATAATAATGCTTATGCAATATTATAACTATCCAATGAAAAGCATTTAGAAAGTTACAACAAGTATTTATTATCATGCATGCTTTCAATGTGCAATCAAATTGTGAAGCATGAGTGCAAGCTGAAATAAGTTGAGTCAGCCGAAGAGTTGCCAGCCAATCAAATAATTGGGGAAGTGGCACAATTATCATGTGACTAATTCCATGTCACTAACATGTTGAACTCTTTTGACTTTGTTTGGCTTCACTTAATTTCCTCTTCCCCTTGCTCTTCCCCTTGCTCTTCCCCTCTCATCTGCTTCATTCCTTCCTGTCTGCTGTGTGCATCATGTTCTCTCTCCCATTTTGCCTTTCTTGTACCTTTTTCTGGTCTGGTGTTCTGCAGGCTGGGGCTCAGCAGTTTGGGTGTTTAAGAATGTGAGTGAACTTTGATTTGTGTTCCATCAAGCCAGGTGACTGTGCCAGTATGTCCTTCCATTCACTTTACTGATATCCTCTTATTGCTTGAACTATGGCTACAGTGCCATAAGGACAAGAGCTCTATCATTTTCTCTCTCTCTCTTGCACTCTCACACATACCATACTGTTACGATAAAGTTCTAGTTGGGACGTTTATCATACAAGTCCGATAGTTATGTGATTTTACAAGTTCAAAGAACGAGTAGATCAGTATATCGAGTTCGAGTCTCTATTCACAGGCTCTTAAGTTGGTTAGACTTAAGTACGAGCGGAGTGAATGAATCAAAGTAAAGCTAGTTCGATTTAAGCTGAAGCTTGAGCTCTACAGCCCAAGTTACTACCGTTTAAATACAAATGAGATCATACTAATAATAAGTAGAAATGTAGCCTAATATGTCATCAACTGCGCATTACTGCGGCGCAGTCAGAAGAAGGAAAAGTATACTAAGTAAAGTAAATGACTCAAGATGAGTCATGAAAGAAATGACAATCGTGTAAGTAAAGAAGTAATATGTTTGGTATCAAGGATGATACCAAACAAGTCATCGAAATGTGAAGAAAACGTATGTAAATAGAAAAATGTAAAGAAAATCGTAACATTATCCCCAATTTAAAGCATGAAGTTCACTGTAACTTCACTAATATCAGTTGCCCGGATAGAAGTCCCCGAGGATGTCGTAGTCGTCAGGATCCTCCGTCTTGAGGAGGTGTTCCTCCCATGCCTGTTCCCCCGACTTACCATTGGGTCAAATTCCGCAGAAGTAGAACTTCTCTGATTTGACCTTTCTGCCTCTCTCTCTCTCCCGTCGTTCCTCCCTGTGGGAACGGAACCCCTTCCCATCCTTCGACTCCCCCTGCCCTGAGATCTTACTCCGTCGTTCTGTGTAGCAAAATCCCTTGTAGTGTGAGGCGCAGCCATCCTTTCCGCAGGGATCCGGGCTGATGGACCTAGTATCTGCCTCCATGCGCTCCTTCATCTGGGAGTATATGGTGGTAAGGGGGTGTCTCTTCGAGGAGGGGTATGGTCGTCGTGGAGCGAAGTGATTGGGACAAGCTGGGGCGGTGTGCCCGGGGGCGTTTCGATAACAGCAGTTGCACTGATAGTCTGGGCAGTCCTTCTTAACGTGTGTTGTACTGCTGCAGAGGAAACAATGTTGATCGGGGTTGGAGACGGACTTCGAGATGGGAGGGCACTCGTCGGGTAGAGCATTGCTGGTGGTGGCGAGATAGGGCGCCAAGGTGTCGCTGGTCGAGATGGAAGCTCGGGCTCGGATGTCTCTGTATTGTTTGGGAGTGGTATGTTCTCGGAGAGAATGAGATTGTGGATGGAGGTAGAAACTGCCTCCAATACGACGGACTCCAAATTCGCCGTTCGGTTTATCGTTCTCGGCTCTCTTACCGCTGCTATTGTCAGAGGGGTTGCTTCTTCGGATTAGTGCGAGTCGTTGGTGAGCAAGGGAGGGACTAGAGATACCCGGTGTGTCTAAGAATTGTGCTACCTCGGTAGCACGGTGTAATCCTGCGTCAAACATCCCCTGAATGGCATTGATTTGGTTCCTCCTGCAGGCATTCTCCATTTCTATTGCCTCTCTGAAGGTGTCGTACAGGGTGACTAAGGCGTTTCCATTGGGTAGGTCGGAGAGGAAGTTTCGAGTCGAGGTTACTTGATGCCCTGGTACGTTTTGTAAAGCATCGCGATATTCATTAATAAGTTCGAGGGGTGCGGTAGGTCGTTCGAAAAGGGAGTGTTGGTAGTTGATGTTGGCAATGAGGGGTGGAAGCATGAGTGGTTCGGCAGAGTGAATAAAGGTGGGGCGAGTGTTTTCAGTAGAAGGGAGGGAGCCAGTGGAAGGAGAGACATTGTTAGAAGACATTGTGGAAGATTTGGTACGACTGGTAAATCGTTGGCAGTTTGTAGTAAACTGTCAGTTCAGTTTAAACCAGCTTTCTTCTTATAGTCTTCCAGCAGTTCTTGAGCATTGCTCAAGTATTCTTCATGTACCCATTCATCTTTCGCGGATGAGTATCCCTTCCATCGTATTCTGTACCATATGACTGGTTCAGTGCGTTGATTTTTCCGTTTCTTCGGCATCTTGTGACCAACAATTGCTTCGATTTCCCATTCTGGTTCGGCTTCAATAAGATCCGGAGGTGGTTCTAAGAAGTTTTTCCCATGGATGGAGGTTTCGACGTATGGCATGAGAAGAACTGTGTTAAAGACAGGATGGATGGTCCATTGTTCTGGAAGTTCTAGTTTGTACGTATAGGGTGCCAGTTTCTCAATGATTTTGAAAGGTCCTTCATGTCTTGGTGCCATTTTTCTAGAAGGGTAAGAAATAGATAGGTTTTTTGTATCAAGCCACACCATATCTCCAACTTCGTATTTTGTGAATCCTCGTTTTTGTGCTTCACGAGTCTTTTGTTGAGTGATTTGGATGAGGGCCTGTGCTTCTTTTCTTGCTTCTGCCATGTCGTCTATTCTGATCTCTGCTTCCCTGACATAAGTGGTGTCTCTCACAGTGGGAGTGATGACTGGTTCGTATCTGTGCAATAAATAGAAAGGGGATCTTTGCGTGACCGAATTGACCTGAGCATTTCGTGAGATTTCTGCTTCTGGGATATGGTTTGCCCATTCGTGTTGTCTAGCGCTGCAGAAACATCGAAGGTAAGTCTCGATTTCTTGGTTCATCCTTTCTGTTTGTCCGTTAGTTTGAGGGTGATAGGCAGTGGAGCCTTTCCATTTGATTTTATGGAAATGAAGTATTGCTTGAAATACTTCTGCTACGAATCTTGTGTCCCTGTCAGAAATGATTGCATTGGGGAGACTGTACCGTCTATAAAGTGTTTTTCGGATTAAGTTTGCCGTTCTTTCCACATTGAGCCCCTTCATGATGCAAGGTTCGAAAATTACCCCCTTAGTAGATCCATGGTCGACCACGACCATGATTCCGTCAAATCCCTCAGATTTAGGCAAATCAGTAATGAAGTCCATAGATATTTGGGAGAATGGTCGTGTAGTTTCGGGAATAGGGATGGGATTAACCGGTGGTTTTGGTCTTCGATCATAAGCCATTTGTTGACAAGTGGCACATCCAGCGACATATTGTTTGACAAAAACTCCCATCCCGGGCCACCAGTATTCCTTTTTGACTTCTTTCTCAGTGGAGCTTCGTCCGTGATGTCCAGCAGGTAGACTGTCGTGTTTTAGTGCCACAATACTTCGTCGTAATTCTGTGTCTTCAGGAACATAGACTCGGTCTCTAAAAAGGATTAGTCCGCTTTCGATTCGCCAGTTGTCCAAATAGGAGCGAATAGGAGGGATATCTTTGGCTTCTATTGCTGTGGTTATTTTCTGGGCCAAAGTGTCCTTTTCTGTTTGAGTAGCAACTAAGTCTCGAAGTTCCGTAGAGATCAGGTTGATCTCTAGGTCTGCATCAAGAACATTAGCAAACCAGTTGTCATGTTCCGTATTTAGAGTGTTAATGAACCAGTGATCAGGTAAAACTATTAGACCGTTGTTTTCATGTTGCTTGTCAGGAGTTAGGTCGGGTCGTCGTGAGATCATGTCAGCTTCGAGGTTCTTTTTCCCTTGTATATGTTGCATGTTGATGTCAAAGTCTGAAAGGAAAAGGGACCATCGTGCTTGTCGTCTGGTGACTTTCTGAGGTTCTCGATAGTATTTTAGATTTTCGTGATCTGAAAATATGACTATTTTGTTCGGGTGTCCTTCAAGTAGGTGTCGCCATGCTTTGAATCCATGAACGATTGCATAAAGTTCTTTATCGTAAATTTGGTAATTTCGTTCAGTTGCCATGAACATGTGAGATATATATCCACATGGTTTCCAAAATCCGTTTTCGTCTTCTTGTTTAAGTACGGCCCCAGTAGCATAATCAGATGCATCGACTAGCATGGTAAATGGTTTCTCAGGGTCTGGTATCCTGAGAATTGGTTCTTTTAGGAAGGCTTCTTTAAGATCATCGAAGGCAAGTTGTTGTTCTGTACCCCAATTCCATGATTCGGTGTTTCTGGTTAGTTTGAGAATAGGTTCTATTCTTTTACTATAGCACAGGATGAATTGTCGGTAGAAGTTACAGAATCCTGCAAATGATTGGATTTCTTTAACCTTAGTTGGGGCGGGCCAGTCAGCAATTCCAGTGAGTTTTTTGGGGTCCATAGCGATGTTGTTTGGCGTGATGATCATTCCAAGATAATCAACTTCTGTTACTTCAAAAGAACATTTTTCGGGTTTTGCAAATAATCCATTATCCCAGAGTATCTGGAGGATTTCTCGTGTTATCTTCCTGTGAAGTTCAAGATCGTTTTTTGTAAAAATAAGTATATCATCTAGATATACCCTAACGAGTCCTTGAGAGATGTAGTCTTCAAGTAGGTGATTGATCATTCACATAAAGGTTGCCAGTGAGTTGCATAATCCAAAGAACATTACAGTAGGTCTAAAGATGCCTCTTTTAGTGATGAAAGCAGCCTTTGACCTGTCTTCTGGAACGATCTGGACTTTGTTATATGCTCCTCGGAGGTCCATTTTTGTGAAAAGATCGGCGCCTTTAAGATCTTCTATAAGTTGTTTAATATGAGGTAACAGGTAGCAGTCTTTGATGGTTCCATTGTTCAAGTAGTGGTAGTCCTGACATGGTCTCATATCTTCTGTGTCCTTTTTCCCTACAAAGAAGAATCCCGCAGTATTTTCAGCATCCGTTGAGTCTGGTAGAACTTCTTCAATGTATCCTTTTCGGAGGTTGTCATCAACGAATTCATTCATTGCCTTTTCTTCTCGTATACTGAGAGGGTATACCCTGCTTTTCTGAGGAGAAAAGTCCGCTTTCATTCGAATGTGATGATCCCATGGTCGTGAAGGCGGGAATTCTTCAGAAGTGTCCTTATCGAATATGTCTTTATAATCCCAAAGGTGTTCCGGTACCATTTGTTCAAAAGTCCTTTTAATCTTTTCGGGTTCATAAGATAGCCGTTGCGAGATTGTCTGTTTTACTCTGATAGGAATCCCGTATTTTTCAAATAGTGGTTCCTCCGTTTCATAAGACATGCCTAATCCATGGTCTGTAAGAAGAGGATCCTCTATTTCTGTTAAGAAGGTTCATAAATGGATACTTTCAGCAGTCATCTCTTTTAGATCTTCATCTTCGGCGTTGTTTATTTGCATCCAATATATTTCGATTGGATTCCAGTTGTCCTGTAGTGGTAAGTCCGGAATTTCTATCATCTTCTCATCGGGGATTCTTGTATCCTCGAGAGAATACCTATAATCTTGAGGGAGTGTTTCCATTTGCTCATTCTCCGATTCATCTGGTATTTCTTCAATAGAGGCCAGGTGTCCTGATCGCATAGTGTTTATGATGGGTTTTATCATTTTCATTTGAGCAATTGACATGGATTGTGCGAATCTTTGATTAAATTGCCTGTCTAGCTGCATTTGATCAATTTTCAAGGTTCCTTTCTTCCAGTTTATTTGGGGATTTGTTTGTTCTAGGAAGGGGTAGCCCATGATAATAGATTCGTTCCCTAATCCAGAAAGGTAAAATCGAGTAGGAATAGTAGCTGTTCCTACTTTTACTTTATCGTCGACATAGTGCGAAATATATCCTTTCTTGTTGAGGGTTCCATCTGCATTGTATACTGGTGTTAGTTTTCCCAAAGGTTGCGGAGTAAGATTGAATTTCTTTGCAGTTGCTCGGCTCATAAAGTTTCCTCCAGCCCCTGAATCAATCAAGGCTGGAACTGATCCCACATTTCCTAATGTAACAGGAACTCGCATAGTATTTCGTTCAATATCAGCTATAATTACATTGGAAAGTAGAATAGGAGGTCCTACAGTGGGATTAATAGTCCTCCTTATTGAAAACCCATCTTGTTGATACTTTCGAAGTATTCAACTTGTTCAGCTCCAGGGAGTTCTGCGACTCAGAGTCTCATTTCTTCAGCAAGTTCCTTCCCAGTCATCTTTTTGATAAAAGGGTTGTTATTCTTGTTAGTAGCATGGGGTGTAGTGTTTTCTTTGTTTCGGTTTGGGCATTGTCGAGCCATATGTCCTTTGGTTCCACAAATAAAACATTTCCCAGCCTGCAGATATTCTCCATGTGTTTTTGCATCTAGTCGGTTTATCTCCATGTGATCTACATCCATGGCATTCGGGTCTCGAGTAGTTGTCTTGGGTCTAGGGGCAAAGTATCCCCTTCGTCCTGTTTTGTTATATTGTTGTATCTGTCTGTAGTTTCGATCAAACTTCCTAGCATTGTCTTGCCATTTTGTAATGGTGTCAGGAATATCTTTCTGAGTATGGATACTTTGAAGGAGAGGTCGGTTAAGACCTGCTTTGAAAAGGTCCATTTTAGTGTAGTCATCGAGTCCTTCCACATGGCTGACGAGTATCTCGAATTTGGTAATATATTCATCGGCTGTTCCCTTTCCTTGGGTTAAGTTCTGGAGTTTGTGGAAGGCTTCGTCTTTTTCATCAACTGGGTCAAAGTTCTTTTTAAAATCTTCTTTAAAGGCGGCCCAAGTTCCTGGAGCCGGTGTATCGGTTTTGAACATTTCGTTTTGTTTTTTCTCCTTCCAATTTCCAGCAATTCCTCCTCCAATGTATGACATGGCATACATTATCTTCTTTGCATCTGTGTCATAGATTTTGTTGTTTATCAAAAAATAGGATTCGACATCTCGAAGCCATTTTTTGGATTTCTTCTTGTCCCCTTCAAAAACGGTGGGAGGGTTTAGCCTCAATTCTTTATTGTTTACTTTTGGTGCTGGTGTATCTGTGTTGGACATATTAACGTCTGATTCTTGGTCAGAAATTGTGGAGGGTGTGGTTGATCTAGGAAGTGGAGGATATCCTTCGTCAGCAGTGATGTATTCGTTGTTGTCAGGTGGTTGGTTTCTTTTCAGGTGTTCAACTAGTTCTTGAGCTAGTGAAGTTTCTGGGATCTGTTGGGTAGGGTTCCTTTGCGTCGGGGTCGGTTCTTTTGAAAAGAACTGTCTGGGTGTGGGGATTCGTGATAGAGTGGGTTTCGAAGTTGTGGTATCGACTACTCGTTTCCCAATGGGTTTGCTCGAGCTAGTGATGGACGCAAATGGGTTTAAGCTTCCTCCCTCTTGTTGCGAGGTCCGTATAAGTCCTTCCAGTTGGGACTTCGGTTTCTCTTCGCCTTCAGAGTCGGAACTTTCTGGAGCTTTGAACCTCCAGGGAGTTGTCGTTGTTTCTGTTCGATGTGTCGGGGTGCTGCACTGAGTAGTGCAAGCAGTCGGCAAGCTTCAGCTTTTGTTACGATAAAGTTCTAGTTGGGACGTTTATCGTACAAGTCCGATAGTTATGTGATTTTACAAGTTCAAAGAACGAGTAGATCAGTATATCGAGTTCGAGTCTCTATTCACAGGCTCTTAAGTTGGTTAGACTTAAGTATGAGCGGAGTGAATGAATCAAAGTAAAGCTAGTTCGATTTAAGCTGAAGCTTGAGCTCTACAGCCCAAGTTACTACCATTTAAATACAAACGAGATTGTACTAATAATAAGTAGAAATGTAGCCTAATATGTCATCAACTGCGCATTACTGTGGCGCAGTCAGAAGAAGGAAAAGTATACTAAGTAAAGTAAATGACTCAAGATGAGTCATGAAAGAAATGACAATCGTGTAAGTAAAGAAGTAATATGTTTGGTATCAAGGATGATACCAAACAAGTCATCGAAATGTGAAGAAAACGTATGTAAATAGAAAAATGTAAAGAAAATCGTAACACATACACACATGTGTGCTTGGTCTTCCCCCCCCCCCATGCTTCTTCATACCCTATCTTGCATCCACCACACTCACTCTAGACCTCTCTCCTTTAGACTCTATCTTGCATGCACACTCTTTCTCTTGCCCTCTCTCTTGTGCATGCACTCTCTTCCTCACACCCTTTGTGTGCATGCTCCACACACTCTTTGCTCTCTCTCTCTCTCTCACATGTGTGCACTTGCATGATTTTTGAATCTCTTGTGTGCATGCACCCCTGCCTTCTGATACACCTAGTAAAATATAAGGGTTATTTTTCGAAATATAATAGACATCTGGTACTAGTAATACAGTTAGTGAATCAAGTCCAAGAGTCCAAGAGTTGGGGCAAGTCCCGAGCTGCCAGCTAAAGTATTCTACTCAAGTACACTATCAAGGGAGGAGGAGTCCAAGGGCTGGGGTTGAGTCCTGTGCTGCCAGTCAAAGTATCACCTCCAATACGAATTAAGGGATTCAACATAACAACAATATATTTGGGCAGCTCAATGATTCCTACATCCATTACAATGTACTAGATAACTATACAATAAAGAAAAGAACCTAAAGATAATACTCTGGAATGTATTAGTACTTCTCCATACCCAGAATAATGCACTCAGTACTAAGTTAGACACTCACATGACTTCAGGGAAATACTTCAGAATATAGAACTCTTAGTACCACTGGTCCCACCAGATACTGACACTTATAGCTATTGCATAGTCTCTTGAATAACCTGGAGCACCCATATGTCTCTCTTGTGTAAAACTGCTACCATGTGGGAAACCATATGGCCCCAGGACTTTGAAACACATGCCAAACACTACCCATGGCACATTGGGTGGTGCCATCAGATGTGCCAGTACCGGAAACACCAGTATCTGTTATATCCATGTACTTGGCCAAGAATAGCACATGTAATAGTGCATGTCTTGATGTGTGCCTATTAATAGCACAGCATGGCATTTGATGCATGTCTGAAACTGAGTGCACCCTCATGGATTCTTGTATGGAAGGTCAACCTTACCTCTTTGACCATTAGGATTACACTAGAACATTATGACGTATGATTTACCCTACCTATCCCATTGTGCATAAGACTGCTGCCATGTAATGAAGTATATAAGTAGTTAGACATACCTTAGATTATCTTAAGCACTGCACTGGCTGTACTTCTGTTCTCACAGTAGAGTATGTTCTGAATCTGATATTGGAATTCGAGTACAATTTTGAAGTCTGAGATCTGATTTGAAAGTACTGAAAGCAATCGCATAACTACTAAATACATTGTTCATCTTACTATACTTGAAAACCTTGTGCCCTCAAACTTAATATAAATCTAACTTGAACTTTATGTTCTTTGTTGGTGGTGTTAAAACTATGTAAATAAACATTATCTAAAAGTTAGTCTTATCACTTCCCCTCTCTCTCACACTCTCTTCTCTCTTGCATGCACTCCCTTGCTCTTGGACTCCTTGCATGATCTCTTGCTCACCCCCCCACACACTCTGTTTCTTGTGTCCTCTCTTAGACTCCTCTTGCTTTTACTTGCTCTCACTCTCTTCTTTTTGTCTATCACCTCCCCCTCTCCACTGTTCTCTGCTGCTTCCACAGATTATGTAGTAGTTCCTTATTTCTTGTTGTCTCATCATTTATACATATACAATTGGTACTGCCTGTATTATAGTTGTTGTATTCAGTTTAATATAAAATATTGAGTTATGCATGTTAATTGGTATTTCATTCTGAGATATGTCAACCTATTTCCAGCCTATTCCCTCTTTATATGCAATTTAGATCATTAAAACCTACTTAATGTTTGTTTAATGTTACAGTATAAGTGGGACAATGTGATTAAATTATATTAACTCACAATTTAAATCACCTAAATTCAAGCCAATGGCACCCTACTTCAATCTTTTTAGTCAGAATAAGTATGGGACCTCAGCTTATTTACCTAAAACATCTAATGGTCCTTTTTCAACTAAATTTACCTCAAACTAACCTTTTTTCAACCTTAATTGACTAAATTTGTGATATGGGTATTTCCCGATGCCATGTGAGTCACCCCCACTTCCCAAGCAATTCCCAGGTTGCAATTCCCAATTGGTAATTATTTTAGCATAATTATCCTACAGTACCACTATTTAATAATCATTCAATTTTACAAGCCCCCGTTGTCTAATGGTTATGACGTCAGACTTCTAACACGTATAATAATCTGGAGGCTGCGGGTTCGAACCCCGCCGGGGGTTGATGTTTTTATTCTTTTCATGTAGGAGTAGGTCAAATATATAAGTCATAGTTATGCAAAAAAAAAATAGGAATTCAATTATACCTCAGCCACCATTGAATTTATGGGCTTCTTTCAATCGTCATTATAATCTGCTTCTCAAGACCTTTAACATGATATATTAAACATGGAGCACGGTGCAGAAATGGCCAAGATACAAGTGGAAGGAGCAGCAGGATGCAAGTGAATATTTGCTGTTATTTGGTATTGAATGATCCGGCACGGAGAAGGCAGTGATTGAGCGGAGTGTTGGGGACAGTTACAGGCGGTCAGCGCTTCAGCCTTAACTTTGAAGATCAACCCAGCGCCAACATCCAGCGCCGTTCTATAAGCAACGCCTATTCTGCAGTACTTACTCTATTTCACATTGACTTTTGAATCGACTATAACGCCGCATGGTTTTCTCCACATTCTACGGACCTTAATATCCAATTCACTGCCGTCATTGTACTAGCCCTTTTACCCAACGGCTATCTTAACTCTCCATCTTTTTAAACTTTTCAGCCACCACGCCTCGAGACAATGGCCTCTCCTCCACGAGAACCAGGCTTTCCTAGCTCGCCCGTGTTCTCCAGCTCCCCTGTATCCATCCCCGGTACTTCGCCTTCTCGTAGACGGAGTATCTCCCCGAGCGAGATAAGCGACCACACTACTAGGCTACGACACTCGCCCACACTTACTCGTTCTTTTGACCCAAATGACCCAACGGTGAGAGAACGTCAGCGAACTATGGACGCAGACATGGCTGCGCAGCTCTTCAGAGCGCGCAGAGAAACTGTCTCAGCAGGCACCTCACCTTACGATGCTACACACTTTAATCACGACGTGTCATTCCCAGTTATACCCATCCTTTCTCATGTAGACGGGGAGATGATTTCTCCTCGGGGGATCACTGCAGAACCTGGTGGCGATGAGGACACACTAGTTCCAAACCGCCAATCCTCCTTTGTTAATCTTAATTTACAGCCCCATCTAAACCAAGGCCATGATCCATCGCTATTGGTAGCAATGAGCCAAGACGCACATATTAACCATCCTGCGGAAGATCACAGTGCCTCAAACTTTGGTCTACCTACTTATCAGGCGAACATGTCACAGCATAAATTCGACTTTGATGACATGGAAAAGTTTGCAGCAGAGGAGAAAGCCAAGCTTGGTATAAACTCACCTCTAACGACTCGGTTTGCCATCCCTCCTGTCCAACATGGAATAGGAGAATCAAGCACTTCAGCAATACCTGTACCGCAAATGGCTGCGCCTGATTCCCCTCCACTAAATGTACAACCAGAAGACGGTCGAGATACCTCAAGCACCGATATTCATACCGCAATGTCTCCCTCCCGGCAGCGACATCGCAAAATTAGCCAGAGCCATCCAACTCCCAGACAACCTTCCCACCGAAAGGGTAAGGGAGGTAAAATGGCATTGTTTGAAGCCTCCTCTGGCGACACGCCAGCATCGCTGCCAGCACGTCTTGGACTTGTCCTTACGGGCCAATCTCAGGGGCAGGGGCCGTCTTATGACAACATTGCAGGTGTCCCTTCCACCTCGGGTCTGACAGGGGGCGGTATTCTCATTAACACAGGACACGACCGACCGTATCGCTTCTCCTTTTATTCCAACGCCCTGTCTGCCACCATTCATGCGAGAAGCTTGAGTGAACTTCCTGCGGAAGGACAGAGCTTCGAAGATCTCTTCTCCGGTATCCAGCCATCGGTTCCTATCCATCCCACAGAGAAAGCCAAAGATCGGCCAACTTCCGCATTGGCATTCAATGCGCCTCCGCCTCTGGAGCCATCCTCAAGAAAGCCAAGCCCCCAACCCGAGGGTTGGAACCAGAAGAATGGTGGTTATCCACCTACAGGAAATGGTGCACCTGACCAAGATGGGAACACATGGTGGCTGGATGTTCTCAACCCGACTGACGAAGAGATGAAAATGCTAGGAAAAGTGTGTTTTGTTTTTGGACTCGGCATTTTATATTCTTACTCGGTTATTGCAGGTCTTTTCGATCCATCCTCTTACTACAGAAGATATTCTAATGGAAGAAACGCGCGAGAAAATAGAATTATTCCGAAATTACTATCTAGTTTGCTTTCGCAGCTTTGATCAAGATCCATATAGTCCAACTCATCTAGAACCATTAAATATGTACATAATTGTCTTCCGCGAAGGTACCCTATCCGTGCGTTACTATGTATCATTATTAGTGCTGGGCTAATTCCTGGTATAGTTCCATTTTCGACCTACACCACATCCGCAAAACGTGCGGCGACGCATCAAGCAACTGAAGGACTACATTAATGTCACGTCCGATTGGATTTCGTACGCCTTGATTGATGACATTACTGATGCTTTCGGCCCCTTGATTCAAAGTATCGAGTACGAGGTCGACTCCATCGACGAGCTCGTGCTGATCCTGAAAGAAGCAGAGCAGAGCGACATGCTTCGGAGAATTGGTACATGCCGTAAGAAAGTCATGGGCTTGTTGAGATTAATGGGCAACAAGGCAGACGTCGTAAAGGGCCTCGCAAAGAGGTGTAATGAGAATTGGAGAGTTGCACCAACGAGCGATATCGGGCTGTATTTGTCAGACATTCAGGTATGTTTTCAAGGTTTCATGAAAGGTTTTTTCGTCTAAACAGTATACCTAGGATCATTTGATTACAATGACTCAGAACTTGAATCATTACGAAAAGATTCTTTCACGCTCTCATTCCAACTACCTCGCCCAAATTTCCATTGAGATGACCGATGCCAACAACCAAATTAATGATGTCCTTTCCAAACTGACTGCTCTGGGTACCGTTTTGATACCCATGAACTTGGTTACAGGTCTGTGGGGTATGAATGTACATGTTCCAGGCCAGGATACTGAAGGTTACGCTTGGTTCATATCTATCATTGCTTGTCTTGCTGCTTTTGCTGCTTTTGGAGGGTATTTCACGTACAAGTTCATGGTTCGGAAATAGATTAAGTAACTGGGACTTGAATTCGGGTGCATTGTGTTTAGACACTAAATATTTATGTCCAATATATTACCGCACAAATTAACCATAGAGATAACCTCATGTATGTATGTAATTCTAACACAAAGTCATTGAAACAAAAAGAAAGAAACGCAGAACTAAATTACACAGAGCAAAGACAACCAATTAAACATGATTACAAGTGCACACATAATCAAGGACCATTCAGCATCAAGGACTTAACAGGAGGTAATGTAGGTGAACCGCTATTTCCAGCTTTCAGTGGTGAAATGTACGCTGAGCGTGGTGAAGTCTGCACGTTCGTGTTCGTAGGAGAAACAATCATAGCAAGGGAGGGAGATAGTGTCTGAACTGGGGTATGCACGGAACGATTTGGAGGCGACATGGGAGCTGACAAACTGGGAACAGCGCGTCGTTTTGCAGAAGGAGCCACAGATGCAGACGGTGGACTAGCTTCTGTAGACTGGGGCTGCATCGGCGCGTCTTCAACAAGCTTACGTTTGCGAGAGGACGAAGAGGGCTGTGGTGTTCCAGAAGAACGATCAATATGTTGTCGGCGCTGTGTCGATGGTGGCTGCGCTGGGGTCGTCACTGCCCCCCACCTGGACCAAGGGGGAGGCGGTGGAACATGTGGGTTAGAAGCCGCAAGATTACTGGTCGCATATGGACCGGAAGGTGCAGGAACAGGAAGAGCCACCTGATGTTGATGAGATGAAGATGTATGCGATATTGGCGTACCCGTTGCATTGTAATAACCAGATGAGCCTCGCTGTGCCGAGTAAGATCCATCATCGGGTGTTCCAGGTTGGAAAGAAACAAGCTCCACAAACAATGTTTGCGTATACGGGGGGGGCATTTTCTTATAGATGATATCCTTACTGAAAGTCTTAAGCATCTCTTGCGTGTCAACAAAGGTATCCTGGGCAAGTCCATCCTCTAAACAGGATTAAGCAAGGACTTGCAGTGCAGAATAAATCTCACGTACCAGGAGGTGGCTTAACTCGGACTTCTGAATATGCGTACGTTTTTCCTTTTCGCAGACAACATAAAGGACAAGTGAAAGTAGGGGCCGCTTCATTGGGGAAGAACACACAACCTGAATGGTATATCTTGCTGCATTGTTCACATCTCGTCTTTGGATAATTCAATAAACGAGGAGTGAGACCCCTACATATGCACCGTGTGCCGTCAGACCAGTCCCTATCTATGTCCTGACCAAATGTAAACCGAGGGCGGCGTCGCTTCTTTGGTCGTGCAGCAGTAGGTCTGCCAGCAAGAATTCGATGTAGCCCTGCCAGATCCAATCCAAAGGAAACATCGGGATTGGGAGATACTGCAAACTGAATTTTGTAGAGTTTACGCATATAATGTCTCACTTGCGGGATAAATTCGGGCCGTTGGTTGGCAGGCTGGGATGTGTAGGAAAGGAATTGACCGATGATAGCAGACAGGCGGTCCACTCGGTGAATAATGATTTCCAGTTGTTTGTATTCATTCGAATAGTTTCTAGTGAGTTCCGGAGCTTTTGCAAGGATCGTTGGTAAATAACAAAAGTGCCAACTGCGTTCCTTATGAATAGCTCCGTTCCAATGATGATGGTCACAGAAAGGACACGAGCCACCATTCTTAGCACACTCGCCGTGGAACCTCGCAAAGCAATGATCGCACTGTACTGCATCTGACACAACACCCTGCGGAGGCGGTCGGACAGGAGCATTGCAGATACATGTGAAAAAATCGTCATCAGGGGGATGATCGTCTTCTGGATTAGTACATTCAAGCACATCATCCAGAATAGCCTGACCGTGAGCCTCTTGATGTTCAGGACAGAACCAAGGAAGGTCTTTCAACCATTGGTAATGAGTCTTCAGTTGTACATCGAGCTTCTCGAACGACGGAAGTGCGAAAATGCTAAGATGATCTCTTGCATATGTTTTCCATTGACCAATGGCCTCGAAGACATCTTCATCTGAATGATATTTATTCCTCAGCACCTGCTCACATCTAGTCTCCAGGTCCACAGCGATTTCAGCAGTCTTCTTCAGATCCTGAACAACGCCAATACTGAAGTCCTTTTCGGCGCGAGTAACAAGTCGGAGGACATCCTGAACGCGGGGTTTAGGTGTGTCAGAAGAAGTACACAGCCAAGCTTTGGCTTGTTTTTCGAAGTCTTTGGCCTTCGCACGAGCAGACATTAGCCGATCAAGGACCGTAGGATCTATAGGTATGCTAGGATCCAAATTCGCAAAATCGTCCAGCTCGCCAATCGTTTTAATTGGCTGGTCAAGTACATTTTTAGCCCTCTCATCCCAGTTATCACCTTCTCGCTGCCGAGCCTCGAGAAGTTGCATATGTTTATTATCTGGGGAAAGGTTGCATGCCCGAGCACGTGTTAATAGCTGTCTCACCTCTTCCAAGGTCAGAGCTACGTCAGGATCATCGAGTTTCTCATCCAACTCCTTAATAAGCTGTTCACGATCCACGATTTTCTCGACCTCCGTTAATTCTTCCAGGAAAACGTTGAGTGATGAACCTCGAAGGATGAGATGCTTGCACTCGTTTAAAAATTCGTCGCGCTCCTGTTCGGCAGGAGATGTCGCAAGTAATCTGGAAGCTTTCTGTCTCGTCTCCTCAGCTTGTTGCGCCAGTGTTTTGAGGACTCCTATTTCGGTGCAATCGAAACCCAATGTCTCAACTTCGCGAAGCAACGCATAAAGGTCTTCCAATCCACGGTCAGGACGATCTCCAGGATCCTCACTGTTGGCAGCAGCCACCTCAGCAGCGGAAGGTCGTCCCCGGGAGCGGCGAGACCGCTTCCTGCTCTGCTTTCGGATAATGAACGAGTTGGCAGAGTCGATCCATTCATTTGCGCGGATAACACACTTGCGAAGCGCAGCCATCTCTGGTAAAGGATAGTTTATCCGGTCACCCTCTGCAAGGAGAGCACGTAAAGAACGAAGCGGAGGTTTAGCGCTCTCCAATAGCAACTTCATAAGCTTCGCTTTCCATGTACCTGGGATGCTGGCACGCTCAGCAACTTTTGATTGAACGTCAATAAGCTCTTCATCGGAAAAGCGCTTTCGCAAAGTATGATGCTGAGGAGAGTGGTTGTTGCAAAGCAAGTTTCGATGGTCAACGCATACAACCTTGGTCGTGCATTGGCATGTGACCTGTGATAAATAGCAAAAGACTTTGCAGATGTGGCATTGGTATTGTTCTTCTGGACGATCTTCTTCCTTTAGGACTTCTGGAATACCCAAACTGCGTGCAATTTGTCGGTTATTCAGTTCACGGTCTGTCATTTCCTTAAGGCTTTTAATTAACCTGATAAAATAGATGTGTTAAGGTTACTGAGACTGAAATAATAAAAGCCCCTACCATATGGCCGTCTTGATCGACTGAGATTGCTGTGTTATTGTAATCAGCAACTCGTCATGAGAGAAAACAGGTAGTTTCCTGTGCTCCCTATAGCGTTGTACACAGTCGCGTCCAAATGGCAGCCAGTCAGGGAGCGCAAAGTTAACAGCTTCATTGAAATTTAGCTGAAGCAGAGTAAGTGAAAGAGCATCTACGTTGACAAACAGCACTTACACCATGATTGAATCCGGCGTGATATGCTTTCGGATAGGTGATAACGAATTCACCAGCTCGCTGGTTACAACCATATATCCTCACGCCAGCATCTTTCACTCGTCGAGGATTCATAAGTGTTACGAGTTGGAATAATAAATCAGGCTGGGCTTCGAATAAATCTGGGGCTTCAGACATGATGGCTGCTTCGAACTTTTCAGCATCCGCTCCAGGAATTCCATACCAAGTCTTCGTTTCACCCCAATGCACTTGAAGAGGTCAGTAAATATATATAGTAAATCAGAATAAATAAGCCCACTATAATTGATACTGTAGGTATAATGATCCTACAGTCGGTTAGTTTGAAAGATGTTGGTTTGAAAATAAAGTAAGGTCCGTACCTCGTTATGCCAGCAGAAGGTCGAGAAGGCCATTCCAACATATGTCCATGGGACGGTCATTCCAGATATGTCAGATTTAATGAAGCGAAGAAGAGAATCAGGGAGAATTGGGATGTTGTTCAGGTTCCATGGATCCTTTGAGTAGGGATCGAGAGGGTGGGTCTCCATAGTTGGCATGGCACTTTTGTTAAGGTAAGCATCGATCCAAAAAATAATAGAAATACGAAACTCCCACCTCCCATGAGTAGTCGAGTGAACATCTGCACCATACTCAATTTCGACCGTCTCGTGAGGGGATTGCACAAGACGCCAAAATTCTTCTTCTACATCATATTCGGAGACGGAAATATTACCAATTTGGTTTTGCATGTACTCTGGAAATGACACACTGGACTGAGGTGGGGGATGAGTCTCAAACCATAATCGCCTGAATTCTGTGTCCCTGGCCTGGAAACTAGAAAGACTATGTTCCTCGCCTTCGTCGAACCCAAAGTCACCTCCAGTGCCGGAAAGACAAGTGAAACAGAACCACTGCTCTTTTGGAATAGTGTCCAGTGGCGGATCAAGGCAAAACATGTGGAACCCTATGTAACAACGATTTCTTATCAAAGGGCAGAACTTAATAAAATCGAGCTATTTACCACAATCACAACCATCGCATAGTAACATCTCTTCTCCTCGATTTTTCTTATGACAAATTTCACAGTTTTGCTGGTTTCCGTTGGTTACTGGTCTTGGTTCCGAGACAGCTTGAATAAGGGTGGTCCGTACCTCAGGCGTCCCTATTTTGGAATCCTCTCGCGGTCTATCATAAAATATGGGCGACGGAATCACTGAAGAAGTTGGTTTCTTCGGAGCTGATACTTACGGGTAAGTAGGCAATTTGGAGGAAACTAGTTAAAGCGTACTGGTTTGCTCTTGCGAACCCATCCTAGTGCTTCTTCTTGGCCTGGTGCTGGCTGCTTTTCCATTTACCTCTCTTGATTCCGATTCTTCAGGAGGCTCGGACAATGGACTGGATGTTGCAGTCAGAGGACTACAAGGCGGGCTTGTATCTCCGGGCGTAACGGAGGTGCTCAACCGAGAGAGCTTCCCAATAGACTGGGTGTTTACATGAGTTTTCAGATGAGAGTCACGTGTGATGATTGGTGACAAGGCGGGGGAATTCCGCACTCGATTGCAAAAGTGCTCGTAAGGAAGGATTACACGAGTGTAGGAGTTCTTTATCTGAGTTGAAAGGCCGGGGATGCCACGGTACCCGAGAATACGGCCCAAGTCTGACCATTTCTTGCCTTTGGAAACCTATACACAATGGATACATTAATAGGAGATAAAATAGTATTTTGAATTGGTTTACCGCATCATAACCCCCCATCTTTTGGACTTCCTTTCGGAGTAGCCACAGATCCAGAGGCTTGTGGTTGATTGTCGGTACCGCCACACGAGGATTACCTTGTTGTTTATGGAATCGATACAGCTGCTCCAGAAAATTTAACTTTGCCCTTGATGTCGCCTCAATGGAATTGAGACGCTGCAGTCGAGTCTTAAACCGGAATGTCTAAATAAGATGTAAATAGCCAAGTGAAACTCGTGTGTATTGGGTACTCGCCTCGGTATCGGTCACGAAAGGCACATTCCAATTCTCCGGAGGAATAATCTTGCAGATACCATATTCTTTTGCTTTATCAGAAATAGATCTAATATATGCCAGTGGATCCTTAAATTCTTCAGCCGTAGGATAGTATTCAGGACAGTCCTCTAATCCGAAGGGACGAGGCGGAGGAGATGGCATTGGTCCACCATGTGGAGTGGAAGTCTTCACAGAATTCAAGTCGAGTGCAGAGTCAACAGGAATTGGTGGTGCATTGTGGTATTTAGCAGTCAAATCAATGTCAGCTTCATGATCGTCAGGCGGCACTGAGGCTGATCTTGCATGGCTATTTAGCGCGGCAAGGGCGTCAGACTTGGATTTGCGAGGCGCACGTTTCGCCTCGGGCTCTGTAGCTTGCTTGGGGTCAGTAGGAACTGGATCCTTGGAAAAATCAGTATCTATGGGTACAGAACCCTCGACTTTGATATCGACGCAAGAAGCAAAGGTAGTGGTAGGTTTGTCAGGCAGCATAGATGAGAGGGCGCTGGAACCTGGCTGTGAGGGACTGTCGCCGCGAAATTTGGGGGATTTTCCCCTTCGTGCTGGGGTCCCTCGAGGGGTGGAGGTAGAAGAGCCACCGTGCATATTTATGCTAGGGATGATAGATTTTCTGGAGGACGAGAGCTCTCCTTCCAGTCGTTCTGAGGTGTTGTACAAGTAAAGAGAGTGACCAGCGGAGTTCCAACCTCTCCAAGTCAAGGTTCTCCGTGGGTAAATTACTATATATAGCACCTGGTGGCTTTCACCTTCGCCACATGCATTATCTCTGTCGTTACGAGCTCCATTTTACATGTGCGTTTATCCTCGAAACATCCCTCCACCCTCTCCCTCGCCCGCCATGCTTTCCTAGCCGCTCGATACAGACCAGTCCTTTTCTTCACTGCCCCCTAGTTATTTTATTTTCTCCTGAAGCTCTCTCTTCGCAGCTCACTTCGTGTAACATCGGCCAAATCAATCTTCGGCATGTGGCTGTGAGCTCGGAACAATGAACTTCCTACGCGAGCCGGACTGGGCTTTGATATATAATGTTGAACGCAACGCAACTTGGCTGTTTGCATCCCAAGCCCTTGCCGTAATAGAGCTCCACAAAACTAAGACATACAGCAACCGCGCAACCTCCAGGTTCCTAGCTCCAGGAAATAAGTACTTAGGCATGTTCAGTGCCGTAAACAAAACTTTAAATTTACTTAATAAATAACTTTGGCAAGCGCGCTCCACGAGGAACAAACTCGTGCAACTAATAAAATAAGCCTACAGAGTCCTTGGAAGTTCAGTATGGAATCCATTGAGTCGAGAATGGGACTCGTAGGCCAGCTCAATAAAATTAAATGAGATAATCAAATGTACCACCTATCCGTTCGCTCCGGCTCATTCAATTTCAATGGCAGACTCGACCTTTGTATATGAGACTCAAAACATTCATTGGCACCGCTAAACATCGTAGCCGTACAATAATTAATACAGTATTGTATTATGAAGCATACCCTCCCTCCCGTAGTCTGTAGAGCCGTAACATGATCGCACGCGTATGTAATGCGGATCGCGACTATCACGCGATCATATCTGTATGCGGATGTTTCCGTTCAAACAGACTCCGCGAAGGTGTTTGCCACTAAAATAGAGAGCACCAACATATGCCAACTGGAGCAAACTTGCGAGCAAGAACATTATCGTGTGATTCGTGTCTTATCATTAGTAAAATATAACACATATGTTTTCTCTATGGAGGACTAGCTTTATTCGCAGCTGAAGACCAAGGAGGCCCACCCCAGTACCTTCTCCCAATTCTAATCGCAACAATGCATCCCATGGTAAATTCTGCGAAATCGAAAATACGATATGGTTTTATAGGACCAGCGAAGAAACCTACGACAGAAATAAGGAAAAACAACCATCGCGTTGAAATCCTTTTTTCGAAGCTGCGACATGCATTAACGATAAAAGTATACTTTTAAAGAGAAACATACTTCGGTCGCTCAAATAGTTCATCAGATGTCCAGGAGGCGAAGTCAGTAAATACAAGAAAGGGAGCAACTTTCATAAAATTGTGGTCTCCGTTGAATGGACTTGTTAAACCGGCCGTCAACAACGTTCGAACCCAAACTGCTAGCACAGGGGCAGCGAGTGGCAAAAGCCAACTCATAAAAAGAAGGAGATGCATGTTGTGGTTTAGATTATTTGCTTTTAACTGCTGCCGGTGGTCCGCCTCTGGTAAGCTTGCACTTGAGCGCACAACGCCCATGTCAACCATTCCAATATATTCATCTTCGCTTGTGCGTGGAACCAACGGAACAGCTCCCGTCGACTCTGTCGTTACTACTCCGACATATCCAGATCGACCGGCTTGCGCGCAAGTTGATAACTGCAGCAGCCAGCATCCTAGAAAAGCCACCTGCCATGGAACTAACAAAAAAACCAGCAAAAGTATGATGCTCATTGAAGCAATAGTTGTCCTGTGAATTGTAGTTTTTTCAACACGCCTGATAAAACCTTTCAGTTAAACGTTACAGCTAAGCGCTAGAGCTAACCTCGAAATGGGTAACAGTTTATTGAACTCTGCAATAAACCAAATCAACGTAGACAACAACCCCCAAGTTATACACACCAGCCCACTAGCGGTTATTAATAATAACGGGCCAATGAGAGCAAACATAGGCTGCCCCTCGTGGCCAAGATAGTATGATTCACGGATAGGAATAATGGAAACAATGAATGATAGTGGAAGCAGATAGTAGATCATTATACGACCATAATATGTTATAGACTTCGCTAAGGGTGGCATTGTTCCTATAGTATAGAATGATTAGTGATTACCTATAAGTAGTTGTAAAACAAACAAACCATTTCTTTCAGCAGCAGTCCAACCGTAAAACACTACAAGAGATGACACAGCGGTAGCCCAACTAATGAGCGTGTTTATATATCTAGGAGCCCAACGGCCAATTGTGGCTGTCCAGTCGACAGAAACATGAATGCTACTCAGTCCGCGTGTACAGTCAGTATTGCCTGTCCATATAATGGTGAAATTCAATCCATGAGATGGGGTCGATTTCCAGGTTATGTATGGCGCTGGGAAATGTGTGTGTAACGAAATTACGCGATCATCGGTATTGAAAAGGGGAAAGTAGTGGGTCTCAGCGGAGTGCGACGTGTGCATAAGGAGTGGTGGAAAAGGATCTAATGGATAAATAAATTCAAAGCAGCAACCTCTTTCAGTATCAAAATTACCTGAACATATGTAATCATGCTTTATCGGTGTCACTCGGTATACCACCAGCGCATGAGATATTAAACGTGGAAAGGAAAACTGGGTGCTTAAAGCCCCATTCCTTGGAAGCGGGATATTTATTCCCCCCAACAATGTTGCTAATCACAAATTTTAATCAAATGTCAGAGATGATGTCAAAATAAATCACAACTCACAAAGCATGCTCGAGTGATCAATGACTGGAGTCTGAGGTAAAAAGGTTGAAAGGACCCAACCTCTTTCATCCGCGTGCGCAACGTTGACAGCTAGCCAACGATCCTTCCTATCACCTGCACCCCGAATATCGACTTCAACCTCGTATAGAACCACTCCCTCCGATTCATCTGAACCATCGGTTGGAACAGGAAAGGTTTTTCCGGGGATGGGATTCGGAATAAGCTTCAAAGAATCAGGCACTTTCGGAGTGCAATGCGGCGTTTCACCTTTCAAAGAGCAATCGAACACGGACACAGTTAGAGGAATGGAATGGTGAGGCGATATCCCCTCAACAGAGCCTTGAGACACAAGGAGTGTAAAATGTGCAGATGCCACTGAGGATTCACGAGGAAAGGGAAGAAGATATGTGTGTGTGCCTTTGGGCTTCTTGATGATCAGTGGAACATCGGCCGGCAGTAGCTGATAATTGCTTGTCAGACGAAATTCTGACCTCCCTTTCTGCTGCTCTTCAATTCCCGGAGGAAGGGTATGACCATCTCTTAGCCATTTATCTAAAATATCTGCGCGTGCTTCTGATGTAATGGACAAACCCAGCTCAAGGGCTGCTCTCGCAATTCTCCATCTTACTTGATGGCACCAGACCATTTCGCGATGCCCAACGCCTGTCCAAGCCCCTTCAAGAGCAGAGGTAAATAATGTACTTCGATAGGTACCATTGCCTGGAGGAAGCAAGCACGACTCAGATGGGATCATCATATCTGTGGCTCCCCCACATAGCGACAGGACTGGAGTGTCATCTTCCAATAATAACTTTTGGTTTCTCTCGTAGATACTGTCAATCCCAGAATCAAAACGTGCAGGAGGCAATGTGTGCGGGGTGGACATTGTGATGATGGCGGAAATGTCTTTGGAAGGTAAAAGAGATATGGCCACAACCCCTCCCATGGAATGTCCAATGATTATAATTTGAGTGTTGGTGGGGTATAGTGAAAGGATATAAGAAAGAGCATCTTTGGTATAAGCAGTCTGTAAATCGAGAGTCGGTCCATGGAAAGCTGAGAGATCTTCATTGAATTCGACTACATGCAACAGTCTAGCAGCAGGTATTGCAGTCACAGGTAAACAGCACATACCTGCAAAGAAATCTAAAGGTTTTAAGGTCCTTGAGCTAAATTCAGGAGAGACAAGACCAGGCTGGGAATAAAATTGGCGCGTAGCAGAAGATGCAATTGAGCGAACTTGATGAGAGGATCCTGCATTGCCGGGTATGAACAGAACTGGGACTCCTTGAACCTAGATGCATTCACTTTCTTTAGCATATACGCGGTACAAAATGCTTTCACGAAGGTTACATTTTGAGCATCCCAGCTAACTTCACGGTATAACCATAGTGAATATCTATGTGCCAACGGCGTCCAAGACGCGTTGAATTTATCTTGCAGCACATAGGATGGTGACATCCATGACATTCGACATCCTTGTGGTGATAACTCTTCAGCAACACGAATAGTAGAAATATAAAAGAATAGGACGAGCACAAGGGATGCAATCCCTAGCACGCTGCTCAGTAATGGCGGCATACGACAAAACGGTGTGACGCGAACTGATCAAGCCCAAGCCTCAAGCGCTCGAACTCGAGCTTCAAGCGGCATTACCTATCCCTACTTCTACAAAATTTAAAATTGTTACGCTTCGCTGCAGTTCAATTTATATCTCAAGGACTCAAACGGAACGCAATGTAAGACTTCTTTCATATTCGACCTTAATAGCAATCACACAACCCATGAACAAAAAAATGCGATGCAAACCATGATAAAAGTTAATTGAAACTAGACGCTACTAATAAGACGAACGATAGACATCTGCAAGACAGAGGGCGGTGTAATGGGTGGGTGGGCGGGTGGATAAGAGTGCGTAATAATGCAATGCAAAGGGGTCATGCTACGGAGATGTAGAAACCGACAAGATGTGTTGCACCAGCTTACTCGTCAGCAGCGGCGTCTTCTTCTTTACCCTCTGAGGGCTTGTCAGCTATAAAGAGAAATTAGCCTACTTTAAGATAAAAACCACGGAAAGGTACGAACCAGAATCTTGCATATCCGAAGTCCAGAGAGTAAGATTATCCCTGAGAAGTTGCATGATCAATGTCGAATCCTTGTACGACTCTTCTGAAAGGGTATCGAGTTCTGCGATAGCATCATCGAATGCCTGCTTGGCAAGATGGCAAGCACGGTCGGGGCTGTTGAGGATCTCGTAGTAGAATACAGAGAAGTTGAGTGCGAGACCAAGGCGGATAGGGTGTGTAGGTGGGAGCTCAGTAACAGCAACATCAGAAGCAGCCTTATAAGCCTCTAGCGACTTGTCTGCGCTGTCCTTACGCTTGTCACCAGTTGCAAATTCGGCAAGATAACGGTGATAATCACCCATCCTTAAAAAAAGATCGGAGTTTAAAAGGGCTACACTCATGAGAAAGAAGGCTTACATCTTGTGATAGAACACCTTCGACTCGCCAGAAGCAGCTGAAGGGATAAGGTGCTTGTCTAGGACATCAAGAATATCCTCGCAGATCTTGGCGAGTTCGCTCTCTATTTTCTCCCGGTATCCCTTGATCATGGAAACCTGAGCTTCATTGCCCTTTGACTCTTCCTTCTGCTCGATAGATGACACGATTCGCCACGACGCACGGCGGGCACCAATGACGTTCTTGTAGGCAACGGAAAGCAGATTGCGCTCCTCAACGGTGAGTTCCTGGTCGGATGAAGCCACCCGCTTCATGTTCTCAACCATCTCTATAAAGTTATGAGTGAGGTATGGCACACGACGGAAATAAGTTAACAAACCCTCATAGCGTTCAGCCTGCTCAGCGAGCTTGGCGAGATAAACGGAGTCTTCACGGGATTCAGGCATCTGACGGAAATGAAGTTTTATCAGAAACACGTCGCCAACGCGTTAAGACGCGTGTGGAACGTACGTTAGATAGTGGATGGGATGGGAAAAGTAAATTAAAGTCTGGATGGCACCGAAAACAGTGAGCTAGACGTGACAGATGATGAGGAGAGGTAGACGAACGGTAAGGGTTGAGATGGGGTGGATGGGGTGGTGTTGTGGTGGAGGGGGCTGATGAGTTAGAAATCGAAATAAAAGAGGGGCCTAAATTAAAGCAACTTGGGCAGAGGGTTACTGACTTGTCCACGTGACTAGGGCAGAGGGTTCATAAATCACGTGAGAATTCCACAGAATCTTCTAGCGGACAAGCGCCCGCTTAATTCGGCGATGTTCGTTAGGACCCCCGAATATCCCTAAATCCGGACAAATTCGGGGACCAAAGGCTCTACTCATAGAAGACTTTTGGAGTTAGAACACAAAACCCAGACAGAAATCGGCTTCAGGCTCCCTAACCTAGACACATTCCGAACAAAATAAATTAAAATTCGAATTTTTTTCGGAACTAACTTCTGTAGGGATATTCGAGGGTTCTTTTCTCACCTGTTGGCGTTATCTTGACGACCTACATGTCCAGCTCATGATTATTACGTAATACAGTGATAGCTCCTTGAATAAGTTCATTGCATGTTGAGACGCCAACAACGATGCTAGATTAGAATACCATGAAAAATCTTTCTCAACCGCTTAAGCTGATAATGGTGGTGATTGTTTCTCGCTCGGAGCTTTATCTACGCAAGAATCATATTAAATTATTTCGGGCAAGCCGTGGCCCATAGTACTTTCGTTGTCAACACTTAGTGACTAATGGAACTGGATGTTCGGTCCCTACACTCCTTGTCTTTGTTACTACGGAGTCTGGGGCTCAGCGCTCAGCCCGCCGTCTTTGTGAATCTGACATACATCATGATGGTGCACATAATAGAATGCTGTAGATACCTATAACGGGCCCGATCCTCCTTGTTTCCCCAAAGCTGTTCTAGGTACCCACATTCATTCCTGGGTAGAGGGTTTCGGCTTCTCCTTTGTTTGCGTCATCAAGCCAATCTTCCTGGTGACGCGGACTCTTATGATGTCCTCTGGAGCGATGCTCCATATATTGATTGCTTGCTATAATTGGAGCAGAACAAAGCCGCTAAGTAGAAATATCATCAATGTCCAGGGCCAGTCTGATAAACAAGACAGATCTATGATGTACCGCGCTTGAATATTTCACAAACAACAGATGAGAACTTGTATATGTATGAAGAGTCGATGCCAGTCGATGCCCCTGATTGCGTGGATGGATGTCAACCGCAGCCCTATACCCCACACTTGATATCAGTTACGTAAACATATGCAATTATTTTTGTCGACGTCGGCATCCACTTTTGTCCAAGAACCTTTCGCATAAAAGACGTACTTACTTGTTACTCAATCTACTTATCTGAAGTTAACAGCCTGAATTCTCCCAGTTTCCGACATCGATATGAATTTAAATTGTAGTATGTACAGCTTTAATCAATTTTATAGAGTAGCTGCATCTGCCCTCAAATAGTCCATTTGCAACGACATTACTACCGAAGGACGGCGAACCTTGTTACATATGTATGAAGAGATAGATGTCTAAACATAAATATTGCAGACCTTTACTTTAGAATTGATAAATATCTTGAAAAGGAGCTATTAACTACAGACAGCATGAATTCATGTATCTAGAAATAAGGCAGAGGTGGTAAATCGACTTCTTCAGAATGTACACCATACCAAGGTGAATATGGACCTCTGGGGTCGGTGGGGGATAATGAAGTTCTACCTTTATTCCCTTTGAGATAATCTCCGAAAGTTCTGGCATGATATTCACCTCTCTAGCACGGTCGAAGATGACACGGACTTGCTTCAATTTTCGAATGCCTGGTATTGTTGGATCACTTCTAGAACGAATGAAGTCTAATAGCATCTCATCCGAAAACCCCGAATGCTTTGCATCGCATTCGAATACCTCGAGTGCTGGACAAATACAGTCCAGGGTCTTTCCTAAGGGTACCATCCGTGCAAGAACTGTATCTTCACAGATTAGCGGTGGCCCCGTTGGCCAGCTCCCTCTGACGAAAGCCTTTCGGGTATCCTGCACCTTGAAATGAGTTACCGAGGGTATATAGCTTAGGGAAGTGATAAGATCAGATGCACTCAGCGCATGCGGCTCAAGCACCAGCTTTTTCAGCGATCCTCCAAGAAGGGGTAAAATATCCAAGGGAGCGAGGAACACATCATGGAATGGACCGAATCGCTTACTCAACTTTAATGAATGCAAAGCAGGAAGAATTAGACATCTGAATAAAGGTGCAAGGTCCACTTGTATTCCCTCCATGATGGATATAGTATGTAGAAATGGTAATTCCAGAGTCCCTTGTACTTCATTGGCAGTCGTGGAAGCAGCTTCTCTGTCTATTTCAAGACTGCAACTCTCAAGGGAAGGGCAATTCTTTAGGATCCCCCACACCTGAGAGAGAGTTAACCCTCGATTCCATTCGGTTATACCTCCAAACGTCAGATGCGCCAAACGGGACCAAGATATAGGGAGGCCAGATAATTGGATAGAATATGAGATGATGGAAACACTGCAAAGCTTTGTAGCTTCGAATATCCCCGCGGATGTCCACTGACCGTAATCGTCCTCTGACAAAGCCTGCAACCCGGAATCAATCCTTAAGTCCTCAAGTAAAGGAATATCATCCTTTGAAAGGTCCATAATTCGGGCCAGCGCAGTGTTCGTTACGCGGAGATCGACAGTCTTCCAACGATGCGCAAATGGAAGTAATGTCTCCACAAATTGAACGGAGAGGTTATCCATATTCCAATTATTTGCCATTTGCAGCTGAAAAAGGGACAAGGATAAGGGGCAGGCCCCTGATCTTAAGAGCCATTCTTGTATGGCGAGGAGACGCGCGTTTATCTTTGCCTGAACGCGTGTTCTATGATGAGGAGGATTCCGAATCTGATGAAGACCTGATAGATCTGGAACGGAGACATGCAAGCTCGCCCATAAACGAGGGGTCGATAGCGCAATGGTCCGCCATGATCTGCACACTCGTCCCAGTAGCATAGGTGCTTCTGCTGAACTCATAACTGCATTGTGGTCGGAAGGGAGGCAGTGAACAAACACTTCACAGACCACATCGGGTGGTAGGCGCCGTATCGGTAATAGGAGAGCACGATGTGCTTCAACACCTGCACTTAAAGCATGGAATTTATCCTTTAAAGCATCCAGAACACGCTGTACTCGGACAATTTCGTCCTCAAGGTTCGACATTTGATATGTAGATTCCATTAAAAAATCCTTAATTTGATCTGCCTCCAGGTCGGAAGGAGCAAAGTTAGTATGCAGGAGATTAGTGAATGGTGACTCCGGCATTGTCAATGAAGTCATTCTGTTACCCCACGGGTAGAATGTGAACGGATGAAGTTAAGAGCAAGTTGATCGCGTACATCGGAAAGTATGCCAACTGTTATTTGAGAATGCAAAAATTGGCGTTGTAAAGGAGTTGAGGAAGAAGGGCAAACCTGGGCTTGTAGGGAATAGGTTATCCGTCTTCGGGGTGAGCTTCCGATCTACGCGCCGTCACGTGTGCAACGAGTCCTGGCTTGGAGCGAGGCTTGTGGAGAGGTCGCGACTTGCGACAGCTGGTTACATACAAATTACTCCAGGAGTTTTATACTTATAAGTTATCGAACCATTTTTCTTCTCGACTTCTACGCCTTCCAATTACGAGGTGCCATATTTAAATTTGACACCGAATTTTTACCCTCTATTCTCCCACCTTAGCCCCGCAATGCCTTCATCCAGTGTTGTTCCGAAGAAACGCAAATCCGACGCATCCTCAAGTGGGGCGGCGAAGAAAGCCAAGTTGCTGGAAACCGGCGCTCAAACCGTCGATATCCTTCTTTCAGACGTCGAGAACTACAACTTTCCGTCTTCACCTGAAGAAGTTCGGGAAACATTGATATCGCTCGCACAGTACGCGCGTAGCCTCGAAGAAGATATAGACGCATCAAAGCCTAAAGAGAAGTCGCGTGAAGAAATCCTAGCCGCTGCCGAGAAGCTGAAAAGTGTCGGTCGGAGTGGGATTACCAAGCAGATGAGTGTAAGAATAACTTTTTGTTGTTTATACCTGTCTCATTCTCGTATATTTGCAGTGGAAGGTGTCATGCAAAACGAATTCTGCGAAGTGGGTTTATGACGGTGTATGCAGTGATCCAAGTATTTTTGGTGCGGCGCTTGGTTTAGACGGTCCTCCGACCTTCAAGCTCAAGAAGATGACGGCTGAAGAATTCCAAAATACTTTTGGTTCTTGCACAGGAAGTGCCAGGTGTGTACAAGAAACTATTCAACACATGTATTGCTCACGGTTTATTTTTAAACAGGTACAATGATTTGTATATCAATGGTCAAGTAAACATTCGCTGGAATGCAGAAGAGTGCACCTTCAAGCTTAGCGGCTCTTACGGAATCTCGCCTTAGATATTCCATGTCCCTTGGATATCCCTAACAAACGTAGTCACTTTAGTGTCACCCACTGTGCTCATGAGTTATTTGTTTGTTATCGCTATGTTTTATACCAACCGCATAACACACATGTTACATACTTTTTTGTGCACCAGTGTGAGGCTGTGAGCTGAGAGCTCTTGTTAGTTGTTTGTTAGTATAAGTTTTAACCAGGAATGATCAGTATCCCGTGACAGGTTGCCGCTGGTATAAGGTTGCTTATTGACGGCTAGACGCGCGTCAGACCCGTGTCAGCGACACATCCTCCACATCCTCCACCACCATGAGTGACCGCACGGCTGCTCCTGCAGCTGCACAAGGAGCTCCGGATGCCGCAGCTGAAACCACTACCTGGGATCGCATCTTCAAGATTGGACAGGTAAGTGCTTATTGCTTGTGAAATTAATTCAAAGCTCATTACTCATTATTATCTCTAGAATGTTTTCATAGCATGGGCAATTTCTCAACTTAGTATGCCTTCATTTGTGTTCAAGGTGACGATATATTAACTGATTGTAGTCGGACGATTCTTCCAGCAACCAACGAAACCAACGGTTACACCTGAAGCACCAGGTGTCCAAACAAGTGACATACCCGTAGTTAATCCCTGGGATTTACCTCCTCAGAAAGCCGCACTTGCATGGCCCCTTGGTCAGAAACTGGATATGCACGTGTACCTTTCGACTTCTCCAGACGCGGTCAAGTTCTTAAAGTCGTTCGGAAAGGATAACAACGAAGGACTTCCTCAATTTGTTTGGGGAAACATCACATTTGGAGATTATAATGAGGCAAGGGTGGCAGAATACGACGTCAAATTCCCGGAGGTGCGTATTTGTCTGCATTCATTCCTCCAATTTCTAACGTTATATACTAGAGTGTGTTGAATAATGGCACATTATGGGCAGATATCTTCCTTACAAGGAATGGCGTAAGCCCGAATCCAAATAGTCGCTCTTTTGATCCAGCAGACATACAACACGTCAGGAAGTGTATGTAATTCTGTTACATACTAAGGCACATAGTAGTTAACAACATATGCCAGTGCTTACCCCTTATCTACCGAGAATTAAAGCTCGGAAGGAGAAGAATCTTCTGAGCAGCGGCAATGCAGAAGACTCTGAAGAGTCTGAAGAAGAGGTGGGTGTGATCTATAGTAGACAAATTCAAGATGATTAATGATTCGAATTTTCAGGCCGACATAATTATGCCTCACTGGCATAAGGTTCGTTTCTATCCTCCACTTGTTTGGGGAATCAACCTCACATAAGAAACAGAATGTAACGCTCGCGCTTATTTCTGATAACTCTATCATCCCGTACGCTAGTTTGCCGCCGCCTCTCGCTGAACGTAAATAATGTCCGGTGCTCTGAGACCCACGTCGCTAACTTATAATATATTTAGATGTGCACCTTGTTCCAAATGAACGTGATGAAACTGGTACTCAAGGTTTCTACAAGCCTATTATTTTCCCCAATGAATTCTGGCATTTGCGCGAGCACTACATTGAGCTCAATCACACCACACTGTCTATGCCTCTGCAGATTACGTTTCAGCCTATGTCTTTCTTCAAATTCCAGCTCTTCGCTTCGATGTCCCATGGATTTAAAGAAGCTGCGAAGCAGCAAGGAGCAAGTGCTGGAGCTGAACTTGACGAAGTCAAGCGCATGTTCCTTGAAACTAATCCTTGGTTCCTCGGTTTGACAGGGTTGGTAAGTATTTTGCATGTTGTGTAAGTGATGACCCTGTTTCTGCGCACATAAATGTTCTCAATGGTATGTTCATTACAGATTTGAAATGCTTGCATTCAAATCGGATGTATCCCACTGGAGGCAAAAGAAAGAGATGGTCGGTGTTTCAGTGAGGTTAGTGAATATCTTGTACTATCGAAAGCATAGCTGACATTTTACTTGATGCACAGGACGGTAGGATGAGCGCATTTTGCGACACCGATTTTCTGGCTTATTTTTTCCGTGTAGATCGTTACAAACGTATTTGTGCAGATTATCATTCTTCTCTATCTCATTGACAATAATGAGAACACGAGTTGGATGATTCTGATGGGATCTGGAATGGGTGTGCTCGTAGAAGCATGGAAAGTGAGTGCCATATGATCTGTTCTAATCTATCATGTTGAATGTGCCACATAGATCACTAAAGCTGTGGATATCAGCGTTATTCCTACTCCTGCTGGATCCTTATTGCCTTACAAGCTTGATATAAAAGGTATACTTCGATATACCTGAGGGCCCGTTTACGTCATCTGATTCCTTCGTCAGATAAGCATGTTCTCAGCGAAGATGAAAAGAAAACACAGGAGTACGTTTGTTACATTTCAATTGAGTGCATTTTTACAGCTTATTACTTTTATTTACAGGTATGATAAACTGGCGTTCCGCTACGTTGCTTACGTCGCCATTCCGACCTTGATGGGCTATAGCGCATATTCACTTCTCTATGGATCGCACAGGGGATGGTATAGCTTTATCATCTCGACGCTTACATCCTTCGTGTACATGTTCGGATTTGTAAGTTGAATCCTCGGACAAGTATTGTGCGCGTGCCCTAACTACATCATTACAGGCGCAATTGGTACCTCAGTTGATTATCAACTACAAGCTCAAGGTTGGGTATTACTATTCTTCTTTAGTACACTGCTAATTCGGACACAGAGCGTTGCGCACATGCCTATGAAAGCAATGATTTACAAGACCTTGTCCACTGTTGTTGATGACCTCTTCGCGTACGGCATTAATAGATGATGTGGGGCTTAAGCTGATATGCACGAATCTTACAGGTTTTGTATCAAGATGCCTGTCTTGCATCGCCTGGCTTGCTTCCGGTACGTACTCAAGCCGGCTACCTACGTATGAAAAGGTGCTAACAGTCGGAAATAAATAGGGACGACGTGGTGTTCCTCATCTTCTTGTATCAGGTGAGTTACTGCAAAATCACACTGGTGTTGCAGAGTGCTAAATCCGGATAATCAGCGTTGGATATACCGCATTGACCCCAAGCGAATCAACGAGTATGGACAGGTTATGGCGGAAGATATGGATGAGGCTAAGGGAGAAACGAAAAAGGACAAGTAACGGAATAGTAATAAGAGCGCCTAATACATTCATAGGTGGAATAAAATGGTCGGGGAAATCGAAGACATTTACGGCTGTCTCCGCAAATATGATTCCAGGTTACACGGAGGTGAAGTAAGTGCCGCTCCACGTTCATGCACGGTTTGGATGGAGTTGAGTTATGAGAAGTGTATTGCCAATTGAAGATGATACGCTAATGGCCTCGGGTTGTGGGACCCAAGTGGTGACAGGGGCAGCGAGTAGTGGTATTGTGCAAGGAATAATTAATAATTATGTGAACTATGCAGAATATATTATTGACTGGCGATTGGAGACAGTGGTCAGTTGTGGGTAGATACAGAAGTCAGATAGACTGCCTGGATAGGTAGAAAGAGAGAACGGGGGACATGGCTCAGTTGTAAACTACGTAGTACGGGGGTAAATTGCAATTGCTGTCACTTGTGAGTTGATGTATAGTTTTAGGTCCGGCTATCCGAATCGGAACCGCCCCTCCGTCCAACCACCTGAACCTTGACTATCGACGCAATACTTGACTCCTCATCTCACTCATCCTCGCTCGCTCTCTCTCTCTCTCTCTCTCTCTCTCTCTCTCTCTTAGATCGCGCCTTCCAATGGCCAGCGCGGTCTTGCATTCGACCCATCATCAATACTCTTGTCGGTGTCTTAACGTACGTGTTCGTACCACCCCTACACAGACGCCTCCACCAGAGGCAGCCCCCGATCCATTATATACCCCCGTGTTCGTAGGAGATGAGGGAATCACCGTCGTTAGTTTTCCTAGCGCGATAAATGCACCACGGACCATCTTTGATAGTTCTTTTCATAGGCACATCCTCAGGTTACACTCAGGACGAGGCTGCGGGGAGTGGCCATTCCTGGAACGTCACGATGTTCGCGATTTACTACCTTGACCTGCCTGTTATGCGATCTAGCCGTGTATCGAGTACTCCAAATAGTTCCAAACGATGTAGAAGGAAAAGAGGGCCCTATTCTGCCCACAGAGGAATGGGTTGAGCACGAGGTGATGAAAAGCTCCAGCGGGTGGATTGAGGTTCATCGGGACACATTGGTAAGTTTTTAGCCTATGGATACTTTCCAGCATGAGCTGGATTTTTGGACCGCGCATTGGCTTGGAAGTTCGCTTGCGGGAGGGAGCTACGCGTCCATTCGCGGCCTAAACTGTCCTGCTCGTGCTGCAAAGGTCTAGAAAGTAGTGAAGGCAAATTGATTTACGACTATCTAATAGACAGACGATGGTATAGCTCAAGCAGAGTCTTTGCCGAGCTTCTCACAAACGTTCTCTTTAATCTTACCCTCTTTACCTAGTTCTCCCGTTATGACGGGAGAAACGATAAACGCCGAGGAACTCTCATCCGCTGCACCTTCTCCGCCATCATCTCCATCATATCTATCAGATATGAGACCCCTTTTCTTCCCGCCTCCATTCACACCTAGCCATCCAGCATTCGTTCATCTAGCCTCACTTGCTGAAAAAGAATCTCAAGCAATGCGCGCTTCTGCAGAGGAATACATTGACAGCGTTGTTCGTAACAAAATCTCCGAGGTTGAACATTCAGAGACACAGTTACGGAAGAAGGTAGAAACACTGTGGAGGCGTTTTCGTGAAAGTCTGAGCAAGGTCGACTACGAAAGACATCAATCAGCGCCGGCGCTACGTTCCCCGACGTCGCGGCCAAGAGAGAGTGAAGTCAGGTCTGGTGTTGGCAGGATTGGAAGTCCTCCTTATGGCACACCTCTGGCAATTCGAGAGTTCAATCCGGTTCCTGTTTCTGTTGCAAAAAATTCGCCTCCTCCATCTCGTGTGTCTGCACTTTCTGCTTCATTGGCGACATCTTCCTTCCATCATCCACGAGCTCAAGAGCCATCCCCACCTGATCGCAGTAAATCTCGATCTCCCGATTCAGTGGCAACACGAACGTTGTCCACTCATTCTGGCTCTGCAACGCTGGTACAGCCCGTGAGTATCGAAGGCAGCACTGTCCTCCAGTTCAGACGGCACACGAATGATACTATAAATACAGCAGCAAGCTACCGGTATTTCATGAATTTGGAAGAGGACATGGCACGGCATAAACGTGAGCAAGAAGTAGTGCAGCAACATCAGTTTCAAAAGAATCAGAGCGAACATGCTGGCCCTTCGCAGCTTCCTGTGAGTTCACCAACTGATGGGAACAAGATGCTCGAGAAGCCGTCCTCCGAATCAAAGCCTGAGGAAGATAACATTGCAAAAGCGGAAGAGGAATCTGAGAAGGCACGTGAGCAAAAGTCGAAAGGCAAGAGGAAGGTCACTTTTGACGTCCAGCCAGCCGTTGTCACTATAAAGAGAGAAGTTGATGCAGAGAAAGCAGAGGCAGAGGCGGCGTTAGCTGACGAGACTCTCGAGGTATGCTTATTTCCTGTTAGGTGTACCAACTTCCTCATAATCTCATTCAGATATGATTTTCCATTTCGAGGAAGGAAATGGCGAAGGAGAGCAGCATGGGACTAGTACGCAGAATGTTCTTCAATTTGTCGAACAACCGCCTGTATTCCGACCCCCTCGTCCATCCAGGAAGATGCAAAACCTTGCTGGGTTACCTGCATCATTGGCGTCCCTTCGTCCCTCCTCTTTACCCGCGCCTTCACATATTCGTCCTGTTCGAAGCCCACCAGGAGTCGATTCATCGTCTCAAAATATAATGCTTACGCTCCCACGATCCTCAGCCCCTATTAGTCAGGAAGCTTCTCGGCGTGCAAGTGGTTCTAACACACTGCAGTCCAATGATAAACCACTCGATCCTACTGATGCAGAGATTTTGAAGTTAGTGGCAGCTAATACTCCTAGTCATCGTGGTGCCTGGCAAACGAATAGCAAAGCATGGCAAACATTCACGCGCCGCCAAGGGAGCACTGATTCCGCAGACATTCCTGAAGAAGATGAACAGACCGAAAACGGTATAGAATCAGGGGGCATTGAACCTGTACAACAACAAATATTAACGTCTGACGATTACGACGAGGATGATGAACGTGAAGGTGCAGCTGGTGCAGTTTCCTAAACTCTAGATCGTTTTCAGCTGATATTCATATATCATCAACTGCAGATATTGATAAATCTCAATCGACTCCTGCCGGAATTCCGGCTTCACTTCCTATCAGTATCACTATCCGTAATCCGCCTCGAGAAATGTTGAGCCTCGCATCGTATCAACCGAAGACTACTCTCCCCGACCGTACCGCCGGTTCCCTGGTAACCCCTTTATTGCCAAAAAACGCTTCTTCTGCAGCAATTCGGAAAGCAGCGTACGCTGAGCGTGATCGTTCTCGTTCTATGGATCCTGGGGCTTTGGATTTTGCCACAGAAGAAGACGAAATTGAGGAAGAAGATGAAAGCGACGAAGAGGTGTCCAAAACCGCAGAGTCTGGCGGCAGAGGCCGTAAACGAGCATTGAAAATTCTTGAAAAACGAAGCGAAATACCTGACGCCGGTATGTGGAGGAGTCTTGCATCTTAAGTTATACGTTCCCGTCGCATTGTCAATACGACGGTATGGACATCCAGAATTGTCTTATTGTAAGCTGTAGCCCACTAATTTGTTGATTGTCATATCTACCTTTGTTTCATGATACTGCTGTTGTAGCTCATGTGTACCTGTGCTGCCTTTTTTTTCTTTTTTCACAGCTCTTCTCTTTCATGTTCTTTAGCGAAGCCTTTATCGAACTCTATAACTATTATTTAAAACTTACTACTACTGCTACGCATTTAATCATGTAATATTAGCAACCGTTGTTTCGTTAACAATTCGAAATGTGTGCATTGTTTTCTTTGGATATCTCAATGGAGTACCTGCTTGGTACCTGCACTACAAAAAGGTGTATTCAATGTATATTACCTTATATAATGATTATTAGAAAAGTAGTAGCTAACAATCTAAGTGCTCGTCGAAAAAGAAAAGGCCGTTATCGATTTAATAAAACCAAGGTTGATTAAATCCTCAGTTTAGGCATCAATGTCTTCCACCTCATCAGCACTCGGACCTTCGCCAATATTTTCATATTTGGTAACAGCCTCGACCACACTCTCATCTTTCTTGGGTTCCTCCCCGGCCGCGGTGGCCTTCTCCTCCTCCGTCAAGCCATGTGCCTCATCTGCACAGCGCTCACAAGAGCAAGCAAACCTCCATCCTCGGGCAAGTTCAAACCTCCTGCGTCGGCGACACTCGGCGATGCTCTCGTCGGGATGCTGAGTAACGTCGACCCAGGCAACTGAGAGCTCGTCACCTTGCTTGATGTCCTTAGTGGCGAGGAGAGTGAGTTCAGAAGTACCAGAGCCGAAAGAGGGCTGCGCGCTGGGTTGACAAGAGTGTTGGAGGTAGGAGGAAAGCACGTAGAATGCACTGCCGACTTGGCGTTTTGTGCCGTAAGGCGTGCGGGTTCTTTCCTCATCTTCCGGCCGGGCAGTAGACTCAGACTGACGTAGAAAACGATGAGAATATTGTTATTGTGGATACGTCGAGGTGGATACACCGACCTTGTCATCGCGGCCACCATTATGACAAACACCATAAGAGTTGTAAGCAATTTTGCCTGTGATCACGGTATATCTATCTTCCGGAATGAACTGCTTAAGACCAGGCAAAGCACCCTCCAACACATCGGTAAGGAGAGTCGCTTCCTCAGATCTTGGCAATAGTTCCAAGTATCTCAGTCGCTCTATATGGTCAGCAAGGGAATAATCCGAGTCTTCGGCACCAGCGAAGCCCTTTTCAAGTGGAGGGGCATTCTTGCCCACGCCCTCCACTAATTTTTGAGTCTCAATCGCTACTTGCATCGCAACAAATCGGGCGGTGAGCTCAGGAAGAGACCGACCTTCTTTCTTTAAATATTCAGAAAATTTAAGTTGGGCGGTCTTCCGCTTTTCGCCAGACTCATCGCCTGGAACTTCAGAGGGGAAGTCGGCTGGTAAGGGACTCGTGGAGGTAAAAAGTAGCGAGGTCGAATGGGATTTTGATTTATGGAGACAGTCGGATGAGCAGAATGTGGATGGAAAGACTGATTCATCGGAGGTGAGCTGAATGGGCTCGTCATCATCGATACTCCGGAGGCAGTGGAAACAGTGACTACCAGCAGCTTGCAGATCAGTATCGAGAGCAGTCACGACAGGGTTTTCCTTCATAATATTTTTAGTTAGTGTTACATATATAATATCGATAAGGATGAAACCTTATAAATGACATCGCCAGCTTTGACATCTTGGCCAGCAATCAAGGCCTTGCGAAGGCCTGTAGGCCCTTCACGCGTCTCAACCTTAACGCTATACTGAGCAGGAGGAAATCTATCGTAGTATCCTGAATTGGACTGACTTAGCACTCAATATAATCGTCGTCTTGCAAGGATGCTCACCTGCAACTTTGTCTTTCACCTACACACGGGGAAACACAGCGGGGAGAGAGCGAAAAAAAGTATATTAGAACATGTGCGAAAGCGGAGAAGGAATATAGAAGGAATAAATGAGTGGGGTGATAATAGTATGCTTATATGCCAAGGAGGCAGTTTTGTGCGACTACACACTCTCTGTTTGGGAGCGTAGAAAGTAATCCTACAAGGAGGCGTGTCGTTGCCAGCTCATGCCACACCACACTCCGCGGCCGACACATCTTTCCCTACAACCCAACGTCACATTCGCGGCAGTACGCATGAAGAGGGAAATGACAGTCATATGACAGAAGATACTGGTCACTGAGACCCAGGGTCAGTAAGCTTATCCCACTCTTGTGAAGAGGTGGTCTCAGAAGTTTCTGAGGGAGGACCACTCCTGACTGGACTGGTTTCCTCATCCTTCTCGAGTGTTTGTCGGATGGGTGAAGAAGGGGTTTCATCACTCACATCGAGTTCTGTCAGTCGAATAATGAGCTGTGGCAAGTTGCAAGGTCAGTAAAGTGGTTGATTGTATGTAGAAATAGAGTGGACAGACGTTAAAGATGTTTTCGGGAACTGTCTTTTGATAGATGACTATGAGTTCCACAGGGGAAGGATAAACACGGAGGGCGCGGTAGAATGCGATGGCGGCGGGTAAGGCAAAGTCATTGCCTGGATGGATGTAAGTGGCACGTCACGAAATTTGTTTTAAAGCGAATAAGTGGCTTACCTCGTAAGGACATCTGCTCTCCCATACTGACTTGGTTCATGAAGTACTCCTCCTTCCCTTCCGGGGATTTGGGGACCTCCTCGCTCTTGAGTGCGTTAAGAGCGCTACGGAGGGTGTCATCGGATAAGGGAGACGATGCCGGAGATGCGACATTTTCCTTGGAGACCTTCTTCTGTATGCGCTTCTTCTCCTTCTCTGTGAATGAAAAGGCAAGGTAAGGGGGGGTTTCAAGGGGAAGAGAGGGGAAAGACGGACTGAGTTTTTTGCGGAAGTCGGGGTCGTTTCTGCGCTTGTAGTCGAAGTAGATGGCGTAGGCGAGGACGCCGGTGGCGAGGGTGGCCGCAGCGATGGTGAAGAAAGACGGGGACCTGGAGTCTGACATGGTGGTGGAGGGGAGGATGGGGAGCGGACAGACGCAAGGACGGGTGACAAACAGGAACAAGCGTGATTTGGGTGTGTTTAAAATTTTATTTAATTACGTAACTATATTATATTTTGAAGCGGGCCGAGGGAGTGAAACGGCGGAAAGTACCCACGGGCACGCGCTGTCAACAACGCCGCTCGCATCCTCTCATCTTGTCCTGGTCCACTGCGTAGCTCGGTCAGCTACCCACTCTCTCTTCCACTCTACTCTTCGTGTCCTCTCCCTTCCATCCATACAGCCCTGTCTTCACCCTCCACCCGCCATGAACGGCGCACTTGCCGCTCACTCCCACAACGAACCTCACTCCACCCATCGCACTCATCCTCCACCACCCCCAGATACCCCCGACCAACATACCCCACCTGCTTCTCCTTCCCCCACCATCTCCACACCCTCTCTCCCCACTCCCCCTTCTCCCTCTCCCTCCCCTGACATCCCAACTCCACTCCCAGCACTCCCTCCCCCAGATGCCGTCTCATCGTCCATACCGCCTGAGCCACCCACTGTCCAGCCGTCGTCCACTCCCCACGACCAGGAACCCACGTCTTCCCACCACCCAAAACCTCTTCAACCCAGCAGCCCTCTTCCTGCTCCACTCACCGGCGCCAACACAGTCCAGCTCGACCAGATCAAGTCGGAGGATCATGTCACACACCAACACGTCAATGGCCAGATCGAACTGGTCGAGCATACGCCCGATATCCCAGGTGATCCTGCCAACCCAGTTGAGGAAGGGGGCGAGTGGGCAATCGAAGGCGAACATGAACTCAAGCGCGTCAAGGTACGTTCGCGTTTTTCAACCTTCTTTCATTTTTACCAATCACCAATCCCTTTCCTCCGTATATTTCTCTTATACCCGTCTCAAAAGTTAAACTGACATCCTTCATCCAGGTGTACGAGCTTATAGGATCTCGCTGGATCGACCAAGGGACCGCCTTTTGTTTTGGCCAATTTCAAGAAGAGACGAACGAGGCACTCCTCATTGCCCGCGCAGAGCGTAATTACAACGACATCATTCTCTCCACTGCCATTCGATCAACGACGTTTATCAACGCCAACAAGGTACCTGCCCACGCGACCTTTGTTGTTTCCCGTCCCAAGGCTTACCTGTTTGTTTAGACACGCTTATCGTGTGGACTGAACCAGATGGCGTCGACTATGCCCTTAGTTTTCAAGACCCCGAAGGATGTTTGGAAGTATGGAACTTCATCCTCGAAGTTCAACGACATATGAATTCCGGCAGTATGTATTTCCTCCTATCTTACTTTTCAGCTCCCCTTTCCCATTCCCTTTCGTATCCATTTATCGTTATTTCTTCGTTTTCTCAAGGCGTCGACGTCTCAGATGATCCCACGAACATTTCGTCCCCGCTCTTGGGTGAAGGCTCCGTAACCACAGCAAGCATAATACGTTCCGGCCATCTTCCACAACCGCAGTTAGGGATAATAGGCGAGATAGAGCGTGCCATCAAAGCTCTCGCGCGCACTCAGGTCGTGAAGGAGCGAGTATGCGAGTATATCCAACAGGAGGTGAGCTTCCACATCTACATAACATTTCACTTTTGCCGTCCCATTCGACCACCTTTCACGTGTTGGCTGTCACCTGTGTCTTGCCGATGTGTCTGTAATAAAATATTACCTTCTTTCCCTCCTCTGTGGCTCTCTTTCTTGATATACGTAACCAATAGAATGCGATTAGCTGATTCGTATACGCCCTGTATCGTTCCCTCCTATTCCAGGATTACATCAAGCAGCTGATTGAAGTGATGAACACCGCCGAAGATCTGGAGAGTTTGGAGAACCTCCACGCGCTGTGCAGTCTGATGCAGACGATCCGTGCGTCTCTTTATCTTATTTCCGTAGTCTTAACTGATCCGCTGCATAGTGATGCTCAATGACCATAGCATGTATGAGCACATCCTAGATGACGACATCTTTTTCGGTGTCGTCGGTATGCTAGAGTGTTTGTGTCTATGATTCTGTGTCTCTGCTTTCCCCATCTTATTCATGGTGCTCTTTGCAGACGATCCCGACTTTCCCAACCACAAAGCGAACTACCGCGAATTCCTTCACTCGACCGCCCAATTTCATCAGCCAATCATCATACGTGACCCTCTCATCCAGCGCAAAATTCACCACACGTACCGACTTCAATTTCTCAAAGACGTCGTCCTTGCTCGTGCCCTGGATGACTCTACTTTCAATGTCCTCAATTCATGCATTCTTTTTAACCAGATAGACATCATAAACCATATACAGGGCGACCCTCAGTTTTTGAAGGATATTCTGAAACTGTTTGTTGACGAAGAGATGTTGAATCCCGCAGGAAAGAAAATGCAAATGTTGCAGCAGCACCAGCAACCGCAGCAAAATCAACCGGTGGTGATTAGTCTCAATGGGGAAGGGGATAACGTCACTTCTGGAAAGGACTCAGCTGCTATGGACGTAGACCCGAAACCTGGTCCATCTTCGGCAACATCCACGCCACCTTCAGCACCATCGTCGTCTTTACCTGGAACTCCTGTCAACGGTGCACCGATACCCAATGGACGGCCAGTAGCATCGCCCGCGAAAAGGAAGAACTACGGCTTCGCCCCACCAGATGACTTGACAGAGGAGCAAATCGAGCTTCGGCGCGAAGTGGTGACGCTCATTCAACAACTGTGCATCATGGGCAAGAACGTTCAGCTTCCTGCTCGCATGGCGCTCTTCCGTACCCTCGTCGACCGTGGGATCCTCTTCGCTGTCCAATGGGCGCTTGCGCTGCCGGAGCGAGAACCCAAGAACAAGGCAATGATCAGCGCGGCAGGGGAAATACTTTCTGCATTGCTAGATCATGATTTGAACGGTGTGCGAGGGCATGTGCTTAAGCAGGTGGTGGCCATTGAGAAGGAACGTGGGCTGGGGAAGAAAGGCGCAGATAAAGCTGAGACAATTCTCGAGCTGGGATGTAGGCTCATGGCGCAGAGTAAGGACCTCGCAGTGCAGAGTCAGGTTGGTGATGCACTGAAAGTGTGGATGGATGTGCCCCCTGGTGATATCGGTGGACCTTCTGGCGGCGAGGTAAGTTGCTCAGTTTATATATATGCACTCGGCCACTTCGGCTCTTGCGCTTGGACCGTTTGATTGTGGTGGTTCTTGTGAAATGAGCATGTTGATGACCATTGTTTTTGTTTTCCACACTTGTAGGCTGCCGGCCCGCCGAAGCCGCCTCAGAGGAAGGATGATCCAGGCACTGAGCGATACATGGATTACTTTTACAAGGAATGTGTTCATGTACTGTTCAAGCCGCTGAACGAGCTTACGGAGTGGAAGAACGTCAAAGGTGTGTTATTGCCGTCAGACAAAGCTTAGAGGACTAAATAAATCACTTCAATGTTTTTATAGGTCCCTTATTGCTAACGAGGGAAGAGACGAATCGATATGTTTACATGTGCGATCTACTCTACAATTACATCTCGCAACATCACTTCCGGAGTCTTTTTACGTTATATCCTCTAATATCGTGACTCGTATCGCTACATTACTCAAGGCTAGGGATAAGCACTTGAGACATGGTGAGTATAACCCTTGTTATCCTTGCGTATTTGTAGTTTCGGGCAGAAGCTAACAATTTCAACACAGGTGCTTTCCGGATCTTTCGACTCATGCTTAGGCAGAACAACGCAAATATACATGGTCAAATTATTAAGCACGATATTCTAAAGCCTATTCTTGACCTGACAATACAAGAGTCGCGGCGAGATAATCTCTTAAGCTCTTCTTGTATGGAGTACTTTGAGAACATGCGTCGGGTAAGCCATTAAGCATTCCATTTTTGAACCGATCAGTAATATTTCCCCGCAGGAGAATATGAAAGAGATGATCAAGTGCTGCATGACAAAGCACGAGGCAGAGATTCAGATGCTTGCTCAAAGTCCCCTGGGTGGGCAACGTTTCCAACTTCTTATTAAACGGTGGGAGATGAACAATGAACCGTTGCCGGAGGAAACAAAACCAAAGTAAGTCATGTGTACCCTGTGTGAAGCATATCCAAATTTGACTTTTGTATCTCCTAGGACTGAAGAGTTCCGATGGGTACCACAGGATGGTCGCTCGTTGGATGCCGAGGAAGAGGATTATTTCAATGCTGACGACGACGAGGAAGACCATACTCCACCTCCTCGTTCATCATCACCGCTACCATTATTGGCGAAGAAGAGGAAGAGGCATACAGCTATCAGTGCGACTTCAAAAGGCTATCGACCACAACAACGCTCGCCTCTTCTTGGTCTGGTAGAATATGGAGAGGAGGATGAAGACTCTACTTCGGTGGATCCTGCCGGAGCTAATGCAAAGGCACCTTCATCTCCATCTGCGGACGTTCCATCAAGCCCCAAGCTTGTACATCGACAACTATCTTCGTCTTCGGGGCCTCCTCCAAAGCGACCAGCTTCAGAAGAGGACGAGGAAGACCAAATGCTGGAACTTCTTGTACGTCCCAAGTCAAGAGCAGACTCACCCATCGGTGGGACTTCTCCTGTCCTCAGCCCACTACGGCCAAGCGAAAAGCGACGGAGGCTCGACGAGGAGGAGGACGATGAGATGCTTGTTCGACTCAGCAAGTCTAAAAAGCCTGATTTGGGCACCCAAAAATCGACATCGGGAGGGAAGACTGAAAATGGGGATGATCCTCCGAAGAAGATCAAGCTCAAGTTTAGTGCTACGAGCTTCCCTGGGGCAAACCCCCCGATGGCACCTTCTCCGACAGCACCGTCAGAAACAGGCGCAAAGGATGAAGATACTGGTTAGATTATCGCAGGCTTTTTTTTTTTTTGGATTTCTGTTTACTAATGTTCTCATGGACTTATGCACTCCTATATCTGTTCCATGTGCTTTGTACTTAACGGCTTGGGTGTTTAGATTGCTGATCATTTCCCTCCTCTACAACTTAATCAAATACTTACATACCATGCCTTCATGTTCCATGTTGTAGCATTACTTGCGAAAAATAATAGAACACTCAAAAACTGTAAAAAAATATGAATTGAATTATCCAGAGTGAGAACATCAAGGCGTATCGTTGAAAGCAAGGGTCAGGTAATATACAGCAGTATATAGTGATAGATGAGATGAGACAACGTGTTAGAAAACACGGAAACAAAAAAATGTTAGGTTAGACGGAAGGAAGATTCAACAACAGCAGCTATATGATGAGAAAAGTGGACTAAAGGGCTGTTATATAGAAAGCGATGACAAAGAAACGTATGTATCAACGGAAGCCTTTTCTGGTACGTGAGCTATTATGGATGGCATATGGAAGGAGAAGAGTTGAAAGCGAAAGAGAGTGGATATATATAATTTGGTTGCAGACACAAACGGAGACGAGTGATAATGAAATGTGTTGAGACAAACAGACAACAGTCCAGAATAAAGACGGAAACAAGCAGATATAATATAGACAAAATGCGGATGGGAAAGAAACTGTGCGCTGAGTCGGTAGTACATATAGATATTGCAGTCTGCGAAATGTGTATGGAGTGCTGTGCGGATTGAATGCGTTGCTTGAGTTTGCTATTGGTTAATGCGTGTTGGAAGCAATACGAAATGGGAAGAGAAAGAAATGATGCCGCCCACCCTCGGCATCATTGGCCCTAGCGGCCTCTAGATCGTTGTTCGGTGGGGATAAAGCTGAATGCGTGAAGTGGTTACGGTGAATGCGAAGATGTATCTTCAGAGCTTAAGATCTGCTCGGGTATCGATTGATGGGGAATGGGACTCGTAATCCCAAATGGAGAGAACGACGCCGGAGACGTTCCAACAACATTGCTTCCTCCTAGGTTATAACCATTGTACAGACTCATGCTTCCGCCGTTACCGCGCGGAGCAAATGTGTTAGCTGAGGCTGTTACAGGAGTCGATGAAGTCGGGCTGAATGCGTTGGACGAGCCAGGCGAAGTAGAAAAGAAGCGAGGTGGAGGTGACGCTAAGAAATTATTGTTAAAATTATGAGATCCGCCAATCGCGAGTCCGTTACGTAGACGTGACTGATCATCTATTCGCGGTGCGAACACATCTTGAGTGAACGGTCCTCCGAAACCCTGCTGGCTGCCAATAGCTTGCATTTGTTGCTGCTGATTTTGCAAGATATTACCGCTACCAGTATTGGTTGGTGTGCGGACACCAAGAGGGTTTTTACTGTAGGACAGGCGGATGCCACCGCCCTTGATGAGGCCGTTCAATGTATTGCCATACAGATCATTCAACGCCTTTGTAGCGTAATGAACATCTTCGAACTACAAGGAATATAATCAGGAAACGGTAACCAACAACAGTTCGAAAGATTCAAAACACACCTCAACGAAACACATAGGGCCATTACTCTTTTGTCTAAACGATAAGCGCCGGAATCCAGGGCGGCGGGAGAATAGGTCTCTTAGACACTCCTCCAGGTAATCGGGAGGGTAACCAACAGGAGGTGGAGAAGCAGGCAGATTTCCGACGTACAGAGTATTGATCTAATAGTGTCATCTGTCAGCATGTCTCACGGATATTCTATTTCGAAATAAGACTTACAGGTGGATTCTGATCAACTCCGCTCCTTGCACTAGCCGAGCTTGCACCAGAGGCCGGCGACGGCAACTGAGGCGATGTGGTTCCATTATTTGTATTTAATTCCAACTGCTCAATATCTCTGGTAAGCTCGCTATCAGGGCCCTCTGCAGTAGCACTAGAGGGACCACCAGTGACACTGGAAGCACTCGAACCAGAGCTTGTCTGATGCTTCAATTGAAGATCACCACCAGATTCGTGGAACTTCTTTTCAAGTGACGGAGAAAAGGCCCGTGGTTGATCAAGAGCGTGGGAGCCAGGGTTCGAGGGAGGTGAGCTCGAAAGCTGAGATGGGGACCGGGGTCTCGCAGGAGCCATATTAATGGAGCCAGCAGCTGGAACAGGCTTGTTCACCTTGTCCCAAGGCCCCATAACCTCCTCATGCTGTTGCTGCTGATGCTGATGAGAAGACAAGCCAGGAGGGGCGGCATAGGCATTTCCTAAAAGGGGACTTGATCCAAGTGAAGAACCAGGACCGTTGTCCATAGGAGGTTGGAGGAGAGAAGCTGAGCCACCATTGACATTTGCTCCGTTAGCACCAGACAGCTGCCTAGAAAGTCCGGAAGGCGCACCGGTGCCTGGCGGGACTGAGTGGAACGCATCAAACGCCGCCTGATTGCCAGCCCTCAAGCGCTCTTTCCTCCTTCTTTCTCTTTCCTCCTCCTCAGCCCTTTCTCGAGGACCACGTCCAGATCCAATCCCAATATGATTCAACATCCCGGCCTGACGCTCACGGCGTTCATCTTCAGCTGAAAGGGGGCCGCCTAGTTGGCCATTTACTGAAGCCAAATCCTGATGTGGCCACTGGTTGATACGACCTGCACTCATGCCAAGACCAATGGCACCGATGGTACCAAGTTCTCTTTCGCGAGGCGTTAGGCCGTTCTCGCCAATGCCACTGGTCAATCCGTAATGATCTCCAGATAAACCGCTCATCAGTCCCTGCTGAAGGCCGCCCAAGATAGAAGGATTGGCAAGGGCACTAGGCAAACCACCTCCAACACCAACGGCACCATTGGCGGAAGTACCAGAGCTGACCTGAACAGGACCAACCCCCCTCTTCGTATGTAGATTCTTCTTAGCCATCTCAGCCTTGAGAACCGCCCCTTTTTCAATGTCGACTCTGCGGCCTTGTAGGATGTCTCTAGCCTCCAAAGCCGCTTCCCTACTGCGGAACTTTGCAAATCCTATAATTTGCTTGCGGGGAGCAGCAGAGCCGCCCGGGCCACCCATATATGGACCTCCAGCAGATCCGTCATCAACGGCAGGCCATGAAGACACAGTGCCGTCTCTTCCACCATCAACGACTACTCCGCCCTGGTTAACAGTGACGAGATTGTACGGATCGTTTGAACCCGTGTATGGTTGATAACCCCGTGCAGACCCCATTACACCACTATACGCAGTGTATTCTTTGTTGGGAATCTTGAGTGTAGCGGCTTCGAAACCGGGAGAGAAGGTAAACATATTTTGAAATTCGCGCTCCTAATATATCGGGGCGATCAGCAAATATGCTCTGAGAGTCATTTTAAGAAAATTAGCGCCGCTCTATGCTCACCTGCATGTCATCAGGGAATCCAACGACGAAAATTGTAGAGATCTCTTCTTGGTTAGATGAAGCGCCGGTCCCATTAGATGGACCGGACGCAGAAACGCCTGTGGCTGATACTGGGCCAGCGCCCGCAGAGTTTGCTACGCCTCCTGTGATGTTGGAGGCCACGTGGGGGCCATAAGGCGTCTGTGACGAGAGCTGCATGCCGTTGGTGTAGCCAGAGTAAGTGGCTTGAGAGGCATGTTGTTGCTGATGAACCCCCTTCACGGGATTGAGATGGGACTGAGAGAGCATGCCTGAGGGTGCTCCATAGGTATCTCCGAGGAACGGCTTAGTGTGAACCCCACTGCCGAGACCTTGCTGACTCGGGCCTAAATCATAGCTGGCCCGAGAGTCGTAAGGCTGGATATGAGCTTGTATTGGAGAAGTCATCTGTTGAGAGTAGGGGTCTCCAGAGGCGGGGAAGAAGGATTGCTGGTCCCTGTAGGAACCAAGGATGGATTGAGAATTGTGGTGTCGCGGGCGATTTGCATTTGGGAAGGAGTTGAAACTCCTGTAATTACTCGAGCCGAAACCATTGAGCTTGAGCTGCTGCTGTTGCTGCTGAGATTTCAGGGGATCGAAGTCTGTAGAGTAGTCTGGTTGAATATGCATTGCAGAGTTTGAAGATGGGTTTGAGTAGAGGGCAGATTGTTGGGCGTGAATGGAATATAGCTGATCCTGGGAATGGAGATGATGATGGGAGTTGTGCTGGCTGGGTGCGTCGGGCGGTGAATCTGAACGAGCGAGATGGTGATGTTGGTTATTCATGGCAATATGATAAGGAACTGATGGAGAGCCAGAGGAAGAGCCGGATGCGGAACCGTAGGAAGTGGCTACGGTTGGCTGCTCCGAGTCAGAGGAGGACGAGATGGGTTCTGCGTCAGCCTGAGCGTCGAGGGAGTCGAGGAGCGACTTGTTGATGAAGTCCTCGTCGGGCTGGTGGGACGAGACGTGGGAGAGAGCTGAGGTCGCCAGTGTGGGCAGATGGGGATTGGAGAGTGGATGAAAGACGAATTGGTGGGAGAGAAGGACGGGTCTAGCACATCAACAGCGGGGGAATATGCGTGGGCGCTGCTGGAGACGACGTCGAGGACGGGCAGGGCGCACGGGGAGAGGAGGATGGTGAGAGGGTGGCAGAGAAGGGTTATGGGCGACGCGTGGGATTAATTAGAGGGAAAGAAGCAAGGAGGGGCGATATTAGGGGTGGTGGTGGTGGTGTACGGTGAGTGCGGCGGGGCAGAGCGGCGTGGGATGGGCTGAATGACGAGGAGAAACAGTCGGGAGGCGGGCGGTGTGTCGGTCGGGGGAGGAGCGATCGAGGGGGTATGTGATGAAGGAAGTTCGGACGGGTCCGATTGTGACACTAGAGGGGGGCGTTTCCTTCCAACATTATTACCAAATCCACGCCCACGCCCGGACCATTAATCAACAATACGTAAACCTAACCTTATTGTCACATGCTTTTCATCCTCCGCCCTCCTCCCATTGGCTGCGAGTCGTCAGCGTGTGGCCAGACAATGACAGTACAATGGCAGAGGAAAGCAAAGCGATGTGCTCACTGACGAGGTCTTGAGTCCTGCCCTTTGTTCCTCCTCCTCGTCACACTTCATTGTAGTACCAAATATCCCTTCTCCCCGTCAGAGTCCCCCATTGTCGTCAATTGAGTTTCCCATGTAAGCGTCTTGTGCTCCCGTCCCCAGTAAGTCGTCGGGCAGAAACACTGTCATGTCATGGCAGGAAGTAAGTAAGGGGAGTCAAGTACATGGTCAAGGTGCATTAGCACACCAGAAAAATGTGGTGTCGTCGGCAACCAGAAGCATGCGTGATCACCTGCGAGTCAAAACGCCCAGCTCATCCTCCACGCAAAATGAATAATGACACATACCACAACGCCGTCCGATCCAGAACAGAGTCGTCTACCCCCCTCCCAAAACCTTCTAAATCGTCGTCCCGGCTGACCCGTGCCCACCTTTCCTCCCCAATTTGTCTCCCTTTTTATCCCAATTCTTGGCGTTTTTCCTATGGACCCCCAACGTTGTAATTTGGGTATATCCCATTCGGTCCTTAGCCATTTACCTACAACTTAGGGACGTCTTTTTTTGTGTTCGTGTAAATACGACGTGGGCACTATACTCACCCCGGTAACGGGGATGCAATTCCTCCATCACGGCCGGCACCATGCCATGACCAAACCACAATGTCAATCTTCGGAGGAAACAGCTGCGCGTCATGCGAAATGGCAACCGACACAATGTATTTTACTCTAAACTGACGCACGGCCCAGAAGAAAATAGATTCCATGCTACACCATCTAAGTAATAGATTTAACCGCAAAACACAGAGAAACCCCCTTTCCTTGTGACTGACTAGCATCCACTGTTACTGCCCCCGCCATATTACTCCCATCCATCCATGAGCGCATCATCAGCAAACCTTCAAACTTCAAACCCACCGGTACTGTATCGCTCAAACACCGAGATCTGTGCACGTAAATCAATCAAATAGTGCATGCCACCTCAGGCTCACCGATACATGAGGCTGAAAGCCCGGCCTATGGGAGGAACATGTAATGCAGCCTTTCGTCAGATGACATGCCCAGATGTTTGCCACCTGCGGTGTGGCCTGGCGTGGCTGAGAACTATCCAAGCTGCTGACCTGTAGGAGACACCACCATTGTGAATTCTCGACGCACCGAGGTCATTCCGGGGGTGGCAATGCGGACTCCAGCAGTCATAGTTCAATATATTATGCGTAATCATAATCTCTTCCTGAAACAGGAGATCAGCGTTAACTTGATACGCTCTTTACTGGACATGTTTGGCGTTGGGTAAAGTCGATTGATAGTATTCGATGATAGCGGTTTGAGCGCATTCTGTATGTACCTCGCTCGAAACCATATTGCCACCACACTAGAACTGTCCTGAATTCGGACTCGAGAAGCGTAATGAATGCTTAGCTGTATAAAGAAAGACATCACCTATAACTATGAGTTGAGCAGTGAAGACCTCATCTTGGAAGCAATCATGCATGTACAGGAAGTCGAGGGTATAATCTAAGTGCGAACCTTGATTGTACGGATAGATAACGAGCTGAAAATCAACGTAGAGCCTTCCAGTCTCATGTAGGAACTTTGCGGTATCTCGCAATTCAGGGACATGATCATATCATATTAAAGTCGTAACAAGAATACTATCTGATCAGATAATGTAAGTATAGGTTGCTGATAATAATAATAAGACATCACTCACAAAAATGGGTACGACAGCTGAGGAACTCGATTGTAAACAATGACATGCAATAAAGAGTGCGAGATGAGTTGTATCATAATAACATCGTAACATCGTCTGTCAGTGTAAAGAGCTGGAATACAAGGATAAGAAGACGCTATGGGAACATGAGTATCGTACACCCACCGTATAATAAAAGTCCAGTTTCCGTAAATATTATTGTGATCCTGTCCGTAAGAGATAAAGATAGCACCCGGGACCAGGTTGAGTCGTTTCGCTCCAAAGCAGTAAGTTCGTTGACCATCGTGACTTTTCATGCCACCACGCCGCCGTCTATCCAACGCCTTAGAGGTAACACATGTCTAGATGCATCCGCCCCCAGCACCTCAACCCCGATTATGAATCCCATAAGACTATAGAACAGCATGGCCCAAAGGAAAGCCCCAGCAAATCGCCATCGTGCTCTTGCATCCGCGGTTTCACGAGAATCATAATAGGAATATGGCAGCAAAGGCTGCGCCGTGGTTAAAGGTGTGGGTCCAAAGGTTGCGTGTTGATGCAGCTGCGTGGGTAATGGGTATGCGAAAGCAGGTGCAATGGGAGCTGGTGCAGTAGGTGCAATAGCGGAGGTCCCGACCGCATCTGCATACGTCGGAGGCGACGCGGGGAATTTAGGAGAAGCCGAGGACATGACGAGAAAGAGCGCTCGGTTGATATGCGCTCAGCAATCGTGTGGGCTGGAGAAGAGGGATTCTGATAGCGAACTTCCAAGCTTTGAAATTGTGTGTAAGGGTAAGTTGGGGGTGTACTTTCTGAAACGGGAAATGGTCTAGGAATAGAAAGGAAGATAGACGTGGTAAGAAGAAAGATTGGCGACTCGGACGCAGGAAGAGTGGACGTCCTTGTGAGTTCAAGGCAAGTGGCAGCCAGGTCCAAGTTCCAAACGCTGTCAGCGACTTGGCCATCACCGCACCTTTCAAGTTCAGACTCAGCGAATTTGATCTTCATTTCAACTTTGCAGCTCCTTCAGCTGTGCTCACGACAATAATCGCTCAAATCTCTCACCATCTACCCCATAAGTCTCAAATGGAGACACCAAAAACACACGCATTTAACCTAATTATGCTTTGAAATTTCTTGTCGTCGGGTTTTGCTCTAACACCCGCTGCTGTCTCATGTAAGCCACGGCGGGCGTGTCAATATTTCCGAGTCTAATTTCCTTACACTGTACTATATATGTGCCATCTGTGTGAAAATTATGTGGGCATGTTCTAGATGTAACTAGGATTTTGTCCTTAGCCGCCATCAGCTTAGTACGTTTCGCAAGTACAAGTAAGCACTCTCAGACATCAGTCAAGTACGTAGATAACATTGAGCCGGAGTGCCATTTGCATCGCTTCTTGAAATTCTTCGACCGTGTCGGGCTCAAGTCACGCTCCCCACAAACATGGTCGTCTGAAATTAATTTCCAGCATATTTCTGAAACACATATATTCAGGTCGACAATGTCTACAGGCTCGTTTATGAGTTTAGTTTTACAGGTGCAAAGGACACGGAAGAGAAAAGGAAAGATTGTAGCAATGTGGATATATCCATATCTATCATGGTAGTACTGAGAGCAGATGATCGGTAACTGATAAAAAAAAGAAACGAGGCCAACGAAGCAGCACGGAATAACGAAATCATGTCTTCATATGAAAAATTCCAACGTGTAAATCATCGGATTGACCAAGGCCGGAGGCATCACGGAAGAATGTATATTCTTGCCGACAACATTTGTCAATTATTTGGCATCCCCGGCGGGTATCGCATTTTTAATCCATTGCAAGAGATGATCAAGCTCCTGGGGGTTTGTAGAGTGCCCTAGGCTGTCATACGAGTTGTATGCAAGCCCCTTCGCCCCGCTCGGAGGTGTTCCACGTGGGATTCCAATCTCCTCGAGAAGAAATTTGACTGATGCCTCGCATATTTCCTTTTTGACGAGGGGGTCAACACTCCCATGTCCGTAGAAGACTGGGATCTGGGAGGCGACTGGCGAAGCCATCTGTATGAGAAAGAACATGTGTCAGAGCATGGTTTATGGGAAAATGGGGTTGGTTACCTCTTTGAACTTAGCTTTGAGGGGTAACCACCCACTCAAGACGGCGATACCAGCCAGTTTATGAGTGCCAGTGAGGCCGGTTAATAGAGACATGGTACCGCCCTGGCTGAAGCCCCCAATTACGATTCGGCTGGGGTCGGTTCCAGACTCTACCTCGTTCGAAATGAGCTGGATAATCTCCTTGGCAGATTTAAGCATGCCCTCCTCGTCTTCAGCGGTATTGAAGCCAAAGGAATAAATGTCAAACCTGTTCGCGTAGCTTGAGCGAAATGCAAGCTTATCAATGGGAGGTATACCCACCAAGACGGCATTACAATGCCCATATTTGCTGTGACTGGGCGAGTCGGCCTGGTGACAAAGACAGGTTACGCAAGATAGGAGAGTCGGCGCGGTCGATTAGACGGTGCAAAATAAATAAAAAAGAGAAAATCAAGTGGAAAAAATCGGCAGAGAATCGAATTAGAATGTTGACATCGCTAGAAAGTCGACAGCGACTGAGAGCTTACGAGTGGGGAAGTACCCATTTCACATGGGAGAGAGCAGGATCTGCGCGAAACATATCGGCGACAGGCTTCCATCCATGGCCTGTATCGCCCAAGCCCTAAAAGACGGTGGAGATGCATGATGAGCGGGTCAGGCAAGGATACGATTAAGAGTGAGAGATAAGGCTCTGGGACAAGGGGCCTATTCTGAGAGAAATCGTCGCTTACATGGATGAAAATGACTGTGGCAGAGTGGGTGGCAGCAGGGGGGACGGTGATGTGTTTAAGGGAAGCCGGGGCAGCCATGACTGGTGTGTGGTGAACAGCAGAATAAAAGGTAGAGGGGATGAAAGAGGTAGAGGGAAGATTAATGAATAACGATGCAGCAGCGAGGATGCCGACGAGGAATGCCCAGCAGCTGATACAAGCTCGACCCGAAATAATCGATCTCAGGAAGATCGGCATCTACCGGCTAACGGCCAATCTTTTCAGAGCTCGTCGTCCTCAGTTTCTGTCGCTGGTGTTTTCTTCTCGACGTGAATAGTCTGGCTTGGTTTCATCTGCCGGGCGACTCTACGCACGATGAGCTCGACCCCAATCGATCACGATACCCAACACGCAGATCTGTCAGCCAACACACCTCATTTGCCCGTTGCTAGCCATCTTCTCACACCAGAATCCTCCGACCCGTCCTCTGCTCCCGCCAATCCTAATGAACTTCCAAGTCTGTCCAAGAAGGCACTAAAGAAAGCAGCGAAGGCAGAGCATTATGCTGCCGTAAAGCTTGAACGCCGCGCGCGCGAGAGGGAGGCCAGAAAGGAGAAGAAGCGCATAAGAGCTGAAAAGCGGGCAGCTGGTGAACTCGATGAAGACGAAGAAAACAATAGGCAGAAGAAGAGGCCCAAGCTTCAGTTCGGTGGCCGAATTGTCGTCGACCTCGCTTTCGACGACAAAATGAGTGAGAAGGTGGGTGGAGAATGTCAATCTGTTCCCCCGTTATGCCATGTCCCTTATCCAATGATGCTGCCAATATATAACTCTTTTTCCTTTCTTCCCATCCTTTAGGAAGTCAATTCACTATGCTCGCAACTTGCATATACGTACAGTGCGAATCGCCAGGCTTCCTTTCCGTTTTCTCTCATCTACACGTCGCTGAATGGCCGGACTTTTTCTAAACTCGAGGGAATGAGTGATGCCGGCTACAAGCGTTGGGCCCATACCGAATGGTGGCATGAAGGTTGTGAGAGACTCTGGCTTGACCATGAAGGTGCTACTGGCTCAAGTCGACACTCCACCGTAAATCATGATCCAATCCCTGGCAGCCCGAATATATCTGAAAATCTACAAAAAGCAGAAGCGGAAATCGCCATGTCACAGGACCACATCAGCATTCAACAAACCATAGTGTACCTTACGGCTGATTCTGACGACGAACTTACCGAGTTAAGACCCGACGAGACCTACATCATCGGTGGTATAGTTGACCATAATCGTTATAAAGTACGCCATGTTTCACCCATCTAAGTGTTTCTGATCTTTCATCACTTTCCCCGATCTTAGAACCTCTGCCTAAACAAAGCAAAAGAATCTGGCATTCGCACTGCGAGGCTTCCCATAGGACGTTACCTTGCGTCGCTGCCCACCCGCAAGGTACTTACAGTAAACCAGGTGTTCGAGATCTTGGTGAAGTGGGTTGAGACTAGGAACTGGGAGGAGGCCTTCCATTGCATTATACCAAAGCGAAAATTCCATGCCGGGGGGAAAGTAAAGGTTCAAAATGAGATTTCGACTGATAGGAGGGATGACGAACCTGAAGAAGCCACAGGTACTGAACAAGTTGTCATTCCAGCTGAAGAGGTAGAGCAGATCGAAAGGGTCGATTCAAGACAATGATAGATAATCCATGGGTTAGTTTCCTGCTGACCGGTATATTTACTTACTGATCTGGGGCGTTTAGTGAATACCATTCGATGTTCGTTGAGAAGAGAAGTCTTTGATGATCTACGATTTTCTAGCTTCATTATTAAAGTCCCGAAAATATCTTGGTATGCACCACTTCAAGTCCTTTTCTACTGAATTGCTCTAACGAAACTTATCGATCCCACAGTGGTACCCTGGACTCTCTTTGGTAGGCCGTGAAGAAGTTAGAAATCACTCGTAGAAAAATACCGACATGGGGCTGGGTTGGGCATACGTCCTTGGGGAAAGGATACTCCCGGTTAGTGAAGATGACAGAATCAGCAGGGTCTATGCGTGAGTAAGGATCCCTGTCTTTAATTTTGGTAGGAAAGGAACCATAATAGGATTCATTTTTGCAACGAGGTCAGACATCAGCAGGTTTTAACCGACTATCGTACGGATCGTATGATACCATATGTAAAGGAGTGGTCTGCTGCGTATCGCCTCGAGACCAAGAGTAACCTGTATCTGGAATCATTGTTCATTAGGCACTAGATAATGAACGAATATGATGTAGTTTGTCATGGATTGAAAGAGCCGGCGGCTAGAGAAAGCGGGATTAGCTGCCGCAGGCATTCTCCCGTAAAGAATTCATAAGTTGCAGGGTCTAAACCTGTCTAAACACTGTTTGAGTAGTGGACATCATTCTGTAACCTTCCATAGTTATCTCTGAGAATAAATACTTGCTTACAGCCATGCGAGTATTGAGTGAATGAGTGAATGATGGACTGCGCAAATAAGATTTGATTGGAATACAGGAGAATAGCTAGGAAGAAAGTGCGTAAAAGCGAGATAGCGCCGCGGGGTACCACAACATTCACAGAACTTCCTTCAGATTCACTTTTCCACTACCTCTTTCTAGCGGTTTGGGTTGAGTGGGTGCGGGCTTCCATCCTATCTGTTGAATATCTCAATAACAAACAATAAATAAAACATGAGCTTTTACCATGTATATTATTTGAAAAGTTGCAGGAACGGTTCCATCCTCATTGCCGTGTAGAGCTAAATTAGTATATATAAGAATGATACAATTGGAAGGGAATAAATTTTATTTTACCATTGTATATTGCTGAAGCAGCAGCTAACGTATCCCGAGGAATCGAGTTCCTTCTGGAAAATGTGTCTACAGGCAAGTTCGAAACACAAGACCAGGGTAACTAACCTTCCAATCACTGCGTTTCCCTCACCCATATCCTGAAGATCGGTAATAAGCTCCCACATACTTGGGTAACCAACTTTCACTTCGTCGGTGTCAACGGTGAGCAATGTAAAGCCAGCTCTTCCGAGGAGATTTGAAATATCCCTAGTATCTTTCCATTCATGAGAAATAGCATATTAACTAAGGCAATATGCATCATACCAGTCATGGGAGAGATGTGAGGAGAAATTCCGCCTTCTCGCTCGACCTCAGCTAGTTGCAGTGCCGTCCTTTGAACAAATGATAAAAGTAAAATTATGTGATTTATGAAGTCTAATTTACCGCAGCTCGAACAGAGTATCGCCACCAATCATGGCACCGAGAAATAAACCATCCGGCTTTAACGATTCTCTAATCTGGACGAGCGTGCCTGTTTTGAATTCGTCGATGCCTAGTCACGATCAGACCGCCAAAACTTTATAAACACTAACCTGGTAAGTCATTAATCCAATGCAGGCTCAAACATGAGACAATTGCTTCTTGTGAGTTGTGCTCGATTACTCGGAAAAGATTTTCCTCGTCAGCTACCATCCTTTCCACATCGACTAAATTTCCGGCTTAGCTGAACTGAAGACTACCCAGCGAACCAGCATACCCTCGAACTCCGAATCTGGATCCCGGTGTAAAGTTTTCTCTGTACGAAGTCAGAAGCTGCGTTGCTAAATTAAGAATGTTCGCAATACCGCTGGAGTCAATCATAATGCTTTTCTCTACTTTGTCCTTCTCAAGAAGCCTTGAGAAATGTCCCGGACCAGAGCCGAGATCAATAATAGTATTGAAATTTCGTTTTATGTCCTTGAAATAATAAGAAAACTATGCAGAGCATCAGTATAACATCAAAGCATACTATAAAGCGCTCCATCATCCTGTCTGCAATCTCGTCGCGAAGATAGTCTACGGTTCTGCTGCGTTCACCGTTATTGCGTGTGACGGCGCGATCTTTTTGTAGTTTTTTTGCATTTCGGTCGAATACTTGATATGGACCAACAGTACCTAGGCTCGGAGGAGGCGTATTCAAGTTAACAGCCGCAAAAGAGCGCGATTGAGAGCATAGCTGCCAGGACCTTGGACGAAGGCGGAATAACATGGGACGATCAAAGAAATTGATCGCGGTCTACGAATGCCGAGCGCAAATTCAGCAAGGTGCTTTCCACTTACATAAGACTTATGTAGGGTCTGTTCGGCAATAAAAGTTCCCTTACTCCCAGGCTCCTAAAGCCATCCTTTCGCAAGAGGTGTCAGACCCTCCGATCTGAATGAGCTGTCAAGCCACGCAAATTTATTCACAGGCCAACGGCAGCACTAGTCAATGCTAAGCTTTGACGGTCGACTGAGTCATCAACTGCACATATGTGCCGCTAGCTTTCTTGAAGCTGTCAAACAATGGCTCAGGATGGCCCGCTGGTGGTAAGGGAGTACATGATGTATATGTAAATAGACACATGTTGAATATATGCATACTTACTAGATATTTGGAGTAAAACATATTTTTTGATAATGTTGTAGCTATAACGAGAGAATGAGGTAGGTAAAGTGGAATCTGTATGATGTGGAATTCGAACAGTTACTTAAGTGGAATGAGACTAAGCATCTCCTTGATACTTTCAATTTGATTCGCAAGCTATACATAGTTTACTACTGGCAGGCCATAGATAGACCTTGTGCTCCATACAGCTGTGCATAAAACTTTGTATGTCATCTGTGAGGCAAGTATTTGCATGTTTTGAACCAATATCAGCACCAAAGGATTTGTGCATGTGTGCCTGGAGTTGACAAAGTGAATCGGTACAGGGCATAATAGTGAACATCCAATCCTAAGATGCATTTGATCGTCCTCCTCCCCCTCCCCCTCCACCTCCAACTTCACCTAGTCACGCTGAAAGTTCAAAAATATCAAATATTAATATTAAAGTAGAATCATACATTCACAGTAAAATAATGCTATTCAGATAGATGCCAGTAAAAGAAGTTTCCGGAGTCTCACCTCTTTTGTGCCTGCCTGGCAAATAGGTCCAACAAGTGGTATTTTCCTCTCTCATTTACCTTCTACCTCACTTATCGTGACTCTCCCTTTACTTAAACAGTTCGTGAAGATATTGCCTACTTCATTCAAGTACATATTGCTCAGTTCAAATTTCTCATTGTTAGTGGGCCTTGCCGGCGATAGCCGGCCTTATTTGTTATTTTTGAGAGAGATTTCACGTTTGAAATACCGAGTTGGCATAACAGTAGGTGTTGCAATGAAAGATTATCACGTGCTTCGGCCTTCGATCACGTTTTGTTTATTACCCTCAACAGTCCTAGTCAAGAAACGCATTTCTCGGTTCTTCCCTCATTTCTTACACGCATCTCGTACATAACCTCCGCTACTCTAGAATAGGATTTGCGTATGTCTGTTGGGCGTCCGACATCTAGTGTTGCCTTCAGTCCGGAGGCCTATGAAGCAAACCGTGCTCGGATCGAAGCGGCAAAAGCTGTCATTCAAGCAGCTGAACTGGAGAATGAAGAAGGCAGGAAAAACCATGAACGAATAGAGGCCGAATTGAGGGCGAAAATTCTGGAAGGGGATGAGGCGAGGTGTGTCTTGTATTTTTCAATATATGTTCCATTCTAATACATCATGTAGGAGAGCTCTTGCACAGCTGGAAGCTTCGCGTAAACAGTGTGTATATTCTAACACGCAACGTCGTGCATGAAAGTTACTATTTTTTGTTTTAGTCTTGCTACCCAGAACACACCAGCATTGATCCCTCCTCCTGCAATAACGATGCCACTAGCGAATGATGCCACCGAGCCTGCAGATACATCTCGGATAGAAGAAATTCATTCTCATGATGCGACGGTGAAGATCTATGTATCTTACTCTTTCTGCTGACATTGATTTATATTGCAGTATGGCACAGCCCCCCAAATACAAACTTCTTGGTCAGGTTCTGTCGCTCAAAATGGGAGCTACACAACGAATAATGTGGCCTCATACAGTGCACAGTCCTCTTCTAATACCCATGTCGCTAGTCATAGCTCCACAGCTGGTTATCGGAGTGGAAATCCATATGCCGTCCTAACTAGTAACCCAGTGAGCCAAACGCCAGTACAGCACGCCCGACACCATTACGGTTCCGTTCATCAGCCTTACTCGCAAGCACAATACCAGGGTAGTTCACGGAATTACCAGTATAACTATCCTCAACCGGAGTCACAGTCTGTGCATTCTTCGCATTATGCTTCAGCAATTCCCCTCTCCAATCAGGAAACTGAACAGAGTGCTCGTCAGTATTCTGGGAGCACGCATCATTATAATTCTCAGCAGTCTCAGCAGGTTTGTATATTGCCTTTATTTAGTATTTTCTCCTATTTCTGCTGTAAGATTTAAGTTAAAACTTATTCTTCTTTCATTTTAGTACCTCAACAAATCGTATGAGGTCACTGGTATGGCACATCCATCCGTTTTAGCTGCAGCGACAGCCGTAGGGAGGCAAAGGATGTACCAACCTCCATGTAAGTAACGCGTTGGTAATGCGTGGGCTTACCGTTAATTGTAATTGTAATGCTAGCTGGTTCTTCTAGTTTGGAGGGTGCACTGACACCGGCTGGTCAGTCTAACGCCCAAGTCGCACCACATCATACTACAGGAAATAATAAACAGTCACAAGCACTGTCCTCGTCTTTAAACCCATCTTCCTCCAACACTGTGTTGTATAATGAAGATCCGAAGATATCTCGGTCTCTTCACCAAACAGAACTTTCAAACTCTTCGCACATTCAGCCTACATCCGGTGCCTCGCAGGTGTCTAGCTCTCACACAGCTGCTGCTTTAAATCATTATTCTACCTCTTCACAATCGTCACGACCCCCGCTGACCACTTTGTTGGAGAAGGCAAGAGATTATGTGCGAAGATTCGCAAACAATTGGGATATAACAGCAAAACCCAATTCGTTTACTATTATACCTCAGCTTCCGTCTTACAAACTCTATAAGGGTCACGATTTAAAGCTTCGAGTAGCTGTGCAAAGGAACGAGCTAATGGAACTCATATCACTGGATAAATTTTCTGCTAACGAATTGCCTGTAATTATGGCAAACTTTGCGCAGCGACTTCAGGCAGATATTCAACATGCGACGTCTGCAACTACATCAAACCCGTCTTCCCCAAATATGCAATCAAGGCCTGTAGCTATACCTTCCACAGCCATCAAATCCTCCAATAATCTTGTTGCACCTCGTCTTGTCTCGCCGAATAATCTTGCAACTTCTTCTATTAATCTTGATCCATCTTCCACTACTCCTGTAATCACCGTCCCTCCAGCACCGTCGACACTAGGCACATCCTTCGCCAACGGTTCCACTGCCTCTTCATCCTCCGTTGCGGACTTGTCCCGAATGCCCGATCCTACATCACTTTCAACACAGCTTAATCCTTCTCGCACACCAGCGCAAGCCGACAAAAGACATTTAGCACGAGATATTTTACGCGCTCTGAAACGTCCTTTGGTTAGCGACTCATTTGAACGTGAATCAAAGCGACATGCCTCTGAAGGCAGAGTTTTAACGGAACGAAACAATGATGAAATCAAGGAAATTAGTAATTCTGTCGGGGAACCTGCTGTTGCGGCGACAACCACAAGTGAAATGGATCTCAGCAAGTCAGTGCCAACGTTGCTAAACGGTGCACAAAGAACAGAAAACGTAGTAACGCAGCCACAGCCACAGTCTTCCGCTATTGCTACAAGCATTCATGCCACCCTGTCCGTCCAAAAGTCTTCGATACCTCCAGCAAACGTAGTAAACGAAGCGATGTCTTCTCAACTTTCGCCTTCACCGCGCCTGTCATCTACCACATTGGAATCTAACGAGAAAAAATCTCAGAGTCACGAAGTTCTTACTACTCACGATGTTCCTGGTACCCCGGGACCCCACGATGTCATCGTTATTGAGGACCTGCCAAGCGGCTCTTCTGGATCACCGGAGGACCTCAACGCTAACGATATATCCGATACAGCGATCGAATACCCTCAGGCAATTCAACGTCCCATGTCCCCTGAAATACCTGTCCCTAGCCCCATTATTAAAGGGAATAGTGCATTGTCAACACTTTCGTTTTCATCTGTCGAGCCCTCACTGCCAAAGGAATCGGACGGTACCAACCCCCCGATGCCAGCAGACCCGGTACTGAAGGAGACTGCGAAACGGAGGAAACTTGTTCCATACGTGTTAGTTCCGCCTCCTCCAGAGTACGCCCGGCGACATAAAGAGTGGGTAGAGCGATCTGGTTCCATGTTAAAGCTGGAGCCAAGGACCCAGGTGAAGGGTGTAGACGATCGTAATACAGGTGTGAATCTTCTTCAATGAGTACTCACTCGTCAAGATAACATATTATAACGTAGCTATCAACTTTCAAGTAGAAGCTTTGCCTCCATTTACTTACGGTCAGTTCAGAAATGTATTACATTGAAAACACATCATTTATATAGTTTGCGTGCATCCAGATGAAAGCGAAAGGGAGGCTGTTCGAGTTTCCTGTACGCGGTTGTGTGAATCACCCTGCAAGTGGATTGGGTGTGGTATCGTTTTGAACTCAGCGCAAGGACTTATTGTACACCTTAAAGCTGAACACATACCTCTGAGTAGCGCCAACGTTAGTTACGTTTTCTATTGCATTGATTGTGCTCTGATCGGATAGCCCCCTAGTCTCCATTTACTTGTTTCTGGAAAGGCTGTGGGCATCGATGTGCAGAGGATCGCACGTCTCTAGGTCATGTCGAAAGGCATGCGCTGGCTTCTCTCCTTTGTGCTTACGAAGGTACTTTTGCGTTATGTCTTACTTTGTGAAATCCTTACGTGTGGGCGCAGGTTGCAACGAGTCTTTCCGGGGTCCAAGACAGTTAGTGAAACACAACGAGCTGCATAGATATAGTTCCTTGAAGCCAGCCGTTGATCTCAAACCTATCAAGACTTCTAAATCACTACCAACATGCCCCGGTATCATTCCAGTCACAATGATAGAGACCGCAGCAATCAATGTGCCGTCGCTATCAGAAAGCCGACATGCCGCTCTGGCACCTTTGGTAAGATTTCCTGATTGACATGGAAACATCTGATTTAGATTTATTCCCAAACCAGGTTTTAAAGAACATTTCTGGTCCAGTTCACCTGAAAACTGAGCGTTATAACACCATTCGCAAACCACTACGGGCCTCAAAGTTTGGCAAAAATGAAGAAGAGGACGGCAGTGACAATTATGAACTACTCATCACCGGCGCCTCATCAAAGCATTATGCCTCTATTCTTTCTTCTCCAGCGAAAATACGTGGACAGATTGCTAGTATCCACTCTGAAGATGTAACGCAGATGGCGCATGATGGACTAGTATTGTGGGGCCCTCCCACCGAGAAGGAATCGCCACCGGCCACGCCACGATTAGTATCTGGATTTAGCAACGAGCTTGGATCAGATGATGCTGATGAAGAAGTTCGACCAGAGGAATTTGACAATTTGGAGTTAAAGCGATGGGACCCACTACCAGACTCTATTTCAACATCACGACCAGACACGGGTAGCAGCGAGGAGGAAGTCGTGGAGTCTATGCTAGCGGTGGAATAGAACTTGCACACTAAGGATTATTTTTTTGCGGTGGGATAGATTAGGATGCTTCTAATGTTTTTAATTAAATGTATATTATTTTACGCCATTTTTTAGTAGATGTTGGGCTGTGAATATTTCCTGTGAACAGAAGTGATGGAAGGGTTCAAACTTTGGCATGGTTGTTGATGGAGATTCTTGTCGAACAGCCAACGAGCTGCCCATCAAATAAAATGAGAGTATGGGCTGATACAAGTGAGATCTGTTGCACGTCCTCAGCTGCAGCATTCAGCGCCTTTCAACAGCGGACATTCGGTCGTCCAGAGCTGCTTTCAAGACTAAGTTCCCCCGCGCGGGTGATACCCCTGACTTGCCTGAGAATTTCATCCCCGTTTGGACTTCGGTGTCTCTGAACGCTTTGCTCTCGCTAATCGAATACTCACATCGCCAACACTTGGCCAACACAACGCCGGTCCCTTCGTTGCTCGTTGCTCATTCTTCGACCATGCCAGGTCTTTCTGAGGGCAATGGTATGTCCGTCCTTCCAGGTGCATCCGCCAATTACTCATCTACCCTTCTAGCGCCTTCGTACATTTCATTCCAGTCTGCGGACCTCATTTTATCCGATGTCCGTCCCATTAAACTCAAAGCAGAAGCGCTGCACTCAATCAATGTCTTCTTGGACGAATTTCTCTATGGTATCATCAAGTCCGCAGGGTCTTTGTCCACAGACAAACTTCGCGCCAGTCTCCTTCATCTCCTTCCCACTAGTCTAGGCAAAGAAGCATTGCTAGAGGCCGAGGTGGAATTAAGGGCATACTGGGATCGAACTGGGTCGTTGGACACTACCGGTCAATTAGAGGATGACACAGACACATTCCACCTTTCCTGGGCTTACGAGGTATGTTCCTTTTGAGCTCTGTGTTTATACTTTCTCAAATCTTACGCGTTAGCTGATGCAATTGAAATGCGTTGCATATTCAACCTTAAACGAGTCCGATGAAGACCAGGGTGCAGAAGCACGTATTAATGAAAAAATGGCCCCAACATATGGATTTCCACCGAAGCCTACGCTTGTGGCTCCAGCTGCCTTATATCTTACGGCAATATTAGAGTAAGTGCTGTAATGTATGCCTTCTGCAAATCTGACCGCCTTCTATCTTCTATCTAACAGGGCCATGTGCGAGTAAGTGATCAGTCTTTTCATGTGTAGTTCTTTAAAAGATCATACTAACTTTCTGAACCCAGACATATACTTTCCAACGTTGGTGCCGTCACTTCGAGAGATTCAAGCAAAACCAGTGCAACAACGAGCGACTTATTTACAGCATTATGTGAGGATGTCAATATTTATAACCTCTTCATGTCAATGAAAGGTTAGTTCCTATTTGCTAAATCACTCTTCTCGTTAATATATTTGCTTATAACTAAATTCTCACCTTCATGATAGTGTACGATCAAATCAAACAGTTGTCTACTCCAAGGGAACGTCGAAGCAAGTCCTTTTCAACTGATCCATATCCTGTCGTTCGCACCTCTTCTCCTGCCCAAGACCTTACATTAGGAAAGTCCTCTTCAAACACTCGTTCTCGTTTGTCGGCAGACGGATCGACGCTCGCTTCACCTACAAATTCGATCTCGAGGTCGTCATTTGAGAAGGCGAGGGTGATGAAAAAGCTTATGAACAGCAAAGCCTCAAGCGAACGTGAAAGTGATAGCCAAACTAGTCATAAGAGGTCTGGATCTCTCGTTAGCGTTAGCGAGTATTCAAAACCTGGAACTCCTTTCGACGACGGAGAGCGCTCAGTCCACGACGTGAGCAGCATACCATATACCAGCCCGTCCAAGTCAATAATACTTATTTAATGTTAATTAGGAGGCCATGCAGCAAGAATTTGACGACCTCATGCGATCCTCCTCCACAATGAAGGTGTCCCTAACTCCTGAACGACTTAAAACAATGGAAGTACGTGACTCCCCTATGGTATTGATTAGTCATCATTGTGTAAACATTTTTACCGAACAAGGTACACAAGCAAGAAAAAGATCGGCGCGCGTTACCCCTCTCGTTTAAATCTGATTCTGAAGTATCCCCATCATCATCTCGTCCTTCTACTATCAGGCCATCTTTTCGCCACGTCGACTCCATTATCGAGGAGGAGGCTTCCCCTCCCAAACAACCCAGAGGACCTCGCGCTCGCCAAGCCAGTGTCGCTACTCCGACAAACGTCACCGCTGCTAGTACAACTGCAAGCGGAGGTCGGCCACGTTCTGTGTCTACTTCGGGTGCTTCTCGCTCCTATAACGGAAGAGCTCCACCACGTACCAATCCACCACCCTCATTTACCAAAGCTCTCAAACCGTCTTCACCCGAACCTCCATCTCCTGGGATGCCCTCACGGAATATACTTCCATCGTCCAAACCTGGAAATGACTTCCCTCCTCGTACACGAGTTCGTCAGCGCAATCGCGAGTCTCTGGACTTGGATGATATCATGAATGGGTCTGACGAGAATGAGGAGCCCGTTCCCCCTGTTCAAGCACCTCCGCGCACATCGTCGAAAAAAACTGTACCGTATGTTTCCGCAAGTACCCGCGAGCTGATTGATTTTCTTGCTGAAGGCCCACCGGAACCTAAAGTTTCAAAGGGTAGTCGCGATCTGGTGGACTTCCTTGCTCAAGGACCACCTGACTACTCAAAACCTGGTCAGAATTCTAGTGCTATTTCTTTGGATTCGAATTCGAAACGGAAGGCAGGAGGACGTTTGCAGAGGATGATGTCGAAGCTAAGTATTGGGAACGGTGAGAAGTCGAAGAATGGAGCTATGGACTCACCGTCGCGATCGACGTCGCTAAGGCCACCACCTCCCCTTATACAACCAGCTATACAATCAAAACCTTCTGTCACAACCTTATCATCATTAGCTAATCGACCAATCCCTCCTCGTCCCCCGCGTCCTCCATCCCCTCCCTCGTCTGACACTCATTCTATCCCTTCAATCGACGATAAGGCCACTGAGCCCCCTCGACGTCCTCTGTGTCAGAAAATACGCCGACAACCAACGGTGTCCGTTCACCATTGACACTAAGTACATCTACTGTACTCGCTACACCGCAGAAACACCCTGAGAAGAGCATTACTCGACCCATCCCACCACAGGTGAATGGTTCTCACGAACAGGCTAAAGATGTGGAAGACACCACTTCTCAGTTACCTATTCCTCCGGTTATCTATGTGCCTCAACCACAAAGATTGGCCAACGTACCAAAGAACCCACTAAAGAGCCCACCAGTTGCGAAAGCTCCTTCTCCTCCAGTTCGAAAGCCGGTACCAATGTATATACCCGAAGGTTCCACTAAGCCTCCTCCCCTATCCGAGTCCGATATTCATGACATCTACCGTCTACTTTCGCGAGCAACTACTGCAGACGAATGTAGGCTCATTTTCGATATGGTTGTCGCGCGACGGGGTCTTAAAATTGTTCCGAAACCGCAAGATGGCGAAGCATCATATCCTTCTCCATCGCCGACTGTACAAGATCACAAACATACCGAAGAAGAAATCGAAACTACACTGGAAAATTCTATGGTGGAGCTATTACTTGGTGGAACGCCTTCAGATTTTACTCAGGAGATGACAATCTCGAAGACACTGTACAGTCTACAATCTCATCTATCAATTCTACGCTGGAGGTGGGAATGGAACTATCCCGTAGATCGGGATCTGCTTCTCATACCCCCGACACATCTTTTTCATCGCACATCACTGCGTAATACCTTCGTTAGTATGTCCTCCATTCTTATATAATATTGCAAGATCGTATTTCTATTAGTCTACGCCATTGCCTGCTTCGATGTACACGCATGGAAAGTATCGAAATCAGCGCTCTCTTATTTTTATTTTGTAATTTCCTTTGGTTACATAATTATCTTTTATGTTGTGTTTGTTTTCGTGTAGTTATCAATTGACATTCATATGGATACACGTGCAGAAAGTTAAAGAAAAAAGTACTACTAATGAACTTCTAAAGATATTGCGATACCCATAGAAGCAAGTTCGGCGCAAAGATACCTGAAAACGTAAGGAACAGCAACGACATCGAGATCTCCGCCTTTTGATGCCCTTCCGAGCACATTTTGAGATGGTATAGCTACGCGAACCTCCGCTGAAGGTCTCGGAAGATTCGCACCAGTTTCTAGAGCTTTACGCTCACGTTCTTCTTCTTCCTCTGCGGCAGCACGACACACTCGGCAGTATTCACCTCCAGGACCTGTCGGCTTGAAAGATGCCGATTTACCTACTGCCATTTCTCCCAGTCGTATATCTTCGTAGCCCAATGATATCAAACTACCACATGTTCTACATACCCATGCTGTTGAGTAATCTGAACAGTTCATGAGGCGATCTTGCAGTAAGAAGGAAGTGCCGTGCGCAATCAGAGCGTCGCGCTCCATTTCTCCAAAACGAATACCACCAGCACGTTTGCGTCCCTGTTAAATTGAAGTCAATTCCCATGTTACTTAGCAACAGAAAAGTGCCTTACCTTCACCGGCTGGCGCGTCAAGGGATCAACGGGACCTGTCGTGCGGACCTGGAACTTGTCTAGAACCATGTGACGGAGACGCTGATAATAAACGACGCCAATATAAATGTCAGCCGCGAACTCTTGCCCAGTGATTCCAGAGTACATGGGTTCGTTGCCATAGTAGTTGTAGCCGGCAGCTAGGAGCTGTTCACCAAAGTAGTTGATTGCAGTGTCCTCTTCCGAAAACCTACGGAACAACCACTAGAAATAAAAATGATAAAAATCTGGGGATAGACTAAACGCACTTGAACGGAGTAGCATCTTGTGCAAGGCCGTGCATGGCTCCGGCTTTCCAGCCATACTCTCGACTAACATCCCAATAGTCATTCGACTGGGGAAAGCATGAGGATTTATGATGACATCTGGTTGCATACCACTCTCGCTGAAAGGCATATCAACAGAAGGCCATTTCTGAGAGCAAACACCCTTCTGTCCGTGACGAGATGAAAACTTGTCGCCAATCACAGGCGCACGGGTTATACGGAGGGTTATGTGTATCTTCTGGAGCTCAGAATCACCGGCGTCAGTTCCTAAATATCTCGTCAATGGTACTTCAAAATGAAGAATATACAATCATACCTAGGAGTCTAACCTCATCGATATACGCCATCTCATCACCCTTGTACTTGACAAATCTGGTGCGACCGGTCGTATCATCCACGTACGCTGCAATAGGATCCCCGGATGTGAGACGACCGCCTACCAGCGGAAGACCATCAAGATCTAGAAAGTTGATGCATGAATGTGCTTTATCGCCTTCGATTCTAATATCGTTTCCAAGTCCAAAGTGAAGTGTGGGTGTACCATTCTTAACAGCACCACGCATGTCCTTCAAGTCTACGATTTGTGACTTATATACAGTTCCGTAACCGAAGCCGCGCTCATGAGCTGACTTGTTCAGAATCATGGCGTCTTCCATATCGTAACCGGTATATGAAATAACAGCAACAATGGCATTTGTACCATTTGGGAAAGAATCCATGGCGTAAGTATTGTGAAGCGCTGGGCGGACTACCGGACTTTGGCCACTCTGCAATCGATACAGTTTGTTATCTGTTCTGTGCTTGAGCGCTGTTGAAGGAGTTCCCATACTTTGTTTACCCATCTGGCATTGATAAATGTTACGAGGGGACTATATGAGATATAAAATTCATATTGTGACTGCAACGCGATATGATGAACTTACCTGATTGAAGTCAGAGAAAGGAGTAAGATTAGCAAGAATAGATAAGAAGTTAGTGGGCGAATGTTCAACGTGAGTAGAAACGGTAGTCTCAATCTCCTCGGGTGTGCACGCAACATTCATGTACACTTGTTCAAAGGACCCAACCTGATCATCGTAGCCGTTTGCAAGGTACTTCACAGGGCGCATCATGCGAGCCCTCGTCGAAAACAAGTAGAGCCCAGGATATTGGCCTCCTTTTGACTCCGGTACAAATCCGATTTCTAAATCCAACGGTATCTCGTGCTTTCCTTCAGTCTTCCATATACGAAGGTTGGTTGCAAGTTGTACAGCAACCGAGGGACGTGCCCAACCAATCACTCGACCATCAAGCTGGACACAAAGGTTCTGTCGGCCGTCAACTGAGGATACAAAAGCCTGAGTCATACCATGCGCAGCCAGGAGTCCGGGTATATGGGCAACGGTAAGAGGAGCTGTGACAATTCGGCAACTCCGGGATAAATGGTTAAGAAGACCACAGGGAGAACCATCGGGGGTATGCACAGGACAGAGGAAACCTGTTAGGGGTAGTTAAGAGCACTGAAACATGTAATTTATGGCTATGCACGTACCCCAGGCTTCGGGTAACAATTTGCGAACGGTGGTCGTCTTGAGCTCGGCGAAGAAAGCACCACGATGTATACACCTGAAATGACTGATGTAACGCTGCCAGTTTAATTTTTCAGCCACAATTGTGAAACCGGAGGCTTGTTGGAGATCCAGCCCAGTAGGTGATACCAAGTTTCCGGTCGCAAGGAAATTTGAGAGCTTTGCGCCAATATCAAAGTTGACACGGGATAACGCTTTCGTGAAATATCGTTCTACACGGTGATGGGATGTGCAGCTCTTCACGGGTAATATAATCGCAAAACAACTTACTGTCATTAAAGTCAACCTTGGCGCCGTTTCGAACATCAATAGAAATGGTAGTGCGGATGTTGTTCAAGATTCCTCCATTCGTTCCTTTATAATCATGCCGTATAAACTTCCAGGTAAGAGAACTTCTTGGTGTTGGGGTGAATCTGGATTGTCAGCGCAACATTCACCAGACACTAACGAGTATAGTTTGCGGAGCATAAATCTGCATAGCTTGGTTAGATTCTAAAGCCAGAATGGGAATAATGTAAAACGCACAAGAGCATCCTAAATTTATCCCTAGGCGAGTCAAGGTGGACCAAAATCATCTTTCGGATTAACCAAGATCCTACTTCATAATTTGACATGTCTTCCGGGAGATTCAGTACAACGCGGAATTTGTCGCCCAAGTATTCCAAGCATTGCTCAGCAGTGTGCATAGTAAACATCTTGAAACTGCGAAGCAACAATTCCACGCGATCGGACAAGAATGTGTTACCGTAGTCTTGCATCATGACACCCTCGAAGATTTCTTTGTCTGAAGCACCGACGAGAGCTTTGAGAATAAGCATAATAGGAATGACGTATTCCTGTTTTCTCCAGCTGAAGCGGAACATGGCGCTACCGTTGGCGAGGTAGTGGAGGGTGTTGGTAGCACTGGTTTGGTCTGGACGAACGCAACGTATTTGAACTGCGTATTGGGTGTATGAAGGACCGCGGTTAGAGAATGAAGGACGAAGGAGGGATATAACGTGATTTCGGCGGGGAAGGATGAGGTATCGAATGAGACGTTCGTTGCCATTAATGATAAAGTAGCCTCCAAATTCTTCTGGTTCTTCGTGGTGCTTTACAAGGTCGGCTGAGGACATGCCTTTAAGGTTACAACGTACGGACTAGTCACGGAATTAAATTAGCTTGTGGGCGTGCCTAGGGGCTACTGGATATTTGACGTACGCGAACCATGATTGGTACGAGACCGCAGTCCTTCATTGTGTCGTGCTTTTGACCGGATATGTCTGTCCAACATAGCTTCACCATCATGCGCCCTTTGTATGATGTCAGCCGTTCACGAGCCTATTGAGAGATAAGTATTTGGGTCGCGTGCAAGTTATGTTGAAGCTGACTTCGGATGGGAAGACTCTTCTCTCCCTCGCGGTCTTATCTTTTTCGGGGACCATGGGCCTGGCAATGGTGACCTGCTCGATCCATACTGAAGACTGGTTATATGCATGAACACGGCACGGCATGGAGAAAGTCGAGCTCACTTCTCATGCGGTTTCCCCAACCGCTCTCGGCAGGATCCCTGATGTTCTTATCAAAGACAACGCGCTCGCCAATGTCTTTCAAGGCAAGAGATAGCAATCCTTTTCCGTCGCCATCTCCAGATGGCAGTCCTGAGTCGTCGAAGATAGAATTGAAGGATTCGATATGTGGAGCTACGAATTCGTTAAGAATAGAATAGGAGGCGCGATCTTTGGGAGGGTTTCTGAAGGCGGCTTCTCTCTCTAGGGTATTGAAGGTGGGAGTGGATTGTGAGCGGGGGGTGCCATCTGGCATAGTGCTGGCTTTTGGGAGTGCAGTGTGCAAACCAAGTCCATTCGGCTACCTCCAAAAAAATTGCACGTGGTATGCGTGGGAAAGGACTTCCATAGTTCGGAGTTGGAATGACTTGGGCCATTGAGTGTTGGCTGTTCGTCTATCGCCCGTTCCCCCCCCCCTCGACCCTCTTGCTAGCTATGTTTGCCTCAACTTGGGGACAAAATAACCAGCAGCAGCAGCAGCAACAGCAACAGCAACAGCCCTCTGCCTTTGGCCAACCCAATGCTTTCGGCTCCACTTCCACCGGCGGTGAGTCTACCGTCCTTTGACTCGGTCATTCTCTTATAAATTCTAGCCTTTGGATCAGGTGGAGCATTTGGCCAACCTCAACAGCAACCACAACAACCCCAGGCTAACCCAATGTTTGGCGCCCTAGCTGCCCCTTCTACTTCTACAGCCACCCCTGGCACCGGTTTCGGTAACGCGTTTTTTACTGTCTTGTCCCCAACGCTCATTCGATATCCCAACAGGCGCGTTTGGAGGCACAGCCGGAACTACCAGTGCATTTGGGGCAAAGCCTGCCACCGGATTTGGCGCGTTTGGCGGCGGGACTGGCGCGTTTGGAGGTGGTGGGGCAACCACGAGTGCGTTTGGCCAGTCTGCCCCAGCTGCCGGTACCGCAAGTACCGGCATTTTTGGCCAACCATCTACTACAACTACATCTACTGGCTTTGGTGGTGGTGCCGGTATCTTTGGTGGCAACAAGCCTGCTACGGGCTTCGGAGCAGCCGCGACGGGTGAGTGTTCCTCCCAGCTCTTATCATCCCCAACTCATATCTCAACATCAGCGGGCACCCAACCACCTGTAGTCACTAGTGGTTCGGCTAACCCTGTGTACCAGGTCACTCATGAAAAGGATTCTCCCGGTTCAAACATAACGCTTCAATATCAAGCTATCTCTTGCATGCCTGCGTATTCTGGCTATTCTTTCGAGGTGCGATATCCGTCATTCTCCAAATTGGAATGCTTCATGTCGACCCTGAATGGCCAATCGATTATGGAGACTGATCAACATGATGCAGGAAATACGCACGCAGGATTATGCCCAAGGACGTAAGACGGCTGGTACCTCAACAGCCTTCGGCCAACCAACCGGGTTCGGAGGCACCCAGCCAGCTGCTGCTACAACGGGAGCAGGCATATTTGGACAGACGCAACCTGCTGCTGCACCCTCTCTATTTGGTAGCACGCCTAGCACCACAAATCCGACTACAGGGTTCGGCGCGTTTGGTCAGAATGCGAATACCACGCAACCTGCAGCAACAACTGGGACCGGGTTGTTTGGCGGTGGAACAACTACCGGCGCGTTTGGGCAACCCCAGCAACAGCCGCAAACAACTGCATTCGGTACCTTTAGTCAGACACAGCAACAACCTCAACAACAGCAACAACAGCAGGGCGGGGGGTTGTTCGGCGGTGGAACTACTACAGGCGCATTTGGCGCAGCTGCAGCTAAACCTGCTGGATTTGGTGCATTCGGGGGTTTGTTTACGTAACTTTATATCTAGGTGCTTTGACCAATATTTTATTATCAGGAACGACAACAGGCAATACTTTTGGCGGTGGTGGTACTTTTGGCCAAACGCAACAACCCGCTCAGCAGACGACTGGCCTTTTTGGCGGCCAGCCTAGTACAACTGGTACCTTTGGAAGTTTTGGTTGGTTCATTCCGACTTTAAATTGAACTTGCACTAACGAGGATTTAGGAAACACCGCCGCAAATGCTGCCAAACCGTCTGTTTTTGGTGCTACACCCGCTGCCCAGCCAACAACCACTGGATTTGGCACTGGTCTGTTTGGCGGCCAACAGCAAAATCAGCAGCAGCAGCACAACAACAACAACAACCCCAGCCCCAGCAGCCATCTCTCTTCGTCGGCGGCGGCGGTATTTTTGGTAGTAACACAAATCAGCAGCAGCCACAACAGCAACAGGCCGCCCAACAACCTGCTGGAGGGTGTGAGTAACTAATATCAAACTAAAGTGCCATTTTACTAATAACGTTACAGTGTTTGGAAATACAACTGCTACCCAGCCAACAGGTGGACTTTTTGGTGGTACCGGTACTGGCCTTTTCGGATCCAACAACCAGCAGCAACAACAACAGCAGCAGCAGCCAGCCCAACAAGGGCAGACTGGCGGCTTCGGTTCGTTCGGTACTAACAAATCTACCGCACCGACCGGTGGTCTGTTCGGTGCAGGTAATGCGTTTGGTCAACCACAGACAGCGAACACTCAGCAACAGCAAGGTGGCGGTCTGTTTGGTGGTAACACCCTTGGCCAGTCCACAAATCAACAACCAGGCTTAAATGGCGGCCTTTTCGGCACAAAACCTGCCCAACCTTCTCTCAACACATCCACAATCAATACTCAACCCGGCGGTCTATTTGGAAACACAATGGGTGGATCTACAAATACATTTGGCGCTACCACCAACACCCCAGCCCAAGGATCTCTCACTGCTTCCATATCCCAACCTATTGACTCTGACCTGCCGATCTTTGCCTTACTACCTCCTGGTCCGCGAATGGTCAATCTCGATCAACAACCAAAGAAAAAGGCAGGGTTCTTCGTTGATGTTCCGACCCGTTCCCCCGTCCCGCGCGTGCTCGGCTATACACCAGCCAACTCGAAGCTTAGAGGTTTCGGGTCATCGACCATGGCGTCATCTTCTATTAATGGAAGTCCCTTCAGTTCATCTGTCTCTTTCACTGGAAAGTCTGGTGGTTCCTTGACGTTTGGCAAGTCTATTGATAGCAGGTCGTCCTCAGTTGGACCTGATGGGTTCCTTGGTCGCAGCTCCAGCCCCGCATTGGGTAGTAGCACTCGACAGAGCGTAAAGAAGGTTATTTTGGACAAGAAAGTGGAACCCACAGACTTGTTTGTCAAAACTGGTAGCCCTGGATCATTGCGTGGTGGAAAGGTTACGTTCAGCCCGGCGCTTAGTATCGCTGCGAGAGAAAAGGAAGCAGCAGGAGCCATAACCGCTCCTTCGACAAATCTTGAATCACCAACACCCGCCCCACGTGCACAGCGCACAGCGAATAGATTCACGGCCCAGAGTACGAGGGATGTCTCTCAATCAAATGCTGCAGACGAACCAGAATCTGCGTCGCTGGACGAAGGTGACTATTGGGTGAAACCAGATCTTGCCACTCTCAAGAAGGCTGGATACGATCAACTCTCTTCATTCGAAGGACTTCGTGTGGGTCGTGTGGGTTACGGCGAGATTCACTTCTTAGAACCTGTTGACCTCACTGGACTTCCCAAATTGGGCTCTTTACTCGGTGACGTGGTACGATTTGAAGAGAAGGAATGCAGCGTTTATCCGGATAGCGAGGAGGTCGACAAGCCGCCTCCCGGGTCGGGACTCAACGTGAAAGCACGGTTGTTTTTAGAGCGGTGTTGGCCAGTGGACAAGGCTACGCGGGAACCCATTAAGGATGCATCTCACCCAAGTGCAGTAAAGCACCTGAAGCGTCTGAAGAACATGAAAGACACCCACTTCGAAGGATTCGACATCACGGATGGCAAGTGGACGTTTACCGTGGAACATTTCTAAGCAAGGCTATGGGCACATGTACAGTTGCAGAAGTCTGTTGGATAATCACTGTTTCCACTTCCAATTCTTTCCGAGTTCAATCTTCCATGTGTTCCTTTGTGTTCTTTGTTGATGGCGGCGAGCTCGATAGGTCTGGGTAGCTACACTAGTTTATAAAATGTTCTATTTCAATCGAATGACATTGTTTTGTATGACGACAAGAATTTAAGCTACGTGAAGGCTGGTAAAGGTCGTTCGACGTTTATTGTGCATTCATTCCGACGAGTAACCGACGACTTCCGCGTGTCTGTGCAGGGCCTATAAAAAGCGTCCGTCATCCTCCGTGAGGTCTAGACGACAAGTTTGGTAAGATTGGACTCTTTCACGTGACATCGAGATCATCTTGGCTGGACGGTTTCATCCGTCATGGAACGCTCAAAAGGAACACCAGTCGATGTCATCGTGATGAAACAACACATCCTTCGCCACTTTCCTTCCCTTTCACCCTCACTCCTCGCACCTCTTTATATCCTTAACAAAATATGAAGGTTAGTCCCAACAATTCCATCTGCAATTCCACTTTCTCTGACACCAGGTATTGTGTAGCCTTTGACAGACCAGCAGCTCAGAGACCATGCCGCTGCTTCTCGTCGCGGTGCTCTTGAAGGCTTCCTTGGCAGCGGTGGTGTTGCGCTCGCAGCATCTCTCTACGCTCAGCGTGTCTCTCCATCCTACCGCCGCCTTCCGCCTTCGCTGAAGACGCTTGCCGGTATCATTCTCATTGCACCCTGTATATCAATTCAGGCTGAACGCCGTGGCCTCGAGTACGATAAAACTCAATGGTACGTCTCCTTGTCATTTGGCAGGTCTTTGAGACACTTATGTGATTTCTCTGTCCAGGGTGGGAGAGGCCCTACGTGTTATGGACGAAAAGGTCTTGGTAGAGGAGAGGAGGTGGCTAGGGCTCTCTCTGAAGGAAAAGATTGAAGATTGGTCTTCTCGTCACCAATATACCATCATTCTTGGTGGCTGGGCCGCAAGTTTGGGTATTGCTGCTGCCATTATTTCTCGTCAAAGGTTTGTGCTCTCCACTCACAGCTCCGTACCTTGGCTAACGGCTTTAATGTTAGATACCAAACCTATGCTCAAAAGGTAGCCTTGCGGATTCCATTCGCTACCCCGCGTAAGCTAATTTTGTCTCTCCATTTTTAGATTGTGCAGGCTCGTATGTGGGCTCAGGGCCTGACAGTTGGTCTCCTAATCGGAGCTGGCGCGCTTACTCATTCTAATCGCGCGAAGAGGGCTATTGTAAGATTCTTCTAGTGAATTTATTGTATGTTTGTTTATTCTTTTACAGGACCACGAAGATCACTCCTGGAGAGACCTGGTGAGTGTGCTCGATTACTCTGGAGCTTTCGGTATCTAACGTTTTCACATTACAGTTGGAGCAACAAGAACGCGATCGTATTTTGGCAGAGAAGGAGAAGGCTGTTAGCGTTGGCGTGCCCGTCCCTACAGCCGGGCGTGAGGCTTTCAGTGCACGCTACTCTGAATCATAAAGGCGCGGACTTTCGATCCATAGATCATCAATCTACTCGATGGTGCAATTAACCGTCAAATATCTATAGTGATGCACTTTTGTAAATACTACTGTACAAGTATGAATCCAGATAATTATTAGACTAATTGATAGTTCTATGACAATATTACGATTCCTTGTCTGTTGTTGCGCAGGACTGGGAACTGGATACAAGAACGCACGTGAGGTTCGGCGATGTTGAAGGTTATGGACTAGCTGTAGACTCTGCATTACAAATCATAACGTCATTTGAACGAATCGACACTCACGGAATCTATGCAAAGATCTACAAAAATATCGATACCTTAAGATGCTGAGAAAGCGGAACTCTACCCTTTCGTCCTCTATATTCATGTATATATTGTCTTTGTGAACAGTAGATTCCTCTACTTGTCCAACCTTCTTTTCTACGTCGATACCGAACACACAATGTCCGTTACGGCACCCAACCTCCCCAAACCTCTTTCGCTCCCTCTCTCGCAGGAAGATCTAAACACGATTAACACATATTTTTCCAATCTTACCCCGGAGGATATATTGAAATGGGCTATTGAATACCTGCCCGGTCTCTATCAAACTACTGCTTTCGGACTCACAGGGCTTGTTGCTATCGATATGCTTTCAAAAATCACATCCACGCCGCCGCCCCTGATCTTTCTGGATACCCTGTATCATTTTCCGGAGACATACGAGCTAGTTGAGGAAGTGAAGAAGAAATATGATGTACCAATACATGTCTGTAAGCCAGAAGGATGTAATACTGTGAAGGACTTTGAAGCGAAGTATGGGGAAAAGTTCTGGGAAGCAGACGAAGATACCTACGACTTCGTAGTTAAAGTGAGTTGTCTGTGATCTTAAGTGTCTCATGAAACAAACGTCTCTGCATAGGTTGAGCCTGCGCGCCTTGCATACGAGGAGTTGGGAGTGAAGGCTGTTATTACTGGCCGACGAGCTTCTCAGGGCGGAGATCGAGCTTCTCTTCAGCCTCTCGAGGTTGACACAACAGGCCTCCTGAAACTAAACCCATTATTCGCATGGACATTTCCCTTCGTCCAGTGGTATATCGACGAGAACCGTGTCCCAAAAAACAAGCTATTAAACCAAGGTTATAGAAGTATCGGTGATTGGCATAGTACGGTGAAGGTGTCAGAAGGGCAGGATGAGAGGGCAGGTAGGTGGGCAGGAAAAGACAAATCAGAATGTGGATTACACAAAGACTACTTTACAATGAAAGCACAAGCAAAGCTTGCTGCCGGTGTGTATTTTCATCATCTTGTCTTCTTGATCACATCTGACACCATTATTATTTCCTCATCAGAATCTAAGGTACCCGTCTCTGTATCGTCTTCGTAACTTCTTTCTCATAGACTCGTGCATTACGTGAGGCAATTATCCGAGAGAATTTGGTATGCCCTTTCCTAACAGTATATCACTTTTATTTCACTGATAGATTTTGCATATTCTTCAATGTAGACACCATATTTGTTGTTATCTGTAAGGAATAATAAAATTCATTACGCCAATGCACGGCTCCGAGAATCTATAAGTATGTCTATTCAATTAATCAATTGTCGGAGCGAAGAGCATCACCGCTGTTTCAATGTTCGTGCGGCGCCCAATTAACCCATCATGTGATAACAGATTCTATAGGCCGGCAAAGATCTCAACGCGCCTCAATTAACGCGGAGCCCTATGTTCCTCTGCCTCAAGTACTTGAGGTCCACAATCAACTTTATACCGAAATCTCGTACACCGCTGTGCACTACATCATTCCTGAGACCTTCTCTCATCCCTTTCGTTTCCTTGGCATCTTCGATCCCTTTAAGTCTTACCCGCTCCAATTCCGACAATCGTGCTATTGAGTACAAGTTACTTCTTGCGTTCATGGCCATCAAGTAAGAACTTAGCCAAGCATCTCATTCTCCCTTCTGAAAAGGGGAGTTAATATATCTTATAACACAGAGCGGATTTTGGAGCAGACGACTGCCTCTTCCCACCACTTCCACCCATCCACAAGAAAACAATCGAGCAGCAGGTTTTTACTCACCGTAGTCTTCTTGGTCGCCCGTCCCATGTCTTTGAAGATCTTCCGGGTGATCTGAGTCCCGATAACGAGAGGTAAGATGAAAATGCTTATTTTTAAACGTGCTGCCACGACCAGCCACGTCTTGAGAATCACCCCTTCTGAAACTGGAACTTCGTCTCACTAGATTTGAACACCTTGGGGACACTGTTCTAGGGCTTTGTGTTACTGAGCTCCTCTTCCATATGTACCCCGGCCTTCATGTGGGGCCGTCAACTGTGGGTACTTATCGTGGTCGATGAACATCTTACTCCAGATCTGATGCTTGGTAATTTCTACCGCCCTAGAAACTTCGAGGACTGATCGTTGGAAACACGACACTCGCTGAAATGTAAGTGGAATCCGGGCTAATCCGATAGAGTTACTTTATCTTCCTGGTCGACAGCTCCTTGAAATATAAGCTCCCGACCTACCTACGCCAGCACGCCGCTCAGGCGATCACACTCCGCGCCTCAGCAAATATTCAAGGTGCGAAACAGTAAATTTAAATTTAGGCCCAGTTAGCGTAGTCTTACTCCCAAAAATTCTAGCCGATCTTTTTGAGGTTCTTGATTTATGTTTCATATATACGGCACCTACTGAGAGTATATATAGGCGTATGTTGGGGGTCTCTACCTTGACCAAGGACTCGACGTGGTTAAACGTTGGCTTGAACACTTATTCCGTCCGTACGCTAAAGCAGCGTACCAGGCTGTCCGGGAACAGCATGGGCTTCCCCCCTTACCTACACCCGCATCTTCTCCCCACCCGTCTCCTACCAATATACACAGGCAACTACCCGAGACCTTCACAGCGGTTTCCAATATCGGCCACCTTGCTCTGTTCAATCAAGAGACGCAAAAGCATAATCGTCTAATCGAGTGGATCTATTCTGATGGGACTGAACTCAGCCTCGGGAACGGATACGTTCCCGCCGATGCCCCAGACTCGGTTCGAAAAACGAAGGGCACCAAGACAACTCCGGTCTGGTATGTCAGAGTGTTAGTAGATGGGGAGGTTTATGGACAAGGAAGGGGGAACACGAAGAAGGCCGCGAGAAATGAGGCTGCCAAAATGGGCTTAAGGAAGATGGGTATTGAAGTGTGGTAAGCTGTTGACTCATTCTGAGTGGGATTGAATTGCATTGTGAAGGGTGGTGGCGGAACTTGACACCGCACATTGCGTTCTTGTTCCCCTGACTAGTCCAAAAATACTGACCCTCAACTGCAGAGCGTGTGGCAGCTCAACATAGTCTCTCCAGACTCATGCTAGATGCGTTGTCGTGTATCTACCGCATCTCGCATTGGTGTGCAGAGGCTGTGTGTGAGGTGAGGTGGATCTTCTAAAATCTATGGATAGATTGAAGGCATTTATTCACACTATCGACTTGGATTATTGCAAGAATGTTTTTTTTGGTTGTCGAATATGTTTCTTATCATTGGTATATTAACACATTATTGCTATGAGTCTGCTTCATCTTTGTTCTTATTATGACTATATTCCTGTATAACCAAGTAAGTAATGCCAAAGTGAACTTGTAAGTATAGGCGCATATTATAATTCTCTAATAACATATACAATTGAACATTGGACGCGTGATTCAGAACGGATTAATTGATTCTTGAATGACAGAAACACCCCCATCACCATTAGGTAGGACCCTGTTCAATGTTCTTATCAACTGTTAATCTTCCCATGCGACTGTCGAGCTATAGGGCTGGAACCAGTCTATTTCCAGGTAATAATCCATTTAAACAAGAATAAGGTGCGTAAGTAGCGGTGTAAGCAAGTGATGGATCGTGTGTATGACAACGCCATTCGGAAATAGATAATGAATGGTTCGATGTAATTTAATAGGCATTAAACATGTGCAGAAAAACAGGAAGTGATACACGTAGCACGGGAGGGGGATGTGATCCAAATAACGCCGCTTATATACTTCCGAACGTGTAATAGCGCCATGCAAAGTAAGCACCCAAAAGACCCAGAGGGACAAAGTACATCAGGCTGTAGAGGTTCAAGGTAAGCGACGAGTCCGGATGTTGGGATTAGGAGAGATGTCATACTTTGACCCCTGCTGAACGGCGGTTTCAGCAACGCGGGATGCCTGAGCAGCTGCTGCACCCGACTTGAGCTTGAGTTCCTGTTTAGAAGAAGGTAAACGTAAGTCATGGGATGAGTCGTGGGCGAGGGAAGCGGACGGTGATACTCACGCTACCCTTTTCGAAATCCCCAACGAGCATGTCAGGAAGGAGGGCCCTGGCCTCATCAGAGTGTCCGACATCCTCGAAAGCCTCTGTCGCATCTTGACCTGTGGTAAGTAGTGAGTATGGAGGAAAGTAGAGTTGAAAATAGGTGCCACGTACCACCCTCGGCAAGGATAACCTCGTCACCTCCAGGATGCTGTAAAGACGTAGTGAGTCTGGTGAAGATAACACAGCAACTACTAAAGAAGGTTAAGATTGTACCTCGTCCAAGAACTTTGTGACATCGTAGACTTGGGGAAAGAAATGAGCAAGGGTACGACAAAACAGAGGACTGTGATTGGCTGGCGCGTACCTTTCTCGTGGATGAGGATGTAGAAGGAGTCCTTTTTGTTGTGTGTACGGAGCTCCTCGAGAGTGACAACTTTGGGATTAGACATGGCGGTAGAAAGATATGCGGAGGAGAGAGCAGCGGAGGAGTATAAAAAGGATGAATGAGATGGCGGACAGGACCCAAGTACTAGGCGGTTTGCAACAGTTGATATAAAATCCAGTTCATTTTCTCACGCACATGGGGATGTTTGCCGAAAGGAAGTGAGCTGATTCCACTATCAAAAAAAAATATCAAATATCTGTGTCACTTCGCACGAAGCTATTCATTCTGGATTGTTCACCGGCCGCACACCACCTAAGCACGCTCAAAATGCAGTCCAACATGATATGGTTGCTCTTCATAGCATACGAATTTCGTCATTCTAACTAAGCAAGGAGGAAGATATTTTATTGCAGCGTAAATAGGCAGAACATGTGTTAAAATGTGAGCTCGATTTAGTACTCGAATGACCACTGAAATAGCCAAGAAAGCTGGACATTCAAGCGTGGATCAAGCGCCATCACTCTTCCACATACAAGTAGAGGTAACGAAGGCATGAAAAGCCATGTTCCTAGGCATATGCAAGTGGGGGACAAAATTATCAGAATAAAACGTCAAACAGAAAATGAACAAACAAAAATTTATACAAGAGACACCATCCTTGGATGGTCGTAGTGTAACGACAAGGAGTGCAATAAAATTTCAAAAATTTATGAGGTAAGGTTTCAGGCTCCGATTTAAATAACGACAAACAATGAAGTGACGGCAGGTGACATCTCCCACTGTCACTCTTCTCTTCGACTTCACCTCTACCAACAAAGTTTCCTCCAGCCTTCATTCGCTGGGCCCTTTTCTCTTTCGGACGCCATGGACGTCGACACTTCGGATATTCTGGGGCAGCAAACCTACCCCAAAGTCAAGGAAGACTTCGCAGGAAGGTCTGGTCTATCTTTCACCACCAGCGCTTTCGTGCTGGCAGGTCTCCTTGCTGCATATGTGCTTGGGATACAAATTTGGGAGCGAGTACTTGTATGGCGGGAGAGGTCTTACAAACTGTGTGTTATGTTCTACCTTGTATATGCTCTTTCTAGTACCTAATGGTCTTACGCGCTCTCTTCTCCACAGATCCATGCGAAGAAGGTACGGCATACCCGACAACGACCATCGGCCTTTCAACGTCGCCTACGCTGATGTAGTTCAAGCTCGTCGGAACAACGAGGCTGTGAAAAGACCTCCACCTGCGCCTGCAGTCTCCACGGATCGAGTCGCCGCACCTTCTGAGCAAACCATCAGGCAGCGTCCATGTATGTGTTGTTAATGATCGTCCGCGTTAATCTCGTCATCTGACACGTTACCTGATCGCAGCGAGTACTCCCTACGTCCCCGGTGCTTACAGTTCCTTCTCTGCCTCGGGCGTTTCTGCTGAACCCAATTAGTGCGTGCATCATCCATTGCGCAACTTCCCCCTCGTGAATGCTTATATAATCATAGTTCGCGCTTCTCGGCATATAGTCAAGCTTCGGGTGCCTCGGATCGATATAACCTTGGTACTTCCGGTGCGCCAAATGCTCCGCTGACATATGAAACTAGTCCCAAAAAGTCCGGTCCAGCTCGTCGATTCAGTCGGAAGAACCTTGATGTTAACGGGGATGTGGATGTGAAGAAGCGTGGTTTAGATGAGCAGGAAGAGTATGAGGATGTTGAGCATGATTCGAAGAAAACTAAGGTCGAAGGTGATGAGCTTATCGATGGCGACGAGGATGCTGAGTGGGAAGACGAACGGAATGGTTATGTTCCCATTCGTGGTTCGAAACGTGGTTTAGGCGAGGAGGATGAGAGTGACTTCATCCAATCGGAATGCAGCAGGGACAAGAGGGCCCGCAAGGTCTCCCTAGAGAAAACACCTCAAACTTTTATGTACGACTATGACGGTATGGATGTGGATGCAGATGAGGCCGGTGATGAGGTTCCAGATCTACAAGCTTCCTCTAATCGAGGCAAGAAACGTGATCGCGCAGAGGCTGGTTCCACATTTGGTGGTGACGATGAGGAGAGTGCCCCTGAGCACGATGAGGAGGACGCGAAATCTCGCCGGCGCAGGCGAAAACGCCGTACGGTGTCCAAGAGAAAATCCGATGCTGCGGGCAATGTACGTGGAAAGAAACGTGATCGCGACGTTGAGGACAGTGGCAGTGACATGGAAAATGAAGGCGAAATTGCTCTTAGGTCTTCCCGCAAAAAACGTGGTAAGCGTGGTTCATTGGCTGCTAGTCGCTTAGATGAAGAGACGAGAAGCGATAATGAATCTTTGGCGTCATCAAAGAGCCGGGGAAGGCGCATTGGAGATGAATGGGAAAGTAATGGTATTAAGTGGAAGATTGGTCCGAATGGGCAGCGACTTCGGCAAGCTCTGGTCAAGAAGGCGAGGCAGAAATTTGTTATGGTGCGTCACTTTTATTTCAGCAAACTGTATTCCATGCTTATGCTCAATATAGCCTAAGGACTCTCAGCATCCTGATCGTGAAGCAAACCTAGAAGTTTTTGTAGAGACCTGGCTGACTGAGGAAGAATATGAAGACGCCAAGTCTCAACATCTCTTAGCCTGGCAAGATTCCCCCAAAGCATCTACCGAACCTGAAGCTCTTACTGTCGACACTGTGAGCTATATCTCGTAGTTATGAATTTACTTGATCTGACCATTCGCCAATAGCAAATCCCTCAGACCCCTCAGGTCGCTACCGGAAAGAACCTCCTTTGGAATTCTACTACCGTCACACCAGCTGGCTCCCCCATCGGCTTGTCCCCTGCTCAAACTGGTCCTATTGGGATACCTACCGGAAGGCAACTTATGGCCCGCGACTTGTCTCGACAACCTGTCGCCAGTTCTGGCCTTCGTGGCAATCCCTTTGACACCCCTCAGAAAGTCGCCTCAAAGAGGATTGCTGCTGCGACAGGTACTCCGCGCGGAAACTTGAATGACAGCACCAATGGTAGTCCACGCGTTTACAAGACGTACTCGAAGTGGGAAAAACAAGAATTGGAAGCACGTGCAATGAACAAGATTCGTGAGGCTGAACGCGAGAAAGAAGAAAAGATGAGGGCTCAAAAAGAACAGCTTGAGAGGGAAAGGGCATTGAAGGAGAGACTTGAAAAGGAAAAGGCAGAGAAGGAACGAAAGGATAGAGAAGCTGCTACCGAGGCTAAACCTCCCGCGATTACTATTACGCCTGTGGGTGATAACCCTGCCACCTCCGACCTAGCAAAGCCATCGCCCTTTTCATTTGGCAAAACAGCGAATGCTGAGCCGCATAAGACTCCCAGTGCTGCCGCTGCTTCAAAGCCTTCTTTATTTAATGCTCCTCCTCTTGGATCGATACCATTTGCTGCCCCGTCTGAAAGCACTGTGAAACCTGCGGATAAGCCTGCTGTACCTTCATTTAGTTTCCCTTCATCTACCCCTTCCGCATCAAGTACAGCGTCGACTTCAGCAATGCCCAACTTCTTCTCTAAACCACCTGCTCCTGTTCAGTCTGCAACAGCTTCAGCACCCGCCGCATCTCCCTTCGGACAGCCTTCGGCTGTTTCCACATCTAATGATACTAAGAAGTCGACATTTCCATTTGGCAACTCAGCATCTACAACCACGCCTGCCACCGCTCCTACTTCTACTTTAAACACGAAACCGGTTTTCAGCTTTAGCGCAGCTACTCAACCAGCCGATAATGCACCGGGTTCCACTGCTTCATCAGGTCATTCGTTGCTAGCTCGTATTGGTGCCCCGAATCCGTCCAACATCTCGGCTGAGCAATCGAAAGCAGTGCCTGTTGTTCAGCAATCGCAGTCTAGCTTCTCGTTTAGCAAATCTGATGCTGCAAAATCTTCATCTCCCTTCGGCGCTCCGTCTTCCACCACCCTACCACAATCTGGTTCATCAACAACTGCTCCGCCTGCAAGCGGTCCAGTTAAATTTAGCTTTGGATTCCCAGGTTCCAAGCCTGCAGGAACGACAACCGCTGCCCCGACTCTTTCTTCTTCGCTGAACGGTGCTCTTGGTGGCGGAATCACTGGAACATCGGGAAGCTCTGCTTTTAAGCCTACTCCAAGCAGTGCAGAGGCAAATAAAGATTCTTCGAGCTCGGCGCCTGCTCCTCTCAAATTCAGCTTTGCCGCGCCTTCATCGTCCAATCTATTTAACGCCAAGTCAGCAGCGACAGCTACAGAATCGAAGGATGTTTCTTCGACAACTCCTTCATTCACTACTGCTGATGCGACCACGGGTTCGACTAGCTCAACACCTGCTCCTCCGAAGTTTAGCTTCTCGACATCTACAGGAGGTGGATTTGGTGCCAAGCCTACTACGACGAACAACACGGAGGCTCCCAAGTCAAACTTCTCATTTGCACCATCTTCAACAAATACGGCGACTGGTGGCTCGTCTGCTTTCGGCGCAACAGGATTTGGAGGATCATCTAATGTGTTTGGAGGAGGTGGGTTTGGGGGCTCGTCTGCAAGTAAACCAGCAGATAAGTCCTCCCCCTTCGCTTTTGCTGCTCCCTCGAGCTCCTCTGGTAACGCTGAAGCATCTAATGCACTTAGCGGTAATGCGTTGTCATCCACTTCAACTGCCAACGCTCCTGCTGCATCTGGCGCAGCTAATGCTACTTCATCATCTTTCTCCTTCAAGTTTGGAGAGCCGAAACCAGTGTCAACTACGCCTTTCGGTACGCCTACCACGGGATCTATGTTTGGGGGTAACACTACCGGACCCAGTGCCTTTGGTTTCGGAGCACCAAGCACCAATAATGCTACGAGTGTTTTCGGAGCTGGTGCTTCTGGAACAAGTAGCGAACAGCAGCAACAGCAAAAGTAATCGACAGTACTGTCAATTTCTGTACACTTGATTCGGTTTTCTCTTGTTTTGTTTATTTCTGAAAAGTGCCATTTCGTATCGGACACATATTTCATTAGTTACTAGTATACACATTAGTATCCTTAATGGATTGTACTATACCGGCAGACTTATCTGCAATTTGCATTGTTTTTTGTTGGAGTCGTCAAATATTTGCGTGAACATTTTCGGATGCACTTTAATGAATGAAAGCAGGTGAAAGCTAGAGTTACTGTGTGTTAGACGAATGTAAGTTTTGTGTTGCACAAGCATGATCCTAAGGGTCAAAGCTTCAACTAATTGCGGGAATGATTAATTAATTTTGGGGTTTGATGGGCGGCTGTTGTTGAAATGTTGATTCAAGCTGGACTCCTGCATGGTGAATTTCATATTTCAAAAGTCTTCTGGTGGCCAGAGTCCTGCGATCGACATACTTACCTTCGTCTGGTCACCTCTGGTCACCTCTGGTCACCGTCCTCCCTTTCCTCCAGCCTTGTTGATTGCCTTTGACTGAACGCGAAATCCAATAACCGTGTTTCTTGTATAGATACGTACGATTGCATCCTTTTTGTAAACGTCATCACTCCCAACAAACTTCCAATCACTCCTTTACCTGAAATGCTGGGACGTTCCGCAGAAACCCCCCGCCCTCGACCACCTGGCAGAACGCGTCATTCCACCACAAACTTAAATATCAAAACAGCTAGCCCACCTCCGGCATATGCTCCATCGTTCGCGTTTCCTACAGAAGAATCAAGGACGATCCTGGGTTCACCCCTTGCCGCAACTTTCCAGAGATTTAACTGGGACTCTGTTGACAATACGGACCCCGCCGAAAATGACCACGAATGGATGAATGAGAAATCTCAAGAGGAACTGACCGAGCTACTTGCTAAAGCTGGCGGACTTATCAAAGAGCGGGAAAATGGTATGAATAACATGTTGAATACCATCTGCATATAATTGTCTAATATATTTATAGAACTTAGCCTCACTTCTGCTGTCTGTAAGGATCTGTACGAAAACAATGTTGCTTTGAAGTCGAAACATAAGGCATTGCTTGCTCGACTGCCGTCGACCCGAGACTCATCTCCAGACTTTCTGGCTTCTCCAGCTAAGCTAGATGGTACAGAAGACAGACTGGATCCCGAAGAAGTGGATGATTTCTATACGCTCACGCGCCCAATGATACGTCGGCGTCATACCAGAAGGATATCTATGTCTACAAATGATATATCCATGCTTGCCGACCAAAATGCTGAACTGCTTCAAAAGCTCGAGAAACTAGAATTAGATTCTAATCGTGCTGATCAAGCTGGTCGACGCGAATTACGGCGACTAGAGAAAGAGATTTCGTATCTCAAGGATGAATTAGAGAAGTCGCAGGCACGGGACGAGGAATTGGGAAAGAAGGCTGAGAAAGCGGTGGAAGAAGCATGGAAGAAAATAAATGAAAGAGACAGCGAGTTCAAGGCAATTAGAAACCTCGGACGCGACTCCCACAGTGAGAGCAGTTACAAGGTGAAGAATTTTGCTCCGGAAGGGTCACGATTTGGTGGACCCTCAGAAAGTTTTTCGTATTTCCCCACTTCTCAGGACTCTCCCTCTACAATAGCGGATCTGCCCTCTCAGGATTTATCGTCTACGTCCGAGAAGGAAGTAATATCTCAACTATTGGCAAAGATGAAGGAATTGGAAACCACAAATACGCGAATACTAGAGCAACAAACGCGAACAGCTGACGAACTCCAGGCTGTACATAAAGAGACAGAGCAAATTAACAAGGTCTACGAGTATCTTTCGGACCCGGAGCAAGTTCAGCTGGAGCTTGAAACACCTCAGAAAGAACTTAAAGGGTTGCCTTCACGAGATCATGCAAATAACACGATTCGCTTCCATAGTTTTCGTAGAAGACTGGAGGACGAGTTAGACGTCTCAAGTTTAAGTTTACGCCAGGAGGGTATTCTTCGTCGGGATTCTCGCACACCATCGAGATCGCGTAAGTCAGTAATGGGGCTTTTTGATAGTTTCAACTCAGAGACGGACCTCTCTTTGGAGGATATCACTGACGTGACTATCGATAAACACTCTTCCCCTTTCACCGTAAATAAGTGGAAACATCTTAAGCATGGATCGGTGACATCAGCTTTGGGGACCAATGAAGCAACGTCACCCGCATTATCCACGCTCGATCTTTTCTCTCCGTCACGGTTGGATGCTTCTAGGCCTACTCTGGAAAGTGAACTTGGTGCTGAATATACTGATAGTTGGGGCGCACATGCAGGGAACTTTCATCTACGTACCACCAGTCTCGCAGATATCAGCCAGTTTGCTGCTATCTCTCCATCTCCCGCTCACTTACCCCGAATGAGTGCTCTAGGCCTTATGCAGAGAGCTGGAAAAGACGATCACTCCCAGCATGGAGTATCTTGCGGGGACACCAAGGTTTCTGTTGAATCAGTGAATGACATTTTCTTATCGTCTGAATCGCCTGCCCCGAAATCTCCTCGGTACCAACGTATGACCGAGACAATAAGGTCGCGTACAGGGCGATGGGCAAATGGTAGGTTCAAGGACACGCTGTCTGATAAAACGAGGCCAGACCAAATCTATGACAACCAGCATACTACCACTGATTTTCATGCCGTCATTCCCGAACCACCTGCAGATGCATTGAATGGTATGGTCGAAAACATGACTAATGCTATATCAGGAAAGTCAAGTTCTACTGAAACTGTGGATTCTCCGGAAAGCAGTCCTACGGGAGACAAAACTGTTCAACTGCGCTCTGAACTTCAACCACCAGAAAAGAGGCGTCATGGAATTGGTGCTATTATATTGGAGATATGGTTATGGCTTCAATTTGTGATCATTATCGTTGTCTTTGTATGGGCCATGGCGAAACGTGGACCGAAGTCTGTGCTTCGGGATGCCGCAGAGCGTAGGGCTTTATCCAAAAGAATTTGATTATGTTTCCAGTCCAACTACTTACTATATTGTACTTCTATTATAAATTTCTACAAGTATCCTCACTAGTATACCTACATTGAATAGTATATTTCCTTGGTTGGATTCCCACTTAAATACTGAGAGTACAAACCGTGCGGAGAAGTTGGGAAGTACGAAACCAAAATCAAATGAATGACATTGACACTGATATCACGTGACTCGGATATAGTCGAATATTATTTTTCGAAACTTCCGCTTGAACGTATACAAAAATGAGTTCTTCATCGTCAGTATCGTCTCGGGATTCGTCTCCAGAGGCTGCGTCTTCATCAACTGCGAAGAGAAAAAGAACAGATCCAGAATCTGACTCCGAGAGCTCAGGCGACTCTGACTCTGAAACCGAAGCGCCTGGTACGACTAACGACCCTCCTGTGCTATCTCATGCCGAACGTCGTCGGAGGGAGAAAAAGAAGGCAAAAGATGACAAACTGGAAGAAACTGGGGGATCTTCTGTTAAAAAACGCAAACTCAAGGATGGCACCGCTGCTATTACGGCCTCTTCTAATTCTGGGAAACGCCAAAATTCTGTCTGGGTCGGAAATATGACCTTCAAGACGACAGCAGAAGATCTTCGTAGATTCTTTGAAGGGGTTGGAGAAGTTACACGTATACACATGCCCACGAAGGCGCCGTCTGGGCCTGGGTTGAAACCAGAAAATCGAGGGTGGGTGCTTCACTCCTTTACACATATTCTTAAAATCTTATATACCCTCATAGATTTGCTTATGTCGATTTTGCAACTCCTGAAGCCAAACTTGCTAGTATTGCGAAGTCTGAACAGCCACTTTTAGGCCGTAAACTACTGATTAAAGATGGTGAGCACTTCATCCATGAGTAATGTCTTTTACAAATCGACTAACGCTTTATATAGGAGACGATTTCGTGCGCAAAGGAGGCCCCGAAGGCGGAGCGTCTAACGCCGCCGAGAATTCCACCACACACTCAACACATTCTAAAACTGCCCAAAGGATTCTAAGGGCCCAGAAGCAGCCTCCTGCCCCCACACTGTTCATTGGAAATCTCCCGTTTGATGCTACAGACACATCTATCCGTGAATTGCTCGAACAGCATCGTGAGGTTCCCAAAATGAAAGGAAAGGAGAAGAAGGCTGATGAAGAAGAGGGAGAGAAGAAGAATGACAAGGAACAATGGATACGAAAGGTGCGAATGGGGACGTTTGAAGATAGTGGGCTATGTAAAGGGTATGATATCCCATGCTCAGAAAGTTTCATTCTCCTAATGCTATTTCAGGTTCGCATTCGTGGATTTCACAAGTATCGAGCACGCCACATCCGCCTTAATCAATCCCCGAAATCACAACCTTCATGGACGTCGTCTTGTGTTTGAATACGCGAGCGCAGAAGCGGTCCGGCGCGGTGCGCCTAAAGAAAAACGTGTGGAAGGACACAGTTCTGCCGCGGGAGGTAACAACAAAAAACAAAGACCGTTCCCGGCTGATGGAAAACGGAACCGATCAGAATCCCGCCCTCACCCAGATTCGTCTCGCCACCAGCACGCCAAGGCAGATGCGCCTGTCACTGAATGGCAGGAAGATGCTGTCGATGCTGCTGGTGTCGATGAGAGGCTGGACTCGAAATTTGCAAAGGGGAAAAGCGAACGGGACGATAAGCCGCGACAGAAGGGACCCAGGTCACGGCCGAAGCCTGGTGCTGCTCTTGCTCTTGCAAAGAGGGAGTCGGCCGCCATTATTCCCAGTCAAGGGCAGAAGATTGTATTTTAACGGTTATACCCAATCGTTATACCTTTTAAATTTTCGTAATGTTATATCTTCTCGGACCTCCTTGAAACGAGTTTCGTTACCTACTGAAATAATCTGAATTCACATTGCATTTTTCATTGTGCGTGTATTTTATAACGAATGCTTCATGATAATGATACATTTCTTCACAAAACCCGGGGTAAACAATATATGAGTAAGCTAAGATATGCAAACGTTCTTGTTGAAGTCGTATAATTACTTAAAACTGTAGTAAAGGGAAATGTAATAATTACAAATGGTGGTGATTCAAATAATCAACACACTGGAAGTGATAATCGTAAGAAAGGAAATCAGATCATAACCTATGAAAGACGAATACAAACAAATGTGTTGAGATGAAAGACGAAAATATGAAACCGAAAGCAAACGACTTGAGAGAAAGGCGCGCCTATGACGAGTCCTCGTCCATCTCTTCTTCCTGAACCATACCAATCTCGTACTCGCCACACACATCCCAGCGCGAGCCTTCAGCAGCAGTAGAGATGTACTTGACGAAACGCATCACGCGCTCGTCGCGTAACACAAGTAACAGGCGGTTGAACCCAGGTTGGACGGTAAGAAGGGTACTGTCTTCTTCCTCATCATCCCCTTCTGCATCGTCATCCATCGCTGCAGGTGATCCCTTGTCCGACTTACCTGCTCCGTTAGAGGCGCCGTTAGTAGCTTTTCCATTGGGAGAGCTTTGCCTGGATGAGGCGCCATTTTGATGAGGTGAGGCAGGCCCTTTCGCGCCACCGCTAGTAACACCATTGGTGGCAACAGGTACCTTGGGCTTTTTGTGTGTGCTCGATCGGTAGACGGCGGGATCGTCTTCTTCGTTGTGAGGAGCCATGTAACACTGTAAACGATATGATAAACCAAAATCAATGAAGAATAACATAAACGAGCTTACCTCCCAACCACCCCACTCCGCCGCGTCCCATCCCCTGACCTCAGGCTCTTCCCTGTAAAACCCTCTCGAGCCGCTGGTCTGCTCCTGAACGGTCACCCGCGGCGTCAAGCCCAGCACGACATCCAATCGCGCCTCCGTCTCCTCGCTCGTTGCAAGCGTGTAATCCAAACCAGGCCTAAACCTCCTCGCCTCAGTAAAGTACCTCATAGGCATCAACCGCGACACGATATTCAACCACGCGCGGAAGGCTTTACTGGGGAACAGCTCCTCCTGCAAGCTGCGCAGGATCTGGTTGGAGGAGGCATGTGCCGCGCGAGGGGTCACGACCTCAACGGCGGCGCCTTGCACGTGCGGCTTGAGGGTGCAATAGCGCCATTTGTGCGGGGGACCTTTGATGGTCCATGAGCCTGTTGTTCCAGCGGAATGGGATGGAATGCGGCGCTCGCGGTCTTTTCCAAGCTCATCCCTGCTGTCAAGCTCGCGGAGACGAGGCTCAAGTGCCTCTGCTAGGGGCTGACAGAGGAAAGAGTGCAGCTCAAGAGATGACTCTTCCACGAAACGGTCGGAGAGAGCCTGCATTGTGCGAGGCTGGAGATAAACAGGGTTGAGGAACTCGGAGAGGAAGGAAATGTGTTCTTCTGAGAGAGCATCATCGAGAGGTTCAGGCTCGGAAGTGTACTCCTTGAAGTCGGTAGAGGTGGAAGCGAGCTGCTCCCTAGAGCTTTTCATCTCGGCATGGGTATCAGCGACATAGCCCTCCTCGCCCTCCTGCGGGGCATGGAACCAGCCACTGATGCTCAAGCGCTCCCTGCCATCTTCTGGACCACCGCCAACAACGACCTCCTCTACGGAGTGAAAGCTCCGACCAGGTTGCACTTCAAAGAATATGAACTGGTTCCAGCTGGGAGGGATAATCTTAGAGGGTACACACTCAGGCTCGAGCTGGCCATCAGGACCAGACTTGACAGGGTAAAGCTCCAAGGCGCCTCCCCAGTCTTCCTTCCAGAGCTGGTAGTGAGGCAGAGGCATGTAGAGGATATATGATACGCGACGGGTGCCAATTACGTCGTCGTGGTTGAGGAGATGACAGCCGTTAGTGTAGGAGTTGACAGACATGTCTTGTTTCTTGCCAGAAAGGGGGCCACATCCGGTTACGTTTTGGAGGAACTGGCGGAAGGAAGGGGAATAGAGTGCGTCGCGAAGCTGGAGGAGACTAGGTAGACGAGAGACTTCAGAATCAGAGAGATAGTCGAGTGAGGCAAGGTCGCCGGTTTGGTTGACCTGTGAGAGCTCTCAGTATGAAGTGAGAGAGCACTGGCTGCGAGTTAGAGTACCTTGTAGATGTCGGTCTCTTTCTCGGTGAAGGAAAGCTCGCCGAGACACTCGTCCTTGACGTTTTGGAGGAGGTCGTCCTGGAAGAGCTTCTCGACGATGGCATGGCGATATGGCTGGCTGTTGCGGTAGTTTGTGTTGAGGCGAGCAATGTTGTTGTGGTCAAAGAGACTGTCTGCAAAGTGGGCGGAAGCGTCAGCGCCCTGGCGCAGTTTTGCACGGATAGAGTCAGCGTTGGCAGAAACATGAGAGGTTTTTAGTTTTTTGAGAATGACAGCTGCATCGATGTCTGGGGTGTGGGATCTGTCATGCGAGCGGGCCATGGCGGGGAAGGAGAAAGGAAGGTTGAGAGCGGGGAAGGATAAGATTTTGTAGGGATTTGTTTTATATGAAAAGTGTGATGATTTACCACAGTTTACGACTTTTGATCGAATGCGGGCGAGACACTTCTGGGCAGACGACGCGACACAGTATCTTATCTGCCTTTTCTGTCTTTTCCATGACTATTCTAGTTCCATCCATTCCAGCCTCACCACCCCCTCCCATCACCCCACCATCCCCTTCCAGACCACCACAGCTCATTGGCCCACTCTGAGAGCACTCAGGTCTTCCAAACCCAGATCCACCGCAACCGCCCAGCCTCCTTGCTCCCCATTGGTCCCAGCTGCTTCACCACTGCCCACGAGCGCACACTCAGGACCAATGATCCCTTCCTCTTCCTCCTAGGGCCTACGGCGAATACCAGCGCAGGATAAGAAAAGCTCATCAGAGCACACTCATAATTGCAGCTGCTATTACCTCTCGTAGCTTCGTGGACTCAGTCTAGACTCTCGCAGCAAGCATCCAATCATCTCAGCTCCATCGTGGCCGAAAGGATAGATGGCAACCAGCGCATGTTACGGCTTGCGCTTTCTGTTACAGCACCTTTTACAGCTACGCACAAGTATAATTACTTTAGCATCACCTTCCCGCTCCACCAATCCAGACTTGCCAATGGACCCCGATGTGATTGGTCCTCCAACTTAGAAGCTGCGAAGCGCACCAACGATTGGAAGCGTTTGTTTCTTCTGTGCTCTCTTCAATTCCATCCTTCGCCACTCAATATCTTTCCATCTTGCAGATGCGCTTTTCCATAAAATCTCTTGGACCTTCTCAAAATAGCCCAGGTCAATTCGGGCGTGGCTTCTCCAACGGGCCCAGATTTAGTAACCTTCCTCTTGATCTTAACTTTAAGTCTCCGCATCGCGCTCTCGACCTCTCGTTCGTTCCTTGAACTACATACAGGAGAAACCGTAATGTATTCCTGGTTCCTAGCAAGTAATACCGCCACAGCACATGCTCAGGTCTTCCCATCCTTCCCAATTATTCGCCGGTTTATTGCTTCCTGCGAGTTAGAATCCAAGTCGAGTGAAAATTCCTTGAAATGTGGCCGCCATACCGAGATTCTCATTGGTACTGAATATTTACAAATTCCGCCGCTGCGCTCGGGTGACCACACGCATGCCAGCGGCTTACTCGTTGCTTTTCTTTTTGATGTTTTGTCTCAGTGGTAGACGACCCTTTTTTGTTTCGCTGGAAAGCTTCCTACTCGCTGGCTAAATATGTCTCGGTGACTGTCATCTCTGCGGGCCATATGGTAGTGCCTATGCACTAGTTCCCATCTAGTAGCTCTGCGCTTCAGGCGCCAACAATGCTGTGGAAATGACCTATTACTAATTTTTCTGCCTATTGACGTTTTCCACTGCCGTCCGTACTATCTAACGTTATATGTCCTGAAAACGTTTATAGCCTCGTGTACTAGTCGACCGCGTCTGGACATTCATTTTATATCATCTAACAAGCTTTTCAAGGCACTCCGCGGATACAGTACGCTCAAAAACATGTCTATCCTCAGCGCTATCTCCACCTATTCTACAACATTCACCCGCCAAAGCGTCCCACGTTGTACCCATGCTCTATTCATAATCGAGCTTAGTTGGAATTCCAAGTTCCGAACTTGTCCATGACTCTTATGATATTTGTATCCTTGGAATAAGCAGGCCAGTCCAGACTCTTCCTATCTGTCTAATCGTACTTCCGTTTCGAGCTGCTGATGCCGTATGTGGCCAGCATAGGCGCAGCACTCACATATGGTGTGTTCGAGTGTGCTTTCAAATAGATTCATGTGAGTCTAGAGTTTCTTATATTGTTTCAGAGCTTTCTTGTTTTGATTCGGTTCTTCGGCTCCGGCGTGAAGAGCGATGATTGTGGGACATATATGTATATGTTCTTCAGTTGTTTTTGGGAACTATCACGCTGTACCGTATGGTTGGATTCCTTAAATACCTTCACCACAACGTCCCAGCGCTCCTGAATGACATGTACACCCTTGTAGACCCCATTTCGAGGTCTGAAGCTGTTCAAGCAGCTAGATCTTGGGTATCTCGAATATTTCATTTCAGCGAAGCTTCTACGCATTCCTCGAGAGTCTAGCATGCGCTAGACAAGGTTTACCGACGTCTAGGTTTAATGGTAATAGGCCTCGACCCCTTCCGAGCATATCTAATGGAACGGAAAATGAAGTAACTTCCGCTCCGTGCAGGTATATAAGGACCCCATAAAATTTACTGTCTGGATGATGTTGAGGGATTTTTTGACACAACATAGACAGTACAGTACTATGTAAGCGGCGGGTTGCGACGACTATCACCGTCGAACTGGCAGTTAGGCACCGTGTCACTGTATTAAGGTCAACAACTGGTCAAGACATATTATGTGGGAGGTATGTCTCGATAATGTCGTAATCTGTAGTCAAGGCACTGCTGATACCATGGTTTTGCAATTATTCAAAGAGAGAGACCTAGGAATCGTGATCGCCAGAATTTTACCTCCGCAAAATCTAGAAAGTGGCGCATTCATTCAAAAAGGATCGAGAATATCTTAGACATAGAATTGCAACATAAAGTCTCGAAACATGACCCCTACAGTCGAGGTCAACGAGGGTCAACGACTACGTCCAGACGCAAGGTAGCTAGACATACTCATCTTGTCCAACCCGATATGTTTGAACTTTGAAGTCGAACGGAGATCATGAGAGATCTAAGCGAGCCAGGAATAGAACCATCAAATGCTGACATAATTGCGCCCGAAGCCTGCTAGTGCCGTACTGAGCAAATGGTTCTCTTTTTACTTTGTTGCACGGTCACCCCCTGTGAAGCAGCCTCCGCAGATCATGGCTTGTTACACAGGCTCAGGACGGAAGAGAAGGTTCGGGGATTACTTGGATAGACCAATCGATTACTTATTCCGTGATTTTTCTCACTGGACAGATATGCAGGTCGGTGAGGAAGAAATCGATTGGGCAGCATCCAGCTTCAATTCCGAGTCGGTGGACAATAGACAATACAGCTCCACTACGAATCTCATGGCTGCCAGTTGTATGTCAAGGACTGCCTGCCAAGCATTCAGGAATTGAAGTTCAGCTCAGAGATGGTACTTTGCTTGAGTGGCAGAAAGTGGGCCCATCCGAGCGCTGATTGGTTAGATGTCTATTTGCTTCCGCAGGCCTATTAATAGCACTGCGTTCGATCGCTAGCGGGAAACTTTGTAAACATTGGAATTCCTGTTTCTCACCTCTGCGCTGCTCTCTTTGCAGCTGGCCTTGCAGCGCGGATGAATTAACCCGCTGAATCGTCTATGTTTCTCCACTCAGGGGATAATCTCCCGCACTTCCTCTCCTCGTGTGCTGATGATTATCTGTGATAATTCTGGCGGAAAACACTTGAACATCCCCCCATCTTCCTATGACGTTGCCTCTCCCAACTCCGAGAGCACTCAGCTAAACGCCTCAATTAACTTATTAAGGGTTTCTGTTACCAGCACTCCATTCAATCCAAATAAAAAAAGGGCACATAAAGGAGCACCAGCTTCGGCCTTTGTGCCCTCTCTTCCTCCCTTCTTGTGTCTACCTGCCACACACGAATGTAGGACAACCATCAAACACCATCAACGCCCATCACGCACGAGATGTACATTCCAGTAAGTCATCTTCCCTTCCCCGCATTCACCCCTTCCACTTCCCTTCAACGCGTCGCTGTTATTCTTGCCACCTATCATTACTCGGTGACGTCCAAGGGAGTCACAGTGTTATAAAATACCCTCCCCCTCCGCGTAACTCCCACACTCAAACTCACGCTCGTCTTTTTTTTTTCTGTCCGTGTTCCGCTTGTTCTCGCCTGCTCCACGATATATATACATAGTTCCCATTTAAGAGGACCAGACAGTTTCACTCCACCCTCCCACCTTCTGGCTCTTCCTCCACCACACCCCCATCACCATCACCACTACCACCACTTGAAGAAGACAAACGAAAGCGCACCAGCCGTCGAAGCTCAGCACGCATGTGGGGTACGACTCGCCTTCCATTCAGCGCACTGGTGCTGAAGAAATCACCCTCCACTGCGACAGGCAGCACCACCAAATCGAAACAAGGCCCCTTCCTCATCGCAGCCGCAGCAGACACTCAACCCCAATCCACCTCCAAACCCGACCAGGAAATCTACCACTGCTGCGGGCCTGGCTTACCCGGAACCAATTCCAGAACACCACCTTGAGAAAGAGAGGAGATGGGAGGGGATATCCAAGAGGGACGTAATGACCCGTGCAGGGGTCGAGTATTTGATTAAGAAGTTGGAGCCCATTGAGCGATGGCAGGCCGCGCACGCGGGAGCGCTGGGGGGTGCTGAGGAGAGGAGGGATGGGGAGCAAGACGAAGAAGGGCACAGACAAAAACAACAGAGGGATGTACTGCGAATGGCGCAGTTTGAAGTGGAGACTTTGCAAACGGCACTTGCTGCTTCAAATATAGGTTATGAGATAGGTTAGCCGCGTATGGGGGGGGGTACCCTGGAGACATCACTTTATCTTATCTTTTACACACATCCTACCTGACACTTTCTGCATGTATGTTGTACTTTTTTTTCGTTCACCTGGGCATAGAACGGTAGAATATCGCTTGGCTATTATCTTACATATAGACAACACTAAATTATCTACGCGAGGTCAGCTAAAGGATTGAATCATCGCGACAGGGCACCAAACCTAACGGCGAAACACGCCCGACGCCAAACTTTCATTCAAAAGTACACATATACAAGCGGAAGGAGATCGCCGTATTCAAAAATCACATTACCATAGTTGGATCTGTCTACGACAAGGAAGCGGGGAGGGAGGGGTGAGGCTTGTACACTGGCAGTCGGGAAGGGTAGAGCGATGTACAACTACGGAGTCGCGGAAGCGGGAAGAGGAAGGGGGGAAGGTAGGAGAAAGTGAGAAGTGGGGTGAGGAACGTAGGAAGGCGTTGATACAAGGCAAAGAAGGTGGGTTAGAGAGGCAATACACACACGGAACGCGTGAAATGGCTAAAGCAAGTGGAAAATAAATAAAGAGAGGGGGGAGTGAATAATGCACACGAGGGAACCCGAGCCAAAGATAAAGCTGAAGCTGAAACATGAAGTGATAAAACTACTAGAACAAGCAAACATGAAGAACATAATCGTGAAAACGGTAACGCAAAGCAAATCATGACGGATGGGTATGGGGAGAAGAAAACCTATGCTTTCACGTCCCCATAAGACGGCAGCAACCCTTCATCGGGTTGAATGGACAGCCTTATCCGACCGGTCTGCTCTCTATCCATGTTTGTGCTCTGTGGCCTCGAGGAGCGGCGGTGATGTCTATGGTGATGTCTCGGTCCCGCGGCAGAGGCGACGGTCGTCGAAGCAACGGACGACGAGCCCTGAGGCGAAGAGTCTATTGATTCCATGGACGCGTTCGTAGGGGAAGCAGTGGAAGGAACAGGATGGGGCGAGACCCATGCTTCGCGGGCGCTGAGTTGGACTTCTTTGGGAAGCGAGCTAAGTGGAACGGGGGTATACACCATTTCGACTTCTTCATTGCTATTCGTGGGAGAGAGAAGGAAGATGCGTTGAACGGGGGGTGACGTGATTGAAGATGGAACGGAAAGAGGGAGAGGAAGGCGAAGAGGGCGTATGAGTTGGGCGTAGTAGTTTGCTACCGCTAGGAGGAAGTGCAACTGCGAAAAAGAGTTGAATCAGCATGAGCGCCAAGGGAACCAAAAAGAGGGAAATCAAATGGAGACGGCCAGTGGATGAAATTGGAACAAGAGTTATTGAGATACGCACTCTTATGAGCATGACAATAAACATGATGGCCAACACGGCAAAGACGGCACGTTCGAGCCATCGCTCGCAGTTTTCGAGATTGAGACCCATTTCGAATGTGTCGCGTAAGAGCTCTGGATGACGGGAGAACTCTTCACAGACATCGGTGCGAGAGGAGGTGCGGAAAGCACCATATGTGGCAAGTGCAGTTGATAGGGCACAGAATGCAAAATCGGCTATGGAGTAGTCTCTGTAGAAACGGACAAGAGAGGGCTTGGACTATTATTGGAGTTGTTTGTGAGAACCGAGTAAAGATGAAAAGAGTAGAACGAGGCGTTAGTTACCTTTACAATGCCGACAAAGCCCGTGGCACAGACTGCTGTTGCGGATATGAAGTAGAGAGAAAGAAGGCCCCAGATGAACTTGACTACATCGACACGCCATGGCTCCTCAGAGGCCTCCCACTCACTCTCTGGTTCGTGATTGAAGGCACGCCATGTGGTGAGGACATTTACGAAGAGAAGGTAGTTGACGACTGCGCCACTGAGGGTGATGAAGAAGGAGGCGGATCTGTTGTAGAGGGGCATGGTGAGCTCGAGAAGGGGAGGAGGGGAGGGGAGGAGGAGAGAAAAAAAGGCGGTGGGAAAAGGGAGGAGGCAAAAAAAACATACCTGGCAGGGTTAAGCATTATAAATGTCGGGAAGAAGAGGAAGAGGAGGAGGGAGGGAGGACGATGTCGAGGTCGGAGAGAAATAATGGAACGATGTTTGACGAGATTCCGCGCCCACGCAATGAATGCTCTTTCCGTGCCATGACTTATCCATCCCCTCGGCACGCCCTCTGCCACCCCTTCCCATTGGCTGCCACCCCACTTGGTCAGCACTCTCAGTCAGCTACCGCCGGTAACTTCCGCAAACAGCCCATCCATTCCGTTCAACCGTCTCTTCGTCATACTCCTCCTCATCCACATCTCTTTGAGCTTTGAGCTTCTCCCTTTTCTCCTCTCGCTCTCCCAATTCCTCTCCTCTATCATCTCTCTTCACTACCGTCCATCTCGGATATCAGTCTTTGTGGGTCCTCTCTGACAATCGTGTTTTCCACATGTCATATCTCCCATCGTGATCTCCGCCTATACTTCGCTTGTCCGATCGAATTCGCCTTCTACTATACATCCCTCTCTTGCCTGTACACTTCGGTTATCCATCCGCACAACAAAAGTACCCCGGATAGATTATGTTATACTTTACCGCCCATGCCCGCAATCTTCATCATTTGATACAAACTGACTCACTGAATGATCATCTGTTGAACATTTTGTGTCTGCTACACTTCCCAAATATATCCATTCCGCCCACACAAAGAATGCGCTCGTCGACGCTCGTCCTCCCATTACAGGGTCAACTTGTTCAACGATCATACTAGTCCTCGCGCCGCAGGGATGTCCTTCGACGATATCTCGTATCCGTGTCTCGCGACAGTGAATACGCGTATCGCGCCATTTTACAAGGCACCGTTGATTTATTCACCCGTGTTGGACGTGTTTTAGGTGTAATATTTAGCAATATTTACGATGCGTCAAAGTCAACTCACAAAATGTGAACCCACATTTACTTCATTCACAGCAGCAGAACTCGTTGCACCCTCTACACGCCTTGCAACGAAGAACAATATGCCACCAGGGCTTGCATGCCATTCGAGTACTTTGGAATTTTGCGACACTAGCCGTGGTAATGCATAAACTTGTCTTGCAAAGCCACGCAAACTCTCCGCATGTCCTGGACTTATTCTCGCCTGCGATAACTTTACTAAATGCATACTATAGCGTCGAAGGTGAAGACTGATACTACACCATCGGGGTCTGGTTGTATCTCATTAGTACTTTCAAGGTAGCAAGTAATCAACTGACCTCTGCAAGAATGGAAGAATTTATAATTGCCCAAGGTTACCCCTCGCAATGTATTTTTTGAGCTTTTTTTCTTTTCGAATAAAAATATTTGCGAAAGTTGACCGGGCCCTGATTTTATCTGGCAGATGAAACCTAGGTACACTATTAGGACTTATAAGAATAAATTCAGATAATGTACAAATATTTAGACTTTGAACTCTCACAAGAATTTGGAATTCTGCGAGGCTGGTAGCTACATATTACCTTCAACCGTTGCGCGTAAAGCGTTAAATTTGAATGAAAGTCTCTGTCCGCCAGAACACAACAGGTACACTTGTACAGCTAGGTAAAAGAAGCTATTAAGAAACAACATGTTTCATAATCTCTGGCAGTATATATACAGGTGATTCGTCGTAATTATGTACTACTGTGACCATGCTTACATTAAACTTCGTTCTGTGCACAAGCTATGTTTTGAATTTCTTGGCTTTTCGTAGAGAAAAAGGTTTTACATAATTAACTAGATTCATGTCACATACTAATGGCAAACTAAATCCGAGTACACCATCGGGACCTACAGGAACTCTTTCATACTCTGGACTGGTCTGACAAGTTCGAAGCAGCCCGCAAACTTAAGTCAGCGTCTAACTTTTCTTTTTGAAAAGATCGGATTCGAACTTGTCTGTGATATGTACTATTCTAAAGTGCAATACTAGCCTGAAAAGGTTCAAAAAATAGAATACTTATATTATTATACCTTGCTTTCGTTCTGACTATCGAAGACAACAGTTAGATAAAATATCAGACTTGTCTATATTTGGGTCCAGTTACCTTGGAACCTGTATCTTGCCTGGGGTCATCTTGGAAGTATCGGTATTAATCATGGTATTTTATAACAAAGGCAAGTCTCTTGCTCATAGAGTCATAATTTGTCTTATCCCTAATACTCTCTAGAAAAAGGAGTTATTTCCAGTAGTGAGTACTGATAAGTTTGAATCCTCAGTGAGTGTATTACACCATCAAGGCCTGTCTGGTACAAGCTACTACTGTATACTATCTGGCAGCAAAAATATTTCGAACACCTACGTTTTTATTACTGCACAAAGTAGCTTTTCAATTCACTAATGTTCGCTGCCATGCATGCAGTACTGTTTTTCTTCTTATTTATTCCCGACTTCTTTTCATTTATTATTACTCCGATGGGCGTAGTAATCCAAGTACGCCATCGAGCCTTTTGCATGTAGAACTCGTTAAAATCAAATGACTTAGAAGCTGCTTCCGTATCAGTGTCAGGTTTATTTCTTGTCAAAAAACTCGGATTCGAACATGTCTATTCCTTCACAAATTTATTATAAAGTCTAAAATAAAACTAATGGAATAGATTATTATGCCTTGCATTTAATACTGGAGGCGATAAAACTCACATATACTATGAAGACTTGTCTATATCTGTGTCAACTTTGTATATCAGTTGTGTAATTTGTGGGTAATGCATCGGTATTATTTATTACGGTTCGCTAATCTGTTCCGAACTAGAGTCTGGAGTTCTTGTTTCAGTCTTGAGAAAAACAAATATTACTTGCTCATGCAATGCGTGCCTTGGGGGTGGATATTATAGTCCAGCTGGACAAGCATAAGTATTAAGTACTAAGTACTTATGCGTAGAAGACAGATGCACTATCACGGCATGCCTACAACTCTTTACCTTATTTTACTAAACTTCTATGGTCTTGAGTGCTTCAAGTCGGCTTCAACTTCCTTCAACTAAAGTTCGGTGACAATCAGTGTACCCGAGGCGTATTAATCCAACCACCAAAACATATAAACCTACTCAGATCAGCTATATTAATTATGCGAAGTTCCCTTAATTCACACTGACAGAGCGTTCACTTATTTCTCTTGGATGTCGGCCGTACACCCGCTCTCCCCTAGCTATAAAATAAGGTCGCATTTCTCATGAGATAGGCCCAAATTGCCCAACCGCGGCAGCAAATACCCAAAGAGACAAGTCAAATTTGACAAAAAGACCAACAAGCTTATCTGAACCAGCAGCTAATGCCCTGCGCGCTGGATTCGATCTCAACTGTGTCGCACCTTGTCTAAAGTATCACTTCATGCATATACTTAGTATTTGTTCGTTCTGCAGGACTAGAGAAGTAGAATCTCACCTCATACTGTTCATCACGGTCTGGTTCTGAGTATGACGATGCAAAAAAAGGGAGGCTGGAGTTGAATATCTTGCCTTTTGACCATCACCTAGACGTCGGGCCCCCACTTCCCAATTCTTATTGCCCGTCCCTTCTCTCCATATCATCAGATTCTTACCTTAATGTACTCCTCTAAATATTTCAGTCCGTTGCCCTCACCGATCCATCCTAACCCGTAATTGACATCCTCCCACAACCGTTCCGCATCCCTCAAATTTTCCTTCATCGATTAACTGGCGGTTTCGTCACTGCCGCCGATTACTTTATCACTCACCTGGATTAAAAGTGCCTTATACTGCAATTGAAATTACTTTCATTGTAAGTGCCAAGTATTTTCCATGTGCATATAACCCATCCACGGCCCCAAGCCAGCCCGACGAAGAACTTCTGATGCACTTAGACGCCAGTTTCTTTCGTCAACCATTGCACTCCCTGGAGATTGTACATACATCGTCAGCACCTCCATTCATTATACCCAATTTATCCTTCGAGGTAGAAATTCTTTTAAATTGATTTTTGGTTACTGGATAGTGACAATAGCCCAGCTTTGCGAAACTGAGGATCGGATCGTGCAGAGCGCATGTGCCAGCAAAGTGGGATGCCGCGAGGAGAGCCACGAATAGACGACAGGGAGGTTGGTATTGGTGATCAGGCAGTGACCAATGGTCATAGTCTCAAGGGTCTCAGTTGCACGAACGAGAGCTTTGTGTATTTGTCTCTAGCCAAGTTCCGATTCCGAGTAGATCTACCTAACCAATATCGCGACGATGATAAGAATTGTGAATTTGAAGTATGGAGCCCCAAGCTTTCTACAATCAAAGAACGGATTGCTAGGACAGCGGAAAGTAGTTTGAACGAAGTGGAAGAATACAGCAGGTTACTTGCTCGCTGAACTCGAGAGTTCAGTCAAAGGTTACCGAGGCCCAGTTCCCGCGGCCTGGGAATAACCACGTGATACAATTCCTGCCGTCCTCTTCCTTGACACTGACAGTGACCAGGTCGCCGACCGCCGTCCTTTCGTCAATTCTCCTCGGTAAAATGAATGCAAGATATATCGACAGAAAAGAGGCTGAGGCAACATATCGCCCTAAATCTGGGGTACGACATCCATATTCCTTATGCCACCAAAACATACTTATTCCTTAAAACATCTCAGGGAATGTCAGAAGGCCTCAAACGCGCACGAGAGCCCTACAGATTCAGAAACGCACTAACCGGCCTTGTCCTGGGCGCATTCGCTGTTGGCGTGTGGGCATACTCAATCAGCGCCGTGAAGCAAGACGTATTCGACGACGTCGACGAGGAAGCAAAGGCGCTGCAAGCAGCAGGTGCTGGACCCGCTCAGAAAGCAGCACATGCGTTGGTGGACGCGGTGAAGGAGGAGAAGCAGATTGTGGAGGGTGCTGTGGCAGCTATTGAGGGCAAGCCTTTGCAGACGGATAAGCCGTTCTCTGCGATCGGCCTTCCAGCTCGAGGACACCTTCAGAGACTGGATAAACACTATCCATGGCTTTTGGACCCGGTGCGCAAGACGTGGGTGTGGGGTGCGCCGCCGGTGGATAACATTGGAAAGATGGGGGGAAATCATAAACTCAGCTCTATATTTCGGATGGAATGCCTGTAAGATTCTTCGGTCGCCTAAATTCGCTTTGCATGTTAGTAACATGTGCTCTCAAGAGAACGTCTGATGGACTATTTTTGAAACAACTTTTCATTTCTCGGTGTAATATCAACAACACTACCTAATAATACCAAAGCTAATAGCAGTGTAACATAACGAATGAACGAAAACAAATTTCAAAACAAAGTCCATTGACGCAAAGTATAATGCAGTCCAATTGACGGAGGTTTTTAGCCAAGTCCCCAAATACCAGCTTTGCGGACCCCTTCAACGAGCGCATCCACATTTCCCAACATCGTCCCTAGCAGCTCCTTCTTTTCATCAGTTGTCCGCCTCTTGGTCTCGTTGTCAGATATAAGACGAGGTTTCACATCTACATTCTCCTTATCCGCGGCATCCGTGGAAACAGGGTAATCATCCACAATGGACTCTGACGACGAACCAAGCCTTGATTGGGAGGCTAATGTGCTCGGTGTCCGTCGTGAGATCCCATTGGGACCCAGCTTTGAAATAGATGCCTTTTTCGGACTCAACGGCACGAAATCGACCTCCTTTCTTAGCATCATCATAGATCGCGGCTGTAATGGTGGTGGTCTATGAGGCGGTGGTGGGGAGTTAGGAGGCGTGTCGGGTGAACGTTGCGATTTGTCTGGAGAAGACGCGACAGAGGATGCCGCAGTTGAAGAAGATGCTGCGGAAGAAGAGGAACTTCCGGACGCTGACCGTGTTGATCTTGTATATCCAGAGGATGGAACTGATGATGGGAAAGAATAGTTTGAAGTTCCTGAGCCATACCGTGACGGCCTCACAGGCGTCGCGTTGACGGAAGGTTTCGCGAGTGGGAATGGTAGGCTCAGAGCTGCAGGGGTAGGTGTAGATTGCAAGTCCTTGGGCAACTCGTGTGATTCTTCTTGTGAGGGCGTCTCGTCTAACAAATAGAAATAGAGGAATTCCAAGCATTTCATCCTGTACACGTGTAAGCATCGTTGTCTCATGAGCCGGCATTGTCAGCAACATGACAAAGACGCACCTTACTTCCCTAGGGGTTCCCGCCCTCTTCAGTATCTTTACGATAACTTGAACCCCATTTGCGCCCTCAAAGGCTCGAAGAGCATCCGATGAATCGACTAAAACACATAGAAGAGTGTCAAGAACAATGGACGACAGGGGAAGGGCTGCTGCTGCGGATGTGTTTTTAGAAGTTGATATCGATAAACTTGGATCTGGCATATTCGATAGATGGCGAGAGACAAGCAGTAAATCGAGGAGAACCTGATGATAGAATTAATTCAATTCACGGAACTTTGGGAGCGCTGAACGTTCGCAGGCAATGGTACGGACCTCCAGAGGGTATTTGCGGCCAAGGAAGACCTTGCTAGGTGGATGGATTAGTGCGACCCCCTGTATTAGGGACAGCGAGCTTGATAGTTGCGATGCAAGCCGGCACGTCTCGGGATCGAAGTCCTCTATAGCAACAGGTCATCAACTGCGGCGAATACGAACCGTCGGTGGAGCGACTTACGGTCGGCGGTCCCCTTGTTTGTGAGCTGATCGAGCCTCACGGTTGCTAGGGATATCCAAGGAAGTAATCTGGAGGGAACTAAATAGCACGGAGGCAGGATGTTGGCAACGGTTCACAGGCGGGGAAGTACGGGCCTATGGCGCACTCGGTGACTCACTGTTGCATTCAAAGGTATACTGTAGGGCGACGAGGCTATCCAGAGCTCGCGAGTCGTCCTTAGAGGTACAAGAAGATACCAGATGTCTTTCAAGAGACTCCAATGCTCTTGTTTTCGCATTGGATGAAGATCTAGGTGAACCAAGCTTGGGAAGAGAAGGGGTAAGTTGGAAAATAGAGGTAGATGGAAGACAAGATGGGTGCGCACGTCATCGAGGGCATCCTGGATGGTGTTCCTCATTGTGAGGAGGATGTCGTTCATGCTGGGGACGACGTCGGGCTACAGGCAAAAAATACAAGGGCCACGAGGTGGTTGGAATTGAGGAACAGCCTTGGTGGGCGTCCATTTACGTTTACCATTTACGGAACACAAAGCAACTTGACATTCGATCATGACGCGCTTGTCCAACATAACCACGTGACCGAGTCCAAGCACCGGCCCGGAGACCCATCTTTATCTCCGCTCCTGATCTCCTTCCGCTACCTCAACAGTTGCCTTCTTATCAGACAACAACGCAATAGACAGCTGACCGCCTCCCTCCTGCAACCGCTTCCTCCCGCACCCTTGACCAAAAGAAAGAAATCCTAATGGCCCCAATAAGAACTGTAATTCAAATTCTACCATAGCTTCCCCTATCTGATAGACACCGACAACACAGCAATGGAACCGTCTCATCCGATTCGTAGCTGCCGAAACTGGACGGGTGCACATCGGTCAACCCGTCGACCCAAATGTTGACGGTCAGAAATTTGACTTGCTACAGCTGTTGTGCATCTAACCACCAGCTATAGTCGGACTGGCCGCATACGAACGCCTACCTATCAAAGCTTACGAGATAACCGGTGCAGCGCTCGACCCCGCAGCACAAGTCACCGGGAACATTCTTACTGTGCAGACACTTTTGAGCCCTCTTTCAAATGAAGAAATTAAAGTCGTTAGATGTTTGGGACTGAACTACTCTGATCATGCGGTGTGTTACAATGTTCTATGGTGACGGCACTGGCACCCATTTTTACTTTGAGCATAGGAAGAAGCGAAACTGGCAAAGCCGGCGTACGATTTTGTTTCATCCATTATCTCCTATAACCACGGCTGATGATTATATTTCGTTTTCCTAGATTCCCGATTCTTTTCTACAAACCACTTACTTCCTTGCTGGGACCATTGGGCACAATTGTCATCCCACGCGCAGCACAGCCTGTGAAAGATCATCTGCCAGACTACGAAGTAGAACTTGTAATTGTCATTGGAAAGCCCGCAAAGAATGTATCCGAAGCGGATGCCCTTGACTATGTTATTGGCTACACCGGAGCTAATGATGTGAGATGAGATGACAAGTTCACACCTGAAGATCTGACCTTTCGTTGTTGGTGTAGGTTTCGTTCCGCAAACATCAATTTGCAGTTTCACAGTGGGGCTTCTCCAAGAGCTTTGGTATTCATACTTCCAGCTTCCATCTCCGAAGTTATAATTAATCCAGAAGCCCAGACAACACGAACCCAGTCGGACCGTGTCTGGTTTCCAACAACGTTATCTCAGATCCACAGAACGTGCTCCTCAAGTGTACGCTGAATGGAAACGTTGTCCAAGATGGAACCACTGCGTATGTTTTACGTTGTCGCATCTAAGCTCCGGGTCCTGAGCTGCAACTGACTGCACCCACCCAGGGAGCAAATATTTAATGTCCGCCAAACTGTCTCATTCCTTTCGCAAGGGACGACCCTTGAACCTGGCACAATCATTCTCACCGGTACACCGAAAGGTGTTGGGTCAGCGAAGAATCCTCCAGTGTTTTTGAAGAACGGAGATAAGGTCACTGTGTCGTTGAGCAATGGTATTGGCTCGCTTGTAAACAACGTGAAAGAAGAAGGCAAGGAGCGAGCTAAGCTGTAATGACAGTGGTGTGTGTATTTTTACGAGAGTATTAAATGTTCCCTTCCCCACAATTTTGATTAAGCTAAAAAAGCTTTTTTTATGACGAGCGATCAAAAATAATAGTACATGTGGAAGGTGGTGGTGGTATACAATCCGTAATTCGGATAATGGATATAGCAGGTATGAAAGGATAGCGAACAGAAGTCCTTAAATGCATAACGCTTACGCACCGAGTCCTCCAAATACAATGAGTTTGATGTTCATGTACTCGTCAATTCCATGGGGCCCTCCCTCTCTTCCAAGTCCACTCTGTTTAATTCCACCGAAGGGTATAACAGCTTGGCTAATCAGCCCGGTGTTCGCACCGACCATCCCGACTTCCAATCTCTCTGCGACTCTCCAGACCCTTCCAACGTCCCGCGAAAAGAAGTATCCAGCCAGCCCGACCTCAGCGCTGTTGGCCAGGCGAATTACCTCTTCCTCAGTCTCAAACTTGCAAAGGGCAGCTACAGGTCCGAAAGTCTCTTCTGAATTGATCACAGCGTCCGCCGGGACGTCACTCAAAACCGTAGGCATAAAGAAAGTCGTGTTAGGGATTGATTTTCCACCAACAAGAATTTGAGCGCCCTTTGCGACGGCGTCGGAAACGTGCCTGTCAACTTTTTCCACTGCCCTTGAATGGATGAGAGGGCCGTGAGTGCTGCAGGGCGTAGATCAATTCGTGGCGAAACCGCGAGAAAAACCGCTTTAACGTACGTTCCTTCTTCCAGGCCATTCCCGACCTTGAAGGAAGCCACTTTCTCTGCCAGGCGTGATGCGAACTCGGCGTAGATAGACGACTGAACATAGATGCGGTTGGCACACACACATGTCTGGCCACTGCCACGGAACTTGCATACAATTGCAGCTGATTACCAGGCAACGTTGATAAGTTTATTTATCTACGACACAATGAGTTGAGGGAGACTTGCCTGCAACAGCTTCATCAATGTCAGCGTCGTCGAACACAATAAATGGGGCGTTTCCACCAGCTTCGATGGAGACCCTGCAGGAAACAGGCACGTGAGCCATCTTTTTCAAATACGGGAGGTAGATAACTGACTTCTTCAATGTGGAGGTTGCAAGGCCGTACAGAAGCTTAGCTACTGGCGTTGATCCAGTAAAGCTGACCTTCTTTACCACACTGCTGGTGCACAGTTCTTTACCCACATCTATCACATTCTTCTGCGTGGTGACAATGTTGATAACGCCGTCTGGAACACCAGCACGCTTGCTTAACTGTTGCCCGAACGCCATCAGTATACATTCTGATTAGATTATTGAATGGAACATACTTCAGCGAGAGCAAGGCACGAGAAGGGAGTTTCCGGAGGTGGTTTAATTACGGCGGTACATCCTGCAGCAAGGGCAGCCCCCAATTTCCGTGTGATCATTGCAGACGGGAAATTCCATGGTGTAAGAATAGAACTATAAAGTAAATGTCAGTCGAGGGGTGCAATGTGATCGTTGCCACATACACGACGCCAATGGGCTGCTTAATAACGAGATTGCGGGTGCTAACGGTAGCTGAAGGAATTTGTTCTGAACTCCGTGTTGTAAATACAAAGTGACTGGTTAGTTGTCATAAGACCCACCTCCATACGTTCGTACAGCTTCTTCAGCTTTAATCATTGTTAGGGTTCAGTTCTGGGCCAATAACTAGGTTACTTACCATACCACTTTCAAGGGTTGCGTAAAATTGTCATGTTTCACTGCTATGTTTAAAAGTGACTCACCTCAAGAAAAGATGCACTATATGCATTTTCACCCTAAGCCCGCATCGAACCGTCAGCGAGGTGGATTTCGGTTGGTAATCTAGCAAAACTTACTTTTGCTTCAGTCAAAGGTTTTCCGTTCTCAAGCGTCTAAAAATATAACATCGGCAAAGTGAATGACGTCAGAAGTAAACACACCAACGATAAGGCGGCCGAGGTCATCATGGTGTTCCTGCATGAGGTGGTAAAACTTCATGAGGATATCGTGGCGTTGCTGAAGAAACCAGTCAGTTCACCTTTGAAATCATATTGAAGTGTACAGAGAGATATACCTTCGCTGTTGTCTTGCTCCAGGAAGGGAAAGCTCTTGCTGCAGCATCAATAGCCTCTTTTGTTTCTTCTAGGCCCATCTCAGGAACAGTCCCAAGTTCCTCACCAGTTGCCGGGTCTTGCAGCATTGTTAAGCACGCGATTTTTGTAGCTACAGCAAATGCAGCTCACTTGTAACCACAATGGTTTCACTACTCTTCGCATCTATCCATTTTCCATCAATTAGCGCCTGGAACTTAACCAGACTAGGATCATTCAATCCGAACTAAAAGATGTAACAGAACAGTGAGCTTTCTGATTATTACCAAGAGGCCCTACAAACCGCAGAAGCTTGTGAACTGGCCATCCTTTGCGGTTGGAGGGTATATCGTGCTGACTGATACAGTACGGTTTGTCTCTGGGAGTTTAAGAAGTTCGTGGTGTGCCGGAATGCATTTGGGAAACGCATCCGGGTCAGGTGTCCCGCAGTCGCCATGGACAGATGAGGAGGGCAAGCAAACTTAGCAAAGTAGATCCAGCTCGACTTCAGTGACTCACTTAGGTCATGGCCCATGGGAATTAGATGACACGTGATATATCTCATTTTCGGTTTGAACGCCGCCTTCTAAGTGCATAAGTACCCGTAAGTAGTACGAGCTTTAGGGCGTCCTGTTCAACAGTTTGATAGTACTGGAAGAAGTCCAACAAGATCATGTAGTCAATGCCATTATGAAACACTGATATTGCAAGATTCAGATAAGTATACCTTTCGAGGTTGAGCGTTCACTTATCCATGTCCAGCCTGGCTACACAAGACGACTACATTGCAAATAGATTCAATGTCTCGGCTTAAACGGTTTCGAAGTGATCCATCAACTACCTATCAGGTTAGGAAAGCCTATCAAAGATTAATTCCTTGAGATCCTAGCGATGTTCAAGGATTTGCACAGTTGATGATGTGAACAAACCGCAGTATTGAGGTTCTCGGAGATTTTGCAGACGAACACGGAAAACTGCATAATACCACATTGCACATCGCACAGCCATCCAAATCTTTGGCTTTCCTTCGATTACCGAGCAAGGCTTGTTATTCTAAGGGTTCTTGTTCAAGAAGTGGATGAAAGGGGAAACTTAACGCAATCTCTGTTTTTTACAACCGAAGTCTCTCAATTCGGGAATCGGATGACTCGCAACCGCTTGTCAATCACTAAATCCTGAACCCCGCCCGTGTTGCACGAAATCCTGTTAAATGTATTCGACCCACACTAGGCCACTCATGCCCTGCGTTACGTATGCAATGGATTTTGATGCGGTCTACATCTTATATCTGCTTACTTATGCTGTTAATATATATCAGTTGATCATCCCAGGGGCACTCATATTCTCTATCACCTCATTATGCTCTCCAGGAAAACAACCCGAGGCCAGTCCGACGGAACGACTGCAACAAGACGCGATAAGACGTCCAGCAAGAGGCCAAAATCTAGTCAGGCATGCGAGTCATGTCGAAGACATAAAACGCGCTGCGAGCTCCTCGAGTATAATCCCCTTCCTGGAGCACCACTTAAATGCCACCGCTGTAAAGTGCTTGACATACAATGCTCGTTTGAAAATTCCGATGTGATTCGCGTTATACAACGTCCCTCCCCGTCTGGCGATGCTATTTCTTCCGTCAGTACATCCTCTTCGGAGTCCGTTTATAACCCTCGTGCCGAGTTTCCTTTGTCAGTCTCTGCCTTACAAGAGCAGGGTATTTCTTCAGGCATTTTGGAGGGAGAAGGGTCAAAACAAGTGAAAGCTCATGTCTGCTCGCCGAATTCTCTCTGGAATGTAGTGGATGTCCAAGGAGGCTTTGATTGGGCAGCAACACCTTTACTGGCTGTTCAGGAGTTAATGAAACTGGCACCAATGCGTCCTATGCCTGCTGTTATTCTCGCTCCCCACGAGCATATTGGGACCGTCCTTACTCAAGACCAAATTATATCACTACTGGATATGTTCGAACTCTTTCTTGTTCACAATATATTAATGTACTAATCATTGTTCCTGTTCCTATTGTACAGCTTCGACAGTCACTACGCACCTTGGCTCCATATTCCTCCCCACCGGTGGGGTAGCTCACCTCAACTTGACCTTGTCCGCTGTACAGTTGCTTGCCGACACCTTGACCCAGTCACACGGAATCGCGTACTTCCAAGACTCCAAAAACTCACAGAGGAAGCGTCTCTACAGCACATATTCAACCCTGCCCCTTCTCAGGACTATATCGAGTCGCTTCTCATTCTATCCGCCTGGACTCCAGTAGGAGCGCCCACTTCAAACGAAGCTCGCGATCCACGACTGTTAATTGCATCAGCAATAAACATGGCCATTGGTTTGAAGCTGCCTGAGACCTTTGCTCAGGCGCGAACCAAGCTGATGAACAACGAATTAGATGAAGAGGGTTATCGCGCGCGCCTGGTTAGTACTGTTTTGAATCCGAAAAACTGTTATTCATTTGATTTTAGTGGCAGATGTTGGAGACGGCTGAGTTACTGTAAGTTTCGCAGTATTCCTTTCCTTTCGCTTTCTGACCTCTTGTGTAGCTTATGTACGGGAACCGGAAAGCCCCGTCTTTCTCGTCGGATCGATCCCGGAAACACGAAAGATATAGTGATTGATGCGAGTAGGCTGTCTTCGCGAGAAGGTTCTTCTGGACTCAGAATAGAGATCTGCGCGAAAATAAGCGAACTGACAGAAGCTGGGACTCTTTTACATCTCGAGCCTGACGCTCTTCTCAGTTTTTACTCAAAATCTACTGATCTGCTCGTTAAGCTGGAGTGTACCAGAAGAGATATGGAACCCTTGCCAGGTGAGCAACTACTTTTCGATAGAGTCTGACTAGTAACTCACATTTCTTACTAGTCATTTCACCTTACCACGCATTTCATTTTCAAATGAGTTTAATGCATTACCATGCTAGTAGACTCCTGGTGCTGCACCACATCATCCAAGAGACGCGGCGTGTCTTTGGAACAGATAAGCAAAGACCATGGTATCAAGTTGAATGCAGAGGAACTCCCGTCATAATTTGTTGGACACGGGACGCTGTTGCATCTGCAGAAGCAGTTTTCGTATCCTTGTTGGGGGCAAAGGATGACAGTGTCCTAATGACCATACCGGACTGCATGTTTACACTGGTCGCTTTTGCAGCTGCATGGCTCGTCATTTCTAATTTCTCAATGCACGAGCTTTACAAGTCACATCTTGGAGGATCTTGGGACAGACTCTTAGCAATGGCTGCTAACCGCCTGTCGACTGTTGCCCCATGCCCCGATCACGCCTCTTCAAGATGTGCACATTTTATATCATCACTCCTTGGAGCTTGGGGGCAGCTCACCTCAAGAACGCAGGCAACCAGTCGAAAACCCATGGCTGGCATTCCTATTCAACCAATGACTGTGCCATTTATTCCTCCTGGTCAAGCATCGGCCTCTTCATTCAACGCTACCGATTGGAATCCACTGTATAATTCAAACTGGCAAACGAACCCTTCTAATACATTTTCGGATAACGACTTTTGGTCTACTTTTATGATGAACCTTTCGTCGGGTGTAAGGAATTCCTGTTAACTTAGTATTTCTCGATATGTGTATGATAGATTGTAGCCCATTAATTAATGCATATTAGTATAGGACTTTACTAGACGTGCAATACATACACGCAGGCACTGTGTGTGTGAAAGTAGGCGTACCTCAGTGCTTACGTCCCTTCAACGCGTGCTTTTTTGAGGCTTCTGTAGAGTCCAAAAAGCCACCGAGTTCTAAGGCGTTCCGTGCAGCCTGATTGATATGCTTGAACCGATCAGGACCCAAATGGATACCGCCAAAATAGCGGGTCACCACCACAAGGACATCATTGATTTCCTGTCGAAGTAATTCCGAGTCATAAGTCAACACGGGTATACTGCGCAGGAAGTTCGCACTGACTAGGATTTGGAGTAGGTGTGCGAGCCGCCCTCCAGCAGCGGTTTCACCATCGTCATCGTTATCTAGTGGTGATGGTGCTATTATCAATCATTGTACGGGGAATAGAAAACGCCTGAAGAACCTTGATGAAGGACACTGCCCACTTGACAACGCCACGCATTGATAATCGGATGGGCCGCCCGGGACGTGCGACGGTCAGACATTAGGTAGGACAGAACGAGAGGAACCTGCGAGATTAAAATCGTCCGCGAAGAATAGCATACGGAATGTAGTCACACCTCTGATGGGTGAGATATTCGACAAGCTCGACCAACGAACGCGCTTTTTCGATCAAGAATAGGGTCTGCTACATAAAGGACAACACCTGCAGGTAATTCAGTTGGTGCAAATTCGAGTTCGGGTATCTCGTTCTCCAATTTCTGTGACACAGCTGCCGATGAAGTCGTGTGAGCTGCCTGGGTATGTTCCTTTTGATCCTCTCGTAAGAGTTTGCCAGCCATTTCGGTACTAAGACGGTCCTGGTACCACGTCGTACACTTCTCTAGCACATTTTGTAATCCATCAAAAACACAGACAGTGTCTGTAGCCCACTCGACCCCGTTGACCGAGATGAATGTCCGAAGAATCGAGCCAAAAAGGTTTGAGTCTGCTCCAAAGGCCCCAATGTACCGGGACAATAGTTGTAATTGGGGTGGAGAAGACACAGGATATGTCGGCGGCACTGATACTAGAATGCTCACTGAGATGTCCTCATGTGGAGGAGAAAGACTAAATTTTATTATCTCACAATCCACGGATTGGTGAAGAGAATCTAACCTCAGAATGACTTGATAGCGAATGGTACCCGCTTCTAAATGGCCGTTTCCATTTCCATCCCATAGTCGAACAGCGTCTTCGCCGTATATTGACTGTAAAACTAAGGAATATTAAATATTAAGTTTAGGGAGTTGGGCTGGTAGTAGTAGCTGGTGTCGCACCCTCTATTTCAGACGCCACTTGCTCTCTGTCTGGGTTCTGCGCAAGTTCTGCGACAAATTGCTGTATTTCCTGTGAATAATTCCTGTCATCGCTGGTGGCAGAGGAAGATGAAAGAGGCATGGTTGTCAGTAATTACACATCCGATCGCTGATTTACTACCAAGTCCATAATTCCATCCGGTTCTCGGAAAGCTTTCCCCGTTCCTTACTCCTTTCGTCAGGTACTCTTCCAGCCTGCTTCTTGCGCGCTTCAACGCCAACTCTCATCGTTACACCACGTATCTTGGTTCGAACATTCAGCTGTAGTTCTTTTCGAACCTGTTCATATACCACCTTCGAATCTGCGCCAGTCCCACAGCAAGACATAAATGTCGACACCGCCATCCATTCGTGTTGTCGTCAAACTGCCATGGAATCGTCCAGAGAACGCGCCACTCGATCCCCCACAGGTGTCATAGAAGTATTCCCAGAAGTTATCCTCACATTAATGTGTTAGATAGATAGAATGGACGCCCGAGAAGGCTGATATCTTGTGGAAAGTAATTGAGCGGTCGCGGTCGACCGAGAGTGAAGGAGCTGATTGTAAGTAACCATTCTCCGTTTAATTCAATCGTGCATACTTCATTTTTTCATAACGACAGGGAAGGGTTTGGCCGCGCATTTAGAAGTGCCACTACCTTACATTCTGTACCGCGTTCATGCAAGATTTCAAGACGAACTGCGGGGTTTGCAAGATATTCAAGGCGCCCTCAATCCGTCTACTGGCCAACCCCCACCGCCAAATCGCCAGATGAATTAAGTAACAACAGGCCTACCGTCATAACAGGACACTCTGCTAGCACATTGACATCTCGCTTGTCGTCGTCGTCGCGACTTTCGACTCCTGTAAATGTTCGTGCGCGTCTCAACTCTCTTAATTACAACTCGCCTAGACCAAAGAAAGAAACATCGTCTTCTACATTAACCGTACAGGGAGCAAGGAAACAATATATACCTCTGCAACCAACTTCGCAATCATCTTCAGAAGACGAATCGGACACAGAGGAGGAAGCAGATAAAGAGGAAGAGGCTGAGCGGAATGCTCAAGAGCAAGAAGCTCTTGATCGCAAACTTCAGCAGCTTCAGGAGATGATGACCAATGAAGCATTGGGGTTAATTAGTAGCTCTCGTCCTAAAGGTAAAGGCAAAGTTCATGACCGGCTTGGAATGAGTTCGCCGCGGTCTATGACAGGAAGCTATCGAAGAGACGACTATTCTAGTCAGAGTCTGTCGAGTCGCAGTGCTAGTCAAAGTATATCGAGTGCTGGCTCTCCGCAAGGCTCGATACCAGAAATCCCTTCGTCTAGCCCAGGCTCCCAACCTCATTCCCCGCCGCGTAGACATATGTCGCCAATCAAGTCCTCCTCAAGTCCACCTACAGTATCTCCACGTAGCACTCTTAGCCATACTCATACACAAAGCGGCCATGGGTCAGAAACATCTAGTTTCAGTGACTTATCTGGTGAGTTGATTTGCGTGGTGATAGAAAGAACAGCCTTAATTTCCTTATCGATAGACGCAAGTTTATCTAGCTTAGGGAGCGCGCTCATGTCGAATACTCGAGGCGCTAGTTCACGGCTGTGAGTTTATTCCGCAGACTTCATTACTTTGGGCATGTTTAGCTAACATAAAGACCAGACCACACTTTCGCACTCGACTAGCAGGCGGGCGAGGGGTCACAAAGCCTTAAGACATATGTGTTACCTTAGTGTTGGTAATCTGGCACTCACGCGTTCGTACATAGCGATTTTGCTGTTGAGACGCGTCGGATCTGTAGTCGTAACCTTCTAGTACCTTCTGGTAATCCCATGTATATATATTCGTGTCGAGCATGTGTAAGTTATCGCAAAGCTCGGGAAATATACCATTACCTTGATCTAAGACATCATCACGCGTACTTATACCGCTTCAAGTTTCTCACTCGTTTCATCTGAACTCAGCCGGCCTCTTTATCGACGCCCACTCTCAGACTCAACTTGATATCACAATCATCGCTATGGAGCTCACATTCATTACAGATCTTGGGCAGCCATTTGTCATTGAGATAGATCCCAACATGGAATTGGAGAATGTAATGGCATTACTAGAAGCGGAGGTGAGTCAATCTAGGTCATTAATCATTGCCTATGACTTTGCTCATCATCTCTATACCAGTCAAACATTCCTATCGCAGAACAAAGTATATCCTATAATGGTAGAGAGCTACAAAACCAAAAGGCAACTATTCGTGAACTAGGTGTAGAAGGCAATAATGCTACGTTGTTGCTCCGTCGAAAGGTCATGAATCCCACCGGTGGAAGGTAGCTAACCCTCGTCTCTTACCTATTACTTATTCTGACCATATCAAGAGCTGTTGAACAGGATGCTGAGATGATGCGCTTGACGATACTGGGAGACCCTAATCTCATGCGGCAGCTCCGGGAGGTTCGTTATATATTCACGTTCTACTTACTCATCTATATGCAATTTCAGACTCAACCAGAAATCGCCTCGGCTGCTCAGTCAAATCCAGCGCGTTTTGCAGAACTCTTGAGACAGACAAGAGACAGACAATTTCAAGCCCAAAGAGAGATAGAGCATCTCAATGCCGATCCGTTCGACATTGAGGCTCAGCGTAAGATCGAGGAAGCAATCCGCCAACAGGCGGTGATGGAGAACATGGAGCATGCAATAGAATACTCACCGGAAAGTTTTGGTCGGGTGACCATGCTATAGTGAGTTCCTCAATGCTTTTCTTCAATCACAAGATCGTTAAGTGTCAATTGTACAGTGTTGATGTTGAGGTCAACTCGCACCCAGTAAAAGCTTTCGTCGATAGCGGTGCACAACAAACTATCAGTGCGTTTCTTTCTGTCCTTATCCTCCATCTATTCTGACGTACCACAAGTGAGCCCTGAGGTTGCTGAAGCATGCGGGTAATTTATTTCTTCTTCATAGAGTTTATTTATTTTTACTGTCTAACGTCCTTGTGCATCAGTATCATGCGTCTTGTCGACCAACGATTCGCAGGCATTGCCCGCGGAGTTGGCATTGCAAAAATTCTTGGCAGGGTGCATAGCGCTCAATTAAAGCTCGCTGGCTTGTTCCTTCCGTGTTCATTTACCATCATGGAGGTAAGTACTACGGTTGGAATGAAAATAAAGTTCTGACTGTCGCAATCAGGGGCGAGAGGTCGACCTTCTCCTCGGACTTGACATGCTGAAGGCTCACCAGGCATGCATTGACTTAGAAAAAAATGTTCTTCGTATTCAAGGCCGCGAAGTGCGTTTTCTGTCTGAGCATGAGCTTCCTGCCAAGGCCAGAGATCCAGCACGTTTCGCTGAAGAAGAAGAGGCAGCAGCGGCCTCTTTGTCTTCCCCCCGGGGGCATTCTACGAGTGCTGGGCAGTCTTCGTTCCCAGGAAGTGGGCATACTCTTGGATCTACTCCATCTGGGGCTGCAACACAACCAGCAAGTAGGCATTCTGAAGATAAGATTCGCCTTCTCATGGATTTAGGGGTAACGAGAGAGGTGGCGATTAGCACTCTCGATGCCGCCAACGGAAATGCAGACGTGGCTGCGTCACTGCTTTTTTGATTCGGTGTAGAAAACGGGATCTTGTCATAATCTCTTCAAAATATAGTAACATTCTAGATACAATCCGTACAAAGGCAATCATGTAACAATACTGTACAATGGTGGAAATATGATACATACACAATTTGAATACAATACGATAACAGAGCGTAATAAGAGCAAGTGAGTAGATTTAAATAAGACTGACACGCGTCCGAACAAGACCACCTCGCCAGTTGTGCATTCCTGCAGACCGCAAGTGTGACCAATCACCTTGCATTCGAGCGAAGGCATCTTGTATGTGCTCTGGACGTAGGGCTGTTCTAGCTTCAGGAGGAGGTAGAAACAAAGAATTGACTGGAAGCGTGTATTCTGCATCGTCGTCGTCATCCTCTTCGCGCCGTCGCTTATCAGCAGGTCCACCGAGACTGTGATTTGCCTTCCTCTTTCCAAGAACTGGGGATGTATAATCTTCCCGAAGAAAAGATTCCTCCAGAGACTTCTTTACTGAGAGTCCAGCAAGAGTAAGAGACCGCACCATCTCAAAAGCAAGGAAGCCGACAATATCAACTGTATCATCATTCGCCTTCAGGTCAAGCTGAGGAGGAAGATTCAGGAATTCGCGGAACCGTTTAGCTGAAGAATTACGGTCAAAAAGGCCTTGTAGCACACCAACGGCTTGCGCATACCTTTTCGGTAAGTAAATGAGGCTTGCCGACAATCTGAATAATGCTGATACTCCTCTCTTGTCATTTGACGGGTAGCGTCATCAGCTTCCTATGGCACTATAAGATTACGAAAGATTAGGTAAAAGGACATGGAGCGAACCTTCAAACGCTGAATAGATGCTTCATGGGCTTCAATATCGTCTTCATCTTCTTCATCATCTGACTGATGTCCACTTTGTTTCAATACTTCTGAATATATAGTCGTTATCTCCCATGGCAATTTGATGGTAATTTTCTGTGCTTTGGCAGCAAGTTTGTCTATGAAAAGGAATTAGCCCACTTATTTGCAATGGGACACGAAGGACACACCATCGCCATCCTCCAACGTCTCAACTTCAACACCTCCTCCACCATCCCCCCCAGAATCCTTTGCGTGTTTCCTGACGTCCTTCCAGGACAAGTATGTCCTCAGTCTGTTGACCTTTCCCCTGTCGTGTCGAATGAGGAATATCAAGTCCTCTGCCGATAGGTAGCGAGCTCCTCGACGCGTAGCAAGAGCTCTGGCTTGAACGATCTGAAGAGTAAATCAAGATTAGAAAGCAAAATGTGCGTACCACAAATAACACATACCAGTTCAATTAACTGTCCACGAACAATGTCTTCCACGAGATTAACAGTTTCTGGGTTGGGGTCCTGTACTTCACCAAAAACAAACATCTATGGGTCTTCTAGGTATCCATCTCAAGTTTAAAGTGAGATAATAATCTACCATCTGAGATATTTCCTGCGTGTACTTGTAGTCTCTAGTCCCATTATTCAGCACATCCCCAGGTCCTTTCTTAATGGTCGACATAGCGAGACTTCAGTAAATCAATTCCAGATTAAGTAGTTAGGCCGACTCAGATTCCTTTGCTAGAAAGAAGTAGAATAAGGATGCGCCTGATGGTGTGTCGTCGAAGGCCCAAGAGGAAGCAGTCAGAACTTCAAAGTACTTACAAGATAAAGGCGCGCGCGCGGACGGTTGGTGCTTTAGCGCTTTAAAAGTCGTTTTAGTTGTTACCTGTTGTCACTGCCGAATGAATACCCCGTGACTGTGTAATAGAGTAACTGACTACAACCTAAATTCGGGCTCAGTTTCTGCTATCCAGTACCCATGGCCAGCTTGGGATTTCAGCGTGTTTCCGCCATATCTAGGCACCCAAGAGGGCTGTTTGCGCGTTCTTATATCAACTACACCGGCAAACCTTCTTCATCCACGCCCACTTACGTGAAGCGAGCGATTCCTGCTGCAAAAGCAAGTACTGTTGCCTCAACTAAAGATTCGGAGACGCCTGAGCCAACTGGAAAGTTGGCTCCTCGAAAGTCTGAAATACCATTTGAGCCCGCCGCCCTCCCCACTGTCACAGCCGCTGATGGTGCTACTGACTGGTCTAAGAGCTATTATGGGTTATCGACGGAAGCATTTTCCAAGGAAATTGCGGATGTTTTGCTAGCACCCATTGAACCTTTGGACGTCGAAATTAAGCCCGGTGCGTCTGACTAGTAATGTCTCATCACTAATCATATTAACATTTTATCAGACGGCCTCATCTATCTGCCCGAAATCAAATACCGCCGCGTCCTGAACAAAGCCTTTGGACCTGGTGGCTGGGGACTTGCTCCTAGAAGTGAAACCAATGTTGGTCCAAAGGTTGTAAGCAGAGAATATGCGCTTGTATGTCATGGGCGGTGTGTATTCTGGAGCCATTCTGATGTACTTCAAGAATGCACATTCATTTTTACGTTTTAAGCTTGGTCGCAATCGCTCGTGGTGAACAAGAATACTTCGATCCTGCTGGGATACCGACAGCAACCGAAGCTTGTAAAAGCAATGCTTTGATGCGCTGCTGCAAAGATTTGGGCATTGCGAGCGAGCTTTGGTTCGTAGCGGATTTGAATACCGTCCATTTGTCACTGACTTCTCACGAAGGGATCCACGGTTTATTCGTGAATTCAAAGCTCAGTACTGCATTGAAGTCTTTGTCACTCATGTCCCTTCGAAGACCAAGTGCGTAACCAACTAGTTTATCGTGTCTCTGATAATGATACATGTCCCTTTATCCAGAAAGAAGCTCTGGCGTCGTAAAGACCAGCCCAAGCTGACCTATCCTTACCAGGAGTAATTGATTATTGTATGTATCTGCTTGTATTATCTTGGTGGTTCTAGAAGGCTTAATAATTCCCCACTCGCGAAATCAATTTGCGCCATTGAATTTATTCATTGCGCAGAAATGCACGTGACCGCGTGGCACCAACAACATAATATTGCTTTTGGATTCAGAATCGCACACTTTGACCAATATGCACAACCTACGGACTTACATCGAATGGTATATAAAGCAATTAATAAAAGGTATATATTACCAGTTACTTACGCTCACTACACTTGACTGTTATGTACAATGGTTGTTCAAATCAAGTTCGAATTAGTACATAAATTCCAATTTCTAAGCGCATTTTAGTTCTGTTTGTCGAGGGTTCAAAATGTTCTTGCCATGAATTCCTTGTCGCGAGCCGCGTGTTTGCGTTGATATGGTGGGCTGGGCATGTCTGAGCATACTTCCTTGTTAGCGGGCGTTTAAATCTTGCAAATCGCGTGCCACTACCTATACTACCTCTCAGTCAGTCAGACCGCAGTCCTTATGTCGCACGCTGGCCCTAGCAACTCGAGACAATCTTCAGGCGAGCCAAGGCCTCGTAGTAGTGGCTCCATCTCCAGTCAAACAACGCAACGACCACCATCCAGCTTGTCTTCTCGGCCGCATTCCAGTCTTTCTATACGCAATCCACCATCTCGGCCATCTTCCAGTGCATCTCAAAGACCACCATCTAGTTCTTCGCGTCCTATATCAAGTGCATCTACGCGTCCTCACTCTCGCTACTCGCACCGACCAAGTTCTCGCCATGCGCGTTCCCGTCTACTCCCACAATGTGAAACACTTGTTTCTCAGATTAGAGGTCTGAAGGAAGAAGGAATGGATGGAGATGAGGATGGAGAAAACTTCCGGTCCGCTGTGGACTTTGCAGTGAAGAACCTGGAGACAACTACGTTGAACAAAGCTGCTGTCAGTGTGGATCTCACAGATGTCGACCGCCAAATAAGTGGGTTGGTAGATGTGCTGGTACTAAACTTTTGCTGTAGATCTGATAGTCTCTATATGAATATAGACATGCCCTTAAAGCACGAATCAACTCCAGAGATACGCTAGCAGAAGCCTTGCAGAAATCTTACTCCCAACTTAAGGCGATTGTCACAAAGGATGATGATCTGGACCGAGAAATTAAAGTAAGGGAAATGGTTGGTCTCCGTTGTATCCTCTTATAATAAATTTCCAGCTTGGGCGACTTCCAGACCACTTGCAGTTCCTCGTGAGTGTTGTTACAACAGGTTGAGATTGGTATCACAGATATCGTAGTTAACGCGTCCAATTTATCTCAGCTCACAATATCATCTGCTCCATCTAATGGAACTCTGGCTTTTTCAACTGATTACCTGGATCGCTTGAAAAATCCTCCTCAACCACCTCGTGCACTTACTTGGGAAGACATTCTAGCAGAAGAACCATTCGAGGGTGAACATTGGCAAGGTGTATATGGACTTCCTCCTGGAAGTGTACGTGGTCAAGAGGGAGAAGACAAGAACGACTGGGACAGCACTCCCTCTCTCTCGCCACTAAATTCAGATGATCTCGCTCTCGACGATGACGATACGATTTCGTCTATTGGCGACTCACAACTAACTTCCCAATTAGAAGCAACAATACCTTCTGAAAATGTCGCAGAAAAGATCACGCCTGCGTATACCTATGCATATCGAAAAGAATTAGAATCTCTACACTCTAAGCAATATTGGAGGAAAGACTGGCAAACTGATGCCAATCCTAATCGGTTCTTTAACCTCGGTGATCCATCTACGTTTGGACCTGCAATAACCGCTTCAGCTGCGGCTCTCGGTGACAAAACAAGACTATCGACTCAGACTTTGCTACAAAATGAGGTCCGTCTACCCTTATTGTATATTTATATGTTCCAACCTAAAAACAATGTAGAAATACATTAATGAAGAAGATGCTGTTCGCGAAGTTCTGATGGCGTTGCAAGGGCGAAAAAATATCCTACTGGAATGGATTAATGGAAGATATATTGTGAGCTTGAGTTTGGCTCTCTACCAAAAATCACTTTCTGAAAGGTGTTTAAAGATAACCTCGTCTGCTCCAAAGTTAATACATCTATCTCAAGCATCACAGCATTCTATTCTATCTTCATTTGCATGCTTTGCGTCCGCTGTTCAACGGCTGCGACAATTCATTACATCGATATTTTCTCAGTCGCAGACAAAACATGAGGGCAGAGAACAAGCATCACAAACCTGTGAGGCGTTTTCAGATGCTGTAGACCATGAAATTAGGGCTCTTGACTCATGGTGTGCTGCTCGTGAGGAAGCAATATGTCGGGCCTCTGCAGGGCTGGATGGTCAAGCTTTAATTGTTAGCTTGCTGAACACAGAGATGAACTTAAGGAGGACATTTGCAACTTCTTTTGACGTTTGTCTAGATATCGTGAATAAGGTCTTCCAGGTACCTGAAGATGCATGGGAGACATTGTACAAGGGGACAAACAGACGCCAGCCATCTGCTGTAACAACCTTACTTCTTGACACCCTTTTCTCTAGCGTTCAGGAGCATTTGGAACGTGCGGATGCTGTAACGAGTAGTGCACTAACTCGTGTCTTTGTACGAACCGTTGAACCACTGTGGGGTATGATTGGGAAGTGGGTCAGGAATGGCATGGGTGCAGGATTAACAATTAATCAAGGTAGCTCTAACGATGAGCTGGACGACGAGTTTTTTATAGAAAACAACACTGGCTTGATGGGAATGGGGCTTCTTCATCCAGATTTCTGGCAAGATGGGTATTGCCTTCGAGAAGCCCATGTGTCCAAATGTAATGGCGACCCTGTCTCGACACGAAAAGTGACCCCCGCTTTTTTGCAACATGTCGCCCATCTTATTCTCAGCACAGGGAAAGCGGTAGGCCTCATACGAGCCCTAGGGCTTCCTTCGCAGATTCCGGACTTAGACTCGTGGCGATCATTCATAAAAGTCGTGAAATCAGAGCAGAGTGACATTGATAATAGGGGACTTCAGGATACTGCACTATTCTCTGTCTCTGTTGAGAGACTTTCGAAGCTCATATACGATGGATTGCTTCCCCGTTGTAACTCTGTCGGAGAGGTTCTTACCAAGGTGCTTGTGACTGAATGCGAGCTATGGCGACACTTGCAAGCTGTTGAAGACGTATTCCTCATGAGACGGGGAGACATGATGAGTGATTTTATTGACCTACTTTTTAACAAGGTATGAATCATTTGTTTCCTTTTTGATTTGACTGAATATCCTGTAGATGGATAATCAGCAGTCTTGGACAGATTTTCACTTCCTCAATACTGCTTTCCAGGACGTTGCTGAAGCAAACGTTGGTACAAACTGGGTGCAAGCATCTCTAGTCCGGCTCTCGTATCGGAGTGGTGGCGTACGTGACAGAGAGAAAACTATCAGCAGAACAGTCAAAGCATTAGAAGGACTCAGTATGGAATACTCCGTCCCCTTTCCCCTGACATACATTTTCCGCCCAGCAACAATACATATATATAACGATATTTTCGTGTTTTTCTTGCAGGTTAGGAGGGCAAAAAGCATGCTGGAGAGGATATTAGTTAGGGGAAAGACACGAAGAGAGAGCCGAACAAACGATGAGCTGAAGTCTTTTTATGCCTTAAGGAGCCGCCTGAGTTGGTTTATCAAGTGAGTCTTAATATAACTTACTCAAATTTAGGAACACTTATATATTATCAGTACATTGTTGAATTTCTTCACAACATACGTAAGTTTAACTCTATATGACTTCGATATATATTAATTTTAGCAGGTTGTTCAAGGTCAAATAGACAAGTTTCATGAAGAGCTGAGGAAAGCCACATCTCTTGATGAGATGATGCAATTTCATGACGAATAGTAAGTTTTATGACATCGGAGGATTTGAAGTTCTCGGCTGACGATATTTAGTCTTGACAAGATCCAAGGACGTTGTTTACTTAAATCTAACGTATGTCCATATAATTCTTGTTATTGAGTGGTAGTGCGCACTCTTACATTTCTGAATAGACTACTGCCCTTCATCGAGCAATCCTGTCCATCTTGGATATATGCTTGCATTTCAGCGAGGCATTTGTAGCCTTTGCCGGTGATACTGCAGCAACGCACGACATATCTCGGCAGTCTGTCATATTGAAACGTCATCGGAGTCGTCGACGAAAACGTCAAAGGCGAAATGTTGTCGGGTTTTCGCAACAACCTCAGGAGTCCGAATCGAGCACTGAAGAAGAAAATGAGGATGATATGGATGTTAGTGCAACTGACACTACGGAAGGCCCTTCCTTTTCCTTTGCTTCTTCTACGACAAGTACACCAGAAAATGGATATATTCGGATAGACAAAATATCTTCTGAACTCGACGGCCTTGTAAGGTTTATTCGAAGAGGTGTGGAAAGTCTTGCTGGTGGGACAGGAGACGCCTCTCCTGCTTTTGGAGTTCTGGCATTTGCTCTCGAGGACTGGGATTTATGATTTCGGACGGTTATATTTGCTTCAATTAACATGTACTGTACTTATGTACTTTACAGTCTCTTACACAACAGCCGCAAATCAATGAACCAATGTAATTATGCACCCATTTTCTTTCTCTTGTTAATTCCTCCAAGCATACTCTTAATCAACATCTCGTCATCCAAGCTATGTCTTTGATAGGGTGTGGTGTCAACAATATCCTAATGAAATGCATGGGTGTATTTTCCCATATGGCCCTAACTTGAAACGGACGCACGCGGATTGCCCATGTTCATTGTTCGGTAGGTCATTATCTAGTGGACTCAGGTATTTTGTGGCTGCAATATCATCACCAACCTGGACGAACTGAAAACTACGATCCACATAAAAAAACATGAGTTTGCATACCTGGCTTATTGGGAAACTATATCTGTCCAAGCGCTTCGCTATTGTCTCAATGACGATTCCTGGATCATTGGTTAGATTCTTTGTGTAAGTCACGAGAGCCCTCGTCCAATGAAAATGGTGAAACTCACTTGGAATCCTGTCCGCAACGACAATATAAACAACAGGCTTCACTTACTCTTCAAAGGTATCGGGGTACTTACGATTGATTTTTTCTACTTTATTGAGATAATTGCCTTGTAACTACCCACTATTTTTTCGAGACGAGCGCCTATATGTGTATAACCATAAGGATTTACAGATTGGAAGATGTTGTAAGTAGACTGCCTGCGAGCTCTGACAAGCCAGTATTAAACACTGTGACCGACATGCTCACTCTTATTGAAGCCTTTCTGCTGGTAATTCGAACCACAATTTGAACCAGCACCTGTGGCTTCACAATAGGAGGGTGGCGCGGTGGAATCTGTCGAATAGGATATGTGGCAGGTACAGAGCTTGAAAGTTATTCTGGATGATTCTACTACTACGGACTTCCCTCCCGCGCGGTTTTGGTAGTACTTAGTACTTAGCTGAGAGCTCGCACTAGCACCACCATGGGTGCCTCCCACCGACCTGAGTCGGCGTGAGCTTGCGTCTATCGATTATCCCTGGCTATTACAGCCTCACCATGACTTCCCGGTGCTTGAAGGTTATCAAAAAAATATGGTATCACCGACGCGGAGATCAAGATTCGTAAGACCCCAATCTTGCCTCAATTGAAAGTCCACCTAGCAGTAACTTCATGCTTAATTTCTAACGTTCAGTTAAACATTGGCAATTTGGCATTACTTGGTAATTTTTTGAGATCCCAAGCAGATATCCTCTAATAAGATAAGACGAGTGCGTATGTCGAAAATACTTAAAGGAAGTGTTTGGGGAGTGTACACACAAATCGGAGGTGGGCCCGGGAACATGCTCCGAGAGTCCGAAGCGCGTCGCGACGATCGCAACGCGCCCTATTATGATCACGTGACATCATAGATACTGTACTGCCATCCTGTTCTTGACGCCTATGGTCTTGAAATGCCGTACTTTTGTGCTTTCCTACAATCCAAACCTGTCTCATAACTCGTTTCAATATAACTCAGATGTCCCCAGAACAATACCCCCATGTAGAACAGGATAAGGCTCAGTCTTCCGCAGGCGATGGATTGCCTACTTATGACGATCTCGCTGCTCAGAATGGTCCTAATTCAAGGCATGTGCAGTGCACCAATGCTCGCTTCGTAATTGTTATGTTCTGATCCTTCGATAATTAACAGGTTTGGACGATGGAGAGGCTGGATTGAGAAACGGTATGTAAATCACCTTAAATCGCATGACAAAATACTTAGAAATACAAACAGAGCAGCGGAGCGATATAACGATGTATCCCCAGAAGAGCGTCAACGCAGGCGTGCTCGCGGATGGGGAAATGAGGAGGAGGTACGCTCCTAACTTCTACCACTTCAATGTTGTTACTCACAGTTTTCGACAGGTACCCTATGATGATGATATACCAACAGACAATATTACCAATTTGCAAATTCAGACGAGTAACCTTAGTCTTGATGACTGGTCTTCAAATTCGACCTTCGTAAACCCGACATCGAGTTCCCAATCACTTCCACTTCCCTTTGTTAGTCAAAGACTTTCACCATCCCACTTAAAGATAAATCATTTCGGTTCGCGCTTTCTACCTCACTCAACTTCTCCAATTCGTTGCATTTTGCCACTGTTATCGGAAAAACTATTACTCATAGGTCATGAGGAAGGATTGTCTGTCCTCGACATGTTCCCTCAGGAATGGGCTGAAACAGGCGGAATCAGCGTGAAGAATCCAGAGGAAGCTCAAGCCTGGCCTATTTGGCACGGAGAAGGGTGATTTTTGTTTCTTCGTCAAGTCTCATTATAGCTAAAGTTCTTTAATTTCAGCGTATATCAAATATCAGTCCTGGAAGTTGAAGAAACGGGAGAAGAGACCCCACAGGGTGTGGTACTAATGTTAATTGGCCCAGAACCTGACTCTGCCAGTAGGGACAGTGAATCAATGAGGGTGCTACGCATGTACAACCTTGCAAGCTTAGCGAGTTTGGCAAGATGGGCTGTAGCACACAAGGTAATGTTTCCTTTATCTTGCGTCATTGTTCTCTATGGGCTAAATTGTCACGGCAGGGTGCCCGTCCCTTGGATTTACGTAGGCCCTCGAATTGGCAAGTACAACAGACAACGCCGAAGAAGCATCGCCCACAAAGTAGCTTTACCCGCAGTCTAAAATCTCTCATTGACAACCCCAGTCAGACCCCCGAACCTAACACACCATCGTATCACAATCTACTCTCGCCGTCGTCGACAGTCCCATTCAACGGAAGAAAAACTCCTTCACCCATTCGTGGGAGTCCTGTAAGTATTGCGCAAAGTCCCGATGACTCGAATTGGGATGTCGTAGAAGATCTTCCATTGCGCTGGGCCACCGATTTTGTTCCGTTGGCATCAGCTGGATCCCGATTATCCAATACTTCAATATTGTCATATGCTCTTTGGAGCGACGAGAATCGAAGAGGAAGAGGTGGAAAACTTCTGGCGGTGGCCACGAAGTATAATATCTTCCTTTATGAAACCCCAAAGGGCGAACGAGCATTTCGCTTTGTGAAGGTATGTATGCCGTTCACACGGAGCCATTTATCCATCTCTGATCATATCGCAGGAATTCTACACCCCATTACAGCCACGAAGCATTACATTCTTCCAACAATCGGTGCAAGATGTAGTCACCCGTAGTGTATCGGACGTGACTCCAAGCCGATTTCAATCGCATAAAAGATCAGACAGTTCACACACATTGCGAGCTGTCGACACTCGCAGCTCTGCTGGCACGGTGAGTTACGGCACTCAACTAAGTATCTTCGTCATATTCGACAAGAAGGCCGGCTGGATCCGACTGGCAGATGCTGCCGTTGGTGAACTCGAACTATTCGATGATAGAGCGGATGCACAATCCAACTACTACGTGCGAGATCATCTTAGCGTCGCCATGAGCGCGGGCTCACTGCGCAATAAAGCGCGAATGTCATTCGATATCCACAATCTCACATCTAAATGGATTCCTCCCATACGCTTTTCAGTTCCAGCCCCCGAACAGCCTGATGGAACACGGAATATACACCTCTTGACGCGGGGAAAGAAGACACATATTCTCCCTTCCCCCCTCTCCTCACAATTCAACCTTTACCCACCTTTACACGTGGTTCACTGGCGTTCATTTCCGCGAAACGTGGTAGCACGTGTATGTGAGCATCCAAAATCTCGTAACAGTGAAGAGAACCCCCCCTTCTTGCAGCTGGTGGCATTTGGTGAATGCGGCCTCGAGGTGCAAGAGTTGTCGTTATCTTTCCTTGCCCACGGCAAAGGTAAGGGCAAGGGCAGGTAATACTCGAAGAGCCGATAAGGGTGGAAGAGGATCTCGGTGGTGACGTAGGATTTCTCTGCATGGGGGGCCACTGGGACCGGATGCAGCGTCTCTTGAACTCCGATGGTCTAAGACGAAGTTACTCTGCCATGAGTGACATGTCCGGATATTCCTTTGGGAGCCTCGAGTCACAGGATATTGCGTCCAAGATGAAGCGCGAGGAGGGCATGTACGGATGGTGTCGAAAGGGAGCCGCGGACTGGCGGGTGTTTTGGGTTGGTGGGTCGCCTTCTGCCGACGACGACGGCGACGGTAGCTCTACTTCATCTGTTGAAGGATTTTAAGTTGATGTAAAACAATTTTATTTTTTACTCCCTGGGACACTCACAAGTAACTTATACTCCTGTGTATACCTAATTCATAGTGTATCAGGAACACAAAACAATGTAGCTGACATGGCATGGAATATATACTCAATCGCTCACCTTCCAATACCATTCTCCATGTTTTTGGCTCTGCGAGAGTGAGCGATAATAAATAGGCTAGTATCATACAGAAAATCATCATCATTAAATATCTGAACTGTCCGTACTGAAACAGACAATGTCAGCCAAAAGAGAGTAATTAGTAGTCTGTCCTGTCAATTGAAATGCTAGACTGTACAAAAAAGATATCGATAGCACGGAAAATCAGAAAAAGTGGGGATTTGGACAAGAAGAAAGCAAATACAAAATGCCCATCCAATATTCTACTCAGTCCATGCAGCAAGAAAATGATTAAAATGGAAAGCAGGAAAAGGGTGGTAGTTGGAGGTATCGATTTCGTGAAAGCTACGTAACTCATGAACGGGTGAAAGAAGGGAGGGTGGTACACACACAACTTTTGTACAGAGGCGCCTACGACCCCTGATTCAATCAACTAGTCGATCCACCCTGAGGTTGCGCCTTGCGAATAACCACGAACGACCTCTGCGGCTGTGCACTTGCCATCCCTCCCCCACTGCCCATCCCACCAAACTCCTCATCCACAGGTGCACTTTGAGGCTGCTGCGCCCGTCCCTCGCTGCTCTGCGGCCGACTCCTCCGGAATGGGAACCACGCCTTCTTCCTAGGCTGCTGGCTCTCGTCGTCGTCATCATCATCATCATCATCATCAACGTCCCCATGCCCTGCGGCGGAATTGCTTCCCCCAAGCACGAATTTGTTCCCGGATTTAAGTAGGGGATTGCTGCTTCCCGAAGCAGCAGCAGCAGCAGTCATACTCGCACTTGACGCCCTGTGCTGTCTCGCGCCCATCCCCATCATACTGCCGGAGGGAGGACTCATAATGGGCGTAAACATGCCCCCAGCATCTTCAATAATGGCCGTCTGCGACTTGGTCCGCACATGCGCAGGGTGCATCGCACCAGGCGGAAGCGTCCCAATCTCCGGCTGCCTCGCAACGCTAGACAAACTAGGTGGTGGATCGTCGTCGTCTTCGAAGAGTACTGGGCTGGCAAGCGCCCCGCTTTGCTGCCCGATCGAAGGGAACGTATGTGTGGATGAATTTCCCATAACGGCGTTACCTGGCGCAGTGATCGCATACGGGCTGTCGATGTGCGCTCTTCCACCTCCGACTCTCGAGAATCCGCTGGGCGGCTTAAGGGGACCGACGTTGGCGTCAGAGCTAACAGGGGCGTACCCCGCAGTCCGGGGGAATCGCTGCCAGGCACCCATGATGAACCCTTCGTCCTCGCTATCTTCCTTATACGGCCTATTCACCAACTCGGGACGGAGCACACTCGGCGGCTGCCCGGAATGCGTCGATCCCTTTCTCGAATCTACATTGAGGAATCCGGGGGCACCAGGGGGAACGTACGAACTCTCCGAGTTGCGCCCGGATGCAGGATGCTGTTGGAGGTTTATCGTATCGCTCTCGGTCGCCCTCTTTCCTTTTGATTTGCGGTGTCGTCGTTTGCGCGGGCCACCACAGCATCCTAAGAGTCCACAGGCACCGAGCAGGCCCGAGTCGACGACGTGTTTGGATCGGTCAAAGCCTACGCCGCCGACGATGCGGACAATTGCTTCGATGAGTTTGACAACGAGCATAAGGAAGAGAGCTAGGTAGACCAAAGCGAGGATGATGAGGATGCCGTAGGCTACCCAGCCACCTGCGCCTGCTCCTATCGATATCTAAATTCTTATCAGCAGAAATTACGAATAGATTTTGAAAGAACTCACCGCCGGAGTAAGTATCACCAACAAAACAGCAATCACAATCCTGGCAACGCAAAACAAAAAGCTAATCAAGCCCATACTCGCTCCACTGCCCCACGGCAACCAGACACTGGTCACGAGGGCACTAATCACCTCCACCACAAGGATAACCACCGCCTGCGCGGTGCCGCTTTTCTGCCCCGCACCGATGACAACTCCAAACGCGAGATTGGTGCAGAAGAAGAGGCCGGCAAACATCTGGCTCCCATGGCGGTAGTGGTTGTATAAAGGCCCGTAGGAGAGCAGCGTGCGCGTCTCGTCGTACAATTTGTTGGTGCTTGTGAACCGGACACGGATGACAAGATGTAGAGGGAGAAGAACAGAGATGAAGGCGAACGAGAGAGCAGCAAGGACAATGGAAGAGAGCGGTGAATCGGGCCCTCGCGCGCGCGTCATTTGGTACGATGAGAATACGGTCAATGGGAGGTGGAACAGCACCAACAATCGAACCAGGTTTCCATGGAGCACGGAAGAGTGGAAAGAAGATATGTCTGTTCGGACGCGCCACCATGAGCGATGGGAGTTGATGCCACGGTCGCTGTTCGGGTTGGGACTGGTAAGTGGGAGTGCGAAGCGTGATCGATGGCCTGCAGAGGACGGGAAGGAAGCTTGGGTGGAGAGGATCTTGGCTTCCTCCGGGCTGGGGGAAGCTGCTTCGCCCATCTCCTTTGCAGACGGCGTACCCGCCACGGGACTCTTGGTGCGCGAAAGCGTTGAAACACCCAAGCTGCGGGTCTCGCTGTACCCTCCGCTGGTTGCACTGACTTTGCCGGCAATGATGCTGGAAAAGAGATCAACGGCCCAGATGAGGCATGAGACGGCGATAACGGCAGCTGCGATTCCGAGAAAGATGATGAGGCAGTTGGGGAAGAGGTCCCTTGGACGGACACCGAGTGCATATGCGAAGCTCTCGATTCCATCGGACGCGTTTTGGGGGAGGGTAAAGAGGAGATTGGAGGCGGTTGGGTCGATGTAGAGGGGTGAGGTAGGATCGGCGAGTTGGTCGGAGAAGGTGGAGGGGGGCGAGTAGGGAAGGGTGGTTAGCGGATTCCAGTGGTGATCAGCGGCAGATGGAACGAGTGTGATGTCTACGGAGTGATTAGTGCGAGCGGACAGAGAAGAAGGGCGAATTACTATATTGAAGGGTTGCCCAAGCGGCTTGAGTTAGGAGTGGATCTGAGCAGGGTGAGTGGGACAAAAGGAGGAGAAAGACGGGACATACAAGCGAACGGGGGCCATTGGACGGCGACCATGGCCAAAATAGCACACCACTGGGTATGGAACATGATATCCCGCATAGAGGGCGTGCCTAGGTAACCGCGGCATAAACAGACCGGACGGGAAAGAAAAAAAGAAGCTCACAGAAGCGCATCAAAGCGGGACTTGAGGCAAGCCTTTCGCCACTAATGGCACTGGCCAAAATGAAGCCGGCACTCTCGACGCGTGCCCATATTCCTCTGCGCGACAGACCCCTTCCCCAGGCGGCGACGATGCGGGCGGCACCGACGACGAGCCAGTAGAGGATGGTGATGCCGACGGTGGCCCAGAAGATGATGATGGCCTGGCCGTAGGGGTTGTCTTGTGCGGGGTCGAGGGGGGAAGTGAGGACGTCGATGCAGACGAGCTCGTTGCCAAAGGGGTCTACTGCGCGGAGACGGGTGGAGAGGGTGGTGAGAGCGCGGTTGTTGCCGAGGGGGATGGTGCTGGAGAGGGCGAAGGGGCCGGCGGGGATGGGGCAGAAGGTGGGAGCGGGGGTGGTGGAGGAGGAAGCGTTTATTTGTGGAAGGGGGGAGGGGGGGCGGAGGGTGGAGCAGACGTAGGAGGAGTTGGTGAATGCGTTGAGGGTGAGGATGGAGGCGGTGGTGAATAGAGTGGCTGTAACAGTGTGAGAGAGGTGGGGAGTAGAGAAGAGGGCGGGCACGGACCTAGACTAGAGCTGTTGCCTACGATGCCAATGATCTGGTTTGGACTGTCGCCGATGACGGTGAGGTTGAGATAGTGCCCCCACTGGTCGCTGGGGAGGAGCTGGCCGTAGACGGTGGTGACATTGAGCTTCTGGCCCTGGGCGTCGGGGTCTGAGAAGCAGTCGGTGAAAGGGAGAGTGGCGGGGTCGGCGAGAGAGGCGAGGGGGAGGACGGCGAGGAGGAGGAGAAGGAGGGGACGGGGCAGGCGATGGCCATGCAGCATTAGGACTTGGACGGGAGCAAACCAGAGAATGAGAAAGTTATCAGTGTCAGTGTCACAGCCACGTGCCCATTACATCATCCACGAATATGGCAACCTCTCCTTTCCGAGTGATTTCTCTTTTCCAATGCTACGACGCCTCTCCACCCGACCCCACCTCGACGACAGACGCTGGCCAGGCTGGCAGGTCGTCATTGGAATAGAAACCCACGCACAGATCAAGTCCCGCCACAAACTCTTCTCTGGTACTCCGCCCTCCTTCCCCCGCACCCTCCTGCTCACCCTCCCCAGACTCCCCCACCTCAACCCCAGACTCCCCGCCCAACACACACGTATCCCCCTTCGACGCTGCCTTCCCCGGCACCCTCCCCCGCCTCAACCCCAAATGCGTCGACCTCGCCCTCCGCACCGCCCTCGCCCTCCACTCCCGCATCCAGCACCGCTCCTCCTTCGACCGCAAGCACTACTTCTACCCTGACCTGCCCGCTGGCTACCAGATCACCCAGCAGTATGCCCCAATCGCCCTCGGTGGCAGCCTCACCATCCATCTCCCCAGCTCGCCCCCCGTCCCTGTCCGCATAAAGCAGATCCAACTCGAGCAGGACACCGCAAAGTCCACCTTCATCCCTAGACTGCGCACGTCGCTCATAGACCTGAATCGCGCAGGGAATGCCCTCATGGAGATTGTCACCGAGCCAGATCTGCGCTCCCCGGAAGAAGCAGGCGCGTATGTCCGTGCCCTGCAGGCTCTTCCTGCGCGCCGTAGGCTCCAGCGACGGCAACATGGAACAGGCGCGTCGTTCTCCTTCCCATCCACTCAAAACTAACATCCTACAGGGCTCACTGCGATGCGACGTCAACGTATCCATAAACCGCGTCGGAGAACCCCACGGCACGCGCTGCGAAATCAAGAACCTCAACAGCGTAAAGTTCATGCAAGCAGCCATCAGTCTGTCCCTTCCCCTCTCCACCCCTCACCTCACTAACCCACCACAGTATCCGAAATAACGCGCCATCTTTCCCTCCTAAACAAATCACCTCCCACCCCCATATCCCAAGAAACCCGCGGCTTCAACGAGCACACCTTTGAAACATTTCGCCTGCGCTCAAAAGAAGACGCCCCAGACTACCGATATATGCCCGACCCCAACCTCGGCATCCTCCGCCTCTCCCAGTCCCGCATTGACGAAATAGAACGAACCCTCCCCCCCTCCCTGCTCACACCCGCGGGAGGCTGCAGGAGATGTACACATTGTCGCACCGGGATACCGAGGTCCTGTTGGCGCTCGATGGAATCAAGGATGTGCCGCTCGACGGTGACATTCCTATGGAGCAGGAAGAAGGACAGGGTACCGGGAAGAATGGTGCCGTTGCCTATTTTGAGGCCTTGTGCAAGGGTGGGAGGGAGCCAAAGGTGGCTGTTAACTGGTATGTTTTCATATTCTTACAGGAAAATAGGATTAACAGCATGATAGGCTGACACATGAACTCATTGGTCAACTGACCGCCCGCAAGGAGACCTTGCGCAGAATACAGTCCGCGTGGAACAGCTGGGCGAGCTCATTGATCTCGTGCAAGAAGGGAAAATCACCGGTCCGCTCTTCCCTTCCCTTCTTCATTCAATCCTAGCTTATACAATACACAGGAACATCCGCAAAGCACCTCCTGCGCCACCTCCTCTCCCACCCTACTCCTTCATCAGTCCTCTCCGTGGCAGAATCCCTCCAACTCCTCGCCCTGTCTGAGCGTAAAGATAAACCCGAAGAGGAAGACGAAGTGGTCGTATTATGCCGAAACGCGATAGCTGCCATGGAGAGCGAAGTGGCTGATTACAAAAAAGGACACAAGGGCGTGTTTAACAAGATTGTGGGAAGGGTTATGAAGGAGTCCCGCGGGAGGGCGGATGCGAAGCGGGTAAGAGAGGTGTTGGAGGGGTTGATGCAGTAAGTGGTGGGGGAAAGGGGAAAGGGAGGTGCAGATGTCGAGCAAGATGTGACTCAACCGATGGCCGTAATATCGAATATTCTGCGTTCACGAATACTGGACGCCCTTGGAAAATGTTGACCTATGGTTTCTAAATTCAAAACTCAGCACTTTGCGGCACCTTCTGCCTAGAGGCGTTGATGCGGTGAGTCGGTGAGCGGGGAAAGGGGAGGTGCATTGCCGAAGACCTTGGATAGCAAAAAGTTAATCTGCACCGGGGCTCACTTCAACCGATGGCCAATTACTGTAATATTTGGTCAATAATAACCTATGGTTTCTAAATTCAAAACTTGGCACTTTACAATTGTCGTCCAAAACTTAAGGAATGCGTACAATTCCGTGGAGAATATAAGAACGTACACCTATAATGGTCCTCGAAAAGCAATAGCATATACACATACACAATCTTCTCTAGTAATCCGAAGTGAATCATCTTCCCAGCTGGCCGGTGCCTTGCAGCTAGGACTGCAAGTCCTCGGTCGATATGCTGGTGGAGAAATAGGATAGCGCATATCCTGACTGGGCACAGATTGACATGAACGTCTTCGAGTATTGGTGGCTGACGGCAGTGTGTCTTGCCAGCCAGGGCTGTTATTCTTCAGTGCCGGCTCGGTGAAAATTGGGGACTATAGGTGCAAGGGGGAGGATGTCCCTCCTAACTGGTCTCCCCAAGCTCTCAGATAGGTGGGCATGTGTCGTTTATTTCAACACATCAGCTTGCTATAAAAATCCTTGAAATACATCTCCCGTGAAACCCGTACACTGGCCACTCCGCCGACCCGTATTGTATATAGGAAATAGGCGACTAGTCAAATAAATTGAATCATGCTATGCCCATCATGTTTGTAGATTTGGAAAGCCGCCCCATTAAAATGCGGCAAAAACTCCGACAGAAAATTCCCTGAAATATTCATTCACACCCACTCTTTCAGCTTTCAGTGGCTACTGGGAGCATCTTATGGTGAAACTACCGCCATCGTGCATCCTGCGGGATACTCTTTTATGATTCTCCACTTGACTGGGTGAATTTAGCTCGCTTCCGCGTACAAGAAATACTTACTCCAACTTAGTGTAATAGGAAGCCGCGAATGTGTATAATTAATATTCCTTTGCAGGAATATTATCTTTTTGGGCCATCCGCAGCTTCGAAGTGGAATAGAGTTCCGGATCACGTTCTACTTTACGATATCCTTTACAGTGCAGCATTCACCTCGGAACCGCTAAGGAGTTCATGGGGGCTCTATCACTCCCCCACCAAGTGAGGGAGGAGGGGGCGCCGGGAAAGCAACTTAGCAACAGCAATATAGTGCTACCCGTGTTCTTACGGTGGCACCAGACTTCGCCCACAGAAAGCCCAATCTCCCGATGCCCCTACCTCCGGAAAACTGGTGCTGGAAGGCAAGTAACCATCCAAGCAACTGCGCCATCGGCTTCGGAAGCGATATGACACTCCTCCAACACTCTCGTTCACAACCGGTTTTCTGGATAAAAATGCATGAAGTAATTACACTGAAGGAGGTATCAGTTTTATTTCCAGCCATATCCATTGCAGGTCTCTTTCTGATTCCCACTATTGGATCATATTGATGCTATTTCTCCTTCGACAGGCAATATCAGAAACTGTCAAAGAAAGTGGCTGTTGCCCATGTTCTTACGAATCTAGAAAATCGCTCTGAGACACTACCGCATGGAGACGATGGCTTTTTTATATCGCGGAGGCGCTAAAAAATGTTCGGCTCTCGGGATTCTACTGGGAGGCTCTATTTGGCGCTCTCAGGATAAAAAAATAGCATGCCCCTTTGCATGAACCCACTCTACTCGGACCTCCACAGATTCATTTAGGAATATCAGCGTTCTCCCCGCACTGCTACCATCACTTCCACTACTTTCCGTTCAGTGCCATCCCATGAGAAGAAACGCACCCTATTCCTGACGCTGGCCAATGGTACAAATCGAGGTCACATTCGGCGGAACAGCATAGCCCCCCGATACTTTTGCTTTTCCTTTCCACCCTCATCAACTTCTCCCCACCGCCACGCGATAATTGTCACCTGTAAGCTTCAACTCCGCCCCTGAGATCTTTGCCGGCATTCTACAGTCTATTCATTAATGTATCTCAAATTTCTGTGCAAGCACCACTCTAGTTGAAGGATATTAACAAACTTCACAACTGTACCCCACCCTCTCAAATATCAAATGTTGGTATCATTCCTTTCCCCGAAGATCTATGTGACCATGTTTGAAGTTTTCACTGGGGTCCTGCACAGGGCGAACTGATTGGCTGAAATCAGACGAGTCCCTTTTCACTCGAGTCGTTGGCTTCACTCTGCAAAGAATTGCACTCTTAGGCAGATGCGCATTCTATGAGTTACGTTTGGCGTATGTCTATCTAATCGCCGGTCTATTTCACTTCCACTGGTACGTCAAAATGACTTGCTTCGGAGTTCAGCGAAAATCAGCTCCCATGTCGAAGGCATTGCCTCCTTCACGATGTATGTCCCGGTGCGCACTTGCGTCTTGGGAGCGCCTTCACTGAATAACGTATACTATCACGTATTGCCACTTCTTGATTGTTTACATCAAATATTGCGCACAAGCCCAAATCCCATACAGTGTTGATAATCCAAAAATTGCTTACGATCCGCAGACATTGCTTTGATTGGAACGGTACGAATATTCTTTCAGTATGTCGGACTCCCTCCCTCCCGGACTCAGATTACCGCAAGACCATTGAGTCTTTGTTTACACTCAACTTATGTTGATCACTGCTATGATCGGCCGGAGGGCTATAGATCGAACAAGGTTTTATTTTTAGAAATTCTACTATCTGTAGTAAGTCCTTTAGTGGATTAACACGAATTTCCTTGTCTTGATAGTTGACTTACAGGCAAGTCCCAAGGAAGAGTGGATGCGAACCCTGAGATGGCCTCGGCCACGCGGCAGTAGACACTGGACAGCCAAAGTTGGCACCTGTGGCAGAAATTCCTCATCATTCAAGAGAATCGGTTCACCTAGCTGGCTAACTTCCATTATGTGGAGTTGTTCGGGTCCCACCTTCAGCATATCTTTTACGATTTGTTTTGCGACTCACCAAAGACTCACACTAACATACAGTCCGTGGTCGTACCTGTTCGAACCTAAGTGACGGTAAGAAAGTAACACCTCGTTATGGACTATGATCCTTTCTTCAATTCCTGTTACCACCACTACGAGGTCCTCAGCCATTTATGATCTCGGAGCAGTATTGGTCAATTATTTATATGTTTCTCATGTTTAAATCATTGATTGAAGATTGTCTCCACAGGCAAGTACTAGTATGTGGGAAATAAATATTGGTTGTACTTTCCAAGGAACATACTAGGATCATTCAGTGGCAACTTTCCGAATTATATTGGGAGGCAGATGGAAACCTTACGACGCTCACAAGAACAAGCCAGACCAAATGTTCCGAAACTTGCAAGACTTGAAGGAACTTCTCGAAGTTGGAAACTCGGCGTCATAACACAAGCTACTCCACAAACTGCATGACAGCATATGCTGTACACTTACACTCTCCGATCCGGGTCTGGTACTTTGCCGTTGGAAAATATACGTTAAGTGGGTGCAGCCTAGTACATTCTCCGTGGTCGTGGAATCATTGTTACAGCTTTAGTGTCTAATGTCTTTCCATATCGGATATCTTTATCTGCGACATTGGCACAGCATTCATTTCATGTGTCACGAGTATGAAATTATGACGAAGCAATTCTTGAGCAATTCGGCCTAAACGCATCTGGGAAAAGTGCGAGAAGCAAGAACGAGAGCCTCGTTGCATGGATTGGATTATCCGGACCGTGCTTGGTTGGCGCTTAATCATACCCTGATCATACCTCTATCACGGAACAGGTTAATTAAAAATAAGCAATGTTGGCTGTGCCGCTGGTGAATCGGGATTCTCGACAATGTTACAAGGAGGGCTGTTTAATAGAAGACGTACATGGGTGGGCTGCTAGGTTACAGTCTTACAGAAATGATTGAATATAATCGTACTGTGGTGTGTCTGTTTGTCTGTAAAGTGGAAGTATGGTACACTACCTATTGGTCCGAAAGAGTAAGATATAACGTGATGAACCAAACCGAAAAGCGCTCAGGATCAAAGCCACGAGATTTGACGATTACTCTACATCAGGCTGAAGTAGGGCGATGCCTAAAGTCACTTTGTCAGATAAGGCTGCTGTTATTTCGTTAAGAGAGACCGTGTTCCACAGCCTAGACGTCGTTGAAGGTTTGCTCGAAATAAAAGTAAATTCCCAAGAAGCGTCGTCTGTCTGAAACAGATGAAACATATAAACTTGGAACAATTCACTCGTGGACCGGGAATAGATAATGCAACCTTGAGAAAAGAGTCGATGATAATCATGAATGTACAGCCGCTCGGCTAAGCGCTTGTTGATGAAAAGACGAAAGGCAGAGGAGACAATGGAAGGATTTGGTGACGGGCAAGCCGCACAATCAACAGGCCGGACAAATGTGCAATGACAATAGATTCAAACAAGTGTTTGAAGATGGCCAATCCAATCCAACGCTCTGGAAAATACCGATGCTTGAAGAAGGTACGAACGCAAGAAATCAAGAGATTGTATAGTGTCCGATCAATATGCCCTGCGGGAGAGAACTGGTTTGTTCACGCAAAGGCTAAACCTGCCCATGTACCAACTGCGCCAACCACAGCACCGCCAGCGGCCACACGGAGCGCAGATCCTCCCTTTGCGACGTCTGCCTTTTGCTCTTCTAACTCCTTCTCTTTGATCTTAAGTGCTTGCTCCCGCCGACACAGCTCTCGCTGCTGTTCTTGTAAAAATTCACGTTTGGTAATACTATTGGCAACTTTCTTTACTGCAGTCTCGTCCTGGCCGATAACAAGAAACCCTTCTTCGGCATCATCATCGAACACTGTCTTTGCATGGAACTTATGTTTAGAAGCTTCCTGGGTGATGCTTTGAATATCGGCCGTGGGGACTGTGTAGATAGTAGTAGACGCTTTGGAAGTGACGAAAGACAAGAAATCTTCGCGTTCGATCGCCGACATCGTCCTGGTGAGTGGCTTCGGTTGAGAAGACAACCTACTCGAACCGAGTGATTCCATCTTCGACAAAGATGGCTGGGAGTTGAAACTGGACTCTGGCGATGGGTGAACCAGAGTACCTGGCATTAAGTGCGAGCGAGGGCGCGTGTGCTTCGCTTTTGTAGGAGAGTCGACATATTGCAAAGTTTCTTGCCATCGAACAATCTTTGCATGCGGTTTCTCTTGATGATCTGCCTCATCATCAGTGTCCCTATCAAACAGCGTGGGATCCGTAAGTATTTGGCGAACGAGCTCACTAGACTCTGATGAAAGAGACTCCAAAGTCATTGCTGCAGCCAACTGTGCTTGCTGAATAGAGGAACGTCTTCTATTACGAATTACTTGCTTCGTATCTTCATCTCTATCTAGAAATGGAGAAGCAGGCGCGCTGAGACGTATGGAACCTAGGGCGTTGACGATGTTATCTTCCTCTACTTCCGTAGATTCCCCTTCAGAAGCGTCCGGAGAAGCGCTGGTATCTGCGGGTTTGCATCCTGATCGGGGATGCCCCGCTCTTGGCTTCCCGCACGTTCTACAATGAGGGACCTTGCGACCCGGAGTGCTGGAAGGCGTTGAAACATCGGGAGATCTTCCGATAGGCGTGCTAGGAGTGGCAGACCTGGAAGAGGAGCGCAGTTTCGGTGACATGGGTGTAAGGCGTCGAGTGAATGTAAGATGGGGTTAAGAGTGACTCGGGAGGGTATCAATAAATAGTGTTTCGCCGACTTGAACAATAGACGAGTAGTTTCCAAAGAGCCACTTTCAAGTAGGGGTATATATTTTTTCTTTTTGTGTAGTTTTGGATAGACAACAAAGATTGTAATGAAGGTAATGAAGGAGAAAGAGGCTAGGTGCAAAGTTAGGGGCTAACGTTCTAACGCCGGCTGCGTGATGCGAAGGGGGGCGGCATCTTCCGAGATAGGAATGGCGCCGTCCGGTCTACATACTTGCCGCAGCTTACCCTGGAGGCTGGTTTACCGCCTGCCAGCTTCATTGTCTTGTTACTTAGCAGATCCTGCGGTATTATAGCATTTGATCCGTACATCTATTCCCAAAGAGGTTTGGCCAAAAGGAATCCAAAGCGTCCTCCACAATAGTCCTACGCTTTACTCCCTTTAATATCATTTACTCATACTGCTGTAGATGTGTATACAGCAAGCCATCCGTCCCACATTTATTCCCAACCAGTGTCACTGAAATGTTATTCGGTCTGCTATTGCTGTCTCAGAATACATCTCCATGTGAAAAGCCTAGAGACCATATTTCCATTGTCCTTCAGCATTCAGTTACTCAGATACTGGCGTGACAGCTTTGGTGGCACGCACCGGACTTCAACTCCCCGTTCAATGGTCGTCCTGTCTGTTTCATGAGCTCAGAATTGGCTCACACATAATCGGAGATCGCACAGGGCTTCGGACATCATGCACTTAAGTGCACTTTTGCGCCGTTCAACGTCGCAACAGGTTTATTAAGTCCAGTGCTTATCTCCTCACGGATGAGATCTCAAAGACCCCTAACACTCATCATCTGTAGATTGGTAAATCGTCTCGTCATCGCTATTGATGCTTACTGTCTTGAAGGGTCGCAAAGTAAGGTGGGTCCACATGGCACAAGTGATAAACATCACAGGTCTCTCAAATCTTCCACTTTTTCCACCGACTTTGAAAAGGTTTGAAAGTTACATTTTCTTTATGGCTGCCGAGATGTTCCCTGACAACATAACAAACGTTGGAGGCCAGTGGATGCCCCAGGTGCTTGTTATTTTTACCCCGTCTGACCCTTACTTCTCCCTGGAGCGAGTGGAAGGGAAGAGTAGCGATCTTCATGCCTCGAGGTAGATACTGACTGGCAGCTGGTCAGCTGAGGTTAATACTGTTGCCCTTAATGACGTTCCAGGACCCAGGCATGGATTTAGGATAATAGCGTTCTTTGGTACAGACGAAAGGTGGAGCAAAATACTTGCTCGAGTCCGAGGAATTTGGATCTAATATCGACTACTTTACATATGACGATGTTCTGAATACGGGCTAATTCCTGTAGCTCCCTTTGAACCAAAAACCTACAGTATTTTTTAAGTCTGACTGCCACTCAAGTCTTGTCCCAGAAATTACATCCAAAATCAAGAGTTTATAGGATATGTCAATAATATACACTTTAACGTCTCGAAATATACGAGAACAGAAAAATACAATGCACTCGGAAGGGTTGTAGCTGAGTTATTGTTATGACTGGCCACAAAAAGAAAGTAGCTATCCGTGCAGGAACGAACGCTCACTAGGCAAACAAACTGTCTTTAAGGCCAGATTGAAACGCTGGGCGAACCGATGTTCCTGTTGAAAGAATAGAGATGAATAACCCAATTAGCCACCGCAGAAGAAAAATTATATGCTGGGCAAAAATCCGTGACAACACCACGTCATCCCAAGGGCTGCCATGTCCTCACTGTGCGTTAATGGGTCCAGTTGCGACCGCAACATTCTCTCCAAACGGAAGTTGAGGTGATTTAATACTATAAGTTTCGTTCACCGGCGTTAAAGAGGCTGGCGTTGTCGTAGTCCCATTCTCATTGGCCTTTAGAGTAAAGTCGGATGTTGTCGGTAATGACCTGACCGGGCGTTGGGAGCCAGGGTACGAATGAGTGAGACTTACGACGTCTTGATTTGAATGAACCAACCGTTGTTTCTTGTTCGGCGCATCAGGGGAAGTATTGCCCGACTTGCTCGCACCCTTGAGTTTCGAAGTTTAAAATATGATCAGCTACGCGGTGCCCTTCGAAAGCCTACCTTTGTTCTCTTCTGCACTGTTTTTGCAGGTCGTTCTCCAGGATCGAATACGTTCTCAGGCAGGTCGGAGCTGTAGATCACCGTTGAGCACTCCATCATCACATAGGTTCTAAGGCAAGGTGCAGACCGCTTGATATGTCGGACGACAATTCCCATTGTTCTCTCGTCGAACTTCTCCCATGACTTGACAAGTTTAGTGAACTCGGTCGTAGGGTACGATATGTCGAGACGGCGAGGACCAACAGCGCCAGCTATGACTTAATCAGGCTAACATCACCTGAAACAGCATACATTATGAATACCTACCCGGTTTGGGTTCAATCGCCAGACCAATGTAAAAAGTCGTTGAGTAAACTGGGTTCACCCCTTCCTTGCCTTCTAAATCTTCTTTCTTCCTACTTGCTATTGTCTCGGAGATTTCACCCGCAGCAACTGCCCTCACTTCCTCCTCGGTAAGGCAATATGAAATTTGCTCAAAACCCCTGACGAAAGGATGTGCTAATGTAAGAGAGTCGACAAACTCAAGTTTCATTACGAGCTGTCTTATCCTTGATTCCACCGTCCCAGCCCTGAACACATAGCATTAATAATAGAACCAGGAAAAAGATATTGAAAACTTACCATTTGATCTGCAAGTCAGAGTTCCCTGTTGAAGCTATGACCTGAAGATAGTACCGATATTTGTGGAAAAAGTCATGCTTTGAGAACAATTCTGACCATGAAGCAGTACCGACGATCACTTTGTCCACAATCTCGGCACCTACATGTACGTTAGCTAAGTTAGCTTAAAATGACATCATTTGTTGCTAACCCTTTTTAAACTCTTCAGTCATAATCATCTGCGTTGATGCTGTGACATTGTGTGTTGAGCACATTGATGGATAGGCGGGGGTGATGATGGGCATGCGATGAGCACGGTCAGTCGGATATAACTGAGAGCATTACTTAGCACAAGGTGGGTAGCTCTGTATCAACACTCACCTTCGGATTCCATACCCTAACTTGCAAAGGACCCTCTTCTATCGTCTTTAACAGCACGGGCTGTGGCCATGACCTAGTGGATAACACATTATACATGTACAATGATGGAGTTTAACGCCACTAACGCACCACTGGTACATAATGATGAAAAAACGGCTGACTATCGCACCCGCAATTGCGTTAGGATATAGTTGACATATACGAGCGACAAGCATTGCCCAAGCAACTCCACCAAGAAAACCGTTCACATTAGAGTAGATAGCTCTTCCTATAGGGAATGTATACGTCATATTGTCTCATAAATGATAAGATGCATAACGTACGTTGAGCCCACAACTTAATACACCGTAAAGAATCACGGAAAACTTGAACATTTGGTACCAATCGCAAGATTTCATCCGTCACTCGAGAACCTAACCAGGGATCAGCACGAGTAGTGAAGCTGATTGTATGCACGAACCTCCCAAACTTCGTATGCAGCGCTCATCCAGATTTCGCAATAAATTATCATCTTGCAAGGATAGGTCGTCAGGTATTGAGGACAGAGCAAGTCTGGCCATAAGAAAATCTATAGGTATTCCAGATATTTTTGTTTTAATGATAGGAACATATGCTTCGGGGACACCCTAGAGGAAAAATTGTGGTTGACAGAGATGAGAAGACGTCGAGAACATACCGAAACCTCCGTAACACCTTCCACGTCCCTCAACATCGGTTCAAAAAATTCGAAAAAGTCGTCTCTTGAAACGTGCTTTGGTACAACGCAGAGTGTGTCGATATCAGCCCCGGGACCATGCACACCCAACCGATAAGAACCAAATGTAAATATTTTGCCTCCAGCTGCAGTGGCGGCAGCTTCAGACAGTCCTCTTTGCATGGAAACATTGCGAACAAATTTTTTCACGAGTGCAGAAACACGCCCGAGTACGATTTCTCTGATAATCAATGGAAGTCGAGCGTCAGTGAAACTGAAGCGGATATGCTGCGACGGATCTTGCGTTCCCAAGTCATACACACATGCCAACAGTTTGGTGAAAAGCCACTAATTTGACCAGTAGAGACATATCTGAGGTTGGAAGCTTGAAGGAAAGGAGAAATTCGGAGGAAGGCCAAAGCCGTGTGTGTAGTGCACCATCGCCTGGGTTGACAAAATCCAAACAGCAAAAGAACGGGCTCACCTTGTTCGAGATTCCTCCTCCGATTCAAACGTATTTTGTCTTCGTAACTCCTCCATGAGTGTGATAGTTACTTCCTTTTCGCGCTCATTTGACTCAGCAGTAGAAATTGGTTTAGTGACGCCAAGATAACTAAAAGGGCACATAAGAATCCTTCGGAGCTCATCTTATGCAAACACGCACTCTTTTCCAGCGGCCATTGGCAATAAAATTGTGGATGTTTTGAAGGAAATGAGTTTAGTTGCTCACAAAGTGTGAGCTAGAATGAGGATGACAAGCACAGGCGTTGAGGAGTCTTATGCGGACTTTCACCTGCGTCAGCCACGTGATGTGTGACTTCGGTGCCTATTAGTATTAGTACTGGCACGTTGATAATTCAATTGCAATGATGAGAAAGAACGAACAGACGACACTGCGAATACGATTATGGACGACGAAGAAGGTAGACGCAATACATAGTACATAAAACGCGCGGTATCGGTACTACTTAACTTAATAGCGAACGAAAACGAGTCTAGGGACTCATAATAAGGGTGTAAAACACGCTGTCTACAGTAAGGAATATTTACAAAATGAAAGCCCGTATGGTTCGGGTGTGATATGATACAGCGTCGGACTTGAAGAGTGTTCTAGCGTGTTTAATTATAATCGACATGATATTCCATGCCTAAAAGGAGGGGGTCGAGACTGTGAATGAACTAAGATTCAGTTAGCAAGTTTATGAATATTTCGTATACTCAGCCATCTTCGTGCTGTTAAAATGCTGGTTAGCTTCCTTGCGTTTCACTGCCCATTTCCGGAGGAACCAAGCCCCGACAGCAACTGCAATAACCCCGACGATCACTCCAACGACAATACCAGCTGTCCGTCCGCTTGACCCCCCATTCTGACCTCCTGATCCACCATTGCCGTTGTTGCTTCCTCCATTCCCGTCGCCGCCGCCACCACCACCAGAAGTACCGCCAGAACTGCTGTTCGAAGGATTTACACCAAATGGCCAAAAGTCACCACCATTTGGGGGAAGAACACAGGTCAGCGAGTTGCCATCGCTAATCAGCTGGAAATCAGATTGAGTTTTCAAATCCTGTGTCGAATTCGTATCCAAAATGAACGGGCCAGGGCTAGGGACAGTATCCGAGTCACTACAGTTTGGACCACGAGCACCAATGAAGGACGTATTTCCGAACAGCACGTTATCTTCAACTGTAAAGTTGCTAGCAGAGGTCATAGCAATTCCATAGCTAAAGGCGCCCGTGAGCTTATTTCCTGTCACGACGCCGTTCTGGCTAACGTTGTCGCCGTATCGATCGCCGAACCATGTACGCGGACCTATCGCAATGCCGATCCTAACTAGGGATCAATATATGCGTTCAATACAAGAAGGAAAAATCCGTACTTAATGATAGCGCTCTCGAAATTCATGCCTTTCGTATCGCTAGGCTCTTCTCCGTCATTCGCGAAGCCTCCAAGTATATAGTTGTCTCTAACAACAGTACCAGTGTAATCACCATTGAAAGGATCATAATCGACCATGTTTATTCCACCCAGCAGAGTTTGCTGTATTTGAAGTTTCCCGTTAGTAGGATATTACAAATGGACGTAGGAACTTACGTTTAGGACCCATATCGTGTTGTTATAAATTTGGCTTCCTGGAGCTCCAAAGACCACTACACCGCCATCAGTAGGGTTCTGAATCATGTTGTTGCGCACGATACTGTTCCGACAGCTGAGACTGATACCATCTGCCCATTCCTGGAAATTGTCGGAGCCACAAGGGCCAATATCGTTATTTTGGACGGTAGCATTGTTGCAGTTTAGAGTACCCTCTGCAATGTGAAGGCAGCTCCAGCCTCTGGGATCAAAAGACCGTACATATTCAATGAGCTGGTCGGAATTCTGGCCTCCCATCTCGATGTTGGCACCTCCAACTGTCGGTGGTGCGCCACCCCGCGTTCCGTCAATCTGAAGACAGCAGAACGGTTAGAACGAAAATTATATGCGGTCTAAATCACCAACTTGGATGTTTCTCAGCTTGACTCCAGAGCAGGTAGCGCAGGTTCCATCCACAGCGGTCGTATGACCTTGGCCATTTTCAACCGGGCCGTTCACCACAAGCATAGCACGATCATCTCCCGTCGGATACCCGAGGGTGCTTATTTCTTGGTTGGGATGGGCAAAAAGGATGGGAGCTTGAATCAAGTAACTCTGATTTGGGCATAACTGAAGGGTATATCCATCTCCTGAATTGCTAAGAAGCGTGTTGAGGCGATCCGTAACGGTACTAGCAGGATCGGCGGGTTCGCAATCCCCGTCGTCTCTGTACATGAGCTGGTAGTTGGAAGAAGACCTAAACTCAAGCGCTTAGTTGACAAGGCGATTTCTCCAATGCAGTACATCATGCAGCATACCTCATGTTTTTGTGAGGTGTATTTTGGAGTTTTTGGGACAGTACTGCAATTACAAGAAGTTAAAGAGAGAAAAACAAAAGAGTGCTGAATGGGGGCTGAGGGGAAGAAAAGGAACGTGCGGGGCTGCGACTAGCTGGCGGTACAAAAGGGAGCTTAGGTTGACAACAGGCACTTTCGTAAGGGCAAGGTATAAATTTGAAACAAGCAAATAGCGCTCACCTAAGCTCGCTGGCCGTGAAGAAATTGGAGGGCGTAAAATACACGCTGCAGACGCAATGGACGCGGTTGAGCTATTACAACGTGAGCCTTGGGCGTCGCCGGCAAACAGAATGTGCGTCTTCGGGCTGTCGGCACCGCCCAGTCTCGACAACATAATGGCCGTGGAAAGAGCCTGCATTTTTAGTCAGCAAATCAGTAGGATCATTAGATACAGTCATGAATCAAACAACTTCATCGAATCCAAAAGTTGAGCTTGAACGTTGCAACGTTGAACATTTGCATCTCAAGGTCTGGATGCCTACTATTGACATTGCTGTCTAAAATACTTCCCCATAGCAAGTCTCCAAACAGCGATGGTACTTTAAAAATGCCAAGGCAGTCTGGAACAGCGGTGATAAAGCTGCATACTATATGGCACTCCACCCAAGCACTACCTTTGGCAGCGAAGTCTACGCCTTGACAAACAAAGCGAAACCGTAATGAAACGGTACCTTCATTCTCGCCATGTAAGGCCAGGTCATACGGGTTCAGCATGAGAAGCTGCGTAGACTTGGAATACTACAAACTGCATTCTATCGTTCCTTAGATCTACATCGAAGAAGCTTCTTGTGACCCATGGTCTCATATGAACTATATGTTACTGTGCAGTGCTTCTTCCCGAATGACTCCCTTTGGAAAACACCCAAGCTTAAACCGGGTCATTTCCTCCCCTCGTCCAATGGAATGCAGGACTGTCTAGGACTGTCCAGCGATGATTAACAAAGGCAATATTGTACGTACACCCATGCAAGTAACTGCGGTACTTTGAAAGTTTGATTATTACATACCTATATTATCATGAAACCTGAATTTGCGCATATGTCCGTAGCTTTGTGTTCGGGGGCTTGATCTCTATAATTATAGTCTACCCGGGAAATGCTTGAAATGCTTTTCATGGGATAATAGTACTCAATCTCCAAACACTTCAAGCTGACCAAATGCATACTTATTGCTGTCTACAGACCACAGTTGGTTACTGGGAGAAGTTCTTTGAATGACACCAGTACCCTTTATGCCACAAGCTAGGACTCGATGGATGTCAAATTGTCTAGCAGTAGACTCTGAACAGGCACTGCTTTTATAAATAAATACTTGAGATAGTGCGCAGTTTGCATCTTGGGCAAGCATTTTTACCAATTGATAACGGCATTCCGTGGTAAGTATCAGTCCCCTTCAGCCCCCGAGAATTGTTTAACTGGGGCTGAACATGAAAGGATCAAGAATGAGGGTCCAGTGAGTATGATGTGTGTACGCCCTGTTTCAAGCCTTGGACAGAAATTGGTAGGCTTTGAGAGCTGGACCCATAGCTGGAAATTTCGATATCCATTTCCAGCGTTCCCGTCAGTAAATTAAGCCACATCTCCGAACCAACTCACGGCATCATACGGAGTTAAGTAGATATCGTCTTGCCGCGGAAACATGATTGTAACACCAGGACATACTCATGCCAAGGACATATATGGAAACGGATCATCAGTATTCTTAAGAATGTGATGGATATTGTAGAAAGCACAGCAATGAATGTAATACATACGCTCAAATTATACCAATTACTATAGTCTATGAGAGCAGAAACTAAGTATGGGAGTTCCAATCTGTTCCAATGTACCGGTAGAGTGATTTAATCATAGATACGAGGTCTCCGTGAGCGTGAGCCTCTTTCGTGTGGGCTTCTATCTCTACTTGTACGCTCGTCTGGGTACTGTCGTCGACGCGATTCATAACCTTGATCGTCAACGGGAGACAGTTGTCTAGATTGACTACGGGGGTGTTGTTTATAGCGATCGTAGTCGGGCGACTTGCTCCGTGTAGGCGAACGACGGCGCTTTCTGTCAGCGGGACTCCTTGACCGAGGCCCCTCCTCTCTTCGTCCCAAATTGCTCAATAGCGCTTCCACGGCTTTCATACCTTCGGATTTCTTTGCCTTTTTCTCCTTCTTCCGGGCTTTTCGTGCCCGGCGTTCCTCCGGTGTTTCATCTTTATGTTTTCCCTTGGATTTGGACTTCTTCTTCAATGCCTTCTCCTCTTTCCGTTTAGCGATAAGGTAGTCACGCATAGGATCCTCGGGGTCAATCTCTGGACCAGAGGATGCAGTCGAGTCAGATTCCTCCGCATCGTCTATAAATGGATGATTAATTGGCCAGGAGCTGTATGAAACGCGATGATGGCGTACCGTAGATCAGCACCGGTTTCGCATTAAAGCTCTGCTCCTCAGGCTCCACCCAGTTCCCTTCCTCGTCTTTTCCTTTGGGTTGTTTGTAATTTTAACATGATCAACGCGCAGCGTTTTCTCTAAGACCTTGGCGCCATTGAGATTATCAACAGCCAATACAGTAGACCGTTGATCTTCATACATAAGAAACGCGAAACCCCTCGGCTTCCTAGTCTCCTTGTCTCGAGGCATGTTGACGTCCATAACTTCGCCATATCTTATAGCACTGTTAGATACTGGTATTTGAAACGGAAAGAGGGTGCTTACTGGGAAAAGATGGTGATTACATCTCCTTCTGTTAGGTCGAAAGGCAGTCCGCCAATGAAGACATACGCTGAATCTTTGTATTCGTCATGCCACGATGCGCCACTCAGGCCATGGTCAAGCTCTGCCTGGTTTATCTTGTTGATTTCTCTGACAACACTGGGAATATGGAGAGTTAGGGTGCTGCACGAGCGGGGTAGTTGGAGGCGACTCACTTCATGGCTGGTACAAAACAAGAGTAATATTCCCACGATATGAACAGAAAGCGAACCTAAATTTTTGTCACTCATCATCTTCATCGCTGAAAGGCACAAAACAAAAATGCCTTCGTTCACACTACCACCTATCAACGATAACCCAGATGGCGGATGGGGCCCATCTGCTTCAAACTTTCCTGACCAGTTCAAATTTAAGGATATACCATATGCACCGTACTCAAAATCCGACAAACTTGGTCGATTTGCTGACTGGAATGATCTTTCGTCTGACAACCGTCAGTCTGCCGTAGGACTTCCTTCGACTCAAGGCGCCCGTGCTGGACCTGGTGGGAGACGTGGAGACCGAAATCAGGCATTTGGAAGCGGGACCGCAAGTGCATTCACCTATTTCCATGTTGAAGATGAATCTTCCTTCTCTCTTGTGGATAACAAAGCAGCTGCTCCCCGTCGTGGCGGTGCCTTTTCTCGTGGGCGTGGAGGTGGTCGTGGTGGAGGTGCTTCGTACGGTAACAGGGGCGCCTCCAGGGGTGGGCGCGGTGGTGCTACTGGCCGTGGCGGAGCAAACCAAAGAGGTGGAGGTCAGAGGAGGGGCTGGAGAGACTGGGAGAAGGTATGTCTAGCCTGCCTTGCCCATTTGACATGCTGATGTTGTTTTTTTGTCTTAGAACAATCGCACTCGTGAATCTTCAGTCGTCATTTCTCCTCAATGGCAGATGCTCGAAGAAGTTGAATTCCATCGCCTGAACAAGCTTCGACTTGAAATTGATGAACCAGTCGACCTGTATGTATTTTCATACTATATATTTCGTACCTCGTTTTCATGTTGTTGGTTAGTGACTCATATGGCCGTCTGTTCGCCTATGAGAAATCTTACGACCGGATCACGACGAAGACCGAGAAACCCCTGCAGTTGGTGGATCGCATCAAGTACAATCCGACTACTTCAGATGATCCAGTCATCCAGCAGGTGTGTTATTCCTTATGCAGTCAATCCTTGTCTCATCAGTTCTTTATTCTAGTTGGTTTCCAAAGGTGTTGCCAATGTATACGCGACGGATGTCATTCTCAGCGTGTTGATGTGTGCCCCAAGATCTGTCTACCCATGGGATATTGTTATCGTCCGGGAAGGAAATAACCTGTTCTTTGATAAGCGTGACGGTGGCCCCTTCGACACGGTGACTGTAAATGAGAATGCAGCCGATCCCCCCCAGGATCCCACACCACCAAATCCGAATGACCCAGCTGCCAAGTCTGCTCCTGAACCTCCTTCGATCAACTCGGCCACATCTCTTTCGCTCGAAGCTACATACATCAACCAGAACTTCGGGTTCCAGTCTGTCATTGAGAACCCGCCACCTCCCGCAGTCGACTTCTCCCATCCTAATCCATTCTATGGCCCTGACGAAACTGAGCCCTTGGCATCTTGCGGGTACAGATACAGGCTCTTTGATCTCGGTATTACCGAGGATGAAGACCTCAAGATCTGTGTCCGTACCGAGGTCGATGCCTACTCTGCTGGCCAGGGCAATCCGAAGGATGGTCAGGGCCTGGTTACCATTCGTGCTCTCAATGAATTTGATCCCCGGGCACAAGGAGCTGGCGGCGCTCCCGACTGGCGCTCTAAATTAGATTCCCAGAGGGGTGCCGTTGTTGCCACAGAGATGAAGAACAACAGTTGCAAACTTGCAAAATGGACAGTGCAAAGTGTACTCGCGGGAGCCGACTTGATGAAGATTGGGTGAGTCAATCGTTCTTTATCTTTGGCGTTTATTGGTGTGCCCATGCGCGAACGCTCTTTAAATTTTTGATGGTGTCGTGTGGTTTGAGTCGGATTGTCAACCCGTTTTTTCAGTTCTATCGCACGATTTCACCTCCCTTTGATAGCTATGTCAATTACTCATGCTTTTTTGACAGATATATCTCGCGAGCAAATCCTCGCGATAATACACGTCATGTCATTTTGAGCACTACGTCGATCCGACCTTTGGACTTTGCCGGACAGCTTAATGTTTCGTTGGCAAATGGCTGGGGTATTGTCAGAACCATTACTGACATTTGCATGAAAATGCCCGAAGGCAAATACGTTTTGGTGAAGGATCCTAACAAGGTATGCCTTTGACAGCTGATTTCTATTTTTGTCTTTCTAATAGCATCTATCAATTCTCAGTCGGTAATTCGTTTGTATGCTGTTCCAGCAGATGCCTTCACTGGTGAGGATGAAGAAGATGGTTCGGATGATGAGCATGAATCTGCTATATGATTGTAACGTTGTATAGTACTTTTTCAAAATATGTACTACCTGTGGCTTCCTTACGTAGCCCTGAATCCTGATTCTGAACCGCACATCACTGAGCTCATCTCTGGGATAAAAGCAAGGTCTCTACCGCCGCTTCGGTGTTACGACTGAGAGGGAAAAATATTTACTTCAGCATTGACGTACGAAGGAACTTTGGGAAGAATGCCTACCTCCGTTGCAATGCTCCAACAACAACATCACGATCTAGAGACGGGAACATGGAAGTGACTTGAGTTATTTCAGCTTCCGTGGGCACACGAATCCCGGCTGTATCTCGCCGACCCGTAAGCCCTTGAACCCATTCACGCATTATCGAGGTACCACTCCCAGATGAGGCCATATCATCAACATCACGATTCCCGGGAATTGCTGAAACTGTAGTACTAGCGGTAGTAATAACTTCTTCATTCTGTGTTGCTGAATCAGTCCTTGTTCTCGATTCTTCCGGTAGTGCACGATTGGATCGACGTGGAGGTCGAAGTGATCCTAGTAAAGGAAGTATATAATCGGAAGAAAATCGAATTACTGATGGAGGTAAACGATAGGACTTGAGGTTGGCTAAATCAGAACGATATATTTGACCAGTCAGAATTCCAATGATCGCCACAGCGGCAGATCCTGGAAGGCGGCTGATGACCATCTACGATTAGAAGCCACACGAGTTAGAACAATGAAGATACGGTGGTTGTTGGTACATACTTGTAAAGCGAGGAAGTAAAATATGCTCTTATTACTAAGAGACAATCCAAATACACGAAATTTGTAAGTGGATGGAATAGTTCTCGAATATTGATAGAGAATACTAAATATCAACGCTGCAGGTCCTAAGGCAAAATAATTCAGGCCGACACGATGAAACAACAACAGGGCCACAAATTCCAACAGAGTAGACACCAAAAGAGATACGACTGCAAAGGACTAATAACCATGACTAGTGCGTATTTAAATATAAGAAGGAAGACTCACAGCATACTTCACACTGCCAAACTGACGTTCTACCGGAACCCCAGCGTTGAATAAAAGCAATTCTCCCAAAAAGAGGTCACTCGAATTAGGAAATACAAGATGATGAGCAGCTAATCTCCAGTACTGTAATAAAGGTTTGTTAGTACATTCCAAGTTTGTAGTCGAGAAGAAAGCTGGTTACTTGGTGATGTCGTGATATATGGGGAGAAAACTGTTCGTACATCCTTAGTTATGTCATTTAATACTTTCTATTGGTGAAAGAGACCTACCTGGACATGGAAATAATGTTTTACGTCGAATACACCAGCCAGAATAGACGATAAGGCAGAGGTGACCATTAACCCTATCATTAATTAATGGCTACTGTTCAACATACTAAGTACTTTGCGTGTATGGGTGGGACTCACCCTTGGTCACAGATGCATGTTCGAACGACATATTCCTTCTCAAGTTACACTCTGGAATACATAGATAAGAAGGAAGTGAGGTTGTATTAAGTTCGAGTCCTGCCAGACAACGTGTAAGGCGTTGTGAAGTTGAGTGCCAGTGCTAGATGTCGGACGCCGGACAGCAACTCAGCCTACTGTGCGGGCGCCACGATCACATGATATGCTGATTCCTCGTCTTGAGGATTCGACTTGGATTCGACACACTTTCTACCGTCTGTACCTGGCATCTCAAGTTCTCAAGCTCATGCGCTCGATCTGCACATCTCTCTACGTATTAAGACCCCCATGGAACACATTATCGGCATTATTGCATAACACAGCAAGTCAAAGAGCTTGAATGAGTACCCAAACCAGTATAATCATTGATATTGAATCCTGATGTTATGGTGCCAGGTGAGTCTTGCACTTGACACTTACAATGTGTAAGTAACTTATGTTATCATTTAACCTGAATCATTCCTTCAGTTGTTGTTTTTTCAGCTTCGTGTATGCTGCTACGAAATTGCTCCTTGCATAACGTGTTGGGATAGACTCCAAGCTACTCACGATATCGGAGAGGACTGCGGTACTTCGAGCCTGCACTGGTACGTAACTACTAGCCTCGCCTGGGGTAGACCATCCATTCGGCACTGCAGCCCCGATGTGAGTGAGCGTTGAGGTGAATTGTACCCAGTATGCCATTTCCGGCGGTTACATACTTTTCTCCGAGTCATCGACGCTCACGCGTTCAAAACTCCAACTTGAACTTGTGATTATGCTAACCCTCTCGGATTTTTACCGCAGAAAGGATGTCATACGCATTCGTATATGCGAAATATTCGGGCATAGTTCAGGGGTACAGTCGATCTCCTCGTCAGTAGTCTTCATTCCTTTTAGAATGAAAAGCTGTATATGCCTCCTTTCGTATGTTCTTATCGCTACTGCCACAAGAACCCCATACTGCCCAGTAGCCATATCTAATAATGCGCTGAACCTCCTTCGCCACTGACTGCCACCAAGAGCGCTCCGATCGGCTTTCACCGAAGTGCCAATGTCAAACTGTTCTATTCTTAAAGCTGGGATACTTCCGCGAAGTAGCTAGGAGCTATCCTTGTGATACTCCCCATAGCATCTCTTCTCTGTCGGATATACCCGTTCCTCTTACCATTAAGCATGCTCACGTCGTCCAACGCCAGCCAACGCCACTCATCAAACTCAGGTAAGGGAGCTTCTTTGGCCATCTACAATCTACATGACGAAACCAGATCAGGGACTGGGAACTTTAGTAGACGAAGAATCGAATAGATTTCACCGCATTTCAGCGGACTCCAAACCTGATGGTCAGCTGTCGTTGGCCATACTTACAAGGTTATCACTGTCAATTTGGCCCCTTTCTGAAATGTAGTTCATAATCATTAACCATTCTTCGGTGCTGTAATTTGCATGCCTTCACAATTTGAACCCGTTGTTGAAACCCGCTGATACTTATATACTTACTTCGATGGTAATAAGAGTGACGGCGAAGTGATGGCAGAACCAGCTGAGGTTAGCACGAGACATACTTATATCAGTTCACCTCATTTTCTTCTTCTGCGCTGAGGAATACCGAACATTCACGGTACTTATTATTCATGAAACTCAGGAAGCGTTGCGATAACATTCAGCAACGCACGAGAAGTCTTCTGAAATCAGCCTTACAGTGGAGAATCTGCTTGCGCGTCTATTGGAATTCTTTTGGTTGTCCTGTCCCACGCGGATGTCCTCGGTTTCCTCCCACCGGCAGTGTAAAAATCAAGATAGACATGCACCTCTCACGCAAGGTCAGTCCTGCTCCATTAGCAATCAGATACGTTATGTGCTTATAATTTATCATCCCTGTAATTCTTCATTTCAAAAATATCGACGCTCGTTGAATTACTTCAGATTACTTCGTGGGTTTTTCACATTTTGCATATGCATATTAAACACCTCATCATACTTTATACTAATAGAACGCTCACTGGCCATAAGGAATAGCCATAAATTCAAGAGGTACTGAAATCTAGTACTATGCAGCAGTATGTTCTGTCCGTGCATTTACACCTTGGAGCACAATATCCGGTGCTGGCTTCACGGTTCCTGAAAATTCTGACCTAACGACTACGTGCTTCTAAGCTGTCAGACCCAATCGCCTTTAAATCCCTATACATACAAGCCTACACAAATGTTCGTTATTTTTAAACGTCGCCTAAGGGAGTCCGCCTGCCCGACATACGGCTTCTGTTGTTCTCCAAATTTAGCAGGACAAGCGATTCTTCCACGCTTCTTTCGCTACCGACTGGCGACTTCATCGTTGGAATTACTACTCGGCATGCGTAAGTAAGAAAGAAGTGCCACTGTGGGAGACTTGCAACTTTTCTACCCCCCCATAACAAACCGAATTTAAACTACGGCCGAATGTCTTGCCAAAGACAACACGAACTTCCGGTGCGGCGGAAAGTATCGAGCGTTACGATACTACTTTAAGCGGTCCTCACAGACGTCCGCCGATTCAGTTAGCAGGGTAAATATTCCGAAAATAATAATGAAGTTCCAAGTCTGCCCATATGTATCCACATGCATTTCTAGTTGGAATTGGGAATCTATGCTGTAATATTTATTCTTGACATTGAAAATAGGCATTGACTATTACATCACTATGGTATGGACTTGTGGCGATGTGTATCATCATTTGGCTTCAGTCTACCTACTGCATGATGTGCCTACGGTTGTGTGCCTCTGCTGGCAGCAAGAATATGACCCTTCATTAAATTAAACAGAACGGCTGTAAGTCGCAATCTGAGTGCGGGGGTTAATAGATTCCCAACGGACCCAAATAAATAGTTGCTATGTATGTCATAGGAAGAATTCAGGTCCGCCTTCATCCTAGGAAACTTTTCGTAAGTTTCCTAGATTAATAATGAAGATTTAGTCATGGTAAGTACAAGTGCTTTTTTGTTTATGTTCACCCTTCGCGTTCGCCAGTTGCAGACTCAAAATGACATTAGACCACGATTACAGGTTTTCATCAGTGTCGCATCATCAACGCTCGATGGGACATCCAAAACGTGGTTTTAGGTATCTAATCGGGACAGGTACTCGAGTAAAGGATCAAATTGATCAAGATCGTGATGCAGCGGATATAAGCGGATGCAAATTAAACTCCCTCGAATGTAAATAAGCGCCACCAATGTCATCTAATCTACATCATCTCTCAACCGGGGTTCAGAACGGTGCCGGTCCGCCGGAGATATTAAATTTTGGATATTTGTAAGGTACAACAACATATCTGGCAGCAAACACTTCAAGCCTTCAAACGAACCTATATCGAACAGGATCCTAATCACACGTACTTGCAAGCCTCAAGGTTACTTCTCCGTGCTTCCTCATAGTACATGAGCATTTTTACGGACCGCTTTCTACCGGTTCCCAAGCTTCCCACCAATCAACCTGTCTAGGCGGTCCATCACTTCTTGCTTCCAACTATAGCCCGTAATTCAATCGGAAATCATTACGATACTGAACATTATGAATCTTTCACTGGCCCATATACCACTTCAAAATCTTGAAGAGGCTGCAAATATAGCTTCTGATTTCATAACTAGTAAGTTTTTCATTCATTTTTTTTTTTTCTTCAATTTTTTTTGGTTCAACGTTTTGCTTTTCTCTCGACATGGCCGAGAGTTTCTTGTATCCCACATGCCTTGACAAGCCTTGACTTGGGACGCTTAGCTCCTGGGAACGTGACGGGGAACATCGCCCTAGTTTTGAACTTCCGCAGCATCACTCCGAATTATTATCCTTGTGGTTAACTGAACTACCCTCACAGGTTTAGATAATTTACCAAATGAAGTTCAACATTTACTGTACGAAATAAAGCTAAAGGAAACTCGCTGCCAAGGCTAGTAACCTTTTCGATGTCCTTTCTCATATACAATACAACCGACGCCTAAAGTGCATCTTCTCCGTTTTCTTTTGTCTTAAGACCTTAGCAGTCATTTTCTGTCATGTCGCCCGTCACTCACGTCAGCTGATCAAGTCCATCTTCGGTGCCATCCAAGTGCCATCTTCACTTCATTCCCCCGATTTTTTATCTCATGCGCTTTCGATTCTATTACTAATATCCTTCTATAGAGCTTCAGCATGAGATTGAGAAAGATCAGACTAGATACATCAGGCACTCCCTAAAGCAAAGTTCTAATCCACCTTCTTCTGTCGCTACCCCTGGCGCCACCACGACTGGAGGCGGAATTGCACCCAAGGCTCACTTGCCTGGCCGTATTGCTACAGCGTATTCTGAGCTTCAGGTATTGTCGGGGCAAAAACTTGTGCTAGCACAACGTATTGTTGACCTTCTAGCCCGTAAGCGAGCTCGGCTAGATTCTGACCTTGCGAAAGTCCGTATTCTCCAAGGAGAACCACCTGAAGAAGCTATAGCCCCTGTTTATTTGAAAGCACCTTCATTTGACACAAAAGAACGTTTGGATGCGCTAGGTACCAATATTCCCGTGGCAAAGATCAACGATAGTCTGCACCATGCGATAGTTAATACGCCATCCATTGATGCCGCTCCTGCTGCTTCAGTTCTTCCTGGCTCACATAAGAGTGCGTTTCATTCTCTTTATTTCATATTACCTTATCTTTTGCTTGTAAGTATACGCCACGAGAGACGGTCTTCGGCGGCATGAGGACATGTTCCTTAGATGCAAAGGAAAAATACACAGCATCGGCGGACATGCGGTCATTCATTGGCGCGTTATGATGCCATGGCGATGCATAATTTGCGAGAGCGCCAATCCTTCACCGTTACCTCAGGTTTCACTACGACCTCCTTCCATGTTGCTCGGTTGCTTCAGCTTGTAATCTAAGTTCTGTCAAAGAAAACATATCTTACTGACGACATGTTTTCCGAAAACAGAACGTCGCTTGAATACGACAACTTCTAAAATTCCTAGCCCAGCCCCCGTAGCTCCGGCCATATCAAAGGCACAATCTCGTTCCCGTGCATCACGACAGGCAAAACAACGGGTCAAAGACGAAGAGATGGTCGTCGATGCAAATCGTGAAGAGGACATCGGAGAGGAAGATGCTGAGGATGATACAACCCCGTATTGTTTCTGTCGCAAGCAAAGTTATGGAGATGTAAGTAGTGCTTCTCTACCTCTCCCCGGGCTATTTGCGACGCATGATTCACATCGGCTATTTTAGATGATAGGTTGCGACAACCCCGATTGTCCTTATCAATGGGTGAGTGGTTTACTACTATCTGGTGTACCTCGATATTTTGTTTGTTTGGTTTGCGGGCTTTAGCTCTGGTTGAGCTCGTCCGCCGGCAGGAGCTTGGAAGTTTACTTTATCCTTTGCCATGCTATCTCCTCACATTCTTCCACTCTCGAATTGAGGGTTAGAGTTGACGAGTATTTGGCAGAAAATATATATGTCGCTCCCATTTTTCCCATTTTTTATTCGTTTCAAGTTTTAGGTGGACACTTGCATGTGGATTCACCTAGTATTTGTGTTTTAAAAATTTTCTTTACATTTCCGCTTGTATAACACCACTTCGGAATCTGTTATCTGTTCACCACTCTTCGAAAACCTGTAGCAGCCGCTCGGAAACAGACAACTAACATCCGTTTTTTCGCTGTTTTAGTTCCATCTATCTTGTGTCGGCGTCAAACAACCCCTGCCTGACAAGTGGTACTGCCCCGAATGTACTTCTAGAGGCGCAGGCAACCCGGAGAGACGTAAAGGGCGGAAGAAGTAGTCGTAGGCCGTTGAAGGTCCAACTAATCCGTAGACCCTCGGGGTGGCGTTGTATTTTAGTGGGCATTTGAATAAAACTACTATACAGTAGAATATATTGAAGATGACTTTGTAGTACCAAAACCAAATTTAAGGCATCGCTAAATATACTCTTCAATGTACGTGGAGACCGGTAGGTGAAAATGAAAAGGAAACCGAAACTGAACGTTAACGCTCAGTTGGTTGACAGGCAATTATGGAGGTAAGTTAGTCATCACAGAAATACAAAGGTCGATAACTACGGTGGCGGTCATGGTGTGGACTCGATAATATCCATCGTGAATTCCGCTGCCAGTTTGCCTCGGAAACGTGAATCACACCACGGAGACCGCTTTCTCGCTGCTGAAAGGGACAGCCAAACATGTGGATTAGCAAGCAGCAGGGAGAACCGGAGGGAAGCATACTAGACCTGGCTATAATGGGAAAAGGAGGGACAAGAATAGACTATTCGTTATTAAATGTACGCGATCGAGCTGGTAGGCATCACGATCACCTACGTCGCAGGAGAATCGAGGACGTAGGATTGGTGGATCTACGCGAACTCCAGTATACATACGAGAGCGGAAGCGCAATGTATGATAGGGGATCGGAGCGGTAAGGTCGAGGAATGAGGGTGAAAAAGGTTTTCGAATAAATTATCCTCGCAAGACGCATATCGCACACGCTCGTGATATCTATTTCGACCAAGGTTTTTGACAGGGCATAGCGAAGTGGGTCCGAGACGGGTACATATCGCCAATGCTCTCCTGCCGCCACAACTGAGAACCACGACTGAGGGAAAAGTCCCCATCCGTCCCATCTGATGATATTAATGAAGCGGAGAAGAGATCTCTGTTCGTTGTGGGTGGATGCTGGATTGCCATTCCCGTGATCAAGCTCATCAACTTCGTCACAATTTGGTTCATGAGCGTCAAGATGCAAATAAACCAACTGGATCTGTGTTCGAATTCAATGGCTGTGTTAATTCATTGACAAGGATTCCAGTCACGCTGGATAGGTGCACTGGGGATATACATAGCCGTGGAGACGTGGGACTCCCGGGAGAGGCGACACATTCTCATCATCACTTTTAGAAGCCCTCGTCGAGCTCAAGGTGGCAGGAAGCGATACAGTGCGAGGATAATGATAGAAAGAACTTTGATTCGACCTGAAGAACGGACGATGACGAACTGAGAGAAGATCAAGTACCGGCGAGTATTCACAAACTAGATAACGGTACGGCGTCCTTCTGTTAGATGCGCTGGTAGAGTCAGGATAGATGCATAGAGGGCGGGCAATATGCAGGATACCGCAACACCTTGAGTACCGGAGCTCCAATCCGAATTTCTGGCAAGAACAAGTGGACGCCCTGACCCAGTGACCCATGGTACCTCCCCTTCCTCGGAAGTCTCCGAGATTGACATAGTTATGCCAAAGGGAGATGATGAGGGGGAAGTAAATCCGAGGCAGCAAAGGAATGGCGGCTGACATTCCATAGGAATTGGAGCAAAGGAGGACATTGGACGGTATTTCTGAGATGGGAGAAGAAACTGTCAAGAGGATAGAAATCAAAAAGTCTGAAGCACGAACTGTCCCCCGCTGTCCCATAGATAACTTGCCTTGAAACGCCATGAAACCCAGAGTGAAGAGGTAAAGATAGGACAGAGTGACTGTCCGTGCGAGGGATCGCAACGCGAGCCCCGACCACTCGGTAATGATTATAGCTTGCGAAAATGCTTCGGGGCCCATGGGGAGATACATATGTCCGTATATGAACAGTGGTGCGCACCCAGGCCATATGTCAAATTCACAATCGGTGCGGAGGCGGCGCGTGCTCCCACAGTGAAGGAGAGCTGGAGAGAACGCCAAAAAGGTCAAGTCATTATCATTTTATCCTCCTTCCTGTCAATGACGCCTTCCATGAATTACTGCACGGTTAATAAGTGTACCCGCAGCACTGTGATCGACGATGACCACGGGCAAAAATACGGGTGGTTCATATTGGTGCACATGATAAACAGCAGCGTACAATCATTAAGCGAAACTCGTCATTTCGACGAATCGTAAACCCCTAACTATGGAATTGAGGTGGAGATAGACAACAAAATTTGTGAAACAGAGGAAGATCCAGCTGAACTCCATTGTTTGACAAGGAAGAAATAAAAACGAGTCACGTACATGCGACGCCCGACGTTCACTGGCGCATTAATACATGACCTCTATGTACCTTCCTTTCTGGTAATAACCAATTAATGATTTCCACAAGGTAAATCATGTGGAGCGACATAGCACAGCAAAGACCCACAAGACGGAAGTATATCGTGTTATCAATGAAAGTCGTGTTTCATTGCCCGACTCGACTCGAGTCGGGTACCCCGAATCTCGACCGCATCCATTATGATTCATACAGAGGCAGGATGGGATAGTTATCCTTTAGCGACCCCGCCAACGACTGTGGAGGTTATTTACGACATACGGGAGTGCAATAACATGACAACATAAACGCCAAATTCCAATGAGCACGATAGCCTTCAAAGCCTATGGGAAAATGGGCCCTGAGAAGGTACTTGGGCCAGGTTGAGTCGGGTGGGGTTACGTCGCGTACAGATTAGGAAGATGGTCCCTGTCCTGCGAAAACGCCTCAGTTCGGCTTGTTCCTTCGGCAATAAGGCTTGGTCGAATAGATTAGTCTTCGCGTTATTTTAGCGAATTTCATGTGTATAGGCACGAAATTAGTACATATGTTTTCTAGGTAGAACAAATCCTGCAACAATTAGACAGGGAAAGACGAGAGGAACGGACTGTGGATTAATTATGCGAATCGGAGGAGAAGAAAGTCGTGTCTTGAGTAGAGGCTGAAATCCGACAAGTTTAGCAGTTTACACTTTACCAACGTTCGAAAACATGCGTGTCAAAGCTGAAGCGTTGACACATCACGCACTGGACGTCATGTGGATTGAAATGAAGGTGGCACATTCGCGGGTACACGGTCAACTGCCAGTGGAACAAAGTAAACAACTCTCAGAGGAAGCAAAACGTTTAACGAACATGTCATAGACGCGTCGAAAAGACTCGAACCGACGGACGAGCTTACTACTGTTTGGCATTCCACCAAGAGCTTGGAAGTGCCATTGTGGATCATGGTCAGTCCGAGCTGTACAGATTTAGAGAGAACACCAAATTGGTGTAATTGCATTCAGCGCTGAAGCGGAGAAAATGAAAGGTCAGGCCGCGCCCGGACTCGGAAGCTTTGTATGTTCCAAACCTTTCCGAGGGGGTGTGTCCTAAAGCTTTCGTAGGAAGGATGAATTCTTTTTTCGTCGGGCGTACCGGTGAGCGCTGATACAGCCAATTACTATGTAAGGTACTCCACGATGCGGTCTCGAGGAGGAGCAACTGGGAGTAAGTAGATAAGAAACTTCATTTCATTTTGCCTGAAGGAGTGCAGGATGTTGTTATCTTATAAGCTCAGTGGACCTTACATACTGTAACAGCACCAGGGTCTGGGCGGGGCATCAGTGAAGGAGCCAGCGTCAGAATGCTTAACACCTTCGCTGAAATGAAAAGCTAACGTAAACGTACGTCTACCCCTCGGGTCTCGCACGAACTGGAAAGGACCCCTACTTTTTTGCATTGTATACAGCTCTGAGTAAGTATAGGTGCTTCTATGAATGCCATACCATACCAAGTGTACGTATACGTATATCCATCCATACACCCGGCACGGAGAATCTTCGCAAGCATTTCTCCCATGACTGTCGTTGGGCGCAAGAGTTGACTCACTATGATGTGAAGAGGCGGTGAAGTACGCTTTCATATTGTATTACATGCTGTAGTCAAGTGTACACCAAGTGGAATATGTTATCAGTTGAGAATACTATTGTTATCTTGAAAGTTGTCGGCGGTGCAAGTGACAGTGGCTAAGCGAGAGGAAAGCAGCAGCACGCGTCAATGCAGGGCAGCCGGGGACCCACAAGGTGGGACCGGGCAATGTCAAATGGGCAACCATGACAAAAGTAACGTTGACTGGTGTGGGGATGAGCAGTGCGAGAGGCGCGCAAGCCCATGGCAAGGCGGGATGTCGGGTTTGCACATTCACAGCACAGTGGCGGTTGACATAAGCGAATGAAGAAGGAAGGTGTAAATAAAAAATCGGGGGAATGAAATGTAAGCCGCATGGCGAGATATGTCACCGCATGGAGGCCGAGCTTAGCGAGTAGACGGAACATAGAAAAGAGAACGATCGGGCTGGGTCGGTATTGTGGTACACTTTACAGCCAGTAAACAAGGCGGATGAGAGCCGACGAAACATAAGTGGAGAGGGCTGAATGCCTAGAACTGGAACAAAAATGGAGCGTAATAATGCAACGTAACGAAGTCCTTTTTTTTTTTTTTGGTTTCCTGGAGAAAGCTGGAAGTAAAACATAGAAGCACCCTCCAGGCAGCCGTGTGACGAGAATGAAGTGGTGCCTGTCCAAGGAGACGTCGCGGCGGGAGACAGAGTGTGTGAGAGGACGAGATGAAAGTAGATTGGACAGATGAATAATGGACAGTGCAAGACAAAGATAAGGAAAGCAGCAAGTGCGCATTAATGGAGAGATGCGGGGTTGCACATGAGGTGAAGGGGCGCGCAGGGCGAGTGGCGGGAGGAGGGGGAGTGGGGACGGAGGAGAGGACTGGATATGTCGAAAAGACGGATCGAGGAGGGGATCTGGAGAGTGACATGGTGTGACGGAGTGGCCCGGGGGGCAAGACCGATGAAGAGAACCAGAAGGTCGGCTCGTCATGGGACGCGTTTTGAAAGGGTGGGTTTGGTTGCTGAGGAGAAGAGGGTGACCGGGGTCTGGTGATAAAGAGGATGAGTGTGACGGGGGGCCGATGGCAAGGCGATAACCCCGGTGGGCGGAAGGATCGGCTGGGAGAGGGAGGCTGGGGCTGGGGTCCTGGGAGCGTGGCTGTGGACGGAGGAAAGCGGTGGCAAACAAAGAAGCAGTGGCAAACAAGGAACCAGAATTGCTTGGTGGAGTTGCCAAAAATAGGGGGGGAGAGGGGGGGGCGAAAAAGATAGCAAAAGGCGGCAAGCGAAGGGCTGGAACGTAAACAAGAGCCGCGGGGACCAAACAACTGGCAAGAAATCGGGAGATCTGAGAAGCAACGAGACAGAGCCACGCCAGGCCGAATTAGGAATGCAACCTGTCCTTAAACGCGTCCAGAAAAGGAAAGAAAGAGGGATGCCGTTTACCTTGAAAACCAGATTCGCTGCTTCGCGAGAAAGATTTGACTTGCCCTTGTCTTCCGTCTCTCCTCCTCATCCCTATCCACCTCCACTTCACTATGGACTCCCATCTTAATTTCGACGGCTACACCTCCTACTCAGAGTCCTCTACCCCACGAACTCCCTCCCCCCGCACAGACGACCTCCACTACCCCACCCACTCCCCCCACTTCAAGCCTAATCTTGACCACGAGCCCGTCAGGAACATCTTCGACCACCACGACGACGGTGCCATCCCCGTAGATGCCTCCTACTGGCCCCCGCCCCCGCAGTCTGCCCCCCATGCCTTTGCCTTCAACACCACCACCAACAGCTCCCGCGGATCACTGCTCGAGGAACTCTACAACACCAACGATATCGACCACCAGCACCAGCAGCCCCAACAAGAAGTCTATCCAGTAGAGCACCATGAATCATCCTACAACGCCCCAGAGAACTGGTCTCATGTTCAGGGCTCGACGCGGCCACACGACTACCAAATGATGCGCAGGGCGACTTTTCCATATGTCAAGCAGGACCGCGGCGACGGCGTGCCGATCCAGCAGTACCCTCCCTTTGCCCAAAATCAACAGCACCAGCAGCACTATGCCTCCCAGCAAGAAGGCCTCTACGGCGACCTTACAGCCGAGCCTGGCCCCATTGCTGGCGAGTACCAAATGCCCTCCCTGACTTCTTCCCCACACTCTTCCTACCGCGAGTTTGACGACCCTTCAAATATCAAGCTTGAAGATACTGGCAATCCTATGATGGTCCCGTCGCAAGCACCCTTTTACCGCCCTCCATCCTCCTCTGGCTGCCATCCTATGGGGATGCCCTCATACATGGGTCACCACGCCGGTCTCCCCATTCAACACACAGATGACGCAGCTTCAAAAGAAACTCAGTATCTTCGCCGCAGGTGCTTCAACTGCCACACCACCGAACCTCCCTCATGGCGCCGCTCGACCCTCAACCCAGGGAAGATCGTCTGCAACAAGTGTGGTCTCTACGAGCGAACCCACTTGCGTCCTCGTCCTCTTCGCTTTGACGAGCTCCGTGCTGGTGGCAAGGCGAGGAAGCAGTCAAAGGGAACAGTTAGTCCCAAGGCAAAGACGATCTCTACTGCTGCGGCTGCTGGAAACGGCGGTTCGCCAATGATTAAGAAGGAGCCTCGCGAGTACGGCCTTGTGCGACGCAGCTCTGTGTCTTCTTCTGCTTCCTCTGTTCACTCTGGCAGTGGTGCCAGCGATTGGGACGATTCTGGTGTGTTGCGCAAAGCTGCGCCTCCTCTTGTTAAGGAAGAACGCGCTTGCTAACTGCCTTCTTTTCTGCAGTTTCTGTCTACTCTTCTGGCTCTGCACCTCCAACATCCTTCAACTCCCCCGCGCTTTCCACATTCCCTCTTTCGCGCGACTCGCAGTCCCCACCGCATGACGGCGGTATCCGTCTCCCCAACGCGCCTCTTTCTGACATTGCATCGCTAGGATTGCAATCTGCAGGCCTCTCTCATCCCCACTCGCCAAGAAAGGCACATACCTCGCCAGCAGCGTACTTCTCCCCTCCTGGTTCATCAGCGGGAGGTCACTCGGATTTCTTCCGCGACAGCGCGCCGTCAAGCTTGATGTCCAGTCCGCTCCCTACACCAATTGTACTCTAGATGAGTTTGGTGTATGTTTTTGCTGGTGATCATCGATCGTGCATTCGATCGGTGATTCGCCGATCTGCATTGTAGGCGACTTCGTCGTAGCCTCGTCCGCTCGTTTGCGTCAAAATCCATCTGCCCTCTGCTGCATTCTAAAAGCTATTTGACTATTTATTCTTAACAAAATCTCTGCGACCCCTCGATACTCCTGCTCAGCCTATTTATTCACCACCCATACCCCTCACCGTGTAGTAACATCCAACAAGCAACGAAATGTCACCTGTATCAACTGGCTGTCCTCTCCCTCTTCTTTCCTCTTGTTTTCCATGTCTTGTTTTTCTTGAAACGGACCACTTCACGTTTCTTCTTTTCTTGACTCCCTTTCTTTACCTACCACTGGGGTGCGATCGAGGCTGGCATCTCAGAATCATAACTCTCTCTTATTTATTAAATGCTACCTACTATCCTGGATTCCATGCTCATGCGCACCCCAAAGCGAAGGGCTGTTGTACCACTTACACATTTTACCCCATCCCCCATCCCCAGCTAGAAATTTGTTTTCGTTTTCATTATTTCTTTTACTTATCAAATTCCATTTTTTTTGATGATACCACACCTACCCTCGCATTTTCTATGTACGATTTTTTTTTCGTTCTTTGCATACGAGTGGAGTATACCGACAGAAGAACAAGTTTAAAAGGCTAAAGAGGCAATATTATTTATTTGTGGAAAGCATTCATTGGTGTTCTGTGAGCTGTGTGATAAGGAAGAATGAATTACAGGTGTACATGTCCGACACCGACTTCTAGTATGTGCTGCGTGCACTTGAAGCTTCAACTGAATGAAATTGGGGTTTGAACAATAGCTAGGTGAATTCGAGATTGGCGCGAATTCGTCGGACATCTCATTTCCGAAGACAAAGCTACTCGTTCGTAGCCTTTTTACATACTTGCATACGTTTGTATTTCATATAAAGGTATACTTATTCCGCGTCGAAATTCTTTTGTGTGCCGCCGTTCCATGTTCCTTCCTGTTCTGAGTGCGAGGAAACTATAGGGTTCGAGTTAATAGTTACATACATCTTACTTCCGTGGCGGACAATGTATATTACTTGGGCCTTGCTTATGTGCCTAGCCAAGAAGTAGATAATGAAGTTAGTATATGCTATACTAGCGTCTGTATTGGAGTGAAGAATCGAAGCAAGCGGTGGTTTCTTTGAAGACCCCTCGGATTCGGAAGTAACTCATGCGGTTCCCACGCTATTTGAACAAGTTTCGGAACGACATCGGCCGTATTTCAAATGTTTAATCAGTTTTTGCGCTTGTGCATACATGGAAAGTTGGTCGTTTTCACAATTTACTTATTCTTTACTGGTACCAACTTAAGTGATCGTCCGCTCGACCCTTGCGCCAGTCGACATTATGCACGTTGCGGCGTACTTATGCCTGACTTATGCCCCCTTCCTCTCTCCTCGGTGCCTATATATGTGTTCCAACCTTGGAGCCAAAGGGAGCCAAGCGTTCAAATTCAACTGTGGAACATGCGTCTACACAAACATACATAGTTCTCCTCCGACTCGGACGTGGGTGTCCCCGGTGAGGGACTCCCGCAAGTACCAGCCGGAGGCCAGGACAGCGTGAGGAGGTAGGAGGTGCTCTCTTGGGGTAGTTCCTGCTTTCGCCTGTCGGAGCCATAGTTGAAGCGGGCGCGCGTTGCCTCCCGTTTAAGTCGCCTTTTGCCGTTTGCCATTTGTCAGTTCGTAAATAGCGCAAAGGAACTGTGGAGGTTGCCTTCTTTGACTGGTCAGTTGGTTCAGTGCACGCCACAGCCCATAAAGCTATTGCGCGGTGTGCGGAAGATTCCATTCCAGAAAGATAAACAAAGTACGATCCAAGTTCAAGTGCTGGTATGTCTTCCATACCTGTGTTCTATAAACGCTGACATACAAAACACGCAGGCGGCAGCAGTGATATAAATACATAATGGCTTTCAAATACATGAGCGGTAGCGCTGAACACGATCTTCCACTTTCATCGATGTCATCGCCCAAGCAGACGTAAGCTCGATCTATTTCGAACAGGGTGTACGTGGTTTGAGTCATGCGAGGGCGTGCTTGGTTTCGTATTTCCATGCCGGGTACCCTGAGGGCCACTACTAGCCAGAATTTCAAATGCAAGATAGACGTGGCTCTTGGCCATGGCTTTGTAAATAGCATTTTTGCACGGAGTTTGGGGAGGTATTTGAAATCGACGGTCTAGAAGGGTTACTCTCGCGCACTATTACAGCACGCAGCAATTCTTGCCTGTTGCAGACGACTCCAACTTTACTAGCCTCAGCTGATATGGCGTGTCATTGGACTCGGCGTTTGCTCGCTCGCTCTTTATTTGAGGCTTCGAAACCGCAGCCCGCCGTCGTAGTAGCTTGAAATTCTGGTTCTCGTGCTAACGTAGGCGCTTTCTATTATCTCCCCACTCCCATGCTTCTGGGCGATATCGTGGAGGACAAGCACTGTACACATAACGGCATAGTATGAAGAGAAAATAGGTAAAACATCCGTTTACCACCGCTGCCGATTGTCGATTTATTTTTTTCTCTGTTTTTTACTTGAATACTCGGGGTACATATTCGCAAGAGATATAATTGCCTTTCACTGCCGGTCTCCGTTTTGAAGCTGAGCTCGGTGGATGTCAGAGTTCATTAGATACTGCCGATGTGATTTTTTTTAATCCACTAACGTGATAGTTGTTTGTCAATGCAGGGTCACAATGAGGAAGGTCACTCCCTTCCCCCTCCCTGCTTCATTGCGATACTCGGATTACAGAAGAGTGTGCTTTCGTTTAACAAATACACTGAATCATCGCAGAAAACACGGGAAAATTCAAAAAAAAAAAAAAGACAGCGTGCCCACTGCCGGACCTGTAGCGCGTTGTGTTCCTTACTACGATATGATTCATTCATACCATATCCTGTCAACTCGCCTAGGTGGTAACGACTTTTCCAAACTCAACGGCATCCTGTAAGGGTTTATTTACACTGACAGTAAGCACTGTACACTGATATATTATGAGCAACGGTGGTCCAATTATGTATCAAAGCAAATGGCCACTGAATTCTCACTCACGTATTCCAAACTTTTACAGAAACATCGTTATCTTTGTAACTTTTGTAGGCAGTTGTTTGTTACGCTATTTGCTCATAGGCGAGATAAGGGGAAACCAGTCTCGTAATGGAAGAAAAAATTTAACCCAAGAATTCTTCAGCCTCGCAGAATGCTTCTAATGCCAATTGCGCCCTACAATGGTTATATGACGCCGTGCGTAGCGACGATGAAGGCCTAGGCAGAAGAATGGGCGACGCATGGCTAAAGCGGCCCGTAGGTGAAGTTATTGCGCAGCACTAAAAGAGGTTGGTTGAATTGTAATCGTTTGTTGACCGTTGGGCCGCTTTGGCTTCTAACCGACGGTGGTATTTCTTTTCCAAGGTCACGATACTTCCCGTCCACAAAACAAGGCATGCACGACCCACGGCACGAGGCTGTAATTGCCTTTTGCGATATCTAAACTTCTCAGATTGGCCAAGTTTCTTTGAACTTCGCACCCACCTTCACACTGTCGCGGAGTACGAAAGAACAAAGTTGGAGCGGTTTCATGTACTTACAGAGGTCAGCCATGGAAATTGCTTGTCATGCAAGGTTACCTTTAAACGTTGGGTCGCAGATCATGCATATTCTTCACGAGTTAATTCTGCTTTTAGGTACCTAGCCTCACCCAGCCCAAACCGATGACTAAGTGCAGGGTAGAAAGAAGTATCTTGCTTGATAAGTGTAATGTGAATGCACTCTGGCTGTACGAACACAGAGCCAGCTGTAGCCTTTCAGCAAGGAACATGAAACAGAGAAGCTATGGCTATGGCACAGGGACTAGATTTAGGGTATGGATAAGCAACTGAGCTGGGAATAAGAAGCCAGTAATATGAGGCACTTACTGTGCTTGTTTGGTGGAGTGCGATCCCGTGTCGAGGAGTGAGCACCACCAAGCACAGCTCCTACGAGCTACATTGTTGTTGAACCCCCATAGGATTGCCGACTTACACGGCAGAACCGGTGTAAGTAGATAACGCTCATTGGCGTCGAACCCAATGGTGGGGAAGAAGTGGCCAGGGGTACCCGGAGAGGAAGGCCAATCTTATCAGTGGACTCGGGTGTCTCCTGCATCTCTTATCTGTACCTTTACCTTTATGTTGACTTCCGTAAGTTTGTGACGATGAGGGGATGATGACATTACTGGTTCCGCTAATGAATGGATTCGAAATTGTCTTCAGATCTGGGAGAAGTGTGGCTTCTGAGAGATTACAAGACAGCCTCTGACCTCGGGACTTCGAGTTCCATCGCATGTGCCTGCGAAGGCAACGAGGTACAGAGAAGGAAGCACCCGTGGGTGCATGCGGCCTTGGCAAAGAATTTTGGAAAGTAATCATGCCGGAATGGAGACGCTACCGCCAATATTCGTGGAAGGCTTGGGCAAGAAATTTCAAGTGTTCCCCAACATGCTCCGCTCAGTGCGGGGAGTGGGAGTCAAGAATATCCTACTGTACTATACCGTTACGATACGCCCTTACCGGTGATAGAACCGCACGAAGATAATAAGGGATCGTTTGGAGGATACATTCGAGTACGCTGCGTCGCAGTTGCGAAGACGGTCGGGTGTCGAATGACGACCGAGTTGGTGGCACAACTTCCTTGACAGTACATGCTGAAAACCCAGACCTATGTAGCGCGGCTTTTCCGAACTCTTCGAAATGCATGAGCGCATGTTGTAAAACAAGCTTTGGTATTGAAACTGAATGAGGTACATATATCTTGAGTTTGTTTACTTAACTTGCTCGTTGGTGGGAGTTGGTAATATGTTTCCGCGGCGTCATCTCTTCCCCACTCAAGGCACCGATTAAAGAAGTCAAGAGAAAGTGATCCTTTGGTTTAATGGAGTATGAGAAGAGTTTAGTATGGGTTCCCGAGATCCATGCGAGCTGACAAGATATCTGACTTGAGCTCTGGAGGAAGTAACAGTCCCGCCGACGCCATGGTCCCTTGTGCGAAACGAGGGATGAATCTCACCGCATTTAGGACTGGTCTTCACTATACTTCACTATAGCTGCTCAAAATGACGCAGCAGCACTACTAGCCCGCGAGGCAACTAAAGGGGCTAGAGCGATGTACCTCGTGGTCGTCTCTCTTATTCACCACAAATATAGGTCAATGAATCCCTTCCAGCGGATCCGCTCAGTACTGGCGCTCTCTAAACTCATAATTTGGACTGCTTTGCTTGACTTGACTAGGAGTCATAGACGCAAGGAATTGTCAACCTAGTCACAGGAGGAATGGATCTCCGTTATGTTGTCTAACTGGAGTTCTGAGTTCTGCGAATGCTGTCCAAAGACTATATATCGTTCCTCTGAAAGCTGTCATCGATCACCGCTGTTCAATAGTCAAATATACTAGAACGTACATAACGCCTTATCACTGGTCCCAAATCTCCGCTGCCAGGCCATTTGCACAGCTTTCCCTAGGGTACTTTTCCTTTTAGCATCTATCAAATACCCCACCATATATTCGACTCGACTGTCAATTGTGATTGAGAGCCCGCTTGACAGTCACATCGCGCCAAAAGACATGGCAGCAATGGTGTCGTCATCGAGATTATGCGGTTGACCAAGGTTAAAACTGCAAACCCTGTGAACCCGTTCACCTTATCAAGTCATTCAGCCATGTGGCATATTTCTTAGAGCCAAATTACTGTTTCTTCCCATTGTCTTGCGACACGAGAACAAACGCCCCAAAGTAGATACACTAATCACGCCATCGACAGATTCCGGACTTTTACCGCTGTTTCAAACGCAAAAGCAAGGGCGCTCGTCCGCTCCATTGCTCTGGCCCATACAGCAACGCCTGCATTTTAAAGCCCCTAACACGGCTCATTTCCATGTACTCCGAGGAGAGTATCTTGATACTCGGTGCGATTACTGAGCAATATAGCTCATACCTTCATTCCATAGTCCAGATTGTCATTGTCAACATTGGCGGGTGTATGCGAGGTTGACTCTTCCGGGTAGCTGTCGTTCGGAAGAAATTTTGCGATGTAGGATATTCCAGTGGCGGCGAGCCTAGTACCAACCCACTGGGCTAACGATACGCCGGGCACGAGCCCCATGACATCCTTCACGTCCCAAATGTCGCGATGTGTGTGACGCGGCCTTGTTCATTGAAAGACAGACGTGTTACTATTTGGAGCTGAAAATGAAGCGGAGAAGGAATACAAAACGAAGTGCCAGGTATCGGGAGGGATGGAGAAGTGAAACGGTGTCGATATTGTTGCGAGCCAGAAAGATTAACAAGAGAGTCACTAGGAGGATAAGAATGCTGAGAAACATCACCGTCGCGGTGAATCCCTGGCAGAAGTAAGATATTGAGTGTGTGTTCGGTGACGGCTCTTCCATTGCCATCTATTCAACTGCCATTAGACATAATCGACCGCCCTGTTGCACTAACAGTGACATACCGAAACTCTCGCTCTCACACACATCCCCAATATCCGTCCAGACTCTTAGAGCTTGAAACAGCGGATCTTCTGACCTATGACCCAGAAACCAAACATTGGGAGGTCGTATCCGGAACAGGGTACAAAGCACGGCTAGTGGTCTCGGTACGTCGACTGAACTAAATCGTCGAGACAGTTTATGGATATCGCCTATCACAGACCGCGAGGTCGCAGTAAGAAATGGATTCTCGTAACTGAGATTTAATATCAGTCGGCATAATTATAATTTGGGGTGACGGCGACTTGCGCTACTCTTACTCACACTATGGTCAACTGTTAGAATGGGTGGATGTGAAATGCAGAATCCACATACCAGCATTAGCTTCGTAAAACTGATCTACGACATCTTCCGTACTGGGAGTTTCTCCGTAAACTGAATAATAGACATCTAGAGCAGTTGCGCGGCTAGGTGGGATAGAGGTAGCGGATAGCTCAGAGTGATTTGTCCCAGAAACCGTAGGAAACGGTATGATATTTGTATCTGAACGAGTTGCCATAGGTCTTGAATGAAGAGTAAGAGAGTAGAAGAAGAGCTGAAAGATCCTTCAATTCAAAGCTTCAGTTCCACGACTGCATCATACCCCGCACTGTGCTGTACAGGTCATGCTCCAAAAAGTCCGAGGGCACGTGGATGGGTTCCAGCGTGCCCTTTATGTCAGCTTGTCGAGACCAAGGAATGTCAGAGTAACTTCAGGATACATTTTTCAAGGAAGCAGAGACGATACGGTGCGAATATCTGCATGCGCGACGAGCTGATGGATGAAGACGAAGGCGAACATTGAAATTGAAAAACGAGTTTCGACGCGAGGGCTACGCGATGATGGTGTCACACTGACGGTGCGTCACACAGATTATATGTCACGCAGGTTTTTCATAACAGTTGGTTTAAATTACCAAGTTATTGAACGACGCGCTGACTGCATCTCACTACCACTAATGGCCAAGGGTTCGCAGCTCACACAACTAAAGACCGCACTCTCCCAGGCAGGAGTTACAAACCAGAAGTCTAATGGAAAGAAGCGAAAGCGCACAGCACCTGGAGAAAAGGACAAGGAGCAACATGCTGCCAAGCTAGAAGAGATTCGCCAGAGGCTCAACCCCTTCGACGTCAAAGTCACCAAGCTCAAGCACAATGTGGGTGGCAGGAAATTAAAAGGTGTTACAGGAAAGCCAGCACAGAGTAAGCAGGCGGGCATCGAGCAAGTGCGTGGTTTTTCTTATTAAATAACGCATTGTTCAAGCAGCTATATTTTACACTTAGAGAAAGAAAACTCTGCTCAAGGAATATGAAGAAAGAAATCGTGCTGGTGGTATTGTGGATAGACGTTTCGGTGAAAATGATCCCACTATGAGCTTAGAGGAGCGTATGCTTGAGCGTTTCACGAAGGAACGACAACGTGCTTCGAAGGGCGCAGCGTTCAACCTCGAGGCCGAGGATGAACTTACGCATTACGGACAAAGTCTTTCGAAACTTGATGATTTCGACAACGTTGGACTTGGTTTGGATGATGACGACGAAGAAGAACGGTCTGGTAGGAACGTGTATTTTAGGCACTGTTCAATGGACTTACACTTCAACAGGCCAGATTGACAGAGACATTGTCAAGAAGACGCACTTTGGTGGATTCGATGATGATGATGAAGGCGACGTCGATGAAGAGGTATCTTCGGTTTTATCTCTTAACCTTCTTATATCAGGTTCTTACCCACTGTGTAGCCTGCGCGGAAAAAGTCAAAGGCGGAAGTCATGGCGGAGGTCATTGCTAAAAGCAAGGAGCACAAGGTATGTACCCTATTTTTACTATTCAATCCGTCGTTCTAACATTAGGTAGCTCCTCCGACAAATGGAACGTGAACAAGAAGATAACGTACGACATGAACTAGATAACGAGTTCGCATCCATTCGCGAGCTCCTTTTTGCACCACACCCCTCTTCGTCTGGAAGTAACTCGATACCCCTCGGAAAACCATCGGAGAAAGAACAAACAGAAGGCGACAAGGTCCCTCCTACTGATGAGGCTGTGCTTCTACAAACACTGGCACCTGAGACTCAAGATGCGAATTATGATCATCACGTACGAGAACTTGCGTTCGATAAACGCTCGAAACCAAAAGACAGGACAAAGACAGAGGAAGAGTTGGCATTAGAAGAGAAGGAATCACTAGAGAAGGCTGAGCGTCAGCGCAGAAGGCGAATGTTGGGCCTTGAGGAAAGCGAGGACGAGGATGAGGAGAAAGGAAGGAAGCGTAAGCGAGGCGCCGATGATCTGGACGATGATTTCGATGGGTCCGAATTGGGAGGCCTTGGTGCGGGACTCGGGGACGCCACTGTTGACTTAAGTGAAGAGGAGGGATCTTCAGCTTCGGAAGATGGCTCGGATGCAGGTAAGAGTGACGAGGAGAATGAAGAAGGATCCGATTCAGACGAAGAGGATCTCGACGAGGACGAGGATGAGTGGGAAGGTGAAGAAGGCGAGCACGAAGCGCTTGTTGCGCCCAAGAAGGCTTCGAAAAACAAAGAAAAGCTTGTACAGAAAGCAGTGAAGGAATTACCCTACACGTTTCCTTGCCCCTCGACGCATGAGGAATTCCTCGAAATCGTAAAAGATGTTGAAGATAAAGACGTTCCGGTTGTCGTTCAGCGTATTAGAGCTCTCTACCACACCAGTTTGGCACCTGATAACAAATTTAAGCTTCAGGTCCGTTCAATTTAATTTTTCAGGTGTACTGTTATGTGACAAACTTCGTCCAGACCCTAGCCACCGTTCTCATTGACCATATTTTATTCATCACCACACCACCATCCCCTCGATTCACTCTCCTGTCAGCCTTGATACCCCACCTAATTGCTATCACAAAGACGTATCCGATTCCCGTTGCCCAATACTTTGTAGAGAAGCTCGACCTGATGCAAAAGAATCTGAAGCGAGGCCTCTCCCGCGGTGCTTTGAATCCTGATTCTAAAACATGGCCTGGACTGCCTGAGCTATCGCTTTTACGCATTATTGGTACTATTTGGTCAACCAGTGACATGAACCATGCAGTAATTTCAGCGACTCGAGTGCTCATGGGTGCGTACCTTGGCCTAGGACGCATACGAGTATCGTCCGATATTGCCAGCGGACTCTTTCTTTGTACACTGTTCCTCCAATACGAGGCTTTCTCAAAGAGACTGGTACCCGAAGCTGTCAATTTCCTCGTTAATACCATCCTTCACTTAGCTCCCAGCCACTTCAAAGATGTTTCGGATCTTCCTGGATCATTTCCATCCCCCGATTTTCGTTCAATCCTCTGCCTCCCCTTACAGTTGAATATTAACCGAAAGAAACCTCCGATTGCTCAAAAATCTAACTTGTCGAATCTCCTTTCCGACTCCAAGCCGACAGAGCAAGTAAAGGCCGATCTGCTGGGTCTCGCACTGGAGTTACTTGGTCGATATGCGGACATATATAAAGGCATTGATGGATTTATTGAACTATATCAACCAATATTGGAAGTTTTGCAACAGGTCGAAGAGAAGAAACTTATTGATGCACATCAGGTTCGTTTGTCTATTATCTCCTTTCATTCCTGATCTGAATTGTATTTCAAGACCTTGTTAGCAAACCAGATCAGCTCCATTGGACGATTACTCAAGTTCTCGAAACAAGCAAGGCAGCCACTCCAATTGCAAGCTCATAAACCCATTCCTATACCTACCTATATACCCAAATTTGAAACTACATCATCCAGTTACCTCCGCCGCCAAGATCCTGATCACGAGCGCAACGAAGCTGCGAAGTTGCGCAGTCAATATAAACAAGAGCGCAAGGGAGCTATTCGAGAGTTGCGAAAGGATGCTCGCTTCTTGGCTGGTGTACAACAGCAAGAGCAGTTCGAGAAGGATAAGACATATAATAGTCGTATGAAGCGTGTTTTCGGTTCTATTGAAGGAGAACGAGCAGAGGAGAAAGCAATGGAGAGGGAAAAGGCGAAAGAGAAGAGAAGAGCTGGCCGTAAATGAAAAATTTCTCACCGCTTTACATATTGACATCAAATAAAAGTACTGTAGTATAGAAGTAATATCGTCTCATTACATTATACGTACAAGTACCTCTTGGAATTGTAATGTAGTAAGTAGTACTAAGTAGTAGATCTATGAACTTTGAAGTGCTTATGTAATGACAAAGAAATGTTCACGTGACCGAGAGTCCCAGCGCGTCCAGCTCTTTCAAGTTTCAACTTACCTCAAGGCTCAAACGTACCTCTCAACTTACTGAGTTACAGTACTTAGCCTACCTACTCTAGGACGTCGACATCGATACGAACAGTATTTCACGCAGCTAGCTCGAGAGAGCTTACCACACCTTAACCCCTTACTAATCCTACTGCCCGTTGTCTGCGACCGCCACCTTTGGATGCATAGATCCCAGACAAAAATCCTACAGTGAAGGAATGAACCACCATGCATCGCAATCAGCGAAGGCTCCTCCGCCGTCTCTATTGCCGGCAATACATGCTCGTGATGATGCTGGACATCTGCAAACCGTGCTGAAGTCCGTCATGACGCATATGGCACAAGGAACACTCGCCATTAAAGAATCACAATTAAGCAAATGGGAAGATATTGTCGACCAAATCACTGTTCTGCTAAAAATTTCGTCTCCCAATGCGAGAGATTCCCGAACCAATGAACGGGTCAGCTGGTACGCGGAGGACAGTCAAGCTATTTTTATGGCTATTAATTCTGCCCTATACATCCTACGCAAGATATTCAACGAAGTTCCTGGTATATTCTGCGGGTCAGAGAATATGCTAAAGGAAACGGCTGCAAGATTGTTAAGACTATGTTGGCACCTTGAGCAGTGGAGTCTTATTGCCGATTCATACGACCATACTGTTTTAACGCCAGAGAAGATGAAAAAAGAAACATATAGTTCTCTGGCCATTGTTCTTCGAGTCTTTTCACCCACTGCCATCAACCAAACCATGGTGCAATCTCCTCTTAAGACACTGAGGATTGTCATTTCTGAGTGTTTAGATATATGCGACGGTAAATATTTCATTGTGTCATGCATGTGGTTTTATCAATTCGGTTTTAGAAATAATCGCACGATTTGACACAATTACGTTTCCTGCACTGATCATACTCTTTGAATCACCTAGACTGAAAGTTGTAAACGAAGCAGAAATAAAAGTCGTAAGCACTAGTTCCTTCCTACCCACTCAAAGGTCGACTATTCACTGCTCTTAAGGTTTCGGAGCGGAACTTCGGGATGCTGTTCGAAACAGAATCGGAGATGCAAGACCTTTTGGCTTTTCTTCTACAAACAGTATCTATTCTTATTGATTCCCAAGCTGCCTCCCACCTTTTCATTTCGGACACTGTGGAAAGGCTAACCGCTTGTACCAGGACAGTCATCGAACGCTGTATGCCTATTTCAATCTCATCACAGTCTATGGAACAAATTAAAGCACTCATTCGTGTTGTGACTGCTGTTAATGCTTTACAACGAAATCCTCAATTCCCGAAACCGATCTGGAATTTACAATATCAATTGTTGCGGTACCGCCTCGAGCATCGAGTAGAATTTGCATGGAATGATATCGACGCTTTACTGAAAGAGTTGTTTTCTTCAAATAGTGCACCGCTTCCTTCCAAATTTGAGCTGGGTGTCTTTTTAAATCGCCTGAGAGATGGAGAATTCAAAGAACCGGCTTTGCAGGTGTGTATCCATCACGTTGTACATTGTGGTCAAACCTAATTATTCTCCAGGGACTCATTATACAGTATATTCAAGGCTGTCTCCCTCGCTCCGATTATAATACAATTGAATTGTTCAGACATGGGTTGGCCGACCTTGTTCCACCAAACTTTATCTTGACGAAAGATATTGAAATGACAATAAGCCGTTTATCTAAAGAGCCGAAGTCATTAGCTTCTGAAAGCAATGAATCAACACAGCATGCAGAACATATTCAAATTCAGCGACTTGTGGATGAGTTAGTTGCACCCGACAGCGTCATGTGGGTTGATGAAGAAAATAAAGACGAATCGCATTTTAAGAGTCAGATTATTCAACATCTGCAAGGAAAGCTTCGAAGGTGCGTTTTTGGATTTTTCAATATAGGGTCTAACTTTTATTTCGCAGAATAAATGAAGTGGACACAGAGGATGACCGTAATCTGTTAGCCCGGAGACTCCGCTCACTCATATGTCTCATGTCTTCTTGTAATGGTTCAAATTGTTTGAAGCTACAAAACGATGATCAATCGTGTCTAAAGACATACTTTGAATTCTGTCGCCTATTGTTGGACAAGACCACGCAGAACGTAACATCAAGGTCAAAAAAGGAAGCTTATATCACGCTCGAATATATGGCGAAACATCATGTTGTAAAAGAAGATGAAACAATGCTACAGCTCTTAGACAAACTTTTTGAAGGTGTCCGTGAAGAATCGCGCATTGTAAGATTGGCAGCAGGGTAAATTTGTATTTCACCTGCACACTTCCCAAACTTAACATCGTCTTTCTCAGTCGCGGGCTAACTGTTATCATGCAAACTTACGCTCATATTTCGCCAGTCAAATGCGACCCCATAATAAGCCGCCTTTGGGACATGGTGGATGGAGAAAGTGGAGAAAGCGACATTGTCACAGAAACTCTTATGATAGCCATTGGATCTATGCTGAGGTATTTGCACGTATTCATTTCAACTACATGCCGACGCTGAGCATATCACTAAAGTATCTCAGAGTCTAAGATTCTTGCACGGTTGGCACATCTTCTTATCATGCAGCTTGGTAGAAACAACCCTGTGCTCAGCGCTTCCGCCTCTCTTTCCGTGAGTCTTAACTATGTTCGTAACGTCGATTAAACTGATTACAGCACAGTTATCACGTGCAGTGAATAATCACAATAAGGGGCTGTATATTTTAGTACAACCAGTTTTGCCTGATCTCGCTCTAGGTTTAGTGCAGCGTATAAATGCAAGGCATGTTACGCTTGAGAAGTTTTGTGGTCTGGCCAAAGTGGGGATTGCGGAGTTCTTAAAAATGACTTTACCTTATACTGTGCCTACCCTCTTCGCTTCTTGCAGTGTCAAAATTCTGGACGCAGTAGCGAAAGAAATAGGTTCAGCAACATACAAGTTATTCGTTGAACGTACCCACCAGGTGTTGGCTAGCATCTTTTTGCTACCCGAGAGTACCGATACCACTGTGGCCATTCACTTTATTATGAAGCTTATGAATGATGCAACTAATGCCGAAATTGATCAAATTACTGTTATAAAAAGCTGTTTTATCCAATTACTCGCTGAGCTGGTTGTTGTCATGGGTGATAATAAAGAATTAGTGCGGATTCTTGCCTCCGATCTCGACTAAAATTTCCTGATATTCATTGTCCTAGGCCATACAAGCTCTATTTAAGGTTCATAGAATTCTTCATCCCTCATCATATAACACACCGGATTCAGACACTGCTAATCCCACGCAAACCAACCATACAGTCACAGCTCTGCTAAGTCCTCATGCCCTTGGTCTGATATCTTACATCAACGATATGCTTCAAGGATCATTGGGGAAGAAATCACTGGAGATGCGGAGAGCCATCATCCGTTCCTTGGGTTGTCTATTAACTTACTTGGGATCAAGCGTTACAGAAGTCGCACCTCAGGTATGTTTTCCTTCTTATATATCTACAAACTATTACCAAATACTTTGTTTAGATGATGGCAACATTCCAAACGTTAATAATAGTGCCCGAATTTGCAGAGGACACTCTTCGCAGCTGGTTCAGTTTTTTGATCACGTTAGGGCCCGATGAAGTTGGGCCGTATGTTGCCGCAACTACTGCGGCAATGGTAATGAATTGGTTTTCATTTTCCCCTGCCTCCCGTGACCAAGCCAGAAAATCGTTGGAATATCTGGTTGTCGATATTGGAAAAGAATTGGGACAATATCTTGACGACATTGTGGATCTCTCTGCTATTCACGAGTTATATGAAGTTTTCAACCAGTTAAAGGACCTCAGAAGCCCTTCACTTCCGGAGTCTGAGCTCAAGCGAATACTTCATAGATCTTCTAGCTACAACCTTACGGTAGCTTTTTTGTCACTTCAGGAGCTTAAGACGTTCATGCTCGAAAATCGCAAAGAATTCATGGAAAATTTGATGCACGGTGATATATTTGACCCACAACTTGGACTCATACTCGCGACGATTATTGCAGCAGCGTCTCGGGATGGCGACGGCGCCGATTCTTTGAGGTCCATTGCATACGAATGCCTCGGTATCCTGGGAGCAGTGGATCCCGACCGTTGCGAAATGCAATACGAAGATCCTACTATTGTTATCATTCACAATTTCGCTGATGAGGGGGAATCAATGCAATTTGTTATTCATTTAATCAGCGATCTCTTGGTAGGGGCGTTCCGTGCCACCAGTGATAGTGTACACCAACGCCATCTCGCATACGCAATACAAGAACTACTGCGATTTTGCCAGTTCACGAAGTCTTTGCTTTCTACTGGACAAAACGGTTCGATATCAGTTAAAGTTAGAAACCGATGGAACGGCCTTCCAGGACATGTCATTGAAACTATATCACCTCTGCTTACTGGCCGCTTCAAATTGGCCGCTATTCCCCAACTTGTGTCAAGTCCTCCAATCTATCCATCGCAGGCTACATATCGAGAATGGATACAGGTATGGACTGGCTACCTCGTAGAAAGTGCCTCTGGGTCCACGGCACAAGAGATTTTTAACGTTTTCCGTGGATGCATTCGTGGCAAGGATGTTACGATTGCCTATAAACTTTTGCCTCATTTGGTGCTTAATATTCTTATATCGGGTGCCGATCCGGATGCGGACGCGATACGGGAAGAAATGTTAGCTGTCTTGCAAGACCAGGTAAATAAAGACAGCACCTCTAGCCTGGACAAGAAGCTGCTAAGCGCACAAGTAGGCATACGTTTTATGCCTCTAAGCAAACGGAACTCAACGCATATAAATAGGCTATCTTCATGCTCCTCGATCACGTCAACAAGTGGATACGAGTGGTTCGTCGAAGGGTATCCACTAAAAAAATTGAAAGTAAAAGATCCAGAGTCAGCCACACTGATCCTTTGGAAGAGCAGCTTACTCGTGTGGATTCGATATTATCAAGCATCGATCAAAGTTTAATGGCGAAGGCAGCGTTTCAGTGTAGGGCTTTCGCGCGATCCCTCATGAGTTACGAGCAACAGATATTAGCTCTGAAACAAAGGTCGCCCATGCCTAACTTATCTGAGTATTATGAACGACTTCATGAGATTTATGCTCAATTGGACGAACCCGATGGAATGGAAGGCATTTCAACATTGATATTCTCTCCTTCTCTTGAGCACAAGATTCGCCAGCATGAAAGTACCGGGAGATGGACTGCTGCACAAAGCTGTTGGGAGCTCCGTCTGCAACAATCCCCCGATAATGTAGATTTTCACATTGGACTTTTGCGTTGTCTGCGGAATTTGGGCCATTACGGTAAATACATGTCACAAGTTCGATTCACTTTTCGATCTCTGAACTTCGATGCTCAGATACTCTGAGGACCCACGTAAGAGGCGTTTTGACTCGTAAACCAGAATGGGAACAACAGCTTGCTGAATTCCATATTGAGAGTGCGTGGGTGGTTGGCGCATGGGACGACGTTCGGCATACTTTGGAGCGAAATAACATCCAAACACCCTCTATGGCTTTAGCGCGAGTTTTGCTCTCCATGCATGAAGGTAACAATGCGACCATTCCCGAAACTCTGTCAGCAGCACGGTCATTATTAGGAGCCCCAATCGCAGCTGCAGGGGTCAAAGGTTATCGGCGTGGATATGATGCTGCACTTCGGTTACATCTCCTCCATGAATTAGAACATATACATGCAAATATATTACTGCTACCTGAAGATCCCCAAAGCATGTCAACTCAACGCCAACGTGATATCTTGTCAGATCTTTCGCGGACACTTTCTGTGCGGCTGGAAGCTACCCAGTCAAACTTTAAAAGCAGAGAACCTATCCTTAGCATGCGTCGCACTGTTTTCGCCATGTTGTAAGTGTCCTGTATTATTGTTTGAATCAGCTTTACATGGAATACCAGATCAACTGGACGTCGTTCATTTGCTACTGAAATTGGACGGGCGTGGCTTTCAAGTGCAAAAATTGCAAGAAAAGCAGGTCATTGGCAGACATCGTACAGCGCCGTTCTTCAAGCACAACAAAGCAAGGCACGACTATCGTTTATAGAAAGTGCGAAACTCACTTATGCCAGTGAAGACCCCCTCCGCGCTTTACATGAACTAGAAAATGCTATGAAGTTGCTTGGAATGTTGGAAGATACTCAGAATGTCCTTGACCTAACTGTTGACGATGAAAGTCAAAAACTCAGGGCCAAGGTAACATTGGAACATCATAGCGAGAAAATTTCTTACTGTTCAAATAGGCTCATGTTCTTCGTGCCCGTTGGATGGGCGAATCCGATCGTTATGAAGCGATGTCAATTGTGAATGCTTTCACAACAGCCACGCAGCTTCAGCCCAAGTAAGCCCTTTTACGTTGGTACAACATGAGTACTAATATGTTACAGCTGGGAGAATGTCCATTTTTACTCTGGCAGGTTCCAAGATGCTGCATATAAATCCCTACCAGAAGCAGATAAATTTTCCCGGTTGGTGTCACTTACCCAGTTTTTACCGGGATTTTCTTACCCAACAGATAATAGTGGCATTCGGATGCACCTTCAAACTGTGAGGTCCTATGTCAGATCTATTCGATATGGCTCCAAGTACATTTACCAGACGGTGCCGCGTCTTCTCACTATCTGGTTGGATCTTGGAGAAGACAAGGAATCAGCGAGAACCGACATTTTCAGAAAACTGAACGATATGGTCTCAAAAGCAATCAAAGAAACACCTGCATACAAGGTAAGGAGTTTATTTAGGTCTGAAAAAGGACGATCCTAATATCACTCAGTGGTATACAGCTTTTCCCCAAATCGTTTCTCGGGTTGGCCACAGTAACCCAGAGGTCTATAAACATCTTTCTGGACTAATAATTAAAGTGATCGAGGAGTATCCTAAACAAGCTCTTTGGCTTTTCACTTCCGCTGTAAAATCCACAAAGGCCAACAGAGAACAGCGTGGTAGGGAAATTTTTAACCAACTACGATCAAACCCCCGAACCTCTAGGACGGTAGTGGCCCAACTCGTTAATCAGAGTTTAAGTATGACCAATGAACTACTCGGTTTATGCGATGCCTACGTTGAAAATGATAGGACTACCCTCAGCATGTCGAAAGATTTCTCGAGGCTTTCAAGGCTTGGCCATTGCGATCTTATCATACCCTTGCAAGATTCTCTTACAGCCACTCTTCCACCTACTTCGGACTCCCAGTCAACATACCAACCATTCCCTATCAATTCCCCTACATTCGCTGGATTCGAGGATGTCGTTACTATCATGCAATCACTTGCAAAACCACGCAAAATCACTATTATTGGAAGCGACGGGAAATCCTACCCTTTCCTTGGAAAACCCAAAGATGATCTTCGAAAAGACGCTAGGCTTATGGATTTCAATACGATCATCAATAAGCTGCTGAAGGCGAACTCTGAGTCACGAAGACGCCAACTGCGTAAGTGATATTTGATTTTCACTGTTGTATAATTTTAGAGCTATTCGCAGGTATCCGGACATATGGCGTTGTCACACTCAATGAAGAGTGTGGCTTCATCCAGTGGGTTCCTAATACATCTCCTGTTCGGTCTGTCCTTGTAAAGTATTACGACAGTAGGCGAGTTCGTAATTGGGTACGATTTTCTCGTTTGAAGCGCGTATGACGACTAAAGGTTGCTTACAAGTCAAATGAAATGCAAAGTATCTTCGCCAAGATTAAGCAAGCAGATGATAAACAAGCAGCTCAAATTTTCCAGAAGGACATCCTATCCATGTACCTTTTACCTTTCTTATTCTTCTATGAATATGTTTTAATGTGTGTATTACCCTAGGTTTCCGCCTGTGTTCCATGAATGGTTCATTGAGACATTCCCTGAGCCCACAGCATGGCTCGCAAGTCGTCTTACATATGCAAGAACGACAGCTGTAATGTCAATGGTTGGGTTTATACTAGGGTATGTATGCTCCTTACCTAAAATGAATGTATGATTGTAAACTTTCGTCAAGTCTCGGAGATCGCCATTGCGAAAATATCCTTCTCGACGACACTACCGGAGATTTAATACATGTCGATTTCAACTGTCTATTCGAAAAGGTAGCATTTGCAATAACTTCAGGCAGACAATTACTAAACCTTTACCAGGGAAAGAACTTGGAAACACCAGAGCGCGTACCTTTTAGATTAACGCAAAATCTTGTGGATGGTCTAGGAGTGACTGGTGTCGAAGGTTAGCATGTTTCACTCCAAAGCTTGACTGGTTTTTGATCAACTACTGCTAAGGCGTATTTCGTATTGCATGTGAATTGACACTACAGCTACTGCGCGACAACAAGGATACACTTATGAGTGTTCTTGATGCATTTGTTCACGATCCGCTCGTAGAGTGGGAGGACGAGAAAAGGAAGCTCGTACGTGTATTTCAAATCTCCTTCCTTGTTCTAAGGTTTAATGCACTTCGCAGGAACGGGTTCGAAATTCAAAACAACAACGAAATATCATCAAACCAACAGTAGATATGCATATGCTAGCAAAAAATGCTTTAAATCCAATCGAAAAGAAATTCAGAGGTATTTATGCGAAGGGTAAGGAGAAATTAGAGAAAGAGATGTCTACGAGTAATCTTGTAGAAGCCCTGATCCAAGAGGCAACCGATATGAGTAATCTGGTAAGAAAAACACCCTCATACGCAGAACGCACACACTCATTTCTGGATTTCAGGCAAAGATGTATCCAGGTTGGGCACCATGGCACTGAAATATGGACAGTTTATACTACAATCAAATTTTATACATACATGTATCTTGTAAAAGCATATCGTTACAATGTATTATACCATGCATAACCCATTGCAGAAAAAGCGGACGCATAATCAGCACGAGACTATACTTTCTACGATTCGTCTACGGCGGCCAACTGTTTCTGCAACTTCTCGAGCTCCTTTTCTTTTTCAATTAATTTGGTCCGCCAGCGATCTTGTTCAGCGATGACTGACTTCCTCGCCTGCTCAAGCCTATCTGCTTCTTCTTTTATCATGACTTCCGTGAACTCAGGGACGCCCCCTTTACTAGCTTCTAGAGAGCCAGGATTGGCAAGATGAAACGGAACAGGCTTTTTCTTGGTCTTGGGGAGCGGAGTGGGAGGATGGGCAGTAAGAATATTAAGGAAATTTTGGAAGGGATCATTGAACACGACCTCGTCGTACTGCCAAGAGTGAACAGGCCCCATCTTAATCGCAAGGTCGAGAGGCGGAATCTCAGGTTCCCCACCGACCGTCCATGGGTGCAGCTTGAGATGATGGTAAAAGGTCATGGCCTTTTCTCCGGATTCTGGGACGAAAGTTATGCGGATCTGGATCTCAAACTCTCCCCATCTACGACATGTATCAGAAAGCGCACAAACAAGAGGCGAGTACAAGAATGAGGTACCCAGTTTCAGAGACCTCAAAAGGCGGTTTGTCGATATCTGGGAAGCCATGAGTCATGGACTAGTGTGCCAGAACGAAAGACTCACTTCGTATTGGAGTAGGATAGGTATCATGGAGCTTGAAAGTAACGCGTTTTACAAAGTAGCTTAAGTCGTCTGCGCCTCCGACTTGATCAGAATCTGGGGCAGACGCAGCACTGCGAAGTGCAACGGTCCATCTGTGGGTGTGGTCTTTATTGAGGACAGGTAGTGCTTCACGCTCTTTGGGAGTCAATGGAGTGGCAGTATTGCCGTATATTATTGGGCGAAAGATGCTGAGTCCCTAGTAAGAGATAGTAGTAAGAAATGAGAGGGGAGAGGTGACTTTGAGTGGGACGTACCCTGACGCGAACGCGGTCGCTGGCCATGTTCGGAAATGGGGCGTGTCTCGGCCCTCGGAGGGACAAACTCCGCTTCCACCCGGTCCTCAACGCAACACAACACCTCCACCTCCACCAGAACCACCAACAACCACTACCACTTCCGCCATGAGTATCTGGGGCCCTCTCGTCAACCGTAACAATTATCTTCCTTTTCCTATCAATTTTATCTGACCTAGCCTCACAGTTCCCAACAAGACCTTGGAGAAGCAGAAGTACTATCAGGTCCGCTCTCTCTAGCTCCTTCACCGTCTCTAATGTCTCATCTTATTTCCAGAACAACCACAACGCGCTCTACCTTCGTGGCCCTCGCGCAAAGTTATACGTTGGTCAGTTACAGTTTATTACCTTACCCTTTTACTATAGGACTTAAAGTCTTCATAGGTACCTTCACTGCACTCTTCGCTGCGGGCATGGCCTCAACCCTCTTCGCATCGTTCACCCTGGTTGCAGTGCGTCTCTTCATTCTGACTTCTTCGTTCTGCTCTAACGTGACGCTTGTAGGGCAAGCCCTCATCGGATTAAAGCGTTGTTATACCTTCATAGAGCCAATACAATCATTTCATCTATATATTGACAACAATATCCTGAATGATATAGATATGTAATCTGCAAACAACGTTAACCATGCGCGTCTCCCATCGGTCAATAGCCTGTTATTGAAGGGCCTCATGTGCAACATGCTAGTCCTCGCTTGACATACATGTCAGGAGATCCAGTAACCTGGGGTGTGTTTCCGATAAAGTCTAGAGTCGAAATAGGCGAAATCTCGGGTTTCGCCTCTGAGCAAAGACATCCAACACACTTGCCAATTAGAAATGACATTAGTTCGCATGGAAATTAGAAATGCGGGACGCTTTGCTGTTCGTGCTCGACTCTTTTATCTATTACTTAACCGTAGTTTCCACTGCATCGTGTGTTGAAGCAGCTTTACACTCACCCCCGTCCTTACTCGTACCAGCAAGGACGTGCGCTCTCGTGCATTACGGTGATATCTGGGCGTCTGTTCCAATATTTACTTCATGCTACGCTGAGCATTAACTGAAGATTCGGGAGCTGGAAGATAAATTGATAGTAGTTTGTTCTGCTGATAAGTGCTCGATTCCTTCTCACTAATCATTCGAATAGTATAGCTTTAGAAAAGTTATGTTTCGGATGTGCTTGGCTCAGCCACAGATCAAGGGGTATTGAGGAGATGACAGGCAGTGCACAAATGTTGACCAAGTGATCATGCATCTCAAAATATCTCGGACGATTCCCCATCATCTATCATAACGTGAACATAATGTGCACTTCCCAGCGTCTTTACTTAGCAGCCGCTGTGCAATCTTATGTATAGCTACATACCATACTCACTTGCTTTGTCTGCATACTTGTATCAAAACCACCATGTCCGTTTCGATTATGAGCGTTCTACAACGAACGACGGCTTCCGCCCATTCCCATTCGAGGAACCCCTCCATAGCATACGCTGATGACGATGAAGAGTGTCCGCAATATGAAGTGGCTGTTACCAGAAGGTAAGCACGTTATTCCACGCCAGATATCTTCATCCCAGGCAGTGCACGAACAATCAAACCCTCGTTCTCATCCATCGCCCGACAGTAATTCCAATGCTACTGGGAGTTCTGGGCACTGGTCTTCCAATCCTCCTGATTCTCCTGCGCCTTTAAAGTAGGTGGATTAAGATGGGTGTGGGATAGTATCATGTCTGAACACAGACAATCTCTATCTTCCTTTGGCAGCATCGTGCGACGGCCTGCAAGGCCACTACCGCGGCAAATTGAAAGATATGTGTATAACTATCGGATGGTTGCCGGGAACACACCCCTACAGTTCAATATATCGTATGTCTAACTTCGTACTATTTGACATGATCTTTTATCAGTCTGACAAGATCCGGAATGTCAGAGTCGAGTCTGCGAGCGGCAATGCACGACCGGGGGTCTACTCATTCAGAGTATCATTATTCTTCAATGGCATAGAACGATATCTAGGCGTCCCCGTCACACGGAAGCTTGCGGTTGACCCGCGGCAACTGGAATTTGTAGTCTTGTGCGTTTCTTTGCTGAATGATCACTATACGACCCAGTAGCTTATCACCGCCTTTCTTCTTCTCAGCGTATTTCCGGGAAAGACTAGTATTCCTGCGGGTTGTCTGTGGTCCTTGCGAGTGTGGCTCAGAGTGAATGGGGTGGATCACAGGCTATTCGGGGAGGATGAAGTCTGGGTAGGGAAGGATCCGGACTTTAATTCTATTGGTGATGCATCCTTCACGAGGCTCAAGAGCCTGGATAGCAAGGAGCAAGTTTACCAGGCATATGTGGGTCGGGCGCTAGTTACTTTCTTCATTAAATGGCAAAGAGTAGGTGATGGCGTGTATAAGTACTCTTTAGAGTACGAAGCAAATGGGGTCGGGGGCCTACTGTTCGACGAGTTCAGTCTGAAGATAAGCGGTGATCCTCGGACAGTAACATTCTCATTTAGTGGGTACCCTACATACGATCTTATCATTGATTCTAACCAACCCATGTGCAGTTCGGTGCCCGTACAATCTATGCCCGCAGGCGCCTCTCATCGATTACGGGTGTGGCTACGTTCCTTGGTCCCATTATCATCCTCCAACCCCACTGCCTCATACACCCTTCCTTTAATGATTCATATATATATCACCGGATATGGAAGTCCGACGCCTTCAAGATAGGTTCACGGCTGGACTTCGATTCTTTGGGAAGCAAAATGATCATGGGTTTCCCTTCTTCTGGCGGTCCACAAACAATCGTCGTGCCGGCCTCCTCATCTAACACGCGGGAAGATGTCAGTCCTTCGCCGAGATCGGCATATGATGATAAAAGGTCACCTTTCGATTATTGATTGCTCCCGTCCACATGTCTGTGTGCTTTGTTATACTTATTACTTATGCCGGTTCTAGTTAGACGATTTTTATGAGCGCACTACATTGTATTATAGCGATGACATCGCGCACTCCAGCAACCTTTGTACTTGTAAGCTGTTAATGTACAGATTTATTCGTAATATAGCGACCCCTTACCAGTTGTGTGTACATTAGTATTCATACATATAGAAAAGTATATATTGTGGTGGAATACTTGTACATGAATAGGCTTTGTAGGTTTTATCGCATCCTTATTTCCTAGACAGTAACCTTCTTCTCAAGGAATTCTGACCATTCCTTCTCTCCCCAGCTGCTCGAGATCTCGGGAGCAACAAGTCCATCAAAAAGAACAGTAGGGGACACATGAATGCTGTTTTGCCTTGAGAATTTAACTGCACATGGGATATTTTTAATTAAGACCTTGTTAAGGCCATCAGTTAGATCGCGCGAACTCACTGGTGTATTTCAGATCATCGGTAACGGCAGTTCCGCCATTGGGACTTCCCTTCAATTTAAGGAGTTCACTGAAATTATCAACAGCACCTTCAGGGATAACAGTAGATGCCAGCCGGGCAAGCTTCTCGCGGATTTGGAGAGGCGTCAGTGTCGACGCGGGAATATCAAAGTAATCTTCTTGATGGTTGAACAGCTGGTGCGGCCCTATTAGGTTTTGACATTGGGCACATATAAATTTGACGAACTTACCACGAGACTAAATGCCCAGAAGTTCTCTGGTGAGCTGCGGAGAGCCTGGGGGTCGTAACTTTGTCAGGATCTAATAAAAGACAAAGACCGTTGTAAATGCCCTGTGGCCACATACAGCAAGACCAGCTTCGTGAACGTAGGTGGAAGTAGCGTGCCAGGGCTGGACTTGGGGTCTGAAGATAATCTTGACCTTTCCTGCGTACTTTCCGCCTGGACCAAAGAGTGGTCTCATAACGGTATCAATGGTACGGGCCGCTTTGGCACTACGGTTATGTACGTTTATCTTTGAGTATGGTGAACCAGTATATCATGACTGACAATTATACCTGAACGGGCATACGTAGTCAACTTAGATATAGATATGTAATTAGCTTAAACTACGAAACGGTGGTGCCCCAAATAATAGTACTTACGAAACATGTCTATGGTATGGGGAGCATCTGCACTCCCAGCAACAATAAGAGGTCTAAGAGAGGGCTGAAGCGCCATTTCAAGGTAAGATAGATGTATAAGTGTTGCTAAATAACGTAGACTCGATAGTAGACAGGGAAGAGCAAGGAGAGAAGAGTTGAGAACGGAGCCCACTTTAAGTTTGAGTTTGAAGCTTGAAGCCGCCCACAACGATGACATCAGAATATCTCCCGATCGATGTTCGATCGCGTAATTAACTCACGTGTCAAAGCTATTGTTAAATATACGTAAACAATATACTGGATCTCGAGCCTGGACTCTGGAGTCTGAATTGGTTATTAGTTAACCTCACTCTTTACAATAACAACATCGGGAACATCTATTCACAGGTATACATTTGCCCAGTCTCACTATAAAAGTGATCTTGTTATTGTATCCAGCGAATTCTCTTCTTGCAACACATATTCTTACGTTGAGTAGCTTCCTAGCGACCTCCATCTGCTCGTAACGTTTTGCAATTATGCCTATGGACTTCGCGACTTTTATAACACAAATCAATGATGCACTAATAGCTGAGAACGGTGCAAATCTTGCATATTTGTTGCGGCCTACAAGTCCGCAGGGGAAAGATTTAGTGAAGGAGTTTCGCAATCCAACGGTGCGCTGCTTGCCTACACTATTGAACTTCGAGGACAATTAACATTACCATGAGATGTTAGCGTGCCTCCATGTCACGATTTGAGGGGTGTATTCAAAGTCCTTGGGATGAAATAGCCATTGAATACGTACTTGTGTGCACGCATGTGGCGAAGAAACGATCACTCGAAGCGTTCAAAGAGCAAGCACAACTCGTTAAGTGTGTAATATCTACACGCTCTCTAGCTGTAATATTCACTTTTTTATTAGCTTGTTCTTACGGTTCTTCTCAGAGAACCGTGGGTGGACGCTACCTGCGCTGTTTTCAATAATGAGAGATTTAAGAGACTTAGCTTTTGACGTGAGTGTTATTATGTGCCAAGCATCCACCCATTGAATACTTACTTAGCCCCAGGGTGACAATCACGCTAAGATGACAAACCAAAGGAGTGATTGCATGGAAGAGTCTGCTCGTATTCTTGCAAAAGCATTCGGAAATTGTATGACCGATAGGTGAAGCTGTAGTGTTGGTTTTGTGTGGCTTCATTCTGATTCTTCACAACTATTTAGGACGTCCCCATACGAAGAGTCGCGGAAGTGGGGTGTATATTACATTGTTGGTCTAATCATGAAATGTTACTTCCGGGTATGTATTGAAATATGATGACATACTAGAGCGCGACATACTGAACTTTTCGATCGAAGTTGAAACGTATATCGTTATCCAAAAATATTTTACGAGCACTGGATGCCGATTCGAATCTTCCTTCACTTGAAGAATATCCACGGTCACATCAAGTATGCTCCGCATTCTTATTTTACGTTTGTGTACCAACTAATGCTGGCTAAGGTTACCTATCGATATTATATTGGAATGATAAATTTCCTAAACGAAGATTTTGCCAATGTTTGTTTTGTTTTCTGTGCATATGGTTCTGAGCTTTAGACTGATACATCATCTGAAGGCTGAACAGCAGCTGACACTTGCTTTTTATCACTGCCATATGGACCACCATAGAAATCAAGGGTATGTCATGCTCTAAAAATCTTTGTCTTCTTTGAACCTAATATTAGTCCCCCAGGCGTATCCTGACATATTTGATTCCTCTCCGGATCTTGAAGGGCCACCTTCCCTCTCAGGAGTTATTGAAACAATACCCAGTGCTAGAGGAAATGTTTTCGCCGTTCGTTGTAGCCATTCGTGCTGGCGATATAGGTCGTTATGACAAAGCTCTGGAAAATGAGGAACGGAGGCTACTCGAACTAAATCTCTGGATAACGTTAGAGAAAGCTCGTGAACTTTGCCTACGCGGGCTATTCCGTCGCGCGTAAGGATTCCCCCTGTCATCAATGTCGGATTTTTCTTACATCCTTATTTAGATGGATAGCTTCAGACAAAAGTACTCGAATACCAATTTCGATATTCCACTCTGCGCTTCGGATATCCGGTTTGGATGTTTCTCATGAAGAGGCTGAGTGCCTTGTTGCCAATATGATCTATAAAGGCTTCATGCGCGGGTACATTAGCCATGAAAGACAGATAGTTGTACTAGCTCAAACCAACGCCTTCCCGAGGTTAGCGGATAGGCAAGCACCTTTTTCACTCATGTGATACATATCTGTCCACGGAAACATGAATAAATAAGGATAAAAATAAAGATCTTCAAGGCCTATGGTCACATATGCTTTGAGAGGATATGTTCACTGTCAATCTTCGCCGATAGCTGGTCTATACTATTTTCACAACGGCGATGTTGGCTTACTTTCTCCCCTTGAATGACATCCTCTGCTTCCTTGCACGTTAACACCATCAGATTCCGTTGGGAATGGAACCGTCACTTCGAATGAAATTTCAATACAATTGGCCATGATACATGTCAACATGGCACAGGCTGTAGAGGTGTTGTAATTCGTATCAAGGGATCGACAACTCAACGACAACTATCAAATGATACACGCCGTTATTTATATCCAAAGCAGTTGGTAAATAGTAAATACCCTTCAATCGGATTCACTGGGAAACTCCAAGTATCGGTTCGACCAAGACTGAGGTTCGACTTTCCGGCGTTGGTGTATATGGTCCAGCAGATATTTGACCTCTTATTCGACTTAAGTGAATGTTTCCGCTTGCTGTGATCTGACTTGAAGAGAACGCGCGTGTCTCGAGAACTCTATACAAGGATGACCGTATGGCCCACTGGCGTTTAAATTAGGTTCGAATTCAACACTAAATATCCACAATGTATCATTCTACTACACGATGGTAAGTATCTATCGTATTGAAATGTTTTCCGATTCGCGCCACTGACATTGACAACTGCATCAGGGTCCTAGATTTTTCCTGAATACCGGTAGCTTTTCAGTGTCATGATCTGAACCGCGCTTCGTGTCAAAGTGGAGAGGTTTTCGTGCACAATGAAATCCCATTCCAACAGGAGACAACACTGATTTGTATCATTTCCGGCGTATTAAACTGCCTCTTCGCTTTCAGAAAAAGTATCGTGGCTCGTCTTTCCTCTCTCTACGGGTACTAAGATGCGTGTTGCTCTTTTTACAAAGATTTTACTCGCGTCCTACATCATTTTGCCGTTCGTTTCGTATGTTCTTGCTCAGGGGTCGCCTTTGAGGAGTGCTATAACGCGCTTCATACATTCCTCTGACGCAAATACCAAGAGAGATCTTGGTCGGATAAGTGGCCTTCTGGTCGCTCGTCAGTATATATGCGACCCTGGCTGGGGAGAATGTAACGACGGCAGCGGATGTTGCCCATTGGGAGGAGCTTGCTGTTCCGATGGTCAGTAATCAAAATGATCATAACGATTTTATGCTCAATACAAAGTTTAGGACGCTGTTGTGACACAGGTCAATTCTGTGCAGGACCTGGACGTAAGTGATTGTACTGCTGCTATCAATGCAACCTATAACCTCACCTACCTAGATTGTTGCCTCGCCACCCAACGCTTATGCGAAGGTACAAGCTGCTGCGATCCCGGGGAGACTTGCTGCAAAAGTAAGTATTGGTACCCTTGTCCATTCATATTCGCTAAGCAGATGTAGCCGGTGTTTGCTGTGGTATTGGGTAAGTAGCTGGCTAATTCTGCTCACACTTATTAACTTGTTTTTTTTTTTGACTCAGTGAGAACTGTGTCCTGGCACCAGATGGAGAGACTGGATGCTGTCCTATCGGCGAGTTTTGTACCGGTAATCCCCCTCCACCAACAACAAGAACCACTTATGCTCCGCCACCTCCAACTTCGAAAACTACAACTCCAACCACTACAAAGCAGTCAACTTCGCCAACACCCAGTAGCACGTTTTCCCCTCCGCAGTCTCCAAAGACGACCCCAATCCCATCGACGAGTGTGCCCACTACAACCAGTAAGTCCCTCACGTTTGTCAGATACTTTAGGCAGGCTTCATTTATTGTTTGTATGACAAAGAATCTACTAGCACTGCCTCTTCATCCGCTCTAGCTGTAACTTTTGTTCCCACTCCTCCTGCTGGATCAAGAAGTGTAATAATTACTGCCGACGACGTCAGCATAACCTGGCAAGGAACGTGGGTAATTGGAACGTCGTCCTGTAATTCGACTGTTCAATCAAGGAAGACCTCGACATCAGGGCAATCCTTTACATACATTGTTTCAACTGGTTGGTAGCTTTTTGCATCATCTTAACTCCCGGCACGGTATATTTAACTACTATTTTTTACAGCTTCTATAATATATCTCAATCTTGCAACACGCAATACTTACTTTGATATTTATGTCAATGGGATTGCTACGACTTACTCCCCTAATGATAGCAGGATTACAAACTGTGAATACGGCTGGTCCACTTCGTTGAGTGTAGGTGTCACATACAACATCACTGTACTTGTCTACGGCCAGACCCTCTCTCCCCGCCAATCCGATGGAAATACAGACTGGTCCTTTGAGTTCGATAACTTCGCGTTCGTGTTTGATTCTTGCTGTTTACTCAGATTAAATTTTGATTATTTAATGTCATGTAGCATCGAAGAGCCTCTAACGTCAAGTAGTACGGGTGTGAGCCAGTCTAGCTCCACTAGCTCTGGGTTGTCTTCAAGTTCTGCCGGGGTAAACGTGAATATGGCCAGGAGTGTTGTTTTGCATGGATTCATATTTATGGTTACTGTTTTCATTTCTTTTTGAAATTTCAGGTTCAACTTCAGTAAAATATGGATGAAAATAAACATTGCTTCAAGTCTTGTCGTCCTGCACTCATCGTTGACTCATTGAGCAGTTCACTGGCAAACTTTGTTATCGTTTTTGACAGGACACCACCCTCCAGTTTCCTCTTTGCTAGCGTCCCATGTCAGCTTTTTGTGTCCGCGCATTAACACCACAAAGTTCTATAGGACGATGCAACGATCATCTCAAATGGAACTTCAACACATTTGGTCATGTTACACGTCAACACATGTCGTAGATATGCTGTCCTTCATATCAAAGGGATCGGCAACTATCAAATGATATACATCGTTATTTATATCCGAAGCAAATGCAAAATATCCATTAACCCATGACCTCCCATGACTCGCCGACTCGGAAGTCTGAAAACGCGTCCTTAATCTCTACGGTCGACCAATCGGTAAACGACTCACTCGACGGCCCGTTTGTCGTCCTTCAGCTTGACTTCCAAATATTTCACGAATATTCAATCAAGCAGATTAGTATTGCATTGCTTTCGAGTTTGGTTTGAAGTCACCCGGCCGAATCCGTCGAATGCATCCGTCCATGAGTCGATGGTATCCATCGCGTTTGATTGCTCTCCGTCCCATGCCGCTCATTGGCATCCGTATTAGGATTCGAGGCTCTGCCCACGGCCTATAATGGTTTCAACTTCTCGACGTTAGGTGTTTTAAATGTGACATCCATGTATGGCACAAGACTTTTTTGGTGAATGAAATGACATTCGAGCGGGAGAAGATAATTGACTTGTGTCTTCCCTAGTACGTATAACTTCTCGTACGGTTTTTCCGTTGTGCTGCAAAAAAGTATTCTTCCCCCCCTCTTTACAGATACTGCGATGCGAGTTAATCATATTCAAAGGTTTCTTCTCGCGTCCAGCATCACTTTGCTGTTTATTTCTTATGTCCTAGCCCATGACTCGCCTTTGAAAGTACTATTACCCGTTTCATCGCTGCGTCTGACGCGAAGACCAAGAGGGAACTTGGTCGGATAAGTGGACTTCTGGCTCCTCGTCAGCTTGAATGTGATCCTGGCTTTGGGTTTGCTCCGATAATAGTGGATGTTGCCCACTGGGAGGGGATTGCTGTTCCGATGGTCAGTAATAGGAATTATCGTAATCAATTTTATGTTCAATACATGGTTTAGGGCAATGTTGCGACTCTGGTCAATTTTGTGCGGGATCCGGGCGTAAGTAACAGTACATCTACTGTTGCAACTTCCAACCTCACTTATTTAGATTGCTGCCTCGACACCCAGCGCTCATGCGAAGGAGGCGCAGGCTGCTGTAATTCCGGGGAGACATGCTGCTCCGGTAAGTACACGGCCCTTTCGTTCTGTTTGTGCCAACTAAGCAAATGTAGACGGTTCTTGCTGCGGCGTCGGGTAGGTTTCTGGCTGGTTGTTCGATTTGGTATCGACTTATCCTAATTATCCAGCACGTACTGTGTACTGGCACCAGACGGAGAAATCGGATGTTGCCCGAGTGGCGAGCTATGCTCGGGTAACCCCCTCCTGCTACTACACAAACCATAGCTCCACCGCCGCCGCCAACAACAACGCGGACGGCTACGACACAAACTACAATAAGAACGACTGAAACACCGACCACGAGCCTAACAACAAGTACCAGAACAACCAGCACGGTTGTCTTTAGCACAGTCTCTTCTTCCACATCGGAAAGCTCCACCAGTGCGGGGTCTATTGTCCCTCCCCCTCCTTCTCCCACTGGTTCAAGAAGCGTGATTATTACTTCTGAAGATGTAAGCATAACCTGGCAGGGAGAATGGGAAACCGGAGTATCTTCCTGCGATCCGACCGTTCGATCAAGAACGACCTCAATATTAGAATGGCAATCCTTCACGTATATCGTTTCGACTGGTCGGTAATTATTGCTTGCGGTGAAGAATACTTACCCACATTTCCGACAGCCTCCAATATATACCTCAATGTTGCGACGGAAAACACTTACTTCGGAGTTTTTGTCAACGGAGTTTCTAATGTAATTTACTCTCCCAATGACAGCAGACTTACGAACTGCACCTACGGCTGGTCTTCTTCATTGACTGTAGGAGTCGCGTACAACGTCACCGTGCTTGTCTACGGTGCGAGCCTCTCATCTCAACAATCAGGAGATTCTACAGGCTCGTCATTCGAGTTCAATAATTTCGCGTTCGTGCTTGATTCTTAATTCACCAAATGCGAGTTCTGACTATTTGGTGTAGTATCGCGGAGCCGTTAACTGCAAGCAGCGCGGGTACGAGCCCCACTGGGTTAACCCCAAGTTCTGCCAAGGCATTCGAGAATAAGAGTATTGCCTTGTACGGACTCACGCTTGTGCTCGCCATTTACATTTTTCTTTGAAACTTCGGATTTTTTAAAATTTAGTATTCCTGTGTATTCATGTACTAGTAGTGAGCTTCAATCGGACTCAACTGTATTCTCGAGTGGCATTATCAACTATGTGTATCAGCGTGACTGAAAGTGAATCGCATAAACATGGCTCGCAAATCGCAAATCAAGATCCATTAATGAATATCACTTTTTAGATTTTCTTTGCTTTACACCACCACCTGTACGTTTTGTTTCCTGCGCACTCGAAGCTGCAACCGGTGCATTAGCTGTGGCAGGGGCCGGAGTTTCTCGTTTCGTCTGTGGCTGAGCAGTCTGTGCTGCACCCCTTCCTGGTCTATGCAATACACTGATTAACATCGACGCTATACCACCCGAAATCAACATAAGCATCCAGCGAGGCACTATAACCACGAGGTTGTAGATCTTTGTTGTCCAAGTGGCGATGAAGTCCATAATGTATTCCCTAACCAGCATGTATACTCAGTTTAATGCTTGAGAAAGACAATGAAAGTTAACTGACCTGTCACCTCCTGGTCCGTAAGCCGATTTCCATGGCTCTGTAACGCTCCAGCCTTCAGTCCGAAGGAAGCTGCGTAATTCGTCTGAGCGCAAGCGAAGTTGGTAGGGTTTGTAGAAGCGAAGGCTCTGTCCGCGGTCCTTTAGAACAACAAGGTATGGTGCGCTGTAGTCTGCCATTAAACATTGCAGAATACGACAAACAAATAGCGCATACCTCCATACATTCCACTTGGTGGTAATATATGTAACATTTAGGTAGTCAATGCGCCCCCAGCGGACGTTGGGCAAGTCATTCAACTCCTGAGTTTCGTTGAATGCTTTGTCAAAGACATCATCCAGATATTTCGAGATTCCGTCATTTCGTGCAGTCGTAACGGAGCTAGAAAGTGAAGGTATCAGGATGAACTACCGAGCATGAAGGAAACGAACGCGCGTACATAACAATAATCCATGTCCTATCTCTCTCCTGCTCTTCGGTAAGTGGTTCATTCACAATCAAGTCATTGAAATTGTCGTCCGTGATGAGTTCTACTCTCTCATCCCATATGTTCGTATGTTGATCTAGTCTCTCCGTGATATTCACACCAACCTTCGAGAAGAGATCAGCAACAGGGCCCGAATTGAGCAGGTTGTCGATGAAGGAGCCACCAGCACGTTGCTTAGCAGGTGCAACTTTGTCGGTGGAGGGGGCGGGCGTAAAGGTAGGTTCAGGTACAGCCTCCGTGGCTTCCTGAACTGCTTGTCCAGGTTTCCAGCCTTCTGAGAAGTACTGCGCGTTTACCAGCGCTGTCGCAGACACGAGGAGCCCAAAACATGCCCGTGAGAGCTTCATGATGATCAAGAGTGAACGTTAGAATGGTACTTTAGAAGGGCGTAGAAGAGAAAGTCGATGGCAAGGAAAGAAAAAGCGACTGAGGGGCGTGCCAGGAACCTAAGAAGATAAGGCTAACGCGGGAACACGCCGCCACGCGTATACTGTAAGAGTCTTGCAGGAAGTTGGCACGTGACCAACCTTTTCATCTTTAAAACACATATACAACATACTTGCTTGCTTTTGGCTATCGTACTACTCCTTTATGGCGCGAATGGAGACACAAACCGAGGATACACGTGGCATGGACACAGAAGCGGAGTACTTGAGCCTGCTCGAACTTGGCACACGGAAGTACACGCTATATGATCACGAAAGCACACAGGAAACGGAGGATGGTACAAGATAATAAGTACAGCGGCAGGAAGGAGGTTGACAAATCAAAGAGCAAACACATACACGAGGTATGCAAAGGCATTTGAAGGAAGACAGGCTGGGATTATGGCAGAAGGAGACAAGGACCTGGTACGAACACTGCCAAATCAAGAGGCCAGACTCTGACACCGTACACATTCACTGCTGAGCATGACAGTTGGCCGGCTGAGGTGTCTCACTTAGTGAAAGAGGACATGGAGACGAAAGCGCTGCGAACTTGCGGCACACCAGGCAAACCTAGTAGGACCAATATATATGCAGGTGGCATATGGTTGTTACCAAGCAGATGAAAGGTGTACGACAGGTCAGTAAGATCGTCTTCGAGAATAAAGTAACACGACTAACTAGTTTTTCGGCATTGATGGTGGCACATCTGGCAAACTGGTCACTTGTACTACAGTACCTTACAACTGGTGACTATGGCGATGTATCCTGCAGTGATAGAATGTGGCTACGGCTTCGCGCCCAGCGGTTATGGCCTTGTGCCTTGCGGTTTGGGTGTTGTGCCCTGCGATTATGGCTATGCGTCCCGCGATTATGACTTTGGGCCCTGCGATTATGGCTATGCGCCTTGTGATTATGGCTTTACGCCCCGCGATTATGACTTTTGGACCTTGCAGTTTGGGCTTTGTGCCCTGCGATTATGGCTTTACGCCTTGCGATTACAGCTTCGTGCCCCGCGGTGTGTCTATGGCTTTATGTGTTGCGCTTTGGGGGCATTTCGCCCTGTGATTACTGGCTGGGCACCATGCGGTTATGGCATTGGGCCTTGCGGCTACAGTCTTCTACCCTATGGCTATGGTTTCACGTGGTGTGGTTACAGATTTGCGCCTTTACGTTTGGGATCTGCCCCTTGCAGTTATGGCTATGTCCCCTATAGCTATGGCTTCGCGCCTTGCGGTTTACAGATTTGCGACCTATGGTTATGGATTTGTGCCCTGCGGTTATGGTTTTGTGTCCTATGGCTATAGCCTTGCACCTTTGCAAATACGGATGTGCTCCCTGCGGTTAGAGATTTGTGCCCTGCGAATATGAATTTGTGCCCTGTGGCTATCGCTTTGCGTCGTTCGATATGGGATTTGCACCAGGCTGCAGTCCGTGACTTTGCACTTTATGGTTATGGACTCACGCATACACCTTGTGGCTGTGGCTTCGCGTCTTGAAGTTTGAGTTTTGGTTCCCTGTAGTTGCAGTGACAGTATCTCAGCAGTAGGAGTCCTGCGCCTTGCAGTCAGACCTCTACAACTGTGGTATATCTAGGTGGCTCAGAAGTATAGTTCCTAACCATGTAGTTTCAGCTCTATATTGTTTGCGATTGACGCTAGTGCTTTTAGCCGTGTGGATACATCTGATTACATTACAGTTATGGTGTTATACTTGGCGAGTATGGGATTACGCCTTGGAATTACAGTATTTAATCTTTGTGATTACAGTACGACCTGACTCCGCGACTTAATGAGTACACCACATGGTGTATTAATACAGGGGATGTGCTTCGCGACCATGGCAATACACCCTACAATGGGTGGTACAGTTAACGTTTGCAGTGATATGTATTTATGGTTGCAGTAGTACACTCTACAATTTATTGCGTCCGGTAATTGAGGCAATTAGAATGAGATATATGCAATGATAATATGTATCGAGCATCTGTATCTTTTAGTATTAGGCCAGGCGACCTGTGTGTGTGACTGGGCAAATAGCACTCCATACTTGGATTCCAGTAATGCACAAATCATAGGTGGGTTGGTTCAGCGAGCACAAAATTGTGAATTATGATTATGCAAATCAACAGGTGAAGCCCGCATAAGCTACAGGCTAGCCACGGCACTGGCTAGTATAGAACACGAGTACTAGCACCACTAAGTTGTCGTACATTTGGGAGTGGCGGATGAATTGGTTATTCGTATCATGCGGAAAGTCCAAACGAACCCCCTCGAAAAAATCAGGATAGCTAGAAGAAAGACTTCTCAGACTCCCAACAGTAGGACTAGGATAGACCATAACACGGTGACCTTGTCCATCATGAAATCTGCATCCGAGTCAAATTGATGTCAGACTTTACAAAGTCAACTTGAATGCTCGGACACATCACTTCAACTCTTCCTCTAACAAGATGTATTTCACAGCCCACATACAAATTAAATTTGCCCAGTGGTAGAGATTTGGCATTACAATATTCTAAATATTAAGAATATAAGTAATATAATCTCAGCGTCGCAATAGATAGCGATGACTATCGTATTGCATTACCTATAAGTGATACAATCTACATAAGTAATGCCAATAAGTAACATAATATAAGTAAGTCTAATAAAGTCTGCTCACCTCAGCTTCGCAATAGATAGCGATGACCGAGGAGAGCACGACTGCTTGCTAAGCTACTTAAATACCAAGTAAGATAAAAATTTCAATACCGGTTTAAATGTGTTCAGTGGAATAACAAATGCGGCATCCCGCCGGCCGAGTGGACATGGCGCATCAGTAGCGCACGGATGGCATAAGCAACCCTTGTATTCCAAAAAGAAAACTTGGAATATAAATAGACATCATCCTCACTTTTGACCACTATCGCGATATCAAGTAAGAAAGAAAAATGTAACTTTAAATGAGCACAGACCCAACATAGAGCAAAGTCGAAAAACAGAAGTCGAGACCTCTACCAAGAGGTCAATCACGCTGAATAGTATACTATTTACATTGAACACAAGGGGCTGAGCAGTGAGAACGATGCAGCTAACCAGTCAGAGAAATATAAGATAATCGAAAATTATATTCTGAGTAGCACAGACACTACTAGTCAAATTTCGAAGCTTAGCCAGATTCCCGGAGAATCAAGATCACACCAGTGCAGTAAATTGCAGTTCTAGGATGACCATAGCGAAAAATCCTGAAATCGTCAGAGAGTTTGGATACTCGATGGCCATCTGGGCCTGTGATCCTTGATCTCAGAATAAGAAAGTGTCCAGCGTGAAATGCGATACGTTACCCGCTTCTTCTTCTCTGGCTTTTTGGAGATGTTGGACTCGGGTTTGATAGTGGTAAGGTCAGTGACGACATCAAACATCCAGTTGCCGAGGGTAAGAGGGCGAATGGCGATGTTCTGGTGTTTGAGTTTTGAGGCGACAGTTTCTTCATCCTCTGAATTGCCCTCCGATTCCCCTTCCCAGTCGATTAAGACGTCTTCGCCAACTTCTCTGGGGACAAAGCTACCAGCGCACTGTTGCGACGCGAGCATCTTCCCGAACTCATACTCGTCCTGATCCAAATTGAGAGACAAAGATGAAGCAAGGGAGGAAGAAGAAAAAGCAGCTTTGAGATCTCCACAGTATCCATACTCGACGACATGGCCAGACTTCATAACGTACATAAAGTCACCCTTGTCGATTGGAGAAAGGTCATGCGTGATGACGATGGTGGTTTTTCCGCAGTACCAGTGCTTGATGGCTTCGAAGACGAGAATGCGCGAGGTAGCATCAAGTGCTGAAGTCACTTCGTCTGTATAGTGTGGTCAGTAAACATCCAAAGAAAGAAATGCAGATAGAAGAAACATATCGAGGACGAGAACATCATGATTCCATAATCTCGCATGGACACTCTTCAAAAGTTGCCTGTCCACCACTCAGCGACACACACTCACTGCCACCCCAAACGCTCTCATATCCCTGATGTAAGTCCCTTGGGGGAGATGGATATGAGAATGAGACTACAGCCTGTGAATAGCGTACAGAGTTTTGAGAAGGCGAATGAGAATGTCTGATTTAAACACAAGCATAAGTCAAAGAATGGGCATTGTATGGGTCACTATTGTTGGCATCAGCGCCTGAGCATACGGTCAGGACCACTACGCACGCCTTAAACTCGCACGCTCTTTCTATGCTATTATCTATACTAGAATCTACACAGTCTTACTTACATATAGCCCCAGTGGGCTTTAACTTCTAAGGCTACTACGCTCCTTCATCAGCCTTCAAGTGTCATCTCTATATCAACCTGTATTCCTAAATTCTCTCCTAAATGCTTCAGGTCATCGAAGACCGAATCGTAGCCTTTATACAAGTCTGTGGAGACCTCTGCCATACATTTCACGAACGACAAAGGAACTAAAGGTAAATCGTCTCTTCTGTTTATCACAGATGACCTGGAAAACATAACATCCAGCAGACACCTGACAATATCGACACGCCACTCTTCTTTCCCAGCTTGCACTTGCAATTGTTGTAGCAAGGGAAGCAAATTTTCACGTCTTGAATTCCATACTAGCCCTGAAAGAACGTCACGGCTGGCTGCTACTCCTACAAGAACGAGTTTTTCGACAGTATGAAACTCCGAGAGAAGCTGGAATATGGCTCTGGTTGAACCGATACATAACTGTAACTGCTTGATAGCACACCCCGATATTTGGGCCATGGAGAGAAGGGTGTGGAAGTCCTTTTTATCAGGCTGGGTAATCTGAATGTTGGCGAGACGTGGAACGCGAAGCATAGGCAGGATGTCATGTAGGTCCTCTGAGTGCTCAATGTTAAGGGTGTGTAGGGATGAAAGCGTTATAATTTGCCGTATTATTGGCCAACCATAAGTAAACCTCCACGTCAGCTCCTCGAGGGAAGAAGCAGCAGAGAACATATCACTAGTTTCGTTTCCGGAGTTTAGATGACATGATTCAACTGTAAGTTTTTTCAGTATAGTCCAAGGGAGTCCGGAAACACAAGTGAGAGTACTGAAGCGTAATAATACTTCATCCAAAGCAGTTGCACCATCTAAGATATGATACGGAAAGTTGTCGCGAGATATGCTCAGCGCACGAAGCTGTGAAAGTCCTTTTTGTTGGATCATGCTCCCCGTTTTAGTGCCACTCAGAGCTTGATTGAGAATGCATCCATCAAGCGCAATAGACTTCCAACGATGCGCATGGTTCGCAATAGCTTTATATATACGAAGGGAATCTTCCGAAGAGACCATAGGAAGAGCAATTGAGAGTGGAGCTGTTCCTGAGAATTCGAGGCATGACTGGATCCGCTTTACAATGGTATCTTGGTCAATATCTCCCCTTTCCTCCAGCTCGAAGTTATTCCATAACGACGGAATGCTCTGTACTACATTCCTCCAGCGCGTACAAACTTGCTGCAGATCCGAAACTTGGCCACGTCCTCTGGATACGTAGATTTTTTCCTCAGGTAGGTAAGTAAATATCTTGAATAAAAGCTCGTTCGGCAGTTCATCTGTAGGAGATAATACCGAATACTGGAACTCACTGTTGACGTTGGATAGTCGCGACTGTTGCGGGAGCATTGTAAGTTGCGCGGTAGAAGCCTGGAACAAATGTAAATACTGAATGATGCGATAGTCGAAAAAGGAAATAGACCATTTCACAACCGATCAGTCAATCAGCGCCTAACCGTAAAAAATTGGACCTTGCTCTCTGCTCATCGTCGAGAACAATGAGCTCCCAACCTTCCATCGGCGAGCCATTTCTGCTCTCGAGCTACTCAATACCACAGAATAAATCCGGAAAATAGCGAAAAAATCAGTGGCGACAAGCCTTCACGCGACATTCACCGCAAAAGGATCTTCGGAGGGATATGTGACTGTAGCAGCTCAGGCTGATGGTGTACATGTTTTGGACGTGCGTCTTCTTGATGGAATATACTCATTGACATAAAGATTAAGCCATATCTGTATTATAATTTCTAGGTTTCAACGTTACATCCAGTAATATCTCATACTCTCGGTCCTACCACTTCGTTCGCTTGTCCCGCCGTAACATGTGTATCGTCTTCATCAAAAACAAATATATGCACGACATATGCAGCTATTGCTTCCTCGTCATCTTCAACGTCATCCTCCACAGAAGTTTCTCCAGAAGACGCTGGGAAAACAATTTGGTCATGGCAAGAAGACCTATCGAGCCCTCTTGCAGAACGGAAACAAGAACGGAAGTCCACTGTGGTGCGTTTATTGCTTATCTATCTCCTCTAATTCATGTATCCATATCAGACCTACAGGTTCCATACCCAATACACGGTCTATACTCGTGTCCTTCAGAGCTGGAAAATAGACTGGTGGTAGCCGGCGAGCATGGAGAGTATGCGGTGATCGACTCGGAGCTTAACACGAAGACCTCTTACGTTCCAAGCGAAAAGAATTTGACGCTGTTAAAAACATTCGTGTCATCAAAAAAAGACTGTACTTTCGTGCCCGCGCAAAATTCACCTATAAAAGGCGTCGTAGTGACCTCAGTATTTAGCTCAGACGCGCAGAACTCAATACGGGTACAAGCTCAATCGCTGAATGAGGATGAAGGAATTGAGGAGTTAGGCTTCTGTGAACTTGAAGTGAAACCCAAGCGTGCGTTGGTCTCCTTCCGTCTGTAGAGCTTACACTAACATCAATCTTGCATAGCAAATATCCAGCTTATCACTAAGCTCTTCAGGATGCCTTACTATTCTATGTACGCAGTTTTACTTTATGAATGACCTATATTTATACAGTAACCTTTGCAGCACGAGATCTTTCCCTCCAATCTTACCTCCTATCTGTTCCCTCGTCACCCTCTCCAACACCCACCATAACCACAAAACCTCTCCCCTCTCTTACCTTCATTGCGCTTGCCCAATCTCCCTCACGTCCATCCATCCTTGCCTTAACCTCTACTCATATTCTCCTCGCCTCTACCACCACATCCCAAGATGAAGTAGCGCTTCTCCTCTGGGACATGCAATATGGTGTCCTTCTGACCTCCCACAACTTCCCAGTACCATCGTCCATGAAAGAAAGTGGTGGCATTAGTGTACAACTGGTGGATGCAGGTCAAGGACAGGCTGTTTGCGTTCTTAGCCCATTGGAGTCAAAGAAACAACAAGCAACCATAACCACCGTTCTTGTCACTCCGTACTCTGTTCCTCTCACATCGACCATTGCCAATGCATTGGGGAAGGCACTTAACGGAGCACGTTGGATCAAGAAAGACTCCAGCCCTGTTGCGGCTGCTCCTTACAGCGAAGATAAGTCAAAGCTTGTAGCGGAAATGCGCACAGCAATGGATCAAAATCGCATTCAAGCTGCAAGTGATCTGTTCTTTGCTTGGGCGAAGGGTAGGGTACCACCTGAGGCTGAAGTCGAAGATGAAGAAGTTAAGAGGAACGAGGAGCGCCCGGAGCTTGATTATACATTCGTCAAGGATATCTTGAATATTGTATTACAAGTCGGAAAACCTGCTAATGCACCATACTCAAGTGAAGTTGTCAGGTATCTGTTGGAGAATAAAGTAGTTAGTACTACCATGGTGGAAGGGGGGATATTGGCGACGCTGCGGGTTAAAGGTGACTGGGTGCGTGACACGATTCTATGGCTCTCCGCGTGTACTAACGGAACGGAATTTGCGATAGAAATCCATAGAGACCGCGTTTGATACCGTCGTTGACCTAACAGAAACGGAGTTGATCACAACCCTTTACGTTGTACTTGCGCACCACCGCCTTCAATCTGCGAAAAGTGATGACAATGCTATGGATATAGATCAACCTGCGAGCTCTGAATTGTCAGAGAATATACCTTCCACTGCCTCTTTCTTGGCGATGGTATTAAATTACCCTACATCTTCAACCCCTCTACGTATGGCGATTCGTACCCATTTCAAGCAAGCGGAGGATCTTGCAACATTGTTGGAAATTTCGAGTTCGTGGTTGGCTCAATGGAATGAACTTCCTGTTCGGGTGCTTCCGACAGTGAAGGAACTGCGTAAGGACGAGAATGGCGCTTTCATCTTCGATGACATTGTTTTCAGGGAGAAAAAACGTGGAGGGTTGCCTAACTTGAGTAAAGTTCGTCATAATGATTCCTAACGTTCTTTCTATACGAAGCTGACCCCTACTCTTCTCGATAGATTACTTACTTCGTACAGACTGTGTTGGACGCTAGTTTCGTTACACTGTTGACATACATTCCTTCCCACAAAATTCTGGGACAGCTTCATGCGCGTTTGGATTCTGAGATTGCTCGCTCGGAACAATTCCAATATCTACGTGGTCCTCTCGAGTCCTTCGTACAGGCCCAGACAAAGGCAGTGAAAGAGGCGGCTAGGAAGAAAGAAAAAGGAAAAGGACAACCTACCACTGACTGGAGACAACGAAGGAAACAAGCTCAGGCTCAGGCTGGTCTGTCAATTGGTGTATATCAACTCGAAGAGCTGTTGTTATAATAGATACCGATATTACTTTTGTAATCTGGATAGCTGCGAGCTCATTTTGAGCGCTATTAATAGTAACCAGCTCCTAAGGTTTCGTTTTGCCAATCATTTTAAGCTTAGCCTTACCTACTCAGTCAGGTTGCTGATCTAGTATCGCACAAAAGCTGCCTAAACCTTCAAAAATTTCCTCGTTCTATTCTTAACGTTTTCCAGAGATACTAGAAAATGCTGAAAGAAAATAATATTTATTGAAGTCGGACGGAAACAAAAATGTATAGTAGGCATCCGAACTTGCGATGGAGGTGAGAGTTTTTGGGTTTCCCCTAATTATAGTAACCGACATTGTTATCACTACAAGCCCTATTGTGGTCCAGGTCTTACAAACTGCTGCTGTCACTGTTTGTTTGTCATAATTCATTCCACAAGCAGTGAACTAGTGACAATACTAGGACCGCCCAAAATCCCACCGCAAGGGAGGCGCACGAGGAACCCAAAGGAGCCCGTACTTGTAGGAACCCCACATAATAACTGGCGTCCCCAAGCGTCCCGTGAATACCGCCGCGGATGACCCTGCATTTATCCTCTCTGCCATCCTCCCATCCTGATCCCTAACGACAATCATCGCTAGAAAACATACCATAGAAACTCCAGTATTCAGTTATCCTACTATATCTAACCACTTATTGTTGTGGAAGGTTAGTCAAAGGTTAGTATCAGTGCAGAATCATACAGAACACATATCCTTTCTAAAGACGTATCTATAAGGCTAGAAATGCATGCTCCCAGTGCCATTAAACGCCCACACAGTACCCCTTCTGCCATTAAATTGCCAGATAAAGCATTGACCCTCTTCGAATTAACCAGAAAGATGACCTTAGAGCTGAAGAGTCCTTTCCAAAAACTACATACATTCGCGGCAGAGTCTGATACTGGTTTACAGGGAAATGAAAGCCTGGCGGCTTATTATTCATCGCAGAAAGTGCGGACGCGTACGCCTATATTACTGCCCGAGTTATGGGCAGAAATATTCTGTTATTTCAGAACAGAAGCACCGGACTCACGCACAAAAGATTCTGTTTTCGGCCCTCTTCTTTTGACTCACATATGTAGAGATTGGAGAGAAATTGCACTCTCTACCCCCACCCTCTGGTCTGAGATCCGAATTATTGTCGATAAGTTTCGTCAGACGAACGCAGCCATGAAGATCCTTAGCTTATGGCTCGAACGTTCTCGTGCTGCTCCTCTGCACGTACATCTCTTGGAACATCATGGGCTTGCATGGGCAAAGCCTACCGACCCTATTGAAAGACTGGATCCCCTTTGTCTTCGGGTACTTAAAGAGTCCTACCGCTGGGAAAGGTTCCATTTAGAAACTCAATCGCCTCCGGGAACTCTAAGTGCATTCGATTTCATCCGCAATAATATTCCATCGTTGTGTGAATGCGAAATATCCTATCACAGGGACAACCGATTCCCTGTCGACCTACAGAGCATTGATCTGTTCAACAACGCGCCGAACTTGCGTTCTTTCGTTACGAACTACCCACCTTTATTCTTCGATATGAAGATACCATTTCAACAGTTAAGACACATTGATATGTTACGAGTTCCATTCACTTCAGAGCGAGTACCTATGGATGCCTGCTTGCAGATCCTCTCGACCTGTACAAATCTGACGTATCTTGGAATCAATTGTGATGCGTCTCGCGTTATAACACCTCGTGTAGTACACACAAAACTGGAGGAAATCTTCATCGCTTCCTCAGCGGAAAGCAAGGACTGGAACGCGGACTCATTCTCTATCCTTCTTGATCATCTAACAATTCCCGCTCTAAAGCAGTTCGCATATATTGGAAGGACTTGGGATAATGACGTGTTCGTTAGGTTTATAACGCGAACACCGAAGTTAGAGACACTTAATCTTTGGTGTGAAGCAATCTCTGGAGAGGAGATATTCCACTACATACATCTTACGACGGAAGCAAAGAAACTATACTTTACATCTTCGCAGAAATCAGTAGAGTTTCTTGTGGACAAACTTTCCAATCCGCATAAACCCGATGCTTGGCCATCTCTACTTGGCGACTTGAAGTATGTCGCTGGTGATACCACGCATGCCATCCTTCCAGGTGACTATAATTACCAGCTTGCTGCGGGTTCTCGAATGAAGATCACAAAGCTTACGCGATTGACTGCTGTATCATAATCTTCGTAGTTTGAATTCACGATGTAACAGCTCCTTATAAAATAGACTGAATGCATTTTCTGTGCAGACGGAACATGTAGTAAGTCAGTGACTCAGTGCAACGGAAGTCCTGGTACGTATGAAATTCCCGACAGTAAATATATAATTCGAAGTCCTTCGAATTCCAGGGGAAGCATGAGGACCATTCCAAAGAGGGGTAAAGATAGGGCATTTGTGAAAGCGGGATCTATCGAATCTTTAGAGACAGGTCATGGAGATGGAACCAGGAATGAGTGGGAGACTGGATCGTGTATGTTATCAGAAGGAGGGATGCTGCGAAGAAGTCATTCTTGAAGAGTGACTCTCAATCACCACCGCCGGAGCATCTCTGTATGTGGAAATTTGGGCTTTCATACGTTCGATTTGCCCTGGAGTGAATTCGCTCATACATGCATCATCCGAATAGTCCATGAAATTATCTTCTCGTTCGGCGTCAGTTAACTCGAAATCTTACAATAATGGGTTATGACATACGAATTGGATCGACACCTTCGCTGAGACAAGTGTCCCGCCCAATAGGACAACCGAAGGCAGGGCTTGCTTCAGATGGGGTATCTGCAACTCTATCTCCAGTAGGACCGCACCCGCCTTCGAAAGTATGGCACAACCCCACCCAGTGACCTGCCTCGTGAGTCAAGGTCTGGAATAATAGTCAAGGCATGACCGCAAAGGTGTTAAGGATGAAATTCACCTGACCAAGATCATAAGGAACGGTAGTTCCTCCAGGTACAGAGGAATAAAGTATGACGATTCCATCATCCAAAGGATTGGATGCGTATGTCGAAGGAAAAGTAGAATATCCAAGCAAGCCAGCTCCATCTCCCTGCGAGAAACTGTTTATAGCCATCATCATCAACAAGGGATCTACAAAGACTATCCGCCCAGGAAAACGTACCCCACTGTATATACATTGAGGTCTCGAGCTCCGCCAACGCGTAATACTTTTTTCATCGTAGTCTGATGAATACCGAGGGGTGCTACTTCATTGAACCAGGTGGCGTTCACGGTTCGTGTTGTACCTGCGAGAACCCAAGAGATCCCCGCAGGCGTGTAAGCCTCGTTCATCACATTAATCTGATCAGCTAACTGCGAATCACTGAGGGATGTATAAGTAACAGAAGGCAGACTAGACTGTGGTCTCATACGGTACATTTCCTCCTCCAGCGTTTCGTTCTGGCTTATGACATGGAAGAAAACATTCATTGTCATCGACTGGTTCGTAGGTGACGGCACAATTTTGTTCAGACGAAAGTGGTTCTCCGCTGCTTCCATAGCCTCCGGAGAGATGACTGTGCCACACACTCTAAAAGAGGTGTTAAGAATATCAGATGTGCAGAAATTAGAATGCCAACCGTCTGTTCAGAGTGCCATTCTGTGTCGAAGAATATGCACCGGATGCACCAAGAACGAGAGCGATGGTAGTATAAAAAAACATTTTGAGATTAACTGCTGGCGAACTTGCACGGCTTCAAAATGTGACGTCTGACTCGGCTTTTATATTGGGTCGTACGATTCGAACGATAGCAGTTAAAACGCGGTTAGATTCACGTTGTTACTCGCCGATCCAATCCTGTGCGAAAAGCAGGAAGTGAAAAAATAGTAGCATAGGTAAAAAGAGATGCGGGATTCCCAGATAAATTATTGTGCCACTGCTAGTAAAATTTCAGATCTGGCTTCTTAAATTCTGTTTCTTCAGTTGACTGAACTTGATCCCAATTTCCAGCATATCGCCATCCGAACGCACTTATATTTAGAGTGGTTTCCAGAGATCCAAGTCTATAGCCAGAATCCTCAGGCCTCATGAATCAGTGGCATGTGAATAGTTACTACTGGCACGTAATCAAGCAGGCGTTGCAGCGCATTTTGAGTGCATTCCAGAGTTACGCTCAGAACATTCCGCTGGCTGAGTCAAGGCTGAGTCGACGTCGGAAGGAAGGTTATAATTCATAAAGAGAGCTTAGACACGTATTCACATTTAGCAGAGAAGTTCTGGATACCGCGCAGTTCAAGAATAAGCTCATGCATATCCTAAGCTAGAAGTAATTTGAGGGCGACCTGAAAGTGAAAGTAAACGAAGGCAGCTTGAAGGCAGCCGAACTTTGATTAGGCTATACGGCGGGTTTGTCGGCTCGCCACGCGATAATATCTCCGCCGTTGTCTGTTTAGAACACCGAACACTTGCCGAACACTCCCGGCAAGTATCATCAAAGTATTATGATCCTCATGCTATCCTTTCGACCTGCTTCAGCATAACCTATCGAGGAACCAGCTTGCATTCTAATTTCTCAGTCTGATGACTTCAATAAGAGTCGCCGTGGTTACAAGTCAGTGACTCTCGCCTTGACGTGACGGCGCGAAATAACGAGTCTGACAGTCAGTGATACTGCTTCAAAGGACGCCACGGCAGACAAATCAGGTCCCACCATCAAGCAGATATTCGAAAGTACAACAGGCTTTGATTGCAATGCAAAGAATTGCAGTGTCGTACCAGATGACAGCGCTGAGATAAAGAAAATGCTGCAAGCATTGGCATTGTCTGATGACATCGATCTCATTCTTACCACTGGGGGAACTGGTTTCGGACAAAGGGATGTAACACCGGAGGTATGTGATCCTGGTCTTTGGATTTTATTTTCTGGAACTAATCATGCCCATCAGGCAGTACGATCTTTACCTTTGGAGCGAGAAGCTCCAGGAATCGTACATTTATTGCTTTCTGAATCATTGAAGCGCACCCCTCTTGCTGCATTGTCTCGCCCGGTGGCAGGAACGTTCAATGGAAGACTGATTATAACACTTCCAGGAAGCGTGAAAGCTGTGAAAGAAAACGTAGAAATCCTCCTTTCAGCTGGGGTACTTCCGCATGCAATTGACTTGTCCAGAGGCGGGTCTGGACAGCGAGTGCATGCTGACCTAGCCAAATCCTCTGGTACTGTGGATAGCATTCATTATCATTCTCACTCTCACCAACACGCGCATCACCACGATCATCATGTCCCTAAGCCCAGATCAGTGCTTTCCCATGACCCATCTGCGGCAGGTATGTCATAATATACAAAATTGCGTTTCTTGTCTTCACAGTCGGCATCCTTAAGTGTCAACACGACATAGGCAGTCTCCATATCCGCTCATTTCTTTCGAGGAAGCACTGGAACATATTCAAAACAATGTCTCCGAATTACCTATTGTTACGTTACCTGTGCGTACGACGATCAGTATTTAACGTACTATTCTAAACAAGTCATTACAGGTTTCTCCAGCTTTACGCGGGCATGTGCTTGCTGAGGATGTGTATGCGCTTCAAGATGCCCCTCCGACAGCTACAACAAGTGCCGACGGCTATGCGTTGCGATGTAAGATACAAGCTACGGCAAATAATGCTCTCTTCTAAACTTCATACACAGCTACGGACCCTCCAGGAGTTTATAAGGTTCTCACTTCGAACACTCATCCGCTCGCTGTCCCTCTTCCAGCTGGTTCCATATACCGGGTGAATACCGGAGGTCCTTTACCAGCCGGGGCTGACACAGTTATCATGGTGGAGGACACACGTCTCATTGCGACATTCGAGGATAATCAGGAGGAGAAGGAGATAGAGACCCTTGTGCAAGTTCCCACAGGAGAAAACGTGCGAGCACCTGGCTCTGACTCGCGAAAGAATGACTTAGTCTTACAAAAAGGTGACAAGATATCAAGCGGTGGTGGAGAAATAGGCACGTTGGCGTTCGTTGGTCGCAAAGAGGTACGTAAGGTTGAATAGCTGCATCATTTCTATTTCTCTTATACGCGTGGGTAGGTGGCGGTGTATAAAAAACCTGTAGTTGCGTTGTTAAGCACAGGAAACGAAATTGTGGATCTTCAGGCTCAAGCCTCTCAGCTATCAGACTCAGACGCATGGGGAGGAATCTTCGATACCAATCGTCCATCGCTTCAAGCAGCCCTGGAAGGAATGGGATATATTGTGATAGACTTGGGGATTGTCCCAGACACGTAAGGAATTGGTTGCTTCAAGGAAGTGCTGTATCTGAATCACACACAGGATTGATGCACATGTAAACGCCATCCGAATTGGTCTAGAGAAGGCAGATATTCTTCTCACTACTGGAGGGACGTCCATGGGGCCCACAGACCTTCTGAAGCCTGTAATAGAGCGACAGTTCAACGGAACAGTCCACTTTGGTAGAGTGACTATAAAACCAGGGAAGCCTACTACATTTGCTACGATACCCATGGAAGGAAGTAAGCCAAAGCCGATGTTTGCACTACCGGGAAATCCAGCATCTGCCCTTGTAACGTTTAATATATTTGTTGTCCCTGCCCTGAGGAGAATGAGTGGGTGGCCTGAGCGTATGCAGCAACTACCAGTGGTGAAGGTCCAGGTAAGAAACAACCTGCATACGAGGTCAAAATAGCTAACATATAACCATCGGACAGCTTCAAACCGCAATGCCATTGGACACTCGCAAGGAATTCCACCGCGTAATCATTCGTTCAGGACCTGATGGCTTTATGGCGTTTAGCACAGGTGGGCAGCGGTCCAGCCGAGTGGCCAGCTTAAGCGGAGCGAACGGCCTTGTGATTCTTCCTCTTCGTACTGCAAACTCTCCTGCGAAGCTGGAAGTTGGTGCGATGGCGAATGCGATCGTTATTAGCGAGATACAGATGCTGGGAGATACATGAGTGAAAAGTATAGAGGATAGCAGATGTAAATATATGATATAACCAAAGGATATGTTTGTATTTTGTATCATCGTTCGAGAGATTTGAGTTCCTGCCAACGTTACTTTTTAACATCAACAAAATGTTAATAGATATTCAACGTACCAACGCCTTCACCTCTTCTTCCAATACCCTTTCCTCTTCTTCCAATCGCTCACGTTGCTTGATCAACATTTGCAGTCGTCTTGCTTCCGCCTTTTGTGCGGCTGATGCACCGGATCCCACTCCTGGTCGGGCGGGTTTAGCTTTCGCGAGTTCAAGCTTGAGCTCCTATATCAGCTGCACTGTCAACTGAAAAGCAGCAAATATCCGAACCTTTAACTTCAGTTGATTCTCTTTTTTCTCTAATGCCTGGAGACCCTGCTCCGCACGTGCAATAAGTTCATTAATGGAAGGTTCAATTTCATCAGCGAGATCTCTCTTATATCGCCTCACGATTTCTTCATTAGCAAGGATAAATATCTAGAAAGGATATACATCTCCGTAACAATTTGTCAGTGGAATGGGTGGATACTCACTCGTTCGTTAGATATTATCTTTGCCATTCGTGGTAAATCCTTCGTTCCACTCCTGACGAGCATCTGTACTTCATAGCTCTATATCAAATCAGGAAAGCATTCGTTACAGCTGTACAAAGAATAGAACCTCTTCACAACAATCCTCCATAGCTGCCACACACTCCTCCAGGTTTGGCGGGCATATTGCTTGTATATCACCACGATATAGTTCAGGTCCCCCGGCAAAGATAGATTCTCTTGCTTTAAGATTAGCACGCGAAAGCCGTGACATAATTGCAAGGTTAGATTGAATTTGTAACGCGTTCGAAGTTGATTAAACGATAAGAGCAACAAAGTTTTGGTTTCACGAATCACGACGCGCTTGTTTGTTTAAATCCCAAGTACCGCAAATAGAGAGGCTTTTGAAATTTGATTTTGAAGTTGCTTCAAAGTCAATTCGAAGTTGACGTGAAAAGTTAAAACCAAATGAAAACTTGGAAAACCCATTGACCACTTTTATCAATTCTCATTTCTGAGCTAGCTAGTTGATTATTATTATAAGTTACAAATGATATCAGCAATGCAGTGTATTTTATGACTTTATCATGTCTCGCCTGCAACTTCGTTCGGACAAGGCTGTTGTACAGTGGCACGCCGATGCTCACTCCTCAGCATCGCTCACCTGCCCTTCGCTCTTTGCTGTAGAAGTAGTACCCAAACATCTTACATTTTCTACTGGCTGGGATATTCCTGGAAAGATAATCACACGAAGAGAATTGAATCGTAGAGGCCTGAAGGTTCCCGAGCCTGAATGAGCGCTGTAACGTGCTTGAGCAGCACCGCTGATACGTTTTCGCCCATTGAGGCTCGCTAGCAGGACATTAGGAAATCTATCATAATTTTAAGTTTTAATTTTATTCACTAATGGAATGAGTTTAAATTTACAATCTTCCAAGAATACATTCCTTAGAAATGATATGTAAAAATTGATAAAAAAAATGGAAAGTAAGGTGATGATCGATGGACTCTTACATGCAGATATGATGGAAGGTAGTCAGCATAGACCAATTCAAGTAATGCAACAATAACTGTGACTGCGCCGCTTTTAATGGCGTGAACGATGAGTAAATTAATCATCCGTTCCGATGTTCCATGTACCGCCCTTACACGAGAGCGTGTCAGTTGCACCAATGATAAAAAACCTGTGGCGGTGATGAGAGCTTTTAAGTCGAACTTACGAATATTACCATAGTGGTAGCTATTAAGATATCACACGTTAGACTTCCGCTAAGCCACATCTTTACGATTTATCGGTAGAAATCAAGTAGAAATAGCAGGGAAAACATGATTAGATAAAACTTACAATAACCCACATAGTAAGCTTCCGTGATAGCGACGGATTACGGTTCAGTCGTGCAAACTCTGTTATACCTGGGATAAGCAAATAATAGAAACAGAGAAGTATCAATTCCTTTCCTGTATCGCCACTGATATGGAGCTCCTGCATTGAGTGAAGGCGATCTCCCAAAGTTAAGTATTTCACAGGGACTATTAATAAAAATTGTTCGTACCAATCCGATCAAGACTATCATCATCCGCGCCTTGGTATTTTGACCGAAGCCCCAAATTCGCCTGATGAGGTTACTTGATTTATTGTTATTGGACAGAAAGGTGAACAAACTTGAACGAACCAGACAAAGGATAGTTGAACCACATAAGACACTAGAAATGTCTTCAATCAGGCTGAATTCTTAAGGGAAATAGACAGTCGCATCACTTATTCCATTTAAAGCAGGTGTAACAGCGGTTGACCATGGATTCGAAGAAAGGTGGGATGGCTGTCCATAGCCGGTGACAAGAACTTCATAGGATGCATGAGAAATGAGAATAACTTGAAACATCAGCTAAAGTTAAGAAATAAACTAAAAGCAAAAGAAGTGTTACAACCTTCAAGGTTTATGGTAGAGAATTGGTTTACTATACTCAAGTATCGGATGAATCTGCGGTCAGTTGCATGGTAAAGGTCCCACCAATTATCTACGTAAAGTTAATAACATAGGAGAAAGGTGAGAGTTTACTAACATAGCTGGATCACATAGTATCCAAAAAGAAGGAAGTTAAGGCATGCACCTACAAACTAGAGTTAAATCGTCAATTCACTTTTATAAAAATAACCTCGTAAAGCATCACCAATGGCCCAGTTCTATAAAAAGATCTAGTAATGAATGAAGTACCTTTACATTAAAGACTCACATGAGTTCGTACTTTTGCATAATTTTTGAGCTACATGGGAGTTGGAGGATGAAGATGAGCTCCACTGTGCAGCCTCCGAGGATTTGGTAGTATATATGTTGCCGGTAAATTTCCAAAATATCTCACGGGACATGCGACATGTTGCGCTCGGCCTCAGGGGCCCTGATATATGTCTGGTCCATGGAGGTCCGTGGATCGTCGGATAGTTTGGACAGCAGATAAGTTTGTCCGCGATACTACAGGCCGATCTTGAAGTTGTATCCCTTATAATGGTCATGGAGACAAATTTAAGCAGAGGAATTCGAGGCTCAGAGAAAAAAAGTTCAGAGTCAAAATATACCTGCTCATCGGAAATGGGGCAAGGTCTTAAAAGAATACGGCATCAAAATGGCCACCGAAGGTTGTGTCAAAGTTCGTTTCAGCTGAACATGTCGCATTCAAGGTCTGCACTGTTCACGTGACAGTAACTCGGCGTTAGGCGTTATTATATTCAAACTCCGACGATTGCATAAAAAGCCGCTCAATTTTTTCATCATTCCTTCAAGTGTCCGTATACCACCTTTCCGAAGCGTCAGCTGTAAGCACAGACGTTAACTCGTCTGTTGGCGTTAATACTTTCTGGGTGGCGGAGCGAGGCATTCTTTTGGGATGTTCACGAGAACAAGTGGGCCGCTCTGCTCGTTCTGGCGCCCGAGTCCGCTCCGGCGTTGAATTGGGTGCTGGGGCTTGAGTGGTTTGGTGCACGTCGTCATATTCCTGTACTTGCCGTACTCTCATTCTTCGGAGTGGGTTGCTACTATGTGGCGTTGACGGTTTGGTGAAACCATGACGAGGACATTTCTAATGATATTTTAATCTTTTTGTAAAGCTTTTCACGCAGCATTCGTTAATAAAATTTAATTATTGAAAATCAATCATTAAAAGTAGTTCTTCGGAATGCCTTGCTAAAGTTATGAAGGACATAACACGTCCCGAGCATGGTCATGATACCACCTCTATCAAATTACAGTAAGCCCAATAATTCACCATACAGTAATAAAAAAGTATTCTACATATTACCCCGTCTACTCTTCTTCCATTCCTCATCATCCTCATCACTCTCTCCAACCTCAAAAATAGGCTCTGCAGATTCACCCATAGCCCGCTGCTTACCCTTCCCTAAGCTTCTCGAGCGCATCTCATCTTCGTCTTCTCCGTCCCCATTTTCTCTCACAGACTGCGTCAGCGGTATGCTCTCCTCTTCCTCCCCCTCCTGCCTAACGGAGAGCGCCACTCGTCTTCTCCTGAAGCGACACCAGACAAAAGTACCGATACCGAAGAAAATTAAGACCAGTACAAGAGCTGCCGAGCCAGCGTTGTAGTACGCTTTTAACATGTTAGTGTATGTGATAGCAAAATCATGTTTTGTTCATACCTTCCCACATAGCCTTATCTTGCTCTGGTGTTTTTGCTGGACTCTGAGTAGGCTTCGCCTCGTCTCCTCCAATAAATATCGGTTTTGAAACACTCCCTATGCTGCTGGGTATCTTTGCAGAGCCATCGACGAGAGCAGTGAAGTTGACGCCCATGAACCGCAGTATCATATCGTGTGTGACGTGCGGGACATCGTACGGCGCCATGTGGGATGCATTAAAAATCTAACAAATAACGATGAGGGCAGACAAGACAATGAAACAGCAAGACATACTTTAGTATAAGTCAAATTCCTAGACGAAACCCATGTTCCAGCGGGGGCGCCATTCACAGACCACGACTGTGTTTGAACGGTCTTCCCACAGCATAAGGCTAAATCCACGAAAGAACAAGGGAAAAAACTCACCCCAAGTCCGGTGGCACCATTCCAATTCAGGCCCTTGATCATATTCTCTAAACCAACGTAATTGCATATTAAATCCTGATCTCCAGCAAATATCAGAACTTCAATTTTCTTCAGAACCTTAGGAAGGACATTGAATGAGGAGTTTAATTTGGTCTCTTCGAATGCCCTATGGACGTCTCCACGACATTCGGTCCAGCTTCCGGGGTGGGCGTCCGCGTGTAGAGCTCGCACAACATCACGTCGCTGAAAGGAAATGATGAGTTTAAGTAATACGGAAATAAAAAAGGATGTACCCCAAGGAACTCGGTGATAGGCTTGATATCGGGAGGCCAGTTCATACCACATGCGGGCTTCTCGTCGTCCAGGCGAACATCATAGATATTTATGCATGTATCTTTTCCATTAACGCTGAAGAATACTACATTAGTTTCCATGCCCACATTCTAAATGATAAACCACGTACGTCTTCTCTCGGACTCGTACCACATCAAGCAAAAGCGATTGACATTCATTATACTGCATAGGCAGATCCGTGATTTTATCCATAACAGCAATACAATCGTCTGTATGCTTCTTCGCGTCTTTCCAGGCCTATAAACTGTCAGATACCAGGTAAGAGATCTGAATAATAGACATACCGCAGAGTTTTCTTCCAAAATGCCGACCTTAACAGCATAGTCAAGGTAGGAAGGATAATGTCTCTTAGGATCTATCCATCCGTTACCAATAGCTGCACCGCGCAAAGGAACCTCTAACTTCGAGTTGAGGACTGCGTCAGCGTAGTAGGGTATCCATTGTCCCGCGAAGCTTTCTCCCGCGAGATATGTCTAACGCGTAACGTCATTAAGAGCCGTTACATCAATAGGTAGAGAGGACTAACTTCCATATTCTTATACTCCGGGAAGACTTTGTAAAAGTTTTCTAAGAACGCAACGAACTCTTGTGACGCCTAGAATGGTTTAAGAAGAGAAACACCACGGCATGCACAATGACTTACATCGTCAATGGTTTTAACGTAGTGATTTGTGCTAGTATATGAGAACCCAGTCCCAGCAGGCTGATCCACTGCAAATATCTTGAGTCCGCATTCAAAGAGAATAAGATGAACAACACACCATAAACCATCGTGGTATACTCTTCCCATCCACCTTCCTTCGCAATAAAGCTATGCTTCCCATCCCACCGCCAAGGTCCCACCTCCATCATAAGCCCATCGAACGACGAACACCCAGGTCCTCCCTAGACCAAAGAGTCAGCACGAAATAGCCAGAAATAATATCAACGCACATTAAACCAGAACACAATCCTCTGCTTGTCCGCAACCCGCCTATTCTTAACCAACACAAAGAATAAATGCGATATAATATCTGTGCTCGACGCTCTAGCAGCATTAGGATCGGCAGGAAGATGACCAGAATATATCATTAACGGATTATTAGGGTCCCAATACACATCTGGAATAGACGGCACATAGAACGACGCAGCGGACGGTACTGGATTCGCTAAGATTAGCGTATTTCATGAGACACAATCAGCAAGGTATACGTACCATCCGTCGGGGCAGCATCCACACCGCTCCAGTTGAGAAGGATAGGTAGCAAGAGAGTTAAAACCGCGTAAAAGCGCAACATGGCTGACGCGAGCCAGTGCTTGAATTTGAAATAAAAAGCCAGTCAGCACCTCGTCACTCAAACCAGCTGCAGGGTAGACAGTGGAAAGCAGGAGGAATCTGAAGTAAAGATGACAGCGTTGAAGGCAAAAGTTACAGCGCTTATCCCATTGACCGTTGACCCGCTCACCAGTTTCATCAGGCGAACTGCGGACGTATCTAACTAACTCACGGTCCGGCCACCATCCGGAACCAACTCTCACCAGCTCCCACCGCTCTCTCCCAACAACGAGTTTAAAGCATGTTATTCACATTGTACACATTGCGTCTTTATTATACAACATTTAATAATCTACGGATCAAAAGCAGCAATGGATGAAGAAAACGGACACAAGTCCTCTCAGCGAATATGCGAACAAGTATAATGCTTAAAAAAGCTTTCATAACGTCCTACGCGTGTATATCGAGCGCTGGGAGCAATGCCAATGGGAAAAGACATTACAGCCCATGAAGCAGAACTAGAGTTGAGCATAGTTGTTGAAGAAGTATGCGACGGATGTCGTGCTGTTGCTTGGATAAATAGTGTTTGGTACCCCGTAGATCATATCGCGTCCAACCAAGAGAGGAACTATGACCACCGGGTACGCAAGAGAAAGTCGTGGTAGTTCTGCACCGAATTGTGTTCAGGACCATCATAAGCGGCCTCCCCCTCCACCCTCCTAATCCCAAGATACGAATGAAAGCATGTTTCTGCAGGCTGCGCTGACCTAAATTCCGAGACGCAAACGAGAGAGAAGGGAGAGGGAGGAATGATGAAAGAAAGGCGACGGAGAAACGGAAAGAAGGTAAAAGTGAGCGGAACCTTCTAGAGCTCGCAATTCAATTCTCATAATTCCATTCCGCTCTCCTCCTTTCCAGCACACTCACTCCCCATCCTGAATCTTCCTCCTCTTCTCTGCACCAGCCCCTGCCCCCGCAACTTTCGCAGTTGCAGTTGCACCCCGTTCACCTTTGCACCAATCCCCCCAACGCCAACACCAACACCAGCAACAGCCGCCCTACTCGCATTATTATCCTTCTGAATCGCCCGAATCTCCTCCGTCACATCCGACTTTCTCTTCTTCCCTTTCGCAGCAACCCCGCTCCCCGCCTTGGGCACGGGAACCTCATCCAAAAACGCGCTTCTGCCTCCTGATCGTCCTGTCCCGAGGAAGAAATAGTGTTAAGGAACGAGTCGAGGTCAAATTCATTAGGCTCCTGTAGATGTTGCTCGGAAACGCCGTTCATGTGCACATCACCTCCATGATTAGGTTCGTTTATAGCCGGAACACCATTACTCGAACCGGTACCGACAACTGGGTCCTCACCAAATGTACCATCAGCGCTTCCGCAGGCTGAAGACCAAACATTGTCATGAGCTGAGTAATTCCATTATCAAGTGCACTAACGTCCTTGTCAATATCCTCCCTTGCTAGCCAGGGCCCCCCTATCTTCCCGGCATCGTCGAAAGAGAGCAAGTCTGGAGGTAGTTCCAACATTGGTTCCGTAGTAGTGGGTAAGGGTATGGGGTCATGAGTAGTAGCAGTGGTAGAAGAAGAGGATCCAGCAGTAGTGTCAAATGAAGGGAAGGAATGGAACCCGGACGATGGAGTCGGTGAAACCGGTGGAAATTCGAACAGGGGAGGCTGGTAGGTCATCATCTGTCCTGGAGCAGAAAGGTCCTGTCCCGTGAAATTAGGATCGAATGGCTGAGCAGCGAGGTGTGCAAGAAGGTTCTGGATCGACCGGGCGTCGAGCCCGTTGAGGACGGATTGCAATGGAGCAGTGTCCCAATCTATTGCTGGAGTGTCGTGGTGCTGCGCGGATGGAGGGCGAGACATGAGACGAGGAGAAAGGAGGCGGTTTTCTGCATGTGTGGGTGTTGGCGCGGAGACTGTAGTTGCTGGTGTAGGAGCGGAAGAAGATGCTGCAGGCGGGTGGGCGGATGAAAATATGTCGGGGGTCTCTGAAGAAGGGGTGGAGGGGTTTGATGAGGTGGGAGACGCTACTCCATCCGGAATAGTAAACGGGATTGCAGTACTCTGACTATCATGGATCGCATTGTCAAAGAGCTTGTGAGCGGAATCCCCATACTGGCTGCTCTGATCCACTATTGAGATTGAGTCCGTTGCGGAGGGGGCTGGTGAAGGTGCACTCAGAGGCGTTTCGACCGTCGGTTCACCTAGCCCCGCATGAATATCCTGAAAGAAATGAGCAAAAAATAACCTACCCTTCATATCTGCATCCTCTCCATCGCCCCGTGCAGCCTCAATCATCAATCTCTGTCTCCTCGGAATAAAATGACCCGCGTTCTGTTCCCGCTCGATATTCATGCCCATGCCCATACTCACAACCCCCTCCTGATCATCGGCCACACTCACCACCCTCGCATGCTCGCCATTAGTATCGGTATGGTTGCCAAACATCCCACCAAGGAACTTGACGATCTTGTTTATCGTGTCCTGCTGCTTCTGATGCCTATTCCGTGCTGTCATGGCTTCCTGCCATAACATCTGATTGGACTTTTTCAGTTCGTTGAGCTCGGCGGAGATGGTGGTCTGGTGCCGTTTTATAGCAGCTATTCCGTTCACTATAGATTGCATGTCGAGGACCTGTCCAGAGCCCAGCGTTAAAGCTCCTCCAGAGGTATTGGCAGTATTAGCGGCGCCATTTGTACTTGGTCCAGCAGTGGGAGTCTGCACATCGGCTTCGACACGTATATCCATTGAAGGAGGAACACCCAGGCCATCTTCTTGCTGTGCAGTCTGCTTCTTCCGCTGGATAAGACACAGCAAGTCCGGCTGTCCCCTCTTAAAACTGGCATGTGCGAAATTCCAGAATTCCTTGTCAGCGTCTGATTTGAGGACGCCTTGCTGGAGATGAGGGATCTTGTGGAAGCCGTACATGTTGAGCTGGCGGACGAAGGAGGAAAAATTGCGGTGTTTAAACCAGCGACCCAGGACTTCGTTTGCGAAGCGTTCGTGGTCGAGAACTGAATGAAGTCGGATAAGGTGAGTATATAAATTTTGTGGTAAGTTGTGGCGAGAAAGAGAGAGAAAGAGAGGCACGGACCAAAGAAGGTGTCGCCTGCTTCTGACCAGCGAATGAGCTCTTCGTTTTTGGGGTCGTTTACCATTCTAATGAGAAGGATGAAGATAGGTAGAAAGTGAGGAGTTGACGGAGACATACTCGTATAGCTTTTGGAGGAAGGGGGGGACGATTTGTCTTGTAACATTTGAGATGTGGGTGGGAGGTCCAATGCTGCGTTGTCTCGTCAATGCAACCTGGTGGGAGACAGGCATATTTGACATGATTTTTGGGAGAGAAGGGATGAGAGCAGGACCCTTTCTCTTGGATGAAGATGGTCGGATGGAATTAAAAGTTAGAGAGGGATACAACAGCAGGGTTTAGTCTGCTTATCTAATCAATAACACGCAGCCTTGAACGATAGTCGACGACAATTCTATATTTATCCCCCGTCACATGTCCTCTCCTCGCTCTACGACGTTCTCTGTCCTTCCCTACATTACTTCTTTTGTCTACGGATCACCCTGTCTTCCCATCCTACCTTCTACCCTCGCCGAACTCCCGCATAGCGGATATCGTCGTGGATCCACTCATGTCTATTCCACTTCATAAATTCCTCGACTTCTATCATGTCACAATCTATGAACGTTACTGGTCTACTTCCTATCTCTGCCGAATCTACTTTGTTGACGGTTACGCAGTTTGTCTGCTATGACGGGATCACACAAGAAAGCGCCCAGCCAATACTCCCACTTTCACAGGAACTCGACACGATCCTCAAAGCACAGATGCGCCTCTATTACTTGATATCCACAGAGCTTGGTGCTTCGCCTAGACTCTAGACTAATAATGTCCCCAGGAAGCTCCCGTTAAGGCCACGAGCATTAAAATAGGTACAAGCAATAATCATCCTGGATTCTCGTGTGTCCTCTCTTTAGTTTCTCAGGAGTCGCGCATATAAGCTTACTTCCGTTCCGAAAACTATGACTTTGTAATAGAATGATGGAATGGCAGTGGAATGGCATAATGAGTTCACGAGTAAAGATAGCTGTACGGAATCATCAGTGAGTACGTAGAGAGCATAATGATATGAGTTTGCCGCGCCCAGACCTAGTGAACAAAACTTCATTTCAACACGCGAAATCGTAAACGATATTCTATCTAATAAGCAATAACCCACACAAAATTACAAATATACTCAGCGTAACTTCTTATTACTCTTTCTCATTCTTCTCCAGAACAAGCTCCACGCAGCCGCCGCAAGACCATACGGAGGGAACAACCACGACAACCTCCACGCCCACCCAGCCTCCTTTACCCACCTCTTCACAGACGTCTCCACCTGTTCCTCCAACTCCTGCTTAGAGCCCGAATTATCAATGACCTGATCAGCATAGGCCACCTTCTCAGTTATAGGCAGCTGCGAGTCCAACCGCGACCGTGCATCCTCCACATCAGACGAATCGCGCTGCATAAGGCGCTGCAGCTGTAGGTCTGCAGAACTACAACCAAAATGAGCACACGTAAACCATATAGCAGAAAACATACCAATAAACAACCACCACCTTCCCAACCCACTTCCACAACCCCCTCAATAAGCAACGGAACATCCAACACGCAAATCCGTTCTCCCCGAATCCAATGTCGAACCACCTGCCACACCATCTCCCTCCGCACAGCAGGATGCACAATCCCATTCAACTTCTTCCTCTTCGCCCCATCGTTGAATATTATGCTTCCCAGCTTCTTCCGGTCCAAGCTACCGTCCGGTAGCAGCACCTCAGGACCAAAGACTTTCACAATGTCAGCGAGCGCGGGCGTGCCGGGTTGCACGACCTCGCGTGCTATAATGTCCGCATCAACAATCGGGATTTGATGCGACCGCAGAAGGGAGGAGACAGTAGATTTCCCGGTGGCTATTCCACCTGTTAGACCGATAACTGCGAGCACGGTTAGAGGTGAAAGAGTGGCATGATGGAAGTAGAACACATACCTAGCATTGGAAGCAGACGGATGACAAGGGGCGCGAGCTCAGTGTTGCTTCCGGGGATTGGACGGACCGGATGAACGTGACGGAGCCGTGACCCTCCGTAGTCCGGCTTCAAGGTGAGTGGATGTGATTTATTCTTGCAACGTACAGATAAATGCCACAGAGGGCTCCGTAACATGTCTAGTAGGATACACAGTTCATCGGCAAGTATAACTACAATGCCAAGTTATCGATTTATTGCTAACCGTCGCTTCATATTTTGTTCACATTCGCCGAATGATATCACCGACTCCTATTGACTTGCCTATTGAGCTCAACAATCGAAATCCCAGCTTCAGCAGGAATGTGCTTATAAATAGCAAAGGAAGTGCTGCAGACTAATGAATATTGTAAAGTACGCCACTAGGTATAGATCCGAATTGTCGCAAAGCTATAATTCGCATGTAGAGCAGATGCAGAATTCGAAGTTATAATAGTCCACCACCTTGATGTTTATCCCAAATCATCTCTGAGACTAGACCGGGTTTTGAAAGGTTGAAATTGCATTTAACGGACAACAAAGGAAGATCATAGTTGATTCAATGCGGCGCATGCCGCCAACCATCTACATCAGCGTTGAAAATAATTCACAGCTTTAAGATGTCTCTTCAACAAGAAATGCTCTCTGAGTACATCAATAATGCTTGAAGTTGTTCGAAAAATGCAGAGCCAACAATATGGGCTAACTGGCCTATATAATGGTTCAGTTCTTCACTATTAATTCAACCCTTATCCCTAATTCATCTCCGAGACGTTTAAGTTCAGCAATCGACGAATCGTAGCCAGATGCTGAAATCCCAACAACGCATTTGACAGACAACAAAGGAAGCATGGCATTCGATGGTTGCTGTCTGGACATCTCAGTGGAAGTCATTGAAGATCTAGAGCGCATGATATCCATGAGAGTCATAATAATTTCCCCATCTTCCAGCGAGGTGTCATGGAACTCCAACTTCCGTAGGCAAGGAAGAAAATTGACACTTGCTGGATTGTAATCATAGCATATCAGCAAGGAGATGATCTTGCAGCTATTTTCCAGACTGTCTATAAGACAAAGTTCTTCGAGACCGTCAAACTCGTTGATAGCCTGAACAAAGAATTCGTATGAATACTTCTCCAGCTGCAACTTTTTGATGACACATGCTGAGTCTCGAATCATTAACATAAACACTTCGAACTCCCGCGCGATATCTTCCACAAACCGAAGTTTCGTAAGAGATGGCATACGAAATGTAGGCCATATATCAATAACAGGTCGATGTATATCTTCATCATCAAAGTCGTCAACGGCCTGAATAGTAAGGGTATGTAGTGCTGGAAGGATTATAACGCCAGAGTCCTCAGGTATTGCTCCACGCGCGACATATACCTTCAACCATGCCAGCTCTTCCAGAGGACATAGTACGAAATGCAGAAATGTTATCGTCGTCTTCCGGCGATCGACTTATTTCGCAATCGTTCAGTGTGAGTCTTTTCACGCTGGCCCAATGAAGTTCCAAGGTTTCCGGGATGGTCATTGATTGCACTAATTCGACTTCTTCAAGTGCAGTTGCGCTTTGAAATACGCCATAGTCGCAGGAATACTCCCAGTCCATATATAAGGTCAGTCTACGAAGCTGTGAAAGCCCTCTTTCCTTGCTTTTGATTGATTTCTCCATTGAACTCTGGCGTAGAACATAGCTAAGCGCATCCCCGTCAGATGTAAGTGAAGACCAACGATTTGCGTGATTCGCTATATCTACCCATATATGGGGTGGAAATCGCTTACGGAACAACCGCTCCGAGCCTAGAAAACAAATTGATAGTGGTGCCATTCCAGACAGGTTCAGACAGGACTGAAGGCGCAGATTGAATGCAGACACCCCAACCGTTCGCCTCTATCTGAAATGCGGTCCATAGAGATTGAGTGCCCCTCAACACCCTCCGCCAGCGTATACAGACTTGCTGCAAATCCCAGATAGGACCATATCTCAACCCAATATCAATGGGGTCGCAACATACGTAGGCAAATACATCTTGTAGAAGTTCGTTAGGAAGCTTGCGGATAGGTGAGAGCAGTGAATGCTGGAAGGCTATGATCGCTTGGGCGTTCCGAAGCTGTGAGTGAAGGTGTACAGCAATCATCTGGTGTTTGTATATCTCAGTCTGGAGGTCGTAAATCGAAACCTCGCTAGAAGCAATTAAGCCTTGCATACTGGTGTGGTTATGCGATTCCAAATAGCAATCCGAGCGAGCCAGTGAAACAAGCTCATCTTGAGATGGTAGTACCCTCTTGAAGATTTCGGGCAAATAACCGCATTCTTTGCACGATGCCAAGGCACTGCTATCACGAGTTTGAAAGCGAGATAAGGCGAAGAAACATGGGCTCACGAAAAGCCTGAGGTATCAGCGAAAAATGATGCCATGTCCTAAATAATCGTCAAGCTGAGGTGAAAAGATTGAGGGAAGAGTGAGCCAAGAGTCAACCAAGAGTAAGCACGAAGTTCCGAAGGTTCATAATGAGGTCACCCACACGTTTTGAAGTGGGTGTTTGCGTAAAATACTACTTAATCGAGAGCTAACGAGGGAAGATTGGGAAGACGTTGGGCGCAAGTCAAGCTCCAGCTTTAAGCTCAAGTTTGAAATTTGAAATTTGACCCTGCTGGTGATTCGGGTGGCTGCATCTTGCAAGCTGCATGGTGCTAGGTGACGCGGTGACGGAGAACTGTCCGGCCCGGATCAGACTCGTAAGTGTGTTGTACTTCGTTTTGTTCTTCTGCACACCCAATTCTATCCACTGTTTATATTACTATAGAAAGTGAAAGCAAACATGCTCAGTTCCCTCCTAAATCTTCGCCGACAACCTCCACTGTCATACAAACATGCTATACCTCGTTCATATAATCGACCACGCTACCGGAATCTTTCAACCCAATCATTAACTCCTACCTCACGCATATACGTATCCAAATCTACGGACCCATATTTCAATCTTACCTTGGAAGATTGGTATGCTGTCCCATCGCTTGACTTCGCGTCATACCCACGTTTCTAAGCACAACTCCAGGCTATTCAAACATCATCCTGTGGACTCACCTTTGCTGTTTTTATATCGTGACGAGCCGTGCGTCGTGATAGGACGCAATCAGAATCCTTGGAAAGAAGTCAAGTCTCTCTGCATTGCGTAAGAGGCCTGGTGTTCCTTTCATACGGAGAAGAAGCGGCGGTGGAACGGTGTATCATGTATGTTGTATTGTTTTTATCCTATGCTCTCTAACGTATCTCAACTAGGACTTGGGCAATACGAATTTTTCATTACATCTTCCTCGTCTTTCTTTCGACAGGCACGTAACCGCACAGACCATACTACGCGCTGTACGCTCCCTGCAATAGACGCAAGAGTAAATGATAGAAACGACATTTGTGTCGGTACGAATAAGATCAGTTTCCGCTACGCATCTGTTATACTATTACAGCTATGCTTATTTATCATGCGCACGTTTCAGGTTCTGCGTACAAGATTGTCAATAAGAGGGCGTATCATCATGGAACAATGCTTATATCTACGCAGTTGGATACACTCGGAGACCTGTTACGGACAAATAAGGTGGGTGGTTCTTCCAATGATATTGTAGGCTCTCCATTGCGTCATGCGCATTCACGTATTGGGAACATGCTGCTAGTTGTTACGATGAAACTAGTGCACCGCTCTCGTCTTCGCTCTTTATGGACAATATTTCGTCTGGCCTTGTTCTGCACACATCTCGGCTTCACATGCATGTAGTGGCCTTTTGGCCTTAACTGGATGCTTCTTTCGGGAAGGGCTTCATGCTTTCTTGAGGTGTTGTCGAAACTGGTAATTCTGCTATTCGTTGGTAGTGCCTGGTCGCCTAAAACCGATTCGCCGCTCCCCATTCGTACATTTAGTACCACCTAGACCGTTTATTCCAGGATTCTCATCCGGCTTATGCACTCACGGTGCCAGCAGATTTACCTTATTCTGGCATTCTCATGTCGAGGGGCTCATCATCTTTTAATCCTGTTCAGGAATTAAACATACAATGTCCAGACCAAAATAGACAATATATTCGCCTGCCGAGTTGTATTTTTACAGAATCTGGTATACGATGCTATGAGAGCCACCACGGGTACCTATTTGTTCTACTGGATCGACGTTCTGAGTGGCTTCTACATATGGGTATCTTCTCAGAACCATTTTTTATTCGACAACTTCCCAGTAAAACTTCGCGTCGTACGCTCTTCTCGGTTTGGAGGATGTCGGGCGGGTCTTTCCTGTTTCGTATCTTCTCCAATTTACTAATTGCCCATATTTATCGTGTTGGTTCTTCGTTTGTTATTTTTTGCCCATTTTCGTTCGCACTTGCTAAGCCGTCTACTTTCGACATCGTTTCGAACATTCTATCCGACGCACTATTCATTTCTTATGTATCGCACTTGTCCGAGAAATGTGCTGAACGAATCTATAAATTACAGGAAACTATGATCACGAAAGGCGTAGCATCCGTTCGTTCCCCTGTCTGCAATCTACAGCAGTTTAGCAGCTCCATCACCCATGATTTATTTTGTAACGCTGTTATTGCAGAATTTCGTAACGAATATGGCGTCAACGACGAGGTGCGTGTTTCCTCGTGTCCTTATCTCGGAGTATCGTGGTCTAACTGCTACTCAGGTATGTTTGGTCGAGGACACAGATGAAGTCAGAAACATCGACTATATCAAGAAGGGAATGTTGGAGTTACCTGTAAGTCCGCTGCCTCGTTCGACGCTACATAGCATTGACCGCGCCTTTCAGGACTGGGAGTGGGCGTACGGCCAGACCCCCGAGTTCAGCTATACGCTTTCAAAATCTTTTTCGTGGGGGAACGTGGTTAGTTCCTTGCCTTCAATGATATGTACTCGGTTCTAGTCTTCTAACGCGTACCTATGCCAATAGAACGGAGAAATCAAATCTAAACACGGAATCATACTGTCGTGCGCACTCCAAGTTGAGAATTACTCGCCCGACGATAATTCCGTTACGGAGTCGATAGCCCATCTAGGGAAGCTGCTGGAAGGCCAACGTTATGCTTTCATTGACGATGCTATATTAGGAGCGATAAACGGACCAGTCGGGGATGTCAAGACTTGGTTATGGTCTGCTATGGAATCTTAGAAATTTCCAGTTGTTTCACCTCACCTTTTCGAGGAGATACGCTGGATGTAATAAATTAAGGAAACAAATAATGTGCAGTGTGTTCACTGCAGATGCTACAACTGTGGATTACAGCCTCTCTGATGACACTGGCAGATTGTACTTGGCTGTGTTAGATACTAGAGAGCGACTTCTGCGAGAAAATGAAGCATCCGGTTTTGTCTTAAATGTGCTGAGCGCCACACTTGTGACTTCAAGATGGATGTGCGCCACACTATCATATGGACAGACTGAGATTCAAGATCGTCATGTCAAGTCACGTGACCGTTACCACTGTAAGGTCTTTCATGCTCAGCGCTCAGCAGATGTTAAGATTTTGTACGGAATCCAGATGCCATACTCCGAATCCGAGATACATGAAACCAGTGCGTGAAATACGATGGTATGCTCCTGATAAAATCACATTTATAGAATGTTCTTTGAGAACGACAAAATCCCTTCCCCTTCTGAACTTCATTAAGGTGACCGTATGCTGCTCTTGTCAAGCTCTTGTACACAGGATTCACTAGAGCGGACATCACTGGACACTTCAAACTCATTAAATCCGCGGATAGTCAGAACAAAGCACACTAGGCATCTGGATAATGCTATTATCACTGCAGTCTATCAGTAGTTTTTCCCCACCCAGGCACTATTTGATTTAAATTCTGGAGGTGCCTGTGTATCAGACTAGCAATTAAAGGAAGATTTAGCATAGTAAAGAGTAAATAACAGAGGATAGTATGCGCACCGTTTGTCCTCGCACATGCCCAGTTAACCGTCTGTCCCGCTCCATCATCATTTCATCCCACTCATCTATATGATAGCGAGGAGGCTAGTACGGATAAGAATTTGTATCAGAATACCATTCAGCGTAGTCATGTTCCAGTCGGACACACCTTTCCCTGGTTCTGAGCCCTGGCAGAGACGTTCATGAGGGTTCCGGCTGCCCCGAACATGGCGGTGAGTAGGCCTGGAATAAGAAAGGAAAGGAAATGATGAATAGACAATTTATGAGTCTTCCATGATAGAGCATACCAAAAGGAATGAGGGCTTCCCAAGGAACAGGCATGCTGAGAGGTAGTTAACTTCAATAACGAGTGAACAACGCGAGGTCGCGATCAGTGAACGGAACATTGTTTGTACTTGATTGTATTGGGTATGCTTTATGTTATATAATATATACATGCATACACAAGTTAAGTATTAGCTAGACAATGTACTTATAGTGTAGTCGAGTATATATAGCACAGCTATGTAACTCGTCTAGGTTATACGAAGTATTGTTTGACATGAAATCGAAAAAGTCCAATAACTGAACAATACGAAGAGCTATGCATAACGATAGCCTTTTGAGCCGCATTTCGGCCCGAGTAGATGTGTTCTCCTTGCTACTCTTTCAGTGAGTGAAAAGTCAACTTGCTATCCACATAGTCACTGTTATTGAGGATTTGAGAGATCATCGAACTCTGAGCAGTAGTCGATATGAGTTAAGAAATCTGAGTCTGCTTCAGGGAGAATGAAACTCTGCGGTGCAGAGGCAAAGGCAGGTGTAGATACGGATATCATTGAGAACTCTGAATTTGCACGAGAAAGAAAGAGTTGCTGTGATGCATCTGTAGGCGCAGATGCTGGAAACTCAAGTCCTAGTGCCGAAGTACCATCTTGGGAAGGGCTCTGATCATTTCCACGACCTTGGCGTCGCTCATAAGGACTATATCGATACCCATGCAAAGGATGATGTGTATCATGTTCACGCCAATGAGCCTCCTCGTAGGAATCGTATGGCGATGATCGACCGGCACTCATCGACAAAATCGGCATTGGGATGTGTCCGTTCATGGGAGAAACCATGCGCCCGTATGGGGGGCTGGTGGCGTGGTTACGTCTCCTGTGGGGTGGTGACCCCGGGGATGGGACAGAAAACATTTCAGGGGTATCGTCGAAAGGCAAAGTTGTCTGGCTGTAGGAAGGATTCAGGTAAGCCGAAGGCAATGCATATCTCTGAGAAGGCCATGTAATGTCGATTGTTGATGCTGAGTATGAAGGCTGGACATTGTCGTAGGAGCGATAATGAGTTGAGTACTCCAGTGGCGACATGCTCCCAACGACGTTTTCTGGATGAGCCAGTTCTTCGAACTGAGACAAATCCCATGCAAGCGGCAGCGGAGATTGATCAAGAAAAGCGAGACGCTCTGGGACATCTTCCTGAATAATGGGATTGGTACCTGGTAACTCAAAGTCTCCATAGACAATGTGCCCTTGACTCATTGTAGGATTACTTGTCTGAGCGGGAATACCCCATACAGATGTAGCGGGTGCTGTCGTGGGTGGTAACAAAACATTGTCTTGGAGCGTGGTGGGGCTAGATACATAAGGATCAGAAGAATCGGTGGGATCAATGCTTGAAGGTGTCATTGGCTCTGTCCAAGCGGGGGATATTGGCATCGGTGAAGGTGCATAAAACGCCAGCTGAGGTGGACTTCCATCATCGGACACAGACGTTTGTACATCGATATGAGGTGGTAGCGGTGGCGGTTGTAAACTTGCGTCAGAAGACGAAGTGACTGTTGGTTGAGAATCATCATTGAAATTCAACACGCTCATCGCCGTCTCCGCAGGCCCTTCTGGAGTATAACGTCGCACTCCATTAAGTCGACACCCCCAGTCAGATATCTAGTGAATAAGGATTTTAGAGACTTGTAAATGATAATGAGAATTTATAAACATACAAGGTCCTCCATGACAGCCATCCTTCTTGGAAGAGATTTGTTTTGCGATGTGGTATCTCTTTTGGCACGCCTGTTGGTTGCTCTGTCTCTGCGGGACATGTATACAGTAAAGTATCAGCGCTTGATATAAATATGAAGAGATTGAGGTGACTCGTAATAAAATGCAGAGTATACATGGTGGATACTTATACTACTTGAATGTCGTACTTCATGAACGTTAGCCTCATGTTTAGGACTGCCACTCCGAACTCGACGTTCTACTGGCGAAAGAGTGCGCCCACAGCAGATATCGATGATGGCTTTCGAACCGGGGCGAGTTCCAATCATCGCCACCCAAGAGAGCTCAGTAAGAAGTAAACAGAATGTCAGAATCATCCATCGGAGCGCCTACTCCAACTTTGCACATGTGTGCATCAAAAGCATCAAAAAGCGCCGAGCCATGCGCACAACACGTGCCATTAAGTATCCCCGATTACCACAAACGGAAACTAGTGTGGCGCAGTCTGTGTGCACTGTACATTGTACTAGATGTGTGGCGCACGACACCTTACAAGTTGCGCAAAGCTTTTCTCCCTACCATCTAACTTCAAAAATCATTCAAGACTGAAAGATTGTATCAATAATTTACCTACAATTCTTTGCTTCTTGCTAAGTACTACCAGATGCGACTCTTGCACCCAACTTAGACCAAACTGTTTGATTTAGACAGAATAAGTAGCCGAGGATTTATCGGCTAAGAAACAACTGCAAATAATACAAAATCGGTAGATATACTTACTTAGTATCCGTCTGGTATCCGTACCTTCCTCAACACGGCAGCGTGACATTATTAATCACTCCATGGTAGATGGTACCTACATTGCACCCCTCCGCCGTCAAGGGTCGAAGTCATGCGACGTGACATTACACAATACTGAATGCTGTGTATGGTGTACTACCGATGAGATTCTTTATGCCAATATTTTTCAATGTACTTCAAGATCGCGATTGCAAATCCGGGTATCCGTACTAGTTACACGAGGCTACCATCTGCAAATCTTATCCACTTACTTGATAAGACATTGCACTGCTATATTCTAGACGTAATACTTAACCAAACTGAAAACCCAAAATCTAATCTGTATTGATTTAATTTCATCCATGACGACGATATTCGAGCATCGATAGCTCATCTATCCAATGCACTACCTAATTTTCCACAGCCCATTCTTTGATACTTCTGTGGGCCTAGCTGCTTTATTTTACTTACAGTAGAATTTTCCCGAGCTACACGGTTAATAAATAAATGTCCGGTTGGTCCTCTGCTAGAGTCATAGTACGTCAATGTATCCATTGACTCACGTCGGCGGTGGGCAGTAATGTCCTGATCATTTCATTTTTATACCAACCGACGTTCGACCTTCTGGGACCCTAGACTATTATACTATAGACCTGAAAATAAATGTGATCCCATTACCACTCCGGGGACTTGAAATTAGCGGCTACATGCTGTATTCGCGGGGTGCACTTATTTATAAACTTCAGTGGCTGAAGAACGTCACCGGATGTAGTAAATATGATAATTGAGTACATACTATCTTCACGATATCAAGATGAATAAATGATTGATGTATTTGCATAATCTTCTGTTTTCATATTTCTTGCCACGCATTAAAATTTTAAAAGGTCGAACTATGCATTACACGATTTAAATCGCAGATAAACAGCAGAATGTCCGCTCTTCAGAAATATAACCGAAAGATGCATCACCGGCGTCTACAAGTGGCTTAACAGTTTAATGGTAATATCCATATCTTAATCCAAATATTCCAGAATGGTGCTCCTGAAACCGGTTCTCGTTGTAATTAGTATTATTGAAGACGACACCCTTGTAGGTATAAATGAAAATAAAGTTCTTTGCCCAATTTCCTCCAACGTCGGGATCGGCAAGTATGTTTGAGTGTTGGAGGCGCCCGGCATTAATGATTGCTCGGCGCATATACTACGGCAACTAATATTAAATGAATGAAATATCATTTAACAACGCCTACATTCAAGGAGTGCTGCTGATATGTGGGTCATTATACAAACTTTGTGGACTCAAAGTTAAAATACATAATACCGTAAAGTTGGTTAGAATTGGAAGATCTCTTGCGGTGTCCGACGGTGTTTGCTGAAGTGGGCGCAATTAAATGGGTCAAATGACTAAAAATTATACGGAGTTCACGGAGGGGGCTAGAGACAAGATTATTATTATGTTAAAGGATGAATACATCTTACGCGCGGTGGAGCCTCTTTGGTGCAATCAAAAGCAGATTGACTGCCAGCTCGACCATTTTCGGAGGAGTTCACCGTCTAGAGGACCCACTGAGGCAAGTGAATAAGTTACCGTCTGCCTCAACAGAAAACAAAGACTCTATAACCGAATTGGGTTCTGAGCCATCTTCAGCTACCAGCTTTACAACTTCAGGCCCCTGGAAGTAAACTTAAAAGCTATACGCCGAGCACGTTTTAGTGACCATTAATATTTCCATGGTGTCTAAGAAGAGATGTTATTAGTTGTAATAACGACCTATTTTTGACAGTTAGATGCATGCTGGAGTCGTGGCGAGGGCAGAGAAGTAAGTACGAGTTTAAGCAGACTGAAAGGCCGCCGTCGCGGACAAGTCGCGGAGTCAAACATTTATGATCGCACAAATTTGGAACTGTCGATCACATCTCACGTGCTAAAAACAATGTATGCGGTGCTCTCAGCCTTGTGCGCAATCATCCCAGTCTGGACTCTGTGCGCCCTCCTAACACTCACGACTCCCACTACATTCTTACAAGCAGTGCAAATCGCGATTTTCCCCCGTAGGATTCAAATCCTACGCCATGAACACGTTGTTATCGCGTTCCAAGAAGTTTACCTTGGGCATTCCGCTGACTGCGAAACTCCATTGACCGAACCCCGACTCATTCTCACATTCTTTGGCCCCTTTGACAGAATGCTTTGACATCCCAATTAGACCTATACTTGTTTACCAGGTGTGCTAGCCTCGTGTAATGGACTAAGCGCGCTCCTACCTGTGGGATTGCTAGTCCCGGTGAAATCACCGTAACTACCGACGTCAAATTAATCGTATCATTGTCCCATGGAATGAAATAAAACATAAATATAATCAGCACACATGCGCCACAGCTCTGTCTGTCCGAAATATATGATTTTTCAAATATAGCTAAGTACTATGCGATGAATGTATACGAGTGGCAAATGAACAATAGATAGCTAGGTTGGTATGCGTGTGCTATGATTTGTGCGTAAGAGTAATAAAAGAGAATAGTGACGTAGTATATCTATGGGTACAATATTTCATTTGAAGGGAGTTTCGTTCTCCAGATCGTCTATGGATGAGTTCGGCCAGTATTGATCGGTAGCTTCTGGGTGAGACGCATCAGTGCGTGTAAAACGACGTGATTACTTCGTCGTTGTCGTCGAGGCAGGCTTTGTAGGTCTTATAGTGTTCTTTCTTGCCGTCTTCGGCCTTGATGTCCTAGGTCCACTCTTGGTCGTATCAGAAGAACCACTGGGTTTCTTGCTCACCACAGGTGCAGCCTTAGTCCTCGCTGAAGCCCTAGGAAGACTCCTCGTTGAACTAGTCGAGGCAGAAGCAGCCTCGTTCTTATTCGAAGGTGCTGTCTCATTCTTCCCCGTCTCAACGACACTTTCCTTTACCTCAGAAACATTGGTAGCTTCATTATCTGCTGCATTACCACTCTTCTCAACGGTCCCAATCCGTCCTTTCGGCGGTGGTGACGCGGGCCTCATTACCCTAGGCCTAACTCTTGCCACACCGCCACCAGTAGAAATGACCCTCTGTCTCGGTGTGGTAGGAACAATAGGACGACGGCTGATAGGCAATTTCGAGGGTTTCTGCTCGGATGGGGAGGATGGGGAAACATCCACCTCACTCGAAGTAACTTCTCCATCAGGATTACTCGTGGACGTCGAAGCTGGCTTGCGGGCAGTAGTCGATACTTTTCTCCTCCGCTTAGCCGCCAGCGGGGTCTTATGTCTCCCCGCACCTCCAGCAGTACCGACACTTGTAGCTCCAACCGGTTTGGAAGGAAGCACCGCACTGCGACTAACCCTGACTTTTCCTTTCTGCGGTGTCACTTTCTCTGGTGCCTCACTGCGCTCGTCAGTATCGGATAGCGACGACTCCACCGATGCCTCGGTGCCCTCAGTACCGGTTGTGAGCGTAGTTGAAGCTACACTCGCCAGTCTTTCCATAGGAAAAGCTGCTGCTGGAGCAGAGAACGACATTGCAGGAACTGCAGGCTGCGAGCGGAATGAACCAAAAAGCGGAAGAGGCGTGCGGAGAGTAATATTAAATTGATCTTCCTCATCGTCATCAAACTCGTCCTCATCAGTATAGTCTTCCGAGTTATCCGACATACCCTCATCCGCAAGCGGATCCAACTCCTCATCCAGATCCAAATCTGCATGCACATCCTTATCACCAGCACGATGTACATTCTTCCTGCCGGGTTTATCGCCTAAAGATGAGGGCGACGACCGTCCGGACCCGGAAGCAGAACTAGTGTGAATCCCACCCCTCTTCGTTAATTCGTCGCTCAAGTCACCTACGTAGCTGGGATTCAAAGGCTTACGTGGCGGCAGGAGCGACTCTCGAAAATCCTGCTGAGACTCTTCTGGTATTTCCTCCTCTGCTATGGAGAGGTACATCGTCTTTTCTCCCGATGAAGAGGATTTGAGGGAGGATGCGACGAGTCGAGAAGTTGTTATTACTGGTGTGGGGGGGTAGGCGGATGGGAAGGCGGGGTATTTACGCCATTCTTCAACTTCGGCGTGGACAGCGGTTATTTCGCTCTCGGGGAGTCCATCGATTCCATTAGATGGCGTGGAAGAGGCGTCCTCATCTTCGTAGGCTGATGCTGGGGGATGCCATATCTTGTGCTGATTGCGATAAGTCAGCGGTGCGATAGAGTATGACGTGTGACAAAGTAACATACCTCCTGCTTCCCGCTCGGTGCGCGAGAGTGAACAGAGGGTTGATTTACGTTTCCAATGTACACGCTTTGTCTAGGGAATTGCACACGACCACTGTCATCACCGAACGAACTCTCGGAATTGCTATCCGCCTCTGAGCCATACATGGACGGCTCATCGGGGTATCCGAAGGTTGTACGATACTTGTTCCATGCAACTTGGACGGGATATAAAGAGAGTGCGTAGAGAAAATCGCCAATGTGTCGGAGGAGCTCGAGGGATGAGTCGACAGTTGATGTGTAGGGCTTTAAGAATGGGCGGATGATGTGTAGGTAGATTGGTTCTGCACCCTGTCAGGCAGCATTAGCAACGACCATAAGACAATGGGAGAGTAACGTACCCTTGCACGCGTTAGGATGAGGAAGAGAAGCGCCAAGGACTTGATTTCTTCGTAAAATGGAATGAACAGGCTAATGAGGCCTTCTATGAAGCGCTCATAGATGCAGAAGCAACACTGCACAAAATCCCGGTATATGAGCAGCAACTCTCGAGGTTAACAAAAACATCGACGCACCCAGACGATCCAAACGGCCAAACAGCCTTTCATGTCCCTCTTCCTCTGGGAGACAGCGCGCAGACTGGGTCTACCCACATTTCGCGACGAGGGGGGTGGATACTTGAGAGTCTTGTAGGAGTCATAAATATTGAGAAATAGCATTACGAGACGGAGAATGGGGACGAAGAGCGGCATGGTGGGCAGGAGTGGTTGTAGTCATGCGCAAGGTGGATACGGAGGTGGTATTAGTACTCAGGGTGAGTAGTTACGGAGGCGCAGCAGACGAGGCAACACGTGGTATGGAGCTGAGATAAATGGGAGGTGCGTTTTCGAGGCTTGCTGGATGTCGTGGTCGACAGTGACTACGGGTCCTGAAATTACTGGCCACTGCTCAGCGAGCTTCAATGGCAATGAGGACCGCGTCGAACTCGGCGTTAGCGGGATTATATAAGCAGTCCCACATTCATGCTGTGTTCGCTTCTTTCAACGCCTGTTCTTCTCCTCCTACCACTTCGCAATGCCAAAAATCAAGACTACGAGGACCAAGCAGCCCCCTGAGGGATATGAGGACATTGAATCCGTATGTTCTTATTTATGCGCTCAGCTGGCTCTTACCACTCCCTCAGATCCTCGATGACTACGCAAAGAAGATGAGAGACGCAGAGAACGAGTCACACGAAGGAAAGCGCAAAGCAGAAGTCCCTCTGGCCCATTATGCGCATCTCACATGCGCGCTCTCGCTACATCTACGAGCTCTACTACAAACGGGATGCCATATCGAAACAACTGTATGACTGGCTGTTGAAAGAGGGCTATGCCGATGCCAAGTACGTTTTGTGTCCCATGTCCACTCCTTCAACGTAAGATGCTGATATCCCTTTTTGTTATCAAGTTTGATTGCGAAGTGGAAGAAAACGGGTTATGAAAAGTTGTGTTGCTTAAGGTGTATTCAGACCAGGGTGGGTCATGCCGCTTCCTAGCCATATGTACTTTATACTAAACACTCTTGGCTGTAATTACAGGACATGAACTACCAAGGCTCAACGTGCATTTGCCGTGTGCCCAAATCTCAAGTTCGCTCAGGTACGGTCGTAGAGTGCGTTCATTGTGGTACGTCTTCACCGTTCTTCGTTCTTCCATTATATTCTGAGTTTTCTTCCAGGTTGCCGTGGCTGCAGTTCAGATTCATAGTTCCAGTCTGGACTCTGTTCTTTAGTCACATTCAATGGAGGGTCCTATTCAGTACAGACCCTTAAGTTCCTTATAAATAAGATTTTCTTGCTGACGCCCCGAGTCCGTCTTACTGCGCTGGGTCGGTGGTCAGCTGCTGAAGCCTCGAGGCTCATGCTCCGTCTCATCCGCGCCATCCTCCTATCACAGACCTCTGGGCGTCCGTGGCGTACGCCAGTTCAGGACTTGTATCGTCAATTATGTCTTCGCCGTATATCAGAGTCTGTACCATGTATCATTTAGATAGGCATCGTACTAAGTACACATCCAAGCGTATGTATCGGAAGTGGAGCGTAGAATCACCGTCCAGGAAGGCCATCAGCGGTGAATCAAAATATCAAATGATTCCGTTGTTCGCCCCATTCCTGTCATGTCCAAGTACACAATCAAGCAGCAACGGCGCCTTTGAGCCTGGGAAAGCCAATGTAAGTTGTGATGAAAAGATACGAAACTCTTTTACAGCTGCGCCAGCGAGTCTCAGAGAGTGTTGTTGCCTGGACGACGGTCTCCAAATCAAGACACAGAATGATGACCCTGGTTTGTTCCGATCGAATCATGACATTGAAACGGTCGCAACGCCAATTGCGAAATCCTGTGCTTGCGGTGTATAAATAGCGTCCCTTTAAAATGTAAAAGGGGCCTCAAGGGATCTACCTCACCCCCAGTCTCGCTGACTTCAACAAGATATGGGTCAATTCTCAGAGCAAGTCATTGGCCTCGTCGCCAGAGCTGCCGCCGACCAGGTACCCATCTTTTCTGCGGTCTCTGCAGGCTGCAGCTTATCTTTGCATTCTATCTAGGGCGGCGTCATTTCTGGTGATAATCCAGTCGTCTACAACAAGTCCGATCCAATTCGACTATGGGTTGTTCAGCTTGGTGAGCTCTCTTCATTCTCTCCTCGACGCCGTCTTACGACTATGGCTAGTAATTATCATCGCCATGACTCAGTTTCTCTCCCTTATTCTCTCGCGCATCCGCCAGCCACGCGTTATCGCAGAAGTCATCGGCGGTATCCTTCTAGGACCCACCGTGATGGGCCGCATCCCCCATTTTAGAGAAAGGATCTTCCCAACGGACGGCATGCCAGGGCTCACTCTCACCAGTAGCATCGGTCTCGTTCTGTTCCTCTTCCTTGTGGGCTTAGAAATCGATACGCGGGTAATCAAGCGGAACATTAGATCCTCAGCAATGGTTTCTATCGCTGGCTTGATTGTTCCCCTTGGGCTGGGCGCAGCGTTGGGAGTGGGGGTCTACCGAGAGTTCATCAGCCCTGCCGTTAATTTTGGCTACTTCATCCTCTTTACAGCAGTCGCAATTGGAATCACCGCCTTCCCTGTCCTCTGTCGTATCCTCACCGAACTCAAGCTCCTCGATACCACAGTGGGTGTCGTGGTCCTCTCAGCGGGAGTCGGAAATGACGTTGTCGGATGGATTCTTCTTGCCCTCGCAGTAGCGCTCGTGAATGCCTCCTCAGGGCTTACCGCTCTTTGGGTCTTATTAGCATGCGCGGGATATGTCATATTCCTACTCTACCCTGGCAGATGGGCATTCGTCTGGCTCGCACGAAGGACGGGGAGCTTAGAGCAAGGGTCACCAACGGCGTTTATGATGACCATTACGCTAATTGTGGTGTTTGCTTCCGCGTTTTTCACGGATATCATCGGTGTGCATGCTATCTTTGGTACGTTTTCAGGTTCTGGGGGTTGTGTGAGTATAAGGTTAACTTTATTCGTTATACAGGCGGTTTTTTGGCAGGTCTTATTATTCCTCACGAGAATGGATTTGCAATTTCGCTTGTAGAGAAGCTCGAGGATTTGGTCTCACTTATCTTTCTCCCTATTGTGAGCTTCCTTGCTTCTCATACCTAAATATTAGGTGCTAAAAATAGTTTACATAGTACTTCACGCTCTCTGGTCTCAACACTAACCTTGGCCTTCTCAACACCGGTATCACATGGGGATACATCGTCATTATCTGTCTCGTCGCATTTGCCTCCAAATTTATCTCATGTGGCGCCGCAGCTCTCAGCGTTGGCTTTAATTGGCGTGAAGCAGGTGCTATTGGCTCCCTGATGAGCTGTAAGGGGTACGGACCGGATCTAAGATTATCTTGAGCGTCTGTGCTAATTTTATTACTCCTTACAGACTTGTCGAGCTCATCGTCTTGAATATCGGGCTCCAAGCAAACATTCTCGATCCTCGCACGTTCTCTATGTTCGTTGTGCACGCCCTCGTGCTTACATTCATGACCACCCCACTCACCCTCCTGTTTTATCCCGCCAAATATCGTAAGAATGAAGGCGCTGCCAAGAAAGATAGGCTTGATGGTGGCGAGGCAGGTATCACATATGAGCGCAGGGGATCCGATGGTGAGGTCAAAACGAGGTTTGCTATGATTTTGGATAAGATTGAGCAGCTGCCTTCTGCGATGACGCTGTCGCAGTTGTTGCAAAATGGCGAAGCGGGATCGTCTTTGACCCTTACACGCTCGATCACTGGAGAAAAGGAAATTGATGAGAAATCAGAGTCTGTCAGCCCCGAGCCTGTAGTATCTAGGGGGATCACCATCGACACGCTGCGTCTCATGGAACTCACCAACCGTACATCTGCAGTCCTTCGTTCCCAAGAAGCCGATTCCGTCATCTACAACGATCCAGTCGTTTCCGTGTACCGCACGTTTGGCTCCCTGAACAAACTCCGCGTTACAGCGTCCCTCTCCATTGTCAACTTTGACGAATTCCCGGCGGCAATTTCTAAACACGTGGAAGACTCGGACTCGGAAATGGTTATTATCCCTTGGTCAAGAGGAAACACAACGGTCACCGAAGAGCAGAGCCCCGCAAATACAGGCGTGCGCAATCCCTTCGACGGTATCTTCCACAAGACAACAACGCAGGACCAGACAAGCTCAGTGGTGTACTCCGAGTTCATTCGCAACGTGTTCCTGAATGCTCCCACCGACGTTGCCCTGTTCGTCGACCGAGGTTCGCAACAAGCCTCCTTTGGGCAGCATCTATTTTTGCCTTTCTTTGGTGGACCAGATGATCGTCTTGCTCTGTCTTTCCTTGTGCAGCTGTGCTCGAATTCGAAGATAAAGGCTTCGGTTGTTTGGATTAAGAAGACGGAGGAGCTGACTCCTTTGGAGAGTAACGATGATCCTAAAGCTTCTATCGGGGTTACTTCTGCTGCTGCTAACATCCATATGGTGAGTCTAGTTTATCAATATTTATTCTACTCGATGCTTATCACCCTTGGCAGACTATGGCGGCCGCGGATACCGTTTACCCTCAACAAAACACGGCTACTCGTCTCGCATCAGATACCGCAGACAGCCTCTTATGGGAGAAATACACTCAGCATTCAGCCTCCCGTAGTCCCGCTCTCGCTTCCGCACTCTCACGAATCCAGTTCACGACAACTTCTAGCACCAAGCCTCTGCATACTGTCATTGAGCTTGTTAACAGCGAGATTACGGCCGCGAATGATAAGTCAGTTATTATCATGACTGGACGGTCGAGGAGGATGGCTGTCGAATCGCATCAAAACGAGCTTCGACAACTGATCACGGAAGTCGGGTCCTCTGTTGGTTCTTCCGTACCGAGGACGTTGGGAGACGTTGGTGCTGCCTTGGTGGCTTCGAACGTGAATGCGAGCTTGCTTATACTACAAGCGTCGCGGGCATGAGCTTTTTTATGACTGTCACTTATTTTATTTGGGTTTCGTTACGAGTTGGAAAGTTTTATGGTCAGAGTTGTGACTACTGACAATCACGATAGTTAATGTGTTAGATATCTGTTATGATTTGCGCTCGACGGCCATTTATGTACAATAATATGAACTTGAAATGAATTGTCGGCTTCTCGTTCCGCTATGTAGATTCGCCTCATAAAGGCAGGTGAGTTACCTAACGCGGTGTGAGAAAGCTTGTTATCGCATTTCTCAGGCGTTCGTCCGTATTCTATGGACGTCTTTTGGGCATCTTCCCGGTACCTATCCTTACCTAAACACCGCTTTGCCACAAAGATTTCCCATTCATTTTGAAGGTAAGAACACACTGTCTGACTTCTACGGCGTTCTTACTAATTCCAGGCTTTCAGCGCCATATCAGGGCGGTCCAGGGTCACAGAACGAGATCAGGAAGCCAGCACAACTACCATGGCCACTTAGTAGGCTCTTTCTAAACCTAAAAACTTACCTGGAATCCTGCTACCCAATCCCTTTCGAGTATGACAATGAATGCCCCACTCGATGAACCGGTCGATTTCCATCCACAGTTCAATTCTCCGAACGCCAATGTCGTCCTAAAGTCCACAGAAGGAACCTACTACCGAGTCCCGTCCTTCACCCTGTGCAACACATGTGGTTATTTCCGCAGATTGCTCATCCCGCATATGCAGCAGCTTGTCCCGGCCCATACTATTCCTATAGATTCTGGCGATCTCGCCGTGGAGAGAGTGCTAAAGATGATATGCGGTCTGGAGAACCCGAGATGGTCATCGTTTGATGAACTCGAGAGTGCCTTGTCTCTCGCTGCAAAATGGGATGCCACAGGCCCGCTTTCATTCATTCGTTCCGCCATAACCTCACCCACCTTCACGGAAGAGCCGTTAAGGTTGTATGCTCTAACCACCCGATACGGGTGGCAAGAGGAAGCAGAATACGCTTCAGAGCTCACGCTCACTCTAAATCTCTTCGACGAGAAGTACAAATCGCAACTCGAGCAGCTGAAAGCTAGAGATCTCATGACCCTCCTCCGCCTCCACCGCCAGCGACGGGATATATTCTCCAGCCGCATACACGATATGCAGACGTTTTCATTAGGAAATGCAGAGACGGCGTTCTGCAGACATTGCGGTGTACAGCCTGTGAACAATCACACCTGGCGGGAGCTTAAAAGCCGCATGTTTTTGGAAATGGATAGGAGGCCGCTGGGAGATACGATATATGGATTAGATATGGAAGAATGGCCTGAGTCAGTGGCCTGTTGGGAATCAAAGTGTACCAAATGCGACGGGCTCAACTACGATAAACTCGTAACCCTCCGCAGACTTAAAGAGTGCATAGATGAGTTGCCCTCAACGATCTAGATGTCGATACCTTGCTTTGCAGTTTTCAATTGTATTCACACCAAATTTATTTTTAGTTTTGTATATATACTATTTAGTGACTTGCTGTTATCACTACTGTACATATAAACATCATCAAGAATTGGAAAGTACTACGTAACTGACATCTCGAACATTAAAAAAAGAAACAACATGCATGATAGTCGTAGAGGGAAGGTACGGAAGGTCATAATAACGTTACAGTGGTATAGATCAAGGGCGTGAGGAAATATTAAGAAGGCCCAAGAAATGAAGAGATAGGATACAGAACCGTAGTAGTACAGATGTGAAGAAACAAGAAAAGAAGATGCGTTCAAGTGAAGACCCTATAGGTCAGAGACGCTGTTGAGCAATCCCGCTCGACCTGCAGGACCTAGCCCAGTGCTATCCCCTGCTTCGTTCTGTGCAATGGCGCCCATGCCTGACCCCGAAGGTCCCGCATTGTTCAGTTGGCTCATAACGTCGCTTTGTAGCTGCATAGGAACAAAGACGACTTTGCTGTTCGCCGACTTGGCCATCTGTTGTACTATTCCAGACATCAGTCGATGTTAAAAAGGTACTATGAAATGGTGTACTCACAGGCTTCCAGTTGACGTATCTGCATGGCAGCGGGAGAAGCAAGAATATCAGCAGCCTGCCTCATCAACCTGGCGGCATCGACTTCAGCACGAGCGGCGATAACCTTGGACTCTCCGATCCTCTTTTGTTGAGCAGCACTGGATAAGGAAGCGGAGACCTCAGGGCTGAAAATGATGTCCTTGATAAGAATTCCTTCGATGGCTACACCCCACTTGTCAGCTACATCTCCCACAATCTCCGCGATTTCGAATGCGATGGCTTCACGCTCGGTGACGACGCTTTGGACAGCGCGAGCCCCGACGACATGTCGCAGGGTGGTCTGTGCGCGCTCGATAAGAGCCTGGCGGAGGTCGGTGATACCAAATGCGGCACGATATGGGTTGCATATCTGGAAATAGATGACAGAGTCACTACCGATTGTGGGGTACGCAGTTAATTACAGATGCAGATAAAAATAGAAGTGAACTGAGACGTACATTTCGACATTAACATTGTCTCGTGTGCTATGAAGACGCAATTAGACTCGGGAAAAGGTGGTTCTTATGGCGGCTGAGAACTTACATGACTGTCTGCCTTCCAATGGGGCTAATCTGTATCTTGACATCCACGATGCGCAGCGACTCTGTGCACACGTTAACTTGAACAAGGCCAGGATCCACGGACTTGTAGAACTGTCCAAAGCGTGAGACGAGACCAACAGATCCTGATGATTGTGGAGTTAGGATTTCACACACAAGTGAGATGATTCGGCGTTGCTACGCACCTTGTTGAACTTCGCGGAAGGGGTTGGGGAATGGACAGCAGGGGACGGATCCAAAGAGACCGATGCAGGCTCCAAGTCCTTGCAGCAAGGACCCGTAGATGCCATGAGTGACTTCTCCAGTACCCAAGTCTTGAGAGTAGGAGGGCTGGATATTGTTTATATAAGGTTGATAGTTCTAGAGTTCAAAGCACCACACTCGCCTGCATCTCACTGCGCTTCAGAGGTTGAACGGTAATCATTCCATTCTTTCCAATAGCATTATCCCTCTTTGGTCCAATAGGTACATGTTCGTCGGTCACTGTAATTGTTCAACATTCTATCGCTTAGCAAGGATGTGTATCATACCGTTAGGAGCGTGGTGGTCGACAACGTTGTCGCGGGCACTGGAGCCGCTTGGAGAAGGAACGCGAGCCTTGGTGTCGATACCGTTGTAGGACATTGGAGTGGAAGATGAAAATCGAATGTATGATGGGAAAGTAGTCTGCTTTATATGCTTGACAATCTCAATTCAAAGCGTCTCGAATGTCACTGACGACCTCCTGACGCGTCTCAATTGGGACAGAGTTCCGCAGCATTAGTCCCACACATGCACAGCCTCCACTCTCGGCACACCGGCATCTTCATTTCAATCTCAGCAACTTATAACGACTCTCCCTTAGCTTCCGCTCCTTCCTCTGTTCCTATGTACTTGTTCTCGCACACTGCACAGTCAACATCCAGTCATCTCTTCCTACTTTCTTCCTCCACCGCAATAAATTATACATAGCTCAATCCGACTCCAACTTGTCCATGTCCTTTTTTTTTCAAAATATAAACTGTATTCTTGGCTGCACTCCAATTCTGATGGATTATTTATTGCACACAGCCAAGTCCACCTAAACCCAGCACTGCTGTTAATTGTGAAACTTTGACGCTTCGAATATTTTATTGCTTTCACATGGTCGTAGACTCTTGGATCTCTCAGCTGCGCGCAGTCAAGTTAATGTCACTGTCCAGGGCACTACCTGTCTACCCGGCCAATTCAAGCTACTTTAAAAATATCACTTACTATTGAGCACTCTGTTTTTGTTTCGCACCCATTCATCATCGGTGAGAGTGTGACTCTAAAAGATCCTCCATCTCCATCTGCAAGTGCGTTATTTAGGCCATTAAAGGTCTATTTATTCGCTGTCCCAACACCACATGAAAATGACGTTTCTTGACATACTAGATTGCTACTCCATCAAAGCACAGCCAATGCCTTGTGGTCTTTAGAGGTCTTTTTCGGGACATGTCGGGCGGTGAGTATCGGTGTTTCTTTCCAAGCCCGTCTTATACGGAGGAACAGAAGGACGATGTGAAATACCGGCCCCTGAGGAAATAAGAATTGTTTCTTAACGTTAAGATAGCGAGAACGTTCAAGCCTATCGCTCCTGTCCATTTATATAATATAATCGACATATTATTCTTGAGTACGAACTTACAGATTTTTTGAGCTGCAAGCTCCGGTTTCAAACTTTCAGTTCATAGTTGCCGGACCTCGGAGTGATCCCGGCAAGTGCGGAGATATTTTGATCTGGATCCCGGCGGCCGGCACATTTCCTCGGAAAGTCACCAAGTCACCTGAGCCAAACCTTCCATGAACGCGACGCGCCTGACACGCTGCGCATTTTCCTTATTCTTCCATCCCACATACCCCCTTCCAATGTCCTCCTCCTCCTCACCCTCACCTGCAAAATATTGGCTCCTCAAAGCCGAGCCTGACTCACGCATAGTGAAAGGCAAAGAAGTCAAAGTGTGTAGCATGTACCGCATCGTAAAGCGCCCTCGGCTCATTTGAAACTAAAAAAAAACATGCAGTTCAGCGTAGACGATTTCGAAAAGGTCGGCACATCGCCTTGGGAAGGTGTACGGAACTATGAAGCGAGGAATTTGATGCGCGAGATGAGGGTCGGTGAACGGGGTGTATCTAACCTTTGCTGCTGAGAGAGGGTGTTGACGGGCTGTGTTTGCAGGCACTGTTTTATCATTCCAACTGTAAAAATCCTGGTGTGTATTTGACTTTAGTGCGCTGTGAAATGGTATTGAAGTGCTGTGTGTAGGTATCGCTGGATTCGCGGAAGTGTGTTGCTCTCCTATCTGCTTTTCACTGCTCTAATCCCTTGGACGCGTAGGTCGCGAAAGAGGCATATCCAGACTGTACGCTCCTCTTTCCGGCACTTACCCTAAACTAACTGCTCTGCAATTAGACACAGCATGGGACGCGTACGTCTCTTACCCACCACATATCTACCATCTCACATCAGAAGCACAGTTCACACCCATACTATGACCCCAAGTCCAAAGAATCTGAACCAAAATGGTTCATGGTAGACCTCAAATTCTCCACGCGTGCCAAACACTTTGTTCCTCTCGCCCTTTTACGCCTCATCGCTGACTCGTCGGAGCCACCAGATGAGGTGGAGTACATCGGGAACGAAGGGGTACAGGCTATTAAAAGTGCGTTTTGCCCCTTTGGGATTGTTTTAAGTATGGCATTGATATGACGAAAGGTATGGATCTGGTGACGCGAGGTAGATTAAGTGTGCAGCGGGTGCAGGAGAAGGCGTGGGATGTGATGTGGGAGTTGGCGGAGAGGGGGGGTTGGGAGGAGGTGGATTTAAAAGCGAAGGGGAAAAAGACTGTTGGAGGGAAGGCTGCTACAAAACCGAGGCACCGTCCAAGAAGAAGGCGAAGAAGAAAGTTGAGAAGAAGATGAAGACTCTGAAGAAGAAGTTGAAGAGAAGAAGCCGACAAAGAAGGTTGCAGCTACGACTTCGCGAAAGCGGAAAACCCGTGATGAGGTTGATGTACCTGCAGACCCTCCGAGAAGATCTACGAGGGCGAGGAAGTAAATGGTGTGCAAAGTGTTTGTCGCTCTCTTGATATTCACTCAACCCTATCCTTTAGGAGTCAGGACATACCGTTGGATTTCCCCAATATACTACTGCATGTACCCCAAATGCCACAATATCTGTAATTTACTCAAAGACTGCGGATAATCCATACCGTACGTATCACATGTATTCCTAGAAAGAGCATAACATACATTCTCATTCCGAGGTCACCGCTCATTCTGTGTATCTTCTGACACCCATACTTTCATTGTGTATACAGTAACTGGTATGCATCGCTGTACAGACATTGCTAGTGCTGTAAAGGCCCATTCTCTGGGACTGTTTCTGCTCCCTTTGTATATTGCATATGCCGAGCTCGAAGACCGAGGAATGAAAGTTATGCTATACAGTCACATAATATATCAATGAAATCTGGCTAAGGTTGGAAGGAGCAGCTGATCGGCCAAGACATAGTCTGAGAGGTAGAAAAGTGATGATCAAGTCGTAGCAACGCAGCAAGACACTTATGTGTGATTGTCTAGGTGAGGGAGGCCAACGGTATATAAATGAACAAGTAGCAGTCGCAGAACGATGTATTTCAGTTCAATGACAGTTTCAGATCTGCCGTGTACATGTCAGTGTGGACGACACGACGAGTCCTGCTCAGTGTTGAAGCTGTGTCGAAGCTTCAGAAGCATTGGTTACGGCATTGACAAGTAGAAGCAGCTGTTCTCTTTAGGAGTGACCCTAGATTGACGCTTTGTAGAGCAATGAGAATGGCGATAGAGAAATAAAGTGTAGTCGGGGATTCCGATGAAAGAAAGTAGCCGAGGGTTATTTGAAGTTAGGCGGGGGATCGCGTCTCATGTCCGGTCAGACACTGCTTCACTCATTCTCTGAAATAACCCAGTCCTTCCTTTTGACTCTCACATTCCTTAACAACCGCTGTCTTTTCTGCTATCATTTCAACGCCATTCATTATTCCTTCCCATCAAATCTTCCGTCCACCTGAACTCGCCCCTTCCGTTCCCAGCTGCCACAAACTTTTCTTAAGCTTCGACATGTCAACGCCAGCCTCCAGCACGAAACAGTCAAGATATTCGTTTCGCCGCCTGCGCGCCGAGTCGTTTCGCAAAGCAGGCAGCGAGAGTCCCGGGTTTTTCTACCCTCCGCTGACGCCTGAATATTCTATGCCATCCACGTCTCAATCATCCCAGCCGGCAGCGCATCCGTACCAGCTGGCCACGGGTCTCGCTTCGCCCTCGCCTGATCCCGAGACGGGCACTGGAGGTATGCAATCCGCGCAGGACGAGGTGCTTTTACGGCCTGATATTAGAGACATCGACAAGGAGCCGTCCACTTCAGAAAATGCGCATGCACATACACAACCGTATACCCCTCCAGCACGATCAGCGCGACCCCGCACCCCACAAATGCGATCGCCGATCCTGGAGAAATACAAACTTCCGATATACCTCCTTCTCTTTCTCCCCGTACCGCCACTCCTGTCTCTCATATACTGCTTAATAGGCCACTCAATTATGCGCCATGCACAACCCGCGCCCAATCCTGCATGGCTGCCCACTTTCCTTTCTACGGCCGGTGCGGCGGCAACTGGGGGGATAATACTGTCTCTCCCCCTCGCATTGCTCTTGTACCTACTCCTTTACCCCGCACCGCGCCAAGTCGCCCCAGCTGACTTTTTCGAAGATGATGATGAGAGCCTCTTTACACGCATCCCAGCAATCAAATATACCGTCTACAGTGTGTGTTTTGTAATTGCTTTGTTTATGGGCGCTATTGCGGGGCCGTTAGGCGTTACTTGCGTGGCGGGCAGTGAAGGGGGCGCGCTCTCCCCGCGCAATGCAGCTGTGGTGGGGCTAGTGGGTGGTGTGATTATTTGCGGTGGGGTTTGTGTGATTGCAGGCTTGGGCATAGGGGTGTGGTTGGTTGCTGTTACGGCGAAGCGGGGAGAGGGTGGGGACAGTGGTTAATGCGGGGGTGCTGTTGTTCATTGTGATTACAGATATTAGGGGAATTTGGAGGGGAGGCACCGGTACGTCCGTTCATTTTAGGTGAAGTTCATTTCGCTAACCTATTAGCAGTGCTTTATATAAAAGTGCACCTGGCGCCAGCACAAGCGTTTATTTAATGAACCTCACATCGAACTTCGCAGCTTCCCTTTGCAACTCACCGCATTTACCCCACTTCTTTCACCTCCCTTCTTCGACCCCGCTTGCATCTCACGCCATTATACACGTCGGGGATCAGGGCCTTCACACTCCATGCACACACCCTTGCGTACAACACTCTGCGCATCTGATGTCGCGTCACGTATTTATGCCTTTTTATAGGACGTTTCCTTACGCCTGTTTCTTTACGATTCTTGCTCTTTGCTACAGTACTCTCGATATCCATACCCCTTTTTCGTATTACCATCTGTTCTTTTATTCGATTATCCACATTGTTGTTTGTTGTTCAGTAGATGTGTGTAGAATTTTTATTGTTATTTTTCGTAGTACTTGTAGTACTAGGTAGTAGCGTAGTATTTCTATATGCAAATGACTTGGTTGTTGTAACGTCTTGGTAAAATGGAAGATGAGGGAGGCAATCTCTTCTGACCGTGGTGCTACTTATTGCGGGACTGTTAGGAGAGGGCATTGAATTTGCGGCACGTATGGACAAGTCAACTTCAAGAATTGAACATCTTCGGATATAACGGTGTTAGCCAACTTTAAAACTCCCGAAGTGACTCCGCCATTGCCAACCAGTTCGAATGGACAGTTACACATCCGTCAATCCCGCGTGAGTTTTTATTATCTCTCCTTTCCTCATTTTCAAACCTATGACTATAGTCTTCCTCCACCGTGCAAAAGATGTGGCTATATACCTGAAATTCTCGACAAAATACCCGTTCAATGTGTTCCTATCGCGCTCGTTCGGTCTTGTTACGTTCCCCACCCAAACTGCGTTAATGATATCCTAGCCTCAATCACCTCCTGCAATGATTCAATTAACAGCATAGAAGATGAGATACACAAGCATCGAGTGGCTATTGCGCAGCTCCAATCACGACTAGAGAACATCCGCACATTCAAAGAGTTTCAGCGCTCGTTATTAGCCCCTATACCGGACGAAATTTTACAAGAAATATTTACTTATATATGCAGCAACCCTATCAATATAGGGGACCCCATGGATTCTATCTGGGTTTTACAGCGAGTCTGCTCACGTTGGCGAAGGATAGTGAGGTGCACTCCATCATTATGGAGGTCTTTTGTAGTGAAGAAACGGTCTGTCAGCGTAGCTGCTGTTAAGCTGCGTATTCAGCTGTGTCTGAAGTTCTCTGTAATGAGGCCGCTGTCGATTTCTATTCAGGGTGACCAGCACCAGTTTCGTACGGAATATCCCTGGGGCATATGCGCAGAAATAGGACGCCATACAGATCGTTGGAAATCACTTGTATTCAATGCAGGCGTGCTAAACTACGCATTGGGCGGGTCTGCTCTATTTGCAAAGCAACAAGGATTTAGACAACTTCGTATGCTGCATATACATACAGATGGAATGGAAGAACTAAGTCAGAGATTCGAAGACGATATCTTCAGGGATGCAACTGCGCTTGAGGAAGTCGAATTGAGAAATATACTCTCGCTCCCTCCTGCCAATTGGTCTGGTGTGCGGAAACTCATTATGGACGAATGCGAGCTATCTCTGGCGGACGATGATAGTTTTTCTGCATTCCGTAATATGTCTTCGCTAGAAGAGCTGACATGGAGAAAAAGTTACATTAATCGTGGACCAATACCCCTGAGCCCCCAGAATCTGGGTGAAATAACGTTGCCGTTACTGCATACTCTTCATATTCAGCCCAGTCGGTACTTTAATAACTTCCTGGATTGGGTGCCTCCCGTTTACATCTGGCCAATGCTTTATGTGCCATCTCTAACCCACATTCGAATTACGGATAATATCCCAGGGCTGGAGTTCCACTCTATTGTGCTTATGATTCAAGAATCGGGCAGTGTCATCAAGAAGTTGCACCTGGACAGATTTTCATTTAGCTTCTTCATAACGAGTGTCCAAGAGCTATGCGATGTTGAAGAGTTTTTTCTTACAAAATCTATGGACAATAACATTCATACTGAGGATATCCTCGCCTTGCTGATATGGGGTGTTGATCCAGACTCGGATAATTTTCTTCCCTCTCTTCGGAAATTAGAGCTCTGTGATACTGCACTGGAAGGACATGAAGATTTCTTTTCAACGCTCATGGACGTTATGCGCTCTCGATCGTCAAATTTATCTGCTGAAATTACTGAACAGCAACTCTCGCCCTCTTTTCCACTTCCATTGTTGTCTGTGAAATGCACTGTTATGATTTCGGAGCCCGGGTACGAATCGTCAGTTGCGGAGGTCGAACGTCTGGGAGATGAGTTGGGAATAAAGGTGGAGATAGTGGTAGAGTTGCCTTTGCGTCAGCACCGTGGTAGTTTGTCTTCACCATAACTGCAACCTCTGGTTGACCGGATGGTTGACGCAGCTACAATTGATCACCGTGTTCAGTTGTGTCTGAAATTATCTGGAGCTGTTCCACTGTCAATCTCTTTCCCTCTAACACCCTACTACGGTGTTTTACTTCCCGGCCTTTATGCAGATATTGCGAGACATGCAGATCGCTGGGCCTCACTTACATTTAACAATATGATGTTTAGGCAAGCATTGGATAAGGCTTCAATGGGAAACTTGATCAAACAACAAGGACTTCCATAGCTTTGTAGTTTAGCTATATATGCGTACTGTAGTCGGACTATCGACTACGATATCTTCCGAGGCGCAGCTGCGCTTGAAGAACTCAAATTGGGGCAATTTAGGACTCTACCTGATCTTTCCAAATTGCCATGGTCTGAAGTGAAGAGACTCACGTTGGACAACTGCAACTTAATCTCATCGGACATAATAACATTGCTGTATTCTGTGCTATGTCGGAGGCTCTACAGGAGCTGACATGGATCAACAATTACGCTACCAATCTGTCGATACCCAGGAATCGGGTCATAATACTGCCATTATTGCATTCCCTTACCATATTTCGCGTTACCAGTATGTACTTTCACGTTCCAGAAGACTAGCCACATGCCTTTGATATTTGGCCTATGTTTCGTATGCTATCTCTTACGAGTGTTAGGATCGTAAAAGACATTCCTCGGGAGTTCCAAGCTCTTTTGGTTATGATTTGAGAATCAGGAAGCACCATCAAGAGGTTGCGGCTGGAGAAGTATTCACGCGCCTTCTTCGTCGAGACTGTCAAAGCGCTCCATGATGTTGAAGAGCTTCTCTTACGGGCAGCGTGGATAATGGCTGTGAGATCCTTTCCGCGCTGATATGGAGTGACAGTCAGAAGACGTCAATTTGCTTCATCACTACGAAAAGTCGAGTTCCATGAAACGTTGAAAGATGAAAATTGTGCGTACTAGATCGGCACAGGCTTTCACTGCACTGACCGAAGAGCAACCATCGCCTACCCCACTTCCGCTGTTGTCTGGCAAATGCAATGTCAAAATTTCGCAATCAGGGTATGACTCCGACTTGTCCGTTGATGAACTTGATAACCTTGAAGAATCAGGAGTAACGGTTGAGGTGCGGGGAAGTGACTCGTTGTAATAACTTATTCATATAGAAATGTAAGTACCCAGTAGAATAGTTCTTGTCAAAAACTTGTTTAGATGTCCCAATAAAATGATTGGTGGTTTGAAAATCGCAGCTCAGAAAGGTATTTATCACTGTAGATTTTGGTACTATGTTTAGAGTAAGTAATTAGCATTGTGTTAAAGAGTCAACGTACAACGGTGAGGTACATGAGGTTAACTGATACCAGCGGCTGCAATAACAACGAGAGGACATGCCTTGAAAACGTGGTTATGAAAATCAAATCTTATATGACTTTGGTACAATTACAAATTGGTATAAGAATCACCACGGCTACATGGCAATAGTTAGCTTTAGGTACCATGAAAGTTGTACGGCAGTTCTACTACTTTAAGAATTCATACAGCACATTGCAGCATTATATATCGTCAAAATCATTATCCATTGCCTTCCGCTTCCCTTTACTCACAGCAGACAGTGGTGGATCTGCATCCGATGAAGGTGGGACAACCGACGCGGCATGGTCGTCGTCTTCGTCATCTATCGATGGAAGAGCATAGTCCACGGGTAGTAGTGTTCCTATACACAAGTTGAGTCGAGGTCAGGTTGTTGATTCAGGTTGAAGCACGCATTTGGAGAAAGGAGAAAGATATATATTCCCAAGCAAACAATCGCGACATGATGGCGCAGAATGCGAACAGAAAACCCAGCTCACCTGTTTCTTTGCTTCTAAATTGAATAATCATCCGATCCCAGGCTGGGAGCCCATATTCACGGAGCTGCTTTCCGGGATCCAGCGTTTCATATTCTCCGGTGCTTGCACCTGGTCTTCCCTTCGAGCGTACGAGTTCGAAGTCGCGAACAGAGTTAAGGCCTTGAAGAAATTCTAGGTTCATATCAACGTCCTCCGGATGCATCACATCAGAGGTCAACGCGTCTAATGCAATATGTTTCAGCGACATGATGGTATCACTAGGTTGAGCAGTGACCAAGACGCATAACTTGTGTGTACGTAGTTGAATATGATGTATTTTTGCTTGTCGTGGTGGCTGTGACAACATATATTAGCCCACTGTGTCTCTCAATGAGCAGATATGGTTCACCATCGTGAATGAAGTTGAATCGAACGGATACAACGACGAGAGTACGAGTCTGATGGACTCGGACGCGTATATGACCCTACCAAAACTCCGCACTTACATTCTCCCACACGCTTATTCGCTGCCCATTTGGACACCGTCAGTGTTCCGACCAACTCGTTTGTCGTCGTCCTCCCCGTCCACCGCCCCCCTTCTCCTCGTAGACTACAGCCAGTATGTCGGGCAATATCGTTGTTGCTATGGATTCAGCCCCTCCTCCAGACCACATCCCACAGGTCCCAGAACTCGGCGCTACCAGCGCCCCACTAAAGAGTGCTGCCTTCTTCATTGGCGCACACTGCAAGGAATACAATGGTGTGTCAAGACTGTATGTCCCAGGGAGAAGTTCTGATGAATCATTGGATTACTCAAACTTTCCAAAATGCTCGCTGGCTACGCTTGGAATGTTTAGAGGACTTCATGCTTTGCAAAAACGAGAAACGTGATCCCGCACATTGTTTGAAGGAGGGACGAAGGGTGACAAGATGCGCGACTGACTTGTATGTATCCTGGCTCCTTATTGTCTGCTCTATTCGGGATATACCTGGATACCCGCATTATGACGCAGAAATATGCACGAGATACTGATACTGTTCAAATAAGAATTAACAAGATGCGGGAAAACTGTCTCTCACAGTTCGATGCCCACTGGCAATGTTTAGAGAAGAACAACCAGGTATGCCTCTGGTTTCAGCTTGGCGTTACATTGTTGCTTTGCTTCAGCTCTCGACGCGTCTTGTATAGCTACTAATTACATTACCTCTAGGAATACCAATATTGCCGTAAATTCGAGAGACCACTGAATGCATGCATGTTCGAGAAAATTGTACGTGTCCTATTGTTAGTTATGAGTATCGCTCACTAACTTCTATCCTACTCGTCTCTACCTTGAATCCTACTTTTATGCAACTCTCCCGTCAACGCTACCGTTCAACGTAAACAGGGTCTGACCAAAGTCATCCCCGGAACACCAGAAGGCAAGAAACCGATACACGAAGTTGAAAATCCCATCTTCAAACCTATTCAGAAGTAGGCCTGTCGTGTACGTTGTAGAAAGTACCGCCTTCTGGACTGGAGGCATACCTTCACCACGATCTAGGGGGCACTGTAGACGTGTGCACTCCTCGCTATATATGGAGGATGGTACGAATTTATTCTTTCGTTTGAATGGACTCTTGGCGTATTTTGAGAATTGCTGCTAAAGGTCATGGCAATGGTTAATCGTTGCCAGGATCCAGCATAGAACCTATTAGCCCAAAGTAAGTTTCTTTGATTGAACTTTCTACGCACAAGCATGCTTTTTGTTTTCTCGGGCTGGCAAGGCTCCTTATGTGCGAGTCCGACACTGTTTACCGGCGTGATCCCCTGCATACCGAGAACAGGGCGGGTTCAATCAGCTAGACGTCTAAGATAACTAGTTCTGACTCATGCTACTGTCTGAGCAGCATATCATTAAACTTATATGAATCATGAGCAGCGCAATTTGTATGTAAGTGCACCGCGGATAAGTTTTGTACATGAACAAGTAACGGAACTTCTATGATTGGTTGAGTTTATTTAGCGCGTCGACGCGTCGATGAGGTTAGGGTTCGGGCTTCTACCGTGCAGTTCCAACTTCCAGGCACGTTCCTCCGCCTCCTCCGCTCACCTTCATATAACCTCCACCATGGCTCTCCGACTTGTCTCCCGTTCTTTGCCTCGCTCAATTGTACCTGCAACAGCTCATATAACCCATCCGGTCAATACACTAGTCAAGAATCCCACATATTTACACCGTTTGCTCACCACAACCACTCCACGGAGAGCAAGCACATTTACCAATGTTCTCGCGTCTGACATCCAGCCTCCCGTTCAAGTATCTTCCCTTTCTGAAGACGGAATACGCCTTTCGGACGGTCTTCTTATTAAAGGAGCATGCATATTTCTCGAAGGCAATGTTTTTCTCTGGGACGTTCCCGAGAGTGGGACAAGTAATGCGTGGAAAGGTTGGAGCGAGGATAGGTTTAACATCTTTGAAGTGGTAGTTCCGAAGCCCGGTTAGTGCATGATTTGCTTAATAGGACGCTTCTAATACACCATTGCAGAAATATTACTCTTGGGAACAGGAAAGACAGCTTCCCCATCTCCACCAAGTTTACGCGCGTATCTCAATAAGCTTGGTATTCAGCTCGATGTAATGGATACAGTGAGTCTCAAATGATAATTCTCTAAATTTTGTAACTAAGCAATTCAGAGGAACGCATGCTCGACGTATAATCTCCTCGCGGAGGAAGGGAGGCGCGTAGCTGCTGCGCTGTTACCATACAAGCCGTATAAATGGGAGAAGGCATCACTTCCTGAAGGCAAGGCTTATTCTCGAAACTATTAAATACTTTCAAAAGTGCCATACCTATACCCGATCGTCGTGGTCCCTCTGCAATGACCCCACTCATTCGTTGCTAATTTACGCGGCGGCTCCACCAAAATTCGGCGACTTCTGCCATTCATTGGCAATTGCACAGGACAGGATGTTTCTTGTGTCTCGTCTTTCGCATACCGCGATATGATGGCGGTCTTATACTTGTATTTGAAGCATGATACTGTAAGATAATATATAGCTGTGATCCCTCCTTAAACCTATGATGTCACTACCCAGCCGCTTCATTATTAGCGTTGATGATGATAGCAACTGATAGCCTAAAGTTTTGAAACATGTGCAGTCGTCTTTGACAAAGCCTGGAAAAGTATACTGTAATCCATAACCTCCTGGTCCTTGCATAACCAGTCGCGCTCGTTTTCTTCAAGTACTTATGATTGAGGGCGAACGTGAGTAAGGAGACTTAAGAGGGTCAATAAATATGGTCTCATCAAGTCTTGATCAAGTCCCATGCCCTTCCAGGTCCTATCCTGTCCTATCGGCCTCGCAGTCGATGTCGTGACTCCGACACTTACGAAGACTCACGACCATGTGCTCTCGCGTTAAACGGCGAACGTCGATAGACGTCGACCTGTAACAATATTCTGCACGACCCTCAATTTCAAACCCCCAGTCATTGCGGAGCACAGATAAGCACCATATATATGCTTATGACCAGAGTGTGAATATTCGTCGCGCCGTATCCTCTCCATGATGTTGATCGTTCTTTGTTCGATTGACCTGTTGGGTATTGCAGCTGCAAAGCCTGGGATATTTCAATCATCCGGTAGAGGTGCTGCCTCTCGTGGTCAATACCCTGTATCAGGTTACAATGTCGGATTATTCACTCCACTGGAGAACATGTCTACTTTCTCTGAGGATCGTATTTCTGTGCTTCAGCATCCTGCGTTCCCTAGGCATCAAGTTCGAATGAAAAAGACGCGTTTCTGTGACGGAACTGTGAAGTAAGAGATTGTTGAGCTAAATGTCTGTATTCACTGGTCAATAGCACATATATACCGGCCACATCGATATCGAAGCTCGGCACCTCTTCTTTTGGTTCTTCGAAAGTAGGAGCAACCCGGATACAGGTGATATCATCTATTGGACGAATGGCGGTACGAGCGGATGTTTGGTCATATGGACATCTCTAACTCTGAACTTAGCTCCTGGGGGTTCATCGTCTATGGGTCCCTTCATGGAACTTGGTGGGCAATTGGGGACAAGACAACTGGATATTTTATTTACAGTTTATGTCTAGGTCCCTGCGAGATCCCGAGCGAGGATGGACCAAAGTTCTTTCGCGAATCATGGAACTCTAATGCCAATATTTTAGCGGTAGAGCAGCCCATAGGTGTTGGCTTCTCATATGCTGACTATAGCGAGACTGTTGTAAGCATATATGCTTCATTCATTGACGATTCTGGTTAAGGCTATGTAGGAAACAACTGAGGAAGCAGCTAAAGATATAGCAGCCTTTCTAGTTATCTTCTTCCAATACTTCACCAAGTTCAGAGGCCGGCCTCTACACATGGCTGATGAGTCTCATGGCGTCAGTTTTTGTCTGACTGTTTTACTTGATCCTGTGCTGACACTATGCCTATCAGGGAATCTACATTCCTACGTTCGCTGCAGAGGTTTATGACCAGAACGCCCTTCTAATCGAGCTCGGGATGGTACCCGTCAACCTGACCTCTATTGCTATTGATATGCTTCCCTTCTCGTAACATAGAGAAGGCTCATGTATGCTAGGAAATGGGATGACGGATGCCAGTATCCAGTTGCCCTATTATGATGATATGGTATGTACCAGAGCAGGAGGGTTATTTCCTGCAGTAGATATAAAGTAAGTGTTTCCTAGTGTGTATCACACTTCACTTCTGAGCCGTTGGTTTCAGGACATGCGTCAGAATGAAACAAGCTGTAAAGGATTTCACACATACGCTTAAATCCTTCCTTACATGTCTGCAGGCCCCTCGATGCAAGAAGTGGATGAAAAAATCTTGTGTCGATATATTTGGTGAGATGAATTGTGAAGCCGCGATAACGTTCTGTGAAGGAGAGCTTGTAGATCCCGTAAATGCGACTGGTATTTCCCCTCTATCGCTTCTATTGAAATACACCCTCTCACTACTCCTATCTCGGGTATAAACACGTATAACTTAGCGGAACCTTGTGCAAGCTGGGGTGATATGCCATGCTATCCTACTGCCATGTATGCATGATCTCTGTTAGGCCTAATCAACTCATCAATATCTACCACTCACCACCTCAACCTCCCATCTACTCGTGTCCTGCTCGGCATCGACGCAAACTTTACAAGAAACATGACCCTTTTCAACTTTGAGCTGAACGCGATTTTCTCAACGCACCTGGACTCTTTCCGCAACAAGGCAACACACATTGGGGCTCTCCTCGAGCGCGGTATCAAGGCGCTTATCTACGTCGGCACAAATGACTTTGTGTGCAACTAGCTAGGTAACGAAGCACGGGTTAATGCACTGAACTGGAGCGATCAGCAAGAGATGCTCGTCAGTGAGGCAAAGCCATGGATTGTGGATGGGTGTAGGGCTAGTACGGTGAGAAATGCCGGAGGGTTATCGTTTGTCACTATCAATGGTGCTGGTCATTAGTATGGCGAGTCCCGGTCTTTCAGTGTGTGCAGACTACTTTGACAACCGTTCCAAAAGGTGCCCTATGATAAGCCACGCGAGGCGCTTCGACTTATAAATGATTGGTAGCCCACACACTACATAGGAAGGTTGATCATCATAGATACCTTTCATAGCGAGTTGTCTAGGGGTTCAACACCTAACACCCCGAAGAATATTTTAGGTTGTTACAACTTATATGCATATAGATTTGTAATGACGCATGATTATGAAAACGTTGATAAGCCTAAATATCAGGATATATTTAAGGGAGCTACAACGCATGTTGTGTTATGATAGTTGAGCGCTGAAAATAATTACCTGGAGTTCTCTTCGCCGAGAATGACGGGGCATCTTATTTTAGGGAGCCTTGGGAGTGGTGACAGCCTTTGGAATGGGCCCAGTAGCGTGGACTGTTACAATCTTTACAGGACAAGTTAGTACCGGGATATCGGGACGTTGACCAGGTTCAAAGACTGGAGACACGAAAGGAATGAGTTCCACCGTGTACTGAAGGTCGACAATCTCAGTAGCCAGCTCTGGTGTCTGATAAAACCAGAACGAACCTTTACATTTAAAAGCAGAAACGAGCAAGACGGTTGCATGTCCTCCGGCAAGTGTAACTCTCCGAACAATGTTCTTTTTCCTGCATTCTGTGCAGAAGGGTCTTCAGGCGTCCACCATTGTGCCTGGGTTATTACTTCAACCTCTTCGGTACCTCCCAAAAGACTCTTTGCATCCTGAAAATATTCTACGGTTTGCACGAGGCGAACTTGAGCCACCTTCGGTGAAGAGAGGACATCTATCGCCTGAGTATCACTACTACCTAGAACAAAGTGAATAGGGATGAATGTCCCTCTGGTATACACTAGCTACGCAAAGTTATAAGAGAGAAAGAACTTGCAGGATGTAGATACATACTGGTTTGGCCAAGGAGAGCTTCATACATACAGCAAGTTTGTAACAGATAGAAAGTTAAGTGAGGTCGTAGCTATAGTATCAATAAAACCGGAAAGAGACTCACTACACATGTAAGTTCCACAGTTCGACGAAACAGTTGGCCACGGATGGTTGAAGAAGAAAGGGTATACCATCCATCTGGATCAATTTCTGGTCCAGGAGCAGCAATCCGGTCTCTGTATGCATGTTGACGGATCGCCGGTAACGGGGGAGGTGCACTATCTGGAATGTAGGTGACATTGACAGGAAGCCTATGCTCGCCATAAGGTTAGGCAGCTTCGTGATAGTCGTAGCAGAAGATGTCGCACTTACTATCAGCTCTCAAAAAACCGTGCGATACTTTGAGTACAAGTTCATACTGAATGCTTATGTTCTTTCCATATTCTAGAAAAGTTTGTGGTGCCGGATATGACTGCTTTCCTCCTCGAGCAGAAATATCCACCTGAGCGGGAAAGGGAAAGGAGAATGGCCATGAATGATTTCCTTCAAGTTTGTTTGCGCTAGCAGAAGAAGAAACAGATGAAGATTTCGCCCAAATCATAAACTGTTCGTCGAGGAACGTGTGATGCGTGTGCTGTAATAAGTAATCCGCGTGAAGGCTGGATATCATTTTGCCGCGGAGCTGTTAGTCATGGACAGATTTGATTCAAGGTTAGCCTCAGAAACATGAGCCTATAAGTAAAAACCTGACCATCAATGTAACGGCGTGTACACTTGGTACGCCACTACTTTCCGGTATAACATTAATAAATCCTGAAACCTGGCCTCCATGAAGCCTCGGCACCTTTTGCTCTGAAGTTGCTTGGCTAAACAACCTTAACGTCGCCCAAGATTGAGACGATTTCCCTCACTTTTCATGTGAAACTCGTGAGTCACCAGCGGCGCATTATGCCCTAATTCAACCGGACGAGATTCAGCGTCCTCGTCATCGAACACAGTTGAGTATCGGGGTGTTGGGAAACTTGCACCAGTCTTTTTTATCAATAGTCCCACCGAGCGCGATTCTGCCTCTTCTGAGTTGGGAATAGCAGTATTGCTGTCATCGAACACAACTGAATATCGAGGTGTTGGATAGTAGATTTTATCAGCCTTTTCTCTTGATGGCGCAGCCAGACGAGACTCCCCTGTGTTGAACACAGGTGAGTATCGAGGTGTTGGGTAATATATTCTATCATCCCTTTCTCTTGATGGCCCAGCCAGACGAGACTCCTCTGTATCGAACACAGGCGAATATCGAGGTGTGGGGCAATATGTTCTATTATTCTTTTCTCTTGATGGCCCAGCCAGGCGCGACTCTTCTGTGACAACCACAGGTGAATATCGAAGTGTTGGGTAACTTTCCTTAGCCTTTGTACTCGACGGTTCAGCAGGAGCCAATTCAGCGTCTTCGGCGATATGGTTTTCATCGACCACAGTTGAATATGCAGGAGGCAGATTTTCCTGCTCGATCTCGACATCAAGGACGGCTGTTAAAGTATCGGGAGTAAAGTATAGCGGAGGTACACTTTCTCGTTGTCGAGACTGGTTCAGGCGGTTCAGACTACCAGATTGCTGACGCCCCATCCTTCACTGATTCCTGAGCCTTCGTGCCTACTACAGCGGGAATTGGACGGGGTAGAACGGAAGAGAAACGATGATGATTGTTCTTCTCTCTATTTATCGAATGAAACAATCAATCATAAATTGTTGGTCTACCGTCAATCTACCGTACACCGGATTGTCATCGAATCATTGTCTCGAAGCGGTGAATGAGCGCGCATAACATGAAGCCGGCGCTTTTCAGACAATTAGCTCTTAAAGTCGTAGTCCATGGTTAATGTTGCCAGCGTGGAGATGGACGTTTGGAACAAGTTTGGAAGACGGGCGATCCGCGAGACGCGTCTGTCACGGATTAGCGCCTCGGCAGGTTTAGCGCAAAATATGATACATGACCAACGCTAGATCGTGCCCAGTGTTGACACTAGGGGAAATCAAACTTGGCTGTTTTGTTGTGCCAAGCAGTTTTTTTGTTATGTGGGAACTTCGTTTTGTTCCGACCGAGGTTTGACACCCCCGCATCGTATCAAAACAAATGGCTGATGGCTCCTGTGGAGTTTCATCTGGGATTAAAGTTGGTTGATGCGCGTGCAATGTGGTGAGTGCGGTACAGTGGATATCCATGGGAAATCCACACATCCACGTAATGATGGATTTGGATACATGATCATGGATGTGGATTTTCCTCTTTAGGTAAAAACCGTGGATGTTGCGTGGTTGCCTATCAAATGCAAGAGGTGTCAGATCCGGCGATCGCGGTCATCCATGATGTCATAGGGTAGGGGGGGGGTACCCTACAAATTTGGTTTAGCGCAGTTTATGGCATGTCGGCACGGCACTCACGTTGGTCAACTGTGAGAACAATTTAAGTTCATCAAACAATGCTGCCATGCCTTAGGACTTACAGCGTGTTCGCCGTTGTTTACCTTAAAATGTCTCATCTCTCTACCCGTCCGAGCTCATTAAGACGTGTCTTCAACATGTCCTCCTCATGTTATGTACCACCTCTGTGGCAGTCTAATAGTGTACATTGTAGATACTGTACATCAAAGCTTCATTAATGTTAATATAAATATCTTGGTGAGTGTTGCTTACCATAAGTTGTTAAGTACTTTGTACTAAGTCTCATGTTCCTCATGCAGATATTATCTTTAAATGTTTTGAATCATATAGTACATGTACAGAAGATGCTATTCCTTTGTCCAACTCACAGAGTGTCACCCAATGTCCTTGTACTAACTGACTATCGCCATTTATAACCTAGAGTCCCTCTGCAGTTCACGATCCAGACTTGGACGCCCGTTCTTGTACTGGCTATTCTTACTAAGAAAGATCCAAGTTTGTGCCAATAGATGCACTAGAATTGCCTAATATCCAGGTTCTCTTGAAATTGGCCAGGATCATGCGCATTGCACGGCGCATCTAAAGCACCGGGGATACTTTCCTTACAAACTATTAGTCGTCATCGGCTAATGTAGAAGGTGGATGAATGTAAGTAAACGGTACAAGATGAAACTTTTCTTGTATGTTATTTCATTAATCATTTATTTAACTAGACAGCTCTTTTTCATCTTTACATTCATCAAGAGACACGGAACACTCATAATGGACATGGAGATTCAATATTCATTCTGTAAACCCACAACAAGTATAATAACACCACCCAGAGCACACACTGCTCCTATTCCCTTTCGTTATGGTAATATTATCAGTATTCTTTTCCACCTTACTTCAGTTCTTTGACAGCTTCGGCTCACGATGCTATGCTTGATTGTTCAACTTAATTTCAGTGTATGTACATAGTTATATGTAATTATATGTTAAAAGATCTAGTTTTAATATCCACGCAAGTAGCTCGTAGATACACTTGCAATACTTAAAAAGGTTGGAAACGATGGATTGACGATGGCACAACCAACTAGGAGATGCCGGATGCCGAGCAGTCCAAATTGATGGAATTCTGAAACAGCCATAGAGTGCCGCCCTCCTGGGAATAGTCTCGCGTGGCAGAATGGGACGACCGAGATCGCTGGATCTGACACCTCTTGATCAAATGCGCAAATGCGTGAGCCGAATACCAACTTCAAAGACGGTATTCATTGTGTTTAAACACAATGTCAGTCATGATCCACCGCATATCTTTAGAAATAATATATATATACCTTCTGTGTAAATGACAGTAGCTACAAACAGCAAATTTACAATGAAGCAAATGTTATGTCAACTGATTGTTCAGTTTCTAACCTGCCACTCAGACTTGAGGCCTGACAGGTAGCAAGGCTCGTGCAAATGTTTAGATATCTCTGTGTACAGACTGTATAATTACGGAAGCTATATTTCGTAACCATCTCAAGAAAAATCTTACTATAGAGACTTATATGAGCTAATTAGCAAGATGTATGAAATAACGATTGTCTAATCGTTATTAGAACATGTCTATTATGATTCACAACATGAAACCACGATAAATATATTTCACATGGAATTAGTGTACTAAAATTAATATGTATTCCCAAATTTTTTTAAGGTTCTCCAAGCATACTGTGATGCTCTACGCTTCAGACGAATCATTGAATTCAAGTTGTTCTCTACATAAGATGTGTGGGAATTACCATCATTTTGATTACGCACGAATTAGCGCGCAGTGGTCCCGAAATTCAAAATAACCAGCCTATAGTAGCATCACGTGACTCTACCGAAAGGCTCCCACGACATGTCCCACAATGTGTGGCATGTACATCCACGTGGATATCCACATAGGTATGGATGTGTTTGGCATGGGCCCCCATGTCTTGCCCAACACTGCTGTTGAGACTTCTAAGAAAGCTTATGTCAACTTTTTATCTTCAACTAGGGTACACACTAACCTAGCTACTAGGACTGTTGATGCCCACAGTACTTACCTCGAATATGCACAAAAATGCATGCATACTTATTAACCTTCTACGCCGGCAAAACTTGGGCAGACTTTCGCTGACTTCTGCTCAGTGCTTGAAGTCTTGAACAACACCTGTAAGTTAAGTATAGGAGCGGTTACTTATATTAAAAACTTAATGATTATAACTTAGCGGAACACAAAAAATCACGGACTTGGAGGCTTTCACTTTTTCTGCAAAGCTACACCAATTTTCAAGCTCAAATACAAGTTAAATATATACAAGACATTACGATCAACATAACTATAAATACAACGGCGCGTCATAAATATTAAACAGGATGAAACGGGGATAGATGTTGTGATAAATTCCGATAAATTATAGTGAGCCGAGACGATGAGAATTTTGATATCATTGCAAGGTATGAATTAAATAATGACTGCGTTGAACGTCATAGCAGTTGCGAAAATCCGCTAAGTTCTCCCGCCCGCCGCTCGAGGAGAGCGTTTCTTATTCTAGGAGGGGGAGAAGTGACAGCTTTGGGAATGGGTCCGGCAGCATTGACGGTTCCGATCTTCACACGACAAGATAACACTGGGTGATCGGGACGTTGCACAGAATCGAAGACCGGAGATATGAAAGGAATGAGTTCTACCGTGTACTGAAATTCGAAGTTAATAGCCAAATTAAATATCTAATCATACTGTAACGAACCTCTATGCTCAAAAGCAGGAACGAGCACGACGGTTGCATATCCTTTGGTAAATGCAATTCTCCGAACAATGTTCTCTTTCCCGCACTCTGTGCAGAACGATCTTGAGGAATCCACCATTGTGCCTGGGTTATCACTTCAGACTCTTCTAAACCCCCTGCAACATTCTTTGGATCCTGAAAGTATTCGAGGGTTTGCATGAGGCGGACTTGTACTGCTTTCACAGAAGACAAAATATCCAGGGCTTGAGTATCATTGCTACCAAGTATAAGATGGAGAGGAATAATTGTGCCTCTTGTATATATCAGCTATGGTCTATCAGAAAGATGAAGAACATTAACGCATCAGAGTACGTACTGGTTTGGCCAGGGAGAGCTTCACAGAATAAAGAGGCAATTTGAGTGAGGTAGAAGTCAGCAATGAACTATGGAACATACCACACAAGTAATTTCCACAGCTCGCTGCAACAGTCGACCACTGATAATTGCAGGACTAATGGTATGCCATCCCTCGGAATCAATCTCAGGTCCAGGTACAGCAATCCCATCCCGATACGCAATTTGACGAATTGCAGACATCGGAGTAGGTATTATATCTGGACTATAAGTGATATTTATAGGCAGTCTATATGCCTTTCACATTAGCCTCCTTCACAGCAGTCAAGGTAGAAACCCGACGCACTTGCTATCAGCTCTCAAAAACCCATGCGAAACCTTTAGTGCAATCTCATACTGCACACTTATATTCGTTCCGCGCTCCAGGAAGGTTTGAGGTGTGGGATACGACTGCATACCTCCCCGGACACGAACTTCCGTTTGAGTGGGAAAGGGGAAGGAAAAGGGCCACGAATGGTTTCCTTCCAACTTCCTCGCACTCAGAGGTGCAGTGCTAGACGATGAGGATTTCGCCCAGATCACATGCTGTTCGTCGAGGAACGTGTATTGCATCGAGTAATTCCCTTGAAAGCTGGCAGTGGATATTATTTTCCCGCGGAGCTATTAACCATGGTCAGCCTCTGGTACGTGAAATCAATGAAAATCCTGACTGTCAACGTAACGGCCTGCACGCTCTGCGGTCCGCCGTTGTCCAGCATAATATCGACAAAGCCAGAAACCTGACCACCAAAGAACCTAGGTGCCTTATCACTTGACTCCGCTTGACTGACCAAACGTAGTGTCGCCCAAGGTTTCGATGCCTTCCCTCCAGTCTTGATATGAAATTCGTGGGTCACAGGTGCGGCCCGACGCGATCCAAGTTGTATGGGAACGCGCCCAGCATTGAACACAGTTGAGTACAGAGGAGGCGGCTGGTCTTCATCCTCAAGTTCGATGTCAAATCCTTCCATTAACGCGTCTGCGTCAGGTCTGACGTACAGAGGAGGCGGTACCTGCGGTTGTTGCGATTGGGGGCGGGGCTGCCTACTCGATCCTGAATACTGAGGGTCCATGCTTGGGCCTTTTGAAATCCTAACCAAGTCCTAGCAGAAAGATGTTATTCTTGGTCGTGTCCGACCTGAGATTTATACAGATCCAAACGAATCTATTTCAATTTTCCCTCCACCTCCGTTAGTACGATATATTCCTGAGGATCATCATGAAACCACAGACTATTGTGTTGAGCCTATGGGTGCCAGGTGTAAGGATGTCTCGAGGGCAACTTAGACCCAGCGGTAGGACTAGAGATATGTAGAGACAATAACCTGTAAAGCCTCGTTGCAGTTTGCATAGATACGCAGATGTAGGACCTACCAACCTTTTTGTAACTAATAACAGGTCTTTGATTATCGCCAGATTGAAAAATAGACGCGTAAACACGTGCACTCGACATCTCTGTCTAAATCTATACCGATTGGCGGACACCGTAATTATTAAGTATCAAATAGAGCATAGTATTTTGAGCAAATTTTGAGTATGTTTCAAAGATTTGGTTCTCCTGAAAAGTATGGAATAAGACAGAATATTTATTTAAAGATGCCTGCATCAATCGACGTAAGTTATCAGTGGCAATTCCAACTTCCTGATAATCTTGAAAGTGATGTCAAGAACACTGGCACCTCGAGCGGTAATCTGCAATCATTCATTAGATTATCAGAAAAGAAAGGGTATACATGAGGTATCGTGGGGTATCTGCATGATTGAACAACATGGATCCAAACCAAGCTGTGCAACTTGAATTCGTGTGAATGGTTTTCACTCGATCCCAAGACTTTCCATCCGCAAAGTCAGACTCAGATTCTCAGTAGCAGTCTCAACGAGATCTTGTGCCATGGACAAGTTGGCAATCCGAGCGCGGAGAACGGGAAGGCAGGCAGCAAAGACGCCCACAATCTGTTCCCGGGCACTTGAAGACTCGTCTTTTCTTTTTCTTCTTTGCCTTCTTCTTTCTCGTCATCGTTCCCATCCTCTCGGGTTACAATTGCATCAGACGAAGCACTCGTCGTCAAGCGCGTGATATTCATCTCAAGTTGTGTTGCTTCTGCTTGAAGCTCCTCTATTGTTCGAGACTTGTCAACACAACAATAATCTTCAATATGAGCGTCTCCACCACCGAGATTATCTAACATATCATGATACACCTGCAACGGATCACTATCATCTGGATCCACCTGGGACACACGAGACGCGAGCTCGAGGGCCTCAGTCTCAATGCGTGAACAGGCATCTCCATGCGAGAGAAAACTCTGCATAATTAAGGGAGCTTCTTTTGTGAACTGTGGGCAGAACACAGTTAGGTCTGTAGGCGTAAAGGTTGAAACAGAACATACGGTATCTGTGCCGAGCTCATCATAAAAGTCGAGCACGCGCTCCGTTTCAAATCGGTCGCGTTGGTCTGCGATTTCGGATTCTTCTGATTCCAGTTCTGCTGTGCGGGTTTCTATGTCGCGCTGTGGTTCTCGTTAGTGGGCTGGGAGTGAGAGGGAAATGGAAACGAACTTCAGCATTTTGTTCTGCTGTTTTGAAGCATGCTTCGAGGGTGTTGGACATGTATAGCCATGGGTAGGCTTGGGCTGCGACTTGGAGTGGGTCGGAGGTGGGTTTTGGCGCGTCGTCTGGGTTGACTGCAGCTGGAGGCTGGGATTGTAGTTTAGCTATGTCATCCCCATAAAGTGGTTGATTAGCGTACCTCGGATGCATTGACCGTTGGTGTAGGCGCAGTGTTCGATGCATCTGAGGGCACAGGAGCAGCAGCAGTTTCGTCTTCACCAACAGGAGCAGGCGTTGAAGAGTCTCCTGGTGCCACCTCAGCAGATCCTGTCGCTTCGTTTACACTCCCAGCCACTGACCTCGCATTTGAGCTCCTTACACTGCTCGTCGCAGCAGTCCTCGTAGCAGTAGGAGCACCCCTAGGGGTAATCTTATGCGTCGTCCTCGTAACATTCGAAATCTTCATGGTGGAAGTAGAAGTAGATGCTGATGCTGAGGTAGAGCTGCTTTTAGCGTCTTTACTGGCGGCCTCTCGAGCCCTCGAAGCGGCCGTGCTGGCACTGGCACTCAGGGGCTTGGAAACAACAGGTCTTCCTAACAATGATTGAGTGATGGGTGGATGGATAGCAAGTAACAGTGTAAAGTACCGCGAGCAGATGAGGGCTTTGACATATTATGATAATATAGGAGATAAAGAGAGATATGATATGATAGGAGTTGACAGGGATCTTATGATTGTTTAAGAAAATCAGGTGCGCGTGGTTGAAGCGAGGCTGCCCCAGTCCCCAGCCCAAGTCGCCGAAAAAACGCGGTTGAGAGATTTTGCTCACGACACTCACGATCCCGCAGCGGCCAGCCACCGTCACCCCCATCCAGCACCGTCTCTAATCTTTCTTTTACTCTAGATCCCCAAGGTACTTATACCACCTTCACTCTGAATTCCCCACCATCCGACAGGACACCCACCTCCACCTCCACACTCTCCCGGCGACCAAAGCACCTGCGCTCTATGTCTTTCTTCGCCTCACTCATAAAGCCACTGGCTTACCTCTCTCTCCCAGTGTTGCTTCTGCGCTTTATATCAGCATCATCACCTATGGGGAAATACTACGTCCGCGTGTTCACCTATCTCGGCACCATGGCCACAGTCGCCTCCTGCAGCGCCATCGTGGCCGCTGGATGTCCCTCGTCGGACGCAGGCACGATGTGAACTTTGTCGTCGCGCGAATGTTTTATATCGTTGCCTCACGATTGCTGGGCGTGGAGGTCGAGGTGGAAGGCGAGGAGCATATGGACGAAAAACCCGCGGTGCTCATGGTGAATCACCAAAGTGAACTGGATATTCTCATTGTTGGAAGGTGCGTTTCATTGCTAAGTGTATGTAGGGTGTAGGAAACCCTTGCGAGCTAAATGCAACTTTACCTGTGATCAATGTAATGGATTCTGACTATGGAGATCTACACTAGACTCATGCCCAAGCGCGCAGTAATTATGGCAAAACAATCTCTTCGCTGGACGCCGCTGGGACCGTTCATGTCCATGTCTGGAGCGCTGTTCATCGACAGGGGTAATAATGCGCGTGCTGTCCGTTCGCTCGAAGCAGCTGGAGAGGCAATGCGAACGCACAAGCTCTCAATGTGGATGTTCCCAGAGGGCACACGACACAGTGCAGAAATTCCGGACATGCTGCCTCTTAAGAAGGGCGGCTTCCACTTGGCAATTAAGGCTGGAATCCCCATTATTCCCATCGTGACAGAGAACTACTGGAGGATGTACCACAAGGGCGTATTCGACCAGGGAACGATCAAAGTCCGAGGTATGTTTCCTGTCTTCCATCGCTGTTTAATTATGCGAAAAGGATAAAAGGTTCCCGTCGGTCGGATCCTGCTCGCCTTTTGCAATTCATTTTTTACCCCGCATACTGATTAATGCGCACAGTTCTTCCCGCGATTTCGACAGAAGGACTGACACCGGAGGATGTCCCCGCACTAACGATCCGCGTGCGTGATCAAATGCTTGCTGGGTTACGTGAAATATCAGTCAAGGTGCCAGGGCAGGAAGAGAAGGAGAAGACACGGGACACGAAGGAAGCTCCCAAAGAGATTGCTGCTCCAGTTGCGAGTGCTTCGTTGTCGGTTCCCAGTTCTGCAGCGCTCAGTGAGGGAGTGAGTCCTTCCCCACTTCCGGAGGTTCTCTTGAGGGATGGGAGCAGGAATGGATCCAAGGATGGAAGTGCGAGTGAAAATGGAACAGAGACGAGCACAGAGGAGGACGATGGAATGGTGCTCGTTGGACGACCAAGTGTTTAAGATGTAGTTGAGAGTAGTATAGTATTGGATTATAATATTGCGTGCAATGTTGAAGATTCGGAGGCAGTAGATTAGGCGTCTTATCGTGGTCTATTTATATCGAATCGTGCGCACCAGCGCGCTAGACTCAGCGAGCATTGGGACAAGCTTTTGATTTAGTTTCTCCTGCTGCGCGATTTCGGATGGAGAAACTGATTGATAGGACGCGCATGTGCGATCTACCATTCGACAGTAAAATAGTTTCAGCGTCGAAAAGAGCACGGTCGTGCAGTAGAAATAGAAGTGCGGGGTAACTTTGAGCAGAGCACGGCATGTTGATCGCGTAGCACGTTCGCCGACGAAGCTGTGTCGATATTTTTTTCTGACAATAACATTTCATTTTGTTGAGCTGACTCGTCCAGGATCCAGGGGGCGGATAACAGGAATACGGGATGTCGACTAAATAGATTCCCACCTGCCACATGAAAAATTGTTGACCGCGTATTAAAATTTCAGGGTGAGCAGCAAATTGTCCTTGGTCCCGCACCACTACAAACGTTGCATCTCCCATCCCCTTTTTGGTTCTTTCCGTTTCTTCTATTCTCCATGCGACTCACCACTATAAAAGCCAGCCTCTCCTTCCTCGGTCTCCTCTCTACTCGCTACATCTCACCGCTCTTTCTACTCCGTCCTTCTATCGCTGTCATGTTCAGGAAGAACTCTGTTACCAAGATCAACAAGCCTCGCACTCTCCCTGGTCCGTTCTCTCTCCTTGCTAAATGTTACCCTACTAACCCACTGTCCAGACTGCTGGGGTCATCGTGGTGTAAGTCCACCGCTCTCCTGAGATCCCACCCACACCCTAACACACCCACAAAGGCCTCGTCACGCTTCCCAGAGAACACCCTCGCCAGCTTCGAAGCCGCCATGCGAGACGGAGCTGAGGGCATCGAGAGTGGTATTTCCCATTGGCGTTCGCACCCTTGTATACCGTAACCATTGCTACCAGACGTCCACGTATCTGCGGACAATGTTGTCCTAATGTTCCATGATCCCGGTATGTCCTTCCTCTCTCCATTCCACCACGGTCCGAATTATATTCTAACAAGTTCCGAGTAGCTTTGGGACGGACCACGGATTCTACAGGTAGAATCTTTAATTACCGCTTCATATTCTCCGAGGCATTGGGGGACGTTGTAATTGTGGCTATATACGTTTTTTCTGATGAACAGGTGAAATCCGCAACCGTGAGTGGTACGGTGAGAACGGGATGCAACACGTCCGAACCATTAAGCTGCCCAAGCAATCGATACCTACATTTGCTGAGACTATTGCCCTTCTCATGAGGTACGTTTTCCGTGTTGCTCGTAAATATATCTTTTTTAACCTTCCCTCTAGCCTGAGAACCACCACGTCAAATTCAATGTTGACGTAAAGGTTCAAAACGACCCCGACCGCCTCTTCGCTCTCATGCACGACATCATCTCCGCCCAACCCAATTGGGAAACCATCCTTGCGCCCCGCATCCTCCTCGGCCTATGGCACCCCCGTTTCCTCAGCTTCGCAAAAGCGCGCTTACCCTACTGCAGGAGGTCGTATATCGGCAACAGCCCCTACATTGCACGAAAATACTTCTGGAACGATTGCGATGCCTTCTCCATGTCCTTTGCCTCGTTAACGACTGCCGATGGCGAGAAGTGAGTATCTTTCGTTATCTTGACCCTTTTCGTCATATGTCGGCACGGTGCTGATGTGATATCATAGATTCAGGAAGGAGTGCAAAGCTGCCGGGAAGAACTTGATGGTATGGACGGTGAACCAGCCTGACCATATGATGGAGGTGCGCGATTTTTAACATATCAAAGCGCAGGGATCGATGGAGCTGATTTTCCTCTGTAGGCAGTCCGATGGGAAGTGAACGCCATTATCACCGACGTGACGAAGACCTGGCTTGATCTTCGCGCTGCACTGAACGGTGAGCCTTCCTTCTACCCCACCCCGCACAGCATTGGGATACAAAGGAGTGCATTTACTCACAACGGTTACGGAATTCACAGCCGACTATGAGAAACAGTCATCCCAATATGGACGGAGCTTCCTTTGGACATCGTTGCAGTTTTATACGCCGTTTATGCTTGCACTGGGAAAGATGTCGCAGTCACATTTGGAAAAGATTGCGGGTCCGTTCGATGATTATCTTTCGCCACCCGCCGTCGTGGCTGGTAAAGCCTAAGATGGCTCGGCTCCTGGATCTTCGGACAAGCTAACCGGAATATCTGGCCAAAGGGTGGATAGATTGGTTGAGTCAGAGGTGCCACGGTTATAGATTGATATCAGCATTTGGACGTTCAGTTCTCCTTTTTTTTCTCGTTCTCTGCATCGTACGTACTATTCATAGAAATTGCTATCGTTATCTTGTGTACATATATTATACTTACTTCACGGCTTCCTTTTCGTCGTCTTTATTTTTCATTTCGCTTTTCATTTTTCATTCTGGGTACAAGGTCGTAATAAGTAGAAATAAGACGTGCTAGTTTCATTTGTTCGAGATTGAAATTGGAGTGTTGCCGAATAGTCGGTTGGCGGTGCTGCGATAGAAATGGCCCACGCGGTGTCTGGTGCACTTGACCTAATCTATTTTCTGTTCCTGCCTATCTCCAAAGTATTCCCTTCCAACTGCCCCTTCCAGTCCTTCTCCTGACACAACTCCGGAGGCGCGTCCCCCAGCTTGACTCGACCCTTTCTCCGAGCAGGACGCTTACCTATGCATTAATAACTCCTCGCACCGCAGCCATGAACCCGAACACCACTACCCCGCCTCCCCACCGCAAAACTCACAGGAAACGAGTCTCAGCGCTCAGACTGTCCTCAGATACCACCCCTACATTGCCTGAATACCACCCTGCGCCACCTGTCAACAACTGGCGAAGCGACACCAGCGATTTGCACAGCGACAAGCCCCCAGATTATTCAGATAGCGCTGAGGAGGCAGACGCGGATACCAGTGAGAACGACGATTCGAGGACATTATACGTGCCACACCAGCTCTCGCCTGCTTCGTCGCATACCAGTTCCCCCCGCTCCCCGCGTAGATCCAAGCGCCACACTTCACATAAACGCAAGCAGTCGTCAGTAACGTCCAACAACGATCCATACCTCGACTCGCTGCTCGCGCGCAGCGTGCACGCATTAGAAATGTCTAATACCTTATTACAATCCTCTATATCTACGCAGACCAGTCTCACGACAATATTAGGCTCTGGATCGAATACGACCGCAGAGCGGACTTTAGAGGCGCGGGCGCAGGTACTTTCTTCTAGAATTCGACAGTGGGACACCGAGCAGCCTAGCTGGATGGGGGATTTGGAGGAGATTACAAGGAGTGTTGAGGGGTTGTTTGGGTCTCCGGCTACATCTTCGTCGACGGCGGCGAGGAATAGGAAGATCAGCACCGGGAGTATAAGTAGCAGTTTACCTTCTTCCAGCTCGCCACTTTCAAGGAGGCATGGAAAGCGGCCGTCACTAGATTTGATGCAGGCTTCTGAATCAGCGGTGCCCAGGATAAAGCTCAACCTCGCCCCGCAAACACGGCCGAACTTGATATCCCCTCCGCCCAGAGCACTGACTCAGTATGTTGTTGCGGGGCTTGATCAGGATAGTGACGAGGATGATATTCTTCTACCTTCTACGCTGGGGCTCCGGTTTCATCATCTATGCATTCGATACCACATTCACCTTATCTCGCGCACACCCACGTTCATAATTCCATTCCGGAACTCGCCTCCTTGTCGACACCTAATCTCATGCTGCACGCGGCCCCGTCCCTACCCATCTTAACCGATAGACCTGTGGAACCCTCTACGCCTGCGTATAACATGCTCTCGACGTTTGTTGTGCGCAAGTCAAATTCGGGAACCAGCACGCCTCTTGCTTCAAGTTTTACGAGTTCGTTTATGCGGCCTAGGAGAGGGAGGGCGTCGTCTAGTGGGAGTACGGAGCGCGGGCATATACCGCAGAATCAGGCGAGGAGGAGGATATCCCCCGAGAGGATAAAGCCTGGTGTGAGGCAGTCGAGGTCGGAGACTCCCCGCAGGGAGTTTTCTCCGCTTATGGACAGGCGGACGATGACGCCTCCGCTGGAAGAGTCGTCATCGTCAGATAGTTGTGTTGGGAAACAGACGATTATGAGTCTTAGAAAAATCCTAGACGATCAACCTTCGCCTCCGAAACCTTCCCCTTCACCCACGAAAACTCTAAAGGCACCTTCTTTTCATCCTCGTACTCCGGCATCTATTGCTGAAGCTAATACATCTACTACTACTGCTTCCATTTCACGACTATTGACTAAAGGCAAACATACATCTTCTACACGTCCGCCTTCACCGCCGCGACAATCTGCAATGAAACGTCCTTCTCCATTGATAACACCGGTTGATACCGCACCTCCCTCTGCAACATCTTCTATGTTTCCAGATATACTCACCGTCAGTGTATCTCGTGCCTTCAGTAGATCCAACACACCGTCCTCTTCAGGTCTCTCCACGCCAAAACGGATCAGCTTCGCCGAGCTCCCTGAAAGCTACGCGAGCACCCGACCGGAGGGCGCACCGTCCAAGTTTAAAGAGAAGAAGAGAAGGAAAAGAGGTGCGAATTCTGGGAAAGGCAAGTCCGATAAAGACAGTCCGGACGAGGGCGGATGGTGGAGCTGGTTTGGAGTTTCTGGGTCGATGGCGAAACACGAAGAAAGGATGGAGGATCGGATGAGTCGTGCCTGGGGTGGGAGGATGGGTGCTGGGATTAGTGGGAGTGTAGATGAGTGGGCTATATAATTGGGTGCTTGCTTGATTTTTATTCATGATAATGATTGACGCTATGTCTTGTCTGTCTTTACTACGTACTTACCTTTTTGCTGTGTTCTCTTTGCTTTATTTTTATTCTAACGAATGAATCATATATTCCGATATACCGCATATCACGTCCACTACTCCCCTTAATGTCTCTCGCATTTGTATCTTTCATGACATACTGTCATCTAACCACATACATACCTTTTTGTATTCATTTGTCCGTTCTCATTTCATTTGGGTCATGCTATGTTTCAGATTAAGCCATAAAAATAGCGTATATGTATGTACAATAACATTTCATCGCCGCTTTTAATATTATTATTACCTATTCATCAACTATTCATAATTAAGTTGTCATATTATCAACTTCGAAGCTGTTCCACCGTGTTGAACGGCAACATCATAAAACCATAGATCACAAATAGTACTTAAACTACATAAAAATACTTCCCGAATTTATACTTAACAGCAAACTGAAACTGCCATGTTTGTGTATGAAGTACTGTATATCAATCAATACCATTAATTTTAGTCAGGGTTATAGAAAATTATTTTACTGCTGTTAGTAAAAATGACTACGCTGATATACATGATTCATGTGTATAGCGTGCCAAATGCACACTATTAGAAATCGTAGGGATCCTGCTTTCGCCACGCATTCCGAGTCACCTTTACCGTCTGCCTAAAGCCAGCATGCAACATAGCCCATGTAATGCCATGATATACTATTCTGCGAGCCACAACACCCAAGGAATTAGAATCGACGCATTCTTGGAAGGTTGGCAAGGGGTAATGGCACTTTCGGATTTCCGTGTCTCCACCCCGCAACACCCGGCGCTCGGTGGCTTGCAAATATTTCCGATATCCAGCCTCATAATCTCTTCGAACAGAAAATATCCCATCGCGATGAATACTTTCTTCTAAATTTAAAGTTCTGCTGCCAGTTGTGTAACGTAGTCTGATAGTCTCTAGACTTGGGCATTGACACAAGACATTCGTAGCTGTCAAGTACATGAACTGCTCCTTTCCGTCGTCTATCTTCAAAACGTCAATGCTCTTGAGATTTATAGGTTTATCAGTCAAAGCTTCTGGAAGGTCTTCCTATCAATCATTGTTAAAATTGAAATACAGCTATAATCTTGAACATACCATGGCAAATGTAGGTTTTCCAATTTCATTTGAACATATGAAAGAGATGTGCTCCAATTGTGGACAGTCAGACAAAATAAGACGGAAAACTGCCATATGATCTGCATCACGGTATTTAGAGCCTATAGGATCAAACCGAATGTAGTTAGGCAGATGAATGTTTATGGCGAGACGTTTAAGCGATTGGAGGTTCCTCAGTACAGGCCGAACAGATGAAAACAGTTCATAGTGCTCAATTTCCCAAATTTTTAGTTCTTCGAGGTCTTTTGAAGCCGGTAAGATAGAACAATCAAAGTATTGAAATGAGCCTTGGAAGGATTTAAGTGACAAACATGACCAACGAAGATCCACGGGAGGTAATCGCGAGCAGGACTCATGCAGCTGTAGTTTCTGTAAAGTCGGTCCATGAAATGTCAGAAATGTGGTGAATGCATGTGACATTCTGTTCTCTTCGCTCTTATAACTTTCAACGCCGTGCTGACAGTTCGGCGTAGAGTCAGCAAACATGTACCGCTGAGTCTAAGTCTGCATAATTCAGGCCATCGGCCTTGCAAAAGCGGACGAACATCCAGGTACTTATAGTTACTATAAAATGGTGATAATATTTCAAGTTCTTGCAGTCGTGGACAGCGTCTCAAAAGCATTTCCCACATTAACTGTGGCAGAGAATCTATATTCCATAAGATGTCTTCGCGCGTTTTGAATTTCAATGCCGGCCGTTTCCGATCCTGCTTTAATAAAATGCGAAAACCAAGGAGATCGCTGAAAGTAAATAACTGAGGCATTTTCAACGATACACCAGATAAAAGACAACTTCATGATGACATACTTTACTGTTGTCCTGGATTCCATGCATACCAATGCTTGTCCCAATATATTGAATGTTAGGAGAACTTTAAACATGATCAATATTCAGGACCATCACGAGTGAAAGATACAAACATACATTTGACGCAGAGTGGTCCACACAACTTCATCTAATGTTTCAAACCCTTCCCAAAGGAACATTCGGAGAGATGGTAAATATGGAAGAACGCATGTAAGCTTTAGACCAAGTTTTTTCTCTTTCTTGAGAACTTCAGCAGTTCGCTTCTTAATATGGCAGCTCGGTTTCAAGATAAGTCTTTGATTGTAAACCCCAATGCGAGGGTTTTTCAAATGTCATCCAAGTGAGCCTCGCACGCTTCAAATGAGTCGCAGCCAGTCTCCCAAGATTTGTCATCGTATGTTACTTTGAAAACTAAATTTACAAGCTGATAGCAATATCTCGACTAACAGAACGAGAAGATCAGCAGAGTTTCGTAGCAATGCATCACATAAATATGAACTTGCCGTTTGCGCTAGATTTTTTAGATCGTTCTCTGATAAATACCGAGATATCTCAGACATAATATTGGTGGTAAATGGGACGATAGTTGAGCCTGCTCCGGAACGGTTTTTGGAGAACATTTTGAAATCTGGCATGGTTCTGGTTGGGAATACTACTGTTAGTGGAAAATATCTCAGAGGACTGAAAGAATATGTTATGAAGGGCTCCAAAGAAAAGATGGGTGTTTAAATGATTCGAAACATGCATTCTGTTTAGTGAACAATAGAAGGAGGGCGCAAGTGGCGATAGAAACTGAAGTAGGTTTTGTATTCATTGGTGTAACACTGAGGATTGTGGGTCATCTATGGTGGCATGAACAATCTGTGGCACAAATACAACGGCAGGGCGCGAAAATAGCTAAGAGAGCAGTGAAGTGCAGGAGATGAGCATGCAGATGCGGTTGTGACTGTAGTGACGGAGTGAAGTGGACAGCTGGGTCCTGGACATGGTTATTGATTATATAATGCATTTACACGGTCAGATGCACTCAACCTGAATTGAACTTGAACTTGACTTCAAAGCTTTCAAGTTCAGCCACCTCCACCCCGGTCACTCATCGTAATTAAATCCGTCGAAACAAGACGTTGGCCATTTGCATTAGCATATAAATACTAAAATGTTAAAATTTGGAAGAACTTTGATATGGCAAACTCAGGTTGAAATCTATATTGAAATATCTGATATTTGCTCTCTTGTCAATCTCTTGTCTTCTGTTACACGGCTGCCAGTGTGGCGAGTCAGCACCAACACTTTCTTGTATGATTACTAGATAATTTAACGTGCATAAAGGCCTTGTAATAATATAGAGTTTTAGAATCCGAGTGTTAAGGCAATGTATACTACCAGTTGCTACCAGTCGCAAGTACTATCATGACGTCACAGTCATAAGCGTCGCATAACACTGTATAAATACTGATACAAAAAAAAGTCCAGTATTACTATAGTTTAGTATATCAAGAATATATATTTATGGTAATGAAGATTCCTTTTCATAATATTCGTTAAAAAGAGCAAGCTCTTTAATCAAGATTCACTGCGAGAATGGATCCTCAGCGCAGTCATCCCATGATGAGCAGCACACTCACAACATAGAAAGCGTAATGTCTCCATGAACAGAAGCCTTCAACTCCACCTCCACGTCAAGATTCAAATCTAACCTCAACTTTGCAATTTTATCATCTTTCTCCCCGTCACCTTCACCACCCTGCCTAACCTGCTTAGGGTCTCCGGTTCTAGTAACATCCTTCTGTCCCCTGGTAGTTACCCTATTTCGCGACTCGTCTGTCTCAAAATCATAGTCGACAGGAGGGAGATCCTTCTTTCCACGAATGCGGCGTCGACGATGACGTTGCTCGGTGGGACCCTCGGTGTCGTAGTCTGAGCTCATGACAGACGGGCTGCGCGCATTTTGTCGTTGCTTTTCTTGATTGTGGTTCATATGCTGGGCCTGTATGTCAGGTCGAGCCTGGGACGGTTGTCGAGAGCCGGGAGCAGGAGAAGGAGAAGGCGAGGAGTGGTGAGAGGGCAGGTTGGGTTGGTTTTGCGCTGGGGCGCGTGATTGAGAGCGGGACTTTGGTGGTTGAGACATAGTGGTAGTGGATTACGCTCAATGGATGAGGGAGGGGGAGTTATAAGGGAGACAGAGGGTGGATAATGACGTTGGGTTGGATGTCCGTCTAGTGGCAGTGGAGTACATGGTGCATGGTGAAGTGGAGAAACTGTCAAGTCATTTTTAGCCAGCGTCGCATCTTATCTAATCTCGGCGTTAAACTTTTTATTATCACCGAGACGCGTGGACCCAAAATGGAAAGCATTTGATCAAGTTGAACAAGACCTTGTTTTTTGTTCTCGTCCAAGTCAATCTTGTCATCCCGTCGTCGAGGAACCGTCTTCTCACCAGCTTCTAAACCTCGAGAACAAAGACAATATACATGTACTTCCATTTTCACTCAATCATGGCCTTAATATTTCGTTTCCAATGCCAACCGTTACAAGGAACATCTGTTCTCTCCCGTGCTCTTGTTTAAAAAGCGAGCAGGGTATTAAAGTCAACTTCAACTTCAACTTCGACCTTTCCTCGTGTGGCAGGATTGAAGCGTTCAAGTTCTTCCAGGTTCAGTCCCGCTCCGTGTTAGCTAGCGTTCAAGTGCTTACCGGACCGCCGCACCCCGCCTCAGGGGTCTCAGCTATTGAAGGTGTGTACTTGAAGTTATACTGCGTGCTTTGGGCTACATCTGACATACTTGAAGACAGCAGGTTGAAGAAGAAGGTATGAAAGCTACGACCTTCATAATCCAAAGCTAACGCGTTCCTTTCAGACCCGCACAGATCCAGCAAAGGTACGAAGCGCACTCATATTTACATATTAGCAAGTATCTAACTGGTACGTATATCAATACATCCCTCCCAAGTATGTTCCTCTACTAATCCCAGCTCAGCCTCAAAATGCGATTCTGCGCCCCAACAGACACCGACGACACCGAAACGGTCTCCTCTGCCCGCTCCACTCCCGCCCGCAGCACCCTCGGAACAACTGCCCAAGGTCGCAAAATCCCCGAATGTCGAACTTGCGGCACTCCAATGCGCGGACACAAGCGCGACCCCGCAGGATCGCCCATCTGTCCCTCCCTCCCTTCGCCTGCCCCTTCTCCCGATCGAAACGTCCCGGGTGGTAGTTACATCTCCACGAGAAAGACACGGAGGAGCAGTGCAGCGACTCCTCCGCCCACCGATTTTGGCGAGAACGGGGTAGTTCAGCGAAGTCCACTCCGTCGATCCCCAGGTCTATCATACATCCCCCACCAATTCGCCCCCGCCTCCCCACTCCACCCCGGCCCGCGCATGGAACCCTCCTTCGAACTCCCCGTGGAAGGAACATACCACCGCAGCAACCCTAACTACACCAACTACCTACCCACGCCTAAACGCGAAACACCCTACGTCAACCCCAACCCAAAGATTCGGGCAGATTCAGAAGCTCCCAGTGAAGTTCCTACGGTGCTCTGCGACGATGATGGGAATACAATATATGCCGGTGAAGAGAGCGAACGAAGCATCGCGAGACGCCTATTGAGTAGATCGGAGAGCACAAAGACAGAGACTCCGTCTACACTATCCCGCGTCGGGACCTGGCTGCATAGTCCCGCCTTGACACTCTACCGAGCCCATGGCACCGATATCCAATCCATCCAAACCACAGCGCACCACATGGGCGTGCACACCGCCGTTCTCCCTGCTGCCCAACCCCTTTCACGTGAAGAATCGTTTTGGCTGCTCATGGGCAACGAGCCAGCCTTCGTTCGTCAGATATTGGACGCGTTTCAGAAGGGTATGCCTGGGGGACTGAATGGTGGAGCGGTGGATAGTGGAGTTATGGAAGGGCCAAGGATGGTTAGTTTTCTGCAGTTGGTGATTGCTGCTATGTTAGGTGGATGTGTGGTCATTTTTGGGTTGGGGTATGTAGGGTGATGTGCATGAAGGGAGGAGGATGTTTGAATTATTTTTGTATATATGCCATATGTTTATGCTTTATGTATGCCTTTTCTATGCACCGTATGATTATGAGATATTTTAGTAAAGAAAGTAGGTGTGATCTCATCAACTGTCAAGCTTATTCAACTTTCTTGTACCCGTTCAATGAATGGGTTCTATTTTTAAAAATATGAAGAGCCATCTTTCTACAGTATGAGTAAGTACAGTACTTATGAGCTTTGTACAGATACACTTTATTTCGAAGTAACGCGAACCATCAATTGCTCCAGTTTATCATCGAGGTTTCGAACAGCCGCCAGTAATTTCTCATCATTCAACCATTCAACCAGCGAGGAAGGTAGATGATAAATCGACCGTGTTCCCTTTCCCTCATCCTTTTCCAGAACAGTAAGACGAGGGGGTATAAATAGAGCCGCGCGCATATCGTGCCGAAGAATAGTCTCAGCAATCAAAGGATTTCCTATCATATAATTGACGGTGGCAGGGCGTTTTATTCCATCATAGATGGACAACCATTGATGGTGTTTCAACTCGCCAAAGAAGCTTGAACAGAAAATTTAGAGATGTGAAGTTACACAAATATATTAATTAACAGGAACGTACAGAAAGTCGCTCGGACCTTTGATACTGTTAACGGCATCGATAATCTCTTCTCTGGTCGTTGCGCTCGCTAACTGTGTCAAGAAATTTCCTGTCTCTGGTTTGTTAATCTCACGATCAAGTCGAGAGATGACCTCAGAGAATGGAAGATCAGTATCGAACGTAACTAGCTGTGCGCTGAAGGAAGATACGTGCTTCGCCATGAGGACGAGGTAAAGAGGTCAAAAACGCTCAAGTAGTCTGAGCATAATGAAATCGACGAGACCATTTATAGGATACAACCCCGATGCAGGCCCGATATGCTCTGTAAGTCTGTTCTCAGCTGATCAGATGAACCACCCATATAAGTAAATATACGTACCAGCATGCATGTCCCTGCCATCAATCGCAAGTTAAGTGACCTAGAAAAGACTTTGTCTAATTTACATATATATGACTGCAAGTATGCCCGTTTGGAAATTTTCTGTGCGTCATATGTTTATGGATTATTTTTGTCGGAAAACTTACGTTGCGTGCACCCTTTTCTGGTTCCCAGATTGTCGATAAAATCTTTCAATGGCCCTAGTAGGTTCCTCCAAAGTTGGCAAATCATCTTCCCTACAACTTCCCTAAGCTTTGGAAGGTTATTGAGTTCACCCCTAAAGTGAAAACTCCTCCTTATCCTCACCAACAAATTCGAAGTCAATCGATGTATATCGTTGTCGTTTAATCGTTAACAAGGCGGCCGCCTTGTTCCAACATTTCTCGAAGCGGGCATTCTGGGCAGATATGATGATATAAGTATTGTGATTAAATAATAGCCAAATAATAGCAATTATTAGTAGTACTTATCCCCTGCTTTCCCTAGAGTCGCCATTCAATGTCGTGTAAGCAGCAATATTCAGAAGAACGAGAACAAGCAAAGAACAAGGCGACGACCGCCGGTTGTGATAGATGTTATGTAATGAGCGCCTATGTTTCTGAGCGCTTCGACTTCATTAATTTACAACACTTAGTAGGTTACTACTAACTTGAACGGAAACTTTACAAAATGTCTCATGTCCATACACAAATCTAGAAGTCTGGTTTACCTGTCTAAAGAAAATCCTTTCAAATTGTCGACTACCAAGTTCTTAAACAAGGAGCCCTTGAGGCCAGCGTCAATACGTTCCAGAACTTCGTCGTTGAAGTTACTAGGGAAGGTGTAGTTATATTGTCGGATATTCCTACGTCCATTCCGCCTTACTTTAGTTTCGGTACATTGCAAGAGTTCAGGTTTTCCCGTTTCAGAATCTCTTTGTACAGAAAATGTGCCTTCACGTCGAATTTGGGTAGGCTCTGAGTACCAAAAATTGCGTGCATAACGCAGCTTAATAGAGTCCAAGCTAGGGCATTGGCGGAAAGCGTTGACCGCTGTCTGGAACATGCACTGCTCCGGGGCCGCCTTTTTCTGACGGTGATTCAATTCCAGGACTTCAATGCTCTTCAGGTTCACAGGCTTATCGATTAATGCTCGAGGAAGGTCGATAGAAATGGCATCCAGCTTAATACAAGGAAAGTGAAAGATAGTATGAAAGAGATATGCTCCAATTGTGGACATTTCGATAAAATAAGACGGAATATGCCTATATCATCTGTTTCATAACTTTCGGAGTCAAGATGGGATTCCTCTCTAAACCGAAGAGGTAGTCTAATGGCTATGGTAAAACGTCTTATTGATTGGAGGTTCCGCAGTACTGGAAGAATACCTTCTGAGATCTCTCTCAGTGAATACATTCTATCCACGTCATCGCACAATATTAATTCTTCGAGGTAATCTGAAGTTGGCAATAGGGAAAAGTCATAAGTTTGAAACGGGCCACTGAAGCATTTAAGTGGCAAGAGTGACCATATTCCCCATTTACAATCATTTACATGTAGCTTTTGCAGAGAATCATAATGAAAGGTCCAGAAGTCGAGTAATATGTCGTTATCCTCATAATTATAATCTTCAGAGTTAGACTCAGACATGTCTTCGAGGAGAGTAATATTACCAAGTCTGAGTTCTCGTAGTGCAGGCCATCTCCCCTGTAGAAGTGGACACACATTAAAGACCTGTGACTCAGACTTCTCACCTCCTATTTCGAGTTCATGAAGCTTTGGACAACGTTCTATGAGCATTTCCCACATTGAGTTTGGTAGTGAATGTAGGTCTTCTATGTTGTTCTTGTACTCGTCCTGCCATTTGGCGGGAAGGCGAAATCTTAAAAGACTACTGAATGTAAATAGCTAATCAAATTTTAGTATTGCGTATTATAAACGATGAGTTACATTTAATACCTCGCTATTTTCAGGAAGTTCGTGACCACCGATGCTTGTCCCGAGATATCGGATGTTGGGACAGCTGAAATTAATGTTATCAGTGAGCTGAATTCAGAATAAGTAACAAAACATACTATTGACGCAAAGTCGACCACACAACCTCATCCAACGTTTCAAATCCATCCCAATAGAATGTGCGGAGTGATGGTAAATGGGGAAGAACAGAGCAAATTTTGATTCCCAGCTTGCGCTCTCGTTTGAGAATCTTTGGTGTCGGTTCTGCAAGATTATGGCTCGGTTTCAAAATCAATCTTTGAACATAGCGCCCGCACTGAGGCCTTTCTAAAATTTCATCCAGGCGAGATTCACACTCTGCAAGCGATTTGCAAGCAGTTGTCCACGACTCGCTTTCGAGTCCGAGATTGGTCTGATCAACGAAAAGGAATATTTTGACTGAACGAAGGAAAGCCAGAAGGTACACTCCATGTCATGTAGATGGCTCCGCACCAGTAGCGCTAAATTTTGCAAATCATCCTCTGGCAAATATTGTGATATTTCGAGAATGAGATCTGACGGTAAGCGAGAGTCACAGAGCCCGACCCCAGGCACTTGACCGGTCTGACCCGAGAATAACTCCAAAGTTGACATGCTATTGGTGAAAAATGCTAGAGCGGTGAAGGAGTTTAGAAAATAAGATGATGGAAGGAGAATAGTATGTAGTACTAAATGAAGGATGCAGAGTTTATAAGGCTTCACCATTTTCTGGACGATAGAGAATAAAGAATTTGAATAATAGAAAGAACAGTACATGTGGCGAATCAAATGGAGAGTGCACCTGGATTTGTAGTCGTTGCTTCAGAGTTGTGTGGCACGTTAGTATTATTCTTTTATGTCTTCGACGTTACAAACAACAATGCTGCGCCACAAAAAGCGAGAACAACCCAGGTACAGAGAATGTTGTAACATTTGTTGGTGCTGTTACGTCGAGTCAGTGTATCGGGGATGGGGGCGAGAGAGCTGCAGCGGGAACAAGGACATTTAGCGAGCCAGTGACTGGCGCGTAACAACCCCGGCTATAAGAACTAGAAGTAGCCTGTAGCTCATTGTAGCTTTGAGTCCCCGAAAAATCAACGAAATTGAAGTCAAATATGTTGTGCGCCTGACAACCAGAAATAACATGGTCTGAACCTGTAGATTAGTCTGATCATATTAGACTCAAAACAGTAACTTGTAAAAAAATCAGAGCTGAAAGAGGTAACAACGCTGTACCAGGAAGAGAAGCAAGAGCTTAGAGAGTTGCAGCAGGAACTTCAAACAAGGACATTTAGGCGAGCCGCGACGGGGTGTTTGTTTATGAGTGGTTAGAGCTTGGGCATGTAAAAAACATCATACGTCATTAAGAAGGGCGGACCGATACTTGCGGGGGCCCGCCTCCCGGCCTCCTTTGTACCAACCAGCACAAGCCTAAGCGCACACCAAAAAGCAAATCGTAAAACCTGAACGTTAAATTCGTTAAAGCTAGCTCTAGTATACCCTGTTTACATATATCAATATCGCAGAATGATTACTAGAAGCTCCTGCTAATCAGGAGTACTAAGGGCTATCACAATATAGCCCATTCCGTACCAACAGCAAAAGGGGGGGAGGGTGCATAGCTCTAAGGCGTAGTGGGTTTTGTAAGATAAGAAAGGGAGGGAAGGCGCCTCGGAGTGTGGAGGAAGGTAGAGTCTATGAGTGAGGCGGGGAATGCATACAATCTAAACGTCGTCGTGCCAGAAATGCCCTGAAGAAAAGAAAGAAAGAAAGAAAGAGGACAGAACTACTTCTTCTCGGCCTTCTTTTTCAATCGGATATTCGTCCTCATGCTCGGTACCAGTAGCAGTAACCTCGGCATAACTATGTGGACCAGGCGCAGTGGCCTCGGGAATAGGCTGTGTAGTTTTCTCATTCGTCGCTGTGCCATTCTCCTCCTCCGTAGGTGTCGATGGCTCTGAGTACTTTGCCTTGGCCAAAACATCCGACACGCTCTTCTTCACGCCATCAAGGAGCGGTGTAACGCGCTCAACGACCTCATGCCGCACCTTGCCAACCTTCTCTTGTAACGACAAATCCGCGCTGATGATAGACCTCAGTTCACCAACGGTGCCTGTCAACCCGCCGAGAGCTCAGCATATGTCTGCTGGAGCTGCGCGGGGACCTGGGCCTGAGCGGAGTGTTGGAGGGACGCGGAGAGCTGGGCTGTGGACGCCTGGAGCTTTTGCAGCTCGAGGAGCATGGTGTCGGAGAGGGCATGGATGCGGGACTGGGCGGTGTTGAGCGAGGTAGTGGCGAGCTGGGTAATGGAGTTGGCGGTTTCAGTTGCGCGTTGGAGGAGGACGGAGTGAGCGTGGAGTTCTTTTAGCTGGTCGGTGGAATACCCGTAGAGGTTGGAACGGAGGGTGCGGGTGAGAGCGATGGCGCGCTGGTATTGGTACTTGGTATCGGTGGTAGGAGAGGAGGGGCCGGCTTCCGGGGTGGTAGTGCCATTGCCGCTGTTGAGGCGGGCGATAGCAACTTCAAAATAATCAACAATAGGAGCGAAGCGCTGGAAAAAAAAATGTCGTCAGGAGTTACTAAAAATAAGCCGAAAACGGAGTAACGTACATGGTCGATCCCCTGGACAACATTGTAAGCAGGCGCCTTGACCTTCTCATCGATAGCCTTGTTGGCCTCGTTTACCCTCTCGTGAACGTAATTGGATGCACTTTCTTTGCCTCCTGGACGAGAGAGACAACGTCCTCAGGCTTGACCTTGAAAGGATAAGGATACCTGGACTCGACGGCATCGACGGCGGCGTTGGCGTACCCGTCGGCGCGGACGATGAGTGGGGCGAGTCTGACCTGGAGAGGCTCGGTGTACTTGTAGGCGGTGCTGGAGAGCTCCTTTGCGGTGGAGTAGGGATTGCGGGTGTAGGCGTTGTTGGAGAGTGCGCCGTTGATGGTCTCGAGAGAGGAGGAAATCATGGGGATGGATGCGACGCGGGAGAGGACGGTGAACTCTGGAGTAGACGCCTGGGGCGGAGTGGGTGGCTGGGATTCAGCAGACATTGGAGTGGATGGGATTTGTGTGGATGGAGGAAGAGACTCAGAGAAAGGCTGAGTTGATTTAAGGGATGGCCGTGCGCATGTGATTCCCTCGAGGTGCGAACTTTGTCCATATCTGGAAACGTCATCTTATCTTGTCACCCTCTCCCACCAATTCAGTCTCTTAATCTATCTTCCATTTCCATTCCATCCACCTTCCAATGCCCACATACCAACCCTCAAACTATCCAAACCCTGCGCAGAAACTGTCAACCTCACTGCGCCCAATGCCATGGCATGTGTTTTCCAACTGTGCAGATGTTTCGGGACAGACAAAATAACTACGCGATCACTGCACCGCCACACCTACGGAAGAAAAACAGAGCTCGCCGCCGCCTAGGTACACCGAGATCTGCGCATCCAATCCTGATGTAAACACTCGAAGCCATAGCAATCCACCTTTTATTCCGCTTCAACATACGCGTAGGCCTTCGTAGGTCCCACTCCTTGTGCTTTCCTATAATAACGTGCTTCACCCCACACGTTTCCTATGAAAGCGCTTTATCTTTATCCAACTTGCCCGCTTGCAAATATATCAAACATTCTTCCCTGAATTTCACTTGGCCTATTGCTTCACCCTCAGGAGCCCATCGATGTTCACGGAATCCCTCTCCTTTCCTTTCCGGCTCCAATCAATTTCATAAGAAACCCAAAAAATAATAATGTGTCTGTTGAATCACGACACAATTGCTCCATCCAACCCAGAGCTAATCATTCCCGGGATCTTGCGGCATATTTTCCCGTTCCTGGAATGCTAAGAACTGTGGCTCCACCTCTACTTGTGCCGTCTATAATCCGACCTTCCGAGCCTCGAGGTATCACAATACTGACATCCGTATGGCCTCTTTCACCTCTGCCCTAAATTGCCGCAGAACCAGCAGACAAAGACGGCTCTTCTGTATCTAGACTTTGCGATGCAGCGGTACTAAGGACTCTGAGAACCGTGCATAGTACATTCTATGACTTTCGAGGCTGGACTAGATTAGCTATCCTCGCTTTTTGGGTGGCTAGTTTGTAGCTGTTGCTTTATCTCGGTCGTCGTAGATGCTTTTATCACATGCCTGCTCTTACAATGCAAGCATCCATAGTTCTATCCTTAATCCAAGTAGATACCGCCCACATCGCGCACAACGGGGATCATGATGGCTTCGACGTCCTTGTGAAAAATAGCATTGTGAGTGAGGAAATACATCAGGTAGCGTTTATCTATAGTAGCTAGATAAGGTATTAGTCTATTAACCAGAAGTTCCGAATCCAAATCACAAGTCCCCTCCTACGTAAAACCGTTCCGCCGCACGAAGCCTCCTTCTAGTCCTACGAACTGAAACGCCCCAATCACAAAGTATTACACTCTGTAAACTCAATCAACCCCTCCCTCACGGATGCCCCCAGCTTCTCTCTCAGAAATAACTCAGTCTCCTTCCACGCCAAGAAGTGCACCTTTCTCAACTCAGGAAGGGTACCGCTTACCAGCAGCTCGTCAATCATCCCCCATACGACCTCAAAACTAGGGCCAGGCTTGGTGGGAGGCGCCTTGCGTTTACCAAAAGTCGTAGGTATAGATAAACAAATCTCCTGCACTGATACTCCCGCTAGTGAGGTAAGAGCTGCATGAAGGTCCTGCGGGGGTGACATTATGCCTTTAGGTATTTCCCAAGAAAGAACACCTTTGATTGACAGTGAGTGTAAGCCCTGATTATTTATTAGATGTATACGACTGAAAAATGTTTCTAGCAAGGAAGAAGAGATATTTAGCAGCTTGCAAAGAGGAAGAGGGAAAATCTGACCTGCGTCTGCGGCGCCTTCTGTATCCGCGTGAAACTCGATGTCCAGTCGTACCAAGTTCTTCCCCAGGCGGCCACTATAGACATCAACAGAAGACAAATCAGCCAGATAAGGCGAGCTGAGTGTCATAGATTCCAACTCGACATGGTCCCTTAGCAGGCGCTCCCAGAGCATACATGCCGAGCCAGCAACAGCCGTCGGAATGAATTTACGACTTAAGCTAAAGTCCACTACCAGGTGGCGGAGGGACGGGGACGGACGGCATAGTGCAACACTCTCGGTATCCCCCGGCCCACTGCACGCCAGCTGGTATTTCAGCGTCACCAAAGACGGAAGGAGCATATCACCTTTGTGACGAGGTCGAAAGAATAGTATGTCGGGTTATCGTTATGCAGGTTCAGTTCTAATATCTGCTGCGAGAACTCTGATATCGCAAGGAGTGAGCTCCACGTCTCTGACGTCGTGATACGGTAGAAAGTTGGATAAGTCTAGCGCGCGAAGGGAGGTCAAGCGGTGTACATGCGGGAGAATGAGACCCAGCACCCCGTTCCAGTCGAACGAGCTGTACATCGATTGCGAGGCGTATTTGTCGATAATGGCGAGGTGTCTGATTGAAGAGGCAAATGTGCAGAGTGGGTTAGCCAGAAGCAGGATGGACTTGTAGAATCTGTCCCAGGCAAAGGCAGATATTGTCCAGGAGTGGTAGAGGTATCGACGTGTTGGATATACCCAGGCCCGGCAGACGAGCGAGCAGCTCCTGAGTGTCTGTTTCTCAGTTGAGAGATACGCCATGCATGCGTCTACTATTTCTGCGGGGATGTGGGTGCTTGCGGGAGTTGCAGGGATAGGTTCCAGAAGGACATCTGTTGCAACTTCTGAGACTAAACCTGTTATCTGCGTACTAGGAAGTGCAAGCGGGGAAATCCAGTCGGGCTTCTCCTTGGGAAAGCGGTAAGCTATGGGATGCATCGTTCTACGCGCTATAGTGGCAGGATAATGAGATGAGCTCCAGCTGGGGGTGACAGTGGGTGGAAAGAGATAGTGGGAGTGTCGGCCGTGAGTAGGCTACATGATGCGCTACTAACTTAGGGTCACGTAGGTCCGTAATTTGGCTCGCACGGTGCTTATCTATATTTCGTTCCTTTTCCTCGTGCTGACGTCGTGAGTCGCGCGGATCGGTTATTTATCTCCAAAAGTATATCAAAGAAATATTTTGTCCGATGCAAGATAAGTATGGGCTCTTGCGGGAGATGATAAGATCGTACGTACCGGACCGCCGCCCCGCCGTGGGGGTAAGGTACGTGAGAAAATCCCAGATCAAACTGCTTTTGTGTTGTTTGGCAAGTAACAAGTTGGACAATGAAAGGAACCTCGACCTTCAGAAGCTCATATTCCAGGCTCTACATAACGAACTCTTAGATCTTAACAGTGGCACCCACTAACGCCAACAGTATCGAACCACCACCCGCTTGATGATTCTGAGCGATCAAGCTTCAAGCTTCAAGTATCAATGTATGCGCCAGCGAGCGATATCTCGCTCGAATGGGCAGGCATATTCTAGACAACCCTCCCAACTACTCTTCTTCATTTCGTTTAAATATTTCATCCAATTTTGATTTGAACGATTACTCGCCCAGGACGCCTAATTCATCAGAACAATCGAGCACGCTAGAACTTCCACCAAATGCTCTGCCGCGGAATTTATGCATGTCACTCCATAAATCTCGTTGTAGTGGGTGAGTTCATTTCTTATCGTACATCTACGTATTGGTCATGCAATTTTAGACGATGTCTTATGGATATGGTGGTATGATCGCCAAAACCAAATTCAAACCTCAGGCCTCAATTTATCAAGGACATGCCTTTTTTCGTCGCGCTGCTAGCTGCATTTCAGCGGTTCGAAAAGGCAGATTGGGGAGTGGAAACTTCTCTCGCGCCAGCCTCAATATTCACCTCAGGAGGTACACTCAAAGAACCTATTGAAATTAAATTTAAGAATAGCATCAAGGCTAGCTTTGATTCCCCTGATCACCTTCCTCTGCGAAAGATCGTAATGAAAAGTCGAGCTACCTGTATCCTCAACGCAATGAGCACCTCTACAATCCCTCTGTCTATGGAAGAACTTGTTATTAAAGTGTGTTGGCCCGAAAAGTTCCGATACAATGAAGTTGTTGTCATCGAAGAAGCCGTTGACACGATGAAACGTGTAGGTCAGCAGGATTTGGTTAAACATCTTCCAAATCTCGTGGCATGGCTCGAGTTTACATCGTCTGATACTGGAATCATTCTGCAAAAACTTGGACTTGTTCTTGCTAAAATGAACTTCGAGTCACGAGTTCTCCGTCTCCTTCTATTTCGACGCCTGGTTCCACTCGAGTTCATCACCGACCAGGAAAGGGTTATGGAGGCTTGGACGCAGTGCTTCAAATGTCAGCTCCTCTATATCCCTGGTTTATCAGTATTAACCCGATCCTATAGGTCATTATGGTTTGTGGATGAATGGCTTCGAGCACGGTGACATCAGTGTTTCAAATCTTATGTGGGATGGTAACGAGAGATGTGGTGTTCTCAATGACTTCGATCTTGCTGTTCGCAACAAAGTAGTGGCTAGTGACAAAACATCTGAAGGACACGAAAGGAAATGGACTGGCACTCTCTCCTTCATGGCGCGCGATCTGATTATCGGCGCTCTTGAGGGAAACCCCACAATGCGACTGTACCGACATGAATTTGAATCCTTCTTATAGGTATATGCGTGCCTATGTTTCCGAACAATTAGTCTCGGTGAGATGACTGAATGGCGTAAAGGCACTCTCCGGAATATCCTGGGTGGAAAAGATCGTTTTGTTCAAGCTTATTTTGATCTTGAAGGGAATCCTGCTTACAGTGACGTATGGGTACGGGGTATGCTTCTCTTTGATTTGCTTCAGATCGTCGACACATTACGGAGGAAGAAACGGATTGAATCTGCTCCCGAATGCATATATACTGCTGTAATGAAGATCATGAGCGGAGATATTTCCACCCCCGACGAGGTAGATGGACTACCGCTAAAGTAATTTGTTGTTTTTATCTTGTTGGTTGTATGTTCTTTTGCTCTGTTTCTGTTCTGTTCAAAAGGGCTGTCTTGTTTTTTATGTTTATTTCGTAGTGCACGTGTATGGTAACGGCTTTGTTAAGCTGGATTTACTTATTATCAAACACTCTGGTCTGGTTCGAGTTAGAGTGGTTCTTGAGCCCTTCAGTAATCTGAGTGACATGGGCTCCAGCAAAACGAATATAACGCTGATTGTGTGCTGAGAATCTCAAGTGCACTGGCTCGAAACGTGCGAAACGTTTTTTGAGGAAGGTAGAGTGTGGAGGAACTCCATGATGTAGCTTGTGTTGAAAATACGACGTAGCTATTTCTGCTTCTGATGTTCATGTTGACTGGGACGTTGAACACGAGGAAGCTATCGAATCTGCCTGTGTACGAAGCACCGATGATTTATGAGTTCAATTACTCGAGATTTGAAGTGGAGAAAATTGTTGGCAATTTCCAAAAGTGGTGTAGTGTGTCCACCGTGCCCACTGCCCACCATGTAAATCGAACGATGATGTTCAGACTTCAGGAACACGCACCCTATGTACCAGACTGGAATCTGCTGGTTTTATAGCTACCCTAGTACCTTGCATCTGAATGTTCATTTAAACAATTTCACGTTTATTCGGTTTTGATCAGTTCTCCAGATCTACCAAAGCCTTAATAATTTATAATTATAATAAGATTGATCCTTCGAGAACACATATTACTACATCGTCCAAAATTAAAATTCCCCTGATCTTCTCGCTCTGATAAGTGTCGACTCATCTCTCACGCTAGTTCCAGCGAGAAATGGATCTGAGTTCTCTAGTCCTGCGGCCCAGGAAGCTAGGTTCAGATTTGGAAGAATATTGGCTAGCGGGCTTGCAGCACGGGAGGGCCCAGCGCCAGAAGGATTTCCGCTTCTCTCTGATTTACGCGGTGTTTGTGGTGTGGGAGATGTAATGTTATGCGGCGGCGACGTTCCTAGAGAACCCGAGCCCGCAGTTGCTGTAATAAATGATCCAGACTGAGACGCAGAAAGCGTTGCACTACGGAGGTTCTGCACCGTCCTGCTAAATGCCTGGAACCTGTCTGCCCATGTACCTGTTCCACTACTGAAGCTAGGTGCTATTGAAGTGCGGTTGGGGGAAGTGGCCTTCGGCGAGTGTGGTTCATCACCGTGATTAGTGAAAGTTGAGTTAATTGATGAATCAGAGAGGCCCCTTCGTCGTAAGGTCCTCTGTAGGAGTGGGGAAACGTTGTCCGCCTCTTCGTCAGCCTCATCTTGGACTCGAACGTCACCATCAATAACCGCATCCACATTCCTTGACAACCTGCTTATATTTGTAATCCCCCTACTAGTTGACCTTCCGATCGTTGCCGTCGCAGCAGGCGTGGAGCCCTGGGACCCAATCAAATACGTTGACTGTACTCTTCGTGGATGTTTACTGGGACTCAGAACAACCCAGGGATCAACACTAGGCTGCGGTGCGCCGGCGAATATGCTCATTACGGGGGCTGGATCATTAGCCACCACGGGGATATCCACTGTAGCTACAGTAGGAGCAGAAAAAGTGCTCGTAGTAGATCGTCCTACACCAGAGCCAGAAAACTCCACGTTTACAGTCGTAGCAGACGCTGCAAGTGCAGGACGCAATTTGGGCACAAATCGAGCTGGGCGGGCAGGACCACTAACAGAACGGTTCATGGTCCTATCAGGATTTCCAGGCTCTACTTTGGCTACAGGTGCAAATAATTTCTGAATAGGAGCTACCCAAGAGCCGACACTTGATGTATTGCCAGCTTCCTTCTCTTTCTCTTTCTCCCTGAGCTCCTGTTCCGCCTTTGCAGGGTTGAGAGCTAGTTCGCTTATCCTCGGTGCGCTGGTGGGATCAAGAATAACGTCGTTCAGTGTCACTCTCATATGGCCCATCTCCGTAAACGCATCCTTGAAGAACTTAAACAAAATCCTAAGGTCTTTCCTTGTGCAAGAAAGTACAATCTTCTCATCCTCGAGCAAAGAACGGAACTGACTCCGGAGCATAATGGAGTCAGCTATAACGTTGCTAACAGTCGACCTGGACAGGTGTGCCACATCTGCACCTTTTAAGTTCTGCCTCTTTAACCGGTTTGTGAGAGTTAGAGCATCCGCCTGTGCCATTCTATTTAACAGTGTTGATGCTTTGTCTAACAAAACTGAAAGTTGCGATGCCAAAGTTTCCGAGAAAGACGACGTCTCTGATATCGCGTCATGAGGTGAATGGGACAAGTGCGACGGTAATGGGGATGGAGATAGGAGGTTATTTGTAAATCCATCTGTCTGGACACCGCGAGATCGGGTGAGAAGCAACAAAGTTTTATGCCGCGGACGTTCTTCCTCGTTCGGGTAATCTGCATCTTGACTGGCATCGTCCTCAACTTCATAGCTGACATGTGATGATGAGGTGGCCGATCGTCGTCGTCGAGCATCTGGTTGGTTTAAAGACGTCCAGCGTCCTTCGGTAGGGGATAAGAATGAATCTGTCGGAGAGAGGGGATAGGCACTGGTTTCTGGTGTTAGAGGTTCCTAAAACACAGTATCAGGTAATGAGACATAAGAGCAAGTGGATATAAGACACATACAGGAGCGATACGTCTCCGCTCGACGCTAGAACTACGCCTTTTCTTGCTTCCAGACAACATAGAAGGAATGTTGGTGGAATGACCGCTGTTGGTATAAAAGTGCTTCGATTGTGGGGTATTGGCTGTTGTACAGAGCATTCGAACGTTGCAAACACATAAGTAGCAAGTAGACAACATACCTCCTGATCTAGATGGAGCATGTGCTCTCTGTTCCTCAATTTCTTCCTGTAAAGCATGAAGGTCCTCCCTTGAATCAGCTAGAAGTTCCTGCAATTCTGCATTGTCGCGTTTGAGCGACTCGTTATCCCGAACTAAAGATTCAAGGACATTCATGATTTCAGAGTTTTCTGCTTGAACAGTCAAACCACGTTGCTATAGAAAGGGTAAATAAGACAAGGGTTGGGAACACGATATCGTCATGACGCACAGACTTCTGTATTGACTCAAGACGACCCCGAGCTTCCTGAATAAGAGATTCTGAAGATTCCAAGCGATGCTGGCGCTTCTCCTCTAAGCTAGTTTGGAGACGGCGAACTTCAGCCTGCAGTTTAACTGGGGCGTCATGAGCTTAGTCGTCAGACGTCCAAACATTCAACGTACCAGTCTTATCCCGCAGGACGGCAAACCTCGATTCCGCCAACCTCGCCCTATTAGACTCACTGTCCCGCTCCTGCTGCATATCATCCTTTTCCTTTAACACCGCTGCCAACTTTGCATCCCACCCTACTGACCGTACATGATGAGCAGTAAGTCTCGAAATAGTCTCCCGCGCTTCTTGAAGCTCCTGAAGGATCGTCTTACTGGATACTTCTGTGACTTCGTTATTAACCAAAGCTTGGTTCAGCCGCTAGTGATAAAAAGTCTAAATAAGCTGTCTGATAAACCTGACAGTGTCGATCAACCCATACCTTTTCGAGCACCGCCTTCTCCTTCATCAGCTCTGATATCTGGGCATATAGTTCATCATTGTTGATATATTGCATGGCATCACTTGCGTGCTTCGTAGCCGACGATAGTTGATAATTCTTCTATTCAATCGACGTGAATACAAAGGAAAATGGGGGCAGAATGGAGCCCTTGCCTCATGCTGCCGCACGTACACCTCGTGCCGCTGCAGTAGAGCCTGTCCAACCTCTGCAACGGAAGGTAACGTGTCAATGCAGCTTGAGCTCGGCAGGAAGCATCGAACGCTTACCTGCGCTCAGAATCAGCCGACTGTCAAGACGCGACTTCAACGCTAACCACGCTAAGAGATTTTCGCAGTCTTCCTTTCCACAGCAACAAGTTAATGTAGCCATAGGTTCTGGAGATGGAATTCGAGAGAAATTGGCAAGAGCAGTGGTTAACTCGTCAATAGTACTTGATGCATGGTATAGACTGCTCGCCATGGGTGACTCTGGTGTTCGTGGGCGGGAGTGAGCAGCGTCTTCATTGTCCATAGCGTTGAGAAGGGTGATACAGTCTGTGATAGGAGTAAGGGGGGAGGGGAACTACGCAGAGTTCATGAATGAAGCGATTGAGCAGCAGGAGGTGGTTATGGTAATGGTTATCCACGTGATGGTATACGCGGTGAGCTGACATTGACTAAAACTCAACGGAGGCTGTCGCGATCGAACACGAGGCCAGGGAGTTCTAATAAATTATGTACCCAAGACAGCGTTCAGCCCATTGATATGAGAAAACTATAGTACAATACAGTGGAATAATACATTTAACTGCAGTCGCTAACGTAGACGAGAGAAGTAGAGATAATGCGCGAAACCTGTATGTTACTTGAGGTGAGTGATTTAGATCCAACTTTAAGGATGGGAATGTGAAGATAGAGGTAAATCCAACGAAAGCCGAGAGATGAGCGGGGATAATAGCAGGAGGAAGCGGAGGCGACGTGCAAATAATTGAAAACAGGATGGGAGATAACTTGAATAAATACTCTAGGGTCTGGCTCACGACGAAAATTCGGCATTAGGAGCAATATTATTGTATCATGTGGCTGACCAAGCTGGGAATCCAGTTGATCATCTTTGTGGCGTGACCTCTGTTAGGAGGCAAAAACTGGAAAGGTGTCGCCAAACCTTGCATTTCCAGTTCATCGAGGGCAGCAGTATGTCGGTTCTGCGGGGTGCCGTCGTCCGACGCACTGAGTGTAGAAGAAGTTTCATGAACATTATTAGAGAATCGGGGGTTGTCTTGAAGAGCGACACGGAAGATACTCGAAACAGAACGAAGAATGGAGGCGTTAGAGGCATTTGCGAACGTGTCTTTAATTCGATCTTGCATGCTTTCATAGCTGCGAAAGACGGTCAGAAATTACCCAAGAAAAAATAAAGGAGAAACACTCACGTTATAGATACCGTTTCTGGGTAGGAATGAGAAAGCTCGGAGAGGAGGCCGTACAACATTTCCGACTCGGTATCGTCGCCTTGTGCCGTGGCGAGAATCGTTCCCACAAATGATGTAGTGAATAAGGCAGTTTGTGGATCACCGATACCCAAAAATTCAGGTAGAATCTTTGGATAACCACTATCGTCTGACTCCAAATCTGGCAGGCCTGCATCGGGAAACCATGCCTCGTCAATGTTGCACTCTTTCAGTAAGCAACGATATGCTGCGGGAGTTGTAGACACAGGAATCAAAGCGAAGAAGTATCCCAGAGCTTCGGGGCATATCTGATCCCTGAAGCCGTTCGGTACTTTGAGATTGGCCTCGTATGAACGGACGGTCACATCGAGCAATGTTCTCAATACAGTTTGGGCAGAATCTTTCAAGCCAGTGTGCCGCATGCCCTTGAAGATAATAGAAGCCATCGAGAAGGAGAAGCTCCTTTCGAACGATATACGCAGGAACTCGTCGAGTTGTGAAGTGATCTCTTGAAGTGCACTTCTATATCCCAACAAAACATCAACTACGAAGGCATTCTCGAACACGCCTTGATGGTCCATGATATTTAATGTTACTCGAAGAAGTTCCGTAGCTTCAACATAGAAGGCGATATGACTGGACTGCAATAGGGCTACACCAAGCCAGAAAAGCATCGGAGTGTATTTTGAGTTCATTTCGAGGGCAGGAACTAGCTGACACATGCTCCGTAGCATACTAACGACAGCCATCGTATGCGATTCATCGGCTTTTGATAGCGCCGTCTTGAATGCAACGAGAATCTGATACATGAAGTCATCGTCAACCTCAGATGTGGCCAGGCATCCAAGGGCACTGAAAGATCGCGTTTGTACAGCGGGAGAAACTTGAAACGCGGTTGACGTCACTAGACTCATCCAGCGAGCCTTCCATACGTTAAGAAGACCTAAATGAGGTTCCCAGCATTTAAATAGATCGTCTTATGGGGAAGGATGAAATGCTAACCTGTGGAACCTGAGGTGACCTCTAGGATTCGAAGGAGCATTCGGCTAAGCTCTCCTTGAAGGTCCAAAGCCTCCTTCTCGTTAGCAGGATCTATGGATACATATTCACTCGTCGGCGTATCACGAGCAAGTCCGAAAAGCTTTAACGTCCTTGGAGACATACACTCTGTAATCAGATCGGTAAGATCTGCGTCTTCTGCACGCGAGCCAGCTAATTCTTCCATTCTAGCTATGTAGAGCGACTGCACAAGATTCATCATTATCCCATATACAGACTTACGAACCATTGTGGTTCCATCACCTGCGACGAGCGTGACAAGATGGACAACCTCAGAAACATAGAGTTGATTATTGCTCGATTGCCTTGAGTGCGTGCCAACGACGAGAGCCATTCTAATAAGGCTGGTGATTTCAGTCCAGCTAGGATGATCAGATAAGTTATTTGTCACTTTCGGAGCTTGTTTGCCAAGTGCCTAGCAAATCCTTATTAACTTGATCACGGCTGAAGATACGGCTCACCCACCTTTCGCAGCTTGGAATATATCCGCCCACGAACGTTGATCGAAGACAAACATCCAATGATATGAGCTACTGCTTCACACCGACGTGTTCCAATCCCCCCATCTGTAGCAGTCCTAAGCAGCTCCTCTAGCACGACGTCGACAACTGTGCTGTCAAGGTTGTTCATTTCGGCCCAGATGAATTTTTGGATACTACAGGTGAGCTGTAAAGACGTGAGTGAAGTTTCCACTAGCACAATATAAAGTGGAACAAACCTCTGGTAACTGCATTGACAGTTCAGATAAAGTCCTCACGCAGTCTCGCAGCCTAGCTCCTGATCTTTCAAACAACGGGCTTGCAGGATTTGCAAAATGAGCAAAATTGCGTATCCATGGGCTCATGTATTGTAGGCACGAAATGCGTTGAGCAGCGTTGGATTCGCCCATGCCAGTCATTGCAGCTGAAACTTCGTGTATGAAATCGAGCGTCAACTGAGGAGAGTATTCTGCCAGTCGTTCGCTGAGCTGGCTGACAAACGTATTGGGATCGCCAGGAATGAAGCCAGCTAAGAATGATAATTAAACGACTATGTACGTCCAACGTATCCCATACATACCTTTACACGCAATAATAGGGCTCTTGTCATACTTCAGATATGTACAAACGGATCCAAGGAGGTCATACGCAGCATCCCTGAGTTCCTCATCATTGAGGTCCACACTTAAAAGACCGATGTGCAACAGAGTGGCGGGAACATTTGAGAAGCGAGAAAAACGTTCAGACATGGGAGCCTGTGCCTCCTTTAGCTTTCCCTTAGCAGAACGAATGAACTGAGAGGACGGTAAGTAAATAAGTAAACGGTTTAAATCCTCAAACCTCACTTTCACAATCTCTTCGCGGCGTGGAGATGAGAAGTACATCGTAACGCCATGCCTCCGTCGAATAATAAATTCATATGGTTCAGTTCCGGTCGAGACATTGTATACATCGCTGATATCTGAAAGAGGAAGTATTTCTGTCGATCGGCAACCGAGACTAGAGGATATCGGTTGTGTCTTGACCGATGTAACACGAAGATGAGTGGAGGCCACTTCCAAAGTTATTGGATGCCGCATCTGTGAGACTTTCATCTTCACATCACGGAACGGCTCGCGGGGTTCTTGTTCTAATGAAACTGTTTGGGTGTGTGTTAATGTCGGCACTACGTTAACTGAGCATGACGCACCTGGATATTCCAAGAGGTCTAAAGCTTCATCAGGAACGTGCTCCATAAGCTCAACGACGGATGTATAGGCTTTAACATCATGACAAATCGCAGTACCTGTATCCCTGCAGTTAGGAAGGAAGACTGGTAGACGGATAAGGATTGCTGACCTGCACAAACATTATAAAGCCGACGAAGGTATTTCTGCGCCAAAGAATTGGGGTTCAAGACATGCGTTTTCGTAAATCGTGTGCGAATATCAGAAGGGATGAGCTCTACACAATACTTCAGCCATTGGACGGGAACTTCAGACATTGACCTAAATGAGGTACAATCCAGAATGATCTCGAATATACGACCAATGTATTCTGGCAGTGTCAGCGTCTTCAACGATTGAAGTAAGCTCGTGATTATAGTTAAACGTGAGGTAGAAGACGTGCCTGGAAAATATGGTACATAAGTAATTCAATGTCGAGAGCTTCCACATCAAGCTTGGACAATCGGAACACGAAGACTGCATTCCCACCCTACAACGCTCTGAATTAAATTAAATAATCGGAGACAGAACTGTAATACCTCGGAAACATCGGTTTCTACGAAAAAGCCTTTTACCGGTTCCGTACTGCGGTTCATATAACGCGTCATCAAGTCCTGGTACTCATCATGAACTTCAGAGGTAAGAGGGGACAATCGAGGAATCTCCATGGGTGAACCAAGATCCACAAGAAGCGCGCATAGACCATCCCAGGCACGCTTTCCATTCACTGCAGTAGGATCTCCCTCCGCTGAAGGTTTCGAAAGACTGAGTAGCTCTTTTCCAATCTTGTCTGCATGTTTGTCGAAGAATCGATGTAAAACGATCATATCAGTATCATCCGAGGTCATACCAAGCCAATCATCCTCCTCTTCATCTCCAACGGGACCGGGATTTTTCTATGGCAATATTAGCATCTGAGCACTTTCAGGCACCTATTCCAGCTTACGTGGAGTTCACTAAGGAACCTTGTAACGTTCGTAATGTTCCCTTGTAAGAAGTTGTTTAAAACAGTCATATGGAGTTCCTTGCCAAAAAAGATATTATTGGCAAGGTTTTGAAGGATTTTCGCGGTCACCATCAAGCCTTTTCTAATGACTGCAGGATCACCTTTTGGTAATTCAATATCGACCGTTTCCGGAGAGACAACGGCTGGAGAGATGAATCTTTTTCATATGCATCAGTATCATACCACATGAACACGGATGAACTTGCCAACCTTAAGAAGACGAACGCTCCAATTGCAGGGAACTTAGATTCAGGCCAAACAGCCGCCCTATCCAGACACCAGTGTAAGACAATCGAAGAACGTACAATGGTTATATCACTTACACTGCCTTCGCGATATGAGCGCAAACTTCGCGGAACATCCTACACATTGTCAGAGGAAATAAGATGTGAAAGAAGATCGACATACGGTGGGACAGAGTGTATCGATGACGAAATGATGGAAAGGAAACGTTCCGCAACGTATTCCACAGTCTTCTGATTTTCGATGGCTTGAGCCTCATCAATTCGATTGCGGTCAACCTCAAAGCCCGAGCCCGGTGGGAGATCGTCGATGATCCTAATCAATGGTAGGACCAATTCGCGAAGATAATTGTATCCATGAATCCGCGCGAACGCAGACAGGAACCTTGTGCATGTTGAATTGCTACGGAAAAGAGAGGCTTCTGAATCTGCCAAAGAAGTGAATAAACATTGCAAGGATTTGTAGAAGAGTCAAACCTGTCTGTGCCACCTCTTTATCAATCATACGCTTTAACAGCTTGAGTAGCGATGCCCTGGTATTGAAAATGTTTAGGAGCACTGAAATCATCATTTCAACTTCTGGCGGAGGGCATATGTCGCAGATCGTGATAGCGAGAACCAGCTTCGGTGAAGTTAGAAACAAAAGTTTTACAGTACGCGAGAGACAGAACGTACGTCGGATCCTCTAACCAACTACACCGAAACATATCAGCTATCGCTTTTAACATCAACAGCGAGAATACATACCTCACATAGACGCGCATGGCGACTCTCTGTTATGCTACGTGTCTCGCCGTCGAACTTGGTCCCTTGGCTGATCACCCTTGCAAATACATATGCAAATATTGCCCTTTTACGGTTGTCGGGGTCGTAGGCAAGTGGAAGACATGCTTTAAAGCCACTCTCGCTATTGGCTGTCACAAGGTGAGACAAACCTGTAATGACCAACTCCCGAACTTCAGCGTCTCTTTGTGAAGGCCGCAACTTCTAATAGGACAGTCAGAAAACAGGAATGTAATGCTGTGGCAACTGGACGCACCGACATCGAACCAAAGTCGGAAATACTATCAGAGACCTGAACGAAACATGAGAAAAGCTTCACTAAGCCTAAAACATGTTGACACATACCGGCTTATCAGGTTGACATGCCTCGATACTACACAATAACGCGGTAGAATACTTGTTGAAAAGTCTTGAGACAACGTGCGCACTGTCATCGGCAGTATTTGCGATATCAGAAGGTTTAAGTTCTAAGCGATCTAGTAATTTCGTGGCAGCGCGAACGATTGCAAGATTTAACTCGGCAGTGGCTAGCGCACCCTCGCCCTTTCGATCCTGCAAAACTCTGTAAGTTCAGTGGCATAGGTAATAACACAACACATACATAATTAGGCTGCATCCATTCCAGTATCATATCGAGCACGTTCCGGCGAGTATCATCGTCCCTCCTCAACGTTAACGTATCTGTCCGTGAGCAAATACTTTCGCATAGTTGACAGTATTTTACTTTCACGCGGTATGAAGGAAGCCCAGGAAATCTGGAAATAAAATATACCAGGGACAACATCGAAGAGCTGACATCGATATTAAGGCCATGTTCGGGAAGCACGTTGGTGCTCTCTGCGAGAAGCTTAAGAACAGCAATGAACTACAAATGAAATTCGTGAGAAGACAGAGTAATGTATGAGGTAAAAGTACTTCACCTGATCGAAGAATAAGTTATAGTTATCTGTCATGACTGAGGTCGCGCGGTTTTCGAGATCATGCATGGAACTACGCCAAAGTTAGCCTACCTAGATGGAGCAACCAAATCGTTAAAGCTCACTCATCAAGGGTCCTCAAGAACTTGGGATATAACCGAGGATTCAATTCCGATCCTAGAGCTTCTCTCACTACGTCACGAACATGAGCATCCGGAGACATAAGCTGGTTGATAAGGTCTGTAGTAAAATCGTCCACTAGAGTCGTCGGATTTTGCATGATGCGCATTTTGTCTGGTAAGTACTTCATAGGAATAACATTAGACAACAGAGTGAGGTTCTGATTATCCTGAATACAGGAACCACTCAAAGCAGCAAGAAACAAGGTAAGATTCTGCCATTGGAAGCGAACATCCTGCCCCGAAGGTCAGCAAAGTTCGATTTTCATCTCAAACATTTACGCACCTGTGGCACACTACCAGGAGTATAAATATGTCCAAGTGCATTTCCGTTCCCATCCTTTTCGACAGCCAATGAGTCAAACATGGTTTCGGATACGGCACGCCATCTCCAGTAACACTCTTCCCATACAGCGATGTGGATACCAGACGAATATGTGACTAGTCTCACTAACTTTCGAATGCGCTTTTGATGTCCGAGGCGACCTGAGCGCTAATATTACGCATTGCACACGAAAACAGGCGATGAAAGATGCGCACCAACGACCATTACCTTGGGATCACCAAGCTGTTCATAAATAGGGTTTCTCTTTGAGCGTTCCTCATCGGTGATGTACTCATTCACCGGCGCGTCAGGCTGGTGTTCTGCGTGTGAAAGCATCCGCAACCCTCTAGCAGCTAAATGAGAAACACTACTATCCGATGAAGTCAACGACACAAGGAAAGCAATCTCCGTCAATGCAAAGGCGGCAATACGTGCTGGAGCACACTGGATCTCCTTCACATGCTCCAAATCGGTCTTGCGCACAAACAACTCCAACATCTGATGCGAGACCGCCATCCAAAGCCTTTGCGCCTCCAGATCTAGCCTGGCAGCCAACAAATTCCCAGCTAAGCTAAGTAGTGTCACTGGCCTGCACGAAATCAGTCAAGCTACGATTTTGAAATGCTCCCACTCACAGAGTTTCTTTCATCACCGCGACAAGTGGCAGTGTCGCAGGATCACCTGGAGGTGAAGTGAAAGCAAGCTCGGAAACCTTCCGAAAACAACTTGCAATGGCCACTTTCACAGATATATCGAGTGGTGCTTCCCATAATTTAGCGGCAATTGTAAACCAAGTATCAACCTGCTCCTCCGTCGTTCCCGTAAGGAAGAAATAAGGATTAGTCCTCCACACAACCAGAATGCCCAACAGTAGAACTTCTCGATCGCTCAAAGGTTCTGTGGTAACCTTCTTCGCCCTCGGGCGGGCTGCAGCCCGCTTCGGATTGCCGAACTGATCAATTTCTGGTCTTCGCAAGCCAGAGTTCTGAAGAAAGGGTCAAACATACACATCTTACCGACGTGAAAGGAACGTACCTTGAGCACATCACGGAATCGATGCGCAACAGTTTCTTGAAGCTTATCCAGAGGCTTCTGCCAGGAAAAGCGGGAAGCCTCCTGTAGCAGTGTCAAGCAGGCGCGTACTGCACAAGTCTTAACGGCATCTGAACGCTCCGGATCGACACAGGCAGAAAATATGGGCAAGGAATCTTCTGGAGGAAGGAAACGGTAGATTGCAACCAGGGCACTTGCATACAAGGCGACATCGATCTCTTCCGAGATATCCCAGAATGGCCTGCGACCGTTGATCACATTTATGTGGTTCTACGTGTAACGTTAGAAGAAGGATGGTAACGAGTCAATTAAGAGAGAACTCCACCTTCACTTCATGAGCCACGTCGTACGAAATTAATCTAAGAGGTACTTCTCCGCCAGGAGATACATACATCGCAATTTGGCATGTATCCACCGCACAAGCTAGTGAGACTTCCGCTAACTTTGAAGCTGTACCAGCGTGTTTCAACACCTCCTCGCCAAATTTAATATCCTTCCGTGCATTCCTCTGTCCGGTGCTGTACACCGCGAAGTCGGGAGATATCCGGTCTGATGTGATGGAATTCAAGATAGCAAGGGTAGGCCACAGCACGCGTTCATGGCCACTTGGGTTAAGGGAATAAAGCAAATCAAAGAAGCGCTCCGGAGCGCCTTCCATCCTTCCACGCGTTCGGATGCATTCATTGAATTCATGAGGGAAGAGGTCAATCCAATTCCATATCGCTGCTCGAAGAGGCACTGCCACAGCGAGCTGAGCATCGCGTTCCATATTGACTAATAAAGAGGATAGATCTAAATGAAGCTTAATTTCAGCACCAGCTTATAGCAGAAACAAGCACGTACCATTGAGCAACTGCACCAGTCGATGCTTGTCCAAGACACTATGCGCCATAATCTGCAGGTCGACACTATCCGGCTGTTCATGAGCGGTGTTCGCAATCATACGAATCTTATGCCGTAAGCGACTGAAAACGATATTCCAGTTGGAAGCAGAAATGTGGAATATAATCCTGCCGGCGTAAGAGGTAATCAACTTGTTCACCGCAAGCACAGATTTCACCAACGCCATATGAGTCTTCTCATACGTTGTATTGGCTGCGGGAATGTGGATAGTTGAGTTAATGCTCATTTTGGATGATCTGACGGATGTCGATGAAGGTTGGGTACGAAGGACAGGTTCAGGTGAAATTGAGCCCTCAAAAGAAGCTGCTGCGCTGACGAGGGTTACACTGTCAACAGATTCGAAGTCACGAAAGCTGGTGTCAGTCGATCGCGTCGGGAGCATAAGTGGGACGTCTTCCACTTTCAATTGTCGAAGGAAGATGACCATGACACTTAGAATGTATTTGGCGCAATTATCTTCCATAGGAGGTGGTTCTAGCAACGTTGTGTTTAAAGAGGAATGCTCAGAAGGGGTTTGGCGGCTTTTCTTTGATGAAGTTAGAATAGGGGAATCAAGTGCGGATCCATCATTAGAGGCACGGGGGTTGTGGGTCCACCGAGAGGCCATGGTCATTGATAGCACCTTTAAAATAAACAACTGAGATTGCAGTACATCTATCGTGGGAGGGACATCGGGGTGCTGTTCCGTCGCGCGGTGATGTAAGAAAACAGGGTCACCCACGTCAGCAGCAGGGACTCACTTTAGGAATACGGTCCAATAGCTCACACAAAGCCCAAGCAATCATATCCAACGAATCATGAGAAAGCTCTACGAGAGCCTCAATCGCTTGCTGGGTCGCATTATCGCCTTCAACTCTATCGAGCGAGAGACCAGAGTTGCATGGAAGCTGTTGGCGGGAGAATCAGCATTCTCCGAGCTGGACACAAAAAATATGACCACGCGACTGCGTAGCAACAAAGAAGCAGGGCACGCAGCAAGAAAGAGGAGTCGACGATACCTTATTCTTCAACCTAGTCACCAACACCTGGACAATCTTCTGCTGAGGCTTAGCGCTTGCTCCCAAGGAAAGCATCGAGTGTGGCTGCATAGTTGACATCCCACCTAGTGCATGATGGGACTCGGTGCTCCTGTGTACCCTCGGCATACTTGCAGTCAAGATGCTCCCCAGAGGTCCCACCGACGCAGAGGGGCGTCTTGTCGGCGGCATGACTGCGGCAGAGCAGCTTTAATATTATTGGGCCGAAGCACGGATGTAATTCCAAAAAACGCGCACTTTCAGGACGCGTGCTGGACGGATAACGAATAGAAAAGATATAAAGGAAAGGGGAAAGTGGTATTCAAAAGAAAAAGGTATAAGACGACGAGATCCCGGGCTTCGTCCTTGGGGGACAGAGGAAGAGGAAGGGAAAGCCTCAAGACGACGAAGTCAGAGAATCGAGCAAGCAGCTGGCGGACAAACCCTTTGATTGAAAGAAGCATCATGATGACATAAGCTTCACGCGATGAATCTCATTGGCGCGCGTCGTTGCCGTTGTGGGGAACGCGGCAATGTGCGCATCCGAGCCTCGTTATTAGCGGTTAGACCTACGCTTTGATTTCATGAATGCACCTAAGTATGAAATGCATCCAAACCATTCCATTATTGAGCCGTTTCATAACCCTTACATTTTCATTCTTTACGTAGCCACACAATCTACATACACAGCACACCCTCCTCCACGCGGCCGACAGCAACGTGCGAGGCGCGGGACAGAGCGGCAGCCGCAACAATAATACCTATCTGCACAGTCGAGAGCGGAACCAAAGTACCGATGCTTTATCAGTCTGATCTGGAAAAGATCAGTTTATCATATCGATGCCGCCAAGTACCTGCAATGGCCCACCCCGCCCTCTACGCCTGGAGGCCTCTGGAGGCTTCCCTAGGATTGTACAGGCGGGTAAGACCTGAACAGAAAAAACCTCAGATACATACGCCCGGTAAATGCCCCTTTCCAATCGCGAAGAAGAAACCGAGTCATCCCTTGTATGTAGGCTACCAGTGCATCACAAATCAACGGTGCCAGAGTGGCAACGCCATGTGTTTACAGGCACCAGCACAGATGAGCGATAACGACACGATCAATGAGCACTAAGCATGAGCATGTGTCGATGGTCGATCACTGTTGACCCCACCAGTCCCCCACTGCGAGTACAGATAGAGAAACAAGGTATCCACAACCAATGGAAGACGAAACTGCGCAACAAAAAATCCAGCATATCACATCGAAGTCGACCACCGGCGAGGAATATACCGCGACTAGTTTGTAAGTATCACGATCATAAGAATACAGCACCAGGGGGGTAAAGCAACGTGTTCAGAACCACTAACACATACGTATGCACCTCCAAGCAACGATGACAGCGCGTCCTGAAAGATCAACGCCGTTGCTCTAACTTGCTGGGATCATTAATCCAAGCTCAGTGCCATTTTGCTGTCGTTCCGTCAATCCTGTCAATTCAAGGGGGCGACAGGGCAACTCTGCCCGAAATACGCGAGTTTCTGCTGTCAGAAATGGTCCGAGTAGAGCTTACTTAGTACAGTTCCATGTAATGGTGTACTTGGTGTGTCCTCTAGAAAGAAACTGCATTCTTATTCTTGGTCCGCTCACAAGCTGTTGCATACCGATCGCCATTGGCATCTAGGAGAGGCCATGAATGAGGCGACGGACTCGGTGAATACGATTAGGACAGATGGATCATGAACATCCACCTTCCTGAAATTTCGAACAATGGCGAACCAGACCTGCCAACTTCTTCCGTGTACTTACTAATACCTATCAACCTCGTAAGTAAATCTACGATGCAGTAGAACAATGTAAAACCTTAAGTACACATACCGTCGTTCTCTAAATTCAACCGCAGCGTATTTCGTCCGAGCTGCTACGGCATGCCCCACAGTCCAATATATATCGCCACACTTTCACGAAGATGACTCGACATAATCACACGGCCAGTGAGTCAACAACCTATATTTCTCACTCGTCCCAAGTGAGAAGTAAGGTCGCGAATACCATAGTAGGAACTTTTCAGCAAGAGTTCTAAATGACTCAATAAATGAGATACCGTATAAAGTAATTCTGTACACATTTTACAACTTTGTAGGTTTTGGTTTGTATAAGCGGTGACAAGAACCCCGTCGAGCGACAGCTCGCAGTAATCCACGGATTTCCTAAGGTTCCAATTCGTATAGAATAGCTAAACGGTCCCGAGGTTGGGGGACGAAAACGTGAGCATAATGCAAGCCGACCCGAGCCACGTTCAAAGCCTGATAATGGACCCCCTACACAGCAAAAGATAGTCAGAGAGGGTCCAGTACCAAGTTAAACAACGCGCCCGGATCTACAGCTAGTCGGTTAATTGACAACAATGGAGACTCTCATGCAGGATCACCGCGCAGACAGATAACCTAACCGCAGGCAATGCGATGCGGCACGACTAAGCCAGCCGGGGCATGCTCGGAAAAGCGAGCTAATGAAAACACCGAGGGACAAGATCACATAGATTCAATATCTAAAATGTCAGTGTCATATATTGTCATACGACCTGAAACCATTAAGTACTTGAGATTCAAAACGCCGAAATCATAAGTATACATACATGAACAGCTAACGCACCTGATGGCCCCTTCCCTCCTGATACGATATCTATAACTGATGGAGGTAGCGACAATAAATAGTGACACCACCATGGAGGAATGAGAGAACAATGCCCATGCTCGCGTGGGGGTTTCCGCTGAGGGCCAGCACGGAGTAGCCGGGGAGGAGGAAATCGAGCGAGACAGGAAAGTTGAATCAGAAACAGATAGCAGGAAGTAAGGGGTCGTCAGAAGCCAACGGCCCATCTGAGCAGGTGTACCAGCGTTATTGTTACGAGCACCCCATTGTTCGCTGTACTTGGGATACAGCTCGAGCTACGATTCTAGAGAATGAAGCTACTAGGCGCAGAAATGGGGAAGATGATCTCACGTAGAGGTTGGAAGAAATAGAGGCTGTAATCAAGCTAGCTCATTTGCAAATATAAAGCGTGTTTGCTAGTTATTTCTTTAGTACGAATTAAGCTTATTTCCACGATAGGGAAGAGAAATGGGATCTGGGAAGCTGTATAGCCACCTGGCACCTGGGACCCATATGGATACACAACCAAAACAAACCATGTTTAATCCGACTCTACTCCCTGTGGAAAAGATCTGCTTCCCGACATGTCCTGCTGGCTGTTATGGGACTTTCATTGTTCGCCCGATATATCACGACGATGGACTGCTGGTTTCGACGGTGAAACTGCTGCTGACGTAGGACAATGGATTGGGTCTGAGACACACTGATGGGGCTTCTGGCGGCTTGCTATGTTGAAGATTTGGACTATACGGAAATAGCAATATAGCAGCTATCTGAATTGCAGAAAAATGTTTTGCTCTGGGATGAACAGCGTCTGGCGACTGCACGGCGAGGAGGACAGAAAATTGACTGGCAGCATTGACTATGTAATTGACTGCTCGTAATGGGGAGGCGCGGGAATAAAAAGAAAAAGGAATATTATCGATCTTTGGGCCCCTCTTTTTTGAAATTGATCTTTTCGCTTGGCGGCATTTCCATTGCAGGATTTGCATAAAGTTGATCGCAGACAGAGTGATTTCTTTCTCGCCGTGTTGCCTTCCCTCTGATTTATACTTGCAAATCTACGCTGCCGCCCCCGCCTCTTATTTCCTTTTCTCGCTGCTGTCGCCCTTTCCTTTCCTTTGCTCTCCTCGTCTTTCAATCTGCACTCTGCACAAACTATTCGCTTTATCCATCGCTATATTCCTATCCTCTTTTCCCGTCTTTGTTCACGTTTTGCCTCTCTCCTGCCCAGTCTCGTTTCTCCACTAAATATCACTTCCAAAATCCAAAACCAATCCAAATCCAGCAGACAGCAACAGCAATCCTTAATTCACACCCACACCCTTACTTTCCTCTTTAACTTCTCGCAGCACTCTCCTTATCCCTCTTTCATCTCCACTTTTTCAATTCAATTCATCCTCCTATCACCATGTCACTTCAAGAATCACAAGAATTCGAGTATCCCCCTGGTTTAGGGGCCATGCGCAGCCGCGGTGGCGAGAATGTCGACCGCGATCAACAGTTCCAGCAGTCGCGGTACGCAAACGACCATGTCCTGGCGTCCTACGCCAACGTCCAGGACCGCAAGCAGTCGCTGGCGATGGGCAGCCACGGAGGCCCTCCGAGGGTTCTTGGTCACCTCGACAGGGACATTGGATTTGGTGACGCGATGATTCACCAGCAGCCAAACAGAAACAATGCCAACGGCTCACTGTCTTCCAGCGCAGCCCTTTCTCGCCCCGCTTATTCTCTTTCGAATTCAACCATCCCCAACAGCAACGCCAACTCCGGCAACGGAAACAACAATCCCAGCAGCAATATCAACAACAACCAGCACGCCTCTGTCTCTTCATCCCCCCCTAACGTCGGTCACCTTTACAGCTCCTCGTCACCTGTCGAGTCACAGTTCTACCGTACACAAGCCCAGACGTCCTCTGCTTCCTCTAACAACATTGCTAGGTCCACTCTCTGGTGGGGCGAAATCGAGCCGTGGATGGATGAGGAATACGTGAAACAGGTCTGCAACCTCATGGGCTGGGACCCCGTCAGCATCAAAGTCCCCCACCCCGGCCCCGACCAGCAAGCCAACAATCTTGGATATTGCTTCCTCACCTTCCCTCGCCTTCCCACGCGGCCGCAGTCCTCTCCCAGATCAACAATTCCCAAAAGAGTGGTGCCCCAGTGACGATGCCCAACTCCTCCAGCCCTTCGTGCTCAACTGGGCCACCAACATCGCCACTTCTACATCCCCCTCCGCCGCTTCTGTCGCCACAGCTTCTTCATTCCAAAACAATAACAGTAACAGTTTTCAGGGGCAGGGAGGCGCATCGTACCAGCCACAGCAGCAGTACCAAAAGGAATACAGCATCTTTGTGGGCGACCTAGCTCCCGAGACATCCAATTCAGACTTGGTCGCCGTATTCCGCAATCCTGTGCTCGGTCTGCGGAATGACAGGGAGCCCAAGTTTATTCGCCCCTTCCTGAGCTGCAAGAGCGCAAAGATTATGCTTGACCCGGTGACGGGTGTTTCGAGAGGATACGGGTTCGTCAGGTGCGCTTCGTCCCCCCAGCTTTCCTTATATGTGTTTGTGTGTGCTAATGATATACGTGTGTGCCATTAGGTTTACGGATGAGGCTGATCAACAGCGGGCGTTGATCGAAATGCATGGTTTATATTGCCTGTCAAGGCCTAGTAAGTCTCTTTTTCTCGTCGTTCTAAGGCGCATACTTATCGCTGAATCGCGTAAAGTGCGCATCTCGCCAGCAACTGCAAAATTTAAACCTCCGCCCTCTCTCCCTGCATCGATCCCATTCTCCCCCTCAAATGAGCAGCCGGTATCCCTCGCGCTGCCGCTTCCAAACACCCACCAGACCAAGAGCGTATCAGCCCCTATCGCCGCTTCGTCTTCCAACGGATCTTTGGGCTCAGGCCAAAATGGGAGCGGGATTTCAATGTCCGGATCATCCGCCTCCCTCGGCGTCTCCTCGTCGGGCGGTGCTTTGTCAGGGAGCACCTCGAACCCCAATCTCTCCTCCTACGGGCAGCTTCCCACTTCCCTTAGTGCAGACGATCTCTTGACTCTGCCGACTCATGTGCTGCAACAGATCGCGCAGCAGTACGCTAACAGCGATGCCGGGGCTAAGTTTGCTGCGAGCGTGGGGACAACTTCCACATCCTCCTCTGCGTCTTCGCCTTATGCCGTTGAGAATCCTGGATTGAGTCAGACTATGTCACGCCTGAATGGTGCCACGGAAGGCGGTGTACCGCCGCGGTACGCTATTAACGAGGAGTCATGGAAGCACCATGCTCAGGCGCGGGCCATCCTCGGGAATCTTATAGGGCCTAACGGGGAGCAGTTAACATCTACGGACCCGTACAATACCACTGTGTTCGTTGGTGGACTGTCACCTCTGATTTCGGAAGAGACATTGAGGACCTTTTTTGCACCCTTTGGGGATATTCATTACGTGAGTCACCTTTTATTATTAGTTTAGGATTTTAATCTTGTGATGTGCTAATTTTGGGAATGTGCTTTTTATAGGTCAAGGTACCTGTCGGGAAACACTGTGGTTTTGTACAGTTCGTACGGAAGGCCGATGCAGAGAGGGCTATCGAGAAGATGCAGGGATTTCCTGTTGGGGGGAGTAGGATACGTCTGAGCTGGGGTAGAAGCCAATGTATGCATTCTGTATTTTACAACTTCCATATTGTACTGATAGTTTCGTTTTTCAGACAAAGCTGCACAGGCAGCAGCTCAGGCCGCTCAGGCTGCGGCTCTCCAACCTACACCGCAGTATACTTTACCACCGCAACCCATGTCCAACGAGCAAACTATCCAGCTTCTTCACCGCTTAGGATATCTCGGTGGAGATCTCCACACTGGGAGCTTGAGCGACTTGAATATGCCTACTGCAGAGCAACTCGCCAACGCTATCTACGGCACGAACAGCAGCAGTGCGCCCACGCACGCGCATGTCAATTCAGACCCATTCGCACCGGGGTATACGATGCAGCCGCAGCAACGTGCCGATATCCTCCGCACTCAGTCTAGTGCATTCTCGCCGTTCGAGAGTAATAGCCCCGTCAATTTGAACCTGTTCACCGTGGCTGAGGTGAGGAGGCGTGACTCTGCACCTCTGCTGAGGCCTGAAACGTTCACGCAGCAGTATCAAAACTCGGGCAAGTATTCAGGCGCGTTTACTTTGCAGACCCAAGATCTTAAGCCTGCGAATTCGAACGGGAATGGCGGGAACAGGCCTTCGCCTACATCTACCCGTCCGCCTAGTGCATCGAGGTACGCGTATCTCGATCATGCCCCCGCGCCAACATCCCGTCCATCATCTGGACATCAGCGGAATGGAAGCGTTCACCAGCATTTACATGGGGAGGATGGGCAGGATTACGATGCTCTGCACGATCTTAATGGCACACTTGCGAGCCTTGATTTAGACAGAGATAGGACTGGTAGTTCTGCCATGGCTGCTGGCAACGCGAATGCGCAGTTCAGAAGGACACCCTCTCCCCGCGGTTGATCGGGTTCGGAATGGCTCAAGCACTATCACGATGCGATGCAAAATATTTGCTTCATTTTCTTGGTTTGACGAACTTGAATTCAAAGAACCCCTTCCCCCCCGTATGGACTGGATCGCTTCTCGCTTGAATTTGTGATCAAACGCTCTGTTTGGAATGTTTGTTTAACGTTTTGTTTTTTTGTTTTAGCTTTCTCTATCTGCCGCGTTCTTCTTTCGTCCTTGCTTGTTTCGTTCTTCGTTAATGTTTTCTCCCCCTCTCCCCTCTCTACCCCGCCCCTTATCTCCGTAATGCTGTTCTGTTCCTTCTCTTATATATTTTTGAATTGTTGCAGTTAACCGCGTCCGCGTTATGCTTTTCTGATCTCTGTTCTCTTTTGGATATCGAATCTGTTCCATCTCTCTATCTCTCTCCGTCTCTCGCAATTGTTTATTATATACATACGTACTTACACATACTACACAATCATCTGTGATTTTTATCTGCAACCCACTTATGATCTGCCACGACACTTCATATCGATCGCTTCACATCGCTGCCTTCGCTCGTTAAATTTTAACCACTTTTTGACTACTTAATGTAGACATATGTATCTTGTTTTTTCAATTAACCGTGCTTTGCCCTGCTCTGCCGCAATTTCGTGATACAGTACATTCCACTGAGAAAGTCGACGGTTTCCATGACGTTTCTGTAGATTAATTCCTTTTGAATGTGTATAAGGGTGTATAAGGTTGTATTTTAATATCATGGGGTAGGAGGTATCAATGTCATGGGACATTCGTTCTCTTGACTTTATTAGTCGGTTAGGAGCGATTAGAATTAGCATTTGCTTTGACCCTTCGGTTCCGGTGCGGCACGTTTTACCATGCGTGGCGGTCTGTGGCGGTGGCTGTGGGCGGAAGAAGTTCGGTTTGATGTTGTACCAGGTGCCTTGTCCTTTGTACACCCCTGTCCCATGCCCGGCCAAGAGTTCAATTTACCTCCGGGATCCCAGGAACAAGGTGCAAGCTGGTGCAAGTCATTTGTAATTTTAACTACGCCATAGCCTGCTAGAACGTATTCTTGTCTAGTCATTTTGAGCTGTTACAACTTCCTCCAACTTCTGGAAATCTATCTGGACTCCTTGGATCTTGGTTGCATAGTTATTTGAGCTCATTTAGCTCGCTCATATCCAGTGCCTTTACTAGTGAAAATATACCCCCGACTGCATCGTGGCTCGCCTGAAATAACATGTTCTTTACACTGATTCATTCATTCGAATGCTACTTCCTCTCACATTGCTCACCTTTTGGTTTTCTATGTCACCGGCTTCGGAATGGTCTACTCCCGACTTTGACTTCTTTGGATCATGTTGCGCTACTGCAGAGGAAAATGCGATCTATTGATCAGGCGTGCTGCACCTTAAAAAGACATTATTTTTGGTCATCTGCCATTGGGAACTGCCAATGCTTGTTATTCTGAGCTTCTCGCCTCTCCCGGATGCAATTTATATTCTGTAATGCTTATACACCGAATAGATGGAGTTGTGATAAAATGATGGGATGAAATATGATTATCTTTATCTTTTGGCCACGTTAGCAATAACTAACGGGTTTCTGACTATACTACTTAGATCGAAACGTACTTTATTCAATATTGAGCCACAGCATGCTGCATCTTTGCGATGCGGAGTGGGAGCATATGTGAATATGAAGCCTCTTTGTTCCGGGTGCTATAGTTATCTCCAACTTCGACGGCACCGAACCTTGATTTAGACGTCTTCTACTGCAAGTCGTGAGTGCAGCAGCAGCTTTTGTATTAATCCTTTTTGAACCCTTCGACAAGTTCACTGCGCTCTCTTCATCATGTGTTATCGGTAAGTCTAAAAAATATTGGAGTGCTATTTTTTATATAATACTGTAGCCGGGGCATTTCTCCTCCTCTCATTATGCGTTATGATTCACCACACTGTCTTACCTTTGCCGTAAGTCCTTCTGCTGCAAGAGATAAAAATGGACCTGCTAAGAAACTCATAATTACAGTTTTAACATTTCACCTCATTTTTTAGTGGAGTTTATGCATGACTTGGTAGTAACCCGGCTAGTAACATCGTCACGACTTTTCTCAACCCGCTATGTATTAATTAATAGGCCTTACAACAGATACGTTGCGGTTGCAGGCTGTATGTTGCTGTTCTATGACTGGTTTATAACGCTGGACGATGAAGTGAGCGCTCTACCATTCGTATAAATTTAAAACCAATCGTATCCCTCCAGATAACTTATATTTGGCCTTCGAGATGGTCATCTACCAAAGCCATTTTTCTTTTGAATCGCTATGTCAATCTGGGCTGCAGTTAGCTGTTGAAGTTCACCTTATTGGCTTAACACCAGTGAAATCTCATTCAGTTCGTGTATATTTGGCTGTACAGTTACAGCCCCTTACTGATATTGTTATAGACCTGCGTCTCTTATATTGTAGGGTATGGAATTACGGTATTCATATCACTCGCCTCTATTCACGGTAGGTGCCTATGCTTGTGCCCCTAAATTCAAGTAGTAATATTAATATAGTTCTAGTCCTTCTGCGGACATGGATAGTTTGGCAGCGACGCAGAGCTGTTACGGTATTACTGGGGGTGATATATACTCTATATGCTTTAGCATGTGTTGGGCTAATAGTTCATGCAGCGATAACTGCATCGGGTGAGTAGCACATGAGAGAAAGTGAAAAGAAGGCTAAAAACGGTATAGCGACCTTTATTTTCGATATTAACGGATCATGCACGACTTTCACCGCCCGTGAATTTTATCGTTCCACTGCTCAGTAATAAAATCAGATTCCATTGAGTTTCTTCAGCAATTCTTGTAAGTCAAATTTGTCACCAGCACGCTGCGGAATCATCGTCCTGACCAAATTTTGGTAGTGGATCGTTTGGATAATCAGGTAGCGCTTCTCCCATTCCATTTAACAGAGTTGCTAATAATCATCGATAGTTTGCTCTTGGACTATATATCATTTGGCCTGACTTGGATAAGTTTGTCGCGCCACTATTTCACTCTTCCGCGTGGAATAGAAATTTACCGCGAAAGATTTATATTTCTGGTGAAGTATTAGCTTGACTGTTTCGAAGCACTTCTCTTAACTTCCATACCAGCATGTCTATTTTTACTTGTGAGTTTAAAACGACATGACTCGACTTTCAAGTTGATGTTGAGATGTATGCTTCAGGGTGTAACGATCCTTCATGTGTCTAACATGGTTATATGGTATGTCATATCTTCTAATTGTATTCGTCACATAAATTTCAATGTAATTAGGGGTATATATGCGACGGTTGGGAATCTCATTCAAACAGTCTTGTATGTTGACTAATATGTCGTGGTGGTCAGAGACCATTCAACATGTTGGCGGTGACGTACGTGGGTGTTTCTCTCAAGATATACATCTTGTAATTGCTCCTTAGCTTCAACTACTGCCTACACAACATAGCAGGGCAGCGTTTTGTGCTACACTTGCGAAAAGTGGCAACCATTTCTGCGTTTAGCCCCAGCCAGAGGTTATCAAACCTGGATTTACCCTGCGAACTGTCGCCCCTCCCGCATTCGGGTGTGTTAAATTCCAACGTTACATGAAATGTTCGGGGGTGCTGTAGTTATAAGTGAATATAACGAAGTGATGATTCGTGGAAGTGTGAGAAAGAAAGGAAAGAGTTGAAACAATGAAATTTGGCTGAAGTCACAATTGTTTGCGTATATTATATCATACTACCTAGAGCGTGAGATTGAAACACGAACAAACTCAGAATTGCGAAGAGATTTCGCCCCCAAAGCTACGAACAGACATTGAGCAACAAAATGTCAGTTCCGACAACAGTCAACGGATTCTCTGTTCTTCCTGTAACATACTCTGCGGTTCTATACATTACCTCTATGCACGCTCACATACTGGATCAAAAAAAGGGTCAGACAACGCTCTACCTTCCGGCCGCACACTCTTCTTGGTGAACGTACCTCCGGATGCAACAGAACGCGAATTCATTCGATTTTTTAAACACTGCGGAACAATAGAAAAAGTCGTATTTGACTTTAATGCGGACGAGATACAAAATGACTCAAACGAAAGCGACGAGGAAGATGAGAACGAGGAGATGGATAAAGACCAGGACGACGTTGATGGAGAGCAGCCTACAAAGCGTAGGAGGATATCAAAAGAAGAAAAGGCGGGCATACCAAAGGTCGTGCCGTTACCTTCTAAAAACATTAGAACTCTGAGGAAAACAGGGCGTTCCGCCCATGTCATTTTCTTGGACGCATCTTCTCTCGACCGTGCACTTGCACAACCACACAAAGCTCGACCATGGCCAACATCTCCAGAAGAACCTCGAGGATTGCTGCACTACATATCACTATACCAGTCACTGCGACCTCCGCTTGATATCGTTCGAGAGCATGCCGACACATCAATAGAAGTCTACGAGTACAACCAAGCGAAGGACAAGCAGAAGTCGAAATACAAGAAAGGAGAAGCTATTGTAGACGACGATGGTTTCACTCTGGTTACAAGAGGAGGCGCTTACGGTCAAACTTTGGGTGGAGGTGTTGCTGTTGCAAGCAAGAAGTTCCAGGAGACAGGGCTCACAAGAACGCGGAACAACAAGAAGACAAAGAAGGAAAAGGAGGGATTCTACGCATTCCAGAAGGCAGAGAGACAGCGGAAGGGTGCGTGTTGGCGTTGTGTTTTCAATGTCGAGTTCTCATGTCTTGTTATTCCTCAGAGTTACTGGACCTCAAAAAGAGGTGGGAAGAGGACAAGGCGAAAGTGGAGAAACTCAAGGAATCAAGACGATTCAGGCCATATTAGTCTTATATCTGACTTTCCCATGTTGCAGCTCTATGACAATCAGTGTCACACTTTGTCTTTTTTTGGCGTGATATTGGACACTAAAATGATACCATCTGAAATAAAGTATGTACATCGATAACACATAACTTTCGTCCGCTAGCATTACTGGCTATGATAGCCTGAAGTTGCATCTGCCTACATTCAGTTGCGGAATAGCGAGCTTACATCCTTCGACCTTGGTGTGATGCGGCACTGGAACGGTTTGGGGTGTCTATTGGGGTGTACGTGAGCACTCTAATACATAACATTTGGCTGACGCACAAAGTTGCTCCGTGATTCCACTCAACCAAAGGCTCTGTCTCTTTTCCATCCTTATCCAACGGCTTGCCAATGTTGTACGTCGCGAGGATACTTGATACTGTTAAGAATATCGACATCTCTGCAAAGTGGGAGCCTATTCGTTGTTAGCTGAGTATACATGTCACATTCTCTATCGATCACTTACCCGGACAGGAACGTCTACCAAAGCCAAATGCGAACTTGAATGGGTCCATTTGTGGGCTGTCTCCAAGATGTCTCTCTGGGTCAAAGACAGACGGGTTCGGGTACGTCTCTTCGTCGTGAGTGAGTGCCCTATGATCGTTGTTAATCATACACTCAGGTGAAAGACCTGAGCATGAACTTGCCAGATGTTTGCGACGATTTTTGTTCCTTTTGGTATGAAGTACCCTTCATAGTGATCATCCGCTGATACTCGGTGGGGTAGTCCTGGTACGTGTGGTTCATTCTACGGTTATCTTTAATCCAGAAGAACGAACCTAACGGTGCCACTGGTGACCATCGATTGATCTCTTTAATCACTGCTTTAATGTAGGGCATTGAATTGTAATCGTCGAAGGTGGGAAGGCGCCCACTAACGACCTCATCCACTTCGGCTTGTGCCTTCTTCTGGATATCTGGATGAAGAATCATCACCAAGAAGAACGTAGTCACAACCGCGACAGTCTAGGATGTCCATGGGTTAGTATATACGTATCTAAGGCAACCAGGATATATACCGTGTCAGCTCCTCCAGCGTAGAGACCTTCGCCACACCACATGACGATACTTTCCTGCTCGGAGGTGGAAAATCCATCCGCGTCGGGGTTGTCGGATAGTAGGCTTTTGGAAGTGAATGAAGGTAAGTAATTTCCTGATTTCTAGTGTAGCCAGTGCTTAGCTGTTGAATATGTGTCTCAGATAAGAATGGCAGCACTTACAATCTGCGATTTCGCCCATTGAAAGGGGGCATTTTCTATTTGACTTGCTTTCCTGCCCACTTCCCTTGCGATGCGCTTAAACCCAGCCCCAGGGAACCACGCTGGCACGAACCTTACTACGACGTGTGAATCCATAAGTTCTGGTCTAAAACGTGAAGGTACACTTACAGTAAGGCAAAAACTCGACAAGGTATTTCCCAGGAACGGCGATAGATCCTATCAGCTTTAGTGCATTTGGAACGAGCATAATGTACGGATCGTCTTCCTTTTCGACCTGATAACCGTATACCAGTCTGACTATTATAGCAGAAGTATGCCTGGCAAGGGGTTTAGTAAGCAATCTCGAAAAGAAACGATGTGTCATACCGCCTTATGTGAAAATGGAATTTCTCCGGGGCGGATAATAAGTTATTTAACAAAGTACGTGTCTCCTGGTAAAGGATTGATTCGTACTCCTTCACTGCACGTGGATTCAACGCGCTATGAAGAAGCTTTCTGTACGTCTTAAACTTGGGACTGAAGAATGACATGTGGAACATTGTTTGCTTCCGTCCTGCAAGTTCTCCTGTCATCATTGCGAAAGGCCTATCGGCGTATATGTTTGATCTCGATTCCATTAAGTCAAAGACTGCTTTCGGAGAATTGATAACAATGGTCCGTTGATTGAAAATCCGGAACGAGACAAGAGGGCCTTTCCAACATGATGCATAAGTGCACACGTCTATCATTTACTGTCCAGAAAACGACAAACCGTAGATTTTGCTCCGAGACATATATGTTTTCCATGGTTCTTTCCGGGGTATGTCATACGTGTTTCCAGCCAAGAACTTTCCCGGTGGCCCAGGAGGGAGTTTCTTAGTACTCTGCCTAGATGACCAGATGTAGAGAAGAGCAACTAGGATGCCTAGAACAATATAGATAGGTGGAGAGCCCTCCAACTGCTGCGCCATGTTAGTCAAAGGTGCAGTTAAGACTCGAGAGGCACAGGGCGACTATATATATGCATGTTTGATTTTCCCGAAGTGGTATTGCTACGTAAGGACATGAATTCCGCACTATACGGAGACATATAGTAAGCGAGATATATATAAATCTTTATCCCACGGCGAAAAGTTAAGTCGCCAACGCTATCACTTCTATCACTCCAGAAGGCTCACAATATCCGCAGAGCGAGGAATAATTCGACATGGGAACGGTTTCAGGTGTCTGTTCCAGGGTTTATTAGAGCGGGATAGTCATATGGTCGTGTTCACATACGAAGTTACTCCAGTAAACCATTCGGCAGGGGGGTCTATTTCTTTGCCATCTGCATCAAGAGCCTTGCGTACGTCAAATGTCGCCAGAATGCTGGTCATATTAAGCATTAAGGACATTTCGGCCAGATGAGCTCCTGCGAACACAATGCATTTACATCTCGATATTTCTCACAATCTCACACTATTGAACTACGAACCTGGGCAGACCCGACGACCGAATCCAAATACAAACTTGAGAGGGTCAGTTTCCGGATTATCTCCAAGGTGTCGTTCCGGTTTGAACGCCATCGGTTCAGGATACATTTCTTCATCATGAGTGATTGCCCTGCAGAATGGGAATCAGATAATTCAAGGGAAAATAATCATTTTCAGATTATCCTACCAGATGTTTCCGACAACAACAGCCCCCTTTGGAATTCTGTATCCTTCATAGATATCATCCTGAATAACTCTGTGTCTTAGTCCTAACAGCAATAATGTGAGTAGCAAGCATAAAAAGGATGTAACTCCGAAGATGACCCACCCATAGGCGCAACTGGACCCCAACGAAGCGTTTCCTTGAGAATCGCCCGCACGTACGGCAATGATGGAAAGTCATCGAAAGTCGGAAGCCTGCCTTCAGCGACGCTATCAACCTCTGCCTGGGCACGCTTTTGAGCTTCAGAGTTAGTCGCCATGAGGTAGATAAACGAAATCAGGGCAGACACAGTCTGTAGGATTGAATTAATGACTATCTGAACTCAGATCTGCGGGATGCCTACCGTATCTGCGCCACCTACATAGAGGGCGCCGCTGCAGTACTTAATAATATCTTGTTCGTCCTCATTGGGGAGTTCTCCAGACTCTGGTTGAAGATACTTTGACGTGAAAGATTCTACATAGTTTCCTGTAGCCTGTATAAGATCAGAGAAGGTCATCAATACAAAGAGGGCATATACTAACCATAGCCTTCTTAGCCCACTGGAACGGAACCGCACCAATACGTGAATTTTCCCGACGTATACGGAGGGCTAGTCGCTTGAAGGAGGCACCGGGGAACCATGACGGTACGTATTTCACTAGTTAAGATAAGGATGAACAACCCAGAAAAATACCGATTATCCATTCTTACTTACAAAATGGAAATACTTGTACATATATATATTTCCCAGGGATGCTTAATGGCGCGGTCAGCTTAAATCCGTCTTCTATGATTTTCACGAAATCCACTTCATGTGAATCTTTATGAAGGTCATAGCCGTAGGCAACCTTAAGGATTATAGCGGCAGCAGCTCTTCTCAAGAGTTAGTTGCAGATTCCAAATATGCTAGCTATGGTGTAACGTACGTCCGAATATGTGCAGTGAAATCTTCAGGCTTATCAAGCAAATTTTTAAGAAGGATTCGAGCTTCTTGCTGCTGAATCGTTCTATAAGAGATGGAAGCTCGTGGGTTGAGACCACTACTAAGTAGCTTTCTGTATATCTTGAACCGAGGATGGAGGAAAGAAATCGAAAAGACACCAAGGCTATTCCCAGCAATGTCGCCTGTCAAAACCTGACGAGGCCTATCGGAGTACATTGCAGAGCGTGACTCCAACAGGTCAAGCACAACCTTTGCTGAATTCAGAAAAATAGTAGTCTGGTTGAGGACACGCGTGTGTATGATAGGACCTAGACACGGTCAGACCATAGCCGTGGTTCTGAAAAACAGATGTGGCACATACCGTAAGCTTTAGACCATGAAGCATAGGTAGCCCATGGCTGATTCTTGCCTGGAAGCTGGCCGACAGTGTTCCCAACCAAAAACCGACGAGGGGGTCCAGGAGGTAGGGGGTATTTCCCAAAGCTCCGCGACCAAAGCCTTCGTACAAGCTCAAGGATAACAACAATGAGAAAGGATAGAGTGAATAGATAATACGTCGAACCCCCGAATAGCTCTGTGTGTAGCATTGTGGGAACGAAGATCACTGAGTCGAGGTTGTGTTGGGTATGAACTGCGAATTTCTGACAAGTATATATAGTCTTTTGAGGGCGTTCACCTGACTATTAGAAGCAGCGACCTTGAATGTGATTGAATCAAAGTCGGGTGGACATCCGGGCGTTGGCACCGCTTCCACCACCAAGAAAAACTTGACGAAGATACAAGTTCGACGCATATCACTATTTCGAGGCCGAATGGCGGCAGCTAAGCTCCCTGCACTTCAAAGTAAGATCCTGAGGACCATTTCCACCTGTGGGGAGAGTGTTGCAGAGCATCTTAAGAGCAGTGTGTGCTTGAAACATCGCAGTATGCATCTTTGGTCAGCCCGAGCCAAAGATAAATGAGGTTGTACAGTTCTGAGTTGCCCTGAGATCCAAGGTTTGACAGCCGGCTTCGTGTTGTGTACACACATGTAAACACTTTACTCAACGCCGTCGACAATGACCACGACTCATTGCTCTGCAAAATTACTGTTCCCTTGGTTATTTCAGCTCTGTATATGCTTCCTTTCAACTTGCATAGATGCTAGGGCTTATCTTACGTGGAGCTCATGACTCCGCATCTGGTATTGATCACCTATGGCAATTTTACAGTCCTACCATTGGTTCTCCAAGATATGTCTACAGAACCATAAATAATACCTTGCTACTCTTGCCGAACTTGGTATAAAGATACTGAAGAACCTAATGGGATGCTAAGTTAACGATATGTAGTATCGAGGGATCGACTTTCTCTTCCAGGTTGATTCACTGTATCAAATAGGTCAAGGTCACCGAACTCCTCATCAGTGACTATCCACCAGCTACGATAACACACCACGGAATATTCCAAACGTCGAATATGGCATTAGAATTGTTCGGAAATGGTCGTTCTAGCCCGTGGCGTAAGTGATTGTCTATCCCTTCAATATCAATACCAAATCAAAACCACATGCTCTATGTATGGAAGATACGAAATCTAGGAAGACCGGGGATTTACATGCATTTCATATTCCATATTGAAATAGTATTCGTGATGGAAATGCGTACATATATACACCATGGCCAAAACACAAGTTGCCAACGCTATCACTCCAGAAGGCTCATCGTATCTGCAGAGCGGGGGTTAATCCAACATGGGAACGGTTTCAGGTGTCTATTCCGGGGACTTGTTAGAGCGTAGCAATCATATGGCATGTTCACGTACGAAGTCACTTCAGTAGACCATTCGGTAGGGGGGTCTATTTCTTTGCCGTCTGCATCGAGAGCCTTGCGTACGTCGAATGTTGCCAGAATGCTGGACATGGTAAGCATTAAGGACATTTCGGCCAAATGAGATCCTGTGGATTCAGTATTTCAAAGTTGTCAAGTGTAACAACCACGCCATTGAAACTACACACCTGGGCAAACCCGACGACCAAACCCAAATACAAACTTAAAAGGATCAGCTTCTGGATGATCTCCAAGGTGTCTCTCTGGCTTGAACATCATCGGTTTAGGATACACCTCTTCGTCGTGAGTGATTGCTCTTAAAGAACCAAGTGTTAGACGATCTAAGGAATGATCATTTTCAAGTGCTAGTACCAAATGTTCGCAATAACTGTTGAGCCCTTTGGAATCCTATACCCCTCATATACATCATCTTGAATAACACTATGTCTTAGACCTAAAAACAAGCGTGTTAGCGATCCGCGTAAAAGACACGTATATGTCCCACCCAACGGCGCCACTGAGCCCCAACGAAGCGTCTCCTTCAGAACCGCCTTCACGTACGGCAATGACGGTAAATCATCAAAGGTCGGAAGCCTGCCATTAACGACACTGTCGACCTCCGCCTGCGCATGTTTTTGCACTTCCGGGTTTGTCGCCATGATATAGATAAACGAAACAAGAGCAGAAACAGTCTACCGGGCAGAATCAGTTGCCATCTTAGCTCACATCTGTAAGGTGCTTACCGTATCTGCACCACCTACGTAGAGCGCGGCACTAGAGTACTTAATAGTGTCTTGCTCGTCCTCGCTGAGGTGCTTCCCTGATGCAGGTTGGAGATGCTTCGACATGAACGATTCTACATAATTTCCAGATGCCTGCAATTGATTAGATACGATAAGTGTTAACACGTAGAGCAGACAAGTACTGACAATAGTTTCCTTCGCCCACTTGAACGGGACTTCGTCGATACGATCAAGCTCCCGACCTATACGGAGTGCCAATCGTTTGAACGATGCGCCGGGAAACCACGACGGTAAGAATCTCACTATTTAAGTGAAGATCGACTGGTTGTCATGATTCTGATTATGCGTCAGTACTTACAAAATGGGAATGCTTTAACGAGCGCAAATCTTCTGGGAATGCTGAGCTATGAACTAAGTTCGAATCCGTCCTCTATGAGTTTCACGAAATCCACTTCATGGGAATTCTGATGCAGATCATATCCGTAAGTAACCTTTAGAATTATCGCTGCAGCATTGCTTCTCTATCATCAGCAGGAGCACTCCAAAACGTGCTAAATGAACATGTACGTCCGTATGTGATCAACAAAGTTCTCCGGTTTATGAAGCAAACTTTTGAGAAGGATTCGAGCTTCTTGCTGTTGAATTGGTCTATATGAAGTAGCAGCTCTCGGATTGAGGCCGCTGTTAAGCAATTTCCTGTAAGTTTTGAACCGCGGATGAAGAAAAGAAATCCCGAAGACGGTCAGCTTCCTTCCAGCAATGTGGCCTGTCATAACTGTTCAAGGTCTACTGGAGTATATTGAGGAGCGCGATTCCAACAGATCTAGCACAGCCTTTGCAGAGTTGAGGAAGACAGTAGTCCGGTTCAAGATGTGTGTGTGTATTACAGGTCCTAGAGATGGTTAGATTATTGTTCTTATTGATGAGCATGGACTTTACCATATATCTTAGACCAGGAAGCATAGGTCACCCAAGGCTGGTTTTCACCTGGAAGCTGGTCGACAGTGTTTCCGTTTGCGGGGGTCCTGGAGGCAAAGGGTACCTCTTAACTCTTTTCAACCACACTCTCCGCACAAGTTCAAGTGTAATAAACGGAAGGAGAGATATTGTGAGCAAGGAGTATATCGACTCCCCTAGAAGCGCTTTGTATAACATTATGACGAGGACGAATAAATGTTGCGTACATTTCTTGAAATTTGCAATCATTTTATATGATATGGACAACTACTGGTAGTAATATTCTGTCAGGATATTCATCCTACCCGGTTGGACATCCGTGAGCATTGGTATAGCACTACACTGAGAAAGACTCCCAGCCTTGTAATAATAGCCGTTACAGCAACAGTGTCAGAAGCAGCAGCCTCGAGGGAGGATCCAGTCGGTATTATTTATCTCCGTAGCCGCTTGTACCACCGAGAGAATGACTCATAAACACCATGAATTTGGCTTACTGAAGAAGCTTCCCCCGCGTCACTTTTGTGAGGTAAGCTGTGAGAATACTTGTTTTTTTAGTAAATTCAGATGTACCTTCACTAAATCTGAATAATCAGCGTGTCATACCTGTTGCGCAGTGCATCAGTCACCAGATCGCGGTAGAGCTTGTAAATATGGTAATATTTCCGGTATCCCAAGCCTTCACTGTTTCGTTGTTTCCTGTGGATCAAGTCTGTTTGAAGAACAGTAAAGGTGCCCAAGGAGTTAGCAGTGAAATCAAAAGTGAAGATAAATTTAAACCCCAAAGCAGCGCGCTGAAGCTTTACAACAACCAGTGCATGATGAAGTCGATTGTGATCAATGCCCGAATGTTAAGTCCAAGTAAAGTACGAAGTACATACAATCCCTCCAGCCCATGGGATACCAACAGTACGAAATACACTTTGAAATGAGATAAAATATAGCGATACAGTTTCATGCGTCATAACCAGGAGGGTTCTCAACAGGCACCCCGCCAACCATTGTGACATTCGACGACTCGGCGGGTGCAGTGTAAGTAGCTATATTTAGAAGGCAGTGTTAGTATCGTTGTACACGCAACATGGAATGATGAGCGTACGAAGCCCTTCGTCCTCCTCTGCGGCTTGTCTTCTCATATAGATAACCCGCTCCCTCGTCTTCTCAAGTAGACTGACGAATTCGAACATGGCGCGATCTTTAAATCGGATCTCTGCCTTGGTACCGTCCGCTAGACCACCTTCAGCCGAGGGCTTGATCTCGAACGAGAGATAGTTTGCGCCAAATGTCGGTTGCTCGAATCGCGTAGAGAGGATTGAGTGCAGGGGAACGGAGAGAGAATCAAAGGCGGATCCTGGGTCTGTCGTGTATATGAGCTGAAACGGGCAAATGGAAGTAAGTAGTTATTCCGAGATTAATGAAGGGCGTAGTCGACGTCAGCTGTACTGTCATCTCTAACATCGACCGTCACATATGATACTTACCCTCTGATCAGTAAGCCACACCCTCCCAATGGCTTTTAATTTCTCTACGCCACCGAAGCCCCCAGCAGTCGCAGCGCGACCAGTCGGAGGTACGTTTGGAATCGTAAGCGAGAGCTCTACGCCGGAATCTACGGTTATAATGGTCATTTCGTGAGGGAGTGGCACCGGAGTGCGGTTAGGATTGAGCATAGTCCAGTTGAGTGCCATGGTTGCTTGAGGGTAAAGTAGATAAAGTAAGTAGATTGTTTGACGAGTGATACTTGCTATATGGCGAGCACTTACAGCACGCAAAGGCAATCACCGTTTATGAGGTGTTCCACGCTTCGGCTTAGCTTCAACACTAATGTGTTTGAATAAGCCTTAGCACATGAGATTGATATGGCTACCTGGCGCAATGGTAGCGCGTTTGGCTTCGATGGCTTAACGGTACCAAAAGGTTGCATGTTCGAGTCATGCGGTGGTCATAAATTTTTTCAGTTTCGGATCATGTGTTAACCTTTGCGCTTTAGCTTAGGTTTTGAAGTCAAAAAGTAATAAGTAGTAACGAAGTTGAAAGTATATGGGACCAATATCAAACCAATAATGATATTACGGCCCAAGATATGCTATATTTTGGACAGATGTACAATTGGTACAGCCTTACAGGTAGTGATTAGGTAGTGAAGAAGGTGCAATACAACTCGAGCCCTGAAATTGTTCATCCGTCTGAAGGATCTTCACCATCGGAGTCTCCACCATCAGAATCACCTTCACCATCCAAGTCTCCTTCGCTATCCGAATCTCCTTCACCATCCAAGTCTCCTCCGCTATGTGAATCACCTTCACCATCACTCTTCGATAGTCCTTTACCAAATATGAGTTCATTAATACCTTGCAAGGGTGCTTCATCATCCGAAGGTGATGCATAATCTTCAGAGTCGACATCGTAATAATCAGATCCTTCGTCTCCATCACAGGACCGCACAATCGGCAAGTCATCAGTCACTGCGACTTTAATCTCTATTCCCAATTCCTCACAAAAAATTTTGAGCTGGGCAATAGATAAATCATCTCCGGATTCATTCTTTTTAAAAGTGCATATGACGGACAACAAAGGAACCACGGAAACCGAAGATTGCTGTTTAGTTACCGCAGCGGCAGCCTTTGACCTGGAACACATAACCTTCATCAGAGATGACATGAACTCTTCGTTTTTTGAAGACAGATCACGAAGCTCCAGCTTTCGTAAATGGGAGAGAGAATTTCCGCTCTTTGCCTTGCCTGTTGGATTCCATACTAGCTCCAAAAGAATATCACTGCTATCATCCGCAGGTTCCAGAAGAGACAGTTCTTCGACATTGGAAAGTACTTCAATAACGCCGCGAAAGAACGAAGTTGAACACGACTTCAGCTGTAACGTCTTAACGGTACTTGCTGACGATTGAACCATAAGCGAAAAGGGATCAAACTGTTTGACATCGTGTACGATCTGAACATTGGTAAGAGATGGCGTACGAAGCATACGCCATATCTGAAGGTCACTCCTATGGTGATCAATCGTATCCTGCAGAATAAGAGTATGCAGCGATGGAAGTGTTATAACCTGAGTCTTGGATATCGCTTCACGCATGGTGTAATTGTTTTTCCACGTGAGTACCTCGAGAGAAGATAGTGCATTAAACATGGAGATGGTTTGCTTTTCCGAAATTTCGGGAGTTAGGGTGCACTTTTCAATTGTGAGTTTCTTCACTTTGGACCAAGGGAAAATGTGTGACGCTTTGGGAATAGAAACTAAGCGACACCATTTCACCTCTTCGAGTGCAGTTGCGCTTCGGAAAATATCAAAAGGACATTGATCCTCATCCGACTCCACTTCATGGCGAACGTATTGAATGGCCAGTTTGCGAAGCTTCGCAAGTCCTCGTTTCTTGATGAAGCTCTTCACAGGAGAAGATCCTGGTCCGTGCGTCAGATAATAAAGCAAATCGCCGTCGACTGTGAACGAGACCCAACGATTCGCATGTTTTGCAGCATCTTCGTAGATGCTACCAAATCTTGACCGCTGTGGAGAGTCTAGAAAAGAGATCGAAAGTGGGACTGTTCTGGATAACTGTAGACAAGATTTAACACGCCGAAGGACGGTACTTGTCTTGAGCTTGGACCCCTTCACATTGACTTCGAATGCACTCCATAGCGATGGAGTTTCCTTTACTACTTTATGCCAACGAGTACAGACTAACTGTAAATCCCAAATAGGACCAGGACCAACGCATATTTTGATGGGTTCGCAGCATACATAGAGAAATATCTCTGCGAGAATTTCGTTGTGCAGTTTGCGGACAGGTGCCGCTTGACGAATGGTGCTAGAAGTAGTATAATGCAATCGATCTTTATGTAGGTAAAATGTAAAGGTATTAACTCACTCGCTGGAGGCCATTTAGAGCAGGTTTGTTCTGAGATCGTTTCTTTGAAGTCAACAGAGAGCTGCCAGTGAACGCAAGTAAACGAAAAGGAATGAGTTGGGCGCTTGCGTCTGGAGGTAACCACCGACACGTTCCGAACCAATACACTAAAAGCCTAGTAATACAATTCTTGCAGCCAACCAATAGCCACCAGCGTATCTTTTCCAGCCCCTTCATCTCATTTATACCATCTGGTTCTGGACGCCGTCTTAGTTAGTTTCCCGTAGTCGGACAGGCGTGTGTTCTTGATAATCTTGTGTTCTTGAATTCGCCGTTGTTTTCTTATCCTTGAGGGCCACATATCAAGAAATTTAACAGTTGGATTTTTGGTAAGTAGTAGTTGCGAATGGTGGTTGGATGGTGGGGATGGATCTGAGGTCTATGGTGGTACTGCTTTGTCGATATAGGGCATTCTCTTCGCCTTGACTGGTTGACCAATGACAGTGTCTTGATTCTTGAAAATTCTATCCACAAGCATGCCTCTGAAGCAACTTCAGTTGAAAATTTTCTCTATAATAGATCGTGGAGACGCTTTCTTCGCGAGAAAGCGGAAGAAAAGGCAAGGGAACGCGATCATGAGACCGTCACGGATCTAGTCAACATCATGTAACGTAAACGTTTCAATCCTTTATATTTACTTGTTCGTTGGAGGGATATATTTGGAACATGTAAGTGCTACGATGGTGTGGCATACCCAGCCAGAGACTAAAGTTTTTCGTGAACGCCGAGTCAGACTGGTGGTGAGTACTGAGTTGCGAGTTTTTACAGTTTCAAATTTCAAGTTTTGCCCGCCGTCTTTGGCAAACCTCTCGCTCCATGTACAGATGCATCCCTAGGCTATCTACCAACATGAAAAATGATGTCCTAAATACTCAAACTGCGCGTCAACTTTATCGTCAAAATACGCAACACGCAATATGAATTTGACTACATCTTAGCGAATTCATGACATTCCTCGCACTTTTGTACTATCATAACAAAATACCGCTCCATATTCAACAAACGTGGCGCGTTTTCACCGTCTCGTCCTGCATTGTCCAGATGAGACGTGGAATAATCTGTGGCTTCCTCTTCTTCTCCCCATGACCTATACATATATCAGAGGGCTTGAGATAGCGTCATTCGGTTTATAAGCATACAGGTAGTCGTGCAAGTAGCTGTCGCCTGCTTTACTTAATTAGATATTATTGAACTATTTTTGTAATCATGTTTAAGATCCAGAAGATTGAAGATGTGTTGATGTCTTCTAGTTGTACAACCAAAAGTGGCCAAAACTTGTACCCATTCACCTAACAAAACACACATCACATGCACAGATGAGAGATAGATAGTTATTCAAAAACGTGGTATTTTATGATAATCTATCAGGACAGGAAAGCCTCAGCGATAAATTGTAATAAGGATAAGAGTGTCCACACCACTTCTGTACATGCACAACGTCGAGATACTGTAAAAGAAACTAAACTCAGCGAAAGAGAGAAATAATACAAAGAAGAAGTTACAAGCTGAGTGGTGTTGGTTTGGCCTTGGAAATTCAGGAAGTGCACCCAAGCCATCCCTGGATAAAGGATCAGTGAAATACACCAAGTGGAGGCAGGGAGACACGACAACTGTGACGATTCGACGACGTGAACCGTAGAAAAGAAGGATGCTCAACGAATGAGCAAGAATTCCAAAAATTACCACCGCTCTCTGCAATGAGACCGGGATCAACGACACGAGGTCGAAGAAAGCTACGATCCAGATAAAAAAACGACGACATCAACAGACCGGGCTTTTGAGATCTAGTGCAGGCCATTGTAATTTCGTATCACTATTATGCCCCGTCGACCCACATTCACGTTTGCTCTACCTATACAAACGTGAACCCCATTGTTTAAATTGATCATGATGGTGCTCCCGAACTCGTGTATAAAAACATGCTGCAGTGGTATCATGCCACTGAATATGCTCATGATCAATATTTGGGAGGTGCATCAGAACCAGGCAGTTATTAGGGAAGGGAGTCGACATCTAGCCTCCAAGGAGAGGGCATGGTTGACAAACATGAACACTGCAAGCAGCATCCATCTCGTCAGCCTATCGGAGCATAATCGGTGATTCTGTCACGCAGGTCTTGACTGGCAGGTAGTAGCCACTACCAGACGCCAGAGAAAGCAATGGCTCCAGATTCAAAGGCGGCTTGGCCAAAGGGCCTGCCCCACCCCGGATGCCTGAGGAAGATCCACTGGCACATAGAAATCGAGACCCGGTAAAAAAAGATGTCGCCAAAGATGAAGATATGCAGGTGCAAGGCTTGCTTGTGAGCGCGAACATTCATAGAGCCTAGGCCTGAGACTGCCTGAGACTCAAAGTACAGTATGGAACAAGCAATCGTAGTATGAGCGCTAGCGGTGGTCGATGGTTATGGTTATAAAAAGGCAACCGTGACAAGGATTCAACCCGGTCTGCTTATGTAAGTAAGACACGACTCAGCTAGATAAGATTACGATTGCTTCACACAAACTTCAGATATTGACTTCAAACCAACTTACGCATTACATATTCATATATATTTAGGAAGGAAGGAACAATGCTTCTGATTATCGGGCGCGTTCTAGAGAGCCTGCAAGATGTACAGAAAATTCAGCGTTTAAACGACCACCAAACGACTACGTCGGAGTCCCTGGATGAAAAATAAGTGAAACGCACTAAAATGGAGGAAGAGGACACGCGACAGCTCTAAACGTTCAGAGACATAAATGAAGGCTCAAGGAATGAGTGAGAGTTACAAAAATTGCCATCACTCATACATCTGCAACGAAGCCAGAACCAACAAACATCACCAAGTCGAGAAAGCTACTACCTATGTAAGAGAACGATGTCATCAATACACGAACTGAGCGTTGAACGTTGAGATTTAGCGCAAGCCACTACTACAACTTCCCATCGCCATTAATTCTACTTCATCGACATCCGACGACCAACAACATCATCTTCATGAATTGAGGCACTCCTCTTAGTATTACGGGTTTATCATACCGCCACGGCCTCGATGTCATATAATATTGCTGCCTCCGCGAATGTATGAGCTATGCCGCTATGGAAGTACACCATATCCAATGATCTTTTGCTTACGAGGTGGGATTGATGTATCCAACCGTTAAGAGGCGGTCAGCGCCAGAGAGTGGTCTCCGGCTGCATGGTTACCAAAACAAACACTGCAAGCAACATCCAACTCAACAACCTATTGGAGTAGAATCAGGGATTCTGCAGGTAGATTGGGAGTACCCAAGTCTGCATTAAAGTTGGGGATATCCCCAACCCCAGAGAAGAAAAATGGCTACCAAATGACAGAGGCAGCTTGGCCAGGAGGCCGGAACGACCCCGGGATGCCTGAGCAAATCCATTGACATATAGAAATCAGCATCCAGCCAGAACAATGTCACCAGAAGATGAATATGTGTGTAAGGCTTACTTGTGAGTGAGGACATTGATAGAAGTTGAAGTCCAGTATGTAACAAGCAATTGTAGGTCAGAGACCTGAACGAAGGAAGCTCAGCGAATGAGCGAGAATTCCAAAAATTACGACCACTCGTACATCTGCAAATGAGCCAAAATCAACGACACAGGGTCGATGAAAGCTACGATCCAGATAGCAGAACGACGACATGAGTAGACTAGCTGAGCTTTGAAATATAGCGCGGGCCACTGCAACTTCGCATCATTGTCAATCCTACCCCTTCGACATCCGACTTAAGCCGATCATAAGACTGAAGCACTTCATAAAGCCCATGCATCCTACCCCAACGATATGCGCGCTACATATCGCAAATAGAGTAGATGTACTGGGCCGTCAAGTACATCGCACCCAATGACTTATATGCCTGAGTTGGAATTGATGAAACCAACCGTTAAGCAGCGGTTGGGCACCAGAGAGTAACTCCAGCAGCACGGTAGCCAAAATGAATGCTGCAAGCAGCATCCGTCTCAACTATCCATCAGACCAGGAATGAGAGACAATGATTCTGTGGACCTGAGCGGTTACCCGCGGCAGGATTAGAGTTTGGGTGTCCCCAAAGCCCAGAGAAGCTGTACAACGACACCAAATGACAGAGGCGGTTTGGCCAGAGGGCCTGCCCCACCTCGGGATGTTCTCAAGGAGATCCATTGGCGCGTAGAAATCAAAGCCCAGCCAAAACTATGTCACCAGAAGATGAATATGTGCAGATTTACATGTAAGGCTTGCTTGTGAATGAGGACGCGAAGTCCAGTATGGAACAAGCAATCGTAGCAATGGGCGATGTGAACGATGTGAGCACTGGGGGGATCTTTTTAAACCAGGGACGCGTTATACAAACGAAAAACCAAACAGAGACACACACTGTAGGTAGATTAGATTAAGAATTGCTTTAGATCTCTGCGATAATAGTCTTCATCTGTTTCTCAGACACCAGCCAGCTATACACCACCCAGTAACCAAATGCAATTGTGCTAAAATATGTATAAGTAAGTAGTAATACAAAACCTCCAAGTGCGCACAGGCACCAACAACAATAATCATACACCCTTCCTAGCAACCAAACTCCTCTCTATGGAACTCACAAGGCTGCCTCCCAATAGCCACTCCCTCACCCGACACAACATTCCTAACCTCCTCAACTCGCACATCGCACTCTTTCCCACACGTACACCCCATTCGCATCTTCACAATCCTCTCCTCCGTAACATCGTCCCGGGCATGTAGTTCCCCGCACGCTCCCTCACCCCACCGATGAGGCATGAATTCGTCGTCGTCCGCTTCGGGGTCGTCTGCATCCTGTAGGAAGGGGTGCCTCAGCGCCTGAGCGGGAGTAATGCGCTTCACTGATTCGGGATGGAGGAGCTCATCGAGGAGCTTGAAAGCGTGATCAATATCTTGTCTGTGTGCGGCTTCTTCAGGTGATAAAGCCGCCGGAGATGTATGTCTGTGCGGCGATGAAGGGGTATGTGATGACGTCGCATGCGAAGAGGGTGAGGAGGATGAAGGTGGATGAGGTGCACCCGACGGTGGTGATGTACGAGAGTGCTGGGCGTGATGGGACATATTGTGCGGGTACCAGCTTGGATCTGGTTTGCGCAATTTGTACAGGTCTGGGTTGAGTTTTTCTACGAATTCCCGCCAGGGGGTGCCGTCTTGTGATATTGACGGTACGTTAGTAACAAATGAACGGCCTTGAATATAGTGAGTACACCGTGGATGGAACTTCAGGATTAAAACCTACTATGTAGCAAAGCAACTTTCTCCATCTGCTTTTTACCTACAATAACCGCAATCTCCATGAGAGCCTCGATATCGTCATTCGATTGAAACAAGGGAAACTTCCCCGTCAGAAAGAATAATAGCACGATACCCGCCGCCCAGACATCGATCGCTTCACAAATCCTCAGCACATCTCAAACGATTGCCTAAAAAAAAGACCTACCACCCGATTGTTCACCACACTTGAACAATACCTCAGGGGCTCTGAAACCCCTCGTCCCTGCGCGATTCGCTTTCGAAATAGGCCTTTACCCACATCAGCTCGCTTCAACAGGATAAACGAAACTCAAGCAGACCTAGTATCTTTTTCGGGGTACCCCACTCTCTCGGGCGGAAGTTTACCCTTCTCCACAGCGTCCAGCTGGGCACGCTTAATCTCTTGTACCGAGAAATTCGCGTCCATTTTGGTACGCCATTTCCCGTGGGGGTGCTGTAGTGTTGGTGCGGTATGTAGACATGCGCCGTGTGAGGAACCACGTTCCATCCGCTACACGAAGGAAAGCGTAAGCTCTGAGTGATGAGGGGCAGAAGATGACATACAGATGCAAGACCGAAATCACATAGTGTACCAATGCCTGTGCGGGGATCGAAAAGAAAATTGGCGGGCTTGACGTCTCGATGGATGATGAACCGTTCGTGTATATCCCTTAGTGCACGGAACATGCATCGGAAGTAGGATTTTATGGCGGGGAAGGAGAGGGTCCGGTAGAAATCCTACGAGATTTAATTAAGCACGCTTGTGGGGAAATGATAAGATAAGAAAGTGTGGAATTTCATCCAGACGCGTCTTGAACCAAAACGCGCTAATTAGCGCGTCTCAACCGCGTCTGCAGTCCAAAATGCTATAACTTAAAAATAAAATAACTATCACATACCCTGAAATCATCATTCCTATGATAGGGCATGACGACCACCACCTGGTCCAGCTTCCTATACGCCGTGATCAATTGAGAAACATGCCGAGAACTTCTACATTCTTCCATAATTAACAGTTCGTTTCTAATTCGTTCCGGGCTGCTGGTGACATAAATCCTCTTCATCGCAACGAAGACTTTCGCCTGTGGCGGATGAGGTTTGCTCTGATAATGCGCACTGCTCGAAGGCGGATGGTGGCCTTCCCATGGTGTATTATCCCACTTATCGTGGTACCACAAGTCGATAGCTTTGTACACACTGGAAAAGGTCCCTGTACCGAGTCGGTCTACTATGCGATAGTCCTCGGCGAGTTCAGGCATGGAAGACGTCAGTTCATTGATTTCGGTGTTGATTTCGGATTGTTCTTCGGGTGGTTTGTCAAATATGGTTTTCTCTTCATCGTCTGAGGAACAATGGGAAGAGCTGTAGATGGGATTGTTGCCATCGTCGTCCAAGACCATGAGATTTTCGTCTTCGAAATCGTTCTCGTTGTCATCGTACTCGTTATCGTTGCTCTCTTCATGGTGTGCGCGGAGTGTGATATCTTCCTCTCCTACAGGTTCACCAACAGCATGAGCATTTTCACCATCGTCGTCTTCAATCTCAATTATCTCCAAGCCCTTCGTCTGTCTTCTGCGTCTATTAACCTCCTGTTCTTCGCTCTCTTCCTCCACATTAAAATTCCCCGCAAGCTCATCATCACTCATCTGCTCATCCTCGTCTTCGACGCCAAACACAGCGCGAGAGATCATGGTGGAGCGTGCGCCAGAGAAACCAGGCAAGACCGACCCCCGGCCTCGGGGTAAAATGGAAGAAATGTGGTTGTGGTAGGCCATCATCTCGTCTGGAACTTTGATATTAAGTGGATCATCGGAGGAGGGGAAGTAGTCGTCTCCTCGGCGGCGTTTTCTGGTGGCTTGGGAGTATGTGTCAAGGTAGTTTCGGTTGCGGGGATCGGAGGAGCCGACGTCGAGGGGGTTGGAGGAGTGGTGGGAGAGCTGGGAGACGAGGAGGGCATGATGGAGGAAGGGGAAAGGGAAAAGGAGGGGAGAGTGGTTGGTGATATGAGCGGATGTGCTGAGTCCGGTTGTGAACTGGATCAGGGTCTTTGATGAATCGTGCTCACGTCGCGTCGCCGTGTTATTCTCACGTGATCATGTGTTTGGCGGAAGCGTTTATTACATACCCCCGGAGTCCGGAATGAAACATACGAACGGTAACGTAACATAACACAAACATAACATTGTCATGAAATATGTCTATGAAATGTCTGATAACATTCAAAAGACAGTCAAGAGGTAGTGCCGAACTACTAGGTCGTCGACAACCAAGCACTCGACGCTAGTTCATGTTGAACTTGTGTTTCAATTTCAGCGCTTCTGTTCACAAACTTTTTCACACTGACGTTGCGTCCAACTAGTTGTCATCCTCAAAGTAAATGGAATCATTTGTCATGGACGGTGCTACTCTCGCCTCGTGAGCTCATATAGTGGTCTCACACTCTGCCACTCACGACGTTGTAAATTGCAGGAGCCTCCCACCACCATGCGAAAAATGTGGTTACTTGACCGGAATCCTGAATAAAACATCATCTCACAATATTCCTCTTTCTCTCGTTCGTTCCGACTACTACCCCGATTCATGTAACCGCTCTGCTATTCAAGACTCGATATCTTCCTGCGAGGCTTCTATCCGCTCTCTTGAAGCTGAAATATCAAAATTCCAACTGGCTATCACACAGCTTCAATCTCGACTATCGAACATTCGCAAATTGCAAAAGTTTCAACATTCGTTATTGTCGCCTATACGTCGGCTGCCTGATGAGCTCCTTGCAGAAATATTTGGCTGTATATGCTCCCGACGTATCAATGTAGGCCGCGGTCGTGATCCTATTGGGGCTTGCAACAAGTTTGTAAACGGTGGCAGACAGTAGTGACAAGTATCCCACTGCTATGGAATGCATTTGAAGTGAATGTTAGGAGAGGTGATGACTATGGAACCATTGCTTCACGAGTCCAGTCATGTCTGAAATTCTCTGGAAGAGCTCCATTATCAGTATATTTATCGGACTTTCCTATAGATTTTCCACTCAAGATATTTATCGATATCGCGAGCCATGCAAACCGCTGGGTTTCATTCACAGCGGAAGGGGACCTCCTTGATGATATAGCGACGTGCAGCCAGTACGGGCCCATAATGAAGGACTTGATCGAATCACGAGGTCTTGCGCAACTTCGTGAACTAACATTAATGTTTTCGGAGACTAATAAATGCCCTTTCTACCTCTTCCGGAGCGCAACTGCACTTGAGCAGGTTTACTTTGGGGTGTTAAACGTTCTTCCCGATGTTTCCGATTCTTTCCCTTGGACTAATGTGAAGGAACTGACAATCAAAGTTGTGACCTAACATCGGAAGACCAAATCATCTCTGCTTTTAGTGCTCTGTCCTCGCTTGAGGTACTAATCTGGGCGGAGAATTATACTATGCTGGGCTCCTTGCCCCAGACCGTCGTAACGCTTCCAGCACTACGCTCCCTTACCATTCAGGATCCAGATGACTTGGAGTTTCCGATGGAGTCTATCTGGCCTATGTTTCGCATGCCATCTCTTACGAAAATTCGATTCGTGGGCAATATCTTAGACATCGAACCCTTTTTTTCGATGATTCGATTATCCAGAAGTGCCGTGAAGAGTGTGCAACTCGAAAAATGTACCAGCAGCTTCTTCCTTACTGTTGTCGAAGAGCTTTACAATATTGAGGAGCTTTCCCTTATAGACTTGCTCGAAAGCTTGGATGTTCTTACGATGCTAGTATGGGAACCAACTAGTGTCGCGGAACCTGTCAGGTTACTTCCTTCACTACGCAGGTTAGAGTTCCGCCGCTCCGTCCATGATGTAGATTGCGAGGATGTTCCATCCAAGCTGATTGACATTATGCGTTCGAGATCTGTAACTTCTGCGGTGGATAACCAGCGAGAGTCTGCACCTGTCGTATATCCTTTGGTAACCCTGAAATGGACGATTGGCAATTCAGCTGAAGCTGGGAATGAGTATGATTCTGAATCCCTTGTTCAGCTTAAACATCTTGGCGAGGAATTAGGGATAAAGGTTGAGATAGAGTTCGATCTGGGATGACTGTAAGCTGCCAGGAATCCGGATATATTGCCGCTAGGTACACCCGTCACTAACATCTGTTGATTTCTCCTAAACCAACCTAAGTAACGGATGATATTTGCATGATATGAGATGCAAGTTGCGAGCTACGAGACTTGAACTGCGTCTGTAATACACTTACCCTATAGTTTTTATTCTGTCTACCATCAGTTTCCTAAGTAACTTGAGCAACTAGGCGTAATAGAACACTTGAATGCTTTCATAACTTCATAATTCTGAAGAATAAAAACTTAACAGGTGATAATAGGGTTATGACCGCCGCATGACTCGAACATGCAACCTTTTGGTACCGTTAAGCCGTCGAAGCCAAACGCGCTACCATTGCGCCAGGCGGCCATTCTAATTAATAAACAAGGTGCTATATGAACAGAATTGCACTTGGCTAACAGAAGATAAAAATAAGAGTCGGATAGCGGTGAGGATGACGAAGAGGACAGTCAGCACTGAGGAAGAGACGAGAGGGTGCAGCACGTTCAGAACTTGGATGAGTGTGTGATACATCTTAAGCTTGTACTCGCATTATCATATATTACTTGTGCGCCCTCTCCTGCTTGCCCCAGCACTGGCACCTGCCACTTCACCCAAGGCTTACCATCCCTTCCAACCCAAAGCGCTGACCCGCTTACTCTGGCTACACCTTAGCCTCGCCCTTCCCCGCCCAAGCTCCCCACTCACACATGCCTGGGCAGCGGCACCACAAGAACAAGCTCAAGGACAAGGACCCCCGCCGCCACATCAAGTCCTCCTCTGCCTATCGCACTACCGACAACTTCTACTACTACCCCCAACACCCGCAGAACCAGCAAGCACGCTTCGCAACCCTTACTGCTTCTCTCACCCAATCCCATACTTTCCAACAACTCGCGCCTATTTTCGTCCTATTCTTCTTACCCGCCTTCTTCATTTTTGTCGCCTCGAGAGTACGTCGCATGTCCGGTGTTTATAGGCTGGGGTCGGGGCTGGGGTCGTGGTTGTGGTCTTCCTCTGCGTCCTCCGAGAAGAAACACAGGAAGACGAAGCTCATCAGGTCTCGGGCTGAGCAGGTCGCTCGTTTAGAGGGCTCCAAAGGAGACGGGAGTGGTACGTACTTGGGTGGTTCCCTTGCGTGCTGCGTTCTTAATTTCCATTATTATAGACACCGATGGAGCAGACGATGGATGGTATCCTGGCCTTGTTAATATCTCTGGCACTTACTGTTTTATGAACTCAACAATACAGGTGGGTTGTTATTTGCGTATTGGGCATGAGGCTATGTATCGCTCTCTGGGATTCAATCATTCCCGAATACTGAATCCCTCTACTCCCTAAACGCCCTCATCCCCAATACGACACTAACCTCCCGCCCAGGCACTAGCCTCCTTAACCTACCTCCAACCCCACATAAACCTAATTCACGCTAAAGCCGAGGCACTAGACGTCCCCACACCCGTCATAGACGCCCTCAAATCCCTCTTCGAAGGTCCTTTTCCCCTCTATTCCTATTTACTCCGCACTAACCCGAACGAACAGACCTAAATAGACCTCACAACTCCTATCGTTCCATCCGCCCAACTGACTAATCCAAGTCCTCAGCACCCAAGCCGAAGGACGCCCGAACTCCCTCTTCTATTCGCGTGAACACCAAGATGCGCAAGAGCTCTTCCAGCTCGTTTCGGAATGCATCAAGAATGAGCTATCAACGGTCGATAAAGAGGGGTTACGGGACCAAGGATTGAAAGGTCTAGGATTGACAAATGGGGGAGAAGAGTGGAGGAAGGAAATTGGCAAGTCAGTGTTTGACGGGCTTACTGCGAACAGGAGGAGTTGCACCGTCTGCCAGTATACAGAAGCCGTTATGCATTTTTCGTTGGATAATTGGCAGGTGGCTGTTCCCAGAGCTGTGAGCCGTTTCCTATTCTTCTTGGGCGATTTGTATTAGCCATTTTGGTAGACTTCGTGTTTTTTAGAAGAGTGCCTAGAAGAATATATAAAGCTCGAATACCTCAACGACTGCATCTGTCGGAACTGCTCCATCCGTATCACACACGAACGGCTCAAAGCCGAACTTCTCATCTTGCAAAGTGTAGAAAACCCAAGCACGCACAAGAAGAAGAAGATACGGGAGATGAGGGGGATGGTCGAGAGAGTCGGAAAATCTATAAAAGAAGGGAGGATAGAGGATGATTTGGACGGAGTGAAAATGGATAAAGTTTTTAGACTTTGCACGAAACAGACTATGATTGCCCGAGTAGGCCCTTTTCCTCTTTTACTAGTTGACCACACTAACGCGAATATAGCCACCACCCGTCTTAGTCCTCCACATCAACCGTTCCGTTCACTCAGGCTACTACGCATCCAAAAACTCCGTCCGGCTAATCTTCCCCGAAATCCTTGACCTAACACCGTACACCACTTCTGGATCGCTCAGTACCGTCCCAAACCACTCCATATCTACCCCTCCGCCCCTCCGCCCTCGGAGCACAACGCCCACCCCAGGACGATACGCCCAAGAGCGCGAAAGGACGATATACAGACTTGCGTCGGTCGTCTGCCACTTCGGCCAGCACTCCTTTGGGCATTATATTTGTTACAGGAGGAAACCGAGGGGGAAGAGGGAAGGAGAGGAGGGGTGGGTTCCGCCTAGGCTTGTAGAGGTTCCGGAGGAAGAGGACAGTGATAAAGCGTCAGCGTCCATATCACAGCTTGGAGTTAAGCAGTCCCTTGCGGGGGGGCGATACGTCTTTGCGGATCCCCCGGCGCGTCCGGGGAAGGGGTGGTTGAGAATCAGTGATGATTCCGTGCGTGAGGTGGGGTTGGATGCGGTATTGGCGGAGGGGAGCGGGGCGTTCATGTTGTATTATGAACGTGCGGTTATTGAGCCTTCAAATGGCATATACAAAGGATCCAGGGCGGTGAGCACGAGCGAAGAGACGTTAAAGCCGATCGAGAAGACAATTGGAGAGGGGGTGAAGGGCGTATGTGAGGTTGGCGTGGGCGTTCGAGGGCGCAGTGACGAGAGGAAGGAGTTGGAGGTTAAGAAGGTGAAGGTTGAGGAAGGGGAAGGGAAAGGTCTTGCGATTCCTTTTGTGGATTTCGATCGCAAAGTGGGTACGGCGAGAATTGTGAGGAATGTGGCTGCTGGGAGGAGGAGTGCCAGCGCTGCCACGTCCAGGGAGGGAAGCGTCATTTCGGTGTCACCTCCTGAGTCAAGTCTAAGTGTAGGTGCACTACCTCGGACGTCTCCCCTCAGCAAGGGTATAAATGCAGAAGACAAGCGGAACGTGACGAAGAGCGGAAATGGGAACTTGCCTAACGGGATACATCCGAACGGGGTGCCCAAGTTCCCTTTGGGTACTTCTGGGTCTTTGGAGTCGTCGATATCGTCTTCGATGGCGGTGGATTCTGAGGATGTGATGATGGCGTCTGCGCCTGCTTTGCTTCCTTCTCCATCTCCTGCGTCGCCGTCGCCGTCACCGGCGAAGAAGAAGAAGAAAAAGAAGCGGATACAATCCCCGCAGCCACAGGCGGCGTCTCCTGTTGTCGGGCTTAAGGCATAGCATGCAGTTATGTTTTTCTGCCTGGCATTATCAAAAGAGGGGACGCTGCCCTTCAATCTCGGTCACTCGCATATTTATCCCATCCTATCTGCATGTATATCTAGTCGTTATTTCACCTTTTAGTTGCTATTCTCCAGTCTAACCCAGCACTCATTTTCCTTCTTGCTCGGTATATTTTTGGCTCGTGCTTGACTTACCAATAGTTCCCTTTTGCACCTTCTATACCATGTAGTTAGTTACTTATTATTATCCAGTTATAGAAGTTCATTCTTCCTGACATGACAGGAGTTATGCTTTACGAGAGAAATAAGCTCAGGTCGGAGGGATATAACAATAGAACTCATTGTTATTATTGCCAGCAACATGAGCCAACTTTCTACCGTATATGATGGGCACCAAAAAAATAACGTACAAAAGAAAAGAGTCCCATAAATATTGTAGAGATATGTACAATGAAGATAAAGGATGTTACAATGAAGAGGGGGTACTCCTTTTGTAACGAGTTCTGTCTAGGGTTTCAAATAGTTATAGATAGTCCGAAGTGTTCACTTCACCCTTACTAGCTAGAACCAAGGGAATCACGAGAAAGAACGCGTGGAGAGAGGAAGATGAGGTTGAGATCCAAGAAAGGCCCTGCTGGCCCTCTGGTGGGATATGTACAATAAGTAGCTCGTCACGATGGGGTTGAGTTCGTGATAGTGTCGTCAGAAAGCGGCTCCAAGACGAAGGGGTACGTAAATGTGTAGGGAGACCTGGAAGGGATCACCAGTAGATGTGACGCTCCACGGTGCGTCTTCTGGGTTCGGGAAGACTAGGGCGGTAGCTAACTACCCGCTGGACACGGGTGACAGTGGGATACCTGATGGCGATGTTATATTACGTTGTGAAGAGCTACGAGGGTGTAGTGATACGTACCATGCATGCCAGACCTCGTTCTCGAGCTGGACTTCAATGATCTGGCGACCTTGGTAGTCGATGTGGGAGCCAATGACGAGGCCTTCTTGGCGGCCCTTGAGACCGTGACGGACGGCGACGATGTCACCGGGCTGTTTTGAGAGACGTTAGACGGCGAGTAGGGAGGGGGGAGAAATAGCACGGACAGAGATATCTTCATCGTAGGCCATGGTGAGTGTTGGAAGTAAGTGCTGAGAGACGACGATGGGGGCTAGAGACAATGATGAAGACAATGGTGAGTATCACACGGCCGTCGGCAGCGTTGAGGAAGGGTTCTCACCTCTTGAGGCCGGCGTTAAAGACGATGACTTGGAAGTCTTGGGAAAAGCTGAGGAGGAAAGTGGTGAAAAAAGGGAGGAAAAGCGGGGGAGGGTTTTTATAGATTAGATTCTAGGGGAAGGAACGAGGAGGACTCGGAGGAGCCAGACGTCTGCAGGAAGTGAGGCAGGCCACGAGGCGCCTTCTGACCCTGAGTTTCTGTCGGACCGCCCGATTTTTTACCCTCCCTTTGCCGTTCCGGGCTTGGCTGCCATTGTCCTCGTCAAGTTGTACGTACTCCCACCGCCGCTGAATAATAAGTAGAATGTTTGTGCTTCAGAATGTCTACAAGCGATATTTGTGCTCTACATGGAGCGCCTTATTATCCCTGGGCAGATGAGAAAATATTCATTCATTTCAAATTCGAAGATGATGGAATGATTTTGCATCCTCCGATTCCTACCTCATGTGAACCTCGTGGTGGCGGCTCCTCGCAGGACAATGTTATGTCATACCAAATTCCGACAAATCAAACCGCGCGCAGATCGCTCGCTGTTGCTGTGCTCAACGTTTCGTCGTGCTGCAATGATCGATTATCAAGAACAAATGAGGACAGAAACATTCGAATTTCTCTATCTCAGTCTATTATCAGACACTAAAACGAAAATCGCCCCGCAGCACGCTTCTACCTCGCCCTCCACCTCGAGGCGAATTTGTCAACCACACTCCGGACAAGGTCACTCAGTCCCCAGGAACTGTCGTCTTGAATGTTAGCACTCCCACCGTCACCTCCCGCACTCCCAGCACCATAGTATCCAGAACCACTACTGCGACCACTGGATTCTCGGTATCCATCTGGCAACCCAGGATCCAAAGCACGCTCTATCAGTGCCTGCTTGATATCCTCTGCACATCGCTCATATACGCTCTCAACCTCAACCGTCCGTATGTAATACGGCCGACGAACAGCATACGGAGCCATACCATTGTATTTGCGCACCAGAGAATTC